>BNSU01000001.1:8894166-10363333 GCA_016587475.1 Pyrus pyrifolia | reverse complement strand
AGTCTTTTGAACTTGTTTTGAGTCCTTTGAGTCTTTGTATTGTCCAAATTAGTTAGAAAGTGTCTTAGTTTGTGTTTATAAGTGTTTTGATTCAATTTGTTACCCAAATTCGTCCAAAGTACTCAAAGTGCTCAAAACTGCCCAGAAAGTGTTTTTAAGGCAGTTTTGAGTGTTTTGGTGCTGTTTTGAGTCTTTTGGTTTGTTTTAGTGTTTTAAAGTTTAGTTTTGCATTCTTTGAGTCTAGTATAGTGTTTTATATTGTGTTTTTACGTTTTTGAGTGAAATCCAAGTGATTAACAATCCCTCCTAATCCCCGGTCCTGAACGATCCCTACTTACATACTTACTACAATTGTCAAAAAGAGGGTTTAATTTGTGTGCGTATAATTCTCACATCATTTGCTACACTATAAAAGCTGGGGAGTCCACCTGGTAATGCCACAGGATGAAGACCTTGAAGATGACAAAAGTGTTTATGGAGGTATTGGCCGATGAAGATACCTGCTCATCAAGGTTTGGTGAAGAAATTGTCCCATTCCCATCCGAGGCAATGATGACAGCAAGCAGTATTGAAGTGTTGAAAGATATTGCTCTGAGGATGAGGAAATAATGAGAATAATATCATTTCAGAAGTGAATGTGACTACAAGTACTCCATTCACTAACGTCGCCGCACCGTTGTTGATACCATCCAAATGTCTGTGTCGTTTGTTTTCGGAAGATGACTACTTCTGCTACTTCTGCTACCTCTACTCTAACATTGGCGATCAAGACCATCAAATCAGCAGGTAATGAAACCTCAAAGTTAGCTGAATGTGAAGATGAAGATTTTCGAAGATGAAAGACTTTTTTCCTCGCTATCTTTGCTTCTTGCTACTTGGTTTTGGTGAATGGTTCGTTGCTGGTGCTTCTGCTCGTCAATTTGGTTTGGGTTTCTTGTATTGCAGTCGGTCTTCATGGTTCATCTTTTCTGGGTGGTGAATGCAATCGGATATGCAGCGCGCAGATTTTGACTTGATTTGCCGACTTGTGCAACCTGCCTTCAGCTTGTGGTTTCCTGCTTGGTGGCGGGATTCCATTTCTATTACTTCCTTGTTCTTGGAGTCTTATGTGGGAGGTAAGATTCCACATTTCAAATGGAAGCAAATCTCAAGCATATACCAATTGGAAAAATCAATGTCAGTGAAAAAAGTTATGACATGAGACTGTAACGTCAATTTCGGTTTGTTCTACCCGCTCTGAGCGGATGATGAAGCCTTTACGTGTAGTTCAACTCACCTAATCCTTTGTCCTGTCCCATTTTTGCCGCTTTCAGTTTTTTCTATGTACTTTACTACTTACTTTTCTTCAATAATATAACCAAAAACTAAATTTTAAAATACTTCAACTTGATAGTGTTGCAAAATTACGGACTTCGTTGGGGAAAAAGAAAAAACAGATCTTTCATTGTTTAAACAGAACTTGAAAAAGAATACGAACTCTATTTTCTCACTGTATATCTGTGTTTCCTAGTGCATGTATATAAACAATTTGCACAACAGCAATGGTTGCATTTACAGAAAGACATTTAAGCGGAAGAACTTGCCTCAATGCTAGCGGAAGAGATCTCGTGAATTAATCTGGGTACCTCTTCCTCCCATTTTAGAATCTCACTAGCATATCTAAGAGCTTCATTTACAGTATCAGACTCTAGCGCTGTAACCAGTGAAACAAACAGCTTCCTATCTGTTAGAGAATGAAAGAGTCTTTTGAACTTCACTGCAATATATTGAAAGGCTCGGTGAGCCAACGTGGGGTTATTACTGTTGTTATTGCTACCACTGGGATTTTGGCTGGTTACCGGATTGAAGTCATGAAACCATTCACATCGAGTGAGAGGGGCTTCGTCAATCTTTTCTTCAAGCAGATCATACTTGTTGAGTATCAGAAGGAAGCCTTTTTGGTCAAAGGCTGGATGGGTAACAATATTTTCAAATAGCTGCTTGCTTGCCATCATCTTGTTTATGGAAACCCCGTTAGCATCTGTAGAGAACTCATCGTATTCTGTCAATGAAACACAAAATGCGACCATATCAACATCTTCAAACATCTCAACCAACTTGCAGTTTCCTCCGAGGGTGCTCTGATGCACTCTAATTAGTTGGTACCTGCGATTAAAACAATGCCAGTGCATTTTAAAACACTGTTTTCCATCAAATAAAATTGCTCAAGTTTTTCTTTTTAATATAAATATACTACTAGGAAATGTTTCAACAACAAAGAAACTGGATAAAAAAGGACCGGTTTAGAACTTCAAATTCAAGATCATATCTTGGAAAAGAAATTGATTTTCAAGTAACTTATTGCTCATTTAGCATCAAACAGTTATATTCCTTACCTGTGTTTTCCTTTATCGGCAAAGCATACTCTCAAAATTCCATAGACTATTGTGTATGTATTATAAAAGTTTCATCTTAACCATGTGTTACGTAGTGAAGACGACTTTTCCTAGTTATAACTAATCTAAAACTGCACAGCAATTTCTATGTATAGGGCAAAGCATGTCGACAATAAATTTAATCAGCCAGATTAAGCAAGATATTTGGCCAACTCAATGAAGAAAGATTAATGCATTTGTTGCTCAAGTATAATTTACTTGATGCATGAATCCGGAACTCTAACCTTAACGAAGGGTCATGCTGAAAAGGAGGGTCCAGATTGCTATTTCCAGCTGATGGGGGAATTGAGAATTCCATGCTCGTAAGGCTGTTGGATGAGGTGATTCCCTCGGCATACAAGATGTCCGTGTCTGTGGGCTCATAATCTGTCCTTGAAATCTCAACAGCCTACACAGAAATATAAATATTTGAACTGAGTAACACGCATATAATATAGTGATCATGTATTATCCACATTCCATGTTCATATTTAAATGTATCCACGACCTAAAGAATAATTGAAAACTCAAAAGAACTAAAGCTAAAAGGAATTTAAAAATAAACAAATAAAAAAATATGAGCAGAAGCACTTTGAGAATGTGAATTGGCTTAAAACTAAAAGACAAGGAACACAGAGCGTGATCTCACCCGATTAAGAAAATATGCAGCTGGTCTGGGCAGCATTTCTATTTCATTCCTCCGGTCGTATGTGGCTTGAATAGCAGGATCCTTCCACAAATCCTCAACAAATGGTGCATATTCACGGGTAGCTGCTGGAAATATGGCTTCCAGATTACCAGATACCATAGATTTGAGGAGCCAATCAGAAAAAGCTTTCAGTCTTGGACCAATGGAATATTTTGTTTTATCGTCAAGCTGGCTTGTATTCCCTATGTAAATTGAATAACTTCAGGCACGACTCCATAATGACAAATACTGATAGCAATAAATTCATACAAAAGGCAAGCATCTCACTTGATGTTTAAAGTTTTAATATGTTATTTATAACCTGAGCGATAACGTAATACAATCATATACTAGAAAGATACATCAACTTGACAGGAAAGTAAAAGATAGTAACCCATAAGAAAAGCACTAAATGTATCCAAAAGGAACGAGCTGTTATCCTATACAAACTATTGATGTGTAAAAAACAACCAACGTTTCAGTTTGTAAAACCAACATCTGGAAAGTACTAACAATAACAAATTGCAAAAAATGATTTTGTCAAAGCTGGATAGTCAGTTGACCCTAAAGTTTTAACGCTTTAGCAGTGAAGGGAAACGGCATTCCCAGACTTTCCGACATTCACTTCTGAATCTTATTTTGTTCCTTTTAATCATCCAAAAGGTCTTGTAATCCCTTCTTTCTACGAATTATTGCATTAACCTGAACGAAATTCCAAGTATTAAACTCTGCCATGAGTTGGACCCAAAGTTATCAGGGATTCAATAGAGATACAAATGTTGAAACCCTAATATATATATATACACACACACACACACACATATATATGTCTGTATGTATGTATGTATGTATGTATGTATGTATTCTTGGAACCATTTCAAAATCTAACATTTGTACGGGTATGTCCATATGCACTCTCAAGGTCAAGAAAGGCAGAAAACTAATTTTATCAGTAGTAGCTCATAACATGTTATATGTAGTTCATGATATCAGTGAAACAAATATTCTTTTTCCTTTATAACTAATTGTTAGAAGACAACACATTTTCTTGAACCACTGTTAGACGGGTTTGGAAGATCAATGGTCCAAAATAAAGTGGGTGGACAATTCATTAATTGAAAATCGACACTCACAACTGAGATGCACAAATGATTAAGAGAAACACATAACAAATAATTCACTAGACCAAACAGGTAAAGCTATAGAAACTCAAACAATGTTATCCCTCATCCCCTGTTATCATTATTTGCCAAAAGGATCTACACCGAATTTGAGTTATCTCTTGTTAACAGTTTATTTACAGCCTTTCTTCCACGTGCTGGATAGGGTAACCCATCTTAATTGTGTTTCTTATAGAAACCAAAAATAGTCACAGATCTCATCTACATTTATCCACATAACTAATTTATCTTACAGTTAGAAAGGAACGGGGCAACTGACTTTAGTGAAAATGCCATCCAACATAAAAATTACAAATTGATGTACAAAGGCTGAGGGCAAGCCTTGGCGTAACGGTATGGTGCTCCTTTGTGACCGAAAGGCCACACATTCAAGTCGTGGAAACAGCCTCCTTGCAAAGCAAGGGTAAGGCTGCATACGATAGGCGTTCCCCCAGCACCCCACACCCACCACAAAGACCCTCGCAAAGCGAGGAGCCTTGTCGGTTTGGGGTCGCCTTTGATGTAAAAAAAAAGCTAGATCATAAACATAATGAAGTGAAGAAAACAAAGAATAAATCAATTTGTACCTGAAGGGCCAGGGTCATCCAAAAGCCGTCCTTTTCCTTTTCTCTTCTCAATCAAACTTTCTTCTTCAAACCACTCACGCCCTTCAAGCAATATACCAAGATAACTGTATAATCTGCTCTGGATCACGAACTTAATACTTTGGCGCTCATCTTCAGAGAAAGGAACATTGTACAAGAACTTGGCCTAAAATAAGCGAGTACTTAGTGTCAGAAAAAATAAAGCTATGATTTGGAATAAATATATGGGAATTAAGTGTTTGGTTTCATTAAGTGCCTTTTAAACCAATATTCCTAGCAGCACTGTTTTAAACTGGACACTCAACCACCCACTGAGAAATGTTGAAGTTACTATCACATTTCCTTCCAAAAGTTTATTGAATACAATAGAAAAAGTGTACCAAACTAGACTTACAGATGTGGAAGGGAAACAAAAAACAATGTGTCACTTAAAATATAACGACAACATTGTTGTGGTAAAAGAAGAGTCATGTTTAGTTATCTGTGTGCACGTTTGCACTTGGTTATTAAATAGAAGAACACTGCTGCCAAGAGGATGCACTAATACATTATTAGTACAAACACATAACACAGTGGTGCATTAAGAAAAATACATACATACATACTTACATGCATGCATACATGTATATATGCACTCGCCGTCAACTTTTTACAGGTATAAATATACCAAATAAATCAGAAAAAAAATAGTTCTTGAAAACTTCAAGTCATGTCAATACTAGTTCCCTGTCAAGTTTCACCAATGATTACTATCATCTAAAGCTTTGTAGGGTAAATAATTTTACTGACCCTGAAGCTACTGAAGGAAATTCACCAATTAGGTTCTGACCTTTATAATATTAAGTGATGGGTAATCGGGTTATTCCTCCCCAAATGTCTTACCTGTTTAAATATAGTGCTTGTACCAGATTTGTGATGTCCAACTAGAACAATTTTGTTAAGCTTTTTCTCTTCAAAGGTGTTCCAGGTGTTCACTTCGTCAGTGGAAAGATTTGGCGAACCAGAAGGAAATGGCAAAGACAAGATGTTACAAACCATCTTTATTGTAGTCTGTAAAGAAGTAACTCCACAGTTAAGGGATGCTTGATCATAAAATTAATTAGGAAAGGGCGGAAAGGAACACAATTTATTGCACATCACATGCGTACACACCTTGTCCCATATCTTTCCCTTTACTTGATTCATTCCCTCTTCCTGATACTCCCCATCTGCACTCACCCAGTAGTGAAGATTTCCTTCACATGGCACTCCAGCCAACTGCATAATTCCAACAAAATGCATCAATACAATGTGGTTTGTTTTTCAAAGTATATAATATACAAAAGAACTTGAACCAGTCCAGTATAAAAACCTTCAGAATGAACGCCTCTAACTTAGTGATCTCCCGATTGTTAATCAATATATTTGTATCCCCGTTACTAGCATTTCGTTTTATGTGGCCTCCCACACTCAACCGGGGGCTAATGATTTGGCAAGGCCTATGCCCTTCCTGTTCATTTAAAGAAGAATCATCATCGCATTGAGATGCAATTTACGACAAAATAGAGGTCCAATATTAACAAGCTGATTAAAAATTGAGCTGAGTTCAAAATTTACCTTTCCCCAAAAACCAGATACATTATCGTACCAATAGCATCCTGGTTTTATCTTTTTTGGTGGGTTTTGGCAACTTTGCAATCGAACCAGCTCTTCCTGCGATAAAGGTTCGCCATTCACAAAAATATGATTGCCTGGCAGTTGATTTGCTTGGCAAGATATCTCGGCCTTCATTATCAGTTCAACTTCCGATTTAGTGAGAAGCCGCTTCAGCATCCTAGAACACTTGCCCAGTTTCCTTCGCCTTGACTCGTCAATTTCAAAACTAATGCAAGTAACACATTTCCTTCCTTCCGGCATTGACCCCATTGCTCTTAGCACACAATTATAGCAAAACTTAGCACCACAAACAATGCAAACCTCCTTCTCCATGAGTCTGTTTCCTTTCCCACATCGATAGCACGACCCTTTCTTCCCACTTCTCTCAATCGTTGGCCTCACTCGCACATCTTCTTCCCCTTCAGAAGGATCAAACTCTTCTTCCTGAACAATGTCATTCGAGTCAGGATCACGGAATGTCACAGCTGATGGCCTTTTGACATGGTGAGGAATTGCATCCGTATAAGCTTCCTCTCTACCAGAGAAAACCTCAGAGGAAAGACTCCGCGAACTCGAACCAGACTCTGATGAACCCCAGTTACCGGGGCTCATATAATTCTGAAAGCCTTGAGCTTCTTGACCATCATCAGGCAATTCAAGCACACCCTCCAAACTTCCAGACAGACTGCCAGAAGACCCCAATTTCCCAGAGATTTCACCTTTATCTGATAAAGTCGAGACACCCTTTTCGCCATTGCTAATTTCCAATTCAGCAGGGGTTACTGAATTGGAAGAAACAATTTCCTTTCCAAACTTTACTTCAGTTTCAAGTTTCGTCTCTTCTTTTGGTTTCTTGGTGGATTTCGCAATCGGATGAATAACAGGGAGGGACAAATTGTTCAAGAGAGAGGCTGAAGAAACCGGAGCAGCAGTTGGGATGTGGCGAATGTCAACAGGAAATGCATTTGGGATATCATAACCCACCGGAGGACCCTTGTACTCCACGGCAAACGAAAACTCCAACTCCATGCTAAAATCCCCACCATCCCTGTCGCCGCCACTAGAAGCCGCCATAGCAGAACTCAGTTTTCTCATCACAGCAGCCATACCGGAGCTCACAAAATTCAGCAAAAAACCAGCGATTCCAACACCATAACAAAACAAAAAATAAAAAATAAAAAACCCACCAATCTTAACCTTCTAATTCGAATACCCACGAAGAAAAACGAAGATTAAACAAAACCCAGGAAACAAAATTCAAAATTTTCAGAAACCCATCAAGGAAAAATTCTGGAAATTTGCGGTGAAACCCTCCAACAACCTCCTCACCTTGCCCCAAATAAAGAAGTAAAATAGAAAAATAAAAAGAAACTCTTTGATGGAAGTCGCCAGTGTAGAGACGCAGACTTGGAGGAAGACTAATTCGTTGACTTCTCATTTTTCTCCAAGCGATGATGTCACGAAATTGCTACGAAAAATTCCTCATAGAAACAACAAGAGAAGCAAATAGCATCACACAAATGCAAGGCCGACTGAGTCTTCAAACTGAGCGGGTGTGATACTCTGCAGTTACACATACAGAAGTAACTATAGTCCTCCCTTATTCCTGTATGACACGACATCGTTCTAGTTTTAGAAGGGGTATTTTTGTCCCTATGATATGCGGTAAGAGCACTTTTTGTCTTCTTTTATTTGGAAGTGATGAGTTCAATTCTCGTTAAAAACAAAGTTAAACCATATGATTATGGTAATCATATTGTAAGATTTAGCTCCCTATCCTACCCCCTCTAATGTAGATACAATGGTTTATTAAAAAAAATATTGATAAAATAATAATATCATTAAGTATATCTACTTGTTAATTTTTTTTTTCTATAATTTTAGAGAGTTTTAACGAAAAGCCCACAGTACTGTTCACTTTAACGAAAAACCACATTTTTACGCTAAAAAGTCAATCCTGGTACTATTCACTTTATCCTTTATTTTGTCCTTATCATTAAAACTCAAAATTTTCAAGCTATTTTCATTAGTTTTCCTATAATTTTATTCCCCACCCTCATAGGAGAAACAATTCTTTTTAATTTTTATGAAAAAAGGAAATGCATATTTTTGGTATCGATTCTTGAACGTAGTACACCAACTGACCAAAGGAAGTTCAGTTGGTGGTTTAATAATTTCCAACAAAAACAATAATGTGGTTTAATAATTAAGCCGTTTAACTTCGGGTCTTTGTTGAATTAATCTTGTAAATAATCAGTCGTAGGAGAGGAGAGCTTCCAGAAATTTTCTTTTGACTATCAAAGTTTCCAATTCGTCACCGTGACTCAAGAAAATTTACAGATTATCATTATCTAGTGTGGAATAGAGAGTGCATCATGCACAGTTCATACAAAGTTCATGCAAAGTTTTAACGAGGTCATACCATTATTGCACGCTATGATTTTTACGTATTCTTCACATTTTCTATGACTATTATTGTATCATGCAAGCATCTATAACAAAATTTTGAATGCAATCGGATAACTTAAATTTCTCTCGTCATATATAGTCTAAATTTGTTCACATGCTTGCTCAGCTCGATCTTATTGTTGGTCAGGGTTGTACTTGGCTAGATGATCCTCCGAGTCTAATTTTAGATTTGCTTGTGGAGGACTCTCGCTCTATATGATTTGACTTGTAGTGACCTTTGTTTTGAATAAATCTATTATCGTTTCTTTAAAAGAAAGTCTAAAGCTGCCTAGCGTTAGTGGGCTTTTATTTATTTATTATTTCTTGTTCAAAATTTTCATCATTAAGTTCGCTCACCCATACACATGGACTGTGCGCAAGTTTGCGCATGACCATGTAGATAGTGTATTGACAATGTATCACCTTTATAAAATATATACAAGGTATTGTGACAACCCGTTCCAAATTTTACGTTTTTATTTTATTTTAAAAGCGTGAATTTACGAAAATGTCATGGAGGCAATGATTTTGACTTATATTGACCATCGTCTAGAGAGACGTATGACTTATTCTTTTAACATATTCTCGTAGTACTCGTGGATGTGAACGCATAGGCGAAAGCCGTTTGCGAGTCCGGATTATAACGGTATAGTTATGGACGTTTGAAAATGGCTATTTATCGTTTAGTTATAAATTATTTGAATTCCCATCTTATGGGAAAGTGGCCAATCTGATTTTAGGCACAAATAGGAATGAACCAATTAAATTAGAGGGAGAGGGGGTGAGACCAATCAGAATTCGAAAGAAGAAGAAAAAATAAAAAAAAAAAAAAAAAATCTCAGCTTCTCGTGTGTTTTTCCAACTCGCGACTACCCATCTTTCAAGGCCGATTCCGGCCAACTCCAGTGGATTTTTTCGATGCCACCACCACCATCTTGAAGCTCTCATTCCCCTCTACAAAACCCACCCAAGAACCACCTTGATTAACCATGGGATGTGGAGGTTTGAGGCCACGAAAGTTGACGAAAATCAATGGTGCTCCGGCCACCCTTTTCGATTTTCCGGCAAATCGGCAAAGCGATGGCCGATGCCACCACTTGGGCTTTGTAGCCCATCATCCCAGGAGCAAAACCCAACCAACTTTGACCCCGTTGGACCACCGTAGACGACGAATCGACATCGGGAAGTTTTAGGCACCCGCCGGCTTCGTGGGCAAAATTGACCATCTTCCATCCACTTTTGGACTTCGTGGCAGGTATGAAAGTTGCTCCACTCACTGAGATCTTCATTTCTGTGAAGTTTGAGAATTTTCAGAAATAGTTGGATTTTCCGGCGAGTCGGGGCGGCCGACCGCCACCCGCGGCGGCGCGTGGCCAGTGAGCCGCCAATGCTATTTTTAGGCTATGTAGAATGTTTTGAATTCAGTTTTGTCATTTGGATGACGTAGGTTGATCGTTGGAACCTAAATTTGTTATGATACGTTACTTGATAAAAATGTGAATTGATGATCCGACGGTTGGATCGTCACCAAAATTGGATACATTATAATAAGTAATATTTAAAGATCATAGGAATTTACAGATTGGGAATCCGACTTACGGATCTTCCTAAATTGGATTTGTAAGTTAGTAAAATAAATGTTCACGGCCACTTGTTTTAGGCAATTGGCGGAGATCTGACCGTTGGATCGTAATGAAATTTTAATAGGTTATTTTAGAAACATATTGTGGATCGTTGGGAGTTGCGGATTGGAAATCTGATATACGGATCTTCCGGGTCAAGTTATACAGGGTTGTAAACTCTACCGTCAATCTTTGATCGACGGTTGACTTGTGGTCAATGGGTATCAAACTATTTTAGAATGTCGTTGAGGTTGTGTTTTATGTGAATTACGTATTCTGCGGATAAGAGTTCTGAGATGTGATTTGATAATTGGCCACAGGGACTGATCATTCAGGACGCCTAGATGCGTGCGCTAGAGAAGTATAGCGTGGACTCCAGGTGAGTGGACCTTTTCCTTTTTATTGTGCATATTATTGAGAGTTCTATCGACACTTTTAAAGTGATTAGGCATATTACTTTCATATATAATTATTGTGAATGCTTGAAGTACTATATGAACTACAAATGGCTTGATCCCTGTCTAGGGTACGTAGGCAGTCTAACGAGACGTTAGATGCAGCCATAAAATATTTGAGACAAAAGCTTTGCTTGGCAAATTGAGTAATGCGAAGGAAATTGGTAAAGACAAGTTTTAGTTTTGTGAATTAGTTAGTTAAATTAGAGTTAATTGGATTGTCATGGATAATTATCCCTGAAAATAAGTGGTTTGGGAGTAGGGCGTTACTGATGGTACACTTCACACCATATTGTTTATAATTGAAAATGCTACGACATGGTTGAGTAGTAGATTGCATCATGATATATTCATATGTATATTACTTGCATATAATTATTGGGAATGCTTTCAAGTGCAAAGGTGAACTCAGGACACCCAGGTAAGTTCAGGTGAGTTTATGGTACTAGTTGAATCGATTACGTTATAGCATGACTACAGTTATGAGTTAGGCAACTTCGATACTGTCGTACTGGTTGCCATGAGTTGCACATGCTGTATTGAGATGCATTGAGAGCTCATAAACCTGCACCCCGGTGTTAGTGCTCCCGCCCGTGGCCAGGGCACAGTCCTCCACGTGATGTTCACCTCCCGCACCTTACGCTCACCTTGGATCCAAGGTAGGTGCAGAGTCCTGTCGTACAAACCACTTTAGGTGGTTCCGACTCATAGGTGACCCGCGATTATTCGCCCAGTCTTCACGTGATCGTAGCACTCGAGCGTATTTATTTACACCCAGTCCTGTCGTACAGACCACTTTAGGTGGTTCCGACTCGTGTGCAGGTATACTTATTGAGCTATATGCTAGCCAGGATTGACGAGATATGGATAAGTCGTACAGGTCACTATAGGTGACTCCGACTTATATGCTAGCCAGGATTGACGAGATATGGATAAGTCGTACAGGTCACTATAGGTGACTCCGACTTATATGCTAGCCATGATTGATGAGATACGGATAAGTTGTACATGTCATTTTAGATGACTCTGACTGATATATCACTTTGTATTGATTTAGTTCTTTTGGCCTACTTATTAATGTATGGTGGATTTGATGGCAAACCGTGGTTTTGGTCATTTCTGAATATGGTTTGGATATATGTATATATGTTGTACTGTTTTTTTTTGAAAAACGATACGGGTTTTACATTTAGGGGCATTACTTTTAGAGAGGTAATAACTTTGGGAAGCTTGGTTTTATTGCTTACTCACACCTTCTGTTTGGTGCCCTCCACGTTTTAGCTGTTGAGTTTGTATCGACAAGAATCTGTGGTGAATCTTAGTATTGATGGATATTTTTTTAGGGTATGATTCTTACCCACACTACTGTACCTTACTTATGCTCTGACATCGCGTGTGAAATGGGTTCGCTCCCACTCGTAGCGCACTCTGGCACTTAGACACTTTTAGATTCAAATTTATTCACTTTTTATGCACTATCACATTTTATGGCTTCGTCACCTTCCAGGTGTCGGCCAGCACAGCTCGATTCAGGGTCCAAGTGGACTTTCTGGGTCGGGGTGTGTCAGGTATCCTCCTTATAAAATATATAAATAATGTATTGTCTTTATATTATCATTATATGGTAGATAGTGTATTATCACTTTACTATCATAATATTGTCAATAAATTATAAATATTGCCATGAATACGGATCATGTGCAATCATGAGCACAACCCAATGTATGTAAGCATTTTATGTTTTAATCTCAGTACATGCAAGAATGACTACAATGACTACATAGTGGGGTATGAGAGGCTGTACCCGGGGGTTTTGGGGAAAACAAAACATCAAACTTGCTCAAAATAGGCAAAAGATAATGAGAGAGAATCTGTGCTGGACATTGAACTGGAATGCGATCAACGTATTACTCTGCTTGTTTTCTTCACTTGTGTCAAACAATGGAAATGAAGAAGTAGAGAAGTGAGGAAAACTTATATAATTTCTTTCAACTTTTATCTTTATGTTATTGTTGGCAATGATAAAAAAATATATCTTTATATAGAGGTTTCATCTAACATCTCCCTTAGTGCTTATGAAAAATCTACACAACAAAACAATAAAAAAAAATAATAATAAAAAAAAAAAAAAAAAAAACTAACACACTATACAGGGCATGTAGCTTTTTGACTTTCATTTGAATGGGCATTCACATCACACCATTCACAATACTCCCCCTTGTACGCCCATATATCAATATCGACTGCCTTGTTAGAACCTTACTTGAAAAAAACCTATGAGAAAAAAATCGTAGCAAAGGAAAAAGAATACAACTTTGCTTGGATCATTGATATAGTGTTGAGTGCACTTTTGTTGCCTCATTAAAACCTTGCTAGGAAAAATCCAATGGAAAAAGTCCTAGTTGAAGGAAAAAGAGTATAACAGCATGTGTCTTGGATGCTCCTCCTGATGAGTATTTCCCCATGATTCTGAATTCTTCAATCTGACTGATTACTAAGTCGACGTAATCTAATACCATGCATTAGCTTCTGGAATGTACAATTTGGTACATATTTGGTGAATAGGTCTACCAAGTTATCATTGTAATGAAATTGTCTAACTTCAGTAACTTTAACCTTTTGAAGTTCATGTGTATTGAAAAACTTTGGAGATATGTGTATAGTCTTATTTCCTTTGACAAACCCTTCCTTCATTTGTCCAATACACATTGCATTATTCTCATGAATGATAGTTGGAGTGTTTGGTTTTAAAGATAGGCCACATGAGTTCCTAATGTGATGGACCATTGTTCTTAACCAAAAAGACTACAACTAGATTCATGGAGAGCAAATATTTATGAGTGATTAGAAGATGTAGCAACTAGTGTTTGCTTCGTTGAGCGTCATGAGATTTACACACTTAAGGGATAGTGTTGCAGTCCTATTAGTTTAGGAATGTCATTGTGAAAATTTATCATATCTGGAATATGCTTTTGAGATTCTACCACACTTAAGGGATAGTGTTGCAATCCTATTAGTTTAGAAATGTCATTGTGAAAATTTTATCATATCTGGAATATCCTTTTGAGATTCTATCATATCTCTTAAATTAGTTATTAGCCTATTAGAGTTGTTATCGTATTGGGATAAGGAATTTACCTTACCTACTACTATAAATAAAGGCACAATGGGGTGAGATAATACATACCTCACAATTACATATCTCTCTCTTTTGTCTCTATTGCCGCCGCATCCCTTCTGTCTGTTCTTATATTATTCAGTAAATTAGGCCTACAACATTGTTTTATATAGCCCCAGTAATTGTAACTTGTAAACAGTGGATAATCAAGGGCAATACTTTTTCATTAATAAATCAAGAAAATGAACGGACTTTTTGATCCTAGGTTTAACAGCCTAAACTCCCCAATTTGCATCTTTTTCATTGATTTGTTCACAAAATATAAGTAATTTTTAAATGAAATTTACTCTTTGGCAATTCTTCTCTACCCCTCCCCCTCCAAAATATATTGCTTTCATTCTATCTTTCTTGTGTTTACAACTCATATGTTTGTGAAATTAATTATTTTGTATAATTTTCAATTTTCATTGGCGAAACCTATTCGGTTGGAGCCAGGAATTAAACTGAAAGGATACATTTCCAATTCTTTTGTTGAACTCATTTTCATCAACCTGTGATAATGTGTTTTTATTGTTGCACTTTCATGTGTTTGTTTTATGTTGGAACCATAAATGAATAGAATCGTGAAATAGCTATTTATATAATTTTAGTTATATCTAGTCTATATGAGGCTGGAAAAGTGGTGGACATAGCCCATTTTAGAGGTCCGAATGATTTTTGGGGCTTTATAAAAGAATCTCTCCCGATGAGGGGTTATTTCTTTTGGGCTCTAGATGGGGTTATATATATTTCTTTATGTAATAATTTGATTATGCAATAATTTTTTAGGAAAACTAATGAAAATGACTTGAAAACTTTGAGTTTTAATGATAAGGACAAAATAAAGGGTAAATTGAATAGTACCAGGATTGATTTTTTAGTGTAAAAATGTGGTTTTTCGTTAAAATGAACAGTACTGTGGACTTTTCATTAAAACTCCCTAATTTTTTTGTGTTAACTTTTCTTAAGTTGATTTTTGGACGTGTTATCTTAATTTTTTATTATTTTTATTTTTATGAACCTTTCAACCTAAAAAGGTTCAAATTCTGATAAAGCTAGATTTCATTACTTCTGAACCGTTCGTTGGATTAGATCTCTTATCCCAATCTCATCTGTTGAAAGACAAACCCCCACTTCGCCCTCTGAAATAATTTGATTTTCACGTACAACACAACAATTTACCTAGCACCAATTGGTAAATTAGTATCATACAATTTTGAGAAAATTTATTTGAAAATTTCAGCCACCAATGCCCATGAACGTTAAATTAATTTGAAATTTTAATTCTTATGGAATTTAACAATCATTAATTAGCCAATTTGCAATAAATTACAAACAAACACAATCAAATGTTTCATCACATAATAAGGGGCATTTTAGGACTAAATAAAATATTTTAATTTGGGTCATAAAACAAATTTAATGAGATTTTTTTTGTTAAACCCAATAAATGAGTTTAAGTCAGTGAAAAATATATACGATATGTTAAAGACAAAGAAAAATGAATTTTAAGGGGTAATCCAAAATTTTTAGATTAATGAAAGTGAGCTTTTTTTAGTATAATAGCTTATATCATTTTATCTCTTTAGCATTAAACATACAAACAAAATGTAGGAGCATCTTTGGAACAAAAATATGTAAGAAAAAAGATTTAAAAAAAAAAAAGAATAGAAGGAGAGAGTATAAGTGTACTAACAAGTAGAGGGAGAGTGATAGAATTTGACTCACATGGGTTGCTATTTTTCTTATGGGACCCACTATTTTTTGGGGCTAGATGTAGCCCAATTTTATGTTACCCAAGAAAGAAAGTGATGTAGGACATGAAATAAGATCATTAGAAGATTCAATACATTTGGCTTTTGAAATTCAGCTGATATACATTGTAATAATTATATTTGGTGGGCTAGATTAAAAGCAATTATTTTGGTTATTTGGTATCTCATATGATACAATTTAGTCAATCTTTATTTAATGTAATAAATATATGTTAGTGGGGTAGATTAAATGGGGTTAATATTAATGAGTTCATTAACTCTAGTAATGATGCATGTATCAATAATTATTTAGAGATGGGGTTTTGGGGTTTTCAGGTATCTCCTCGCACTAGGAGAAAGTGGACCCTATATATCAGTTTCCCTTTTTGTTTTATTTCGTTTCTATCTGCTGCGCCCTGCATCAGTTGGTATCAGAGCGTTAGCTCGATCCAAGGGTGACGTTGTATAAAGGGTAACAATACCAACATGTCGCAACTACCAATACATGAAGATCTAAATCTGGACCTTCCTCCAATATTTGATCGTTGCTTGAAAAGTTCATGTCTAATATGTTGTGAAAATTCTTCAGGTGATAATTCTTTAAATCTTGATCTTCCTCCGGTGTTTGATCTTTGTTGTGATGATTGTGAAATCTGTAACGCAACTTCAACTTTAAGACAACAAGAGAGAGAGAAAGATTACAACTCAAAAGAGGAGAATATGGAATTCATTGTCAAGGCTTCCAAAATATTTGTTTGTCATGATCTTTTAATTCTCTATGAAACCTTGACATCGGTCCAGCCATGTGAGACAATTTATATTTTGGAGACTAATACTTCTGAATATGTTGATTTGATTGGAGTTGGTAATTTCAATTCAAGTATTGCAAGGAACTTTGGAAATACTGCTAATCAAATTAAGATTTATTGGGAAGACGTCCATATCAAGACCTTGGCTGTGGAGCATATTTTATGCTATTCAAAGTTTATCATTTATTCAAAGTATCTATTTGTTTGGAGTGGAAGATATCAATATTTTGTCTCCAAAGTGGATGGTGATTCGAATTCGAGGACAAATTCTCTCTGACCTGGTGAAAATGATGCAGGACATGAAATAAGATCATCGAAATATTCAATACATTTGGCTTTTGAAATTCAGCCGATATACATTGTAATAATTATATTTGGTGGGCTAGATTAAAAGCAATTATTTTGGTTATTTGGTATCTCATATGATACAATTTAGTCAATCTTTATTTAATGTAATAAATATATGTTAGTGGGGTAGATTAAATGGGGTTAATATTAATGAGTTCATTAACTCTAGTAATGATGCATGTATCAATAATTATTTAGAGATGGGGTTTTGGGGTTTTCAGGTATCTCCTCGCACTAGGAGATAGTGGACCCTATATATCAGTTTCCCTTTTTGTTTTATTTCGTTTCTATCTGCTGCGCCCTGCATCAGTTGGTATCAGAGCGTTAGCTCGATCCAAGGGTGACGTTGTATAAAGGGTAACAATACCAACATGTCGCAACTACCAATACATGAAGATCTAAATCTGGACCTTCCTCCAATATTTGATCGTTGCTTGAAAAGTTCATGTCTAATATGTTGTGAAAATTCTTCAGGTGATAATTCTTTAAATCTTGATCTTCCTCCGGTGTTTGATCTTTGTTGTGATGATTGTGAAATCTGTAACGCAACTTCAACTTTAAGACAACAAGAGAGAGAGAAAGATTACAACTCAAAAGAGGAGAATATGGAATTCATTGTCAAGGCTTCCAAAATATTTGTTTGTCATGATCTTTTAATTCTCTATGAAACCTTGACATCGGTCCAGCCATGTGAGACAATTTATATTTTGGAGACAAATACTTCTGAATATGTTGATTTGATTGGAGTTGGTAATTTCAATTCAAGTATTGCAAGGAACTTTGGAAATACTGCTAATCAAATTAAGATTTATTGGGAAGACGTCCATATCAAGACCTTGGCTGTGGAGCATATTTTATGCTATTCAAAGTTTATCATTTATTCAAAGTATCTATTTGTTTGGAGTGGAAGATATCAATATTTTGTCTCCAAAGTGGATGGTGATTCGAATTCGAGGACAAATTCTCTCTGACCTGGTGAAAATGATGCAGGACATGAAATAAGATCATCGAAATATTCAATACATTTGGCTTTTGAAATTCAGCCGATATACATTGTAATAATTATATTTGGTGGGCTAGATTAAAAGCAATTATTTTGGTTATTTAGTATCTCGTATGTTACAATATTAGTCAATCTTTATTTAATGTAATAAATATATGTTATTGGGGTAGATTAAGTGGGGTTTTATTTAGAGGATGGGGTTTGGGGTTTTCAGATCTCTCCTCACATTAGGAGATAGTGGACCCTATATATCGGTTTCCCTTTTCGTTTTATTTCATTTCTATCCATTGCATCCTGCATCAGAAAGTTGCTAACCCAAGTGGGGATGCTCTAAGACTAGGAACTGCTTGTACAAGAAAAAAAAACATTCATCTTTTGTAGGGCAACGAAATTAATAACATAGATAAAAATATGAAAGTTAGTAATTTCATCAATAAGAACTGCTAGGATACAATGACTCTTTCTAATTTGGTTAATCAAGATATTGTTAATAAAATTTGTAGTATATCGTTGCCTATAGCCCAACAAGAAGATTATATGTTATGGGTCTTCAATGCCAATGGTAAGTTTATTGTTAAATCAGCAACATGGATACAAAATAACAACATTACTCCTGATCTAAATTTTGAGTTGCTTAGAAAATGTGGAATCTCAATATTGCAAACAAAGATAGGTTACTTAGTTGGTTACTTGTGGAATCTAAAGTAATCCCAAAAATTCTAGAGGCGACATGTGGACTTTTGTTGAAGAAAGATAAGATTTCCCTCATTAAATGGGCAGGCTTCGTAGATACTCCCACGCGCAGCTCAGCACCCTGAAGGTCTACGCAGCTGAATACAACGTCCCACAGCTGACTTGCCATTGGCAAGAAAAAGTCAAAGCATTAAAGATAAAGATTAATTACCCAAATCCTATTTTCATACATTCCCAATTGAAAATTGACTCCATTCAAATAAGTAATCCATACTTTAATCAATTAGGGATAGTTACTCCATTATCTGAAGATATTATTTTCTATTTAATATCTTGAGAATATTCTTTCCATACACTTTGGCCAATATGTGTAGGGTAAAACCCTAACACTATGGCCAACCCTCTTCCCTATATATATCTCCAATTCTACCAAATTTTGGTAAGCTTTTCTACCCTGAAAAAGCCCTAAACATTTACTCTTTTTAGAGAAACTTACTTAGGCATCAGAGATTCATTGGCCTAACACCCCCACCATGCCCCCCCACCCCCCCCCCCTCCCGCCCCAAAAAAAAAAAAAACCTCGTGGACACATGAGGCTTAGGTCTTTGATCAAATGTGTTGATTGTTTTGCAGGTACATTTTCATCAAAGCAAGAGGCGGAGGAAATTTGCATCAACATTATTGATTCTGGGAAGATTGAAAACTAGAGATAGACTCTCAAAATATATTCACTCCCTTAGTCCCTGCTGCCCTATTTGTAATGAGGATGTTGAAAGTAATAATCACTTATTCATAAATTGTAATGTGGCCAAGCAAGTCTGGTCCAATATTAACTACATTAACCCTAATAGAAACAATAGTAACAACACCTTATTGGAATGGTTGAACTCCCTAGATTCTAAGGATAATGATAAATTCTCAAGCTTAAGTCTTGCCCTTCTATCAGCTGGCAAATTTGGAAAAAATGATATAGTGTTGTGTTTCAAAATAATACTATCAACCCAAGTAGGATTATTCTTCTTGCCACCAAACTTGGCGAAGATTACTTAAATGAAAATAAGATTAGTGCAAAAGTAAGCAAAGGAAATCAGTCTATCAAATGGCCTCCTCCATTGAAGGGGAACCTTAAAATAAATTTTGATGGCTCTGTAATTAAGAACCATGTTGTTGTAAGGGATGAAAATGGCAGACCTATTCCTGGTGGGGCAAGGAACTTGGAGAAATCATTATGTCAATGTTGCTAAATGTGTTGCACTAAGAGATGCGCTTTGGATGGCTTGATCCCGGGGTTTCAGGAGGATCTAAATTGAGGGAGACTCGAAGCTTGTGATTGACTCTATTTTTGGTCATTGCTTGATTTCTTAGAGATTGAAAAACATTATTGAAGACATCAAATTCTTGGCTAGCTCATTTGAGGGCATCACTTGGAGCCATATCTTTAGAGAGACTAATTTTTTGGCGGATCCAATCATGGATGCGGGTTTTAGATTCAATAACCTTCATGTGTGGGATAGAACTCTTCCAAATTGATTGTACTCTTGGCCATTCTCTTTAATTTTTTTGTTTTTTCTATAAGAAAGAAAAAAAAAAAAAAAAAAAAAAAAACATTGATCAGTAGATAATTATTCTAGCTAGCCCACCCGTTAAAATGTTTTAGTTCCGCCCTTTATGCAAGAGTGCTTTGTGCATTCGGTTTTGTTTTGGGTGCATGCATGCCCGCATGATTCTATCATGCGCATTCAAGATTATTTTCTAGTTAGCCTAAAAGTCCAATCCATCACCTTTAAAGCACGACCCAATATCCCAACATCTCTTGCTCCTCTTCGTCTGAACTTAGCCCAAACGCCACTTGATTCTTTTTTTTTTTTTTTTTTTTTATTGAATAAATGATAGTATCTATACCAAAGGAAAGAGGATGAGCTAAGCCTCACAATGAGGAAGGCTTGAATGCAAAATAGCAAAGCGAAATGGGGATCTGGTTTTTTCTCTTCGTCTCTGTGACATCATTTACTTCCCATCCTACCTTATCTAACCACCACCTCTGATTTGATTTTATTTCCTAGGAACATTCCCACAAAAACCCCCGACTTGCATAGAGCATCAAACAAATTTTTTTAGAGTTATTAGCCTATCTGCCTCAACAACCCACCTTAAATTCCCTATTTACTCTGGTACAATTCGAACTGGGTAGCTGTGGGTGGAGAACCTATGGGGATTACTCAATCTCAACCCCTTTGGCATTTATTATCTGGGATTGCACAACCAACCACCCAAATCTTGGAAGTTATGACAAGATTTGGAGCCAGAGGTATTACGGTACCAAGAAGGCAACAATCACAAATTCCTATTGCTTTCCTGTGCATTCTGATTTTGGCTTTTTGCTGAAGGAGTTTATCAGAGGAACAAGAGCGAAATCAGGAATACGGATCTACTTTCGGAGTTAACACCCAAAAAGCGCTTCCAACCCGGAGATTATTCAGACCAGGGCCCAGAGGGAGTATCATGGCTCAATAAAATGTGGATGAACTAGCGGTCCAACTAGAAGGGGCAATGGAACTCATAAGTACAAAGCATGGAATCAAAATGATCAGGACAAGGTTGATAGACCAACCACTCAATAAGTGGGGGGTTAGGAATATCCGAAGGAGTGCTTGTGATGTGGTAGAAACTAACACACAAATTAAACCCTATAAATTATGCAATCGTAGTACGAGTAAGTAGGGATTGTTCTATTTAGGGGATTAGAAAGGATGCTAATCGACACAAATTAAACTTATAAAACTGAAAACTAAGTTAAACTAACAATAAAACAATGATTGAGGGGATTTTGAACGAATTTGACTAAAACAAAAATAAATGGCAGCAAGTAAATTAAGTTGTGAATGAAATATGGATGAAAGGATAGCTAAATGATTCTTCTCCACACATGAAACATACGCATACAAATCAATTTCTATTTATTCTTCCTATAAACCATGAATGACAATGCCCCAAATTAACAATGAATATCACGAATTAACTCTCAGATTTTGCTAAAGTTCATTAAATTGGAATCAGCAACGCAACCAAATTATTTTTCTTAAGTTCCCTAACTATCAAAAGCATGATAGAGATACATCTCAAAGATCATTAAGTTCAGTGAAAATCATAAGCATTGACAAAGCATTCGTAACTATGAAAAGCATGATACTCCTGCCAAGAATTTACTTAACTCAATCATGACTAGTGACTTTACTACTTACAAATATAAGTTCATAAAGATTAGGTGAAAATCCCTTATATTCTAGTATCAAATCACTGGATGCAAACTAAGTATGCATCCTTAGTAAACATACAAGAATAAGTTCATAAAGCAGATAAGTAAATGACATTCATGTCTTACGAAACAATAATTGGATGTAATCAATTTATAGAAAACATATGATCATGGCTTCGAATTCACCTCTAGTTAAAAAGAAACTTAGTTACACATGTTCATCATAACTAAAAAACAATCTAAAATAAACATTGAAACTTAAAACAAAGAGAGAAAGAATTCTGAAAATTTCAGCAACTTCAATGGTTGAATGGTAGGCGCGACACACTCTAAAACGTGCATGAATTTCATATATATAGGGAGGGAATGGTTGAATCCAAGGAGGAAAATGTTTTGGCGTTTTGAATTATTTTAGGACTCTAAGAATCAGGTAGAAAGTGTTGAAATGTGATTAGGATTCCTCTTTGCAGCTGGAGATAAGATAAGATAAGACAATGCTGGATAAGATAGGATAAGATAATGTTCCTCTCCAACTAGGATTCCTCTTTCTTGTGTAATTCCTTGCCTTCCAAGCCTCAACTTTAATTTCTCAAAATTTTAGCACATGTCTAGCACCATTTAAACACCAAAAACGTCCAGCCCATATGCTATCCACGCATGCTACCCAATCCAAGTCCAAAACTACTCCAAATTGCTTCATTTGGCTATTTATTATCATCTTTACCAACTAGGCCTATAATAATACGAAAATAACTTAAATTACTAGAATAAATGGAAATTAACTAAATAAATGTAAAGAAATAAAATAACAAAGTCGCATAAATATGCTCTTATCAAATTCCCCCACACTTAACTTTTGCTAGTCCCCGAGCAAAACAAAGAAAACAAAACAAAGCCTAAACCTTCCAACAATTGCCTCAGGGATTTCCAACGAAACATGACAAGTTAACAATCACTATTTACATAGATTTTAGCCATCCTTACTCTTGAGCTTATACTTAACTACAGTAACCACTTACTAGCTTGCATTTAATCAATTAAAACAACATTTGAAAGTAGTAACATGCTTTAGACAATTCACTCAATTCCTCACTGGATATACTCTCTATTTTCACATAGATTTACTGACTACACTCCCTAAACTAAGTTATGTGAGAAGATTGATGTAAACATCTAGACTAGCACTCACATATGTTATAACAAAGAAGGCACTTTCTGGAATTATTCATACAAACATGTATATGATCTCATGAATGGAATGCCACTACTTAGAAGTGAGAACCAGGGATTCCATATTCTCATACCAATTTCAAACTCCACATATTGAATCACATAACAATCAAGATAAAAGTCTCAAGGGTTATGGGGCTAAGGTATTGGCTAACAAAGAAAGGTTATGGATAAACAAAGATTCTTAAAGTGATAGTAAGCAAAGTAATGAAATCAACACTTAGAATTCAACTTTTGAATGTAGCACCTAACTTTAAACACAAAGGGGAGATTTGTACTACTTTAGGGTCATATTCACATTTTTGAACCCTTCTTCAACAACCAACACTTACAAAATCATTCTCACTTCTTTTCAACCTCTTTTTTTTTTAATTCTTTTTCTTTTCTCCTTTTTTCTCAATGTTTTTCTTGTTCTTTTTCTTTTCTTTTTCCGTTTTTTTTTTGTAACAAAAAACATAAGCACTACTTCACCGAATTCAAAAGAACAAATTCTTCCCCCACACTTATTTTTTCTGCAAATTGTAGATCAAAAGGAATTCCTAATAAGTCATGCTTCACTATTCTTTAAGAACAAGGGTATGGATATTCCTATACTAGGCTAGGTAAGGATAATGCAGGCTAACAAAGAAAATAGGCTAAATAAGGCTCAAAGGGGTTAAACCTACAATACATATGCAAGGGATAAAGCTTTTTGGCTCTGGTGGTAACTAAACACCTTCATCTTGTTATTTGTTATGCAATCAATTTTATGCTTTCAATTGCTTTTTCAATAAACCATGAACCTCAACACCCCAGATTAACCGTGACATCATTAATTAACCCTTAGATTTTCCTTAAGTCATTGAATTGGATGGACAACGCATCGGCAACCAAATTATTCTTCCCAAGTTCCCTACATGAACTGCATAATAGAGACAAGAGCAAAGATCATTAACTTTCGTGAAAATCATAAGCATTGACAAGGCATTTGTAACTATGACATCATGATACTCATGCCAGGAATTTAACTTAACATGATTGTGACCAGCAACCTTTACTACTTGTGAATATAAGTTTGTAACGATTATGTGAAACTCCCTTATATTCTAGTATCAAATTCAAGCATGCAAACTAAGTAGGCCTCCTTAATCAACATACAAGAATAAGTTCTTAATCAAACGGTTAAGTAAATTGCATTCACAATTTATGAAATCACAACTGGAATTAATCAATTCATATCACAAATATAGTCATGGTTTCAAAGTCTCGTCTAGCTAAAACAAGTTTAGCCTCTCATGTTCACAGCAAAACAAAGAGAATTTAAATTAAACATTGAAAACAAAAGATAGATTACACCTAAAAATGTTCCAACAATCCAATTTGAATAGCCAAAAACGTCCAAGGCTGCCTCTCCTTTCCTTCTTCCTTGCTAGGCTACGGCACAAGGGTGTAAGGGTGTGAAATTGGGTTTTGGTGTGTTATGGTGAATGATTGATGAATGATAAGGAAGTATGATGGATCATGATGCGAAAATTAACTTAACACACAAATTAAACCCTCTTTTGACAATTGTAGTATATATGTAAGTAGGGATCGTTCTTAAACCGGGGATTAGGAGGGATTGCTAAACACTTTAAACTGACTCAAATAGATAAAACTAAGCTTTAAAACACTTAACTCAACTTAGAAGACTCAAAACAAGTTCACAAGACTCAAACTAAGTTAAAAACACTCAAAACTGTCGAAAAACACAAACTAGGCAGATTTGAATCTAAACACAATTTTGGACGAATTTTGATTCTAACTTGACTCAAAACACTTGCAAACACAATCTAAAACATATCCTAACTAGTTAGACACTCTAAAATAAAGGGGGATTTGGTTTTGGGCGAAAATAAAGTAAACAAAATCAAGACTTTAAACCATGCAGATTTGCACGAATTAGGTGAAATTAGATGGATGAAGGCCTAGCTGGGAGGTCTTTCTCCACACATGACATACTTGCATACAAAACAATCTCCAGTTGCTTTTTCAATGAATCATGAACCTCAACACCCCAAGTTAATTAGGTACACTTAATTAACCTTCAAATTTTCCTTAGGTCATTGAATTGAATGGAACTAGCGCATTGCAATCAAATTATTCCTCAAAAGTTCTCTACATGAAAGTGTGATGCGAACTAAGTAAGCACACAAATTAAAACCCTCTTGTGACAATTGTAGTAAAGATGCAAGTAGGGATCGTTCTAGACCGGGGATTAGGAGGGATTACTAAATCACTTGGACACTGACTCAAAAACGTAAAACAAACGTTAAAAACACTAAACTAGACTCAAAGAATGCAAAACTAAACAATAAAACACTAAAACAAACCAAAAGACTCAAAGAATACAAAACACTTATAAACACAAATTAAGACACTTTCTAACTAAATTAGACACTAAGGTAAAGGGGGATTGTGGTTTTGACGAAAATAAATTAAATGTACAGATTGTAAATTTAAGGCAGAATGTAAATATGAATGTGATGAAAATATGGATGAATGCTAGCTAGAAGGTTCTTCTCCACACATGTTACACTTGCATACACTTTGATTTTCAGTTGGTCTTTCGATAAATTATGGAACTCGACACTCCAAGTTAATTAGGTCCGCTTAAATTAACCTTCAAATTTCCCTAGAATCATTGAATTGGATGAATATGCATCGCAAACAAATTATTCCTAACAAGTTCTCTATATGAACAGCATGATAAAGATACAAGTTAGAATCATTACGTTCTTTGGAAATTATAAGCATCGACAAGGCATTTGTAACTATGAAAAGCATGATACTCTTGCCAGGAATTCAATTAACGCGATTGTTTATAAGCAACCTCCACTACTTGTGAATATAAGTTCATAACTATTAGGTGAAACTCACTTATATTCTAGCGTCAAATTCATGCATGAACATTAAGCGTGCACTCTCAATAAACATACACAAACAAGTTATCAATCAAACAGTTAAATGAATTGAATCCAACATTCATGAAATTCCAACCAAAAGTAATCAATTCATATTGCAAATATAACCATGGTTTCGAATCACCCCCTAGCTAACTAGGGGGATTTAGCCTCTCATATTCGCAAAAAGAGAAATACAATTGAATTTAAACAATAAGCACAAAGGAATGATTACACCTAAAACGCCCAACGAATCCACGTGAATTGGTGCGCGTCGAAGCTCCTCTTTCCTCTTCTCTTTGCTGCGGCAGATGGGGTTTAAATGGTGTTGGTGGATGATTTGCGGGTTTAGGGATGGATTTATGGAGGTTGGGTGGTGCGGCAAGGTGGTGGAGTGATGGAGGAAGGATGGTATGGTGGCTGGAAGGGTGGAGGAAGGTTGCGGCTGTTGGGGAAAATATGGGATGGTGCTGCACGGTTTTGGGAAAATATGCGGCTGTAGGTTTTTTGGGTGATGGAATTGCGGCTGGAATCAAAGGGGGAGTCCACGGCTTGGGCAGTAATATGTGTTAAAAGGGGCTGAATGAATGCTACGGCTTGGATGAAAATTGCGGCTGAGATTGTTTTGTTTTAATAATCAAGAGTGAATGGAATGCACGGCTGGATGGGAAAATGGGTGTTGGTGCTGCGTGAAGATGGGAAAAAACTCGAATTGGTATCTCACATGCACGGCAAAGAAGAAATAATAATATATGGTGGCTGCAGGATGGATAAATGATGTATGATTATGGAGTGAATATAAAATGGTGGCTGCGGCTTCAAGTGTAATAGGTTATCAAGGTGGCTCCATGATAATATGTGAATTAGAAGTGAATAGAATAGGCTCTAGGGTTAAGGGAAAAGATGCGGCTAAGGCTATGTAATTGGGCTAGGGCCATGATTTTGTGTCCTAAAGTGCATACGAGGCCTATAAAGTGGCTAGAAAATATGGACGTTTAGAATTAGGAAAGGTTACCAAAACGGGAAACTTAGGGTCAACTTTCCTAAAATAGGAAGCCTTGTTTGAGTAGGATTCTTCGTTTTGGTAAGAATTCATCGTTGGCGTAGGAATTCGTCGTTTCTTCAAGTCTTCAACTCATTCACTCCTCATTCGCTCCAAAAGACTCCAATTTGCATCTTCTTGCACACTCTGGCCTTATAATCTGGAAATACACAAAAGTGGCCTTAAACACTAAAATAACTAAATAAACACAACATAAATGCACGAGAACAAGCTAATTAAGTCGCATGAATATGCTCCTATCAAAGTGCATAATAGAAAAACAATCAAAGATCATTAAATTCTATGAAAATCATAAGTGTTGACGAGGCATTCGTAACTATGAAAGCGCATGATACTTATGCCAAGAATTTACTTAACATGATTGTGACCAACAATCTTTACTACTTATGAATATAAGTTCCCAACGATTAGGTGAAGTTTCCTTATATCCTAGCATCAGATTTATGCATGCAAATTAAGTGTGCACTCTCAATTCATATACATAAACAAGTTTTAATTCAAATAGATAAGTAAATTGAATTCACCATTCATGAAATCACAACTGGAAGTAATCAAATCATAATGCAAATATAGCCATGGTTTCGAAATTCCCCCTAGCCAAAAGGGGATTAGTTCCTCATACTCGCAAAGCAAAGATTCTTGAAATTAAACATTGAAAAATACAAGAAAGATTACACCTAAAACGTTCCAGCAATTTGAAGTCGAATGGCATGCATTGATAGGGCTTTCCTTTTTCTTCCTTGCTGCGGCGCAAGATGTGGGTGGTGGTTTTGGGGGTTTTGAATGGTGTGTTCTTGTTTAGGATGATGAATAATGGCTGATTATGGTGGTAGAGTGCGACAGGTTGTGTATGAAGGTGTAGGGAGTGGATGAAGGATGAAGAATGGAGGCTAGGGCTTGCGGCAAAGAGTTTCTGAATGCCATAAGGGGTTCCTCCTGAAGGAAGATTTGTGAAAAACAAGTTCATTTGAGCAACATCAACAACATGCAATTAACAATTAAAAGGCGGAATCATGTTTATATGACTCAAAAACAAAACTTAACCCATGAACTTCAAAGCCTAGTAGATAGGTGAACCAAGACTCAACTCAAAACAAAGTGAGTTGAGAAATCAATACCTTTGTAGATTCCTCTTTGCATAAGCAAAGGCTAATCACCCAAAGAGAGGGCCTTCATTCCTTGCATCTTAGATACATGGATTTGGATGGATGAAAAGGTTTCTCCAAGTTCCCAAAATTGAGAACCTCTAATGATTCATCACCAAGGCATAATGAAGAAGAAATGAGTGACCTTGGAGGAGTTTGATTGCTAGATGATCCCTCCAAGGTGGCCGAAATTTTAGAGAGAAAGGAGAGCTTGTGTTCTCATCCTTTCCCCAAAAAATAACCCGTAATGAATTTTGGCTATTAAGTCACACTTATACCTTAATTCATTTGAGTGGCAAACTTGTAAATAAGTTCAAAACCCACTCTTTCTCTAAATGGCCGGCCTTAGGGTATTCATTGGGCTATTTGGGCCTTTGTGAATCATTATTCATTAAGTTGTCATACAACTTAAGTCAATGGACTTGACGTTCGAAGCCCATTGGGCCTTAAGGTCCAAAACTATCCCGAGGTCTTCAACGAACTTATTCGTTTGATTAATAATCATATTAATTAATCCTTGCCATAAATAATTAAACCATTTAATTATTCTTACTCATCTCTATTGAATCTTCAATCTCTACCTTACACGGTGTACGATCCATTAGGTTCCTTTTAGCGAGGCAGTGGGCGATTCAAACTCTTTCAAATCGATTGTGAATTGAAACTTACTTTCAATTCTCCCGTTAGTGATAATACACTTTTAGGGCTTCCACAAACCATGGTTAACGCCTAGTAGCATGTCATGGTTACCCAAGCTAATCAGAAGAGGTGGAGAACCTATTCAGTTTTAGGATTACAAATGCAATACGGTCTTTCTCTAATACAATACTCTTGACCACATTGTTTGGTTTGATAGTTTATTCATGTCTACTATCCAATGTGAGTCTTGTGCTTATATGATTACCTTGAATGTGATTTGGAACACATTCCTAAATCTCATTCATACTTTGGCCAAAGATTCTTAATCATATCATAGAGTATTCTCCCTCAAACAGTTTGAAGGTTAGAGATCCCTTGTTGCGCATTCACTTGCCTCCATGGCTAAGTGGCTTAACCCTAACGATGCTGTGGACACCCTCCTGATGGAGTGACTTTGACATAATCAAAGATTAAGGACCTAACCACAAGACAACTATGATGCCTCAGGTCAAAAGACTAATTTGCATTATTGATGCGAGATTTATACGCACACAAATTAAACCCTCTTTTTGACAATTGTAGTATAAGTATAAGTAGGGATCGTTCTGGACCGGGGATTAGGAGGGATTGCTAAACACTTGGAAACTGACTTAAAAACTCAAAAACAAAGTTTAAAACACTAAACTTGACTCAAAGAATGCAAAACTAAAAGTTAAAACACTTAAACAAACCTAAAACCCAAAACAGCAACTAGAAGACTCAAAACTGCCTAAAAACCACTTTCTGGGCAGTTTTGAGCACCTACACTAATTTGGACGAAATTGGATGAAAACTTGAATCAAAATACTTAGAAACACAAATCAAAACACTTTCTAACTAATCTAAGACAATACAAAGACTCAAAGGACTCAAAACAAGTTCAAAAGACTCAAAACTGCCTAAAAACACTAACTAGGCAGTTTCTGACCTTAAACACAAATTTGGACGAATTTAAGATTATGGCTTGATTCAAAACATTTTAAAACATAAACTAAACAGATTCTAAGCACTAAAGAACAAGAAAGTAAAGGGGGGGGGGGTTTTGATTTGACGAAATAAAACTAAATGAACAAATTGCAATTAAAACAGAATGTAAATATGAAATTGATGAAATGGAATGAATGGATGCTAGCCAAGGGGTTCATCTCCACACATGTTACACTTGCATAAATAAAAGATTTCCAATTGCATTTCAATAAACCATGAAACTCATCACCCCGGGTTAATTAGGTCCGCTTAAATTAACCTTCAAATCTTCCTAACGTTATTGAATTGGATGATTGCATACGACAACCCAAAACATTTCCCACAAGTCCCCTACATGATTGCATAATAGAGATACAAGCAAGAATCATTACGCTCTATGAAAATTATAAGTGTTGACGAGGCATTCGTTACTATGATTGCATGAAACTTATGCCAAGAATTCGTTTAACGCGATTGTTTATAAGCAACCTCCACTACTTGTGAATATAAGTTCGTAACTATTAGGTGAAACTCACTTATATTCTAGCGTCATATTCATGCATGAAAATTAAGCGTGCACTCTCAATAAACATACATAAATAAGTTATCAATCAAACAGTTAAACAAATTGAATCCACGACTTATGAAATGCAATTAGAAGTAATCAAATCAAAACGCAAGCATAAACATATATTTCGAATCCCCCCCTAGCCAAGGGGGGGTTTAGTTCCTCATGATACAAAACAAAGAGAATCAAAGAAACACCTAAACATTCCAACAACTCAAACTTGAATTGTATGAACGTTTAGGCCCTCTTCTCTTCCATTCCTCATTCGTACAAAACAAAGAGTATTGAAATTAAACATTGAAATCAAAGAAACACCTAAACATTCCAACAACTCAAGCTTGAATTGTATGAACGTTTAGGCCCTCTTATCTTCCTCTTCGTTGTAGCACAAGGTCTAATGGATAGTTTGATGGTGTGAATGGTTTGGGGAGTGGTGAAAATGGAAGGAGGAGGCCACGGCAATGGGATGATTTCTGGTGTGGTGTTTGGATTATTAGGGAGAGAGCATGGCACAAGGGAATGGTTGGTGTTTGTGACTGAAATGTGTATGGAAGAATGAATGAGAATGAGTGGGAATGAATGCTTATTTATAGGCGAAATGTGGGGGGAACATGACAGCTAGGAGGGAATGTGGCTGCATGTTTTGGTGTGGAGAAAGGAATAATCTGAAATGGGAGAGCATGTGGGTGGAAATGCATGTGGGTTAAAGTGGAATGATGATGGGAGATGCATGTGGCTGATTTATGCATGTGATTAAAGGGAGTGCATGTTTGAATGATTAAAGGGACATGTGAGGGTGCAATGATGAAGGAATAATCTGAAATGGGAGAGCATGTGGGTGGAAATGCATGTGGGTTAAAGTGGAATGATGATGGGAGATGCATGTGGCTGATTTATGCATGTGATTAAAGGGAGTGCATGTTTGAATGATTAAAGGGACATGTGAGGGTGCAATGATGAAGGAATAATCTGAAATGGGAAAGCATGTGGGTGGAAATGCATGTGGGTTAAAGTGTGAATGATTATGAGTGCATGTGGGTGAATTAAAGGATGGAATGCATGTGCAATGGTTAAAGGAAAGGTTTAAATGTCCTAGAACTAAAGGGAACAAGGTTCCAACACTTTGGTCTTCAATTAGGTCTTCAATTTCGTCCAACACTTTGGCTCCAAGCATAAGCTATCCATCCTTAGCCCAAAAGTGCTCCAAAAGTCTCCAAAATGCATCTTTTTGCTCCTTTAGCCCTTTGGACCTACAAACACACGAAAATAGCATAAAGTACTAAAATAACTAAAGAAACATAACGTAAATGCACGAGAACAAGCCATTTAAGTCGCATGAATATGCTCCTATCAATTATCCCAACCATGAGTTCTCATGTGACATGAATATGAGAACTCTTCGTTGATCGTGTTCAGTGAACTCATTCTCTATTGAGCACCTACGTACTTGTCTTGATGTCACACACACCAATGACTCGAGACTAGTCACTCTCCCTGAGAGAAGACATAGCACGTACTGATCTTAACGGACTGTCAATGCCCAATTGACAATCCTATGATCAGGAACGTTTAGGATGTGTCAACGAAAGAATGGTCTCATGAATCTAACTTCTTTAGATCGCATTCTTCCAATCACATATTCCTTGGACTTATCGTTTAAGCATATAACATTTATATGAGACGGCTCAAACAATAATCTTTGCCCTTTACATTTAAACTACATTAGTTTGAAATATCCGTAAAGTATCATCATATGATTGGTTTTAGGGCACATTTCCAACACCTCCAAATTTGTGGCTGAAAATATGTTTATATAGTCCTAGGGTTAATTAGATTAGGGTTACACTTAGCAGATTTATTGGATTAGGGCCCTAGGGTTCGACACAAGTGAGTTAAATCCACTTAGGAGAGGGTTTGGCCCAATTAGTTTCATAAAAGGATTTGTGTAACCTAAATCCACAAGGAATGAGGCCCTATAAATTAGAATCCAAAAGGAAAAAGGTTTAGGACATTCGTTCAAAATTGGGCCTTCTAGAAACTAGGTGTTTTGTGGCTGATTTTGGGTTTTCTAGAAGAGATAAAAGGGGGAAGGGTGCAACACCCTTTTAGGGTTAGATAAGGCTTCTAGAAATCATGTTTTAAGGTCCACTTGCAGCTAGGATTAAGGTGGGACAAGATTAGTTTAGGATAAGATAGGATAAGGTTGGATAAGATAAGGTTGGATAAGGTTTTGGATAATGTTTCCTCTTTTGAGCTGATTCCTTATCCTCTTTGTCTTTAATTTAATTTCTTCATCTTCTTATCAGATTCCTAGCCTTTTGAACTCCAAATTCGTCCATCCATGTTGGCCCATACATGTGTTATCCATTTAGTGCCCAAAACTACTCCAAAGTGCACCAAAATGCACTTTCTTGGTACTTTAACCCTTTGGACCTACAAACACACGAAAATGAGTTGAAATACTACATTAACTAAGAAATAACAACACAAATGCACAAGAACAAGCTAACTAAGTCGCATAAATATGCTCCTATCAGATCATAGGGTGTGGAAGTGTGTATGGGTGATGTTTGAATGGAAGGATGCGGCTATGGGTGAAGAGAGGTATGAATGATGGCTGAAATTGTGTATATGAATGAATGGATGTGTGTATAAGTGCGGCAAAGGGTATATATTTTAGGGAAAGGATCCTAGCTTTAATTAAATGTTTTTGGGATAGAATTGGACCACAGGTCCACAAGGAAAAGGAGAATTAAAGTCAGAATCCCAAGGGAAAAGGGATAGGAAGTTGCGGCAAGGAAAATAGGAAAGGGAATGAGGATGCCTTGCACGGCAAAGAAGGGAGAAGGGGTAAGGTGGTGCGGCATCCTCTTTTGGCTGGGATTAAGGCTTTTAGAACTTATATTTAAGTGTCCCAAATCAATTAGGAACCCCCTATGCAGCTGGAACCTAAGTAGGAAAAGATTAGGATTGACTTAGTCAAAACAAGGAAGTTTGACTCATGTTTCCTTCTTTGTGGTTGATTCCTTTTCTTCCAAGTCCTGAATTAATTTCTTCCATCTCTTAAGCAGATTCCTAGCCTCCTTTAGTCTTCAATTTTGTCCATCCACCTTGCTCCAAGCATGTGCTAACCATTCCAAGCCCAAAACTGCTCCAAAATGCTCCAAATTGCACTTTCTTGCCACTTTAACCAATTGGACCTACAAACACACGAAAATAACTCAAAATACTAAAATAACTAAGAACTAACAACATCAATGTAAGAAAACAAGCTAACTAAGTCGCATAAGTATGCTCCTATCAAATTCCCCCACACTTAGCTTTTCTTAGTCCTCGAGCAAAACAAAACAAACAAAACACAATCTAGACCTTCCAACATTTACCTCAGGGACTTCGAATGAACATGACATATTAAAGAACATTACTCCCACATATTTTAGCCATCTCCACTCTTGAGCAAACACTTAACCATAGTTACCACTTTCTAGCTCACATTTAATCAATTAAAACAACATTTTGAATGTGGTAACATGCCTTAGAGAATTCCCTCAATTCCTCACTAGATATACTCTCTATTTTCACTTAGATTTTCTGACTACACTCCCTACACTAGGTATATGTGAGAAGATTGATGTAAACATGTAGACTACCACTCACATATGTCATAACAAAGAAAGCATTTTCTGGAATTATTACAATGACATGTATATGATCTCATGAATGGAATGCTATTACTTAGAACGAGAACCAGGGATTCCATATGCTCATACCAATTTCAAACTCCACATATTGAACACATAACATCAAGATAGAAGTCTAAGGGTTGTAATGAGGTTAAGGTATTGGCTAACAAAGAAAGGTAAGGAAAAACAAAGGTTCTTAATGCAATAGGAAGCAAAGTAATGAAATTGACACTTAGAATTCACTTTTGATGCAGAAATCAACTTTTAAACACAAAGGGAAGATTCACACAAAACTTAGGGTCAAATTCAAACTTTTGGACCCTTTCTTCAACAACCAATACTTGTAAGTTTATTCTCACTTATTTTTCAACTCTATTTCTTTCTTTTCACAACTTTTCTTCTTCTTCTTTTTTTTTTCTTTCTTTCTTTGCCGTGCCCTTTTACACTCCCCCACACTTGTTTTCTGCAATATGTTGATCAAAAGGAATTCCTTTTAAGTCATGCTTCTTTAAGAACAAGGGTATGGATAGTCTTAATCTAGGCTAGGTGAGGATAATGTGGTTAACAAAGAAAATAGGCTAAATAAGGCTCAAAAGGGTTAAACCTACAATACATATGCAAAGGGATAATGCTTTTTGGCTGTGGTTTAACTAAAGCAACTTCATCTTATTGTATGTTATGCAATCAATATCATGCTTTGAATGAAATGAGCATGAGTTCTAGTATTTGGAACTATAATGATGAAAACACATTCTAAGTAGCAACCAAGCAAAGAAATAATGAGATCATGCAACGACTTTAGAAAACAAGAAATCACAAATTAATAACTCTCCAAACAAAGTTTAGGCTCAAATCTCTCAGGGTTGTAACGTTAGTTTAAGTTCCTTCCTTCAAGCATGTTACAAAAATTGATTTTTTTTTTCTTTGTGATTACATGTGAATTCATAAACAACAACTATAACTAAGCATAAACCAAAGAGCAAATCAAACTTCCATCCATGTTTGTAACTTTCTTTAATAGTCATGCATTTAAAAACCAAATCCTCATCATTGCGTTAGAATGTACCCTAAGACACAAACAAACACACAAAAACAACTCTAAAACACTCTTTTTGGGTTTTCAAAACTGTTTTTCAAATTTTTTTTCAAATTTTCGTATTTTCTGAATAAGAGACATAAAAACATTTCAAAACACACTAAAAACATGTAAAAACAGTGAGTAACAACATTAGAAGTGATAGGTGAATAAATCCCACAAAAATCATGCAAAAACAATTTGTTTACCCCCCCAACACTTCAATCAAACATTGTCCTCAACGTTTGAAACAAAGACTCACATGCAAACAAACAAACATCACAACAATCAAACACAACTAACATGGCAAAGTAAAAGCAATAAAGAGAAAGGTTTAGGAATACAAATCTGGTTGTGGATTGTTGGATTGCCTAAGTCTTCTTTATTTGAATGCATGGGTTGCCTCCCAAGAAGCGCTTGCTTTAACGTCTTCCAGCCAGACGATACCTCTTCTTAAACTCTATTAGGGCCTACGGCATAGAGGGGTACATCCTCCACAATCTGCCCTTAACATTCTCATAAAATGGCTTCAAATGATACCCATTCACCTTGAATTCTTGGCCATTCCTTAAGCTTTGGATTTGGGCTGCACCATAAGGAAAAACATTAGTAATAACAAAAGGACCAATCCACTTAGAATGTAACTTACCGAGAAACAAATGAAGGCGAGAGTTGAAAAGTAACAATTTATGTCCTACGGAGAATGTTTTGCTACGAATCATCTTGTCATGAAATGCCTTTGTCTTCTTCTTGTAAATGCGAGCATTCTCATAACCTCCATGCCTAATCTTTTCAAGTTCATTCAATTGAAGCTTCCTATGAATTCCAGCCGCATCTATGTCCATGTTGAATGTTTTGACAGCCCAATGCGCCTTGTGTTCTAATTCCACGGGAAGATGGCATGGTTTGCCATAGATAAGCCGAAATGGGGACATGCCAATGGGTGTTTTGTAGGCTGTACAATATGCCCACAGTGCCTCCTCCAAACGTAAGCTCTAATCCTTTCTTGTTGGCCTAACGGTCTTCTCTAAAATCTGCTTGATTTCTCTATTTGAAACCTTGGCTTGCCCATTTGTTTGAGGATGATAAGGTGTTGAAACCTTATGTGTGACATTATATTTCTTGAGCAGCGCCTCAATGGTACGATTACAAAAATGAGACCCTCCATCACTTGTGAGCACTCTAGGCATCCCAAATCTAGAGAAGATGTTAGTTTTGATAAAATTTGCAACAACTCTAGAATCATTAGTATGAGTGGCTTTTGCTTCCACCCATTTCGAGACATAATCAACCGCAAGCAAAATATAAGTGAAACCATATGAAGAAGGAAAAGGACCCATGAAATCAATGCCCCAAACATCAAAAATTTCAACATTGAACATAGGGGTCTACAACATTTGATCCCTTGCACCTATATTGCCCATTCTTTGACAACGATCACAACTCATACAAAAAGTTCGAGCATCCTTAAAGATTGTAGGCCAATAAAATCCACATTCAAACACCTTAAGGGTTGTGTGTTGTGTGCCAAAATGACCTCCACATGCATAAGTGTGACAAAAAGTTAAAATTGAATTAAACTCACAATCATGCACACACCTACAAAGAATCTGATCAAAGCAATATTTCCACAAATATGGTTCATCCCACACATAAAACTGTGCATCCTTCTTGAGTTTATCATGTTGGTGTTTGTTTAGGGTGTTTGGAACTTCTTTAGACACCAAATAATTCACCAAATCAGCATACCATGGCTCACTTACCTCAATGGACAGTAATTGCTCATCTGGGAACGTTTCTTGGATGGATAAGGACTCCTTATTGTGCACCAAACGACTCAAGTGGTCAGCAACCATGTTTTCACTTCCTTTCTTGTCTCTAATTTCAATATCGAACTCTTGGAGGAGGAGCATCTAGCAAATTAGCCTTGGTTTGGCCTCCTTCTTGGTGAATAAATACTTCAAAGCTGCATGGTCAGAATAAACAACAACTTTAGTGCCAAGTAAATATGAACGAAACTTATCTAAAGCAAACATAACAGCAAGAAGTTCTTTTTCAGTGGTAGAGTAGTTCAATTGAGCATCATTCAAGGTTCGGAATGCATAATAGATGACATGTGGCTGCTTGTTCTTCCTTTGGCCTAAAACAACCCCTATTGCATAATCTGATGCATCACACATTAGCTCAAAAGGTATGCTCCAATCTGGTGGAACTATGATTGGTGCCGAGGTAAGCAATCCTTTGAGATGTTTGAATGTCTTCTCACACTCCTCATTGAACTCGAAGGACACTTCCTTTTGAAGGAGATGGCAAAGGGGTTGTGCAATCTTTGAAAAGTCCTTGATAAATCGCTTATAGAATCCTGCATGTCTAAGAAAAGAACGAACCTATCTCACCGAAGTGAGAGAGGATAAGTGGCGTACAAGATCTATTTTTGATTTATCAACCTCAATTCCTTTTTCAGAAATTATGTGACCCAAAACTATACCTTGTTTTACCATAATATGACATTTTTCCCAATTCAAAACAAGGTTAGTTTCAACGCATCATTTCAAGATTAAAGTGAAATTATGTAAACAAGCATCAAATGAATCACCAAAAACACTAAAATCATCCATGAATACCTCAATGATCTTCTCAATATAATCAGAAAATATACTTACCATGCATCTTTGAAATGTGGCTGGTGTATTGCACAAACCAAATGGCATTCGACAATAAGCAAAAGTACCAAATGGACAAGTAAAAGTGGTCTTTTCTTGATCATCTGGAGCTATAACAATTTGATTATATCTCGAATAACCATCAAGAAAACAATAAAAAGAATGACCGGCTAACCTTTCAAGCATTTGATCAATGAATGGCAAAGGGAAGTGATCTTTCCTTGTGGTGGCGTTGAGCTTCCTATAATCGATACAAACTTTCCAACCTGTTTGGATATGTGTGGGCATAAGTTCATTCTCTTCATTCTTCACCACAGTGACTCTGGATTTCTTTGGAACAACTTAGACTGGCGAAACCCAACAACTATCAGAGATTGGACAGATCATTCCACAATCAAGTAGCTTGATAATCTCCTTTTTCACAACTTCCATCATTTGAGGGTTGAGTCGAAGTTGAGCTTCTCGAGATGGTTTAGCCCCTTCCTCCAAGAGTATACGGTGCATGCATATAGTAGGGCTTATTCCCTTAATATCGGCCAAGGTTCATCCAATTGCTGTTTTGTACTCCTTTAGCACCCACACCAACTTGTCTTCTTCTTGTGCCATGAGTAAGGAAGCCACAATGACGGCCAAAGTTTCTTGTTCTCCCAAGAAAACATACTTCAAGTGGTTTGGTAATGGTTTAAGCTTAAGGGAAGATGGCTGCCTCACTGAAGGAAATAACTTATTAGTAGAAACAGAATATGAAATTGGGATTAGAGACTTACCATATTGTTGTGGCAATGACTCTAGGGCATCCACCACCTCAATTATTTCTTCACAAGGGGGCACGGCATGAAATTCCAAATTGGTGTCGTGGGTGTTGTTTAGTGCTGCTTCTTGGTTTTTGAGTCCTATTCCACTTGTAATGACCGTTTCAAGTGCATCCTCGTGTAATTGTTCAAGATGTTCCTGCGCCAATGAATCAATAATATCTATAGAAAAACATGAATGATCATCATTAGGATATCTCATAGTTTCAGAAATATTAAAATCAATAACTTCCCCATCAAATTCCATCGTTAAAGTCCCTTTGAACACATTGATCTTGGTGCGGGCTGTTTTCATGAATGGTCGCCCAAGTAGGATCGGCAAGGGTGTGGAATGGGCCGTATCTTCCATCTCAAGCACATAGAAATCAGCCAGGAATATCAAGTTATTAACCTGCACCAAAACATCTTCCAAAACTCCTTTTGGATATACATTAGAACGATCAGCTAATTGAATAATAACTCCATCACTTTTCAGCTCCCCTAAGTTCATAGATGCATAAATAGAGTATGACATGACATTAATTGAAGCTCCTAAGTCTAACATAGCATGTTCAAACTTAGTTTGGCCAATAACACAAGGGATTATGAAACTACCTGGATCTTTGCATTTAGGAGGTAATTTCCCTTGTAAAACAGCGGAAACATTTTCACTTACCCTTACCACTTCTTTATTCAAAACCCTCTTCCTTGTTGTGCACAGCTCCTTCAAGAATTTGGCATATTTTGGAACTTGTTTGATTGCATCAAGGAGTGGAATGTTGACTTGCACCTTCCTAAATGTCTCAAGAATGTCCTTGTCATTCTCTTCCTTCTTTGATTGCATAAATCTGCGAGGGAAAGGTACATTGGGTGGAATAAGGTTAGAATTAATGGAAGTTGAACCCAACTTACCTATATTAGATGAATTGGATGAATTGAGGTCTTTAAGTGGTTGTGGCAAGGGTGTATCTACCCTTGCCGTGGCTTGGCCTTGTCCCTCTTCCTCAAATTGTAGCTTCCCATCCTCTTTTTGACTTGATTTGGATGGTCTTGGGTCAGTGCCAACTTCTTTACCACTTCTCAATGTGATGGCTTTGGCGGATTCGAATCCTCCATTCGGGTTAACAATGGTTGAACTAGGTAATTTGCCTTGGTCTCTAAATTGTCCCATGAATTCCGCCATTTGCCCTATTTGCTTCTTCAAATCATCCACCTCCTTGACGCGAAAATTAACTTAACACACAAATTAACCCTCTTTTGACAATTGTAGCATATAAGTAAGTAGGGATCATTCTTAAACTGGGGATTAGGAGGGATTGCTAAACACTTGAAACTGACTCAAATAGATAAAACTAACCTTTAAAACACTTAACTCAACTGAAAAGACTCAAAACAAGTTCACAAGACTCAAAATAAGCTAAAAACACTCAAAACTGCCTAAAAAACACAAACTGGGCAGATTTGACTCTAAACACCAAAATGGATGAAAGTTAGTTCTAACTTGACTCAAAACACTCAAAAACACAATCTAAAACATATTTTAACTATTTAGACACTCTAAAACAAATGGGGATTTGGTTTTGGACGAAAACAAAACAAACAAAACAAGAAATTGAACTAGGCAGATTTGGACGAAATTGATTGAATTAAGTGGATGATGGGCTAGCTAGGAGGTTTTTCTCCACACATGGCATACTTGCATACAAAACAATCTCCAGTTGCTTATTCAATGAATCTTGAACCTCAACACCCCAAGTTAATTAGGTACGCTGAAATTAACTCTCAGATTTCCCTTAGGTCATTGAATTGAATGGAATTAGCGCATTACAATTAAATTATTCCTCAAAAGTTCTCTATATGAAAGCGCATATTAGAAAAACAATCAAAGATCATTAGTTTCTATGGAAATCATAAGTGTTGACGAGGCATTCGTAACTATGAAAGCGCATGATACTTATGCCAAGAATTTACTTAACATGATTGTGACCAACAATCTTTACTACTTATGAATATAAGTTCCCAACGATTAGGTGAAGTTTCCTTATATCCTAGCATCAGATTTATGCATGCAAACTAAGCGTGCACTCTCAATTCATATACATAAACAAGTTTTAATTCAAATAAATAAGTAAATTGAATTCACCATTCATGAAACCACAACTGTAAGTAATCAAATCATAATGCAAATATAACCATGGTTTCGAATTCCCCCTAGCCAAAAGGGGGTCAGTTCCTCATACTCGCAAAGCAAAGATTCTTGAAATTAAACATTGAAAACACAAGAAAGATTACACCTAAACGTTTCAGCAATTCCAGGATGAATTTGATGCACGGCTAGGCTTCCCTTCCTCTTCCTTGCTGCGGCACTTGGTGTGGGTGGTGGTTTTGGGGGTTATGAACGATGTGTTCTTGTTTAGAAGGATGAATAATGGCTGATTCTGGTGTTAGGGTGTGGCAGGTGGTGTATAGAGGTGTATGGAGTGGATGAAGGATGAGAATGGAGGCTAGGATGTTGCGGCAACAAGGTTTCTGAATAGCATAAAGGGTGGTGCGAATTTGTGGCTGATTTATGTTTATATAGTCCTAGGGTTAACTAGATTAGGGTTACACTTAACAGATTTAGTGGATTAGGGCCCTAGGGTTCGGCAATAGGTGATCAAATCCACCTAGGAGGGGGTTTGGCCCACTTAGTTTCATACAAGGATTTGTGTAACCCAAATCCATAAGGAATGAGGCCCTAGAAATCAGAATCCAAAAAGGATAGGGCCTAGAGAGGTGCGGCACACATGGAGGGAAGGATGGAATGGCTTGCAAGGCAAGGCAAGGCAAGGCAAGACAAGGCCTTCTAGAAGGGATTAGGCGCCACCTTTGTAGGGTTTCTAGAAAGAATGAGCTTTGTGGTTGATTTGGGGCTTCTAGAAGAGAATGCTTCTAGAAATAAGTTCTAGAAATATCTATTTAGGTCCATTTGCAACTAGGATTAAGACATGATAAGGTTAGGATAGGATAAGATGAGATAAGGTTTTGGATAATGTTTTGGATAATGTTGGATAAGGTTTTAGATAAGGTTTTGGATAGGGTTTCCGCTTTTGAGCTACTTCCTTATCCACTTTGTCTTGAGTTTAGTTCCTTCCTCTTCTCATCATATTTCTAGCCTCTTGAACTCCAAATTCGTCCATCCATGTTGGCCCATATGCAAGCTATCCACATAGTGCCCAAAACTGCTCCAAAATGCATCAAAATGCACTTTCTTGGTACTTTAACCCTTTGGACCTACAAACACACGAAAATGAGTTGTAATACGACATTAACTAGGAAATAATAGCATAAATGCACAAGAATAAGCTAGCTAAGTCGCCTAAATATGCTCCTATCACTCCTTAGCTTGATTTTGTACCCCTTTCGTCAAAGTGGTTAATAATTGAATAACCTTATCATTGTCCAAAGATGTACCTGAATTTGATTGAACCGGAGGTGGTTGAGGTTGCATGGGTGTGAACGGCTTTTGATATATCCCAGGTGGTGTTGGACAAAATCCTCCTTGTTGTTGAGGTTGTTGAGGCTCTCTTCACCTCATGTTTGGGTGATCTCTCCATCCTGGATTGTAAGTATTGGAGTATGGATCATGCCTTGGCTGATTTTGTCCTTGGTAGCCCACGACATTGACACTCTCCCATCCACCATTATCAATCAATTAAGGGCATTTTTCATATTGGTGTCCACGTGTAGAGCATACACCACATATTGTGTTTTCTTGCATTTTGGGTTTTTCAACAACCTGTGACACAAGAAGAGTGAGATTAGCCAATTGGGATTGAATTTCAGATATTGCACTTACCTCATTCACATGTTGCTGCCGTGGTTGGTGTGAAATATTCTAACACTCAAATTAAAACCCTATGATTGTAGTATGTGTAAGTAGGGATCGTTCTAGGCTGGGGATTAAAAGGGATGCTAATCTACTCAAATGAAACTCTAAAACACTAAACTAGACTCAAAAACAGAAAACTAGACTCTAACAACTCAAAACAAACTAAAAAGACTCAAAATAGCACAAAATAATCAAATAGACTCAAACTAGACACTAAAGGATGATTTGGACGAAAATTACTTTTAACTTGACTCAAAACACTTAAAAACACAAGTTTGGACAAATTCTAACTAAAAGACACAACCAAGTAAAGGGGGATTGGATTTTGGACGAAATTAAGGTAAAAACAAACAGATTTAAAGACTTAAATAACTTTGCACGAAATTAGGGAAAAATATGGGTGATAAGCTAGCTAGAGGGTCCTTCTTCACACATGACACACTTGCATACAAATTGATTTCCAGTTGCTTTTCCAATAAACCATGAATCTCAACACCCCAGATTAACCGTGAACAACACTAATTAACCCTCAGATTTTCCTTAAGTCATTGAATTGGATGGAATACGTATTGGCAACCAAATTATTCTTCAATAGTTCCCTACATGAACATCATAATAGAGATACAATCAAAGATCATTAAGCTTTGTGAAAATCATAAGCATTGACAAGGCATTCGTAACTATGAAAAGCATGATACTCTTGCTAGGAATTTACTTAACACGATCGTGACTAGCAACCTCCACTACTTATAAATATAAGTTCATAACGATTAGGTGAAACTCCCTTATATTTTAGCATCAAATTCATGCATGCAAACTAAGCGGGCCCTCTTAATCAACACACAAGAATAAGTTCTTAATCAAACAGTTAAGTAAATTGTATTCACGATTTATGAAATCACAACTGAAAGTAATCAATTCATATTGCAAATATAATCATGGTTTCAAAGTCTCCTCTAGCTAAAACAAGTTTAGCTCCTCATGTTCGCAAAACAAAGATAGAATACACCTAGAAACACTCCAGGTGGCTCATCCTTCCTTCCTTGCTGCGCACAATAGGGATTTGTGTGAATTTAGGCTCTTAAGGTGTGGTGGATGGTGTGGTGTGAAATTGTGGTAGAGGGTGGTGGTTTATGAGTGTTGCGGCATCATGTATTTATAGGGTGAAGGGAAGGCATGAAATTGGGCTGAAAATGAGAGGAATTAAGACTCCAAATCACCAAAGAACAAGGACATTTCAATCTGATAGGAGCATATTTAGGCAACTTAGTTAGCTTGTTTTCTTACATTTATGTTGTTAGTTCATAGTTATTTTAGTATTTTGAGCAATCAGTGTTTGTAGGTCCAAATGGCTAATGTAGCAAGAAAGTGCATTTTGGAGCAGTTTTGGGCTTAGAATGGATAGCATATGCTTGGAGCAAGGTGGATGGACGAAATTGAAGACCAAAGGAGGCTAGGAATCTGCTAAGAAGATGGAAGAAATTAATTCAACACTTGGAAGAAAAGGAATCAATTACAAAAAAGGAAAATTAAGTCAAACTTCCTTATTTTGACTTAGTCAATCCTAATCTTTCCTACTTAATTTCCAGCTATCAAAAGGGGTTCCTAATCAATTTAGGACACCTAAATATAAGTTCCAGAAGCCTTAATCCCAGCCAAAGAGGGATGCTGCATCTAAGTGCCCTTTCTTTCTTCCTTGGCATGCAAGGGAAACACATTCCCTTTCTCCCTAGGTGTTGCGCACCTTTTCCTTTCCTTTTCTCTTAGGATTCTGATTTGTTACCCTTTTCTTGGAGGATTTGGAGTCTTAAAACCTTCCCAAATTAATTAATTAATGCCTTAACCTTTCTCCCTCTATATATACACAATCTGCAACACAAAATAAAGCTATTCATCACTCTCAATTCATTCAGCCATCATCCACCCCCTACCACCATCCAACCTATCCATCCATCACCACAATTCATACCCAAACACCCTTATGCTGCAACAAAGAAGGAGAAAGAAGAAAGGAGAAGCCTTGGACGTTTTGGTCGTTCAAGCTTGGATTGTTGGAGCGTTTCTAGGTGTAATCTATCTTAGTTTTTAATGTTTAATTTAAGTTTTCTTTGTTTTGCTGTGAACATGAGGAGCTAAACTTGTTTTAGCTAGAGGAGACTTCAAAACCATGATTATATTTGCAAAATGAATTGATTACTTCTAGTTGTGATTTCATAAATCGTGAATGCAATTTACTTAACCGTTTGATTAATAACTTATTCTTGTATGTTGATTAAGGGTGCACACTTAGTTTGCATGCATGAATTTGATGCTAGAATATAAGGGAGTTTCACATAATTGTTATGAACTTATATTCATAAGTAGTGGAGGTCGCTTATAAACGATCGCGTTAAGTAAATTCCTAGCAAGAGTATCATGATGTCATAGTTACGAGTGCCTTATCAATGCTTATGGTTTTCACAAAGCTTAATGATCTTTGATTGTATCTCTATTATGCTTTTCATGTAGGGAACTTTTGAAGAATAATTTGGTTGATGATGCGTATCCCATCCAATTCAATGACTTAAGGAAAATCTGAGGGTTAATTAGTGATGTCACGGTTAATCTGGGGTGTTGAGGTTCATGGTTTATTGAAAAAGCAACTGGAAATCAATTTGTATGCAAGTGTGTCATGTGTGGAGAAGGACCCTCTAGCTAGCTTATCACCCATAGTTTCCCCAAATTCGTCTAAACTTTGTTTAAGTCTTTAAGTTACTTGTTTTTACTTTAAATTCATCAAAACTCCAATCCCCTTTACTTTGTTGTGTCAAATTAGCTAGAATCTGTCCTAGTGTGTGTTTTTAAGTGTTTTGAGTCAAAACTATTTCAATTTTCATCCAAAGTAAGTCCTAGAGTCTAGTTTGAGTCTATTTGATTATTTTATGCTGTTTTGAGTCTTTTTAGTTTGTTTTGAGTCATATAAGTCTAGTTAAGAGTCTTTGAGTCTATTTAAGTGTTTTTAAGTTTAGTTTTATGTTTTTGAGTCAGTTTAGAGTAGATTAGCAATCCCTCCTAATCCCCGGCCTAGAACGATCTCTACTTACATCTTTACTACAATTGTCAACAAGAGGGTTTAATTTGTGTGTTATTATTTATCACATCACAATCAGATTCCAAGGAGGACAAGGAATGGTCCTTGTGGCAGATTCTAAAACTTCTAGAAGGGTTACATGTGACATAAACTTAAGGCACGAAAATAGGGCTTCTAGAACCTGATATTTAGGTGATTTAATGTGAAAAAGGAGTCCTCTTTGCAGCTGGAATTAATGTAGGAAAAGATTAGGTTAGGATAAGATAAGATAAGGTTGGATAAGGTTTGGATAATATAATGTAATTTGGATAAGGTTTGGATAAGATAAGGTAATTTGGATAATGTTTCCTTCTTCATGGCTGATTCCTTATCCTCCAAGTCTTTGATTTAATTCTTCCAGATGTTAAGCACATTCCTAGCCTCTTTTGATCTTCAATTTTGTCCATCCATCTTGCTCCATGCATATGCAATCCATTCCAAGCCCAAAACTACTCCAAATAGCACCGAATTGCACTTTCTTGCCAACTTTGTCATTTAAACGTACAAACACACGAAAATAACTTAAAACACTATAATAAATAGAGACAAACTTACTGAATAGAAAGAAACAAGCTAACAAAGTTGCATAAATATGCTCCTATCAGTGGTATGTCTCTCTGCCCAACTCCTTCATATTGTTGTGCATTCAAGGCTTGGTTTGCAATCAAAGTCTTGGCATCAATTGGTGTTTTGCCAACCAAAGCTCCTCCCGCTGATACATCTAGCATTTGTCTCTCAATTGGAAGAAGTCATTCGTAGAAATATTGAATTAGAAGCTCTTCTTTCATTTGATGTTGAGGACATGATGCAACAAGAGTCTTGAAACACTCATAATAGGCTAGAAAGGACTCCCCTTGATGTTGTTGAATTCCACTAATCTTCTTCCTCAAGAGAATGACTCTCGAAGTGGGGAAGAATTTTTCTAAGAATGCTCCCTTCATGCTTTCCCAAGATGTGATGGTGCCAGGAGCTAATTCATGCAACCAATCCTTAGCTTTTTCCAAAAGAGAGAATGGAAAAGCTTTCATCTTCAAATGTTGGCATCTACGTTGATTGGAGTCATGCTTGGACAAACCACTTCAAATTCCTTCAGATGCTTGTTTGGATCCTCCATGGATAGCCTATGGTACTTTGGAATGTGGTGCAACAAGCTAGACTTCAATTCGAACTCATCAGTCTTGTCTTGAGCTGCCTTAGGATATTGAATGCAAAAGGGTGCGACATTGTCCATTCTCGAGGCTGAAAGTTCCTTGATGGTTCGATTATCTGCTGCTGATGTGAAAATTAACGTGACACACAAATTAAACCCTATTTGTGACAATTGTAGTAGATATGTAAGTAGGGATCGTTCTAGACCGGGGATTAACTAGGCATGCTAATCAATACAAATAAGACTCAAAAACACTAAACTAGACTCTATAGACTCAAAACTAACTTGAGACACTTAAAACAGCAACAAACACTCAAAAAGACTCAATTTTAGACCTAACAAGTGTTTTGGACGAAAATAAACCTTAACTTGACTCAAAAGACTCAAAGAAAACAGATTTTGTGACATCCCACATCACCCAGAGGAGTGATCCTTAAATGTATATTCCTATCCCTACTTAGCACGAGGCCTTTTGGGAGCTCACTGGCTTCGGGTTCCATGGGAACTCCGAAGTTAAGCGAGAAGAGGGCTAGAGCAATCCCATGATGGGTGACCCACTGGGAAGTTGCTCGTGAGTTCCCAAAAACAAAACCGTGAGGGAATGGTAAGCCCAAAGCGGACAATATCGTGCTACGGTGGTGGAGCGGACCCAGTAAGTGGTTCCGCCCCGGGTCGGGATGTGATAATTTGGTATCAGAGCCTAACCCTGGTTGCGAGTGTGCCGACGAGGACGTTGGGCCCCTAAGGGGGGTGGATTGTAAGATCCCACATGGCCCAGGGGAGTGATCCTTATATGTATATTCCCATCCCTACCTAGCACGAGGCTTTTTGGGAACTCACGAGCAACTTCCCAGTGGGTCACCCATCATGGGATTGCTCTAGCCCCCTTCTCGCTTAACTTCGGAGTTCCTACGGAACCCAAAGCCAGTGAGCTCCCAAAAGGCCTCGTGCTAGGTAGGGATGGGAATATACATATAAGGATCACTCACCTGGGCGATGTGGGATCTTACAATCCACCCCCCTTAGGGGCCCAACGTCCTCGTCGGCACACTCGCAACCAAGGTTAGGCTCTGATACCAAATTGTCACATCCCGGCCCGGGCCGGAACCACTTCCCGGGTCCGCTCCACCACCGTAGCACGATATTGTCCGCTTTGGGCTTACCATTCCCTCACAGTTTTGTTTTTGGGAACTCACGAGCAACTTCCCAGTGGGTCACCCATCATGCGATTGCTCTAGCCCTCTTCTCGCTTAACTTCGGAGTTCCCATGGAACCCGAAGCCAGTGAGCTCCCAAAAGGCCTGGTGCTAAGTAGGGATGGGAATATTGATGCGAAAATTAACTTAACACACAAATTAACCCTCTTTTGACAATTGTAGCATATAAATAAGTAGGGATCGTTCTTACACCGGGGATTAGGAGGGCTTGCTAAACACTCTAAACTGACTCAAATAAATAAAATTAACCCTTCAAACACTTAAACTCACGTAAAAAGACTCAAACACGTTCACAAGACTCAAAATAGGCTAAAAACACTCAAAACTGCCTTAAAAACACAATCTGGGCAGTTTTGAACCTAAACACAAACTTGGACGAAATTTGGTTCTATCTTGACTCAAAACACTTGAAAACACAATCTAAAACATATTCTAACTATTTAGACACTCTAGAATAAATGGGGATTTGGTTTTGGACGAAAATAAACAAAACAAGACAAATATGTAAACTAGGCAGATTTAGACGAATTTGATGAAATTAAGTGGATGGTGAGATGGCTAGGAGGTCTTTCTCCACACATGGCATACTTGCACATAATACAATTTCCAGTTGCTTAATCAATGAATTCATGAACCTCAACACCCCAAGTTAATTAGGTATGCTTAAATTAACTCTCAGATTTCCCTTAGGTCATTGAATTGAATGGAAATAGCGCATTGCAATCAAATTATTCCTTAAAAGTTTTCTATATGAAAGCGCATAAAAGAAAGACAATCAAAGATCATTAGATTCTATGGAAATCATAAGTGTTGACGAGGCATTCGTAACTATGAAAGCGCATGATACTTATGCCAAGAATTCACTTATCATAATTGTGACAAACAATCTTAACTACTCATGAATATAAGTTCCCAACGATTAGGTGAAGTTCCCTCATACCCTAGCATCATGTTTATGCATGCAAATCAAGCGTGCACTCTCAATTCATATACATAAGCAAGTTTTAATTAAAATAGATAAGCAAATTGAATTCATCATTCATGAAATCACAACTGAAAGTAATCAAATCATCATGCAAATACAACCATGGTTTCGAAATTTCCCCCCTAGCCAAAGGGGGGATTAGTTCCTCATGCTTGCACAACAAAAAGTATTGAATTTAAACATTGAAATCATAGGAAAGATTACACCTAAATGCTCAGCAATTCCAAGATGGATTCGATGCACAGATTGGTTCCTCTTCCTCCTCCTTGCTGCGGCACAAAGTGTAGGTGCTGGAATTGGTGGTTTTGGGATGGTGTTTCCTTGTTTAGAGGGATGGAGGATGGTTGATTATGGTGGGGAAGGGTGCGGCAGAAGTGTATGGATGTGTAGGGAGGTGTATGGAGGCTTAGAATGGAGAATGGAGGTGCGGCACAAGGGTTTTTGAATAGCATAAGGGGTGGTACGAATTTTTGGCTAATTTTATGTTTATATAGTCCTAGGGTTAAGTAGATTAGGGTTACACTTAGCAGATTTTATGGATTAGGGCCCTAGGGTTCAGCCATGGGTTGTCAAATCCACTTAGGAAGAGGTTTTTGGCCCACATAGTTTTATAAAAGGAATTGTATACCCAAATCCACAAGGATTAGGCCTTGGAAATCAGAATCCCAAAGGGATTGGGCCTAGGAAGGTGGGGCTGATTTAGGGGAGAGGGTTGCTTGGCTTGCAAGGCAAGTCCAAGCCTTCTAGAAAGGTTTGGGGCGTCACTTTTCTAGGGCTTATAGAAAGAATGGGTTTTGTGGCTGATTTGGGCCTTCTAGACTAGGATTCTTCTAGAAATAGGTTCTAGAATTATCCATTTAGGTCCCCTTGCAATTAGGATTAAGACATGATAAGGTTTGGATAGGATAAGATGAGATAAGGTTTGGATAATGTTTTGGATAATGTTGGATAAGGTTAGATAAGGTTTTGGATAATGTTTCCTCTTTTGAGCTCCTACCTTATCCACTTTGCCCAAGCTTATTCCTTCCTCTTCTTATCACATTTCTAGCCTCTTGAAGTCCAAATTCGTCCATCCATGTTAGCCCATATGTAAGCTATCCACATAGTGTCCAAAATTGCTCCAAAATGCACCAAAATGCCCTTTCTTGATACTTTACCCCATAGGACCTACAAACACACGAAATTGAGTTGTAATGCGACATTAACTAAGAAATAATAGCATAAATGCACAAGAATAAGCTAGTTAAGTCGCCTACATATGCTCCTATCAAATATACATTTAAGGATCACTCCTCTGGGTGATGTGGGATGTCACAATCCACCCTACTTAGGGGCCCGACGTCCTCGTCGGCACACACGCGACCAGGGTTAGGCTCTGATAGCAAATTGTCACATCCCAGCCCGGGCGGAACCATTTCCCAGGCCCGCTCCACCACCGTAGCACGATATTGTCCGCTTTGGGCTTACCATTCCCTCACGGTTTTGTTTTTGGGAACTCACGAGCAACTTCCCAGTGGGTCACCCATCATGGGATTGCTCTAACCCCCATCTCGCTTAACTTCGGAGTTCCTACGGAACCCAAAGCCAGTGAGCTCCCAAAAGGCCTCGTGCTAGGTAGGGATGGGAATATACATATAAGGATCACTCCACTGGGCGATGTGGGATCTTACAATGAGTAATTGTCACATCCAGGGCCAGGGCGGAACCACTTCCCGGGTCCGCTCCACCACCGTAGCACGATATTGTCCGCTTTGGGCTTACCATTCCCTCACGGTTTTGTTTTTGGGAACTCACGAGCAACTTCCCAGTGGGTCACCCATCATGGGATTGCTCTAGCCCTCTTCTCGCTTAACTTCGGATTTCCCATGGAACCCGAAGCCAGTGAGCTCCCAAAAGGCCTGGTGCTAAGTAGGGATGGGAATATACATTTAAGGATCACTCCTCTGGGTGATGTGGGATGTCACAATCTACCCCCCTTAGGGGCCCGACGTCCTCGTCGGCACACACGCGACCAGGGTTAGGCTCTGATAGCAAATTGTCATATCCCGGCCCGGGCGGAACCACTTCCCGGGCCCGCTCCACCACCGTAGCACGATATTGTCCGCTTTGGGCTTACCATTCCCTCACGGTTTTGTTTTTGGGAACTCACGAGCAACTTCCCAGTGGGTCACCCACCATGGGATTGCTCTAGCCCTCTTTTCGTTTAACTTCGGAGTTCCCATGGAACCCGAAGCCAGTGAGCTCCCAAAAGGCCTCGTGCTAAGTAGGGATGGGAATATACATTTAAGGATCACTCCTCTGGGTGATGTGGGATGTCACAATCTGTTGGAAGTATGCCCACAAAGCCACTCATTTGATGTAACAGCTTTTTGGAATACTTAATGCATTAAACTTTTATATGTTTAATGGAGGGCAAAGCTTATTGTTAATCACTATTTATTGTATCTTGTGTTTAAGCAATAAGGGAATCCAAGGAATGTATTTGATCTAAGAGATAAGTGATCTAAGTAAGTTAGATTTTCGAGACCTTTCTCTTATGTTCATTCCTAAAACGTTCCTAGCCATAGGGTTGCCAATTGGGCATTGATAATCCGCTAAGGTTAGTATGTGTTATGTCGACTCAAGTATGGATATGACAAGTCTCAAGTCATTTAGTGTTGGACACTAAGACAAACACATAGGTGCTCGAAAGAGTAATCGAGTACACTGAACTATGATCAAAAGAGAGTTCAAACATACATGTCATGTAAGAACTCGATGGTTACAATATGCAAAGTAGTCCTTTGACCTGAGGCATCATAGATGTCTAATGGTTAGGTCCTTGATCTTTGATCGTGTCAAATGGCATTCCTTTGGAGTGTCCACGGCATGGTTGGGGTCAAGCTATCTAGTCATGTAGGCATATGAATGCACAACAAGAGATCTCTAACCTTCCATGGTGGAAGGAGAATACTCTAAGATATGATTCGAGAGTCTTTGGCCAAAACATATGAATATGACTTAGGAAGTTTGTTCCAAATCTTATTCAAGCGAATCATATAGGGAAGTATCACATTGGATAGTAGACATGAAACAAACTATCACTTCAACAATGTGATTAAGAGTATTGTATTAGAGAAGGACCGTATTGCATTGTAGTTGTAACTGGATAGGTTCTCCAACCACTTCTACTTAGCTTGGGTAACCATGACATGCTGCTAGGTGTCACTCATGGTTTGTGGAAGCCCTAAAGATTAGCAAACACTAATCTTAAGGGAGAATTGAAATATGGTTTAAATTCACAATCGATAGTTAAGAGTAACATCGCCCACTGCCTCGCTAATTGGAACCTAATGGATCGTACACCGAGTAAGGATGAAAGTGAGGTAATTAAATGAAATGGATAAGCAATTAAATGGTTAATTGAAGTATGGTCAAAGTTAATTAATTAGTTAATTAATTATACGAAACGTTCGTATTGGACTTCTAAGTTGGTTTTGGGTTTAGGGGCCCAAAAGTGTTTTGGTCCACAAGGCCCATTATGTTTAAGTTGTATGACAACTAAAACAAAATGGGCAATTAGCCCAAACACTTAGAGAGGCCGGCCATTAATAGTGAGGGATACCAAACTTGTGTTAATTACAAGTTTGCCACTCATAAGAAATGAAGTATAAATTCAAAATTATAACTTTATTTTGTTAGGGTTTTTCCTTGATGAAATTTAAAAAAATAAAAAAATAAAAAAATCATTCTCTCTATTTCAACAAGGGAAGCCGGCCACTTAGGGAGGGATATCTAGCAATTTCCTCTCCCCTAAGTCATCCACTTTTATCTTCACAATTAATCTTTGGTGTAGAGACTTGGAGACATCAAGCTTTTGGTGTTTTGGAGAACATATCCTCAAATCCTCAAGGAAGCAAAGGAGGTGACTTGAAGGCCCTCCACTTGGGTGAATCCCTTGTGTAATCAAGGATGAGCTACAAGGGTAATGATTCTCTAAATCCTTTCTTCTCTTTAATGTTGTTAAAGAGTTATGGTTCCCCATATACTAGGCTTTGAAAGTCATGGGTTTTATGAATTGTTTTTGGATGCATGCCTACTTTAATTTGTTAATAGTTTGCCTATGTATTCAAATGTTCTTTACATGTTCTTAGTAAGGACATAAATTTTCCTTCACAATCCACCCCCCTTAGGGGCCCGACGTCCTCGTCGGCACACACGCGACCAGGGTTAGGCTCTGATAGCAAATTGTCACATCCCGGCCCGGGCGGAACCACTTCCCGGGCCCGCTCCACCACCATAGCACGATATTGTCCGCTTTGGGCTTACCATTCCTGGGAATGCTCCTGGATGCATGGCATAAGCCGAGATATGTGCTTCATCAAGAATTTCTTTCTTTAAATCCAAATTATTCGGCACAAACATTCTTCCCTCTTGCATCAACATGCCATCCGAATCACGCACATCGCCCAGGGGAGTGATCCTTATATGTATATTCCCATCCCTACCTAGCACGAGGCCTTTTGGGAGCTCACTGGCTTTGGGTTCCGTAGGAACTCTGAAGTTAAGTGAGAAAGGGGCTAGAGCAATCCCATGATGGGTGACCCACTGGGAAGTTGCTCGTGAGTTCCCAAAAACAAAACCGTGAGGGAATGGTAAGCCCAAAGCGGACAATATCGTGCTACGATGGTGGAGCGGGCCCGGGAAGTGGTTCCGCCCGGGCCGGGATGTGACCATTTGCTATCAGAGCCTAACCCTGGTCGCGTGTGTGCCGACGAGGACGTCGGGCCCCTAAGGGGGGTGGATTGTGACATCCCACATCACCCAGAGGAGTGATCCTTAAATGTATATTCCCATCCCTACTTAGCACTAGGCCTTTTGGGAGCTCACTGGCTTCGGGTTCCATGGGAACTCCGAAGTTAAGTGAGAAGAGGGCTAGAGCAATCCTATGATGGGTGACCCATTGGGAAGTTGCTCGTGAGTTCCCAAAAACAAAACCGTGAGGGAATGGTAAGCCCAAAGCGGACAATATCGTGCTACGGTGGTGGAGCGGACCCGAGAAGTGGTTCCGCCCCGGGCTGGGATGTGACAGATTTTTACTCAAATAACAAGACTAAATGAAAGGGGGATTGTTTTTGACGAATTTAAAACTTAGAACAAAAACTTTGTAGAAAACACTTTGTAAAAACGAATTTGTGTGAAATAAATGAAGGAAAAATTTTGTCCTAGCTAAGAACATGTAAGAACATTTGAATACATATGCAAACTAATAACACTTTAAAGTAGGCATGCATTCAAAAACAATTCATAAAACCCATGACTTTCAAAGCCTAGTATATGGTGAACCATAAGACTCTTTAACAATATTAAAGAGAATAAGAATTTAGAGATTCTTTACCCTTGAAGCTCATCCTTGATTGCACAAGGGATTCACCCAAGTGGAGGGCCTTCAAGTCACCTCCTTGCTCCTTGGATCTTCCTTATGATTTCCTCCCTTTTAGTGCTCCTTTTCTTCTTTGAGGATTTGAGGATTTGTTCTCCAAAACACCAAAGGTTTGGTGTCTCTAAGTCTCCACACCAAAGATGTAGTGTGAAGATGAAATGGATGACTTAGGGAAGAAAAGATTGCTAGATGTTCCTCCCCTAAGTGGCCGGCCTCTATGTAGAAAATGAGAGAAAATGTTTCACCCAAATTCAATTAGAAAACCCTAATTTGAAACAAAGCTATAATGTTGATTTTATACTTCATTTCATGTGAGTGGCAAACTTGTAATTAATACAAGTTTGCTACCCCTCACCCTTATGGCCGGCCATATGTTGTTATTGGGCTTAATTGCCCATTTTGTTTTAGTTGTCATACAACTTAAACATAATGGGCCTTGTGGACCAAAACATTTTTGTGCCCCGAAGCCCAAAACTAACTTAAACGCCCAATACGAACGTTTCGTATAATTAATTAACTATTTAATTAATCTTGACCATTCTTCAATTAAACCATTTAATTGCTTATCCATTTCATATAATTTCTTCACTTATATCCTTACTCGGTGTACGATCCATTAGGTTCCAATTAGCGAGGTAGTGGGCGATGTTACTCTTAACGATCGATTGTGAATTGAAACCACATTTCAATTCTCCCTTAAAATTAGTGTTTGCTAATCTTTAGGGCTTTCACAAACCATGGGTGACGCCTAGCAGCATGTCATGGTTACCCAAGCTAAGTAGAAGTGGTTGGAGAACCTATCCAGTTACAACTACAATGCAATACGGTCCTTCTCTAATACAATACTCTTAATCACATTGTTTAAGTGATAGTTTGTTTCATGTCTACTATCCAATGTGATACTTCTCTATATGATTCAGTTGAATAAGATTTGGAACAAGCTTCCTTAGTCATATTCTTATGCTTTGGCCAAAGACTCTCGAATCATATCTTAGAGTATTCTCCTTCCACCATGGAAGGTTAGAGATCCCTTGTTGTGCATTCATATGCCTACATGACTAGATAGCTTGACCCCAACAATGTCGTGGACACTCCAATGGAATGCCGTTGACATAATCAAAGATCAAGGACCTAACCATTAGACATCAATGATGCCTCAGGTCAAAGGACTACTTTGCATATTGCAACTATCGAGTTCTCACATGACATGTATGTTCGAACTCTCGTTTGATCGTTGTTCAGTGTACTCGATTACTCTTTCGAGCACCTATGTGTTTGCCTTAGTGTCCAACACCAAATGACTTGAGACTAGTTCATACTCACGCTTGAGTCGACATAACACATACTAACCTTAGCGGATTGTCAATGCCCAATTGGCAATCCTATGGCTAGGAACGTTTTAGGAATGAACATAAGAGAAAGGTCTCGTTAATTTAACTAACTTAAATCACTTGTCTCTTAGATCAAATACATTCCTTGGATTCCCTTATTGCTTAAACACAAGATACTATAAATAGTGATTAACAATAAGCTTTGCCCTCTATTAAACATATAAAAGTTTAACACAATAAGTATTCCAAAAAGCTATTACATCAAATGAGTGGCTTTGTGGGCATACTTCCAACAATAAATGGGTGAAAGGCTAGTTAAAGGGTCATTCTCCACACATGACATATGCATATAAACCAATTTCCAGTTATTATTCCTTTAGACTACGAATGACAACGCCCCAAATTAGTTGCATCGCACAAGTAACCATCAGATTTTCCTTATTTCATTGAATTGAATGAATACGCATTACAACCAAATTATCTTTTTCAAGTTCTTTATATGAAACGCATAATATAGATACATATCAAAAGTCATTAAGTTTTGTGAAAACCATAAGAATTGACAAGGCATTCATCACTATGAAACGCATGAGACTCATACCAAGGATTTACTTAACACGATTGTGACTAGCAACCTCCACTACTTGTGAATATAAGTGAATAACTATTACATGAAACTCCCTTATACTCTAGCATCAAATTCATGCATGCAAATGGTGTCGACCCTCAACCACATACATAAAAAAGTTTTGATAACTTAGATAAGCAAATCACATTCAAGACTTAAGAAACAATAACTGGACGTTATCAATTCATATAAAACATATAATCATGGCTTCGAATTCACCTCCAACTAAAAAGAAATTAGTTCCACATGTTCATCATAATTGAAAACCAAATTAACATAAACATTGAACTAAAACTAAGGATAAAAATAACCAAGAAACGCTTCACACTCCAATGGCATGCACGACACTCCCTTGGATGGCAGATTGCACAAGTGCTCCTCTCCTTCCTTCCTTGCTTGCGGCACTAGGGTGATGTGGTGTGAATTGTGGTGTTTGATGGCTGAAAGTTTGAATGAATGAATGAGTGAATGGATGATTGGAATGGTGCGGCATAGGGTTGTATTTATAGGGCTTAAACCCTAGGGAAATCAAATTATTGTATGGTAGAAATTAGGTGGGAAAAGGACTAGATTTGGCAGAAACAAAAAGGGAATGGGATAAGAGATACACGACATGGTTTTTGGGGTTTCTAGAAGGATAGGTGCGGCACATTTTTAGGAGGAAGATAAGGCTTCTAGAAAGGATGTTTGAGATAGATTTCTGGACCTAAATGGACAAGGACTCACGGCATAGGTATAGAGGAAGGATTACAACTCCTAAACCTACAAGGAATGGTCTACATGCGGCATTGATAGGAGCATATTTAGGCGACTTAGTTAGCTTGTTTTTGTGCATTTATGTTGTTAGTTCATAGTTATTTTAGTAGTTTAAGCTATTTTCGTGTGTTTATAGGTTCATATGGCTAAGGAAGCAAAAAGGTGCATTTTGGGGCAAAATTGGACTTGGAATGGATAACATATGCTTGGAGCAAAAGGAATGGACGAAATTGAAGACCTAAAGATGTTAGGATTCCTAATCACAAGAGGATTCCTAATCAAAAGAGGAATCCTAGTCAAAGAAGGTTTCCTACTTGAAGTAGGAAAGTTAAGCCAAGGTTTCCTATTTTGGTTTAATCTTTCCTAATCCTAAAAGACCTCATGTTTCAGCAACATTGAAGACTCCTATGCATTTTAGGACACAAATCAAGCCTTCCTTGTAACCTAATTGCCCTTGCCGTGCATTCCATAAATGTTTCCCTTCCTTGCCGTGCAAGGGAGGTCCTGGTTGCCTATTCTATGTCATTAAATTACATTCCTTTTCACCTCAATCTCAGCCACACCTTACATACCTTTTCTATCCTAAATCCTTGCCTAATTTCAGCCTTAAAACACATTCCCTTTCTTACAATTCAATGCCACAAGTTACCCTTTGATTTCTGATTTCGTATCTCCTTTTCCTTAGGGATTTGGGGGTCCAATCCTTTCCTAAACTATGTAATAAACCTTATGATTCTTTCTCCCAAATAAATACCAAAGCCGTACCCCTCATTCAACCCTAATCACTCACCCACACAACCAACCATCCTTCATCCTTTCTCCCTACCTTTGCCGCAGCCTTCAACCCATCTTTCCACCATTCTCCTATTTCCATACCTTCACCCAAACATCCATATACCATCCCCAACCTTTGCCACACCACCCTACCAACCTAAATCCATTCACAACCCAGAAATCCATCCAAACTAACCCAAGAACTCTTGTGCCGTAGCCTTGCAAGGAAGAAGAGAAGAAGAAGAAGCCTTGGACGTTTGTGCATTCAAGTTGGAGTGTTGGAACGTTTTTAGGTGTAATCTATCTTTTGTTTTCAATGTTTAATTCAATTTTCCTTTGTTTTGTTGTGAACATGAGAGGCTAAACTCGTTTTAGCTAGGGGAGGCTTTGAAACCATGATTATATTTATGATATGAATTGATTAAGTCCAGTTGTGATTTCATAAATTGTGAATGCAATTTACTTAACCGTTTGATGGATAACTTATTCTTGTATGTTGATTAGGGAGGCCTACTTAATTTGCATGCTTGAATTTGGTGCTAGAATATAAGGGAGTTTCACATAATCGTCACAAACTTATATTCACAAGTAGTTAAGGTTGTTTTCACAATCATGTTAAGTAAATTCCTAGCATGAGTATCATGATGTCATAGTTACAAGTGCTTTGTCAATACTTATGATTTTCATTGAACGTAATGATCTTTGATTGTATCTCTATTATGATGTCATGTAGGGAACTTTTGATTGTATCTCTATTATGATGTCATGTAGGGAACTTTTGAAGAATGCTTTGGGTTGTCGTATGATGTCATCCAATCCAATAACTTAAGGAAAATCTGAGGGTTAATTAGTGATGTCACGGTTAATCTGGGGTGTTGAGGTTCATGGTTTATCGAAAAAGCAACTGGAAATCAATTTGTGTTTGAATGTATCATGTGTGGAAAAGTATCCTCTAGCTATCTAATCATCCATTGGTTTTCCCAAATTCGTCAAAATCTCTTTTAAGTCTTTTAAATACTTGTTTTTCTCTTAAATTCATCCAAAACCCAATCCCTTTTACTTACTTGTTTCAAATATGTCCTAAAGTGTGTTTTTGAGTCTTTTGAGTCAAAACCAATTCTATTTTTGTCCAAATCAAGTCCTAGAGTCTAAATTGAGTCTTTTTTATTGTTTTGTGTTGTTTTGAGTCATATAAATTTAGTTAAGAGTCTTTGAGGCTTTTTAAGTGTTTTTAAGCATATTTTTGTATCTTTGAGTCAGTTTTCATTAGATTAGCAATCTCTCCTAATCCCCTGCCTAGAACGATCCCTACTTATATCTATACTACAATTGTCAAAAAGAGGGTTTAATTTGTGTGCTAGTATTTATCACATCAAATTTTTGGCGCCGTTGCCGAGGATTATCTATCCTAAACCCTAAACCCTAAACCCTAAACCCTTCTAAACCTACAAGGAATGGTCTACATGCGGCATACAAAGGGATTAGGCTTCTAGAATCTGAAATAGGTGTTTAAATGTATAACTAATCCCTTCTAAATAGCTAGACTTAAGGCACAACCTGATTTGGGAAAGGATAAGGTTGGTTAGGATAGGATAAGATAATGTTTAAGATAAGATAACTAATCCCTTCTAAATGTTTGAGATAAGATAATGTTAGATTTAGGAAAGGATAAGGTTGGTTAGGATAGGATAAGATAAGGTTGGATAGGGTTCCTTATTTCTTGCTCTTTCTTTATCTTCTTTGTATTTGATCTTATTTTTCCAGATTTGTAGCATTTCCTAGCCCCTCTTGACTTCAATTTCGTCCATCCATTTTGCTCCATAGATAAGCTATCCAATCCATGCCCAAAACTGCTCCAAATGGCTCCAAAATGCACTTTCTTGCTCCTTTTGCCATTAGGACCTAAAAATATATTAAAATAGCTTAAACGACTATAATAAGTAGTAATTAACTAACTAAATGCATGGAAACAACTAACTAAGTAGCATAAATATGATCCTATCAGCTACCATGACTTGAACTTCTTCTTCCTCTCTTGCTGTGGCCTCTTCTTCCTCCTCAAAATCAGATTGTGAGCTAGAATTAGGTGGATTAAGTTCTGGCTCCTTCCTCTTCCTTCTCAAAGTCCGCTCAAAATCGTCGTCAAAGTCCAAGATATTTGTACGAACAGGTTGAGAGCTTCGAGTTATAAACTAGTTCCTAAAAACAAGAAAAGAAAACAAGGTTAGTAACTAAAACAAAACATACGAAAAAGAAACAAAAAGAAACAACAGGGGATTAGCAAAGTTGCTAATCCCCGACAACGGCGCCAAAAATTTGATTTGATAAAAGATAGCACTCAAATTAAACCCTCTTATTGACAATTGTAGTAAAGATGTAAGTAGGGATAGTTCTAGGCCAAGGATTAGGAGGGATTGCTAATCTACTAAAAACTGACTCAAAGATACAAAACTAGGCTTAAAAACACTTACATAAACTCAAAGACTCTTAACTAGACTTATATGACTCAAAACAAACTAAAAAGACTCAAAACAACACAAAACAATCAAATAGACTCAGAACAGACTCTAGGACTTACTTTGGACGAAAATTGAATTGGTTTTGACTCAAAACACTTAAAAACACACAATAGGACAGATTCTAGCTAATTTGTCACAACAAAGTAAAGGGGATTGGTTTTTTGACGAATTTAAAGTAAAAACAAGTAACTTAAAGAATTAAATAAAGTTGGCATGAAATTGGGTAAATGGATGGATGATTAGCTAGCTAGAGGGTCCTTTTCCACACATGACACACTTGCATACAAATTGATTTCCAGTTGTTTTTTCAATAAACCATGAACCTCAACACCCCAGATTAACCGTGACATCACTAATTAACCCTCAGATTTTCCTTAAGTCATTGAATTGGATGGACAACGCATGGGCAACCAAATTATTCTTCCCAAGTTCCCTACATCAACTACATAATAGAGACAAGAGCAAAGATCATTAAGTTTCGTGAAAATCATAAGCATTGACAAGGCATTCGTAACTATGACATAATGATACTCGTGCCAGGAATTTAACTTAACATGATTGGGACCAGCGACCTTTACTACTTGTGAATATAAGTTTGTAACGATTATGTGAAACTCCCTTATATTCTAGCATCAAATTCAAGCATGCAAACTAAGTAAGCCTCCTTAATCAACATACAAGAATAAGTTCTTAATCAATGGTTAAGTAAATTGCATTCACAATTTATGAAATCACAATTGGAATTAATCAATTCATATCACAAATATAGTCATGGTTTCAAAGTCTCCTCTAGCTAAAACAAGTTTAGCCTCTCATGTTCACAGCAAAACAAAGAGAATTTAAATTAAACATTGAAAACAAAAGATAGATTACACCTAAAAACATTCCAACAATGCAACTTGAATAGCCAAAAATGTCCAAGGCTGCCTCTCATTTCCTTCTTCCTGGCTAGGCTACGGCACAAGGGTGTAAGGGTGTGAAATTAGGTTTTGGTGTGTTATGGTGAAGGATTGATGAATGATAGGGAAGTATGATGGATCATAGGGTGTGGAAGTGTGTATGGGTGATGTTTGAATGGAAGGATGCAACTATGGGTGAAGAGAGGTATGAATGATGGTTGAAATTGTGTATATGAATGAATGGATGTGTGTATGGGTGCAGCAAAGGGTATATATTTTAGGGACAGGATCTTAGCTGTAATTAAATGTTTTTGGGAAAGAAGTGGACCCCAAATCCACAAGGAAAAGGAGAATTAAAGTCAGAATCCCAAGGGAAAAGGGATAGGAACTTGCAACAAGGAAAATAGGAAAAGGAATGAGGATGCCTTGCACGGCAAGGAAGAGAGAAAGGGTAAGGTGGTGCGGCATCCCCCTTTGGCTGGGATTAAGGCTTCTAGAACTTATATTGAAGTGTCTCAAATCAATTAGGAAGCCCCTATGCAGCTGGAACCTAAGTAGGAAAAGATTAGGATTGACTAAGTCAAAACAAGGAAGTTTGACTCATGTTTCCTTCTTTGTGGTTGATTCCTTTTCTTCCAAGTCTTGAATTAATTTCTTCCATCTCTTAAGCAGATTCTTAGCCTCCTTTTGTCTTCAATTTCATCCATCGACCTTGCTCCAAGCATGTGTTAACCATTCCAAGCCCAAAATTGCTCCAAAATGCTCCAAATTGCACTTTCTTGCCACTTTAACCATTTGGACCTACAAACACACGAAAATAACTCAACATACTAAAATAACTAAGAACTAACAACATAAATGCAAGAAAGTAAGCTAACTAAGTCGCATAAATATGCTCCTATCAATACTCTTGACCACATTGTTTGATTTGATAGTTTATTCATGTCTACTATCCAATGTGATTCTCTTACTTATATGATTACCTTGAATATGATTTGGAACGAAATCCTATATCACATTATTACTCTGGCTAGAGATTCTTAATCATATCATAGAGTATTCTCCCTCAAACGGTTTGAAGGTTAGAGATCCCTTGTTGTGCATTCACTTGCCTCTATGGATAAATGGCTTAACGCCAACTATGTCATGGACACCCTTTGACGGAGTGACTTTGATATAGTCAAAGATCAAGGACCTAACCATAAGACAACTATGACGCTGATAGGAGCATATTTATGCGACTTAATTGGCTTGTTCTCGTGCATTTATGTTGTGTTTCCTTAGTTATTTTAGTGTTTAAAGTCACTTTTGTGTGTTTTCAAATTATAAAGCCAAAGTGTGCAAGAAGATGCAAATTGGAGTCTTTTGGAGCAAAAGAGGAATGAATGAGTTGAAGACTTGAAGAAATATGAATTCCTAATTGAAGATGGATTCCTACTCACATGAGGATTCCTACTCCAAGAAGGATTCCTACTTGAAGTAGGAAAGTTAAGCCAAGGTTTCCCATTTTGGTAACCTTTCCTAATCTTAAAAGTCCTTATTTTCCAGCCACTTTGAAGGCTAGACCCCTTAGGGACCTTTGCCGCACCTTTCCCTTTCTCCCCATCCCTTGTCGTGCAAGGGACCCCTTTTCCCTTCAGTTTTAGGACACTTCACCTTTCCTAAAGCATTAAGCCGCACCTCTTAACCTTTCCTTTTCCCTTGCCGTGCAAGGGGGGTCCTTATTTCCTATTTTCTGCACTTAAACACATTCCCCTTTCAAATAAAACCCTAGCCGCATATTTTAGCCAATTTCCTTTTAGTTTCTGATTTGATTTCCTAATTCTAGAAGCCTTTGACTTAATTTTAGTTAACCAAAATAACTTAGGGTTTTAATTTTTGAAAACCCTTTTAATACTTGGACTTAAGCCGCACCCTAGATCATTCTTTCGTCCTCCCATACATTGTCGCAGCCACCATCATTCTTCCACCTTCAATCCGCAACCTTCCATCCATTCCAGCCACCATTCTACACCTCCATATACTTACACACCATTGCAGCCACCTTCCACCTCTCTGCCGTGACCTTTTACCATCCTAAATCCCTTCCTAAACCAAAATCACATCCAAAATCACCCTAAGACCTCTGTGCCGCAGCAAGGAGAAGAAGAAAGAGGAGCTTGAACGTGCAGAAATTCAAAGTGGAATCGTTGGGCGTTCTAGGTGTAATCAATCTTTTGTTCTCTATGTTTAATTTCAATTTTGTTTCTCTTTCTGTGAACATGAGAGGCTAAACCCCTAGTTAGCTAGGGGGTGATTCAAAACCATGTATATGCTTGCAATATAAATTGATTACCTTCAGTTGGAATTTCATGAGTTGTGGATTCAATTTGTTTAACTGCTTGATTAATAACATATTCATGTATGTTTATTGAGAGTGCACGCTTAGTTTTCATGCATGAATTTGATGCTAGAATATAAGGGAGTTTCACCTAATAGTTACAAACTTATATTCACAAGTAGTGGAGGTCGCTTATAAACGATCGCGTTAAATGAATTCTTGGCACTAGTTTCATGCTCACCATAGTAACGAATGCCTCGTCAACACTTATAGTTTTCATGTTGCTTAATGATCTTTGATTGTATCTTTATTGTGCTTTTCACGTAAAGGACTTTTGGAGAATGTTTTGAATTGTTGTATGCGCTTTCCCATCCTATTCATTAACTTAAGGAGAACTTGAAGGTTAATTTAAGCGAACCTAATTAACCCGGGGTGATGAGTTTCATGATTCATCGAAAGACCAACTGAAAATCATCTTGTATGCAAGTGTGACATGTGTGGAGAAGAACCTTCTAGCTAGCATTCCATCCATATTTCCATCAAATTCGTTTTTACAATCTGTTTTCTTTGTTTTAATTTCGTCAAAACTAAATCCCCCTTTACTTTAGTGTTTCAATTTAGTTAGAAAGTGTCTTAGTTTGTGTTTCTAAGTGTTTTGATTCAAGTTATAACCCAAATTCGTCCAAATTAGTGTTAGGTGTTCAAAACTGCCCAGATTGTGTTTTTAAGGCAATTTTGAGTGTTTTGTTGCTGTTTTGAGTCTTTTGGTTTGCTTTAGTGTTTTAGTGTCTAGTTTTGCATTCTTTGAGTCAAGTTTAGTGTTTTAACCTTTGTTTTATGTTTTTGAGTCAGTTTTCAAGTGAGTGAGCAATCCTTCCTAATCCCCGGTTTAGAACGATCCCTACTTATACATATACTACAATTGTCAAAAGAGGGTTTTAATTTGTGTGCTTATATATTTCGCATCAAATTTTTGGCACTGTTGCCAGGGATTAGCAACTTTGCTAATCCCTTGGATTGTTTACTTTCTGTTTATTTTATTTTGTTAAAGCTTCTGACCTTGTTTTGTTTTTCTTGTTTTAGGTACTAGTTTATGACTCGGAGTTCTCAACCGATTCGTGAGCATATCCTTGATTTTGACAGCGATTTCGAGAGGACTTTGAGACAAAAGAGGAATCAACACGAATCAAATCCACCAAGCCCGGAACCTGACCTTGAAGAACAAGTCCTAGAAGAGGAAGAAGAGGCTACGGATCAGATTTTTGAAGAAACACAAGGCATGGCCTTGGACAACCGGACACTCAAGGAGCTTTCTGCTTCGGGATTGGATAATGCCGCACCTTTGTGTATCCAATATCCCACGCCTGCCCAAGGTAAGACCGAAGAGTTCGAGTTGAAGTCAAGTTTGCTCCACCACATTCCAAAATACCATGGGTTGTCCATGGAGGATCCGAACAAGCATCTGAAAGAATTCGAAGTGGTGTGTTCAAGCATGACTCCTGTCAACGTCGATGGAAGTATTTTGAAGATGAAGGCTTTTCCATTCTCTTTAATGGACAAAGCCAAAGATTGGTTGTATGAATTAGCTCCCGGAACCGTCACATCATGGGAGAGTATGAAGAGGGCATTTCTGGAGAAGTTTTTCCCAACTTCTCGAATCATCCTTCTACGTAAAAGGATAAGTGGAATTTAGCAAGATGAAGGTGAGTATTTTCCTACATATTATGAACGTTTTAAATCACTTGTTGCTTCTTGCCCACAACATCAGATGAAGGAGGAGTTACTTCTACAATACTTCTACGAGGGGCTCCTACCAATTGAACGTCAAATGCTCGATGCCTCGGCGGGTGGAGCATTGGTGGACAAGACACCCATGGATGCCAAGATTTTAATTGCTAATCGAGCGTTGAACGCTCAACAATACGAAGGAGTGATAGGAGCATATTCATGCGACTTAATTAGCTTGTTCTCGTGCATTTATGTTGTGTTTACTTAGTTGTTTTAGTGTTTAAGGCCACTTTTGTGTATTTTCAGATTATAAGGCCAAAGTGTGCAAGAAGATGCAAATTGGAGTCTTTTGGAGCGAAAGAGGAACGAATGAGTTGAAGACTTGAAGAAACGACGAAATCCTACTCCAACGATGAATTCTTGCCAAAACGAGGAATCCTACTCAAACAAGGTTTCCTATTTTAGGAAAGTTAACCCTAAGTTTCCCGTTTTGGTAACCTTTCCTAAACTTAAACGTCCATATTTTATGCACAAAAAAAATCCTAACCCTAAAAGCTAGCCGTCACTACCATCCCTTTCTTTTCCCTTTAGCCGTCATACACATAATTCAAGCACCATATCCCATTCATTTTTATTTTCTAATCAGCCAGTTAACCTTATTTTTTTTCCCCGAAGGCCGCAACCATCCAACCCCAATTATCTCCCATTTTTCCCTTTGCCGTGCTGCCACCATATCAATTCCTAACAGCCACAATTTTCATCCACATCCGTAGCATCCATATAACCTAATAAACCAAAAAGAAAAGGGGCGGCAGCCAATATATCCCATTATTCATTCAATCCGAGGATCCATTCTCCCATTCTAGCTAAAAAACCCGTGCATATCCCCTTCAAGTCCAGCCGCCATCTCCACCACACCAACACCATTCCACACCATCCTACACCTTCCACAACCAATCTGCCGCAGAAGGAGAAGAGGAAAGAGGAGCTTCGACGCGCACCAATTCACGTGGATTCGTTGGGCGTTCTAGGTGTAATCGTTCCTTTGTGCTTTATGTTTAAATTCAATTGTAATTCTCTTTTTGTGACCATGAGAGGCTAAATCCCCCTAGTTAGCTAGGGGGTGATTCGAAACCATGGTTATACTTGCAATATGAATTGATTACTTTTGGTTGGAATTTCATGAATGTTGGATTCAATTCATTTAACTGTTTGATTGATAACTTGTTTGTGTATGTTTATTGAGAGTGCACGCTTAATGTTCATGCATGAATTTGACGCTAGAATATAAGTGAGTTTCACCTAATAGTTATGAACTTATATTCACAAGTAGTGGAGGTTGCTTATAAACAATCGCGTTAATTGAATTCCTGGCAAGAGTATCATGCTTTTCATAGTTACAAATGCCTTGTCGATGCTTATAATTTCCAAAGAACGTAATGATTCTAACTTGTATCTTTATCATGCTGTTCATATAGAGAACTTGTTAGAAATAATTTGTTTGCGATGCATATTCATCCAAGTCAATGATTCTAGGGAAATTTGAAGGTTAATTTAAGCGGACCTAATTAACTTGGAGTGTCGAGTTTCATAATTCATCGAAAGACCAACTGAAAATCATTTTGTATGCAAGTGTGACATGTGTGGAGAAGAACCTTCTAGCTAGCATTCATTCCATATTTCATCACATTCATATTTAAATTCTGCATTTAAATTACAATTTGTGCATTTAATTTATTTTCGTCAAAATCTCAATCCCCCTTTACCTTAGTGTCTAATTTAGTTAGAAAGTGTCTTAGTTTGTGTTTATAAGTGTTTTGTATTCTTTGAGTCCTTTGATTTGTTTTAGTATTTTATTGTTTAGTTTTACATTCTTTGAGTCTAGTTTAGTGTTTTTAACGTTTGTTTTACGTTTTTGAGTCAGTTTCCAAGTGATTTAGTAATCCCTCCTAATCCCCGGTCTAGAACGATCCCTACTTGCATCTTTACTACAATTGTCACAAGAGGGTTTTAATTTGTGTGCTTACTTAGACAGCATCAAGGAGTAGGCCAAAGAGGACCCCCACGGCAGCAAGTTCATAAGGTAAGTTCCACACCCGACATTCATTCACAATTAGCTAATCTTACTTCCATTGTGTCTCAGATGGCCGAAGGAATGAGGATGCAAGGACCAATTGTATGCGGAGTGTGTTCTATCCAAGGACATGCTTCTGAGAAGTGCCCACAACTAATTGAAAATGGTGGATGGGAAAGCGCAAATGCAATTGGATTTCAAGGCCAAAACCAACCAAGGAACGATCTATATTCTAACACATATAATCCAGGTTGGAGAGACCACCCAAACTTCAAGTGGAGGGAGCCCCAACAACCACCACAACAAGGAGGCTTTAGACAACAACCCCCGGGTTTCGTCACTAAGCCATACGCACCCACACATGTTCCACAACAATCTGCCCCAAATGCTTCAGGTACATCCCTAGACAATGATACACTTCTTAAGTTACTAACTAATTTGTCTTAGGGGCAAGAGAATTAAGCCAAAGCCATGCAAAACCAAGACAAGAGGGTGGATCAATTGGAGAAACAAATTGGGCATATTGCAGATTTTGTAGGGAAGTTTCGTGACCAAGGCCAACTTCCTAGTTCTACCATTCCAAACCCAAAGGAAGGCTTCAAAAGTGCAAAGGCCATACTCTTGAGAAGTGGAAAAGAAGTTGGGGCAGGTTCTACACCATCACCATCAGGTCCTAAAGAGGATGAAAAACTGAAAATTGAAGAGGAGGAAGCAAGCCAACCCATGACAAAGGTGGAAACACCTTTGCCGCAAGTTTCTAGTGATCCCAAACTGTCCAATTTGTCCAAAAAGGGTAAGAATGTGTCAAATTCGGTTCCTACTAATGTTTTTCCTTCGAATGTGCCTTTTCCTAGTAGGTTCATGCAAACAAAGAAAGAAGAGGCCGAGAAGGACATCCTTGAGACATTTAGGAAAGTTCAAGTTAACATACCCCTCTTGGATGCAATCAAGCAAGTCCCGAGATACGCCAAGTTTTTAAAGGAGCTTTGCACCACTAGGAAGAGGATTTCGACCAAAGAGGTGGTAAAGGTAGGTGAAAATGTCTCCGCCATCTTGCAACGCAAACTACCCCCCAAATGCAAAGATCCGGGTAGTTTTACCATTCCTTGTGTCATAGGTAACACTCATTTTGAATTTGCCATGCTAGACCTAGGTGCCTCTATAAATGTCATGCCATATTCAATTTATGCATCTATGAACCTAGGAGTATTGAAAAATGATGGTGTGATCATACAATTGGCCGATAGATCTAATGCCTATCCAAAGGGAGTTTTGGAAGATGTGTTAGTGCAGGTCAATCATTTAATCTTTCCGGCGGATTTCTATGTGCTCGAGATGGATGAATCTGACCATGCCCCTTCGTTGCCAATCCTCCTTGGATGGCCCATTCATGAAGACGGCTCGGACGAAGATTGATGTGTTTAATGGAACTTTGTCCATGGAATTTGATGGGGAAGTTGTTAATTTTAATCTCTCTGATTCTATTAAGTATCCCAGTGAGGATCATTCATGTTTCTCCATTGATTTAGTTGACTCTTTGGCGCAGGGATACCTTGAAGAGTTGAACGCCGATGCACTTGAAAATGTCATTACAAGAAGCATGGAACTCAAAACCAAGGGAGGGGAACTTTTGCTAACCCACGGCACACATGCTCTATCCCATGCCGTGCCTCCTAGTGAGGAATTCATTGAGTTGGTTGCTGCCCTTGAGTCATTGCCTAAGCATGATGGTAAGTCTTCTAACTTTGATTCAATTCCCATTTCGACTAACAAGTTGCTTCCATCCATAATTCAGGCACCTATCCTTGATCTCAAACCACTACCTAGCCATTTGAAGTACATTTTCTTGGGGGAAAAGGAGACCTTACCTGCCATTATTTCTTCATCACTCATGGCACAAGAAGAAGAGAAACTAGTGCGTGTTTTGAAGGAGTTCAAATCTGCCCTAGGTTGGACCTTGGCCGATATCAAAGGTATTAGTCCCACAACATGTATGCATCACATATTTCTTGAGGAGGGGGCCAAACCAACTAGAGAGGCTCAACGCCGTCTCAACCCTCCGATGATGGAAGTGGTGAAAAATGAGATAATCAAACTCCTTGATTGTGAAGTGATTTACCCCATCTCCGATAGCCGTTGGGTTTCACCTATCCAATGTGTTCCCAAGAAATCTGGAGTGACGGTTGTGGAGAATGCGGAGAATGAGCTTGTGCCCACCCGAATCCAAACCGGTTGGCGCGTATGCATTGATTATAGGAAGATAAACGCCACCACAAGGAAAGACCACTTCCTATTGCCGTTCCTAGATCAAATGCTTGAGAGGTTAGCAAGTCATTCCTTTTATTGTTTTCTTGACGGATATTCTGGTTATAATCAAATTGTTATTGCCCCGGATGATCAAGAAAAGACAACTTTTACTTGTCCCTTTGGAACATTTGCATATCGACGCATGCCATTCGGTTTGTGCAATGCTCCTGCCACATTTCAAAGGTGTATGGTTAGCATATTTTCTGATTATGTTGAGAGGATTATTGAGATATTCATGGATGACTTTAGTGTGTTTGGTGATTCCTTTGATAATTGTTTGGCTAATCTCACTTTAATCTTGAAACGTTGTGTTGAAACAAACCTTGTGTTAAATTGGGAGAAATGCCACTTTATGGTTAAACAAGGTATTGTTTTGGGTCATATAATCTCTGAAAAAGGAATTGAAGTTGATAAGTCTAAAATAGATCTTGTACGCTACTTACCCTCTCCTACTTCGGTGAGAGAGGTTCGTTCTTTTCTTGGTCATGCAGGATTCTATCGATGATTTATCAAGGACTTTTCCAAGATTGCACAACCCCTATGCCGTCTCCTACAAAAGGAAGTATCTTTCGAGTTCAACGAAGCGTGTGACAAAGCATTCAACCATCTCAAAGACCTCCTCACCACGGCACCAATCATCACTCCACCAGATTGGTCCATTCCCTTTGAATTGATGTGTGATGCATCGGATTATGCCTTTGGAGCTGTTTTGGGCCACAGGAAAAACAAACAGCCACATGTTATTTATTATGCTTCACGCACCTTAAATGATGCTCAATTGAATTATTCTACAATTGAAAAAGAACTTTTGGCGGTTGTATTTGCATTAGATAAGTTTAGATCATATCTAATTGGTACTAAAGTAATTGTTTTCACTGACCATGCAGCCTTGAAGTATCTTCTCACCAAAAAGGAGGCCAAACCAAGGCTCATTCGTTGGATGCTCCTACTTCAAGAATTCGACATTGAAATTAGGGACAAGAAGGGATGTGAAAACGTGGTGGCTGACTACCTAAGTTGAATGGTGCGTGAAGAAGAGGCCCTTCCCATTTCAGAAATGTTTCCGGATGAACAACTTCTGTCCGTTGAGGTAAGTACCCCTTGGTATGCCGATTTGGTCAATTTTTTGGTGTCTAAGCAAGTTCCTAACACCTTAAGCAAGGCCCAACGTGATAAACTAAAACAGGATGCACGTTTTTATGTTTGGGACGATCCTTATTTGTGGAAAATCTGCCCGGATCAGATTGTGCGTCGTTGTGTTCGTGAATCTGAGTTTAATTCCATTTTGAGTTTTTACCATACATATGCATGCGGTGGACACTTTGGCACACAACGCACAGCGTTTAAGGTTCTTGAAAGTGGTTTTTATTGGCCTACATTGTTTAGAGATGCTAAGGCTTTTTGCTTAACATGTGATCGTTGTCAAAGGACAGGAAGTTCAGGCCAAAGAGACCAAATGCCGCAAACCCCAATCCTTGTTGTTGAAATCTTTGATGTTTGGGGTATTGATTTTATGGGTCCTTTCCCTATCTCTTTTGGTTTTACTTACATTTTACTCGCGGTTGATTATGTGTCAAAGTGGGTGGAAGCTAAAGCTACCCGAACTAACGATTCTAGAGTTGTTGCAGATTTTGTCAAATCTAACATTTTCTCTAGATTTGGAATGCCTAGAGTGCTCATAAGTGATGGTGGGTCTCATTTTTGCAACCGCACCATTGAGGCGTTGCTCAAGAAGTACAACGTGATGCATAAGGTTTCCACACCTTATCACCCCCAAACCAGTGGCCAAGCCGAAGTTTCAAATCGAGAAATAAAGCAAATCTTGGAAAAGACCGTTGGGCCAAATAGAAAAGATTGGAGCTTGCGTTTGGAGGATGCATTGTGGGCGTATCGAACGGCTTACAAAACGCCCATTGGTATGTCCCCATTTCGGCTAGTCTATGGCAAGCCATGCCATCTACCCGTGGAGCTTGAACACAAGGCACATTGGGCGGTCAAAACCTTCAATATGGATGTGGACACGGCTGGAAACCATAGGAAGCTACAATTGAACGAGCTTGAAGAGATTAGGCATGAGGCTTATGAGAATGCCCGGATTTACAAAGAGAAGACCAAGGCATTCCATGACAAGATGATTAGAGGCAAAACCTTCTCAATCGGGCAGAAAGTGTTGTTATTGAATTCCCGTCTTCGGTTATTCCTCGGTAAGTTACGTTCTAAGTGGGTTGGTCCATTTGTTATCACTAATGTTTTTGTGCATGGTGCAGTCCAAATACAAAGTTTGAAAACTGGACAAGAATTCAAGGTGAATGGCCATAGGTTGAAACCCTACTATGAGAACTTTGTTGAGCATGTTGTGGAGGAGATCCCATTGCATATCGTGGGCTCCAATGGGGAATGAGCATACCATCGTCCGGCTGCAAGACGTTAAAGCAAGCGCTTCATGGGAGGCAACCCATGCAATCACCAAGGAGAGGATGGCATTTACACTCCATAACCAGATTTGCGTCCCTAGCCTTTTCTCTTTGTTATTTACATTCTGCCATGCTTAGTGTGTTTAGTTGTTGTTTGTGTGTTTACTTTTGTTTGGTGTGATTTTAGGCTTGAAACATTGAGGACAATGTTTGATTTAAGTGTGGGGGGGGGGGGGGGGGGTAACTAAGTGTTGTTGATGCAAATTCGTGGGATTTTATCACCCATAACTTCCAATGTTGTTCCTTGCTGTTTTTAAGCTATTTTAGAGTGTTTTGGTATGTGTTGACTTAAAAATCCGAAAATCCCATAAAATTTTGAAAAATTGTTTTGAAAAACCCAAAAAGAGTTGTTTTTGTGTGTTTGTTTGTGTCGTAGGTTACCTTCCAACACAATGATGAGGATTTGGTTTTTAATTGCATGATGGTTAAAGAAAGTTATAAACATGGATGGACGTTTGATATACTCTTTGGTTTATGCTTGGTTGTAGTTATAGTTTACGAATTCACATGTAATCACAAAGGAAAATTAGTTATTGTAACATGCTTGAAGGAATGAACTCAAACTAACACTACATCCCTGTGAGACTTGAGCCTAAATGTTTATTTGGAGAGTAATAATCTGTGCATCATTGTTTTCTAAGGTCGTTGCATGATCTCATTATTCTTTGCTTGGTTACTACTTAGAAGGTGTTTCATCACTTAGTTCCAAATGCTAGAACTCATGCCCATTTCATTCAAAGCATGTTATTGATTTGCATAACACATATTCAAGATGAAGTTGTGTAGTGACCACCATCAAAGCCAAATAGTCGTGTGCCCTTAATTCATTATGTGTTTAAGTTTAACCCCATTGAGCCGTGTTAGCCCATGTTCTTTGTTAACCCATATTATCCTCACCTAGCCTAGATTAGGACCATCCATACCCTTGTTCTTGAAGCATAGTAAACATGACTAAAAATGAATTCCTTTTGATTAATGTGTTGCAGAAAATAAGTGTGGGGGAAGGATTATTGATGTGAGTTTATGTGCCATAGGCACGGCTAGAAAAAAAAGTTGTGAAAAAAAAAAAAAAGTGAAAAAGAGTTGAAAAGAGGTGAAAAGAGGTCCAAGGTATTGTTTGTTGAAGTAAGGGTCCAAAACAATGAATTAGGCCCTAAGAGTTGTTTGAATCTTCCCTGTATGTCTAAAAGTTGATTTCTACATTCTAAGTGAATTCTAAGTCTTAATTTCATTACTTTGCTTGCTATTGCTTAAAGAACTTTTGTTTATCCCTATCTTTCCTTGTTAGCCAATACCCCAAGCCCCGTTACAACCCTTGACTTCTATCTTGAGTGTTGTGTATTTCAATTTGTGGAGTTTGAATTTGGTATAAGCATATGGTGTTGCTGGTTCTCACATCTAAGTAGTAGCATTCCATTCATGAGATCATATCTAAACATGTTTAATTACTCCAGAAATTGCTTTCTTTGTTATAACATATGTGAGTACTAGTCTTTCATGATTACATCAATCTTCTCACATATAACTATTGTAGGGTGTGTAGTCAGAAAATCTGAGTGAAAATTGAGTGCATAACTAGTGAGGAATTGAGGGAATTCTCTAAGGCATGTTACTACATTCAAAATGTTGTTTTAATTGATTAAATGGGAGTTAGTGAATGGTGACTATGATTAAGTATGTGCTCGAGGGGAAGGAAGACTAAAAGCTATGTGAGTAATGATCTTTGACATGTCATGTTTCATTGGAAATCCCTGAGGCAAACATTGGAAGGTTTAGGTTATGTTTTGTTTGTTTTGTTTCGTCTCGTTTTCTTTAGTTGTTTTGTTTTGCTAGAGGACTAGCAAAAGCTAAGTGTGGGGGAATTTGATAGGAGCATATTTATGCGATTTAATTGGCTTGTTCTCGTGCATTTATGTTGTGTTTCCTTAGTTATTTTAGTGTTTAAAGCCACTTTTGTGTGTTTTCAGATTATAAGGCCAAAGTGTGCAAGAAGATGCAAATTGGAGTCTTTTGGAGCAAAAGAGGAATGAATGAGTTGAAGACTTGAAGAAATATGAATTCCTAATTGAAGATGGATTCCTACTCACATGAGGATTCCTACTCCAACCAGGATTTCTACTTGAAGTAGGAAAGTTAAGCCAAGGTTTCCCATTTTGGTAACCTTTCCTAATCTTAAAAGTCCTTATTTTCCAGCCACTTTGAAGGCCTCGTATGCACTTTAGGACACAAAACAAAGGCCCTAGACCCCTTAGGGACCTTTGCCGCACCTTTCCCTTTATCCCCATCCCTTGCCGTGCAAGGGACCCCTTTTCCCTTCAGTTTTAGGACACTTCATGTTTCCTAAAGCATTAAGCCGCACCTCTTAACCTTTCCTTTTCCCTTGCCGTGCAAGGGGGGTCCTTATTTCCTATTTTCTGAACTTAAAAACATTCCCCTTTCAAATAAAACCCTAGCCGCATATTTTAGCCAATTTCCTTTTAGTTTCTGATTTGATTTCCTAATTCTAGAAGCCTTTGACTTAATTTTAGTTAACCAAAATAACTTAGGGTTTTAATTTCTGATACTTGGACTTAAGCCGCACCCTAGATCATTCTTTCATCCTCCCATACATTGTCGCAGCCACCATCATTCTTCCACCTTCAATCCGCAACCTTCCATCCATTCCAGCCACCATTCTACACCTCCATATACTTACACACCATTGCAGCCACCTTCCACCTCTCTTCCGCGACCCTTTACCATCCTAAATCCCTTCCTAAACCAAAATCACATCCAAAATCACCCTAAGACCTCTGTGCCGTAGCAAGGAGAAGAAGAAAGAAGAGCTTGAACGTGCAGAAATTCAAAGTGGAATCGTTGGGCGTTCTAGCTGTAATCAATCTTTTGTTCTCTATATTTAATTTCAATTTTGTTTCTCTTTCTGTGAACATAAGAGGCTAAACCCCTAGTTAGCTAGGGGGTGATTCAAAACCATGTATATGCTTGCAATATAAATTGATTACCTTCAGTTGGAATTTCATGAGTTGCGGATTCAATTTGTTTAACTGCTTGATTGATAACTTATTCGTGTATGTTTATTGAGAGTGCACGCTTAGTTTTCATGCATGAATTTGATGCTAGAATATAAGGGAGTTTCACGTAATAGTTACAAACTTATAATCACAAGTAGTGGAGGTCGCTTATAAACGATCGCGTTAAATGAATTCTTGGCACTAGTTTCATGCTCATCATAGTAACGAATGCCTCGTCAACACTTATAGTTTTCATGTTGCTTAATGATCTTTGATTGTATCTTTATTGTGCTTTTCACGTAAAGGACTTTTGGAGAATGTTTTGAATTGTTGTATGCGCTTTCCCATCCAATTCATTAACTTAAGGAGAACTTGAAGGTTAACCATAAGACAACTATGACGCCTCAGGTCAAAGGACTACTTTACATTGTCCCAACCACGAGTTTTCATGTGACATGAGTATGAGAACTCGTTGTTGATCACGTTCAATAGACTCACTCTATTGAGCACCTACATGCTTGTCCTGGTGTCAGTCACACCAATGACTCAAGACCAATCACTCTCTCTAAAAGAAGACATAACACGTACTGATCTTAACGGATTGTCAATACCCAATTGACAATCCTATGATCAGGAACGTTTAGGATATGTATACGAAAAAGAATGGTCTCATGTTTCTAACTTCTTTAGATCACATTCTCCCAATTACATATTCCTTGGACTTATCGTTTAAGCATATAACATTTATATGAGACGACTTTAAACAATAATCTTTGCCCTTTATATTAAACTAGATTAGTTTAACATGTCAAATGTCCGTAAAGTATCATCATATGATAGGCTTTAAGGCACATTTTCGACACCTGGCAGTTGACGTGCCGCACCACCCCGACAGCTACCCTGCGACAACACTATCTAAGAAGAAGACATGGAAAATTAATTTTTTCTTACCTCGGTGCGGTGTGGAGAAGACGAAGAAAGCAACGAAAGAAGGTTCTTTGCACAAGAAAGTGTAAAAGATTGCTAGGGAAGGGGGTACAAATATCCTCTAGATTTCTCTCTCTTGTCTGCGGCAGGACTTGATAGTTGCCATGGTTCCGATCCTGGGCTTGCACTGATATCATCTTGTGCCTATCTTGGTATAACTCATATCAACATTTTTCATACAATATGAAATACGTAAATCATCTTTTTGCATATGCATAAAGGATTCTATTTACGCATTATGCTTCTTTGGGAGTCAAAAGGGTACATTCCCTTTTAGAAGAGCAATTTCCCGGTCTGATTGGAATTGTCCTTTCATTTGAAGTTTATCATTCGAGAAACTTCCTACATCTATCGTCTATCAATAGGGATTGAGATAATCCAATTATATCTTGAAGTCTATCATTATAGATTTCCATCCCATGTATATAGACTTTGTCTCCCATATACATTCTACTATTATAGAATGTTTAAAGTCATAACTTTAACGAAGAAGAATTCCTTTCATTTCCAAAATTAATATATCATATATGTTCAAATTTAGGAATATAATTAATTCCCACTAATCTTTTGTAAACCAAGTAAACGAAAAATTCATTTACATGTTTATGAGAAGTCAAACGATTTGATCTTTCTCTTATAAGATGCTTATAGCTCCCACTAGCTTGCTAAGATTCATGATGGATGGATCTATACAACTTACACGTCTTGTGATTTGTAGTCTTATACATATATTATCAAGATTATCTTGATAATGGTTTCGAAAACCCATATTATGTCCAAACATTGAATCACCGTTTAGTTGTAGCTAGCAATCTTTGAATTAACAGAAACCAAGACTACATCAAAGATGGTTTCTTCCAACTCAACCAATCTCATTGATGGTAGTCACTTTAAGCTACCAATTAGCTATGAAGGTTTCACTATTTCGGGTCAAATGGTACTATACCATTTCCTTGAGTACATGACATATATACACTTAATGTAGTTGTAAGGATTTTCATTCTTATTTCTTTTGAATTAAGAGGTCTAACTCTATGACATACTCACAAAGTTCAAACCATTCAACTGAGATAGTTTATAGATCCTTCTCAATTACCTTGGAGCTAGTGGTGTAGGAACTAGGTTGTTATGTTTGTTGATTATCATATTCTCTCTCAAAGAACCCATTCTTTGAGTTCTATCCCTCATTCATTTGCTCTATCTTAGGCAAATCCTATTGTAGGATTACAATGAACTACCCAACAAATAACATTTGTTAGTTGGTTTATACAAGTGATATCCAAAGGTTAATTTAAGGATATCCCACAAGATTGTTCTCAAACAAATATTGCTTATTACCACACAACCCCAAATCTTAACATGATTAAGACTTGTCTTTCTTTCCAACTACATCCTATGGAATCATGAAAATTTTGGAAGATCTTCTAATTGACAATCGTATTGTCCTAGAATTATATATATCCTATATATAGGTAATTCATAGGAGCATATTTTTGCTACTTAGCTATGTTGTTTCCTTGCATTTAGTTAGTTAATTACTACTTATTATAGTCTTTTAAGTTATTTTCGTATGTTTGTAGGTCCTAATGGCAAAAGGAGCAAGAAAGTGCATTTTGGAGCCATTTGGAGCAGTTTTGGGCATGGATTGGATAGCTTAACTATGGAGCAAAATGGATGGACGAAATTGAAGTCAAGAGAGGCTAGGAAATGCTACAAATCTGGAGAAAGAAGTTCAAATACAAAGAAGATAAGGAAAGAGCAAGAAATAAGGAACATTATCCAACCTTATCCTATCCAATCTTATCTTATCTTACCTTATTTTATCTTATCCTATCATAATCTTTTGCTACCTTAATTCGAGCTGCAAAGAGGACTTAATTTCACATTAGAACACCTAAATATATGGTTCTAGAAGACCCTATCTCCTCCTAAATAGGTGCCACACCCTTTATCCCTTCTAGAAGTCTAATTTCTACCACAAAATACGTAGTTTCTAGAAGCCCTAATTTCTAGCGAATTTCCTATCCCTTTCCCCCTTGGTTTCTGAAAGCATTAACCCTTTCCTCCTAGGATTGTGCAATCCTTTTCCCTTCAGAAATTATGTATTCCCTAACCCTATAAATACAAGTGTTTGCCGCACCATTCAATCCATCCATTCACTCATTCATTCATTCAAACTTTCAGCCATCAAACACCATAATTCACACTACATCACCCTAGTACCGCAAGCAAGGACGGAAGGAGAAGAGGACTTGTGCAATCTGCCATCCAAGGAGGGTTCGAAATCTGCCATTGGAGTGTGGAGTGTTTCTAGGTGTATTCTATCCTTAGTTTTAGTTCAATTTTTATATTAATTTGGTTTTCAATTATGATGAACATGTGGAACTAATTTCTTTTTAGTTAGAGGTGAATTCGAAGCCATGATTATATGTTTTATATGAATTGATTATATCCAGTTATTGTTTCTTGAGTCTTGAATGTGATTTGCTTATCTAAGTTATCCAAACTTGTTTATATATGTTGGTTGAGGGTGCACACTTAATTTGCATGCATGAATTTGATGCTACAGTATAAGGGAGTTTCACGTAATAGTTATTCACTTATATTCACAAGTAGTAGAGGTTGCTAGTCACAATCGTGTTAAGTAAATCCTTGGTATGAGTCTCATGTGTTTCATAGTGATGAATACCTTGTCAATGCTTATGATTTTCATAGAACTTAATGACTTTTGATACGTATCTCTATCATACGTTTCATATAGGGAACTTGAGAAAGATAATTTGGTTGCGATGCGTATTCCATCTAATTCAATGAAATAAGGAAAATCTGATGGTTGATTGTGCGATGCAATTAACTTGGGGCATTGTCATTCATAGTCTAAAGGAATAATAACTGTAAATTGGTTTGTATGCATATGTCATGTGTGGAGAATGACCCTCTAACTAGCCTTTCACCCGTTTAATTCACCCAAAATTGTTTTTACAAAGTGTTTTATACAAAGTTTCTGTTTTAAGTTTTAATTTCGTCAAAAACCATCCCCCTTTCATTTAGTCTTGTTATTTGAGTCAAAATCTATTTTCTTTTAGTCTTTGGAGTCAAGTTAAGTTTTATTTTCGTGAAAATCACTTGTTAGGTCTAGAATTAAGTCTTTTTGAGTGTGTGTTGCTGTTTTGAGTGTTTTAAGTTAGTTTTGAGTCTATAGAGTCTAGTTAAGTGTTTTTGAGTCTTAGTTGTGTTGATTAGCATCCCTAGTTAATCCCCGGTCTAGAACGATCCCTACTTGCATATATACTACAATTGTCACAAATAGGGTTTAATTTGTGTGTTAAGTTAATCTTCACATCAAATTTTGGCACCGTTGCCGGGGATTAGCAAACTTGCTAATCCCTTTTGTTTGTGTTGTGTCAAAGTGTGTAGTGTGTTTCTTTGTGTCTTTTTGTTGTGTTTGCCGTGCCCTTTAAAATAGTTGCTGATTTGTTTTTGTTATTTGTTTCAGGTACTAGTTTATGACTCGTCGTTCTCAACTTATTCGTGCAAACATATTGGATTTTGACGACGATTTTGAACGAACTTTGAGAAGAAATAGGAAGCAACCGGAACCTAATCCACCTAGTTCAAGTTCAGAGTCCGAATCTGAATTTGAAATAGAAGATAGCATGGCGGCGGACAATCGAACAATGAAAGAACTTTCGGCGTCAGGGTTGGACAATGCCGTGCCTATTTGCATTCAATACCCTAGGGCAGCCCCGGACAAGACCGATGAGTTTGAATTAAAGTCAAGCTTGTTGCATCATATTCCCAAATACTATGGGCTGTCCATGGAAGATCCAAACAAGCATTTGAAGGAGTTTGAAGTTGTATGCTCAAGCATGACACCCATTAACGTGGATGGGAATATTTGAAGATGAAAGCCTTTCCATTCTCTCTTTTGGAAAAGGCTAAAGATTGGCTATACGAAAAGGCACCCGTAACCGTTACTTCTTGGTAAAGTATGAAATGAGCGTTCTTGGAGAAATTCTTCCCAACTTCAAGAGTAATTCTTTTGAGGAAGAAGATTAGAGGAATTCAACAAAACCAAGGAGAATCCTTTCCAGCATATTATGAGCGTTTCAAAGCCCTTTTTGCATCTTGCCCACAACACCAAATGAAGGTAGAGCTTCTAATTCAATACTTTTACGAAGGACTCCTTCCAATTGAGAGACAAATGCTAGATGCCTCGACAAGAGGTGCTTTAGTTGACAAAACACCAGTGGCTGCCAAGGTCCTAATTGCAAATCGAGCCTTGAATGCACAACAATATGAAGGAGTTGGACAAAGAGACCCCCCACGGCAACAACAAGTGAATGAGGTAAGTGCAATTTCTGAAATTCAATCTCAATTAGCTAATCTCACTATGCTTGTGTCTCAGGTTGTTGAAGGATCCAAAATGCAAGGTGCGGCCATATGTTGAGTGTGCTCTATGTAAGGACATCTCAATGATCAATGTCCTCAATTGATAGAGAATGGAGGATGGGAGAGTGTCCATGCCATGGGGTACCAAAGTCAAAATCAACTAAGGAATGATCCATATTCAAATACATACAATCCAGGATGGAGAGATCATCCAAATTTCAAGTGGAGTGAGCCTCAACAACCTCAACAACAAGGAGAAATTCAACAGCGACATATCAAAGGCTATTTGCACAATCTCAACCTCAATCACAAACTACCCAACAAAACTCAGGTTCGCTAATTGATAATGATCAAACTATTCAATTACTAACCTCTATATCACAAGGATTACAAAATCAAAATAATAGAATAGCGAACCAAGAAAAGAGGATGAGTGACATGAAGAATCAAATAGGGCAGATTTCAGAGTTCCTTGGGCAGTTTAGAGAACAAGGCAAACTTCCTAGTTCAATCGTTGTGAATCCAAAGGGAGCTTTGAAACCGCCAAGGCCATTACGTTGAGAAGTGGTAAGAAGCTTGGAAGTCATCCAAAACCATCCAAACAAGGCCTTAATGAGGAGGAAAAGCTGCAGCAAGAAGAAGAACAGGGAGCAAAGGCCACGGCAAGGGAAGCCAAAACCTTGCTGCAGCCCCTTAGTGCACCTAAGCCACCCTAAACCACCAAGGTAAGTCTAAATTCGAATTTTTCTAGTTCTATTCCACTAAATGTGCCCTTTCCTAGCAGGTTTATGCAGTCTAAGATGGAGGAGGATGAAAAAGACATTATGGAGACGTTTAGAAAAGTGCACATCAATATCCCGCTCCTTAATGCTATAAAGCAAATCTTGAAGTACGCTAAGTTTTTGAAAAAGCTTTGTACAACAAGGAAACGGATTCGGGACAAAGAGGTGGTACATGTAAGTGAAAATTTCTCTGCAATGTTGCAGAGGAAGCTGCCACCTAAATGCAAAGATCTAGGTAGTTTCACTATCCCTTGTGTAATTGGTAATACAAGGTTTGAACATGCTATGCTAGATTTAGGTGCATCAATTAATGACATGCCATACTCTGTTTATGCATCTATAAATCTAGGAGAGCTTAAAAATGATGGTGTTATAATTCAATTAGCCGATTGATCTAATGCATACCCGAGATGAGTTTTGGAAGATGTTTTGGTACAGGTAGACCACTTGATTTTTCTTGCAGATTTCTATGTGCTTGACATGGAGGATTCAACCCACTCTTCACCATCACCAATCGTACTTGGACGACCTTTCATTAAAACAGCCCACACCAAGATTGACGTGGCCAAGGGAGCCTTAACTATGTAGTTTGGTGGTGATATGATTAACTTTAAAGTTTCTAAATCCATTGAGAATCCTAATGATGTTCGTTCTTGTTTTGCCATTGCTATAATTAAAAATATAAGGTAGGAACGTTCAACACGAATCAAGAAAGATGCATCTAAAACCACCATCGAGAAGGAATTGGAGTATAGCACAAGGAGCACGTCATTACCCTAAAAACACCCAATCTGGCCGTGCCTAATGATAAAATTGCCGAGATGGTGGCTACCCCAGAGGCATTGCCACAACATCCTAGTAAGTCTCCAATCCCAATTCCAATTCCCATTTCAACTAATAGGTTGTTACCTTCTTTGTTGCAGGTTGCAAATCGATTTCAAGGTGGTGGGAGCATTTCCATGGACTTTAGGAACCAAAACACCACAATCAGGGAGGATCACTATCCCCTCCCATTCATTGAGCCATACTATGAGAACTTTGAGGAGCATGTAGTGGAGGATATACCCCTCCATGTTGTGGGCTCCAATGAAGCCTAAAAGGAGGTCTCGTCCGGCTGGAAGACGTTAAAGCAAGCGCTTCTTGGGAGGCAACCCATGCACGCAAATAAAGAAGACCTAGGAATCCCCAACACTCCATAACCAGATTTGCGTTCCTAAACTCTTTATTGCTTTTACTTTGCCATCATTGTCATGTTTGTTAGTTGTGTTACTTGTTTGTTTGTTTGTGAGTCTATGCTTAGAACATTGAGGACAATGTTTGGTTTAAGTGTTGGGGGGGGGGGGGTAAACAAGCTATTTTTGCATGATTTTCGTGGGATTTTATCACCTATCACTTCTAAAGTTGTTATTCACTGTTTTGAAGTGTTTTTAGTGTTTTTTGAAGTGTTTTTATGTGTCTTAAACCGAAAATCCGAAAATTTGAAACAAAAAAAAATCGAAAAAGAGTGTTTTAAAAACCCAAAAAGAGTTGTTTTTAGAGTCGTTTTTGTTTTTGTTTGTGCCTTAGGATACCTTCCAACACAATGATGAGGATTTGGTTTTTAATTGCATGACTATTAAAGAAAGTTACAAACATGAATGGAAGTTTGATATGCTCTTTGGTTTATGCTTAGTTGTAGTTGACATTTACGAATTTACATGTAATCACAAAGGAAAAAAATCAGTTTTTGTAACATGCTTGAAGGAAGAAACTCAAACTAACGCTACAACCCTGAGAGACCTGAGCCTAAACGTTACATGATCGCATTATTCTTTGCTTGGTTGCTACTTAAAATGCGTTTTCATCACTATAGTTCCAAATACTAGAACTCATGCCCATTTCATTCAAAGCATAAAATTGATTAGCATAACAAATAATAAGATAAAGTTGTTTAGTTAAACCAGTGCCAAAAAGCCTTACCCCTTGCATATGTATTGTAGGTTTAACCCCTTTTGAACCTTATTTAGCCTATTTTTTTTGTTAACCACATTATACTTACCTAGCCTAGTGTAGGACCATCCATACCCTTGTTCTTAAAGAATAGTGGAGCATGACTTAGAGGGAATTCCTTTTGATCTAAAAAATTGCAGAAAAAACAAGTGTGGGGGAAGGATTTTTCATGAGAATCTAGGAGAATGTATGATTTGTGTGCCAAAGAAAGAATAGGGCACGGAAAAAAAGAAGAAAAAAAAAAGAAAAAAGAAAAAAAAACGTGAAAAAGAAAGAAAAAAGAAGAAAAATTAGAGAAAAGAAAGAAAAAGAGTTGAGAAATAAGTGAGATTGAACTCACAAGTATTGGTTGTTGAAAAAAGGGTCCAAAACTTTGAATATGGCCCTAAGTTTTGTGTGCATCTTTCCTTGGTGTTCAAAGTTGATTTCTGCATCAAAAGTGATTTTTAAGTGTCAATTTCATTACTTTGCTTACTATTGCTTTAAGAACTTTTGTTCATCCTTACCTTTCTTTGTTAGCCAATACCTTAGCCCCGTTACAACCCTTTAACTTCTATCTTGATTGTTATGCGTTTCAATATGTGGAGTTTAAAATTGGTTTGAGCTTATGGTATCCCTGGTTCTCGCGTCTAAGTAGTGGCATTCCATTTTTGAGATTGTATACATGTTAATAATTCCAGAAAGTGCCTTCTTTGATTATACATATGTGAGTGCTCGTCTACATGTTTACATCAATCTTCTCACATATACCTAGTGTAGGGAGTGTAGTCAGAAAATCTGTGTGAAAACAGAGAGTATATCCAGTGAGAAATTAAGGGAATTCTCCAAGGCATGTTACTACATTCAAAATCATGTTTTAATTGATTACATGCGAGCTAGTGAGTGGTGACTATTGTTAAGTATATGCTAAAGGGTAGGGATAACTAAAATCTGTGGAAGTAGTGATTTTTAATATGTCATGTTGCATTGGAAATCCCTGAGGCAATTGTTGGAAGGTTAAGGTTATGTTTTGTTGTTTTGTTTATTTCGTTTTGCTCGAGGACTAGCAAAAGCTAAGTGTGGGGGAATTTGATAGGAGCATATTTATGCTACTTAGCTTTGTTGTTTCCTTGCATTTAGTTAGTTAATTACTACTTATTATAGTCTTTTAAGTTATTTTTGTATGTTTGTAGGTCCTAATGGCAAAAGGAGCAAGAAAGTGCATTTTGGAGCCATTTGGAGCAATTTTGGGAATGGATTGGATAGCTTAACTATGGAGCAAAATGGATGGATGAAATTGAAGTCAAGAGAGGCTAGGAAATGCTACAAATATGGAGAAAGAAGTTCAAATACAAAGAAGATAAGGAAAGAGCAAGAAATAAGGAACATTGTCCAACCTTATCCTATCCAATCTTATCTTATCCAACCTTATCTTATCCTATCCTAATCTTTTGCTACCTTAATTCGAGTTGCAAAGATGACTTAATTTCACATTAGAACACCTAAATATATGGTTCTAGAAGACCCTATCTCCTCCTAAGTAGGTGCCACACCCTTTATCCCTTCTCGAAGTCTAATTTCTGCCACAAAATACCTAGTTTCTAGAAGCCCTAATTTCTGGCAAATTTCCTATCCCTTTCCCCCTTGGTTTTTGAAAGCATTAACCCTTTCCTTCTAGGATTGTGTAATCCTTTTCCCTTCAGAAATTGTGTATTCCCTAGCCCTATAAATACAAGTGTTTGCCGCACCATTCAATCCATCCATTCACTCATTCATTCATTCAAACTTTCAGCCATCAAACACCATAATTCACACCACATCACCCTAGTGCCACAAGCAAGGAAGGAAGGAGAAGACGACTTGTGCAATCTGCCATCCAAGGAGGGTTCGAAATCTGCCATTGGAGTGTGGAGTGTTTCTAGGTGTATTCTATCCTTACTTTTAGTTCCAATATTTATGTTGCTTTGGTTTTCAATTATGATGAATATGTGGAACTAATTTCTTTTTAGTTAGAGGTGAATTCGAAGCCATGATTATATGTTTTATATGAATTGATTATATCCAGTTATTGTTTCTTAAGTCTTGAATGTGATTTGCTTATCTAAGTTATCAAAACTTGTTTATGTATGTTGGTTGAGGGTGCACACTTAATTTGCGTGCATGAATTTGATGCTAGATTATAAGGAAGTTTCACGTAATAGTTATTCACTTATATTCACAAGTAGTGGAGGTTGACAGTCACAATCGTGTTAAGTAAATCCTTGGTATGAGTCTCATGTGTTTCATAGTGATGAATGCCTTGTCAATGCTTATGATTTCCATAGAACTTAATGACTTTTGATATGTATCTCTATCATGCGTTTCATATAAGGAACTTGAGAAAGATAATTTGGTTGCGATGCGTATTCCATCTAATTCAATGAAATAAGGAAAATTGGATGGTTGATTGTGCAATGCAATTAACTTAGGGCGTTGTCATTCATAGTCTAAAGGAATAATAACTGGAAATTGGTTTGTATGCATATGTCAAGTGTGGAGAAGGACCCTCTAACTAGCCTTTCACCCATTTAATTCGCCCAAAATCCTTTTTACAAAGTGTTTTATACAAAGTTTCTGTTTTAAGTTTTAATTTCGTCAAAAACAGTCCCCCTTTCATTTAGTCTTGTTATTTGAGTCAAAATCTGTTTTCTTTTAGTCTTTTGAGTCAAGTTAAGTTTTATTTTCGTCAAAATCACTTGTTAAGTCTAGAATTGAGTCTTTTTGAGTGTGTGTTGCTGTTTTGAGTGTTTTAAGTTAGTTTTGAGTCTATAGAGTCTAGTTAAGTGTTTTTGAGTCTTATTTGTGTTGATTAGCATCCCTAGTTAATCCCCGGTCTAGAACGATCCCTACTTGCATATATACTACAATTGTCACAAATAGGATTTAATTTGTGTGTCAAATAATAAGACTAAATGAAAGGGGGATTGTTTTTTACGAATTTAAAACTTAAAACAGAAACTTTGCATAAAACACTTTGTAAAAACGAATTTGGGTGAATTAAATGGGTGAAAGGCTAGTTAGAGGGTCGTTCTCCACACATGATATATGCATACAAACCAATTTCCAGTTATTATTCCTTTAGACTATGAATGACAACGCCCCAAGTTAGTTGCATTGCACAACTAACCATCAAATTTTCCTTATTCCATTGAATTGAATGAATACGCATTACAAACAAATTATCTTTCTCAAGTTCTTTATATGAAACGCATAATAAAGATACATATCAAAAGTCATTAAGTTTTGTGAAAATCATAAGCATTGGCAAGGCATTCATCACTATGAAATGCATGAGACTCATACCAAGGATTTACTTAACACGATTGTGACTAGCAACCTCCACTACTTATGAATATAAGTGAATAACTATTATGTGAAACTCCCTTATACTCTAGCATCAAATTCATGCATGCAAAATTAAGTGTCGACCCTCAACCAACACACATAAACAAGTTTTAATAACTTAGATAAGCAAATCACATTCAAGGCTTAAGAAACAATAACCGGATGTAATCAATTCATATAAAACATATAATCATGGCTTCGAATTCACCTCCAACTAAAAAGAAATTAGTACCACATGTTCATCATAATTAAAAACCAAATTAACATAAACATTGAACTTAAACTAAGGATAGAAAAAACCAAGAAATGCTCCACACTCCAATGGCATGCACGGCACTCCCTTGGATGGCAGATTGCACAAGTCTTCTTCTCCTTCCTTCCTTCCTTGTGGCACTAGGGTGATGTGGTGTGAATTGTGATGTTTGATGGTTGAATGTACGAATGAATGAATGAGTGAATGGATGGTTTGAATATTGCGGCAAAAGCTTGAATTTATAGGGTAGGTTTTGCATAATTTCTGAATGAAAAGGATTGCACAATCCAATGGGAAAAATGATGTGAAAATTATGTTGACACACAAATTAAACCCTATTTGTGACAATTGTAGTAATCATGTAAGTAGGGATCGTTCTAACCAGGGATTAACTAGGGGTGCTAATCTAATATAAATTGACTTAAAAACACAAAAACTAAACTTAAAGACTCTTAACAAGACTACTATGACTCAAAACAGATTTGAAACACTCAAAACTGCCTAAAACAATCAAATTGACTTAGAAAGAAACTAGAACTTGATTTGGACGAATTTGAAAGTGTTTATGACTCCAAATGCTAAAAAACACAAAATAAAACAGATTTGAATGACTAAAAATCAACAAAATATGGGGGGATTGTGTTTGGACGAAATTAAATTAAATGGGCAGATTGTAAAGAAAACAGATTGTAAGACAAATTTGTGATGAATCAATGGATGATGGAATAGCTAAGGGGTTCTTCTCCACACATGAAATATATGCAACGTAAGTCAATTTCCAGTTATCAATTCAATAAGTTATGAACCTCGACACTCCAAGTTAATTAGGTCTGCTTAAATTAACCTTCAGATTTCCCTAGAATCATTGAATTGGATGAATATGCATCACAAACAAATTATTCCTAACAAATTCTCTATATGAACAGCATGATAAAGACACAAGTTAGAATCATTACGTTCTTTGGAAATCATAAGCATCGACAAGGCATTTGTAACTATGAAAAGCATGATACTCTTGCCAGGAATCTACTTAACACGATCGTGACTAGCGACCTTCACTACTTGTGGATGTAAATTCATAACGATTAGGTGAAACAAATTTATACCCTAGCACCAGATTCAAGCATGCAAATTAAGCGTGCACTCTCAATCAACATACAAGAATAAGTTCTAAATCAAACGGTTAAGCAAATTGTATTCACGACTTATGCAACGATAACTGGAAGTAATCAACTTATTTCACATATATAATCATGGTTTTGAATACACCCTTAGCCAAAACGAATTTAGCCAATCATACTCAAAGCAAAACAAAGATTACATGAATTAGACATTGAAGTATAAGATAGAATACACCTAAAATTGTTCAACAACTTAGAATGAAGAGCCAAACAATTGAGTGAATCTGTCCCTTTTCCTTGCTTGCGGCAGATTGGATGGTGATGGTTCCTGGGCTGTTTTGATGATGTAGAATGGATTCTGGGGGGTGTAGAGGTAAGGCAAGGGGTGTAGGTTGAGTGTGGATGAGTGTTTGATGGTTGGAAGGTGGTGGAGAACTCGGCAAAGAGGGTAGAAGAAGGTGGAGCGGCTGCTTGTATTTTCTGGGCGCTAGAATGGTGTTTTTGGGGTGTTTTGCTGCCTAGGGTGTGTATGGACGAATTTCTGTGATGAATGATGAATGGCTCAAATCCTCCATTTCTAAGACATAAAAATCTGCAGGAAAGATAAGATGATTGACCTGCACTAAAACATCCTCAAGGACTCCCTTGGGATAAGCGTTAGAACGATTGGCCAATTGAATTATAACGCCATCTTGTTTTAACTCACCAAGGTTCATAGATGCATAAATGGAATATGGCATAACATTAATAGAAGCACCTAAATCTAACATGCATTGTTCAAATCTAGTGTTTCCAATTATGCATGGGATAGTAAAGCTCCCTGGATCCTTACACTTTGGAGGTAACTTTCGTTGCAAAACCGCGGATACATTTTCACTTACTTTCACAACTTCTTTGTTTGAAAGTCTTTTCCTAGTTATGCATAACTCTTTTAAAAACTTTGCATACCTGGGCACTTGCTTAATAGCATCAAGCAAAGGAATCTTTACTTGGACTTTTCGAAAGGTATCCAAAATGTCCTTTTCGCTTTCTTCCTTCTTCGATTGTGCAAATCTGCGAGGGAAAAGAACATTGGGCAGATTAGTGTTTGAAATCACAACATTTGGGACAACCTTACCTAAGGTGGACGGATGGGAGGTCTTAGATGGCTGCGGCATGGGTGGTGCCACCGTTGCCGTGGGGTAAGTTTGCTCCTCTTCTTCGATTTGTATCTTCTCATCTTCCTTGTTTCCCACTTCTTTTCCACTTCTTAGTGTGATAGCTTTTGCAGATTCGAAACCACCCTTGGGATTGACCAACGTAGTGCTTGGTAACTTACCATTTTCACGAAATTGTCCCAAAAATTCGGCCATTTGGCCCATTTGCTTCTTTAGCTCATTAACCTCCTTTGCTTGGTTCTGCATTCCCTGCGCCATTGTGGTTAGTAACTGATATGTTTTATCATCATTCATAGACGTACCTAAGTTGGTTTGGGATGATTATGCTTGAGGAGGTGGTTGTGGTGCCATTGGCCTTGGAAAGAAACCCAGGGGTTGTCGGAATCCACTTTGTTGGGCATATTGTGGTGCATCTCTCCATCTGAAATTGGGGTGGTCATGCTATCCCTGATTGTATGTATTGGAGAAAGGATCACCCCTTGGTTGGTTTTGATTCCCATAACCCACGGCATTGGCAGATTCCCACCCTCCATTCTCAATTAATTGAGGGCATTGATCAGATTGGTGTCCTTGAATGGAGCATACACCACAGATTGTAGTTCCTTGCATTTTGGGGCCTTCAACAAACTGCGATAACATAGACGTAAGGTTAGCCATTTGGGATTATAACTCAGAAATAGAACTTACCTCATTTACATGATGTGGTCGTGGGGTGTCTCTCTGCCCAACACCTTCATATTGTTGTGCATTGAGTGCTCGATTAGCAATGAGAGTTTTGGCATCCCTGGGTGTCTTGTTCACTAGAGCTCCTCCCGTGGATGCATCCAACATTTGTCGTTCAAGTGGTAAAAGACCTTCGTAAAAATATTGAAGAAGTAGCTTCTCCTTCATTTGGTGCTATGGACATGAAGCAACAAAAGTTTTAAAACGTTCATAATAAGTTGGAAAAGATTCACCCTGGCTTTGCTGAATTCCACTAATCTTCTTGCGAAGAAGAATGACTCGTGATGTCGGAAAGAACTTCTCTAAGAAGGCTCGCTTCATACTCTCCCATGATGTGACAGTTCCGGGAGCCAACTCATACAACTAATCCTTGGCCTTCTCCAACAAAGAAAAAGGAAAAGCCTTCATCTTCAATATGTTGCTATCCACGTTCACCGGTGTCATACTTGAGCATACGACTTCGAACTCCTTTAGATGCTTATTGGGGTCCTCCATTGATAACCCATGGAACTTGGGTATATGATGTAGCAAACTTGACTTCAACTCAAATTCATCAGTCTTCTCAGGGGCTGCCCTAGGGTATTGGATGCAAAGAAGGGCTGCATTGGGCAAACTCGAGGCAGAAAGCTCCTTGATGGTTCGATTGTCTGCTGCCATGGTTGGTGCTTCCTCTTCAAACCTTGCCGTGGACTCCTCTTCAACCTCAACTTCTTGCTCTTCTAATTTAGGTTCGGGACTAGGAGGATTAGACTCTTGCAATTTCTTTTTCCTTCTCAAAGTCCTCTCGAAATCACCGTCAAAGTCGAAGATATGCTCACGAACAGGTTGTGAGCTACGGGTCATAAACTAGTACCTGCACACAAGAGCAAACAAGGTTAGTAACTAACTTAATAGACTCGGCACAAGTAAGGAAATAAGGTGCCTATACACGGCACAAAAACAATACACACACACACGGTGCAAAATTTAAAAACAAAACAGAAACTAAACAATTTAAACAAGACTCAAGACAAGGGATTAGCAACTTTGCTAATCCCCGGCGACGGCGCCAAAATTTGATGTGAAAATTATGTTGACACACAAATTAAACCCTATTTGTGACAATTGTAGTAATGATGTAAGTAGGGATCGTTCTAACCGGGGATTAACTAGGGGTGCTAATCTAATATAAATTGACTTAAAAACACAAAAACTAAACTTAAAGACTCTTAACAAGACTACTATGACTCAAAACAGATTTGAAACACTCAAAACTGCCTAAAACAATCAAATTGACTTAGAAAGAAACTAGAACTTGATTTGGACGAATTTTAAAGTGTTTATGACTCCAAATGCTAAAAAACACAAAATAAAACAGATTTGAATGACTAAAACTCAACAAAATATGGGGGGATTGTGTTTGGACGAGATTAAATTAAATGGGTAGATTGTAAAGAAAATAGATTGTAAGACAAATTTGTTGGGGTCTTCCATAGACAAGCCATGGAACTTCGGAATATGGTGTAACAAACTGGATTTGAGTTCAAACACCTCAGTCTTCCCCTCTGCAGCCGTGGGGTATTGGATACAAAGAGGCAATGCATTATCCAAACCCGAGGCCGAAAGCTCCTTGATGGTTCTATTATCTGCTGCCATGGCTTGTTCTTCTTCAAAAATCTGATCCGTGGGCTCTTCTTCTACACCTACTTCGTCTTCTTCAAGCCCAGGTTGTGGTGGAGGTTGTGGTGGCTCTTGTTGACTCCTCGTTCTCCTCAAAGTGCGTTCAAAATCACCGTCAAAGTCGGAGATGTTCTCTATAATAGGCCGAGAGCTACGAGTCATACACAGTACCTGAAAAACAAGAAAACAAACAAACTAAGAATCTGAAATAAGAATGCACGAAAAACAAAAAAAATAAAGACAAGGGATTAGCAAAGTTGCTAATCCCCGGCAACGGCGCCAAAATTTGATGTGAGAATTACTTGACATTCAAATTAAACCCTCGTTTGACAATTGTAGTAGAATGGATAAGTGAGGGATCGTTCTAGACCGGGGATTAGGAGGGCTTGCTAAAACCTTCTAAATTGACTTAAAAACATAAAAACTAAATTAAAACAGATTTAAGACACTTGGGAACAAGGAAATAAAAAAAAGGGGGTTTTAGTTTTGACGAAGTTGAAATAAACAAACAAAATGCAAAAATGGACAGATTGTAAACAAGTGTTGTGAAACAAGATGGTTGGTGAATTAGCTAGAGGTTCTTTCTCCACACATGATATTTATGCATATGAATCAATTTCCAGTTATTCCTTCATTGAATTATGAACGACAATGCCCCAAATTAACCGTGACATCACTAGTTAACCCTCAGATTTTCCTTATATTATTGGATTGGATGTCATCATTCGACAACCCAAAACATTCTCAAAAGTTCCCTACATGTCATCATAATAGAGATACAATCGAAGATCATTAAGAATAATGAAAACCATAAGCATTGACAAAGCATTTGCAACTATGACATCATGTTACTCATGCTAAGAATTAAACTTAACGCGATCGTGACAAGCGACCTTCACTACTTTCAAGTAAAAGTTAGTAACGATTATGTGAAACCTTCTTAAACTTTAGCCACATATTCATGCATGCTAATTAAGTGTCGACCCTCAATCAACAAACACAAATAAGTTAATCATCAAATAGTTAAGCCAATTGCATTCACGAATCAAGAGTTCATAACCGGAATTCATCAATTCATATCACATAAATAATCATGGTATTGAAATCACCCCTAGCCAAAAAGGGTTTAGTTCCTCATATTTGCAATAAAACAGATACAAACAAATTTAGACATAGAATAACAAAGTAGAAAACACCTAGAACGTTCCAACAACTCCAATTGAAGAGCCAAACAATTGCACAGAATCTGTCCCCTTTCCCTTGCTTGCGGCAGGTTGTGTAGGTGTAGTTTCTGGGCTGTTTTGATGGTGTAGAATGGAATGGGGAAGGTGTAGAAGCACGGCAAGGGTAGTAGGGTGAGTATGGATGAGTATTTGAGGGTTGGAAGAAGGTGGAAGGCTCGGCAAGGAGGGAGGAAGGCTGCGGCAAGGGCTAAGGGTTTTCTGCAGTGCTGTTTTTATTTTCTGGAATGTAGAATGAGTTCTAGGGTATGTGTTTCGGCCAAGGGGGTTAAATTATGTATATATAGGCATCCAAAACCCTAGGGCAATCAGATTAGGGCCTTTAAAAACCCAAATCCATCAGAAATTAGGTTAAAACAATTGGGTTTTTAAGTGGAACAAGGCCTAAGGTGCGACAAGGGCTAGGGTGAGTGAATGGGCTTCCTAAAATACCTTGCAAGGCAAGGAAATCAAGTCAATGGACCCTAGGTGCCACGGCAAGGGTTAGGGGAAAAGGAATGGCCCATCTAAGAGCCCAAAGCCGAGAATAGAAAGTTTCGAAAATGGAAATTTCCAAGAATGGAAACTTCCAACTTAAGAAACTTTGATCTCCAATTCCGAATTCTTTGTTCTTCACTTTCATTTCTTCATCCGTCTTGAATTTCCAATCTTCACATCACCATTCACTTCTTGGCTCGAATGCACTTCGAATTCATCCTCTCGTTTAGCTCCAAGCATGTCCAAACCAACATAGGCCCAACTTGCTCCAAAACGCACCAAAATGCACCTTAATGCATATTAGGCCCTTAAAACCTGAAAACACACAAAAGTAGTTTAAAGAGCTAAAATAACTAAGAACTAACAATGTAAATGCACGAAAACAAGCATACTAAGTCGCATAAATATGCTTGTATAATAAATCAAACGGTTAAGCAAATTGTATTCACGACTTATGCAACGATAACTGGAAGTAATCAACTTATTTCACATATATAATCATGGTTTTGAATACACCCTTAGCCAAAACAAATTTAGTCAATCATACTCAAAGCAAAACAAAGATTACATGAATTAGACATTGAAATATAAGATAGAATACACCTAAAATTGTTCAACAACTCAGAATGAAGAGCCAAACAATTGAGTGAATCTGTCCCTTTTCCTTGCTTGCGGCAGATTGGATGGTGATGGTTCCTGGGCTGTTTTGATGATGTAGAATGGATTTTGGGGGGTGTAGAGGCAAGGCAAGGGGTGTAGGTTGAGTGTGGATGAGTGTTTGATGGTTGGTAGGTGGTGAAGAACTCGGTAAAGAGGGTGGAAGAAGGTGGAGCGGCTGCTTGTATTTTCTGGGCGCTAGAATGGTGTTTTTAGGGTGTTTTGCTGCCTAGGGTGTGTATGGACGAATTTCTGTGATGAATGATGAATGACTGCCTAGGTTATGTGTTGTGGGGTGCGGCAACTTAAGGTTCATATGTATATAGCATGGTAAAAACCCTAGGAATCAGAATTAGGGTTAAACCTAGCAGATACAAGTGATTAAGGCCCTTAGGGCTTGCGGCAAAGGTTGGGAACTTAAGTCCTAGCCCAATTGGTTTCAGATATGGACTTAAACAATCCAAATCCAAGAGAAAAAGGGCCAAATAAAATCAGAATCCAATTAGAAATAGGTTTAAGAATTTTCGTCCAACATTGGGCCTTCTAGAAACTAAAGTGTCTTATGGCTGATTTTAGGTATTCTAGAAGGCATAAAAAGGGGGGAAGGTGTGGCACCCTTTTAGGGTCAGATAGGGCTTCTAGAAATTAGGTTTTTAGGTCCACTTGTAGCTAGGATTAAGGTGGAACAAGATTAGGTTAGGACAAGATAGGATAAGGTTTGGATAAGATAAGGTTGGATAAGGTTTTGGATAATGTTTCCTCATTTCTTGCACTTTCCTTATCTTCTTTGTCATGAACTTTCCTTTTCTGATTTGTAGCATGTTTCTAACCTCTTTTGACTCAAATTCGTCCATCCACCTTGCTCCATATACAAGATATCCATAATAAGCACAAAACTGCTCTAAAAGGCTCCAAAATGCATCATTTCGCCAAATACGTCTTATGAACCTGAAAACACACAAAAGAAGCTTAAAGAACTAAAATAGCTAAGAACTAGTAACATAAAAGCACTAAAACAAGCAAACTAAGTCGCATAAATATGCTCCTATCAAAAAAGGTTAAGGCTTGGTAGAAACCAAGGGGGAAAGGGATAGGGAATACATGGCAAGGCTTTTGGGGTTTCTTGAATGATAGGTGCGGCACCTTTGTAGGAAGAAGATAGGGCTTCTAGAAAGGATGTTTGAGACAGATTTCTGGACCTAAATGGACAAGGACTCACGGCATAGGTATAGAAGAAGGATTACAACTCCTAAACCTCTAAGGAATGGCTTACACGCGGCACACAAAGGAATTAGGCTTCTAGAATCTGAATTAGGTGTTTAAATGTATAACCCTCCTAAATAGCTAGAATTAAGGCACAAACTGATTTGGATAAGATAAGATAAGATAATGCTAGATTTCGGAAAGGATAAGTTTGGTTAGGATAGGATAAGATAAGGTTGGATAATGTTCCTTATTTCTTGCTTTTTCCTTATCTTCTTTGTATTTGAACTTCCTTCCCTAGATTTGTAGCATTTCCTAGCCCCTCTTGACTTCAATTTCGTCCATCCATTTTGCTCCATATGTGACATCCCACATCGCCTAGGGGAGTGATCCTTATATGTATATTCCTCTCCCTACCTAGCACGAGGCCTTTTGGGAGCTCACTGGCTTCGGGTTCCATCGGAACTCCGAAGTTAAGCGAGAAGGGGACTAGAGCAATCCCATGACGGGTGACCCACTGGGAAGTTGCTCATGAGTTCCCAAAAATAAAACCGTGAGGGAATGGTAAGCCCAAAGCGGACAATATCGTGCTACAGTGGTGGAGCGGGCCCGGGAAGTGGTCTGCCCCGGGCCGGGATGTGACAATTCACCCCCCTTAGGGGCCCAACGTCCTCGTCGGCACACCACGGCCAGGGTTAGGCTCTGATACCAAATTGTGACATCCCACATCGCCCAAGGGAGTGATCCTTATATGTATATTCCTCTCCCTACCTAGCACGAGGCCTTTTGGGAGCTCACTGGCTTCGGGTTCCATCGGAACTCCGAAGTTAAGCGAGAAGGGGACTAGAGCAATCCCATGATGGGTGACCCACTGGGAAGTTGCTCGTGAGTTCCCAAAAATAAAACCGTGAGGGAATGGTAAGCCCAAAGCGGACAATATCGTGCTACGGTGGTGGAGCGGGCCCGGGAAGTGGTCTAAGGTGATGACACTTCTCGGTGGAGATTTTGATGATGCATAGTGATTGTCGATTGATGTGACAATTTGGTATCAGAGCCTAACCCTGGCCGTGGTGTGCCGACGAGGACGTTGGGCCCCTAAGGGGGGTGGATTGTGACATCCCACATCGCCCAGGGGAGTGATCCTTATATGTATATTCCTCTCCCTACCTAGCACGAGGCCTTTTGGGAGCTCACTGGCTTCGAGTTCCATCGGAACTCCGAAGTTAAGCGAGAAGGGGACTAGAGCAATCCCATGATGGGTGACCCACTGGGAAGTTGCTCGTGAGTTCCCAAAAATAAAACCGTGAGGGAATGGTAAGCCCAAAGCGGACAATATCGTGCTACGGTGGTGGAGCGGGCCCGGGAAGTGGTCTAAGGTGATGACATTTCTCGGTGGAGATTTTGATGATGCATAGTGATTGTCGATTGATGTGATAATTTGGTATCAGAGCCTAACCCTGGCCGTGGTGTGCCGACGAGGACGTTGGACCCCTAAGGGGGGTGGATTGTGACATCCCACATCGCCCAGGGGAGTGATCCTTATATGTATATTCCTCTCCCTACCTAGCACGAGGCCTTTTGGGAGCTCACTGGCTTCGAGTTCCATCGGAACTCCGAAGTTAAGCGAGAAGGGGACTAGAGCAATCCCGTGATGGGTGACCCACTGGGAAGTTGCTCGTGAGTTCCCAAAAATAAAACCGTGAGGGAATGGTAAGCCCAAAGCGGACAATATCGTGCTACGGTGGTGGAGCGGGCCCGGGAAGTGGTCTGCCCCGGGCCGGGATGTGACACCATAGTTAAGCTATCCAATCCATGCCCAAAACTGCTCCAAATGGCTGCAAAATGCACTTTCTTGCTCATTTTGCCATTAGGACCTAAAAACATACGAAAATAGCTTAAAAGACTATAATAAGTAGTAATTAACTAACTAAATGCAAGGAAACTACATAGCTAAGTAGCATAAATATGCTCCTATCAAATTCCCCCACACTTAGCTTTTGCTAGTCCTCGAGCAAAACGAAATAAACAAAACAAACAAGACACAATCTAAACCTTCCAACAATTGCCTCAGGGATTTCCAATGCATCATGACATATTAAAGATCACCACTCACATAGATTTTAGTTATCCATACCCTCAAGCACATACTTAATCGTAGTTACCACTCACTAGCTCTCATTTAATCAATTAAAACATGATTTTGAATGTACTAACATGCCTTAGAGAATCCCTCAACTCCTTACTAGATACACTTTATTTTCACATAGATTTTCTGACTACACTCCCTACACTAGGTATATGTGAGAAGATTGATGTAAACATGTAGACTAGCACTCACATATGTATAATCAAAGAAGGCACTTTCTGGAATTATTAACATGTATATGATATGATCTCATGAATGGAATGCCACTACTTAGGCACGAGAACCAGGGATACCGTATGCTCAAACCAATTTTAAACTCCACATATTGAAACACATAACAATCAAGATAGAAGTATAAGGGTTGTAATGGGGCTAAGGTATTGGCTAACAAAGAAAGGTAAGGATTAACAAAAGTTCTTAAAGCAATAGTAAGCAAAGTAATGAAATTAACACTTAGAATTCACTTTTGATGCAGAAATCAACTTTGAACACCAAGGGAAGATTCACACAAAACTTAGGGCCATATTCAAACTTTTGGACCCTTTCTTCAACACTCAACACTTGTGAGTTCATTCTCACTTATTTTCAACTCCTTTTTTGTCTTTTCTTCAACTTTTTCATCTTTTTCACGTTTTTTTTTTTTTTTTTTTGTGCCCTAATCTTTTTCTTTGGCACATCAAACATACAACTTCATGGATTCCCAACGAAAATCCCTTCCTCCACACTTGTTTTTCTGCAATTTGTAGATCAAAGGGAATCCCCTCTAAGTCATGCTTTACTATCCTTTAAGAATATGGATATGGATAGTCCTATTCTAGGCTTGGTAAGGATAATGTGGTTAACAAAGAAAATAGGCTAAATAAGGCTCAAAGGGGTTAAACCTACAATACATATGCATAGGGTAAGGCTTTTTCGCTCTGGTTTAACTAAACAACTTCATCTTATTATTTGTTATGCCAATCAATTTTTTGCTTTGAATGAAATCGGCATGAGTTCTAGTATTTGGAACTATAGTGATAAAACGCATTCTAAGTAGCAACCAAGCAAAGAATAATGAGATCATGCGACAACTTTAGAAAACAAAAACATCAAGATTAATAACTTTCTAAAGAATGTTTAGGCTCAAGTCTCTCAGGGTTGTAGCGTTAGTTTGAGTTTCTTCCTTCAAGCATGTTACAGAAACTGATTTTTTTCCTTTTTGTGATTACATGTAAATTCGTAAATGTCAACTACAACTAAGCATAAACCAAAGAGCATATCAAACTTCCATCCATGTTTGTAACTTACTTTAATAGTGATGCATTTAAAAACCAAATCCTCATCATTGTGTTGGAAGGTATCCTAAGACACAAACAAACATAAAAACAAAAACAACTCTTTTTGGGTTTTTAAAACACTATTTTTCGATTTTTTTTTTCAAATTTTCGGATTTTCTGTTTAAGACACATAAAAACACTTAAAAATATACTAAAAACACTTAAAAACAGTTAATAACAACTTTAGAAGTGATAGATGATAAAATCCCGCGAAAATCATGCAAAAACAGCTTTTTTACCCCCCCCCCAAACACTTAAACCAAACATTGTCCTCAATGTTTTAAGCATAGACTCACAAACAAACAAACAACCAATTAACACAACTAACAAACATGACAAACATGGCAAAGTAAAAGATATAAAGAGTAGGGTTTAGGAACGCAAATCTGGTTATGGAGTGTTGGAGCTTCCTAGTTCTTCTTTATTTGCATGGGTTACCTCCCAAGAAGCACTTGCTTTAACATCTTCCAGCCGGATGATCTTTCCTTTTAAGCTTCATTGGAGCCCACGGCATGGAAGCTTGCACCATCCACGACATGCTCCTCAAAGTTCTCATAGTATGGCTTCAAACGATGTCCGTTCACTTTGAACTCTTGCTCGGTCTTTAAACTTTGAATTTGGACTGCATGATAGGAGCATATTTAGGCGACTTACTTAGCTTGTTTTCGTGCATCTATGTTGTTAATTCATAGTTGTTTTAGTAGTTTAAGCCATTTTCGTGTGTTTTTAGGTTCATATGGCTAAGGAAGCAAAAGATGCATTTTGGAGCATTTTGGAGCAAAATTGGGCTTGGAATGGATAGCATATGATTGGAGCCAAAGTGTTGGACGAATTTGAAGGCCATGCATTTCCTTCCAATTCCAAAGCCCACAATCACTTCAAAAGCCATGCAAAGAACCATCCATTTCATCATCAACATATCTAGTTGTCACTCACATGCATTTCTTTCATCATTTCCAACCCACATGTTCCTTTAATCATTCACACATACACCCATTCACCACCAGAAATCATCCTTGCTGTGAGTTCCCATCAGATTTCCATCATATTCACATGCATTCCATCCTTTAAAACATTGCACATGCACCCATAATCATTCATTTCTGTCAAAGCACATGCATTCCCTTCATAAATAATTCACATGCATTCATCATCATTACCCCTTTAATCCACATGCTCTCCCATTTCAGATTCACCATAGGAAAACACCATCATTGCCGTGCACATGCATTCCCTTCCATTTTCTGCTTGCATTTCTAGCTTTGCACATGCATATATTCCTCCTCCTAGCTGTCATGTCCCCCCATTTTACCTATAAATAAGCATCCATTGCATTCATTCTCATTCACTCTCATTCATACACATTTCAGTCACACACTTCTTCCATTTCAGAATGTAGACATCAAACCACCCTTGCCGTGCTCTCCCTTACAATCCAAACACCATACTTCCATCCCCCCAACCAACTATCCCTAGACCTTATGCTACAACGAAGAGGAAGAGAAGAGGGCCTAAACGTTCATACAATTCAAGTTTGAGTTGTTGGAATGTTTAGGTGTTTCTTTGATTTCAATGTTTAAATTCAATTCTCTTTGTTTTGTATGATTGAGGAATGGAAGAAAAGAGTGCTTAAACGTTCATACAATTCATGTTTGAGTTGTTGGAATGTTTAGGTGTTTCTTTGATTTCAATGTTATAAAGAACTAAATCCCCCTTTGGCTAGGGGTGAATTCGATGTAGCCTTGCAAAACTATTCCATGTTATTAAGTTAAAGTATTTGATTCACCAATCTGTGTTCTTGTTTCATTCACTGATTTTATAGTTTAATTTGTTTGTTAATCTTAATGTTTGATCACCATTAGGGCTGCTTATGAATTATTTGATCAAGGTTATAGTACACATCATGCTTAATCTTGGTAGACATGTGAATGAATGAAGAAACTGCTATGCATACATCCTGCCATGTGATTTCTTTGATTCTTTGAAGTTTTCTTGTTCTTAATGGATTCTTACTTGCTAATCTAAGTTGAACATCACAACTAGGTTGCATATTAGGAGTACTTGATCACAACCACACATCAAATGGATGATCATAAATAAGTAAAACGAACCCTAGTTGCAGATTGGAGAGTTGAATACGTTTTGACTTAACAAACATGGACTTGGTTTAGCAATGGTGAAATCGAATCCCTAGCTTCATCGCCATTGATACTATCTCATTTTATTAGTTGTTGATTCATTGATTTGTGTTTACTTCATTTTCTTATGCTTTCAAGTTACAACACCAAATCTGCCTAGTTTACATATTTGTGTTGTTTTGTTTATTTTCGTCCAAAACCAAATCCCCAATTGTCTTAGAGTGTCTAATTAGTCCAAATATGTTTTAGATTGTGTTTTTTAAGCATTTTGATTCATTCTATTACTCAATTTCGTCCAAAGTTACCAAAGTGCTCAAAACTGCCCAGAAAGTGATTTTAAGGCAGTTTTGAGTGTTTTGGGGCTGTTTTGAGTCTTTTGATTTGTTTGAGTGTTTTTATTGTTTAGTTTTGCATTCTTTGAGTCTAGTTTAGTGTTTCAAACTTTATTTTACGTTTTTGAGTCAGTTTCCAAGTGATTTTGCAATCCCTCCTAATCCCCGGTTAAGAACGATCCCTACTTACATCATTACTACAATTGTCAAAAAGAGGGTTTAATTTGTGTGCGTTTAATTTTCGCATCAAATTTTGGCGCCGTTGCCGGGGATTAGCAACTTTGCTAATCCCTTGGATTGTTTTACTTTCGTTTGTTTTTATTCCAGATTCTAAATCTTGTTTTGTTTCTTGTTTTAGGTACTAGTTCATGACTCGGAGTTCTCATCCGATTCGTGAACATATCCTGGAGTGATTGGGTTCTTCGTCCGGCTGCAAGACGTAAAAGAAAGCGCTACTTGGGAGGCAACCCAATGCACTGAATAAAACAAAGCATGTTCATAAAAAAAAAAAAAAAAAAAAAAAAAAAAAAAAAGATACTAAACATGGAGAAAGATGGAGCCTTCACAACGGGTGTTTTTGTTTGCGTGAAGACCCACCACGAGGTAAAACTATAGAAGCAGGAGGCATAGAAGCGGGAGGCATCGGAGCGGAAGGCATCGGAGCGGAAGGCATCGGAGCAGGAGGCATCGGAGCTAGAGCATTCCAGGCCTCAATACTGGGTGGAACGCTAGATGACCCAGGAAAAAGGTGCCTCTGGAAGAAAGAAGCAAGCCTTTGACGGTCACTTTGAACGCGACCTTGAGATTCTTGCAGCTCATCAAGCTTCCTCTTCATGCCCGACGAATAGTTATTTGCAAGCACATGCAAACTTCTATTCTCGTACTTAAGCTGTTTAATCTCCTGTTTAAGGTTCTCCACCTCTGCCATCAATGATTCCACTTGGCGGGACCGAGCAAGCAGGCGTTGGCCCATGTTGGACACCGAGCTCGCACACTGAACACTAAGAGCGAGGGACTCTTGAACGGCCAACTCATCGGACCGTCCTGACAGCAGCCTACTATCTTTTGGAGTGAGGAGGTTCCTAGCTACTATTGTAGCTGTTGTGGCGTCCTGCATCACGGAGTCTTCACCTGTAAGAGGACCGTTAGAAGAGAAAAAAGAAGGGCGCCATACGTTACCTTGACGCAGCGCGCCCGTGTCACTGCTGAGACTCAATTCTAAGCTAAGGTTCGATGGGTTTGCCATTTTTCAAAAGTGTTCAAAGAGAAGGGGTGGATGGAGTTAAATTTTAAAGGGCCGGAGACGATTTTCACAAATGGGAATTCTTCAGAGTATGTATGTTGGCGATGATCGATAGCTCTATAAAAAGCCAAGGCGACGCTCCCTCGGCTTTTCAGAAAACGCGTTCAACACGTGGAGGCCATCATCGCAACTACACGTCTTTAGCCGACAAGCGCAAAGTTCGGCGACGCTTTCTCTACTTTTCAGAAAACGCATGCAGCTTTGTCAAAAGAGCCGCATCCGCACTACTACGTGTCGCTCAGAAAGCAAAGGGGCGTCGCTCAGAAATCGAAGGGGCGCCTGCTCAGAAATCGAAGAGGCGTCGTTCAGAAATCGAAGGGGCGTCACTATTTCAAAAAGCCGGATTTGCGGGATCAAAACGGTTGTCGACAAGGGTAAAAGAACAATACCACCACTTGCTATTGGGAAATCCCTATATATGTCGACCTTCATCTTTTATGGCAAGGCAAACCTGAAGAAAATGCCCAACTCTTCCTCACCTCTGAGGGCACACTCCCAGCAAAGCCCTTCGAAATACTCAATTCTTTCTTCTTCCCCAAAGATGATACCAGATGCCTGGAGTACAGATGACCCAGGAGGAAACAGCACAACAAATACATGTGGATTCATTCGCTGCCTCTTCGAAAGCAAAGGTATCTCATATCATCAAGGGCGAAAGCAAAGGTATCTCATATCATGCTCTTTCCCTGTCTTTTCCTTTGTCCTTAATATTACTTGCATGGCAAAGTGAAAGAAGCAATCAGCCGGCACTTGGAGTCTATCTAGACTCTATTCCCTGGTTGCTTACCTAGCTTTGCTGAGCTATCCTCTAACCCTCTTCAATACGAATTGGAGAGATTGAACAAAGAAACAGATAAGAGGAGGAAGCTCAGACCTTCGGGGGAGACCAAAGGAAGCCTGCTGCCCAGTTCAAGAGTAGCACAAAGGAAAATCAACGATGGGAGCAGCGCAGTTCAAGAGTAAGCCTGTGGAATCACAAAGATCCAAGCCTCACTGCAATCACCAAGGAGAAGATGGAACGAACACTCCATAACCAGATTTGCATCTCTAAACTCTTCTCTTTGTTAGATACATTCTGCCATGTTTAGTATGTTTAATTGCTGTTTATATGTTTGTTTGTGTTTAGTGTGGTTTTTTAACATTGAGGACAATGTTTGATTTAAGTGTGGGGGAGTTACTAAAGTGTTTTGATGCAAATTCGTAGGGTTTTATCCACCATAACTTCAAATGTTGCTTCTTGCTGTTTTTTAAGTGTGTTTAGTGTGTTTTGACTTAAAAATTCGAAAATCACATAAAAATTTGAAAAACATGTTTTGAAAAGCCTAAAAAGAGTGTTTTGAGTCGTTTTTGTGTCGTAGGTCACCTTCCAACACAATGATAAGGATTTGGTTTCTAATTGCATGACTGTTAAAAAGAGTTATAAACATGGAGAAAAGTTTGATTTACTCTTGGTATATGCTTGGTTATGGTTACAATGTATGACTTCACATGCAATCATAAAAGAAAAAATTAGTTATGTAACATGCTTGAAGGAAGGAACTCAAACAAACGCTACAACCCTGAGAGACTTGAGCCTATAACGTTCTTTGGAGAGTATAATCTGTGATTTCTTGTTTTCTAAAGTCGTTGCATGATCTCATTATTCTTTGCTTGGTTACTACTTAGAAGGCGTTTCATCATATAGTTCCAAATGCTAGAACTCATGCCCATTTCATTCAAAGCATGTTATTGATTTACATAACATATTCAAGATGAAGTTGTGTAATTGCCACCATAGCCAAATAACCTCACTTCCCATATTTCGTATATGTTGTAAGTTTTACCCCCGTTGAGCTTTGTTTAGCCTTTATTCTTTGTCAACCCACATTATCCTCACCTAGCCTAGTTTAGGACAATCCACACCCTTGTTCTTAAAAGATAGTGAGCATAACTTAAATGAATTCCTTTTGAGTTACAATATGCAAGAAAATGAGTGTGGGGGAAGGAATGCTTGTTCTTAAGTATGTTTTGAGTTTCAAAAGAAAAGAAAGAAAGAAAGAAAAAAAGAGCTTGAAAAAAAAGAAAAAAAAAAATGAGTGATTGAAGAAAGGGCTCAAAACACCAATTCTGGCCCTAAATTGTCTCCCTTTTCGTTCCAAAGTTGAGTTTTCATTCAAAAGTGAATTCTAAGTGGATTCAATTGCCGTGCTCACTATTTCTTTAAGAACCTTTGTTTTCCATATCCCTTCTTTGTTATCCACACGCCCCAAGCCCCATTACAACCCGTGACTTCAATCTTGAGTGTTATGTGTTTCAATTTGTGGAGTTTGAACTTGGTATGAGCATATGGTGTCACTGGTTCTCGCGTCTAAGTAGTAGCATTCCATTCATGAGATCATATCTAAACATGCTTATTAACTCCAAAAATTGCGTTCTTTGTGATACATATATGTGAGTCTTAGTCTTCATATTTACATCAATCTTCTCACATATACCTAGTGTAGGGTGTGAAGTCAGAAAATCTGTGTGAAAATAGAGTGCATATCTTGAAAGGAATTGAGCAAATTCTCTAAGGCATGTTACTACATTCAAAACATGGTTTTAAATGCTTAATTGCGAACTAGTATGTGGTGACTATGATTAAGAATGTACTTAAGGGTAAAGATGGCTAAATTCTGTGGGAATAATGATTTTTAACTTGTCATGTGCATTGGAAATCCCTGAAACGATTGTTGGAAGGTGTAGGTTGTGTTTTACGTGTTTAGTGTCGTTTTGTTTATTTGTTTTTATTCTGTTTTGCTCGAGGACTAGCAAAAGATAAGTGTGGGGGAGTTTGATAGGAGCATATTTAGGCGACTTACTTAGCTTGTTTTCGTGCATCTATGTTGTTAATTCATAGTTGTTTTAGTAGTTTAAGCCATTTTCGTGTGTTTTTAGGTTCATATGGCTAAGGAAGCAAAAGATGCATTTTGGAGCATTTTGGAGCAAAATTGGGCTTGGAATGGATAGCATATGATTGGAGCCAAAGTGTTGGACGAATTTGAAGGCCATGCATTTCCTTCCAATTCCAAAGCCCACAATCACTTCAAAAGCCATGCAAAGAACCATCCATTTCATCATCAACATATCTAGTTGTCACTCACATGCATTTCTTTCATCATTTCCAACCCACATGTTCCTTTAATCATTCACACATACACCCATTCACCACCAGAAATCATCCTTGCTGTGAGTTCCCATCAGATTTCCATCATATTCACATGCATTCCATCCTTTAAAACATTGCACATGCACCCATAATCATTCATTTCTGTCAAAGCACATGCATTCCCTTCATAAATAATTCACATGCATTCATCATCATTACCCCTTTAATCCACATGCTCTCCCATTTCAGATTCACCATAGGAAAACACCATCATTGCCGTGCACATGCATTCCCTTCCATTTTCTGCTTGCATTTCTAGCTTTGCACATGCATATATTCCTCCTCCTAGCTGTCATGTCCCCCCATTTTACCTATAAATAAGCATCCATTGCATTCATTCTCATTCACTCTCATTCATACACATTTCAGTCACACACTTCTTCCATTTCAGAATGTAGACATCAAACCACCCTTGCCGTGCTCTCCCTTACAATCCAAACACCATACTTCCATCCCCCCAACCAACTATCCCTAGACCTTATGCTACAACGAAGAGGAAGAGAAGAGGAAGAGAAGAGGGCCTAAACGTTCATACAATTCAAGTTTGAGTTGTTGGAATGTTTAGGTGTTTCTTTGATTTCAATGTTTAAATTCAATTCTCTTTGTTTTGTATGATTGAGGAATGGAAGAAAAGAGTGCTTAAACGTTCATACAATTCATGTTTGAGTTGTTGGAATGTTTAGGTGTTTCTTTGATTTCAATGTTATAAAGAACTAAATCCCCCTTTGGCTAGGGGTGAATTCGATGTAGCCTTGCAAAACTATTCCATGTTATTAAGTTAAAGTATTTGATTCACCAATCTGTGTTCTTGTTTCATTCACTGATTTTATAGTTTAATTTGTTTGTTAATCTTAATGTTTGATCACCATTAGGGCTGCTTATGAATTATTTGATCAAGGTTATAGTACACATCATGCTTAATCTTGGTAGACATGTGAATGAATGAAGAAACTGCTATGCATACATCCTGCCATGTGATTTCTTTGATTCTTTGAAGTTTTCTTGTTCTTAATGGATTCTTACTTGCTAATCTAAGTTGAACATCACAACTAGGTTGCATATTAGGAGTACTTGATCACAACCACACATCAAATGGATGATCATAAATAAGTAAAACGAACCCTAGTTGCAGATTGGAGAGTTGAATACGTTTTGACTTAACAAACATGGACTTGGTTTAGCAATGGTGAAATCGAATCCCTAGCTTCATCGCCATTGATACTATCTCATTTTATTAGTTGTTGATTCATTGATTTGTGTTTACTTCATTTTCTTATGCTTTCAAGTTACAACACCAAATCTGCCTAGTTTACATATTTGTGTTGTTTTGTTTATTTTCGTCCAAAACCAAATCCCCAATTGTCTTAGAGTGTCTAATTAGTCCAAATATGTTTTAGATTGTGTCTTTTAAGCATTTTGATTCATTCTATTACTCAATTTCGTCCAAAGTTACCAAAGTGCTCAAAACTACCCAGAAAGTGATTTTAAGGCAGTTTTGAGTGTTTTGGGGCTGTTTTGAGTCTTTTGATTTGTTTGAGTGTTTTTATTGTTTAGTTTTGCATTCTTTGAGTCTAGTTTAGTGTTTCAAACTTTATTTTACGTTTTTGAGTCAGTTTCCAAGTGATTTTGCAATCCCTCCTAATCCCCGGTTAAGAACGATCCCTACTTACATCATTACTACAATTGTCAAAAAGAGGGTTTAATTTGTGTGCGTTTAATTTTCGCATCACTGCACCATAAGGAAATACATTTGTAACAACAAATGGGCCAATCCATTTAGAACGTAACTTACCTGGAAACAAGCGAAGGCGGGAATTGAAGAGTAGCATTTTCTGCCCTAGAACAAATGTCTTGCTACGAATCATCTTGTCATGGAAAGCCTTTGACTTCTCCTTGTAAATAAAAGTGTTCTCGTACGCTTTATGCCTTATCTCCTCAAGCTCATTCGATTGAAGCTTCCTATGTATTCCAGCAGCATCAATGTCCATATTGAGTGTTTTGACGGCCCAATATGCTTTGCGCTCCAATGCAACGAGAAGATGACATGGTTTCCCATAGATGAGTCGAAATGGGGACATTCCAATTGGTATTTTGTAAGCCGTACGATACACCCACAATGCATCATTCAAACGCAAGCTCCAATCCTTCCGGTTTGGCCCAACGGTCTTCTCCAAAATCTGCTTGATTTCCTGATTAAAAACCTCAACTTGCCCACTTGTTTGAGGATGATAAGGTGTTGCCACCTTATGTGTGACGTTACATTTCTTGAGCAATGCTTCAATGGTTCGATTGCAAAAATGGGAACCTCCATCACTTATAAGAACTCTTGGCATTCCAAATCTAGCAAATATGTTAGTTTTGACAAAATCTGCAACCACTTTGGAATCATTAGTACTGGTGGCTTTTGCTTCCACCCATTTCAACACATAATCAACTGCAAGTAAAATATATAGGAAACCATGAGATGAAGGAAAATGACCCATAAAATCAATGCCCCAAACATCAAAAATTTTGACACCATAAATAGGTGTCTGCGGCATTTGGTCTTTTGGACCTATATTTCCGGTTCTTTGAAAACGATCACATGTTATGCAAAAAGTTCTAGCATCCTTAAAGATAGTAGGCCAATAAAAACCACATTCAAGTACTTTATGTGCAGTCCTTTGAGTGCCAAAGTGACCTCCACATGCATAAGTGTGACAAAAAGTTAAAATTGAATTAAACTCTGATTCATGCACACACCTACGAATGATTTGATCAGCGCAATATTTCCACAAATAAGGATCATCCCACAAATAAAATCGAGCCTCCTTTTTTAAGTTTATCACATTGGTGCTTATTTAGGTTGCTTGGAACTTGTTTAGACACCAAATAATTCACTAAATCGGCATACCATGGCTCACTTACCTCGATGGATAGAAGCTGCTCATCTGGGAATGTCTCTGGGATAGGCACGACATCTTCTTCATGCACCATACGGCTCAAGTGGTCAGCCACCACGTTTTCACTTCCTTTCTTGTCCCGGATTTCGATATCGAACTCTTGAAGTAGAAGCATCCATCAAATAAGCCTTGGTTTGGCCTCTTTCTTGGTGAGTAAATACTTCAACGCTGCATGATCAATGTAAATTATAACTTTAGTGCCAAGTAAATAAGAACGAAAATTATCTAAAGCAAAAACAATAGCAAGAAGTTCTTTTTCCGTTGTGGAGTAGTTCAATTGGGCATCATTCAAGGTCTGGGATGCATAATAGATGACATGTGGCTGCTTGTTCTTCCTTTGGCCTAAAACAGCTCCTAATGCATAATCTAAGGCATCCCACATAAGCTCAAAAGGAAGGCTCCAATCTGGTGGAACAACGATCTCCTTGAGGTGTTTGAAGGCCTTCTCACATTCCTCATCAAACTTGAATGGGACAGCTTTTTGGAGAAGTTGGCAAAGGGGGTTGGAAATCTTGGAAAAACCCTTGATGAATCGCCTATAGAATCCTGCATGTCCAAGAAAAGAATGAACCTCTCTAACCTAAGTAGGAGAGGGTAAGTAGCGTGCAAGATCTATTTTTGATTTATCAACCTCAATACCTGATAGGAGCATATTTATGTGACTTAATTGGCTTGTTCTCGTGCATTTACGTTGTGTTTCTTTAGTTATTTTAGTCCTTTATGCCAATTTCGTGTGTTTCTAGGTTCATATGGCTAAGGAAGCAAAAAGGTGCATTTTGGAGCATTTTGGAGCAAAATTGGGCTTAGAATGGATAGCTTATGCTTGGAGCCAAAGTGTTGGACGAAATTGAAGCCTTGTATGCACTTTAGGACATAAAACAAAGGGCCTAGCCCAATCAAACAAAGCCTTAGAACCAGCAAAACCATCTATTCCCTCTTTAAATCCACATGCATTCATCATCATTCACCCTGACTTTAATTCACATGCAAACACATTCAATTTCAGCATCCACAAGCCCTTGCCGTGCATTTCATATCCACTTTCCAGCATTCCATTTCATTATTGCAGCCACCATTCACTCTTTAATCCACATGCATTCATCATCATTCACCCTAGCTTTAATTCACATGCAAACACATGCATTTCCAGCACCAAAAATCCCATTGCCGTGCCTTCCACACCAATTCCAGCTTTTCCCCTACCAATTCCAGCACATCCATTCACTCTTCATGATGGCAGCCACATTCTCTCCTAGCTGTCATATTCCCTCTTTTAATCATTCATCTACCTATAAATAAGCATCCATTGCAGCCACAAAACATCATTCAATTGTCATTCATTCATTCATTTGACACCAAAACAACATCAAAAACTGCCCTTTGGCCGTGAGTTTCCCTACCAATCCAAACACCATCACACTTCCCCTTGCCGTGTATTCTCTTCCATTTCCACCACTCTCCATCCCTCCAAAACACTACCCAACCATTCCCATTCATACACAATACACACCAACAACATCCCTTAGACCTTGTGCCACAACAAAGAGGAGGAGAAGAGTGCCTAAACGTTCATACAATTCAAGTTTGAGTTGTTGGAATTTTTAGGTGTTTGCTCTCCTTGATATTCAATGATTAAATTTACTTATCTTTGTCTTGTACGTATGAGGAACTAAACCCCCCATGGCTAAGGGTGTATTCGAAACAATGATTATATATGTGAAATAAGTTGATTACTTCCAGTTATCGTTGCATAAGTCGTGAATACAATTTGCTTAACCGTTTGATTTAGAACTTATTCTTGTATGTTGATTGAGAGTGCACGCTTAATTTGCATGCTTGAATTTGGTGCTAGGATATAAGTGATGCGAACTAAGTAAGCACACAAACTAAAACCCTCTTGTGACAATTGTAGTAAAGATGCAAGTAGGGATCGTTCTAGACCGGGGATTAGGAGGGATTACTAAATCACTTGGACACTGACTCAAAAACGTAAAACAAACGTTAAAAACACTAAACTAGACTCAAAGAATGCAAAACTAAACAATAAAACACTAAAACAAACCAAAAGACTCAAAGAATACAAAACACTTATAAACACAAATTAAGACACTTTCTAACTAAATTAGACACTAAGGTAAAGGGGGTTTGAGATTTTGATGAAAATAAATTAAATGCGCAAATTGTAATTTAAAGGCAGAAGTTAAATATGAATGTGATGAAATATGGAATGAATGCTAGCTAGAAGGTTCTTCTCCACACATGTCACACTTGCATACACTTTGATTTTAAGTTGGTCTTTCGATAAATTATGAAACTCAACACTCCGGGTTAATTAGGTCCGCTTAAATTAACCGTCAAGTTCTCCTTAAGTTAATGAATTGGATGGGTTAGCGCAACGCAATTCAAAACATTCTCCAAAAGTCCTTTACGTGAAAAGCACAATAAAGATACAATCAAAGATCATTAAACATCATGAAAACTATAAGTGTTGACGAGGCATTCGTTACTATGATGAGCATGAAACTAGTGCCAAGAATTCATTTAACGCGATTGTTTATAAGCAACCTCCACTACTTGTGAATATAAGTTCATAACTATTAGGTGAAACTCACTTATATTCTAGCGTCAAATTCATGCATGAACATTAAGCGTGCACTCTCAATAAACATACACAAACAAGTTATCAATCACACAGTTAAACGAATTGAATCAATCATTCATGAAATTCCAACCAAAAGTAATCAATTCATATTGCAAGCATAAACATGGTTTCGAATCACCCCCTAGCTAACTAGGGGGATTTAGCCTCTCATGTTCACAAAAAGAGAATTACAATTGAATTTAAACATAAAGCACAAAGGATTGATTACACCTAGAACGCCCAACGAATCCACGTGAATTGATGCGCGTCGAAGCTCCTCTTTCCTCTTCTCCTTGCTGCGGCAATGATGGGAAGTGTGTGGAAATTCCTGGAATGGAAGGGGGATAGCACGGCAATATTGGATGGTGAAAGGCACGGCAATATTGGATGGTGAAAGGCACGGCAATATGGCAATTGGCTATTGGTGGCTGCGGCTTTTTGGAGAGAATAATGGGAAAGAATTAGGGTGTATGGATGGTGTGGACGGATTATTGTATTAGGGTGAAGTGTAGAATGGGAGAGAATGGAGACTGCGGGTGGATGAATGATGTGTGTGAATGGCTCAATATTTTATTTAGGGTTAGTGGAATGCAAGGGATATGCGGCTGGATGTTTTTTTGGTTTATTAGGTTGAATGGTAAAATGGGGGGGGGGGGGGGGGCACGGCTTAGGTGGAATTATGGGAGAATGGCTGAATATTAAAATGGCATCAATGGGATATGCGGCTGGATTGAATATTAGGTTTTTTATGAAGTCTATGGTGCGGCTTATGAGAAGAATAATGGGAAAGAATGGAGTGAATGGCCTAGGGTTTTTGGAATGCACGGGTTGTGAATTATGGTGTATGGGTGCATGCGGCTAAAGGCCAAAAAATGGGATAATGGGCTGCATAAAAAAAATGAATGAGAGAAAAATGGGATGGTCACGGCTTAAGGATAAAAAATGATATGGTGGCTGATATGAATAATGGAGCAATGGGAGATGCGGCAAAGATGGTAGAACCTAGGGTTTGAAAAATGTTTTTGTTCCAGAAATTAATCCCTAGCTTATTTTAAAATTAAATCAAAGGCTTACGAAAATAGGAAATTAAAACATAAATATAAAGGTGCGGCTAGGAAGGGAAATAGGGCTAGGGCCTTGGTTTTGTGTCCTAAAGTGCCTATAAGGCCGTCAAAGTGGCTAGAAAATACGGACGTTTAAGTTTAGGAAAGGTTACCAAAACGGGAAACTTAGGGTTAACTTTCCTAAAATAGGAAACCTTGTTTGAGTAGGATTCCTCGTTTTGGTAAGAATTCATCGTTGGAGTAGGATTTCGTCGTTTCTTCAAGTCTTCAACTCATTCGTTCCTCTTTCGCTCCAAAAGACTCCAATTTGCATCTTCTTGCACACTTTGGCCTTATAATCTGAAAATACACAAAAGTGGCCTTAAACACTAAAACAACTAAGTAAACACAACATAAATGCACGAGAACAAGCTAATTAAGTCGCATGAATATGCTCCTATCAAATTCCCCCACACTTAACTTTTGCTAGTCCTCGAGCAAAACAAAACAACTAAAGTAAACAAAACGCAACAAAACAAACAAAACATAACCTAAACCTTCCAACGTTTGCCTCAGGGATTTCCAATGAAACATGACATGTCAAAGATCATTACACACATAGCTTTTAGTCTTCTTTCCCCTCAAGCACATACTTAATCATAGTCACCATTCACTAGTTCGCATTTAATCAATTAAAACATATTTTGAAAGTAATAACATACCTTAGAGAATTCCCTCAATTCCTCACTAGTTATGCACTCAATTTTCACTCAGCTTTTCTGACTACACACCCTACACTAGTTATATGTGAGAAGATTGATGTAAACATGAAAGACTAGTACTCACATAGGTTATAACAAAGAACGCAATTTCTGGAGTAATTAAACGTGTTTAGATATGATCTCATGAATGGAATGCTACTACTTAGATGCGAGAACCAGTGACACCATATGCTCATACCAAATTCAAACTCCACAATTGAAATGCACAACACTCAAGATAGAAGTCAAGGGTTGTAACGGGGCTTGGGGTTTTGGCTAACAAGGGAAGGTAAGGAATAACAAACGTTCTTTAAGCAATAATAAGTAAGGTAATGAAATTAAGACCTAGAATTCCCTTAGAATGCAGAAATCAACTTTTAAACAAATAGGGGAGATTCAAACAACTCTTAGGGCCTAATTCATTGTTTTGGGCCCTTACTTCAACAACCAATACTTTTCAACTATTTTCAACTCTTTTTCCATTTTTTTTGTTCTTTTTCTTTCTTTTTTTTTTTTTCTTTTTTCTTTTTTTTTTTTTTTTTTCTAACCGTGCCTATGGCACAAAAACTCACATGAATACACTTTCCCCCACACTTATTTTCTGCACACATTAATCAAAGGGAATTCATTCATGCTTACTATGCTTCAAGAACAAGGGTACGGATGGTCCTAATCTAGGCTAGGTGAAGATAATGTGGGTTAACAAAGAAAGTAGGCTACACAAGGCTCAACGGGGTTAAATCCTACAAAACAAATGAAAAGGGAAATATGGCAATTTGGCTATGGTGTTCACTACACAACTTCATCTTGAATACGTGTTATGCAAATCAATGACATGCTTTGAATGAAATGGGCATGAGTTCTAGCATTTGGAACTAAGTGATGAAACGCCTTCTAAGTAGTAACCAAGCAAAGAATAATGAGATCATGCAACGACTTAAGAAAACAATGATGAACAAATTATAACTCTCCAAATAACGTTTCGGCTCAAGTCTCACAGGGATGTAGCGTTAGTTTGAGTTCATTCCTTCAAGCATGTTACAAAAACTAATTTTTTCCTTTGTGATTACATGTGAATTCGTAAACTATAACTACAATCAAGCATAAACCAAAGAGTATATCAAACGTCCAACCATGTTTGTAACTTTCTTTAACCATCATGCAATTAAAAACCAAATCCTCATCATTGCATTGGAAGGTGACCTACGACACAAACAAACACACAAAAACAACTCTTTTTGGGTTTTTCAAAACAATTTTTCAAATTTTTATGGTATTTTCGGATTTTTAAGTCACCACACACTAAAACACTCTAAAATAGCTTAAAAACACTTAAAAACAGCAAAGAACAAGTTTAGACATGTTAGGTGGTAAAACCCTACGAATTTCATGCACAAAGTCTCAAAACAGAATGTTACCCCCCCACACTTAAACTAAACATTGTCCTCAATGTTTTAGACACAATTGAAAACATTACACAAAACATAAAGTAAGCAACAAAGGAAAGGGTTTAGGGACGCAAATCTGAGTGTGGAGCGATTCCCAAGTTCTTCCTTTGTTGATTGCATGGGTTGCATCCCACGAAGCGCTTGCTTTAACGTCTTCCAGCCGGACGACGTTCTGCTCATTCCCCATTGGAGCGCACGGCATTCAATGGGATCTCCTCCACAACATGCTCGACAAAGTTCTCGTAGTAGGGTTTCAACCTATGGCCATTCACCTTGAATTCTTGTCCATTTTTCAAACTTTGTATTTGGACTGCACCATGCACAAAAACATTAGTGATAACAAATGGACCAACCCACTTAGAATGTAACTTACCGGGGAATAATCGAAGACGGGAATTGAATAGCAACACTTTCTGCCCGATTGAGAAGGTTTTGCCTCTAATCATCTTGTCATGAACGACCTTAGTCTTCTCTTTGTAAATTCGGGCATTCTCATACGCCTCATGCCTAATCTCTTCAAGCTCGCTCAATTGTAGCTTCCTATGATTTCCAGCCACGTCCACATCCATATTGAAGGTCTTGACCGCCCAATGTGCCTTATGCTCAAGCTCTACGGGTAAATGGCACGGCTTGCCATAGACTAACCGAAACGGGGACATACCAATGGGCGTTTTGTAAGCCGTTCGATAGGCCCACAGTGCATCCTCCAAACGCAAGCTCCAATCTTTTCTATTCGGCCCAACGGTCTTTTCCAGAATTTGCTTGATTTCTCGATTTGACACTTCGGCTTGACCACTGGTTTGGGGGTGATAAGGTGTGGAAACCTTATGCAACACGTTGTACTTCTTCAGCAATGCCGCAATGGTGCGGTTGCAAAAATGTGACCCACCATCGCTTATGAGCACTCGAGGCATCCCAAATCTAGAGAAAATGTTAGATTTTACAAAATCTGCAACAACTCTAGAATCGTTAGTTCGGGTGGCTTTAGCTTCCACCCACTTCAACACATAATCAACGGCAAGTAAAATGTACGTAAAACCAAAAGACATAGGGAACGGACCCATAAAATCAATACCCCATACATCAAAGATTTCAACAACAAGGATTGGGGTTTGCGGCATTTGGTCTCTTTGGCCTATACTTCCGGTCTTTTGACATCTATCACATGTTAAGCAAAAAGCCCTAGCATCTCTAAACAACGTAGGCCAATAAAAACCACTCTCAAGAACCTTAAACGTTGTGCGTTGTGTGCCAAAGTGTCCACCACATGCATATGTATGGCAAAAACTCAAAATGGAATTAAATTCAGATTCATGAACACAACGACGCACAATTTGATCAGGGCATATTTTCCACAAGTAAGGGTCGTCCCAAACATAAAAACGTGCATCCTTTTTTAATTTATCATGTTGAGCCTTGCTTAAAGTGTTAGGAACTTGCTTAGACACCAGAAAATTAACCAAATCAGCATACCAAGGCTCACTTACCTGGATAGACATTAATTGCTCATCGGGAAAGGTTTCAGAAATTGGCGCTACTTCCTCATGTACCATTCGACTTAGGTGGTCAGCCACCACATTCTCCACGCCCTTCTTATCCCGAATCTCAATGTCAAACTCTTGTAAGAGCAAAAGCCATCGAATTAGTCTAGGCTTGGCCTCCTTCTTCGTGAGCAAATACTTGAGAGCTGCATGATCAGTAAAAATAATAACTTTAGTCCCAAGTAAGTATGACCGAAACTTATCTAATGCAAATACCACAGCAAGTAATTCTTTTTCAGTGGTTGAGTAATTTAATTGAGCATCATTTAATGTTCTAGATGCATAATAAATAACATGAGGTTGTTTGTCCTTTCGCTGCCCCAAAACAACACCAATCGCGTAATCCGAAGCATCGCACATCAACTCGAATGGAAGGCTCCAATCTGGAGGTGTGATAATGGGAGCTGAAGTAAGAGCCTCCTTGAGGTGCTTGAATGTCGTGGAGCATGCATCATCAAACTCAAACGCCACCTCCTTTTGCAGCAGTCGGCAGAGTGGCTGTGCAATCTTTGAGAAATCCTTAATGAACCGCCTATAAAAACCTGCATGACCAAGAAACGAACGAACCTCTCTAACCGAAGTTGGAGAGGGTAAGTGACGAACAAGGTCTACCTTAGATTTATCTACTTCAATGCCTTTTTCAGAAATAATATGGCCTAGAACAATACCTTGTTTAACCATGAAGTGACATTTTTCCCAATTAAGCACAAGATTTGTTTCAACACAACGGTTCAAAATCAAACTAAGATTACTCAAACAACCATCAAATGAATTGCCGAATACACTGAAATCATCCATAAAAACCTCAATAATTTTCTCAACATAATCTGAAAATATGCTCATTATGCATCTTTGAAATGTAGCAGGTGCATTGCATAAACCAAATGGCATGCGACGATAAGCAAATGTACCAAAGGGACATGTAAAGGTAGTCTTTTCTTGATCATCCGGTGCAATAACAATTTGATTATACCCAGAATATCCATCAAGAAAACAATAAAATGAATGACCCGCTAACCTTTCCAACATTTGATCTAGGAACGGCAATGGGAAGTGGTCCTTCCTCGTGGTGGCATTTATCTTCCTATAATCCGTGCATACACGCCAACCGGTTTGGACTCGAGTGGGCACTAGTTCATTCTCTGCGTTCTCCACAACCGTCACTCCAGATTTCTTCGGCACGCATTGGATAGGCGAAACCCACTTACTATCCGAGATAGGATAGATAACTCCACAATCTAACAGCTTGATTATTTCCTTCTTCACAACTTCCATCATCGGAGGGTTAAGACGGCGTTGAGCCTCTCTAGTTGGTTTGGCCCCCTCCTCAAGAAATATATGATGCATGCATGTGGCGGGACTAATACCTTTAATATCGGCCAACGTCCAACCTAAGGCAGATTTGAACTCCTTCAAAACACGCACTAGTTTCTCCTCTTCTTGTGCCGTGAGTGATGAAGAAATGATGGCCGGTAATGTCTCCTCTTCCCCCAAGAAAATGTACTTCAAATGTCCCGGTAATGGTTTGAGATCAAGGGTAGGTGCCTGAACTATGGATGGAAGCAATTTATTAGTCGAAATGGGAATTGACTCAAATTTAGAAAACTTACCCTCGTTCCTAGGAAGTGACTCTAGGGCAGCAACCAACTCCATGCATTCCTCACTAGGATGCACGGCATGGAGTAAAGAGTGTGTGCCGTGGGTTTTCAACAATCCCCCTCCATTGGTTTTGAGTTCCATGCTTCTTGTAATGACATTTTCAAGCGCATCGTCATTCAAATCGTCGAGATATCCCTGCGCCAAAGAATCAATTATATCAATAGAAAAGCATGAATGGTCATCACTAGGGTATTTAATGGAATCAGAAAGATTAAAATTAACAACTTCCCCATCGAATTCCATGGACAAAGTTCCACTATACACATCAATCTTCGTCCGGGCCGTCTTCATGAATGGCCTTCCAAGTAAAATGGGCAACGAAGGAGCATGGTCCGATTCATCCATTTCGAGGACATAGAAATCCGCCGGAAAGACCAAATGATTAACCTGCACAAGAACATCTTCCAAAACTCCCTTTGGATAGGCGTTAGATCTATCGGCCAATTGTATTATTACCCCATCATTTTTCAATGCTCCTAAGTTCGTAGATGCATAAATAGAATATGGCATAACATTTATAGAAGCACCTAAATCAAGCATGGCAGATTCAAATCTAGTATTCCCAATGACACAAGGAATGGTAAAGCTACCTGGATCCTTGCATTTGGGCGGTAGTTTGCGTTGCAAGATGGCGGACACATTCTCACCTACCTTTACCACTTCCTTAGTCGACATCCTCTTCCTAGTGGTGCAAAGCTCCTTTAAAAACTTGGCATATCTCGGGACTTGCTTTATTGCATCCAACAGGGGTATATTCACTTGAACTTTACGAAACGTCTCAAGGATGCCCTTTTCAGCTTCTTCTTTCTTCGTTTGCCTGAACCTACTAGGAAAAGGGACATTCGAAGGGAAAACATTAGTAGGAACTGAATTTAACACATTTTTACCTTTATTGGCCGAATTGGGCAGATTTGGGACCATAGAGACTTGCGGCAAAGGTATGTCCACCTTTGCCGTGGGTAGCCTTGATTCCTCCTCTTCGATTCTTCATTTTTCATCCTCTTCGGGGCTTGATGGTGGTGGTGTAGGACCTGCCCCGACTTCTTTTCCACTTCTCAAAAGTATGGCCTTTGCGCTTTCGAAACCTCCCTTCGGATTTGGAATGGTGGAACTAGGGAGTTGTCCGGGATCTCGAAACTTACCTACAAACTCGGCAATCTGCCCAATTTGTTTCTCAAGTTGATCCACCCTCTTATCTTGGTTTTGCATAGCCTTCGCTTGATCTTCCTGCCCATTAGACAACTTAGTTAGTATTTTAAGAAGTGCATCATTGTCAAGAGACGTACCTGAGGCACTTGGGCCGGATTGGGCTTGATTTTGGGGTGGGCCGTAGGGTTTGGGAAAGAACCCTGGGGGTTGTTGCCTAAAGCCTCCCTGGTTCTGAGGTTGCTGGGAATCCCTCCACTTGAAATTTGGGTGGTCTCGCCACCCCGGATTATACGTGTTGGAGTACGGATCATGTCTTGACTGATTTTGGCTTTGAAAACCAATGGCATTCGCACTCTCCCATCCGCCATTCTCAATGAGTTGAGGACACTTTTCAGAGGCATGTCCTTGGATAGAACATACACCACATACCACAGGTCCTTGCATCTTTATTCCCTCGGCCATCTGTGAAACAATAGAAGTAAGATTAGCCAATTGTGAATGAAGATCGGACGTTGAACTTACCTCATGTACTTGGTGCCGTGGAGGTCCTCTTTGGCCTACTCCCTCATACTGTTGAGCGTTCAATGCTCGGTTAGCGATCAAGACCTTGGCATCCCTGGGCGTTTTGTCCACCAATGCTCCACCCGCCAATGCGTCGAGCATTTGACGTTCGATAGGTAGGAGCCCCTCGTAGAAGTATTGCAAGAGCAACTCCTCCTTCATCTGGTGCTGTGGACAAGAAGCAACAAGAGATTTAAAACGTTCATAGTACGTAGGAAAAGACTCACCATCTTCTTGTTGGATTCCACTTATCCTTTTTCGTAAAAGGATGATTCGAGAAGTTGGGAAAAACTTCTCCAGAAAGGCCCTCTTCATGCTCTCCCACGATGTAACGGTTCCGGGAGCTAACTCATATAACCAATCTTTGGCTTTATCCATCAAAGAGAATGGAAAAGCCTTCATCTTCAAGATATTCCCATCAACAGTGACATGAGTCATACTAGAACAAACTACTTCAAATTCTTTCAAATGTTTGTTAGGATCTTCCATGGACAAGCCATGGTATTTAGGAATATGATGAAGCAAACTTGACTTTAATTCAAACTCATCCGTCTTACCTTGGGCAGCCGTGGGGTATTGAATGCACAAGGGTGTGGCATTATCCAAACCTGAGGCGGAAAGCTCCTTGAGTGTACGGTTGTCCACCGCCATGCCTTGGACTTCTTCAAATATCCCTGCCGTGGGTTCTTCTTCCTCTTCTAGGCCTTGTTCGTCAAGCTCAGGTTCCAGGCTTGGCGGATTTGATTCGTGATGCTTCTTCCTTCGTCTCAAAGTCCTCTCAAAGTCACTGTCAAAGTCCGAGATACGCTCACGAATCGGTTGAGAACTCCGAGTCATGCACTAGTACCTAAAACAAGGAAAACAAAACAAAATCAGAAACTTCAACAAACTAAATAAATAAACAGAAATTAAACAATCCAAGGGATTAGCAAAGTTGCTAATCCCCGGCAACGGCGCCAAAAATTTGATGCGAACTAAGTAAGCACACAAACTAAAACCCTCTTGTGACAATTGTAGTAAAGATGCAAGTAGGGATCGTTCTAGACCGGGGATTAGGAGGGATTACTAAATCACTTGGACACTGACTCAAAAACGTAAAACAAACGTTAAAAACACTAAACTAGACTCAAAGAATGCAAAACTAAACAATAAAACACTAAAACAAACCAAAAGACTCAAAGAATACAAAACACTTATAAACACAAATTAAGACACTTTCTAACTAAATTAGACACTAAGGTAAAGGGGGTTTGAGATTTTGATGAAAATAAATTAAATGCGCAAATTGTAATTTAAAGGCAGAAGTTAAATATGAATGTGATGAAATATGGAATGAATGCTAGCTAGAAGGTTCTTCTCCACACATGTCACACTTGCATACACTTTGATTTTCAGTTGGTCTTTCGATAAATTATGAAACTCAACACTCCGGGTTAATTAGGTCCGCTTAAATTAACCGTCAAGTTCTCCTTAAGTTAATGAATTGGATGGGTTAGCGCAACGCAATTCAAAACATTCTCCAAAAGTCCTTTACGTGAAAAGCACAATAAAGATACAATCAAAGATCATTAAACATCATGAAAACTATAAGTGTTGACGAGGCATTCGTTACTATGATGAGCATGAAACTAGTGCCGAGAATTCATTTAACGCGATTGTTTATAAGCAACCTCCACTACTTGTGAATATAAGTTCATAACTATTAGGTGAAACTCACTTATATTCTAGCGTCAAATTCATGCATCAACATTAAGCGTGCACTCTCAATAAACATACACAAACAAGTTATCAATCACACAGTTAAACGAATTGAATCAATCATTCATGAAATTCCAACCAAAAGTAATCAATTCATATTGCAAGCATAAACATGGTTTCGAATCACCCCCTAGCTAACTAGGGGGATTTAGCCTCTCATGTTCACAAAAAGAGAATTACAATTGAATTTAAACATAAAGCACAAAGGATTGATTACACCTAGAACGCCCAACGAATCCACGTGAATTGATGCGCGTCGAAGCTCCTCTTTCCTCTTCTCCTTGCTGCGGCAATGATGGGAAGTGTGTGGAAATTCCTGGAATGGAAGGGGGATAGCACGGCAATATTGGATGGTGAAAGGCACGGCAATATGGCAATTGGCTATTGGTGGCTGCGGCTTTTTGGAGAGAATAATGGGAAAGAATTAGGGTGTATGGATGGTGTGGACGGATTATTGTATTAGGGTGAAGTGTAGAATGGGAGAGAATGGAGACTGCGGGTGGATGAATGATGTGTGTGAATGGCTCAATATTTTATTTAGGGTTAGTGGAATGCAAGGGATATGCAGCTGGATGTTTTTTTGGTTTATTAGGTTGAATGGTAAAATGGGGGGGGGGGGGGGCCACGGCTTAGGGGGAATTATGGGAGAATGGCTGAATATTAAAATGGCATCAATGGGATATGCGGCTGGATTGAATATTAGGTTTTTTATGAAGTCTATGGTGCGGCTTATGAGAAGAATAATGGGAAAGAATGGAGTGAATGGCCTAGGGTTTTTGGAATGCACGGGTTGTGAATTATGGTGTATGGGTGCATGCGGCTAAAGGCCAAAAAATGGGATAATGGGCTGCATAAAAAAAATGAATGAGAGAAAAATGGGATGGTCACGGCTTAAGGATAAAAAATGATATGGTGGCTGATATGAATAATGGAGCAATGGGAGATGCGGCAAAGATGGTAGAACCTAGGGTTTGAAAAATGTTTTTGTTCCAGAAATTAATCCCTAGCTTATTTTAAAATTAAATCAAAGGCTTACGAAAATAGGAAATTAAAACATAAATATAAAGGTGCGGCTAGGAAGGGAAATAGGGCTAGGGCCTTGGTTTTGTGTCCTAAAGTGCCTATAAGGCCGTCAAAGTGGCTAGAAAATACGGACGTTTAAGTTTAGGAAAGGTTACCAAAACGGGAAACTTAGGGTTAACTTTCCTAAAATAGGAAACCTTGTTTGAGTAGGATTCCTCGTTTTGGTAAGAATTCATCGTTGGAGTAGGATTTCGTCGTTTCTTCAAGTCTTCAACTCATTCGTTCCTCTTTCGCTCCAAAAGACTCCAATTTGCATCTTCTTGCACACTTTGGCCTTATAATCTGAAAATACACAAAAGTGGCCTTAAACACTAAAACAACTAAGTAAACACAACATAAATGCACGAGAACAAGCTAATTAAGTCGCATGAATATGCTCCTATCAATAAGTTTGTTTCACCTAATCGTTATGAATTTATATTCACAAGTAGTGAAGGTCGTTAGTCACGATCATGTTAAGTAGATTCCTGGCAAGAGTATCATGCTTTTCATAGTTACAAATGCCTTGTCGATGCTTATGATTTCCAAAGAACGTAATGATTCTAACTTGTATCTTTATCATGCTGTTCATATAAAGAACTTGTTAGGAATAATTTGTTTGCGATGCATATTCATCCAATTCAATGATTCTAGGGAAATCTGAAGGTTAATTTAAGCGGACCTAATTAACTTGGAGTGTCGAGGTTCATAACTTAATGAATTGATAACTGGAAAGTGATTTACGTTGCATATATTTCATGTGTGAAGAAGAACCCCTTAGCTATTCCATCATCCATTGGTCTATCATAATTTGTCTTACAATTTGTTTTCTTTACAATCTGTCCATTTAAATTAATTTCGTCCAAACACAATCCCCCCATATTTTGTTTAGTCTTGATCTATCTTATTTTGTGTTTTTGAGTATTTGGAGTCTTGTGGACTTATTTTGAGTCTTTTGGTTTGTTTTGGTGTTGTAAAGTTTAGTTTTGCATTCTTTGAGTTTAGTATAGTGTTTTAAACTTGTTTTTACGTTTTTGAAGTCAAATCCAAGTGATTAACAATCCCTCCTAATCCCCGGTCCAGAACGATCCCTACTTACATACTTACTACAATTGATAAAAAGAGGGTTTAATTTGTGTGCGTATAATGTTCGCATCAATACCCTTGGCTGAAATTATATGTCGTAGAATTATGCCTTGTTTTACCATGGAATGACATTTTTCCCAATTTAACGTAAGGTTAGTTTCAATGCATTGTTCCAAGATTAAAGTGAGATTATGTAAACAAGCATCAAACGAATCACCAAATACACTAAAATCATCCATGAAAACTTCAATAATCTTCTCCACAAAATCTGAAAAATATACTTATCATGCATCTTTGAAAGGTGGCAGGAGCATTGCATAAACCAAATGGCATGCGACGATAGGCAAAAGTACCAAAGGGACACGTGAAAGTGGTCTTTTCTTGGTCATTCGGAGCTATGACAATTTGATTATATCCAGAATAACCATCAAGAAAACAATAAAAAGAATGACCGGCTAACCTTTCAAGCATTTGATCAATGAACGGCAAAGGGAAGTGATCTTTCCTAGTGGTTGCGATGAGCTTCCTATAATCAATGCAAACTCTCCAACTTGTTTGGATACATGTTGGCACAAGCTCATTCTCGGTATTCTTCACCACTGTCACTCCGGATTTCTTTGGCACAACTTGAACTGGTGAAACCTAACGACTATCCGAGATAGGATAAATTACTCCACAGTCAAGTAATTTGATAATCTCCTTCTTCACAACTTCCATCATTGGAAGGTTGAGTCGACATTGAGCCTCTCGAGTTGGTTTAGCCCCTTTCTCTGGAAGTATGCGATGCATGCATGTTGTAGGGCTAATTCCCTTAATATCGGCCAAGCCCTATCCTATGGCTGTTTTGTGCTCTTTCAACACTCGAACCAAATTCTCTTCCTCCATTGCCATGAGTGATGAAGAAACAATGACGGGCAACGTTTCTTTGTCTCCCAAATAGACATACTTCAAATGACTTGGCAATGGTTTAAGTTCAAGAATGGGTGCCTGAATCACTGAAGGTAACAACTTGTTAGTTGAAACGGGAATTGAAATTGGGATTGGGGCTTACTTTGATATTGTGGTGATGATTCAAGTGTAGCCACCATCTCGCCAACTTCATCATCATGCACGGCCAGATTAGATTTTAAGCCCAATCCCTCGGCAATTGTTGTTTCAAGTGGATCTTTGTCCAACGAATCAAGAAAGTCCTGCGCCAATGAATCAAATATATCAATAGAGAAACAAGAATGATCATCTTTAGGATATTTAATAGTTTCAGAAAGATTGAAATCAATAACTTCCCCATCAAATCTCATCGTTAAAGTCCCTTTGAACACATCGATCTTGGTGCGGGTTGTTTTCATGAAAGTGAAGGGAAAATATGAGATTTATGTGGGATTTCTAGTGACTAGCATGCATATACAATTCAAAATTTATATACGAAAGCAACGGAAGCATGTCATACATTTTATCAAAGCTATAGTCATGCAAATCCCCTTCAAGATGCATAGGTTTATATAAGATGCATCAAAAACAATTTATTGAAGAACAAAGTTTAGGAGTAGTTTTGTACCTCTTGATCTAGATCTAAGACCAAGGATTGACCACCTCCAAGCTCTTTGCTCCTTGAACTCCTTGAGCCTAGCCTCCCTCCTTGCCTCCTCCACTTTGTTGAGAATGAGTGCTCCTAGGTCCTCTTCAAGTTTCCAAAGATATGAAAACCTCTAAAGATCCTCACCCACTTTGTAATGAGAAAGATGAAGGAATTAACCAAAGGGTGATAAGATGATTAGCTAGAATTCCCTTTGGTGGCCGGCCCTTTTTAAGTTTGAGAGAGAATGATTTTATTTTCTTTTGTGTATTATGAACCACCTAACACACTCACACACACTTTCATTATATTATGTTCCTTTTATTTCTTAAAGAAACAAATCAACAATTGACTTACTTTCTCTCCCTTCTCATATGGCCGGCCTATTGTGTTTAATTTGGGCTTTGGGCTTTTAATTATTTCAAGTCATCCAATGCTTGAATAAAAGCCCAATGGGTTTTGGCCCAATGGGCCCGATTAAACCCGAACGTTTCTTTAAGCCCAAAACGATCTTTATCGCTTTTATGATTTCTTTAGACTTTCTAAATTAATCAAAACACTTAATTAATCCAATTAATTATTTCCTTCATCCATTAGTTACTCACTACAAGAGTGTATCGGTGAACAATCTTTTAGGTTCTAATTAGCAAGGCAGTGAGGTGATTGGCACCAATCCAATTGATTATCCAATCACTTAGTGATTTAAAACTTACTTTTAATTCACCTTCCTTTTAATGACTACATTTAATCATCTAGAAGAACTCACAAGCCATGAGTGACATCTAATCATATATCATGGCTACCCAAGCTAATGTAGAAGTTATTCGGAGAACCTATTCAGTTGGAATTACAATGTAATTCGATCCTTCTCTAAAACAATACTCTCAATCACATTACTAGGGTATGGATTTATAATGTCAAACCCCTAATGTGATTATTCCTTCTTATACGATTCATTTGAGACGTATAGGAACGCTTTCCTTTATTACGCTCGATACTTCGGCCGAAGATTCCCGAATCATATCTTAGAGTATTCATCCTCTCTTATCGAAGATTAGAGATTCCTTGTTGCGCATTCACTTGCCTTCATGGCTAAGTGGCTTAACCCCAACGATGCCTTGGACACTCTCGAATGGAATGACTTTAACATAATCAAAGATTAAGTACTTAACCACAAGACAACGAGATGCCTCAGGTCAAAGGATTACTTACATTATTCCAACCATTAGAGTTACTTGCTTGACATGTGAGTAGACCTCCATGCAAGTACTCTCGTTCGATTGTGTTCAGTGAACTCATTCCCTTAATGAGCACCTACATGCTTGTCTTAGTGTCGCTACACGAATGGGATGAGACTTTCCATCCTTCCAATTGAAGCGGACATAGTATGTACCAGTCTATGGATTGTCAGTATCCCTCCGACAATCCTTATGACCAGGAACCTTTTTGGACATGATGGTTATGAGAAGAAGGTCTCTGTAATCTAACATCATTAGGTTACTTCTTCCATCGATCCATTGTCCATGGATTCACTATTTAGGACATATTTCGTTCATTGAGATAGTCCCAATTAGTATCTTTGCCTTCCGATGTATAAGAGTCATATATACATCAATTCATTGTCCTGAAAGGTTTCTTCCAAAGATTGACTTTCAGGGCATATTTCCAACAATCTCCCACTTGCACTAAAGTCAATCACTAGTGTATCTTATACATCCAACAATCTCCTTCTCTTATGCTCGTAGGTTAACTTGGTTATGTATTTAATCGCCTTTTAATTTAAAAGGGATTTACTTATCAAATGTTTCTAAAACATTTTGATGATGTCTCTTTCTTGTGTTCGAATACTTTGATGAGACCTTGATTCCATGGCTTGAGCTATCGCCCCATTACGTCGTAGTATCCTACTAACGACCTTATGGTTTGGATTCAATCATTGGTTCTAAAAGAACCCCTTCCATTCAAAACACCTTTTGAAGCAGTTTCTAAAACAATATATCGATATATATATTTCGTTTGTATACTTTATACAAACTTTGCTCCAACCTTGAGACCATTGTAGTACGATACTAACAATACATTCATATGATTAGTACTTCATCCATTATGAAGTTCCATTTGTTAAAATGGGTTATTTTCACTTTGGTTCGTAACCTAAGTGAATGCACGCTTCCAAAGTCCCACTTTGATGTTCCTTTCTAAAAGGCAATAATACTCTATCAGTTGCTTTGGTTCTGATCCTGGGATATAGTAATATCTTAAAGTGATAACCCATGGTCTTTCACTTTTGGATATCTACTCACAAGTCCATACATGTGTCCCTTTTGTGATTTTATGACACATATGAAAATGATTTTCTATCATATAAGAAAATTTTATGATTTGAACCATGAGGTGACGGATTTGAATTGTCTTGTTGTTAAACTATATGTTGTGACTCATTTTGAAACTATTCCCTTTTGTTTCATCAACTTGTCCATATGCTTTGTTATTAGCTTGTTCTCATAAAAGAGAATGATGGACAACTTCCAACATATAACCATTTTATGCTAGGTTGACGAAACCAACATTCAAAGACTATTCTTTAGAATGTTACACAACATAGATTTTTAACGTTTTGAAGAGCTTGAGTCTTTTAACAATTTAAAATTTCAAACTCTTAATAATAGTCAAATACTATTATTATTTAGACAACTATAAACCAATCATATTCAAGTTTATATTCATTTTAACACCTCCCACTATTTCTTATGACTTTAATGAGAAATGATTTCATACATTCAAAAATGTATAAACGTGGAATGTACGAGTAGAGGACATTGTGTAGTAGCTTTAAAACCTTTCAAGCTCATCTGTTTCAACCTTCATTAAGTTGATGCCTTGTTATTAAGTGATTAAAATCTTTAAACCTTTTATAGATTTAGACACTTCTTTCTTGGTTTTAATCACTAACACACTTAACATTTTAAAACAATTTTAAGAATGCCCAATTAGTTGTTCAAAACTACTAATTGAATCAAGAGTGACCTTGATTATTGTGTTTTAAGTGATAACCCTAGAAAACGTTTTTCTTATTACTTATATCATTATAATGTGATATAAATCTTGTATCTCAACTAGGATACAACAAGACAATATTCAATTCATAACACTACTTTAAGGAAATAATATATTAGAAGGCATTCATCACATTACATTAATATGATAACACAAACATTCACAATGTTTAACTTAAAAGGAATTAGCTCTAAACATTTAGAGACTTATTTAAGTACCTTCAAACATTTAGGCATTAATAGTGGTCTTCCATCATATGAAGCCACATAATAAGTTCTTAACATAATAAGAAAGTTTAAAGACAATCTTTAAATGCCTAAACAAACTTCCCAAGTAGTAAGCAAAATCATGGTGACCGAACCCTTCTTCACTCTTTTATTTGCTTGTTCCTCTTCTACTTAGCTCCTCCACCTATATACATTTATACAAGTGATTAGCACTTTATATCAAATATAAATATTTAGAAGATCTAACAATTAGAATTGAAGATGAGAACATAAACCATACCTTGTGGCTTGTCCTTAAGAGTTGCAAGGTAAAACTTGCAATTCCTCCTCCAATGCCCCTCCTTTCCACAGTGGTGGCAAGTCCCCTTGGGCTCCATTTCCTTTTTCTTTTTCTTCACTCCTCCTTTTGGCTTAGGAGTGGGAGACTTTATCTCCTTCCCCTTTCCTTTGCCATACGGCTTAGGATTGGAAGAGGATGGCTTGTTGTAGGCTACTGCAACAGTCCCTACAACGTTCTCTTTCATAGTCTTCTCAGCAGTTACTAACATGTTTAGTAACTCAGAGAGAGTACTATCTATTTTATTCATATTGTAGTTCATTACGAACTGTGAGAATGAATCAGAAAGAGAAGCCAATATAAAGTCCTGGGCCAATTCCCCGTCAAGTGGAGTACCTAGGTTCTCCAGTTGTTCAATGAATCCTATCATCTTCAGTGCATGTAGATGCACTGGAGCCCCTTTGACCATCTTGGTCTTCACAAGTTCACAAACAGTGTTAAAGCGACGGTTGCGCGTCCCTTCACCATATAACTCCGTAAGATGGAGTATTATGGAAAATGCACTGTCCATGCCCTCGTGCTGTCTCTGTAGCTCCTCATTCATGGAGGCCAACAGATAGCACTTGGCTTGTGTATCATCCTCAACGTGCTTGTCATACTTAGCACGTTCATCCTCTGTGGCCTCAGGGCCAAGAGGTATGTCAGGAAGAGGCTTATCAAGTACGTAAATAATCTTCTCCAACGTTAGGAGAATCTTGACATTACGATACCATGATGGGAAATTGTGCCCCTCTAGGCAATGTTTGTCGAGTATTTTCGCGAATGTGCTTCCAACCATATCTAAATACATAAACAATAAAATAAATTAGTTTGATTGTTGATTAAGTCACACGATTCGGGTCTTTAAACCGAATGACACCACCCACCATTTTTGGCAAATTCCATATCCCTCAAGATGGAATCCGGGAGATTTCAAAGAAAGCTCCTAGCAGGTTATAGGAGGCTCACTATTACCAAGCCCACCTCACGATGATACGATGTTGGCTAGCAAAAATAATAATGAGAGGGTACACTTACCCATTTACAACTCTTGTAATTACCCATCTAGTTTGGCCTCTAGAGAATGTTGCCTCACGATGATACGATGTTGGCATTATTGCACTTAGTTAAGTTATTCCCACCATGCTTAGTTCATGTAGGGGTTCAAGAATAACCTCACGATGATACGATGTTGGCTATCCTCGTTGCCTACACTTACCTCATCATATGTTCATGGACTCCTCCTGAGTGTAAGCATGCACTTTGTACTCCCCCATGATAGGGTGAAGCCGGTGTACAAGTCACAAACGATTGGAGCCCACCACGGTGGAAGGCCTACGAAGAAATGTTCAAAAACATCTCTCGTTTATCAACTTAATATTCGTTTGTTGAGGGATTTTAAGGTCTCATCAATTTTATTTATTTAAACATATTCAAATAAATTGTCCTATTACAACTACTAGTCCAAAGTTAATGAAATTAGTAGCATATGATATCCCCACTATTCGTTTTCATAAAACAAATCAATATCAAAACATTTTTCAAAATATTGGAGATATATATAACTACTAATTGAAATCATTATAGTTTAGTAGCGTATGATACTCCCACTATTTGTTTTGAGAAAAACAAATCAATATCAAAAACGAATTTTTCAAATATTGGAAGTAACTACTACTACTACGGGTTTTGCAATCCTTTGAAATTGGACTTTATAGTTATCTTAGGCTCTTGGATGACCATGGACTTATTGGGTTATTGCAACAACGAGCCAACATTGTTGAATAAGATCTCGGGGAGGTTGTGTCAATTTAATTACGTGCTTTTCAATCCAATTAAAACATTTTCATTGAGCCATTAGAAATGAAAGACAATCATTCATTGCTTATTAGGGCGTTGGACCCATTTAATCTTGAATCTCATGTCAAAACCCTCTTTTAGTTATGTCTCCTTACCAATAGTTAAAGAAACTCTAGTCTAGCACTAGAGGGAATCAACTAACTAAAAGAGATTAAGAAGTAATAAGAATTACAAACCGATTTGTACAAATTCCTACAAATTACATATACTAAGAGGGAGAGATAGATTAATGTCGAAACGTGACAAGGTCCAATTGAAACAGTAATTAAAACACATTCCCAAGGTTCAAACAATTTGATTTTAGCGCCTTATCTCATAGCTCAATTATCGTTTAAGGCATAAGTCCATAGTCACCCATTTACTAATTACTCAATCATATTAAATAATCAAATGGAATGCAACATATAAACAATTAGATTTAGTGCATATGGGCATAATTCAATGATGAGTTTAAACATTAAATAAAATTAAAATCAAACATTTCAATTTTTAAATAGTAGGGGTCTAAATGCAAATATGAAAAAGTTAGGGGTCAAACCATAAATACTAAAAGTAATACCAAACTTTTCATGATTACAAAAGGACCCTCAAGTGGGTAAACCATTGAGGATGGCCGGCCATATTAAGGGGAAGGTGGGTAGGTCTCACCCACCTTGCATTATTTCAACTTAAAGAAGAAAAAATCTTGTTTGCCACTTAGTTTTGTTTTAAGGACTTTAAGAAAAAGAATGATTGAAATATATATCTAGACAATTCTAGGTATTAATTTAAATTTTGGTGTAGGCTATGGATGGTATGTACATCATCCATAACCACAAAACAATGCATGTAAAACCATTTTCACCAAAAACCAAACCATGAACACCAAGAACAAAACCATGAACATATTTTCAAGATTTGTATGTTCTTGGTGATTTTTCAAACCCAAAAAACAAAAGTGACAAGATCACTACTTTCTAGCTTCAAAGTGTGTGTGTGAGGTTCAAAACAAAACACAAACACTAACAAAAAATCCCCATTTAGCCGAACCCCCTTTGAAGAACAAAACCCCAAAATTTTTGTTTCTAAACCCTCTTTTCATTCATGCATCCAAAACATTTTTGCATACATATCTTTCTCAACTATTGATACACCTTTTCAACATTTGAAAAAGACAAAAGATAAACATATTTTGAATGAAAAACAATTTAAACTCAAACTTCATTCATGCATCAAAAACACTTTTCTTGCATATCCTTTTTCAACTTTTGATTTACAATTTTTCAACAATTTGAAAAAACAAAAGATAAACATATTTTGAATGAAGCAATAATATGACATACATAAAATTAAAACCCATATGCATAAAATCTAAAAGGACACATCATACATAAACCTTTGGCTCTGATACCACTTGAAGGGAAAATATGAGATTTATGTGGGATTTCTAGTGACTAGCATGCATATACAATTCAAAATTTATATACGAAAGCAACGGAAGCATGTCATACATTTTATCAAAGCTATAGTCATGCAAATCCCCTTCAAGATGCATAGGTTTATATAAGATGCATCAAAAACAATTTATTGAAGAACAAAGTTTAGGAGTAGTTTTGTACCTCTTGATCTAGATCTAAGACCAAGGATTGACCACCTCCAAGCTCTTTGCTCCTTGAACTCCTTGAGCCTAGCCTCCCTCCTTGCCTCCTCCACTTTGTTGAGAATGAGTGCTCCTAGGTCCTCTTCAAGTTTCCAAAGATATGAAAACCTCTAAAGATCCTCACCCACTTTGTAATGAGAAAGATGAAGGAATTAACCAAAGGGTGATAAGATGATTAGCTAGAATTCCCTTTGGTGGCCGGCCCTTTTTAAGTTTGAGAGAGAATGATTTTATTTTCTTTTGTGTATTATGAACCACCTAACACACTCACACACACTTTCATTATATTATGTTCCTTTTATTTCTTAAAGAAACAAATCAACAATTGACTTACTTTCTCTCCCTTCTCATATGGCCGGCCTATTGTGTTTAATTTGGGCTTTGGGCTTTTAATTATTTCAAGTCATCCAATGCTTGAATAAAAGCCCAATGGGTTTTGGCCCAATGGGCCCGATTAAACCCGAACGTTTCTTTAAGCCCAAAACGATCTTTATCGCTTTTATGATTTCTTTAGACTTTCTAAATTAATCAAAACACTTAATTAATCCAATTAATTATTTCCTTCATCCATTAGTTACTCACTACAAGAGTGTATCGGTGAACAATCTTTTAGGTTCTAATTAGCAAGGCAGTGAGGTGATTGGCACCAATCCAATTGATTATCCAATCACTTAGTGATTTAAAACTTACTTTTAATTCACCTTCCTTTTAATGACTACATTTAATCATCTAGAAGAACTCACAAGCCATGAGTGACATCTAATCATATATCATGGCTACCCAAGCTAATGTAGAAGTTATTCGGAGAACCTATTCAGTTGGAATTACAATGTAATTCGATCCTTCTCTAAAACAATACTCTCAATCACATTACTAGGGTATGGATTTATAATGTCAAACCCCTAATGTGATTATTCCTTCTTATACGATTCATTTGAGACGTATAGGAACGCTTTCCTTTATTACGCTCGATACTTCGGCCGAAGATTCCCGAATCATATCTTAGAGTATTCATCCTCTCTTATCGAAGATTAGAGATTCCTTGTTGCGCATTCACTTGCCTTCATGGCTAAGTGGCTTAACCCCAACGATGCCTTGGACACTCTCGAATGGAATGACTTTAACATAATCAAAGATTAAGTACTTAACCACAAGACAACGAGATGCCTCAGGTCAAAGGATTACTTACATTATTCCAACCATTAGAGTTACTTGCTTGACATGTGAGTAGACCTCCATGCAAGTACTCTCGTTCGATTGTGTTCAGTGAACTCATTCCCTTAATGAGCACCTACATGCTTGTCTTAGTGTCGCTACACGAATGGGATGAGACTTTCCATCCTTCCAATTGAAGCGGACATAGTATGTACCAGTCTATGGATTGTCAGTATCCCTCCGACAATCCTTATGACCAGGAACCTTTTTGGACATGATGGTTATGAGAAGAAGGTCTCTGTAATCTAACATCATTAGGTTACTTCTTCCATCGATCCATTGTCCATGGATTCACTATTTAGGACATATTTCGTTCATTGAGATAGTCCCAATTAGTATCTTTGCCTTCCGATGTATAAGAGTCATATATACATCAATTCATTGTCCTGAAAGGTTTCTTCCAAAGATTGACTTTCAGGGCATATTTCCAACAGAAAGGTCTCCCAAGTAGGATCGGCAATGGTGTAGAATGGGTTAACCTGCACCAAAACATCTTCGAAAACTCCTTTTGGATAGGCATTAAAACGATCGGCCAATTGGATAATCACACCATCATTTTTAAGCTCTCCTAAGTTCATAGATGCATAAATTGAGTAAGGCATGACATTAATTGAAGCTCTTAAGTTTAGCATAGTATGTTCAAACTTAGTATTGCCAATAACACAAGGAATTGTAAAATTACCCGGATCTTTACATTTAGGTGGTAGTTTTCTTTGTAACACCTCCGAAACATTCTCACTTACCTGGGCCACCTCTTTGTTCCTCTTCCTTGTTGTGCAAAGTTCTTTCAAGAATTTGGCATACTTAGGAACTTGCTTGATTACATCAAGGAGCGGGATATTGACTTGAACTTTCCTAAGGTTTCCAAAATGTCCTTCTCATTCTATTCTTTCTTTAATTGCCTAAATTTGATAGGAAAGGGCACATTTAGTGGAATAGAACTAGAAAAATTCGAATTTGGACTTACCTTGGTGGTGTTGGACGGTTTTGGGACATTAGGGGGCTGCGGCAAGGTTTGTTCCACCCTTGCCGTAGCCTTTGCTTCTTGTTCATCCTCTTCTTGCAGCAGCTTTTCCTCATCTTGGCTTGTTTTGGACAGTTTTGGAGTTGTTCCAATCTCCTTACCACTTCTTAACGTAATTGCCTTAGCGGTTTCAAAACCTTCATTCGGATTTGTGATTGTTGAACTAGGCAATTTACCTTCTTCTCTGAATTGGCCCATGAATTCCACCATTTGCCCCATTTGCTTCTTCAATTCTCCCATCTCCTTGGCTTGATTTTGATAGCCCTACGACAAGGTAGTTAGTAATTGAAGAACATTATCATTATTCATTGACAAACCTAAATTTGGTTGGGTAGGTTGTGATTGAGGTTGAGATTGTGTGAATGGCTTTTGATATATCCCAGGAGGTGGTGGACGAAATCCTCCTCCATTGTCGTGAGTTTATTGAGGTTGTTGAGGCTCCATCCACTTGAAATTTGGGTGATCTCTCCATCCCTGATTGTATGTATTTGAGTATGGATCATTCCTTTGTGGATTTTGGCCTTGATAACCTATGGCATTGGCGTTTTCCCATCCTCCATTCTCTATCAATTGAGGACATTGATCATTGAGGTACCTTTGCATAGAGCACACGCCACACACACTTGGTGTACTTCCTTGCACTTTGGATCCTTTAACAAACTGAGACACAAGCATAATGAGATTAGCTAATTGAGATTGAATTTCAGAAATTGCACTTACCTCATTCACTTGTTGTTGCCATGGGGTGTCTCTTTGTCTAACACCTTCGTATTGTTGTGCATTCAAGGCTCGATTTGCAATTAAGACCTTGGCAGCCACCGATGTTTTGTCAACCAAAGCACCCCCTGCCAAGGCATCTAGCATTTGTCTCTCCATTGGAATGAGTCATTCGTAGAAATATTGAATTAAAAGTTCTTCCTTCATTTGATGTTGAGGGCATGATGCAACTAGAGTCTTGAAACATTCATAATATGCTGGAAAAGACTCCCCTTGGTTTTGTTGAATGCCACTAATTTTCTTCCTCAAAAGAATCACTCTTGAAGTTGGGAAGAATTTCTCTAAGAATGCCAGCTTCATGCTTTCCCAAGAAGTGACGGTTCCGGGTGCCAATTTGTATAGCCAATCTTTAGCCTTTTCCAAAAGAGAGAATGGAAAGACCTTCATCTTTAAAATGTTCCCATCGACATTGATGGGTGTCATGCTTGAACATACCACTTCAAACTCCTTAAGATGCTTGTTTGAATCTTCCATGGACAGCCCATGGTATTTTGGGATGTGATTCAAAAAGGTAGACTTCAATTCGAACTCATCGGTCTTGCCTTGAGCTGCCATTGGATATTGAATGCATAAAGGCATGGCATTGTCTAATCCCGAGGCTGAAAGTTCTTTGATTGTTCGATTGTCTGCTGTCATAACAGCCATAGGATGGACCTTAGCCAACATTAAAGGAATTAGCCCTACAACATGCATGCATCGCATACTTCTAGAGGAGGGGGCTAAACCAACTCGAGAGGCTCAACGTCGACTCAACCCTCCAATGATGGAAGTTGTGAAGAAAGAGATTATCAAATTACTTGATTGTGGAGCGATTTATCCTATCTCAAATAGCCATTGGGTTTCACCAGTCCAAGTTGTACCAAAGAAATCCAGAGTGACGGTGGTGAAGAATGCCGAGGATGAGCTTGGAGAGTTTGCATTGATTATAGAAAGCTCAACGCCACCACAATGAAGGATCACTTCCCTTTGCCGTTCATTGATCAAATGCTTGAAAGGTTAGCCGGTCATTCTTTTTATTGTTTTCTTGATGGTTATTTGGGATATAATCAAATTGTCATAGTAGCTCCGGATGACCAAGAAAATGCCACTTTCACATGTCCCTTTGGTACTTTTGCCTATCATCACATGCCCTTCGGCTTATGCAATGCACTTGCCACATTTCAAAGATGCATGGTAAGTATATTTTCAGATTTTGTGGAGAAGATTATTGAAGTTTTGATGGATGATTTTAGTGTATTTGGTGATTCATTTGATGATTGTTTACAAAATCTCACTTTGATCTTGAAACAATGCATTGAAACTAACCTTGTGTTAAATTGGGAAAAATGTCATTTCATGGTAAAACAAGGCATAGTTCTACGGCATATAATTTCGGCCAAGGGTATTGAGGTTGATAAATCAAAAATAGATATTGTACGCTACTTACCCTCTCCTACTTCGGTTAGAGAGGTTCATTCTTTTCTTGGACATGCAGGATTCTATTGGCGATTCATCAAGGACTTTTCAATGATTTCCAACCCCATTTGCCGACTTCTCCAAAAAGGTGTCCCATTCAAGTTCGATGAGGAATGTGAGAAAGCGTTCAAACACCTCAAAGAGATGTTCACTTCGGGCCCCATCATTGTTCCACCAAATTAGAGCCTTCCTTTTGAGCTTATGTGCGATGCCTCAGATTATGCATTAGGAGCTGTTTTAGACCAAAGGAAGAACAAGCAGCCACATGTCATCTATTATGCATCCCGGACCTTGAATGATGCCTAATTGAACTACTCCATAACGGAAAAAGAACTTCTTGCTATTGTTTTTGCTTTAGATAAGTTTCGTTCTTATTTACTTGGCACCAAAGTTATAATTTACATTGATCATACAGCGTTGAAGTACTTACTCACCAAGAAGGAGGCCAAACCAAGGCTTATTCGTTGGATGCTTCTTCTTCAAGAGTTCGATATCGAAATCTGGGACAAGAAAGGAACTGAAAACGTGGTGGCTAACCACTTCAGCAGCATGGTGCATGAAGAAGATGTTGTGCCTATCCCAGATACATTCCCAGATGAGCAGCTGCTGTCCATTGAGGTAAGTGAGCCATGGTATGCCGATTTAGTGAATTATTTGGTGTCTAAACAAGTACCAAGCAACCTAAATAAGCACCAACATGATAAACTTAAAAATGAGGCTCAGTTTTATGTATGGGATGATCCTTGTTTGTGGAAATATTGCGCTGATGTGCATGAGTCGGAGTTTAATTCAATTTTAACTTTTTGTCACACTTATGCATGTGGAGGTCACTTTGGCACTCAAAGGACTGCACGTAAAGTACTTGAATGTGGTTTTTATTGGCCTACTATCTTTAAGGATGCTAGAACTTTTTGCATAACATGTGATCGTTGTCTAAGAACCGGAAACATTGGTTCAAAAGACTAAATGCCGCAAACACCTACTTTGTGGTTGAAATTTTTGATGTTTGGGGTATTGATTTTATAGGTCCTTTTCCTTCATCCCATGGTTTTGTTTATATTTTACTTGCGGTTGATTATGTTTCGAAATGGGTGGAAGCATAAGCCACCCGTATTAATGATTCCAAAGTGGTTGCAGAATTTTTGAAAACTAACATATTTGCAAGATTTGGAATGCCAAGGGTTCTTATAAGTGATGGGGGCTCCCATTTTTGCAATCGAACCATTGAGGCGTTGCTCAAGAAGTATAATGTCACACATAAGGTGACAACACCTTATCATCCTCAAACAAGTGGGCAAGCCGAAGTTTCTAATCGCGAAGTCAAATAGATTTTGGAGAAGACCATTGGGCCAAATCGGAAGGATTGGAGCTTGCGTTTGAATGATGCATTGTGGGCATATCGTACGTCCTACAAAACACCAATTGGCATGTCCCCATTTCGGCTCATCTATGGGAAACCATGTCATCTTCCCGTTGAATTGGAGCACAAAGCACATTGGGCCGTCAAAACTTTCAATATGGACATTGATGCCGCTGGAATCCATAGGAAGTTTCAATTGAATGAGCTTGAGGAAATAAGGAATGAAGCTGATGAGAATGCTTGAATTTACAAGGAGAAAACAAAGGCATTCCATGACAAGATGATTCGTAGCAAGACATTCTCAATTAGGCAGAAAGTGTTACTCTTCAATTCTTGCCTTCAATTGTTTCCCGATAAGTTACGTTCTAAGTGGATTGGTCCTTTTGTTATTACTAATGTCTTTCCTTATGGTGCAATTCAAATTCAAAGTTTAAAGACCAAAAACGAATTCAAAGTCAATGGACGTTGGTTGAAGCCATATTATGACCACTTTGAGGAGCATGTAGTGGAGGAGATACCCCTCCATACCGTGGGCTCCAATGAAGCTTAAGAGGAAGTATCGTCCGGTTGGAAGACGTTAAAGCAAGTGCTTCTTGGGAGGCAACCCACGCAAATAAAGAAGAACTAGGAAGCTCCAACACTCCACAACCAGATTTGCGTCCTTAAACCCTACTCTTTATTGCTTTTACTTTGCCATGTTTGTCATATTTGTTAGTTGTGTTATTTGGTTGGTTGTTTGTGAAGTCTATGCTTAAAACATTGAGGACAATGTTTGGTTTAAGTGTTGGGGGGGGGGGGAACATATGATTTTTCGTTGATTTTCGTGGGATTTTTGAAGGAAGATTTGTGAAAAACATGTTCATTTAAGCAACATCAATAGCATGCAATTAACAATTAAAGGCGGAATCATGCTTGTATGCACTTAAAACAAAACATTTACCCATGAAATTCAAAGCCTAGTAGATAGGTGAACCAAGACTCAACTCAAAACAAAGTGAGTTGAGAAATCAATACCTTTGTAGATTCCTCTTTGCATAAGCAAAGGCTAATCACCCAAAGAGAGGGCCTTCATTCCTTGCATCTTAGATCCATGGATTTGGATGGATGAAAAGGTTTCTCCAAGTTCCCAAAATTGAGAACCTCTAATGATTCATCACCAAGGCATAATGAAGAAGAAATGAGTGACCTTGGAGGAGTTTGATTGCCAGATGATCCCTCCAAGGTGGCCTAAATTTTAGAGAGAAAGGAGAGCTTGTGTTCTCATCCTTTCCCCAAAAATTACCATATGTAAATTTTAGGCTATAAAGTCCTTTATATAGTCCCTTCAAATAAGTGACCTAATGGACCAAAAGCCCTATTCTTCTAACATGGCAAGCCTATAGGGTTTATTGGGCTTTCAAGCCCTTTGTTTATTCAAGTTGTCATACAACTTGAGTTAATGGGCTTGACATTCAAATCCCATTGGGCCTTGCGGCCCAAAACTAACCCGAGGTCTTTAACGAACTTATTCGTTTGATTAATTAACATATTAATTAATCCTAGCCTTAGATAAACAATTAAACCATTTAATTATTCTTACTCATCTCCGTTGTTTCTTCAAACTCTACCTTACTCGGTGAACGATCCATTAGGTTCCTTTTAGCGAGGCAGTGGGCGATTAAAACTCTTTCTAATCGATTGTGAATTGAAACTTACTTTCAATTCTCCCGTTAGTGATAATACACTTTTAGGGCTTCCACAAACCATGGTTGACGCCTAGCAGCATGTCATGGTTACCCAAGCTAATCAGAAAAGGTGGAGAACCTATTCAGTTTTAGGATTACAAATGCAATACGATCTTTCTCTAATACAATACTCTTGACCACATTGTTTGGTTTGATAGTTTATTCATGTCTACTATCCAATGTGAGTCTTGTGCTTATATGATTACCTTGAATGTGATTTGGAACACATTCCTAAATCTCATTTATACTTTGGCCAAAGATTCTTAATCATATCATAGAGTATTCTCCCTCAAACAGTTTGAAGGTTAGAGATCCCTTGTTGCGCATTCACTTGCCTCCATGGCTAAGTGGCTTAACCCCAACGATGCCATGGACACCCTCCTGATGGAGTGACTTTGACATAATCAAAGATTAAGGACCTAACCACAAGACAACTGTGATGCCTCAGGTCAAAAGACTAATTTGCATTATCCCAACCATGAGTTCTCATGTGACATGAATATGAGAACTCTTCGTTGATCGTGTTCAGTGAACTCATTCTCTATTGAGCACCTACGTACTTGTCTTGATGTTACACACACCAATGACTCGAGACTAGTCACTCTCCCTGAGAGAAGACATAGCACGTACTGATCTTAACGGACTGTCAATGCCCAATTGACAATCCTATGATCAGGAACGTTTAGGATGTGTCAACGAAAGAATGGTCTCATGAATCTAACTTCTTTAGATCGCATTCTTCCAATCACATATTCCTTGGACTTATCGTTTAAGCATATAACATTTATATGAGACGGCTCAAACAATAATGTTTGCCCTTAATATTAAACTAGATTAGTTTAACATGTGAAATGTCCATAAAGTATCATCATATGATTGGTTTTAGGGCACATTTCCAACAATCTCCCACTTGCACTAGAGCCAATCAGCTTAGTCATCAGTGATGATACCTCTTCTGTAGTCATTTCATAAATGGCTGAGTAGTAGGCCTAGACAATGGATATCTATATGTTATCCATAGAAGCAACCTTGAGAATAACGACGTCACCATTATACATGATTCTCAATCATGTGGTTCAGTCTCTCATTTGAGTTCAGACCTTGATGAGACCTTGATTCCCTGGCTTGAGCTATCGCCCCATTAATGTCATACACTTTCTGGTTAGAACCGAATGGAGAGTTCATGAATGAACTTTCCCATCCAAACAACAATGTTGTAAGCTTCTATATGGCAATATATTTTGCATACATGATGGAACACATTAAAGTCATTACTTTTAACGTTTCCACCCAAATATCTCTTTAGTCATAATAAAGAGATATCTCATTATCACTTCATTCATAATGAAGAGATATTCTATGATGGATTAGATTCATAATCTAATATATTTACGCTTCCATTACGTTACTCTAATTCTTCCTCATTCTTGAGGAATCCATCCTTAGTATTTCTTAAATAGCTAAGGATTCACTTGACAGTTGCCATGGTTCTGATCCTGGGCTTGCACTGATATCATCTTGTACCGTTCTAGGTACAACTTATATCAATGTTTTCATACAATATGAAATACATAAATCACCTTTCTGCGTATGCATAAAGGATTCTATTTACGCATTATTTCTTTGGGAGTCAAAGGGTACATTCCCTTTGAGAAGAACAACTTCCTAGTCTCACTAGAATTGTCATTCTAATTGAAGTTTATCATCATATGAGAAACTTCCTAGCATCTCATTGTCTATTTTAGGGATTGATATAATCCAATTATATCTTGAAATCTATCATTATAGATTTCCATCCCATGTATATAGACTATGTCTCCCATATACATTCTATCATTATAGAATGTTTAAAGTCATAACTTTAACGATGAAGAATTCCTTTCATTTTCAAAATTAATATATATCATGTATATATATTCAAATTTAGGAATATGATCAACTCCCACTAATCTTTTGTAAACCTAGTAAACAAAAGATTCATTTACATCTTTATGAGAAATCAAACAATTGATCTTTTCTCATAAGACGCTTATAGCTCCCACTAGCTTGCTAAGATCCATGATGGATGGATCTCTACAACTAACCTGTCTTGTGATTTATTGTTTTAGACATATATTATCAAGACTATCTTAATAATGGTTTCGGAAACCCATATTATGTCCAAACCATTCAACTGAGACGGTTTATAAACCTTGGAGCTTGTGGTATAGGAACTAGGTTGTCTTAGAAGTATATATCATATATATATGGGTAATTGATAATGTCCAATGAACAAAATCTTATTTATGTTCATTCTTCTCCTAATGGAGAAATTCATTATCTTACGATGCTACTTTCCTTGATATTTTTTAAGGAAATTAATCTAAAGTGTTACTTTTTTCTTGGATCAAATCTAAGGAGGTAAATACTTTAGACGTCTTACTCATCTACTTACATTTCTTGAATTCTTTGAAAACTTTTGCAAAGTATTCGGACATGTGTTTATTCAAAATAAACTATAGTCCAACCGAGAGTGATCTTCGGTGAATGTCATACAACATGAGTAGTATTATGTTGTGGACAAGTGCCACTAACATCTAAGTGAATTAACCTCAACAACTTTGTGATTCTTTCTTCTTTCCAAAAGAATAAAGATTCGAACATTTCGCCTCTATACAATTTTAACAAGAAGGTATTGGATCCGGATCTAACGATCCAAAGCATCCATCTATGACCAACTCGTAACTTATGTTTTAGAGGTATCACAACTCAGTTGGGATTAGTCACTACTTTGCAACCTTTTGGGTTTTAAGCATCATCGTATTCTAAACAGTTAAACTACCACATCATCTCTACTATAGAGACAACCAATTAAATTACAATAATCTAATTATTCATTAATAAAGAACAATGTTTTGTCAAACAAAACATTCATCCATCTCTACAATAGTGACGGAATTAAGTTCCTTAAAATTGGGACGTAAAGATAATCTTTGGTTTTTCCAATTTGTTTGGTAGTTCATATCAGGAAGTAAGTACAATCCGCTTTCGCAGAGATCTATATTTGATTCACTTTTCGAATGTGAAGTACTTTCTCTTCTCTCATTTATCTTCTACTTCTTATTAGCCACACTTTTACAACGATTGTAAAACATAGTTGCTAATACAGAATCATGTATTCAAGTAGAAGAACCAACTGTTTTGAATTTTTCAAGAACATTTTACAACACCTTCAAAAGGTGTGTTCTTGACACTTGCAAGACATTTCTTGCAAATACCCCTTCCAATGTCCATCCTTTCATAAAGAAAGTTTGTTCCCTTGGAGTTATTTTGCCTTCTTCATTTGACTTCCCTTTTGATTACAATAGTCATGGTCCCTAAACTCCCACTATCTCTTTTGAAACTTATTTCAAATGTGTTATACACATCAAACGATTTGGAGAGCGTGCGGTTATTGTTCACTATATCGTTTACAATAAACTTAGTGAACCATTAGGATAGGGACACAAAGGTGAAGTCCTTGCCTAGTTTCCGTCTCGTTAAGTGGTTTAACACTTCAACACTCAATGATTCAAAATCATCATAAGTCCATATAAATGGACTATTTTTGTCAACCAACCATTATGTTCTAAACATAATAACAAACTTTCAAGAGTTGTTCAAGGCAACTCTCATTTCTTCATACAACAATTTGTAAGTGAAGAATCATGGCACATAAAGTGTCCATGCCCTTGTGCTTACTTCTCAAGTTCCTTGTTCGTGTAACAAAGAGACAAGCACTAAAGTTTGTGTTGATTAAGGGTTGTTCAAAGCAACTCTTATTTCTTCATACAACAATTTGTATTTGAAGAATTATTACATTAAAAGTATTGTCCTTCTCATGTTAGACTTATCTAACATATTCTTCCAATGATACATTATCAATAGGAAGATTGTGAGGATGAGACTACTTAGTTACATCTACAAGCCATTAAAGACAATCTATGGGATTGTAGAACTAAGTCCGGAAATTAAAGCATTCGGCTTTTCTTTGTCAAGTTTTGGATAGCGTTTGCAAATATATTGGTAAACAAATACATAACGAATATAAATTGATTGATTTTAAGCCATTTGATTCGGGTCTTTAAATCAAATAGCACCACCCACTATTTTTGGCAAATTCCATATCCCTCATCAGAATTCGAGAGTTTTGTTGAACTCTTAGCGGGGTATGGGAGACTCACCATTACCAAGCCCACCTCAGAATTATATCATTTTGGTTAGCAAAAATAATGATGAGAGAATAACACTTTAGTCATGTACAACTCTTGTAATTACCCATCTAGTTTGGCCTCTAGAGAATGAATGCCTCAGAATTATATCATGTTGGCACCATTGCACTTAGTTAAGTTATTCCCACCATGCTTAGTTTATGTAGAGGTTCAAGCACAACCTCAGAATTATATCATGTTGGTCATACTCGTTGTCTACACTCACCTCATCATATGCGTATAGACTCCTCCTGAATGTAAGCATGCACTTTGTACTCCCCCATTATAGGGTGAAGCCGGTGTACAAGTCACAAACGATTGGAGCCTACCACGGTGGAAGGCCACGAAGAGATATTCAAAGCATCTCTCGCTTATCAACTTAATATTGATTTGGTTGAGGGTTTTTAGGTCTCATCACATATAAACATACATTTTAATCCAATTAAAACATTTTGGTCCTATTACAACTATTGGTCCATATGATTGATTTAGTAGTATATAATACTCCCACTATGCTTTTAAAACGGGTTTTAAAGCAAGACTATATGGTACTACTAACATAAGATTTGCATTCATTGATGGACTATATAGTTGCCTTAGGGCCTTAGGATGACTATGAACCTTTGATTCGATTCAAACACGAGCCTAGTGTTGAATCTCGGTCTAGGGATGGTGATTGATTTTAGTTACGCGTTTAATCACATTAAGGCGTGTTGTCTTATTGGGCGTTGGACCCAACTACTCCATTTCATGCATATCGAATAAAACAAGAAAGGAGTACTTCAAAGTAAATAAGAGCTTATGCTCTTTTACAACAATTGATCAAATCAAATTACTTTAAAGTAAAGAAGAGCTTATGCTCTTTTACAACAATTGATCATATCAAATTACAACCAAAATTTAATCTACACATTCCCATGGTTCAAACAAATTTGAAACGGCCTTTCACATAGCTCAATTATCGTAGGCTAAGGTTCATAATCACCCTTTCTTTAATTAATTAACGCTTTAACTAATTAAACTTGAATGCAACATTTTCATTTGGTTTTTGTATCCATAGAATTGATTTAAATGGAGCTAAATGAAATGAAAATCCAATTCTCATTTAAAGAGACAAAACAATTTTGTTCTCTACCTAATTTGGGCCAAAATGCTATGACCTCAACTTGTTTGGGCCATAGTGCAATTAACCTCAACTTTTGGGCTATTTTGCAAAAACTTAAACTTTTGGGGTCACTTTGTAAAAACACAAAAGTCCACTACTTCATGTAATTACAACTTGAACCCAAAAATTTCCACAAAAAATAAAACTTCATTAAAGGAGCAAAACAATTTGTCCTTTTAGTGATTTTGGACCTTTACGTAAAAACGTAAACTTTTGGGTCAAAATGCAAATACACAAAAGTATCAAAACTTTATATAATTGCATAAAAGCCCCACAAGGACCCTAATTGAGTAGGGTGGCCGGCCATTTGAAACAAAATGTATAAAAATTTCAAAGTTTTTGTAAGTGGGGTGTGTGTAATGGAATAAATCATTACACACCAACCCACTAAAATTTCTTTAATTTTTCAAAATAAATATCTAATATATTTAAACATAAGAAATATTTCAAAACAAAAACTTTATGAAATAAATCAAAACTTTGAATCAAAACACCAAACCTTTTGTTCTTGGCAAGAACATATCAAGAACAATGAAGAACATTCATGAAAACCCATAAGAGCTCCATGAACATTCTTCACCCAAAAACATACCAAAACCACTCAAACTTAAGGGAAATAACATACAACCATACTAGGGTATATAGGGGTTCCAAAAGTCACTTTAAAACACTTTTAACAAGTCAAACAAGAACCCAAAATTCCACCCTTTGGATTTGGCCGAATTTCCCCAAAAACATGGCACCAAATTTTAGCTCCAAAATTCATGCTCATATGAACTACATCTACAACATTTGAGATGGCAAATTTTCTAACAAAATTTACATTCAAAGAAGCAAGAATAAAGCTTGTAACAATTACAACATTCAAATCACAAACTATGAACTACAAAACCCAAAAGGATTCACCAACTACTAGACATAGGCTCTTGATACCACTTGAAGGAAGATTTGTGAAAAACATGTTCATTTAAGCAACATCAATAGCATGCAATTAACAATTAAAGGCGGAATCATGCTTGTATGCACTTAAAACAAAACATTTACCCATGAAATTCAAAGCCTAGTAGATAGGTGAACCAAGACTCAACTCAAAACAAAGTGAGTTGAGAAATCAATACCTTTGTAGATTCCTCTTTGCATAAGCAAAGGCTAATCACCCAAAGAGAGGGCCTTCATTCCTTGCATCTTAGATCCATGGATTTGGATGGATGAAAAGGTTTCTCCAAGTTCCCAAAATTGAGAACCTCTAATGATTCATCACCAAGGCATAATGAAGAAGAAATGAGTGACCTTGGAGGAGTTTGATTGCCAGATGATCCCTCCAAGGTGGCCTAAATTTTAGAGAGAAAGGAGAGCTTGTGTTCTCATCCTTTCCCCAAAAATTACCATATGTAAATTTTAGGCTATAAAGTCCTTTATATAGTCCCTTCAAATAAGTGACCTAATGGACCAAAAGTCCTATTCTTCTAACATGGCAAGCCTATAGGGTTTATTGGGCTTTCAAGCCCTTTGTTTATTCAAGTTGTCATACAACTTGAGTTAATGGGCTTGACATTCAAATCCCATTGGGCCTTGCGGCCCAAAACTAACCCGAGGTCTTTAACGAACTTATTTGTTTGATTAATTAACATATTAATTAATCCTAGCCTTAGATAAACAATTAAACCATTTAATTATTCTTACTCATCTCCGTTGTTTCTTCAAACTCTACCTTACTCGGTGAACAATCCATTAGGTTCCTTTTAGCGAGGCAGTGGGCGATTAAAACTCTTTCTAATCGATTGTGAATTGAAACTTACTTTCAATTCTCCCGTTAGTGATAATACACTTTTAGGGCTTCCATAAACCATGGTTGACGCCTAGCAGCATGTCATGGTTACCCAAGCTAATCAGAAGAGGTGGAGAACCTATTCAGTTTTAGGATTACAAATGCAATACGGTCTTTCTCTAATACAATACTCTTGACCACATTGTTTGGTTTGATAGTTTATTCATGTCTACTATCCAATGTGAGTCTTGTGCTTATATGATTACCTTGAATGTGATTTGGAACACATTCCTAAATCTCATTCATACTTTGGCCAAAGATTCTTAATCATATCATAGAGTATTCTCCCTCAAACAGTTTGAAGGTTAGAGATCCCTTGTTGCGCATTCACTTGCCTCCATGGCTAAGTGGCTTAACCCCAACGATGCCATGGACACCCTCCTGATGGAGTGACTTTGACATAATCAAAGATTAAGGACCTAACCACAAGACAACTGTGATGCCTCAGGTCAAAAGACTAATTTGCATTATCCCAACCATGAGTTCTCATGTGACATGAATATGAGAACTCTTCGTTGATCGTGTTCAGTGAACTCATTCTCTATTGAGCACCTACGTACTTGTCTTGATGTCACACACACCAATGACTCGAGACTAGTCACTCTCCCTGAGAGAAGACATAGCACGTACTGATCTTAACGGACTGTCAATGCCCAATTGACAATCCTATGATCAGGAACGTTTAGGATGTGTCAACGAAAGAATGGTCTCATGAATCTAACTTCTTTAGATCGCATTCTTCCAATCACATATTCCTTGGACTTATCGTTTAAGCATATAACATTTATATGAGACGGCTCAAACAATAATGTTTGCCCTTAATATTAAACTAGATTAGTTTAACATGTGAAATGTCCATAAAGTATCATCATATGATTGGTTTTAGGGCACATTTCCAACAATTTTATCACCCATCACTTCTAATGTTGTTACTCACTGTTTTTAATGTGTTTTTGAGTGCTTTTATGTGTCTTAAATAGAAAATATGAAAATTTTGAAAAAAATTCGAAAAAAAGTTTTGAAAAACCCAAAAATAGTTGTTTTAGAGTTGTTTTTGTGTGTTTGTTTGTGTTTTAGGGTACCTTCCAACACAATGATGAGGATTTGGTTTTTAATTGCATGACTATTAAAGAAAGTTACAAACATGGGTGGAAGTTTGATATGCTCTTTGGTTTATGCTTAGTTGCAGTTGACATTTAAGAATTCACATGTAATCAAAAAGGAAAAAAATCAGTTTTTGTAACATGCTTGAAGGAAGAAACTCAAACTAATGCTACAACCCGGAGAGATTTGAGCCTAAACTTTATTTGGAGAGTTATTAATCTTGATTTCTTGTTTTCTAAAGTCATTGCATGATCTCATTATTTCTTTGCTTGGTTTCTACTTAGAATGCGTTTCATCACTATAGTTCCAAATACTAGAACTCATGCCTGTTTCATTCAAAGCATAAAATTGAGTGCATAACATAAAACAAGATGAAGTTGTTTTGTTAAAACAGAGCCTTAGCCTATTTTCTTTGTTAACCACATTGTCCTTACCTAGCCTAGAATAGGACTATCCAAACCATATTCTTAAAGAATAGTAAAGCATGACTTAGAGGGAATTCATTTGGTTCTACAAATTTGCAGAAAAAACAAGTGTGGGGGAAGGATTTTCGTAGGAATTCTATGAGGTTGTACATGTAGTGTGCCAAAGAAAAAGAATAGGGCATGAAAAAAAAAATGTGAAAAAGAAAGAAAAAGAGTTGAAAATATGTGAGAATGAACTCACAAGTGTTGATTGTTGAAGAAAGGATCCAAAAGTTTGAATCTGGCCCTAAGTATTGTGTGAATCTTCCTTTGGTGTTCAAAGTTGATTTCTGCATTCAAAAGTGAATTCTAAGTGTTTATCTCATTACTTTGCTTACTATGGCTTTTAAGAACTTTTGTTCATCCTTACCTTTCTTTGTTAGCCAATACCTTAGCCCCATTACAACCATTATACTTCTATCTTGATTGTTATGTTTTTTAATATGTGGAGTTTTAAATTGGTTTGTGTTGGAAATGTGCCCTAAAACCAATCATATGATGATACTTTACGGACATTTCACAAAGTTAAACTAATGTAGTTTAACTGTAAAGGGCAAAGATTATTGTTTGAGCCGTCTCATATAAATGTTATATGCTTAAACGATAAGTCCAAGGAATATGTGATTGGAAGAATGCGATCTAAAGAAGTTAGATTCATGAGACCATTCTTTCGTTGACACATCCTAAACGTTCCTGATCATAGGATTGTCAATTGGGCATTGACAGTCCGTTAAGATCAGTACGTGCTATGTCTTCTCTCAGAGAGAGTGACTAGTCTCGAGTCATTGGTGTGTGTGACATCAAGACAAGTACGTAGGTGCTCAATAGAGAATGAGTTCACTGAACATGATCAACGAAGAGTTCTCATATTCATGTCACATGAGAACTCATGGTTGGGATAATGCAAATTAGTCTTTTGACCTGAGGCATCACAGTTGTCTTGTGGTTAGGTCCTTAATCTTTGATTATGTCAAAGTCACTCCATCAGGAGGGTGTCCACGGCATCGTTGGGGTTAAGCCACTTAGCCATGGAGGCAAGTGAATGCGCAACAAGGGATCTCTAACCTTTAAACTGTTTGAGGGAGAATACTCTATGATATGATTAAGAATCTTTGGCCAAAGTATGAATGAGATTTAGGAATGTGTTCCAAATCACATTCAAGGTAATCATATAAGCACAAGACTCACATTGGATAGTAGACATGAATAAACTATCAAACCAAACAATGTGGTCAAGAGTATTGTATTAGAGAAAAGACCGTATTGCATTTGTAATCCTAAGACTGAATAGGTTCTCCACCTCTTCTGATTAGCTTGGGTAACCATGACATGCTACTAGGCGTCAACCATGGTTTGTGGAAGCCCTAAAAGTGTATTAACACTAACGGGAGAATTGAAAGTAAGTTTCAATTCACAATCGATTAGAAAGAGTTTTAATCGCCCACTGCCTCGCTAAAAGGAACCTAATGGATCGTTCACCGAGTAAGGTAGAGTTTGAAGAAACAACGGAAATGAGTAAGAATAATTAAATGGTTTAATTATTTATCTAAGGCTAGGATTAATTAATATGTTAATTAATCAAACGAATAAGTTCGTTAAAGACCTCGGGTTAGTTTTGGGCCGCAAGGCCCAATGGGATTTGAATGTCAAGCCCATTAACTCAAGTTGTATGACAACTTGAATAAACAAAGGGCTTGAAAGCCCAATAAACCCTATAGGCCGGCCATGTTAGAAGAATAGGGCTTTTGGTCCATTAGGTCACTTATTTGAAGGGACTATATAAAGGACTTTATAGCCTAAAATTCATTAAGGGTTGTTTTTGGGGAAAGGATGAGAACACAAGCTCTCCTTTCTCTCTAAAATTTCGGCCACCTTGGAGGGATCATCTAGCAATCAAACTCCTCCAAGGTCACTCATTTCTTCTTCATTATGCTTTGGTGATGAATCATTAGAGGTTCTCAATTTTGGGAACTTTGGAGAAACCTTTTTTATCCATCCAAATCCATAGATCTAAGATGCAAGGAATGAAGGCCCTCTCTTTGGGTGATTAGCCTTTGTTTAAATACAAAGAGGAATCTACAAAGGTATATATTTCAACTCACTTTGTTTTGAGTTGATTATTGGTTCACCATTTTACTAGGCTTTGAACATTCATGGGTAATGTTTTGTTTTTAAGTGCATGCTAGCATGATTCCGCCTTTAATTTGTTAATTGCATGCTAATGATGTTGCTTAAATGAACATGTCATCTTCCAAAATAATCCTTCAGTTGTCAAATTGTAGTAAGTATGTAAGTAGGGATCGTTCTAGACCGGGGATTAGGAGGGCTTGCTAAAACCTCTAAACTGACTCAAAAACATAAAAACAAGGTTAAAAACGTTCACAAAGACTCAAAGGACTCAAAACAAGTTCAAAAGACTCAAAACTGCCTAAAAACACTAACTAGGCAGTTTTTGACCTTAAACCCAATTTTGGACGAATTTAAGATTATGGCTTGATTCAAAACATTTTAAAACATAAACTAAACAGATTCTAAGCACTAAAGAACAAGAAAGTAAATGGGGGTTTTGATTTGACGAAAATTGAAATAACAAAACAAGTTAATAAACTAGGCAGAATTGTAAAACGAATTCCTTGAAAACAAGATAATGGATGGATTAGTTAGAGGTCCATTCTCCACACAAGACACATTTGTATATGAATCGATTCTCCAATTGCTTTTCATTAACTATGATGCTCAACACCCCAAGTTAACCGTGATGCACTAATTAACTCTCAAATTTTCCTTATGTTATTGAATTGGATGATTGCATACGACAATTCAAATCATTCCCCATAAGTCCCCTACATGATTGCATAATAGAGATACAAGCAAGAATCATTAAGTTCTATGAAAATTATAAGTGTTGACGAGGCAATTGTAACTATGAATGCATGATACTCTTGCCAAGAATTCAATTAACGCGGTTGTGACTAGCAACCTTCACTACTCATGTTTATAAACTTGTGACGATTAGGTGAAACTCGTTTATAAACTAGCATCGAGTTTATGCATGAAGACTAAGTATGCATCCCTAATCAACATACAAAAACAAGTTTTTAATAAACAGATAATTGAATTGCAATCACAACTTAACAAATCACAATTGGAAGAAATCAATTCATATTTCAAACATGTTCATGGCTTCAAACTTTCCCCTAACTAATTAGGGGTTTAGCCACTCATGATTACAACAAACTTAAAGAGTAATAACAAAGTAAACATTGAAAACAAGAATCGAAGTACACTTAAAAATTCCAACAACTCAATCTTGAATTGTATGAACGTTTAAGCCTCTTCTCCTCTAGTTGCTGCGGCACAAGGGGTTTTGGTGAGTTTTGGGGGTTATGGATGATGTAGAATGATGTGTTTAGGGTAGGGATGGATGTAGGGGAAGGCAAGGAGTGTTTTTGGGCAGAAAATATGAAGAATGGTGAAGTATGGCTGTGTTAGAGAGAGGGAATGAATTTCTGGCGTGAATGAATGTGTATGAGAGGTGGTGATCTGATCTAGGGGTTAATATGAGTATATATAGGCACTTAGACCCCTAGGGTAATCAGATATGGACTTGAATTAATTAATGGGAGAGCATGGGAGTGACAGCTAGGGTGAATGATTAAAGGAAAAGTGCATGTGGCTAATTTGTGGTGCAATGATGAAAGGCAAAGTGCATATGGCTGATTTGTGGTGCAATGATGGGAGTGCATGTGGCTGCAATGGATTAAAGGATGGGAGTGCATGTGGCTGCAATGGATTAAAGGATGGAAGTGCATGTGGCTCTAATGTAGCCTTCTAGAAATCAGGTTTTTAGGCCCCCTTGCAACTCCCTAACTGAATTCAAGCCTTTCAAATTCGTCCATCCTCATGCCTCCATGCTTGCACTATCCAATCTTGGCCCAAAAATGCTCTAGAATGCTCCAAATTGCTTCTTTTTGCATACTTTGACACTAAAACCTGAAATTGCACGAAAATAACTTTAAACACTATAATTAACATAGTTTAGCTAATTAAATGCAAGAAAACAAGCTAACTAAGTCGTATAAATATGCTCCTATCACCCTCCATCACTTATGATTACTCGTGGCATTCCAAACCTTGCAAATAGGTTAGTTCTAATGAAATATGCAACCACTCGAGAATCATTAGTTCGGGTGGCTTTTGCTTCTACCCATTTCAACACATAATCCACAGCAAGTAAGATATAAAGGAACCTATGTGAGGAAGGAAAAGGACTGATAGGAGCATATTTATGCGACTTAGTTAGCTTGTTTTCTTGCATTTACCTAAATTCTACTTGTTAGAGTGTTTTAAGCTATTTTCGTGTGTTTTTAGGTTCAATAGACTAAGTTGGCAAGAAAGTGCAATTTGGAGCATTTTAGAGCAGTTTTGGGCTTGGAATGGATTGCACATGCATGGAGCAAGGTGGATGGACGAATTTGAAGATCAAGAGAGGCTAGGAATGTGATTAAGATCTAGAAGAATTAAATTGAAGACTTTGAAGATAAGGAATCAGCTACAAAGAAGGAATATTATCCAAATTTCCTTATCTTATCCAAACCTTATCTAACCTTATCTTATCTTATCATATCCTAATCTTTTCCTACCTTAATTCCAACTTCAAAGAGGACTCCTTTTCACATTAAATCACCTAAATATCAAGTTCTAGAAGCCCTATTTTCGTGCATTAAGTTTATGCCACATGTAACCCTTCTAGAAGTTCTAGAATCTGCCACAAGGACCATTCCTTGTCCTCTTTGGAATCTGATTGAAAGTATCCTTGTTCTTTGGTGATTTGGAGTCCTAATTCCTCTCCTTTTCAGCCCAATTTCGTGCCTCCCCTTCACCCTATAAATACATGATGCCACAACACTCAAAAACCACCACCCTCTACCACAAATTCACACCACACCATCCACCACACCTTGATAGGAGCATATTTATGCTACTTAGTTATGTTGTTTCCTTGCATTTAGTTACTTAATTACTATCTATTTTAGTCTTTTAAGCTATTTTCGTATGTTTTTAGGTCCTAATGGCAAAAGGAGCAAGAAAGTGCATTTTGAGGCTATTTGGAGCAGTTTTGGGCATAGATTGGATAGCTTAACTATGGAGCAATGTGGATGGACGAAATTGAAGTCAAGAGATGCTAGGAAAGGCTAAAAATCTGGAGAAAGAAGTTCAAATGCAAAGAAGATAAGGAAAGAGCAAGAAATAAGGAACCTTATCCAAATTTCCCTATCTTATCCAAACCTTATCCAACCTTACCTTATCTTATCCTATCCTAATCTTTTCCTACCTTAATTCCAACTTCAAAGAGGACTCCTTTTCACATTAAATCACCTAAATATCAAGTTCTAGAAGCCCTATTTTCGTGCATTAAGTTTATGCCACATTTAACCCTTCTAGAAGTTCTAGAATCTGCCACAAGGACCATTCCTTGTCCTTCTTGGAATCTAATTGAAAGTATCCTTGTTCTTTGATGATTTGGAGTCCTAATTCCTCTCCTTTTCAGCCCAAATTCGTGCCTCCCCTTCACCCTATAAATACTTGATGCCACAACACTCAAAAACCACCACCCTCTACCACAAATTCACACCACACCATCCACCACACCTCAAGAGCCTAAATTCACACAAATCCCCATTGTTGGCAGCAAGGAAGGAAGGAGGAGCCACCTGGAGTGTTTCTAGGTGTATTCAATTTTTGTTTTCAATGTTTAATTTATATTCTCATTGTTTTGTTGTAAACATGAGGAACTAATTTTGTTTTGGCTAGAGGAGACTTTGAAACCATGATTATATTTGCAATATGAATTGATTAATTTTAGTTGTGATTTCATAAATTGTGAATGCAATTTACTTAACCGTTTGATGGATAACTTATTCTTGTTTGTTGATTAAGGGTGCACACTTAATTTGCATGCTTGAATTTGGTGCTAGAATATAAGGGAGTTTCACATAATCGTTACAAACTTATATTCACAAGTAGTTAAGGTTGTTTTCACAATCATGTTAAGTAAATTCCTAGCATGAGTATCATGATGTCATAGTTACAAGTGCTTTGTCAATACTTATGATTTTCATAGAACGTAATGATCTTTGATTGTATCTCTATTATGATGTCATGTAGGGGACTTTTGAAGAATGCTTTGGGTTGTCGTATGATGTCATCCAATCCAATAACTTAAGGAAAATCTGAGGGTTAATTAGTGATGTCGCGGTTAATCTGGGGTGTTGAGGTTCATGGTTTATCGAAAAGCAACTGGAAATCAATTTGTATGCAAGTGTGTCATGTGTGGAGAAGGACCCTCTAGCTATCAAATCATCCATCGTTTTTCCCAAATTCGTCCAAAACCTTGTTTAAGTCTTTTAGTTACTTGTTTTTATCTTAAATTCGTCAAAAACCCAATCCCCTTTATTTAGTTGTGTCAAATCTGTCCTAAAGTGTGTTTTTGAGTGTTTTGAGTCAAAACCAATTCTATTTTCGTCCAAATTGAGTCCTAGAGTCTAGTTTGAGTCTTTTTAATTGTTTTGTGTTGTTTTGAGTCTTTTAAGTTTGTTTTGAGTCATTAAGAGTCTTTTGAGTTTGTTTAAGTGTTTTGAAGCATATTTTTATATCTTTGAGTCAATTTTCATTAGATTAGCAATCCCTCCTAATCCCCGGCCTAGAACGATCCCTACTTGTATCTATACTACAATTGTCAAAAAGAGCCTAAATTCACACAAATCCCCATTGTTGGCAGCAAGGAAGGAAGGAGGAGCCACCTAGAGTGTTTCTAGGTGTATTCTATCTTTGTTTTTAATGTTTAAGTTTAATTATCTTTGTTTTGCCATGATTATATGTTTTATATGAATTGATTATATCCAGTTATTGTTTCTTAAGGCATGAATGTGATTTGCTTATCTAAGTTATTAAAACTTGTTTATGTATATGGGTTGGGGGTCGACACTTAATTCGCATGCATGAATTTGATGCTAGAGTATAAGGGGGTATCACGTAACAATTATTCACTTATATTCACAAGTAGTGGAGGTTGCTAGTCACAATCGTGTTAAGTAAATCCTTGGTATGAGTTTCATGCGTTTCATAGTGATGAATGCCTTGTCAATGCTTATGATTTTTGATGTGACAATTATACGCACACAAATTAAACCCTCTTTTTATCAATTGTAGTGAAGAATGTAAGTGATGTGAGAATTACTTGACACTCAAATTAAACCCTCGTTTGACAATTGTAGTAGAATGGATAAGTGAGGGATCGTTCTAGACCGGGGATTAGGAGGGCTTGTTAATCACTTGGATTTTGACTCAAAAACGTAAAAACAATATAAAACACTAAACTAGACTCAAAGAATGTGAAACTAAACGTTAAAACATTAAGACAAACCAAAAGACTCAAAATTCTTTAAAAACACAAACTGAATTGATTTCTAACTAATTTGACAATAAAGTAAAGGGGGGATTGTGTTTGGACGAGATTAAATTAAATGGACAAATTGTAATTAAAGGCAAAACGTAAATATGAATGAGATGAAAATATGGATGATGGAATAGCCAAGGGGTTCATCTCCACACATGTTATACTTGCATACAAAATTGATTCTCAGTTGGTCTTTCGATAAATTATGAAACTCAACACCCCGGGTTAATTAGGTCCGCTTAAATTAACCGTCAAGTTTTCCTAATGTTATTGAATTGGATGACATCATTCGACAACCCAAAGCATTCCTCACAAGTTCCCTACATGAATTGCATAATAGAGATACAAGCAAGAATCATTAAGCATCATGAAAACTATAAGTGTTGACGAGGCATTCGTTACTATGATTGCATGAAACTTATGCCAAGAATTTGTTTAACGCGATTGTTTATAAGCAACCTCCACTACTTGTGAATATAAGTTCATAACGATTAGGTGAAATTCACTTATATTCTAGCGTCAAATTCATGCATGAAAATTAAGCGCGCATTCTTAATAAACATACATAAATAAGTTATCAATCAAACAGTTAAACAAATTGAATCCACAACTTATGAAATTCCAACGAAAGTTAATCAATTCATATTGCAAATATAAACATAGTTTCGAATCACCCCCTAGCTAAAGGGGGTTTAGTTCTTCATAACCTTGAAATCAAAGAAACACCTAAACATTCCAACAACTCAAACTTGAATTGTATGAACGTTTAGGCACTCTTCTCTTCCATTCCTCATACGTACAAAACAAAGAGAATTGAATTTAAACTTTGAAATCAAAGAAACACCTAAACATTCCAACAACTCAAACTTGAATTGTATGAACGTTTAGGCCCTCTTATCTTCCTCTTTATTGTAGCATAAGGTCTAGGGATAGTTGGTTGGGGGGATGGAAGTGTGGAATGGAGTGGGGAGTGATGGAAATGGAAGATGGTTTTTGGATTCTAAGGGGAAGTGTTTATTTGTGGTGTGAGAATGGAGAGATGGAATTGAATGAAATGGAAGTGTGGGATGAATTGAATGATGCAAATGAATGAAGTGTGTGTGGTTTATATAGGGAGAGAATGGATGGGAGAGCATGTGAATGATAGCTAGGAGAATGATTAAAGGGGTGTGAATGGTTGGAAATGCATGTGGGTGAATTGGTGGTGCAATGATGAAAGAATAAGTGCATGTGTGTGTTTTGTGTTGGAATGAATGTGGATGCATGATGAAGAGTTAATAAATAATGCATGTAGGGTTAGGAAATAAAATCATAACTTAAAGGGGGGATGATTAAAGGGTGTGTGAATGCATGTGTTGAATTGGTGGTTCAATGATGAAAGAATAAGTGCATGTGTGTGTGAATGGTGGTAGCTAGGGTGAATTATGATAAATGCATGTGGAATAAAGATGGAGAAGGTGGTGAAATGATGAAGTAGGAAGGTGGAAATGCATGTGAGATGTTCTTTGGAGAAAGGTGGATGAATGTGCATGTGAATTAAGTTGTGAAAGCATGTGGAATGTTTTAAATGGTTGAAATGTGTAGATGATTATGAGTATGATAAGTGATAAGTGTATGGTTATGATAAGTGATAAATGAATGATATGTGGTGATAAATGAATGATATGATAAATAATAAATGAATGATATGTGGTGAGTGATAAGTGAATGGTTTGATAATTGATAAATGAATGATATGCTAAGTGATAAATGAATGATATGTTAAGTGATAAATGAATGATATGTTAAGTGATGATAAGTAATGATAGGTGGTTATGATAGTTTGGTCTTTAATTTCGTCCATTCCTTTTGCTCCAAATATAAGCTATCCAATCCAAGTCCGATTTTGCTCCAAAATGCTCCAAAAGGCATCCTTTTGCATACCTTGCCCTTAGAACCTGAAAACACACAAAAGAAGCATAAAGGACTAAAATAACTAGAGAAACATAACGTAAATGCACGAGAACAAGCCTTTTAAGTCGCATGAATATGCTCCTATCAAATACCCCCACACTTATCTTTTGCTAGTCCTCGAGCAAAACAGAAAGAAAAACAAAACAAAACGAAACGAAACAAAACAAGTAAAACACAACCTAAACCTTCCAACAACTGTCTTAGGGATTTCCAATGCACATGACATGTTAAAAATCATCATTCCCACAGATTTTAGTCATCTTCACACTTAAGTACATTCTTAATCCTAGTCACCACATACTAGTTCACAATTAAGCATTTAAAACCATGTTTTGAATGTAGTAACATGCCTTAGAGAATTTGCTCAATTCCTTACAAGATATGCACTCAATTTTCACTCAGATTTTCTAACTACACACCCTACACTAAGTATATGTGAGAAGATTGATGTAAATATGAAAACGAACACTCACATATATGTATCACAAGGAACGCAATTTCTGGAGTTAATAAGCATGTTTAGATATGATCTCATGAATGGAATGCTACTACTTAGACGCGAGAACCAGTGACACCATATGCTCATACCAAGTTCAAACTCCACAATTGAAATGCACAACACATCAAGATAGAAGTCAAGGGTTGTAACGGGGCTTGGGTATTGGCTAACAATGAAAGGTGAAGGATAAACAAACATTCTTAAAGCAATAGTGAGCAAAGTATTGAATCAGGCACTTAGAATTCCCTTAAGAACGCAGAAGTCAACTTTGAACACCCAAGGGAAAGTCACACAAAACTTAGGGCCATATTCACTTTTTGGACCCTTTCTTCAATCACTCATTCTTTCATTTTTTTCAAGCTCTTTTTTTTTTTTTTTTTTTTTTTTTCTTTCTTTCTTTCTTTTCTTTTCTGTTTTTCTTTTCTTTACTGTCTCAAAACATACTTAAGAACAAGCATTCCTTCCCCCACACTCATTTTCTTGCATAATGTAAAAAGGAATTCATTTAAGTCATGCTCACTATCTTTTAAGAACAAGGGTGTGGATTGTCCTAAACTAGGCTAGGTGAGGAAAATGTGGGTAAACAAAGAATACAGGCTAAACAAAACTCAACGAGGTTAAAACTTACAACAAATACGAAATATGGGAAGTAAGGCTATTTGGCTATGGTGGTGGTCACTACGCAACTTCTTCTTGAATATGTGTTATGCAAATCAATAACATGCTTTGAATGAAATGGGCATGAGTTCTAGCATTTGGAACTATATGATGAAACGCCTTCTAAGTAGTAACCAAGCAAAGAATAATGAGATCATGCAACGACTTTAGAAAACAAGAAATCACAGATTATACTCTCTAAAGAACGTTATAGGCTCAAGTCTTTCAGGGTTGTAGCGTTTGTTTGAGTTCCTTCCTTCAAGCATGTTACAAAAACGAATTTTTCTTTTATGATTGCATGTGAAGTCATACATTATAACCATAACCAAGCATATACCAAGAGTAAATCAACTTTTTCTCTATGTTTATAACTCTTTTTAACAGTCATGCACTTACAAACCAAATCCTTATCATTGTGTTGGAAGGTATCCTAAGACATAAACACACACACAAAAACAACTTTAAAACAACTCTTTTTGGGTTTTTCAAAACAATTTTTCAAATTTTTTATGGGATTTTCGAATTTTTAAGTCAAAACACACTAAAACAGTTTAAAACAGTGAGAAACAACATGTGAAGTGATAGGTGATAAAATCCAACGAATTTGCATCAAATATACTTAGTTACCCTCCCACACTTAAATCAAACATTGTCCTCAATGTTTTAAGCTTAAAAGCACACCAAACGAACGTAAACACATAAACAGCAACTAAACATACTAAACATAGCAGAATGTATCTAACAAAGAGAAGAGTTTAGAGACGCAAATCTGGTTATAGAGTGTAAATTCCATCTTCTCCTTGGTAATTGCATTGAGGCTTGGATCTTTGTGATTCCACAGGCTTACTCTTGAACTGCGCTGCTCCATCGTTGATTTTCCTTTGTGCTACTCTTGAACTGGGCAGCAGGCTTCTTTTGGTCTCCCCCGAAGGTCTGAGCTTCATTCTCTTATCTGTTTCTTTGTTCAATCTCTCCAATTCGTATTGAAGAGGGTTAGAGGATAGCTCAGCAAAGCTAGGTAAGCAACCAGGGAATAGAGTCTAGATAGACTCCAAGTGCCGGCTGATTGCTTCTTTCACTTTGCCATGCAAGTAATAACAAAGACAAAGGAAAAGACAGGGAAAGAGCATGATATGAGATACCTTTGCTTTTGACCTTGATGATATGAGATACCTTTGCTTTTGAAGAAGCGGTGAATGAATCAGCACATGTATTTGTTGTGCTGCTTCCTCCTGGGTCATCTGTACTCCAGGCATCTGGTATCATCTTTGGGGAAGAAGAAAGAATTGAGTGTTTCGAAAGGCTTTGCTGGGAGTGCGCCCTCAGAGGTGAGGAAGAGTCGGGCATTTTCTTCAGATTTGCCTTGCCATAAAAGATGAAAGTCGACAAATATAGGGATTTCCCAATAGCAAGTGGTGGTACTGTTCTTTTACCCTTGTCGACAAACGTTTTGATCCCGCAAATCCAGCTTTTTGAAATAGTGACGACTCTTCGATCTTTGAAGACGCCTCTTCGATTTCTGAGCAGGCGCTTTCTGAAAAGCAGAGAAAGCGTCGCCGAACTTTGCGCTTGTCGGCTAAAGACGTGTAGTTGTGATGGTGGCCTCCACGTGTCGAACGCGTTTTCTGAAAAAGCCGAGGGAGCGTCGCCGAACTTTACGCCTCAAATTCCGGCTTTTTGAATCGGTGGACGCGTTGCCTTGGCTTTTTATAGAGCTATCGATCACTGCCAACTTACACACTCTGAAGATTTCCCATTCTTGATACTCGTCTCCGGCCCTTTTGAAAATTTACTCCGTCCACCCCTTCTCTTTGAACACTTTTGAAAAATGGCAAACCCATCGAACCTTAGCTTAGAATTGAGTCTCCGCAGTGATACGGGCGTGCCGCGTCAAGGTAACGTATGGCGCCCTTCTTTCTTATCTTCTAACGGTCCTCTTACAGGTGAAGACTCCGTGATGCAGGACGCCACAACAGCTACGATAGTAGCTCGGAACCTCCTCACTCCCAGAGATAGTCAGCTGCTTTCAGGACGGTCCGATGAGTTGGCCGTTCAAGAGTCCCTGGCTCTCAGCGTTCAGTGCGCAGGCTCTGTGTCCAACATGGGCCAACGCCTCCTTGCTCGCTCCCGTCAGGTTGAATCTTTGATGGCGGAGGTGGAGAACCTGAAACAAGAGATCAAACAACTTAAGTACGAGAATAGAACTTTGCATGTGCTTGCCAATAACTATTCGTCGGGCATGAAGAGGAAGCTTGATGAGATGCAAGAATCTCAAGGTCGGATGCAAAGTGACCGTCAACGGCTTGCGTCTTTCTTCCAGGGGCACTTTTTTCCTGGGTCATCCAGCGTTCCGCCAAGTATTGGGGCCTGGAATGCTCTATATCCGATGCCTCCCGCTCCTATGCCTCTCGCTCCGATGCCTCTTGCTCCGATGCCTCTTGCTCCGATGCCTCCTACTTCGATGCCTTCTGCTTCGATGACTTCCGCTTCTAGAGTTTTGCCTCGTGGTGGGTCTTCACGCAAACAAAAACAAAAACAACCTTTGTGAAGCTCCATTTGTTAGATACATTTGTAATTTCTCGAAAATTAATGAAAAAGCTTTGTTTTATTCACTGTATTGGGTTGCCTCCCAAGTAGCGCTTTCTTTAACGTCTTGCAGCCGGACGAAGAACACAATCATGCCTTAATGGAACCCACGGCATGGAGTTGATCATTGAATGGATGATGATACTTGAAATGTTCCGGCAATGGTTGAATTTCAAGAGTGGGTGCCCTAATCATTGACATCAACAACATATTAGTCAAAAATGACTTTGGGTTTTGAGTTGGTGGCTTACCTACATGCTCCAATAAGAACTTAAGTACATCCTCCACGAAATGCTTCTCAAAACATTCAAGAATTGGATCTTTGTATGGAGTGGAATAGAGATCTGTCCTAAGATCCATGTAAACTCTTTCACCAAATTGGATTTGAATAGGTGCCTGCAATGAAGAATGTAACACACGATTAATTGAAGTGGGAATTGGAATTTGAGTTGGTGGCTTACCTATGGGCTGCAATATTGGCTCTAAAGTCGCAGCACATTCAACAAATGCACAAGGGATGTTTTCATTCAGATTGGACATTCTAAAGGTTGTGGCTGTGTGATCCACTCCAATTTCCTCCTTGATGAATTCAAGATGCTCCTCAACCACTTTTTCCTCGTGAATTGTTGGAAAGGTGTCCAAGATGTCTTTCTTCCCCTCATCTTTCATGGATTGCATGAACCTGCCAGGGAAGGGTGCATTTGGGGGAACAAAGTTAGAAATAATTAAATTTGGAACAACCTTACTTGAATGGGGTGGTGTAGGAATATTGGGAGGTTGCGGCAAGGGTTGTTCTTCCCTTGCCGTGCCTTGTGCATCCTCCTCCTCTTCGAGCAGTAGCAATTCATCCATGGGCTCATCTTCAACCATTTGTTCTTGAATTTGTTCCATGCATTCTGCATTCTGCCTAAATTGACTGTTCCACTCAGCCAACTTTTTTGCTTGATAGAAATCCTCAATTGGTCGCCAAAATGCGTCTTGTTGAAATGGTTGAGCTTCCCTGCCCTGCTCCACAAAATTCAGTTGTTGAATAACTTCCTTATAATAATTTGATATACCTGAATTTGGATGTGAAGATTGAGGGGAAGGCTGTGGTGGTGCATATGAATCCTCATATGGTTGCCAATATGTTTCTTGGTGAGTCTCCTTAGCTTGATTTTGTGAACCCTGCACCAAAGAGTTTAATTCATTAAGAATTTGATTATAATCTGTTGACGAATTTGAGTTTGGTTGGGCATATTGAATATGAGGTGGCTCCCAATATCTTTCTTGTTGAACATTTTGAGGTTCCCACCACATAGAAGTTGAATGATCACTCCAATCCGAATTGTAAGTATTGGAAAACACGTTATTCCTTGATTGAAGATCAACTATATCAACGTTTTGCATTTGGGACCTTTCCATGAGCTGTGACAAAAGATAAGCATTATCAAGTGCCATGTTGTGCTTCTAAAATCAACAAAATAAAACTAAAAATATATACACACAAACGAAAATAAAACAATCCAAGAGATTAGCAAAGTTGCTAATCCCCGGCAACGGCGCCAAAATTTGATGTGAGAATTACTTGACACTCAAATTAAACCCTCGTTTGACAATTGTAGTAGAATGGATAAGTGAGGGATCGTTCTAGACCGGGGATTAGGAGGGCTTGTTAATCACTTGGATTTTGACTCAAAAACGTAAAAACAATATAAAACACTAAACTAGACTCAAAGAATGTGAAACTAAACGTTAAAACATTAAGACAAACCAAAAGACTCAAAATTCTTTAAAAACACAAACTGAATTGATTTCTAACTAATTTGACAATAAAGTAAAGGGGGGATTGTGTTTGGACGAGATTAAATTAAATGGACAAATTGTAATTAAAGGCAAAACGTAAATATGAATGAGATGAAAATATGGATGATGGAATAGCCAAGGGGTTCATCTCCACACATGTTATACTTGCATACAAAATTGATTCTCAGTTGGTCTTTCGATAAATTATGAAACTCAACACCCCGGGTTAATTAGGTCCGCTTAAATTAACCGTCAAGTTTTCCTAATGTTATTGAATTGGATGACATCATTCGACAACCCAAAGCATTCCTCACAAGTTCCCTACATGAATTGCATAATAGAGATACAAGCAAGAATCATTAAGCATCATGAAAACTATAAGTGTTGACGAGGCATTCGTTACTATGATTGCATGAAACTTATGCCAAGAATTTGTTTAACGCGATTGTTTATAAGCAACCTCCACTACTTGTGAATATAAGTTCATAACGATTAGGTGAAATTCACTTATATTCTAGCGTCAAATTCATGCATGAAAATTAAGCGCGCATTCTTAATAAACATACATAAATAAGTTATCAATCAAACAGTTAAACAAATTGAATCCACAACTTATGAAATTCCAACGAAAGTTAATCAATTCATATTGCAAATATAAACATAGTTTCGAATCACCCCCTAGCTAAAGGGGGTTTAGTTCTTCATAACCTTGAAATCAAAGAAACACCTAAACATTCCAACAACTCAAACTTGAATTGTATGAACGTTTAGGCACTCTTCTCTTCCATTCCTCATACGTACAAAACAAAGAGAATTGAATTTAAACTTTGAAATCAAAGAAACACCTAAACATTCCAACAACTCAAACTTGAATTGTATGAACGTTTAGGCCCTCTTATCTTCCTCTTTATTGTAGCATAAGGTCTAGGGATAGTTGGTTGGGGGGATGGAAGTGTGGAATGGAGTGGGGAGTGATGGAAATGGAAGATGGTTTTTGGATTCTAAGGGGAAGTGTTTATTTGTGGTGTGAGAATGGAGAGATGGAATTGAATGAAATGGAAGTGTGGGATGAATTGAATGATGCAAATGAATGAAGTGTGTGTGGTTTATATAGGGAGAGAATGGATGGGAGAGCATGTGAATGATAGCTAGGAGAATGATTAAAGGGGTGTGAATGGTTGGAAATGCATGTGGGTGAATTGGTGGTGCAATGATGAAAGAATAAGTGCATGTGTGTGTTTTGTGTTGGAATGAATGTGGATGCATGATGAAGAGTTAATAAATAATGCATGTAGGGTTAGGAAATAAAATCATAACTTAAAGGGGGGATGATTAAAGGGTGTGTGAATGCATGTGTTGAATTGGTGGTTCAATGATGAAAGAATAAGTGCATGTGTGTGTGAATGGTGGTAGCTAGGGTGAATTATGATAAATGCATGTGGAATAAAGATGGAGAAGGTGGTGAAATGATGAAGTAGGAAGGTGGAAATGCATGTGAGATGTTCTTTGGAGAAAGGTGGATGAATGTGCATGTGAATTAAGTTGTGAAAGCATGTGGAATGTTTTAAATGGTTGAAATGTGTAGATGATTATGAGTATGATAAGTGATAAGTGTATGGTTATGATAAGTGATAAATGAATGATATGTGGTGATAAATGAATGATATGATAAATAATAAATGAATGATATGTGGTGAGTGATAAGTGAATGGTTTGATAATTGATAAATGAATGATATGCTAAGTGATAAATGAATGATATGTTAAGTGATAAATGAATGATATGTTAAGTGATGATAAGTAATGATAGGTGGTTATGATAGTTTGGTCTTTAATTTCGTCCATTCCTTTTGCTCCAAATATAAGCTATCCAATCCAAGTCCGATTTTGCTCCAAAATGCTCCAAAAGGCATCCTTTTGCATACCTTGCCCTTAGAACCTGAAAACACACAAAAGAAGCATAAAGGACTAAAATAACTAGAGAAACATAACGTAAATGCACGAGAACAAGCCTTTTAAGTCGCATGAATATGCTCCTATCAGTAAGTAGGGATCGTTCTGGACCGGGGATTAGGAGGGATTGTTAATCACTTGGATTTGACTCAAAAACGTAAAAACACAATATAAAACACCAAACTAGACCCAAAGAATGCAAAACTAAAGTTTAAAACACTAAGACAAACCAAAGACTCAAAACAGCAAGAAAACACTTAAAACTGCCTTAAAACTATTTCTGAGCAGTTTTGAGCACTAGAGAAGAATTTGGACGAAAATAGTTATAACTTGACTCAAGATACTTTAAAAACACAAACTAAATTGATTTCTAACTAATTTGACACTCCAAGTAAAGGGGGATTTTGCTTTTGACGAATTTGAAAACAAAACTTAAAACTTTGTAAAACGAACAGATTTTAAAACGAATTTGGATTTAATGAATGGAATGAAAGCTAGCTAAGGGGTTCATCTCCACACATGCCATACTTGCACACAAAACGATTTCTAATTGCTTTTCAATAACCCATGAATTCTCAACGCCCCAGATTAACCGTGAATTGCACTAATTAACCCTCAGATTTTCCTAACGTTATTGAATTGGATGATTGCATACGACAACCCAAAGCATTCCCCACAAGTTCCCTACATGAATTGCATAATAGAGATACAAGCAAGAATCATTAAGTTCTTTGAAAACCATAAGCATTGACGAAGCACTCGTTACTATGAATTGCATGAAACTTATGCCAAGAATTTACTTAACGCAATTGAGGTCATCAACTTTTACTACTTGTGAATATAAGTTTGTAACGATTAGGTGAAACTTCCTTATATCCTAGCATTACATTTATGCATGATAAGTAAGCGTGCACTCTCAACCAACACACACAAATCAGTTTAATTCAATTAGATAAGTGAATTGAATTCACAACTTATGAAACGCAATTAGAGGTAATCAAATCATATAGCAAGCATGATCATGGTTTCGAATCCCCCCTAGCCAAGGGGGGGTTTAGTTCCTCATACGTACAAGACAAAGAAAAGTAAATTTAACCATTGAAATCAAAGGAGAGGAAACACCTAAAAATTCCAGCAACTCGAACTTGAATTGCATGAACGTTCAAGCCCTCTTCTCCTCCTCTTTGTTGCGGCACAAGGTCTAAGGACAGGTTTTGGGTGGTATTTGTATGGAGGAATGGATGTGTGATGGTAGGGTAGTGTTTAGGAGGGATGGGGAGTGCGGCAAGGTGGGAAAATATGGAGAATGGTGAAGGATGGCTGTGACAAAGGGTTGGGAATGTATTTCTGGCGAATTTCTGAATGTGGAGGAGTGAATGATCCTCAATTGGTGCGGCAAGGGGGTCTATTTATAGTGCAAAATCCCTCTCAATCAGCAAGGAAAAGGACTAAGTATTTGAAGATGACAAGGAAATCAAAACCCATCAGGAATAGGCCATCTAGAAGGTAGGAAACCCCAAAGGAAAAGGAATAGAGGCGCCAGATTTGTAGGAGATAAGATAAGGTTTCTAGAATCATGATTTAAGTGCCAGATTTGTAGGGAAAAAGAGATAAGGGTGCGGCACCTTCTTAGGGATAATGTTAAGGCTTCTAGAAAGCCTAAAAACTAAGGGGAGTTGGATAAAACCCACGGCAAAGATAGGATAGGGCATCTAAGGCTCCTAGAAACCCTCCAAGATAAGGTAAAGTGCATGGCATCCCTATAGGATTAGGATAAGGTGTCCTAAAGTGTTTAGGACTCCTCTTTGTGGCTGAAAACCTTGTGCATTAGGATTAGGAAAGCTAATCCTTCTTCATCTTGGAATTCTTCTCCTTCTTAGACTTGGAAAACTTCTTTGTTGCTGCAACTTGAGGCCATTGGGATTTAACTTTCCCACTTCAAGTAGGAAACCTTGTTTGAGTAGGAAACATCATCTTCAAGTCTTCAATTTCGTCCATCCTCTTGGCTCTAAGCATATGATATCCATTCCAAGCTCTAATTTGCTCCAAAAGGCTCCAAAATGCATCCTTTTGCATACTTTGCCCTTAAATCCTGAAAATACATAAAACTAGCTTAAAAGACTACTTTACTAAGGAAAAACACTATAAATGCACAAGAACAAGCTAAACTAAGGTGCATAGATATGCCCCTATCAAATTCCCCCACACTTAGCTTTTGCTAGTCCTCGAGCAAAACAAAATGAAAACAAACAGAACGACACTAAACAAGTAAAACACAACCTAAACCTTCCAACAATCGTCTCAGGGATTTCCAATGCACATGACATGTTAAAAATCATTATTCCCATAGATTTTAGCCATCTTTACACTCGAGCACATGCTTAATCATAGTCACTACTTACTAGTTCACAAATAACCACTTAAACCGATGTTTTGAATGTAGTAACATGCCTTAGAGAATTTCCTCAATTCCTTACAAGATATGCACTCTATTTTCACTCAGATTTTCTAACTACACACCCTACACTTAGTTATATGTGAGAAGATTGATGTAAATATAAAAACGAATGCTCACATATATGTATAACAAAGAACGCAATTTCCGGAGTTAATAACATGTTTAGATATGATCTCATGAATGGAACGCTACTACTTAGATGCGAGAACCAGTGACACCATATGCTCAAACCAAATTCAAACTCCACAAATTGAAACGCACAACACTCAAGATTAAAGTCAAGGGTTGTAACGGGGCTTGGGGAGTTGGCTAACAACGAAAGGATAGGGAAAACAAACGTTCTTTAAAGCAATAGTAAGCAACATAATGAAATTGAACTTAGAATTCCCCTTAGAATGCAGAAATCAACTTTTAAACTCAAAGGGAAGGTTCAAGCAATCAATTAGGGCCGAATTCAATGTTTTGGACCCTTCCTTCAACAAACAACACTTGAGAACACTTTTTCACATCTTTTCAACTCCTTTTTCATTCTTTTCACAACTTTTCTTTTTTTTTTCTTCTTATTTTCCACGAATATTTTTTTTTTTTTTTTTTTTTTTTTGCCGTGCCTCATTCAAGACTTTGGCACACCCATATATCAAGAATCCTCCCCCCACACTTGTTTTCTGCAATGCAATGATCAAAAGGAATTCATCTTGAGTTATGCTTTTACTATGCTTCAAGAACAAAGGTATGGGTGGTCCTACTCTAGGCTTGGTGAGGATAATTGTGGGTTAACAAAGAAAGTAGGCTACACAAGGCTCAACGGGGTTAAATCCTACAAAACAAATGAAAAAGGGAAATATGGCAATTTGGCTATGGTGGTCACTACACAACTTTATCTTGAATATGTGTTATGCAAATCAATAACATGCTTTGAATGAATTGGGCATGAGTTCTAGTATTTGGAGCTAATTGATGAAACGCCTTCTAAGTAGCAACCAAGCAAAGAATAATGAGATCATGCAACGACTTTTAGAAAACAACAATGCATAGATTATTAACTCTCCAAATAAACGTTTAGGCTCAAGTCTCACAAGGTTGTAGCGTTAGTTTGAGTTCCTTCCTTCAAGCATGTTACAAAAACTGATTTTTTTCTTTTATGATTGCATGTGAATTCATAAATTATAACCACAACCAAGCATGAACCAAAGAGTAAATCAAACTTTCATCCATGTTTACAACTCTCTTTAATAGTCATGCAATTACAAATCGAATCCTCATCATTGTGTTGGAAGGTACGCTAAGCCACAAAAACAACTCTTTTTGGGTTTTTTGAAACAATTTTTCAAAATTTTATGGCATTTTCGAATTTTTAAGTCAAAACACACTAAAACAGTTTAAAAACACTTAAAAACAGCAAGAAACAACATTAGAAGTTATGGTGGATAAAACCCTACGAATTTGCATCAAAACACTTTAGTTACCCCCCCACACTTAAATCAAACATTGTCCTCAATGTTTCAAGCATAGATGCACACAATTAACAAACAAACAAGCAAAACAACAACTAAACAACCTAACATGGCAGAAACGAAATAGCAACAAAGAGAAGAGTTTAGGAACGCAAATCTGGAATTGGAGTGCTTTCTAGGTCTTCCTTTGTTGAATGCATGGGTTGCCTCCCAAGTAGCGCTTGCTTTAACGTCGTACAGCCGGACGAAGAACCCAATCACTCCAGATTGGAGCCCACGGCACCCAAAGGGGTGTCATCCACGGTGTGCTCCACAAAGTTCTCATAATAGGCCTTCAAACGATGCCCGTTCACCTTAAATTCATGTCCCGTTTTCAAGCTTTGGATTTGGACTGCACCATGAACAAAAACATTAGTAATAACAAACGGTCCAATCCACTTGGAACGTAACTTACCGGGAAACAAACGTAAACGGGAATTGAACAATAGCACTTTCTGCCCAATGGAGAAAGATTTCCCACGGATCATGTTGTCATGGAAAGCTTTGGTCTTTTGCTTGTAAATGCTTGCATTCTCGTACGCCTCGTGCCGTATTTCATCAAGCTCATTCAATTGGAATTTCCTATGACTTCCCGCTTCATCTAAGTGCATGTTGAACTTCTTGACGGCTTAAAGAGCTTTATGCTCCAACTCCACGGGAAGATGGCACGCCTTGCCATAGACAAGTCGAAAAGGGGACATCCCAATGGGGGTTTTGTATGCCGTACGATACGCCCAAAGTGCATCATCTAACCGTAAACTCCAATCCTTTCTTGTTGGCCCAACGGTCTTTTCTAGGATTTGCTTGATCTCTCGGTTGGAAACCTCGGCTTGGCCATTTGTTTGAGGATGGTAAGGTGTAGAAACCTTATGGTTGACACTGTATTTCCTCAATAATGCCTCAATGGTCCAGTTGCAAAAATGGGACCCTCCATCACTAATGATCACTCGTGGCATGCCAAACCTTGCAAAAATGTTAGTTCTAATAAAATCTGCAACCACTTTAGAATCATTAGTCCGGGTGGCTTTTGCTTCCACCCACTTCGACACATAATCAACCGCAAGCAAAATGTACATAAAACCATATGATGATGGAAAGGGACCCATAAAGTCAATACCCCAAACATCAAAAATTTCAACATTTAGGATAGAAACCTGTGGCATTTGGTCCCTTGCACTAATACCACCCATTCTTTGGCATTTATCACATGTTAAGCAAAACGTTCTAGCATCCTTAAAAATACTAGGCTAATAAAATCCACATTGTAACACTTTGAGGGCCGTGCGTTGTGTGCCAAAGTGCCCTCCACATGCATATGTATGACAAAAACTCAAAATTGAATGACATTCAGAATCATGCACACAACGACGTATAATCTGATCGGGACAAAATTTCCATAAGTATAGATCATCCCACACATAAAACCGTGCATCTTGCCTAAGTTTGTCATTGATGCGTTTATTTATACGCACACAAATTAACCCTCTTTTTATCAATTGTAGTAAGTATGTAAGTAGGGATCGTTCTTAACCGGGGATTAGGAGGGATTGCAAATCACTTGGAAACTGACTCAAAAACGTAAAATAAAGTTTAAAACACTAAACTAGACTCAAAGAATGCGAAACTAAACGCTTAAAATACTAAAACAAACCAAAAGACTCAAACATCACCCAAAACACTCAAAACTGCCTTAAAAACACTTTCTGGGCAGTTTTGAGCACCTTGGTGAATTTGGACGAATTTGTGCAACAAATTGAATCAAAACACTTATAAACACAAACTAAGACACTTTCTAACTAATTTGGACAATAAAGTAAAGGGGGATTGGTTTTGGATGAATTTGAAATTAAAACAGAAACTTGGAAACAAAACAGATTGTAAAACGAATTTGATGGAATAGAATGGATGGGATGGCTAGCTAAGGGGTTCATCTCCACACATGTTACACTTGCATATAAAACGATTTCCAATTGCTTTTCAATAAACCATGATGCTCAACACCCCAAGTTAACCGTGATGCACTAATTAACTCTCAAATTTTCCTTATGTTATTGAATTGGATGATGCATGCGACAATTCAAATCATTCTCCAATGGTTCTCAACATGAATGCATAGAAGAGATACAATGAGAGATCATTATGTTCTATGAAAATTATAAGTGTTGACGAGGCAATTGTAACTATGAATGCATGATACTCTTGCCAAGAATTCATTTAACGCGATTGTTTATAAGCAACCTCCACTACTTGTGAATATAAATTCATAACTATTAGGTGAAACTCACTTATATTCTAGCGTCATATTCATGCATGAAAATTAAGTGTGCACTCTCAATAAACATACATAAATAAGTTATCAATCAAACAGTTAAACAAATTGAATTCACAACTTATGAAACGCAATTAGAAGTAATCAAATCATATTGCAAGCATAAACATATATTTCGAATCCCCCCCTAGCCAAGGGGGGGTTTAGTTCCTCATACGTACAAGACAAAGAGAATTAAAGTTAAACATTGAGATCGAGGAAAAGCAACACCTAAAAATTCCAACAACTCAAACTTGAATTGTATGAACGTTTAGGCACTCTTCTCCTCCTCTTTGTTGTAGCACAAGGTCTAAGGATAATGTTTTGGGGGGATGGAAGTGTGGAATGAAGTGGGGAGTTATAGAAATGGATGCAATGGAGGAGAAAATGGTGCAGAAATGGATGAGGATGCACGGCACAAAGGGGGAGTGTTTGTGTTGTGTTGTGGTAATGGGAAATCCTTTGATCTAGGGGTTAATATGAGTATATATAGGCACTTAGAACCCTAGGGAAATCAGATATGGACTTGAATTAATTAATGGGAGAGCATGGGAGTGACAACTAGGGTGAATGATTAAAGGGTGTTGCTAGGTTGGAAAGGTGTGTGGATTGGCTGGAATGAAGGGAGTAATGCACGGTTTTGGGAGAGAATGGGAGTGCATGTGGCTGATTTGTGGTGCAATGATGAAAGGCAAAGTGCATGTGGCTGCAATGGATTAAAGGATGGAAGTGCATGTGGCTCTATTGTAGCCTTCTAGAAATCAGGTTTTTAGGCCCCCTTGCAACTCCCTAATTGAATTCAAGTCTTTCAAATTCGTCCATCCTCATGCCTCCATGCTTGCACTATCCAATCTTGGCCCAAAAATGCTCTAGAATGCTCCAAATTGCTTCTTTTTGCATACTTTGACACTAAAACCTGAAATTGCACGAAAATAACTTTAAACACTATAATTAACATAGTTTAGCTAATTAAATGCAAGAAAACAAGCAAACTAAGGCGCATAAATATGCTCCTATCAGTCATGTTGGTGCCTACTGAACTCACTTGGAATACGTTTTGACACCAAAAAATTAACTATATCGGCATACCAAGGTGTACTAACCTTTATGGACAGCAATTGTTCATCGGGGAATGTCTCTGCAATGGGTAGGGACTCCTCATTATGCACCATTCGGCTTAGGTGGTCAGCCACCACGTTTTCACTTCCCTTCTTGTCACGAATCTCGATGTCGAACTCTTGAAGTAACAACATCCACCGAATTAGCCGGGGCTTGGCCTCCTTTTTGGTGAGCAAGTACTTTAGAGCTGCATGATCAGTGAAAACAATTACTTTAGTACCAATTAGATATGATCGAAATTTATCTAAAGCAAAGACAACGGCAAGAAGTTCTTTTTCCGTAGTGGAGTAGTTCAACTGGGCATCGTTCAACGTCCGTGAGGCATAGTAGATGACATGCGGCCTCTTGTCCTTTCTTTGTCCCAAAACAGCCCCTAAAGCATAATCGGACGCATCACACATAAGCTCGAACGGGAGGCTCCAATCCGGGGGAACAATAATGGGTGCCGTGGTCAACAACTCCTTGAGTTGGTTGAATGATGCCATGCCCTCCTTAGTGAATTCAAACGCCACGTCTTTTTGTAGGAGGCGGCAAAGAGGTTGTGCAACTTTTGAGAAATCTTTGATAAACCTACGATAGAAACCTGCATGGCCAAGAAACGAACGAACCTCTCTAACCGAAGTCGGAGAGGGTAAGTGACGTACAAGATCTATCTTTGACTTATCAACTTCAATGCCGTTTTCAGAGATGATATGACCTAAAACTATGCCTTGTTTAACCATGAAATGACATTTTTCCCAATTAAGAACAAGGTTAGTTTCAACACAACGTTTTAGAATCAAACTTAGATTATGCAAGCAACCATCAAAGGAATCTCCAAAGACACTGAAATCATCCATAAAAACTTCAATTATTTTCTCAACATAATCGGAAAATATGCTCATCATGCATCTTTGAAATGTGGCAGGTGCATTACATAAACCAAAAGGCATGCGACGATATGCAAATGTACCAAAAGGGCATGTGAAAGTGGTTTTTTCTTGGTCCTCGGGTGCAATGACAATTTGATTATAACCGGAATAACCATCAAGAAAACAATAGAAAGCATAACCGGCTAACCTCTCAAGCATTTGGTCAATGAACGGCAATGGGAAGTGATCCTTCCTCGTGGTGGCGTTTAGCTTCCTATAGTCGATGCACACCCTCCAACCAGTTTGAATGCGCGTAGGAACAAGCTCATTCTCGGCATTTGCAACCACAGTTACTCCGGATTTCTTTGGAACGCATTGCACGGGCGAAACCCACCTACTATCCGAGATTGGATAGATTACTCCACAATCCAAAAGCTTGATTATCTCCTTCTTCACAACTTCCATCATCGGAGGGTTGAGACGGCGTTGAGCCTCTCGAGATGTTTTGGACCCCTACTCTAGAAGTATGCGATGCATGCACGTAGTAGGGCTAATTCCCTTTATGTCGGCCAATGTCCATCCAATTGCCGTTTTGTACTCTTTAAGCACTCGCACCAATTTGTTTTCTTCTTGTGCCGTGAGTGAGGATGAGATAATGACGGGCAATGTCTCAGCCTCTCCCAAGAAAACATACTTTAAATGACTAGGCAACGGCTTAAGTTCAAGTGTAGGTGGCTGCACAACTGAGGGAAGCATTTTATTAGCCGAAACTGAACTTAAAATAGGGTCCAAAAACTTACCCGATTGTGATGGCAATGACTCGAAGGCAGCCACCATCTCAATAATATCCTCATTAGGGGGCACGGCCAAGGATTCCTCATATATGTCGTGGGGTTCCTTGGTGGTTGTTTCCATGTTTTGCATGTCCCTTCCTTGTGCAATGACCAATTCAAGTGCATCGTCCTTCAAATTGTCCAAATGGTTCTGCGCCAAAGAGTCAATTATATCAATAGCAAAACATGAATGATCCTCACTAGGGTACTTCATAGAATCAGAAAGATTGAAATTAATAACTTCCCCATCAAATTCCATCGTCAAAGTGCCATTATAGACGTCAATCTTCGTACGAGTAGTTTTCATGAATGGCCTTCCAAGGAGAATGGGTAATGACGGGGCATGGTCCGATTCATCCATCTCAAGTACGTAGAAATCCGCCGGAAAGATCAAATGATTAACCTGTACTAAAACATCTTCCAAAACTCCCTTTGGATGGGCATTAGATCTATCGGCCAATTATATAATAACACCATCATTTTTCAACGCTCCTAGGTTCATAGATGCATAAATTGAATATGGCATGACATTTATGGATGCACCTAAGTCTAACATGGCAAATTCAAACCTAGAATTACCAATAACACACGGAATTGTGAAACTACCCAGATCTTTGCATTTAGGGGGCAGTTTGTGTTGCAAGATGGCTGAGACGTTTTCACCCACTTTTACAACCTCCTTGGTCAAAATCCTCCTCCTATTAGTGCAAAGTTCCTTCAAGAACTTGGCGTACCTCGGGACTTGCTTGATTGCATCCAAAAGAGGGATATTGACTTGAACTTTGCGAAACGTCTCGAGAATGTCCTTTTCCGCTTCCTCTCTTTTTGTTTGCTTAAACCTACTACGAAAAGGAACCTTCAAAGGAAAAGCATTAGTAAGAACTGAACTTGACACGTTTTTACCTTTATTGGGTGAATTGGACGGTTTAGGATCACATGAGGCTTGCTGCAAAGGTGTTTCCACCTTGGCCGTGAGTGAGTTTTGTTTCTCCTCTTCAATTCTCAATTCTTCCTCCTCGTTGGAATGTGATGTGGGTGGTCTAGGATCAGATCCAACTTGCTTTCCACTTCGCAAACTCATAGCTTTTGTAGATTCGAATCCACCTTTCGGATTGACCACGGTTGAACTTGGCAACCTACCTTGCTCTCGAAATTGTCCCATGAACTCAGCAATTTGCCCCAATTGCTTCTCCAAATTGTCCACCCTTTTGTCTTGGATTTGTCTCTCCTTAGTTTGAGTTTGTACTTCCTGCGTCAAAGTAGTAAGTAACTTAACAACTTGATCATTATCCAAAGACATACCTGAGCTTGTTGGACTTTGTATAAAAGCCCGGTGGTTGCTGCCTAAATCCTCCTTGTTGTTGGGGTTGTTGAGGATCCTGCCATTAGAAATTTGGATGATCACGCCAACCGGGATTGTAGGTAGTGGAGAAGGGGTCACCACGATTTTGGTATTGATTCCCATATCCCACGGCATTGAGTGTCTCCCACCCTCCATTCTCGATCAATTGTGGGCACTTATCCGTGGGATGTCCTTGCATGGAGCACACACCACAAGAAGCTACGGTTTGGACTTTTGGACCGTCCATCACCTGAGAAAGCAAAATAGTGAGGTTAGCCATTTGATTTTGAAGTTCGGTTATGGCACTTACCTCATTGACTTGGTGTTGCCGTGGGGTACTCCTTTGTCCAACGCCTTCGTATTGTTGAGCGTTCAATGCTCGATTAGCAATCAAGGTCTTTGCAGCCGTGGGGGTCTTGTCCACCAAGGCTCCTCCCGCTGAGGCATCTAGCATTTGACGTTCGATTGGTAGAAGTCCCTCGTAGAAGTATTGTAAGAGAAGTTCCTCCTTCATCTGATGCTATGGACATGAAGCAACAAGAGATTTAAAACGTTCATAATAAGTAGGAAAAGATTCACCTTCATCTTGTTAAATTCCACTTATCCTTTTTCGTAGGAGGATGACTCGAGAAGTTTGGAAAAACTTCTCCAAGAAAGCCCGTTTCATGCTCTCCTAAGATGTGACAGTTCCGGGAGCTAATTCATACAACCAATCTTTAGCTTTATCCGTTAGAGAGAATGGAAAAGCTTTCATCTTCAAGATGCTTCCATCGACATTCACCGGGGTCATGCTCGAACAAACAACTTCGAACTCCTTTAAGTGTTTGTTTGGATCCTCCATGGACAGCCCGTGGTACTTCGGGATGTGATGTAACAAACTTGACTTCAATTCGAACTCGGCAGTCTTATCTGGAGCCGCCCTAGGGTATTGAATACATAGGGGTGCGGCATTGTCCAATCCCGAAGCGGAAAGCTCCTTGATTGTTAGGTTGTCCGCTGCCATGTCTACTTCACCCACTCTTGCCGTGGGTTCCTCTTCTTCAAATTCAGAAACGGACTCAGAACTTTCACTTGATTCGCTAGGTTCTGGGTTCCTTCTCTTTCATCTCAACTCTCGCTCGAAATCGTCGTCAAAGTCCAAGATATGTTCACGAATCGGATGAGAACTCCGAGTCATAAACTAGTACCTAAAACAAGAAACAAAGCAAGATTAAGAATCTGGAATAAAATAAAACAAACGAAAATAAAACAATCCAAGGGATTAGCAAAGTTGCTAATCCCCGGCAACGGCGCCAAAATTTGATGTGACAATTATACGCACACAAATTAAACCCTCTTTTTATCAATTGTAGTGAAGAATGTAAGTTGGGATCGTTCTGGACCGGGGATTAGGAGGGATTGTTAATCACTTGGATTTGACTCAAAAACGTAAAAACACAATATAAAACACCAAACTAGACCCAAAGAATGCAAAACTAAAGTTTAAAACACTAAGACAAACCAAAGACTCAAAACAGCAAGAAAACACTTAAAACTGCCTTAAAACTACTTTCTGAGCAGTTTTGAGCACTAGAGAAGAATTTGGACGAAAATAGTTATAACTTGACTCAAGATACTTTAAAAACACAAACTAAATTGATTTCTAACTAATTTGACACTCCAAGTAAAGGGGGATTTTGCTTTTGACGAATTTGAAAACAAAACTTAAAACTTTGTAAAACGAATAGATTTTAAAACGAATTTGGATTTAATGAATGGAATGAAAGCTAGCTAAGGGGTTCATCTCCACACATGCCATACTTGCACACAAAACGATTTCTAATTGCTTTTCAATAACCCATGAATTCTCAACGCCCCAGATTAACCGTGAATTGCACTAATTAACCCTCAGATTTTCCTAACGTTATTGAATTGGATGATTGCATACGACAACCCAAGGCATTCCCCACAAGTTCCCTACATGAATTGCATAATAGAGATACAAGCAAGAATCATTAAGTTCTTTGAAAACCATAAGCATTGACGAAGCACTCGTTACTATGAATTGCATGAAACTTATGCCAAGAATTTACTTAACGCAATTGAGGTCATCAACTTTTACTACTTGTGAATATAAGTTTGTAACGATTAGGTGAAACTTCCTTATATCCTAGCATTAGATTTATGCATGATAATTAAGCGTGCACTCTCAACCAACACACACAAATCAGTTTAATTCAATTAGATAAGTGAATTGAATTCACAACTTATGAAACGCAATTAGAGGTAATCAAATCATATAGCAAGCATGATCATGGTTTCGAATCCCCCCCTAGCCAAGGGGGGGTTTAGTTCCTCATACGTACAAGACAAAGAGAAGTAAATTTAACCATTGAAATCAAAGGAGAGGAAACACCTAAAAATTCCAGCAACTCGAACTTGAATTGCATGAACGTTCAAGCCCTCTTCTCCTCCTCTTTGTTGCGGCACAAGGTCTAAGGACAGGTTTTGGGTGGTATTTGTATGGAGGAATGGATGTGTGATGGTAGGGTAGTGTTTAGGAGGGATGGGGAGTGCGGCAAGGTGGGAAAATATGGAGAATGGTGAAGGATGGCTGCGACAAAGGGTTGGGAATGTATTTCTGGCGAATTTCTGAATGTGGAGGAGTGAATGATCCTCAATTGGTGCGGCAAGGGGGTCTATTTATAGTGCAAAATCCCTCTCAATCAGCAAGGAAAAGGACTAAGTATTTGAAGATGACAAGGAAATCAAAACCCATCAGGAATAGGCCATCTAGAAGGTAGGAAACCCCAAAGGAAAAGGAATAGAGGCGCCAGATTTGTAGGAGATAAGATAAGGTTTCTAGAATCATGATTTAAGTGCCAGATTTGTAGGGAAAAAGAGATAAGGGTGCGGCACCTTCTTAGGGATAATGTTAGGGCTTCTAGAAAGCCTAAAAACTAAGGGGAGTTGGATAAAACCCACGGCAAAGATAGGATAGGGCATCTAAGGCTCCTAGAAACCCTCCAAGATAAGGTAAAGTGCATGGCATCCCTATAGGATTAGGATAAGGTGTCCTAAAGTGTTTAGGACTCCTCTTTGTGGCTGAAAACCTTGTGCATTAGGATTAGGAAAGCTAATCCTTCTTCATCTTGGAATTCTTCTCCTTCTTGGACTTGGAAAACTTCTTTGTTGCTGCAACTTGAGGCCATTGGGATTTAACTTTCCTACTTCAAGTAGGAAACCTTGTTTGAGTAGGAAACATCATCTTCAAGTCTTCAATTTCGTCTATCCTCTTGGCTCTAAGCATATGATATCCATTCCAAGCTCTAATTTGCTCCAAAAGGCTCCAAAATGCATCCTTTTGCATACTTTGCCCTTAAATCCTGAAAATACATAAAACTAGCTTAAAAGACTACTTTACTAAGGAAAAACACTATAAATGCACAAGAACAAGCTAAACTAAGGTGCATAGATATGCCCCTATCAATTTTCACAAAACTTAATGACTTTTGATATGTATCTTTTTATGCATTTCAAATAGAGAACTTGAGAAAGATAATTTGGTTGTGATGCGTATTCCATCTAATTCAATGAAATAAGGAAAATCTGATGGTTAGTTGTGCGATGCAATTAATTTGGGGCGTTGTCATTCATAGTCTAAAGGAATAATAATTGGAAATTGGCTCATATGCATATGTGTCATGTGTGGAGAAAGACCCTCTAGCTAGCTTATCACCCATAGTTTTCCCTAATTTCGTCCAAGTTGTGAGTCTTTATAATCTGTTTGTTTTTACCTTAATTTCGTCCAAAATCCAATCCCCCTTTACTTTGTTGTGTCAAATTAGTTAGAATCTGTTAGATTTGTGTTTTTAAGTGTTTTGAGTCAAGTTAAAAGTAATTTTCGTCCAAATCACCTTTAGAGTCTAGTTTGAGTCTTTTTTTATTGTTTTGTGCAGTTTTAAGTCTTTTTAGTTTGTTTGGAGTCTTATAAGTCTAGTTAAGTGTTTTTAAGTTTAGTTTTGTGTTTTTAAGTCAGTTTAGAGTAGATTAGCATCCCTTCTAATCCCTGGCCTAAAACTATCCCTACTTTCATATACTACAATCATAGGGTTTTAATTTGAGTGTTAGAATATTTCACATCAAGGACCCATAAAATCAATGCCCCAAACATCAAAAATTTCAACAGGAAGTATAACATTTTACGGCATTTGATCCTTTGCACTTATGTTACCCATTCTTTGGCAACGATCACAAGACGTACAGAAGGTTCTAGCATCCTTAAATAAAGTTAGCCAATAAAATCCACATTCTAAAACCTTAAGGGCTGTTGATGCGTTAAATATATAAGCACAAATTAAACCCTCTTTTTGTCAATTGTAGTAAGTATGTAAGTAGGGATCGTTCTGGACCGGGGATTAGGAGGGATTGCAAATCACTTGGATTTGACTCAAAAACGTAAAAACAAGTTTAAAACACTATACTAACTTCGAAGAATGCAAAACTAAACTTTAAAGCACCAAAACAAACCAAAAGACTCAAAATACTTAAAAACACAAAATAAGATAGATTAAGACTTAAGACTTTAAACAAAATATGGGGGGGGGGGGATTGAGGTTTGGACGAGATTAAACTAAAATGCACAAATTGTAAAGAAAACAAATTGTAAATACGAATTTGATGGAATTGAATGGATGGGAAGCTAGCTAAGGGGTTCATCTCCACACATGTTATACTTGCATACAAAATGATTTCTAATTGCTTTTCAATAAACCATGAATTCTCAACGCCCCAGGTTAACCGTGATTGCACTAATTAACCCTCAGATTTTCCTAACGTTATTGAATTGGATGATTGCATACGACAACCCAAAACATTTCCCACAAGTCCCCTACATGATTGCATAATAGAGATACAAGCAAGAATCATTAAGTTCTTTGAAAACCATAAGCATTGACGAAGCACTTGTTACTATGATTGCATGAAACTTATGCCAAGAATTTATTTAACGCGATTGTTTATAAGCAACCTCCACTACTTGTGAATATAAGTTCATAACTATTAAGTGAAACTCACTTATATTCTAGCGTCATATTCATGCATGAAGATTAAGCGTGCACTCTCAATAAACATACATAAATAGGTTATCAATCAAATAGTTAAACAAATTGAATCCACAACTTATGAAACGTAATTAGAAGTAATCAAATCATATTGCAAGCATAAACATATATTTCGAATCCCCCCCTAGCCAAGGGGGGGTTTAGTTCCTCATACGTACAAAACAAAGAGAATTGAAATTAAACATTGAAATCAAAGGAAAAGAAACACCTAAACATTCCAACAACTCAAACTTGAATTGTATGAACGTTTAGGCCCGCTTCTCTTCCTCTTTGTTGTAGCACAAGGTCTAAGGATAGTTTGATGGTGTGAATGGTTTGGGGAGTGGTGAAAATGGAAGGGGAAAGCCACGGCACAAGGAATGATTTCTGGTGGTGTTTGGATTAATAGGGAGTACACGGCAACAAGGAAATGGATGATGTTTGTGGATGATTTTCTGAAAATGGAAGAGTCTATGAATTGTGGCTGCAATGGATGCTTATTTATAGGTGAAAAAGAGGGAATATGACAGCTAGGAACTTGGTGGAAAGCTGGAAAATCAAAGGGGAATGCATGTGGCTGATTTATGCAGGGAATGCATGTGACTTGGCTGAAATGAAAGGGAATGCACGGCATGGGATGTTTGGTGCTGGAAATGAATGTGAAAGCATGTGCAATGACAGCTAGATATGTTGTGGAAAGCTGGAATTGCACAAGGGAAATGTATGTGCACGGTTTTGGTGTGGAGAAAGGGGTGAATGTGCATGTGGAATGAATATGTGGCTGCATGTGGGTTAAAGGGGTGTGAATGATTATGGGATGCTGGAAATCTGGAAAGGCACGGCAATGGGATGTGTTTGTGTGAATGATGATGGGATGGGTGGATTTCTGGGATGGTGGATGCACGGCACAAAGGGAATATGAATGCATGTGGCTAATTTAATTGAAGATGCATGTGGAATGGCTGCAAGGATGAAGTGGACAACCTGGAATTGGTTGTAAAAAGCTAGAAAAGGGTATGAAAGTGCACGGCATGGGCTTGTTGTTGGTGTAAATGTGGCTGAATGGTTTAATTAATGGGAGTGCATGTTTGAATGATTAAAGGGACATGTGGGGTGATAAGTCACATTTTGCATGCATTTATATCTTCCTTATTTGGTGTCTTTGTGATTGTTTTGGATTAAAATAGTTGCATTTTACATTATTTGGTGTTTGTGTGCAGCCAAGTGTGAACTTGGATCAATGGGAAGGCAAATGAAGTAAAAAACATTCCAGAAAAGATGTGAAGTGCTAAGAGATGCAATTCGACCATATTGGGTGATTTTAAACAAAGCAAAAACATGGAAGTCAGCTATGTGATTCCAACACCCAAACATGCATTCACATGCATGTTTGCAACCTTGCCGTGCTTCCCATGCCATTCCAGCTCCCTTTTGCACCAAGAACATGCACCTCCATTACTTAATTCATTCAACCATAGTTCCACCAACAAACACAATCATGTCATGCAAATCCCATGTGGTTCCAAGTCAGATTATGCATTTCTAAACACCAAAGCATGCATTCACATGCATGCTCACATCCATTCCGTGCATTCCATTATCTTTCTCATGTTTCATCTTTGCAGAAATCCACATGCTTGCATATTTCCCTTTTGTTATTCACCCATTATTCCAGAAAATCACTCATTCCATCATCCCATGCCGTGTGTTTTCTTCTTTCCAGATTTGTACAAACAATTTCTGGTGGTTCAATTCACCTTTGCAGAAATCCACATGCTTCTTTATTAAATAATCCTCATACCTGCAGATCATGTCCATTCCTTGCATCTATCATTCCAGAAATCCATTCATCCTATCATTCCATGTGATTCTAGCTCATCCTTGTCTATGCCGTGCATTTTGATACCCTTTCCAGGGTGTCATTTCAGCTTTGCAGCAAGTGCACATGTAGCTAAAGTAAACAAACAACATTCATGCATATTCCCTAATACCATGCGTCCACTACCTCAGAAACCCATCAATTCCAGCTCATTTGATGCTATTCCATCTGACTTGTGCATGAGATCCAATCTGAATTGGAGCCACATTCCCTTCTATAAAACAAAGCTCACTTCACACAACAAGGGTTCCGCATTTTTCTTCTTCATTCAGTCCATTACACACACATAACCTCTCCCATTTCACTCCATTCTCTGTCCATTTCTGTCCCAAGGGAAGAAACCATTCAACCAAGCCAATCTAGTTCATCCGCACCACATTTGGAGAAGCAACACCAAGGCACTCTTCAAGGACTTCAACATCAGTTTTGCTTCAAGGGTTTCCCCTTCTTAATCTTATGTTCACTCATGTTATTTATTTTTATGTTAAACCTTTGTAAACATGAAGTGTAACTAATCTTCCTCTAGGGATTCGATGTAACCTTGCAAAGTTTGCCATGTAATTAAGTTAGAATGCTCAGTTTGTCCATCTATTTCTTGTTTCATTCTCTGATTTAATGGTGACTTAGTGTGTTGATTTTAATGTTTGATCATCATTTGAATTAATCACAAAGTTGTGTAGCCAAGATTAGAACACACATCATGCATAATCTTGGTAGATATGTGAATGAATGAAGGGAATGTTTAGCACACATCCTGCCGAGTTAATCCCTTTAGTTTTACGAAAGTTTCTTGTGCATTACATACTCTTGATTATGAACCAAAGTTGCACATCACAATTAGGTTCATGATTAGAGACATTTGATCAAATCCACACATCATATGGTTGATCATGTCCAAGTGAAACAAACTCAAGAAATAGGTAGATGAATGAGTACAAACTAACTTAACAAACATGGACTTAGTTGAGCAATGGTGAAACCGAATCCCTAGCTTCATTTCCATTGATACTATCTCATTGTATTAGTTGTTGATTCATTTATTTGTGTTTACTTCATTTTCTTATACTTTCAAGTTACAACAACAAATCTGCCTATTTAGACTAGTTTGATTCATTTCCAAATCAGCCTATTTAGACTAGTTTGATTCAGTTCCAAATCTGCCTATTTAGACTAGTTTGATTCATTTCCAAATCTGCCTATTTAGACTAGTTTGATTCATTTCATAGAGTTCTTGCAAAACAAGTAATTACATAGGTCCAATTAGTCCCTGTGGATTCGACACCCTTGCTTGTGCCATTATACTAAATATATTCAAGCATTAGGAAGGAAATATACATCAACAAAAATGGCGCCGTTGCCGGGGACTGATTTCAGTCCCTTGTAATTGCTTGTTTGCTATTTAAACTTTGTGTTTTTCATTGTTGTGTGTTAGTTAAACTTTGCTCTTTTCATTTTAGGTAGATTCGTGATTTTCATTCAAACTTGTGTTACTTTGTTTCAGGTAGTATATGTCAAATAGACTTGTTGAGTTAGGCCAAAGAATTGAAAGGTTAAAGGGCCACACTTTGGACAACTTTGTGCCATCAAGTTCATCCTTTATCCGTGAGGAAGAGGAAAGGATTTCACCTAATTCAACAAGTAAAGGATCTGAGCAAGTTAATTGGGAAAGAGAGGAAGAGATGGCGGGCAACCAAGATGAACTTCGAGCTTTGGAGGACTTTGCTCAACCAATCATACCAAATTCACCTTCATGCATCTTGCTGCCCACAGAAGCTAGAAACTATGATCTCAAATCTTCACATTTTCATATGTTTCCCTCATTTTATGGCTTACCTAATGAAGACCCTTTAGCTCATATTAAAGAGTTTTACAATGTTGTGAGTGGTTTACCTTTGCAGGGAGTAAGTGAAGCAAATTTGAGGATGAGAGTGTTTCCTTACACCTTGAAAGATAAGGCCAAAAGTTGGTTAATGACTCTAACACCAGGTTCCCTCACCACATGGGATACTGTGGCTAAGAAGTTCTTGGAGAAGTTCTTTTCCACTCAAAAGACAGCCACATTAAGGGGACAAATCTTCAACTTCAAACAAGATGATGGAGAACCTTTCAATGAGTGTTGGGAGCGTTTTAAGGGCCTCTTGTTGCAATGTCCACATCATGGGTTACCTTTTCACTTACAAATGCAAATTTTCTATGATGGACTAACCCAAAATTGTCAATCAACTGTTGATAATGCAGCAGGTGGAGCATTGAAGAAAAAGAATGCTCAAGAGTCATATAACATTTATGAGATGTTGGGGTCTAATGCTCAACACAAAGATTTAAGGGGTAAGAAAGTTGGAGTCTATGAAACAAGTTCTAACCATGAGCTTTTGTTGCAGGTAGCTAACCTAGAAAGGAAGCTTGAATCCGTGCTCAACATGGTGCCAAAAGCTAATGAAGTGTGTGCCATTTGCAACATACCAAGCCATCCTACTCACCAATGTCCATCTAGGGAGGCTTACCCCGAGTATGTTCAAGAACAAGTGAACCTCATGAATTCTTACAATCAAAGGCCAAGGAATGATGTGTATTCCAATACATATAACTCAAGTTGGAGAGATCATCCCAACCTTTCATGGAAGAACAATAATCAATTCCAAAATTTCCAACCAAAACCTGCCCCTACCCTTGAGGACACGGTTAAATTGTTAGCCCAAAACACCTTGCAATTCCAACATTCCACCAATAGCACTCTCCAACAACATTCAGCAGCTCTAACCAAAATGGAGACACAATTGGGGCAGATTGCAGATGCCTTGAACCAAAGAGAAGTTGGAAAGTTTCCAAGCCAACCAGTGATACTCCAAAGGAACCAAGAGCAAGCCAAAGCAATCACTACACTTAGAAGTGGTAAGGTTATTGATAATAGGGTTGGCAATGAAGTTACTAATGAATATGATCATGTGAATGCAGGTGTTACTCAAGGAGACAATGATAGACCAAATGAGGAACCAAGCCATGTTGAAGCACCAAATCTTCACAAGGCCGAGAAACCTTACACTCCACCAATACCATTCCCTGGAAGACTTTCCAAGAGCAAGCAGGATAAGTCATTTAAGGAGATTTTTGATATACTAAGCAAAGTGAATGTTAACTTACCTTTGCTTGATGTCATTAGGAACATGCCAGCATATGGGAAGTTCTTCAAGGAGTTAAACAGCTACAAAAGGAAGTATGGACCACATGAGAAGGTAGTGGTGTCTGAGAATGTGAGTGCAGTTTTGCAAAGAAAACTTCCACCAAAGCTCAAGGATCCAGGAAGTTTCTCTATCAACATCACCATAGGGGACAAGAAAGTAGAGAAGGCAATGCTTGATTTGGGTGCTAGCATCAACTTAATGCCTTATTCAGTGTACCTTCAACTAGGTTTGGGAGATTTGAAAGCCACCACCATTTCATTACAACTTGCAGACAGATCCGTTAAATATCCAAGAGGTATAGTAGAAGATATCCTAGTTCAAGTTGATAAACTAATCTTGCCTGCAGATTTTGTAGTGTTGGACATGGAAGAAGCTCCTATACATGATCGTGAGTTGCCTATATTGCTTGGGAGACCTTTCATGGCCACGGCCAAGACCATCATTGATGTGCAAAATGGACTCCTCACTATGACAGTGTTAGGAGAGACAGTTCAATTCAAAGTGTTTGAATCTCTTTCTCATCCTTCTTCATCTCTTGACTGTTATGCCATTGATGTGCTTGATTCACTTGTATTCTCTAAGTTCTTGCAGGCACAATCGAATGAACCATTACAAACTGTTTTGAGTCAATCTCAAGATGAGTTTGATGAAGAAGATGCACTCATGGAAGAAGTAGCTGCCTTGGAAGCATTAGCATTGTATCCTTTGAATGTTTCACCTCTTTTAGAGCCTTTAGAATCATCAATGTCACATCTAACTCCTTCCACTGTTAAGGCACCAAAACTTGAACTTAAACCACTTCCACCACATCTAAAATATGCATATCTAGCTGAATTTGAAACTCTTCAAATTATCATAGCTTCTGATCTCACCCCAAATGAAGAAGATAAACTAATTAGGGTGTTAAAAGAGTTCAAATCAGTTTTTGGTTGGTCTATTGCAGATATCAAGGGAATAAGCCCTACCATGTGCATGCATAGGATTCTCTTGGAGGAAGGGGCAAAGTCAACCCGTGAACCACAAAGAAGGCTCAACCCACACATGAAGGAAGTTGTTAGGAATGAGGTGTTGAAATTGTTAGATGTGGGGATCATATATCCCATTTCTGATAGCAAATGGGTGAGTGCCATTCAAGTGGTGCCTAAGAAGGTGGGAATCACAGTGATGAAGAATGAAAACAATGAGCTTGTGCCCACAAAGCCCACTGCTAGTTGGCGTGTTTGCACCGATTACAGGAAGTTGAATTCTAGCACTAGAAAAGATTATTTTCCTATGCCTTTCATAGATCAAATGCTTGAGAGATTGGCAGGGTACTCACATTATTGTTTTCTGGATGGATACTCAGGTTACAATCAAATCGCAATCGCTCCGGAGGATCAAGAGAAAACAACCTTTACTTGCCCCTTTGGCACATTTGCATATAGGAGAATGCCTTTTGGACTTTGCAATGCTCCAGCAACATTCCAAAAGATGCATGTTGGCCATCTTTTCTGACATGGTAGAAAGATTCATTGAGGTATTTATGGATGATTTCTCAGTGTTTGGTTCCTCTTTTGATGAATGTCTTAACCATCTATCTTTAGTACTTCAAAGATGTCAAGAAACAAATTTGGTTCTCAATTGGGAAAAGTGCCAATTTATGGTGAAACAAGGAATTGTGTTGGGACATGTCATCTCTAGCAAAGGAATGGAGGTAGACAAAGCCAAAATTGACGTCATCACCAATATGGTAGCCCCCACCACTGTGAAGGGAGTAAGAAGTTTTTTGGGTCATGCGGGTTTTTATCGTCGTTTCATTAAGAACTTTTCAATGATCACTCGTCCATTATGCAATCTGTTAGCTAAAGATGTTGTATTTCATTTTGATAAGGCTTGTATGGATGCATTCAATACTTTGAAAAATGAACTAACCTCGGCCCCTATTATTATGGCACCAGATTGGTCGTTACCTTTTGAATTAATGTGTGATGCCTCTGACTATGCTGTTGGTGCAATTTTAGGGCAAAGGGTGAACAAACTTCCACATGTGATCTACTATGCAAGCCGGACTCTGCATGATGCTCAACTTAACTATTCCACAACTGAAAAGGAGTTGCTTGCTGTTGTTTTTGCCTTAGAAAAGTTTAGGTCATATCTTGTGGGATCTAAAGTTATTGTGTTTTCTGATCATGCAGCCCTTAGGTACTTGATGACAAAGAAAGATGCTAAACCACGCTTGATTAGATGGATACTATTACTACAAGAGTTTGACTTGGAAATTCGAGATAAGAAGGGCAGTGATAATGTTGTGGCTGACCATTTGTCCAGGCTTAATGAAAACCATGGAGTGGGACAACCTTTACCTCTAAATGAATCATTTCCAGATGAACAACTTCTTGTTGTTCAAGAACAAGAACCATGGTATGCTGATTTTGTTAATTATCTGGCTTGTGGTGTAATGAGAAATGACCTTTCTTTTCAGGAAAGAAAGAAGTTCCTGGCCATGGTAAAGCACTACGTTTGGGACGAACCATATTTGTTTAAATATTGCCCTGACCAAATCATTAGGAGATGTGTCCCAGAGAGTGAGCAACAAAGCATTCTAACATTCAGCCATACATTGGCATGTGGAGGACATTTTGGTGCCAAAAAGACATCTCTAAAGGTTTTACAATCTGGTTTCTTTTGGCCTACTTTATTCAAAGATGCTTTTGATTTTTGTTCTAAGTGTGATAGGTGCCAGAAAATGGGGAACATTAGCCGAAGAAATGAGATGCCATTGAACAACATTTTGGTAGTGAAGCTCTTTGATGTTTGGGGAATTGACTTCATGGGACCATTTCCATCCTCTTTTGGCTACTTATACATATTAGTGGCAGTGGATTACGTATCCAAATGGGTTGAAGCCATGGCTACAAGAACTAATGATCATAAGGTTGTTTTAAATTTTCTTAAAGATGTGATTTTTTGTAGGTTTGGAACCCCAAGAGCTATTATTAGTGATGGTGGCAGCCATTTCTGCAACAAACCCTTTGAATCCTTGATGAAGAAGTACAACATCAACCACAAAGTGGCAACCCCCTACCATCCTCAAACCTCAGGACAAGTGGAGATTAGCAACAGGGAGATCAAGAACATCTTGATGAAGACTGTGAGCCCTACAAGGAAGGATTGGTCACTAAGGTTAAATGATGCACTATGGGCATATAGAACAGCATACAAGACACCCATTGGCATGAGTCCTTATCGCCTTGTGTTTGGGAAAGCTTGTCATTTGCCAATGGAGCTTGAACACCGTGCATACTGGGCCATCAAGAAGTTCAACTTTGATTACAAGGATGCTGGAATAGCAAGGAAGCTCCAACTTAATGAGTTGGAAGAGCTTAGAAATGAGGCATATGAGAATGCCAAAATCTACAAGGAACGGACTAAGCTCTATCATGACAAGGCCATCCTAAGGAAGGAGTTTCACCAAGGTATGAAAGTACTTTTGTATGACTCACGTTTGAGACTTTTTCCAGGAAAACTGAAGTCTAGGTGGGTGGGACCATTCAAAGTGTTACAAACATTTCCCCACGGAGTTGTGGAGATAGAGAACATGAAGAATGGCACTTCTTTTAAAGTCAATGGGCAGCGATTGAAACCATACTTGGAGAAAGTGGAGGAAGAGCAAGTGTATCAAGTCGTAGATGCTCTTGAGTTTACAACACCATGAACAAGCTACCATGTCTTGCCTAGACATTAAATAAAGCGCTTGCTAGGAGGCAACCTAGTGTGGTTTGTGTTCTTTCCTTATTTTGTGTTTATGTTATTTCCATTCCATATTCTTTGCCTATTTACTTTGCATACAATTTTAAGCATCGAGGACATTGCTTAGGTTAGGTTTGGGGGTGTAGGATGGAAGGTTTGTGTTTTGGATTTGTTTTATGTGTTAGTTTGGGTAAGATTGTTGAAAGTTTATTTTTGGGTGGTTTGTTTGTTTTTGTTGGGTTAAGTGTGTTTTTGCTTGCTAATATGAATGTATATGAGGGCTATGTTTGAAAACAAACGATTGGGTTGCTATGAAAAAGTGTTGCATCTTGTTGTCATGTATAAAGCTATAACTCTTGGAATTATGATGATAGAGGTACCATACTTAAATTCTGGAAGAAGAATAGTGGAGACTACCCTAGTGAGTTATTTTGAGCCTAATTGCTTCTTTGAGAGGGTTTAAAGTGTTTCTACTCCTATCTTTTTCTTTCAATTTCACTCTAAATGATCTCATTACTTCTATTTTGTTTGGATACTAAGAATCATTCTCCTTTGCAGATACCATGTGTTTAGTATCATTCATGAATGAACTCAATGAGATGATGTTAGGCTATGCATGTTTAACTACTAAAAGGCTTAAATCCTACCCATTTGTGTGCTCCATTCACCCTTGTTGCAGCCAAACACTTTAGCCTAATTCATTCATCACCCACACCATAATCTACCCATTCTAGCCCATTACAAGCCATACCTTATAGTTTGGGGAATACCAATGTGATGAAGACTAAGGGCAGATTGAGTTATAAAGCAGGATTGTGGCGTATACCGAGGGCACCTATGTTGAAAATGTTTCTAAAAAAAAAAAAAATAAGAGAGGATCAAAGTGGAGACAAATTCCAAATCGCCTCATTATAAAGCATAGGGACTGGACGTCAAAAACAAAAGAAGACAAATGCCAGTGAAAAGCCTCAAAGACACCTTGGTATGCCCCAAACTCTAGCATTTCATATCAAGTCTTTCATAACCTATACCCTAAGCCTTGCATTACAACCTTGAGAAAGACCTAGCTGATCATTGAGGATGTATTCATGGGTGATGGTAAGTGTGTGTGTTATCTATATTCTTAGCATTTGATTCATTTCATGAGATCTACTCAGAAACTGTGCTTCCATTTCAGATTTCATATGTGAGAATTTTGATTTCCTTTACATAATTTCACTCATATATGTTGTTGAGAGACTAAACCTTAAGATCTGAGTGAAAACTTGAGTGGAAGCTGTGAGGAGTAGAGTTGAGGCGAATTCTATCTTAAGCATTTGGGTATGGTGACCTTGAAGTTGTAAGACATTGAGAAATATCTTTATACGTTACAATTGATACGATTCTTTGAAGTGGCAAACTTTTGAGTTGAATGAATGACAAAACCTTCATTGGTTCTTATTAGTTTGTTTAAAGCATGTATTAGCCAAATTGTTTGCAGTGTTTGTAGATGTTTGTGGGTGTCATCACTGTAAACCCTCAGGAGACACAACTCCTCCAACTAGGGACACCTAGGGGTTCAAAGGCTTGTTGCACATGCTCAGTGCAATCGTTTAGCCAGCGAAAGTGGTTTAGTTAGATGTTTGTGTTTTGTGTGTTTTAGTTTTAAGTTTGCTCGAGGACTAGCAAAAACCAGGTTTGGGGGTATTTGATAAGTCACATTTTGCATGCATTTATATCTTCCTTATTTGGTGTCTTTGTGATTGTTTTGGATTAAAATAGTTGCATTTTACATTATTTGGTGTTAGTGTGCAGCCAAGTGTGAACTTGGATCAATGGGAAGGCAAATGAAGTAAAAAACATTCCAGAAAAAATGTGAAGTGCTAAGAGATGCAATTCGGCCATATTGGGTGATTTTAAACAAAGCAAAAACATGGAAGTCAGCTATGTGATTCCAACACCCAAACATGCATTCACATGCATGTTTGCAACCTTGCCGTGCTTCCCATGCCATTCCAGCTCCCTTTTGCACCAAGAACATGCACCTCCATTACTTAATTCATTCAACCATAGTTCCACTAACAAACACAATCATGTCATGCAAATCCCATGTGGTTCCAAGTCAGATTATGCATTTCTAAACACCAAAGCATGCATTCACATGCATGCTCACATCCATTCCGTGCATTCCATTATCTTTCTCATGTTTCGTCTTTGCAGAAATCCACATGCTTGCACATTTCCCTTTTGTTATTCACCCATTATTCCAGAAAATCACTCATTCCATCATCCCATGCCGTGTGTTTTCTTCTTTCCAGATTTGTACAAACAATTTCTGGTGGTTCAATTCACCTTTGCAGAAATCCACATGCTTCTTTATTAAATAATCCTCATACCTGCAGATCATGTCCATTCCTTGCATCTATCATTCCAGAAATCCATTCATCCCATCATTCCATGTGATTCTAGCTCATCCTTGTCTATGCCGTGCATTTTGATACCCTTTCCAGGGTGTCATTTCAGCTTTGCAGCAAGTGCACATGTAGCTAAAGTAAACAAACAACATTCATGCATATTCCCTAATACCATGCGTCCACTACCTCAGAAACCCATCAATTCCAGCTCATTTGATGCTATTCCATCTGACTTGTGCATGAGATCCAATCTGAATTAGAGCCACATTCCCTTCTATAAAACAAAGCTCACTTCACACAACAAGGGTTCCACATTTTTCTTCTTCATTCAGTCCATTACACACACATAACCTCTCCCATTTCACTCCATTCTCTGTCCATTTCTGTCCCAAGGGCAGAAACCATTCAACCAAGCCAATCTAGTTCATCCGCACCACATTTGGAGAAGCAACACCAAGGCACTCTTCAAGGACTTCAACATCAGTTTTGCTTCAAGGGTTTCCCCTTCTTAATCTTATGTTCACTCATGTTATTTATTTTTATGTTAAACCTTTGTAAACATGAAGTGTAACTAATCTTCCTCTAGGGATTCGATGTAACCTTGCAAAGTTTGCCATGTAATTAAGTTAGAATGCTCAGTTTGTCCATCTATTTCTTGTTTCATTCTCTGATTTAATGGTGACTTAGTGTGTTGATTTTAATGTTTGATCATCATTTGAATTAATCACAAAGTTGTGTAGCCAAGATTAGAACACACATCATGCATAATCTTGGTAGATATGTGAATGAATGAAGGGAATGTTTAGCACACATCCTGCCGAGTTAATCCCTTTAGTTTTATGAAAGTTTCTTGTGCATTACATACTCTTGATTATGAACCAAAGTTGCACATCACAATTAGGTTCATGATTAGAGACATTTGATCAAATCCACACATCATATGGTTGATCATGTCCAAGTGAAACAAACTCAAGAAATAGGTAGATGAATGAGTACAAACTAACTTAACAAACATGGACTTAGTTGAGCAATGGTGAAACCGAATCCCTAGCTTCATTTCCATTGATACTATCTCATTGTATTAGTTGTTGATTCATTTATTTGTGTTTACTTCATTTTCTTATACTTTCAAGTTACAACAACAAATCTGCCTATTTAGACTAGTTTGATTCATTTCCAAATCTGCCTATTTAGACTAGTTTGATTCATTTCATAGAGTTCTTGCAAAACAAGTAATTACATAGGTCCAATTAGTCCCTGTGGATTCGACACCCTTGCTTGTGCCATTATACTAAATATATTCAAGCATTAGGAAGGAAATATACATCAACATGGGGTGGCTGGAACAAAGGGGGAAGCACGGCATGGGTTGTTGTTGAATGATTATGGGTGCATGTTTGAATTAAAGCTAGAGTGATGATGATGAATGCATGTGCAATGACTGGAAATGAAGGAGTAATGCACGGCTTTGATGGTGTTTTTCTGCAATGGTTGCAATGATGAAATGGATGGGAGTGCATGTGGATTAAAGGGGGAAGGTATGGTTATGGTTATGATAAGTGATAAGTGAATGGTTTGGTCTTCAATTTCGTCCATCTACTTGGCTTTAAGCATATGCAATCCATTCCAATCTCTAATTTGCTCCAAAAGGCTCCAAAAGGCATCCTTTTGCATACTTTGCCCTTAGAACCTGAAAACACACAAAAGAAGAATAAAGGACTAAAATAACTAAAGAAACATAACATAAATGCACGAGAACTAGCCATTTAAGTAGCATGAATATGCTCCTATCAAATTCCCCCACACTTAGCTTTTGCTAGTCCTCGAGCAAAACAGAAAAACAAAACAAAACCTAAACCTTCCAACAATGGTCTCAGGGATTTCCAATGCACATGACAAGTTAAAAATCATTATTCCCACAGAATTTAGCCATCTTTACACTTAAGTACATTCTTAATCATAGTCACCACATACTAGTTCACAATTAAGCATTTAAAACCATGTTTTGAATGTAGTAACATGCCTTAGAGAAATTCCTCAATTCCTCACTAGAATGCACTCTATTTTCACACAGATTTTCTAACTTAACACCCTACACTAGGTATATGTGAGAAGATTGATGTAAATATGAATTCTAACACTCACATATGTTATATCAAAGAAAGCATTTCTGGATTTACGACAATGACATGAATATGATCTCATGAATGGAATGCTACTACTTAGAACGAGAACCAGTGATTCCATAAGCTCATACCAAGTTCAAACTCCACAAATTGAAACACATAACACTCAAGATAGAAGTCACGGGTTGTAATGGGGCTTGGGATGTGTGGATAACAAAGAAGGGATATGGAAAACAAAGGTTCTTAAAGAAATAGTGAGCAAAGCACCTGAATCAACTTAGAATTCACTTTTGAATGAAAACTCAACTTTTGAACAAAAAGGGAGAACAAGCTCTTTTTTCTTTCTTTCTTTTCTTTTCTGTTTTTCTTTTTTCATATGTTTTTCACAATTTTTTTTTTCTTTTCTTTTGACTCTCAAAACATACATAAACACTTAAGAACAAAACATTCTCTCCCCCACACTCATTTTCTTGCATAATGTAACTCAAAAGGAATTCATTTAAGTCATGCTCACTATCTTTTTAAGAACAAGGGTATGGAATGTCCTACACTAGGCTAGGTGAGGATAATGTGGGTAAACAAAGAATAAAGGCTAAACAAGGCTTAACGGGGTTAAAACTTACAACATATACGAAATATGGGAAGTAAGGCTATTTGGCTATGGTGGCAATTACACAACTTCATCTTGATATATGTTATGCAATTCAATGTCATGCTTTGAATGAAACGGATATAAGTTCTAGCATTTAGTTCTATCATGATACAATTGCATTCTAAGTAGCAACCAAGCAAGGAATAATGAGATCATGCAACAACTTTAGAAAACAAAGAATCACAGATTATAACTCTCCAAAGAAGGTAATGGCTCGAGTCTCACAGGGTTGTAGCGTTTGTTTGAGTTCCTTCCTTCAAGCATGTTACAAAAACGAATTTTTCTTTTATGATTGCATGTGAAGTCATACATTATAACCATAACCAAGCATATACCAAGAGTAAATCAAACTTTTCTCTATGTTTATAACTCTTTTAACAGTCATGCAATTACAAACCAAATCCTTATCATTGTGTTGGAAGGTACCCTAAGACACAAACACACAAAAACGACTCAAAACACTCTTTTTAGGCTTTTCAAAACATGTTTTTCAAATTTTTATGTGATTTTCAGAGTTATCAAAACAAAACATACTAAAACACTCTAAAACAACTTAAAAATACCTTAAAACAGCAAGGAACAACATTTGAAGTTATGGGTGATAAAATCCCACGAATTTGCATCAAATATACTTAGTTACCCCCCCACACTTAAATCAAACATTGTCCTCAATGTTTCAAGCATAGACTCACACAAATAACAAACAAACAAACAAAACAACATCTAACAACCTAACATGGCATAAACAAAATCAACAACAAAGAGAAGAGTTTAGGAACACAAATCTGGAATTGGAGTGCTTTCTCGGCCTTCCTTTGTTGAATGCATGGGCATGATCTTGGTGATTCCACATGCTTACTCTTGAACTGGGCTGGAGGATTCTTTTGGTTTCCTCCAATCGTTGATTTTCCTTTGTGCTACTCTTGAACTGGGCAGCAGGATTCTTTTGGTCTCCCCCGAAGGTCTGAGCTTACTCCTTTTATCTGTTTCTTTGTTCAATCTCTCCAATTCGTATTGAAGAGGGTTAGAGGATAGCTCAGCATATGCAGTTGTTGCTTGTCTCCACATGCTTCAATGTATCATTTTTACTTGCCTTACTTGCTCCCCTTTGCAGAAGTGGTCCCTTCTCTGGAAGTGTATCAACCGTTGAAGATGACTACTCGAGAGCAACGCTAGGTAAGCAACCAGGGAATAGATTCCAGGTAGTTGGTTCCAGATCAGAAGACTGACTCCAAGTGCCGGCTGATTGCTCACTTTACTTTGCCATGCGAGTAATAACAAGGACAAAGGAAAGGACAGGGAAAGAACATGATATGAGATACCTTTGCTTTCGCCCTTGATGATATGAGATACTTTTGCTTTTGCAGAAGCAGCGAATGTCTCCACATGCTTCGATCCACCGTTTCCTCTTGCCTCATTTGTACTCCAGGCATTTGGTATCTTCTTTGGGGGATACATCCATGGTTGAAAATGTGTTCTCAAGAGAAGAAGAAAACTGAGCATGTTTGAGAGGGTTGGTTGCAGCTACATTCTCGGCCGAGAAGGGAAGTCATGCGTTTTTGGGTGTATGCCTTGCCATGAATGTTGATGTATATAGGAATTGTAATGGCAAGTGGCAGTGCGGATGCGGCAATGTCCTCCACGCGTCTTCAGCTTTGTCAGAGAGCTTTTGACAAAATGGCACGCGTTTTCTGAAAAGCCGGGAGCTTTTGACAAAGTTGCACACGTTTTCTGAAAAGCCGGGAGCTTTCGGCTTTGTCACCCACGCTTGTCGGCAAAAGTGTGTAGCTGCTTTCTCGGCCTCCACGCGTCTTCTGAAAAGCCGGGAGCTTTTGACAAAGTTACACGCTTTATCTGAAAAGCCGGGATTGCGTCTGAAGAGCTGGCGATCTTTACACCGGAAAATCCGGCTTTGAAGAGTGGTGTCTCTTCAATTCTGAATTGGTGATTGTGTCGCCTCTCCTTTAATAGAGGTGATCGATCACCTCTATCATGCACACTTTGAAGATTGCCTAAAAATCGTCTCCGGCCCGTCGAGATTTTACTCCATCCAACCCTTCTCTTTTAACTTCTTGAAAAATGGCTAGCTCATCTAACCCATCGAACATTTGCTTAGATTTGAGTCTAAGCAGTGATCCGGTCACGCCTCGTCAGGGTAAGGTATGGTGCCCGTCTTTCTTATCTTCTCATGGCCCTCTTACAGGTGAAGACTCTGTGATGATGAATGCAACAACAGCTACGATAGTAGCTCGGAACCTCCTCACTCCCAAAGATAGTTAGCTGCTTTCAGGACGGTCCGATGAGTTGGCCGTTCAAGAGTCCCTGGCTCTCAGTGTTCAGTGCGCGGGCTCTGTGTCCAACATGGGCCAACGCCTACTTGCTCGCTCCTGTCAGGTTGAATCATTGATGGCAGAGGTGGAAAATCTCAAGCAAGAGATCAAACAGCTTAAGTACGAGAATAGGAGTTTGCACGTGCTTGCCAATAATTATTCGACAGGCATGAAGAGGAAGCTTGATGAGATGCAAGAATCTCAAGGTCGGATTCAAAATGACCGTCAAAGGCTTGCGGCTTTCTTCCAGAGGCACCTCTTTCCCGCATCATCTAGCGTTCCACCAAGGATTGGGGCCTTGAATGATCTATCTTCGGTGCCTCCCGCTCCTATGCCTCTCGCTCCGATGCCTTCCACTCCGATGTCTCTTGCTCCGATGCCTTCTGCTCCCAGAGTTTTGCCACGTAGTGGGGCTTCACGTAAACAAAAACAACCTTTGTGAAGACTCATCTTTCTCTTTCTTTGTTAGATGCATTTTTTTTTTCACTTGTAATTCTCGAAAATCAATGAACATGCTTTGTTTTATTCAGTGCATTGGGTTGCCTCCCAAGTAGCGCTTTCTTTTACGTCTTGCAGCCGGACGAAGAACTTCTTTTCTCACTTAGGACCCACGACATGGAATTGATCTTTGAATGGGGGGTGATACTTGAGATGATCCGGTAATGGTTTAAATTCTAGAGTGGGTGCCTGGATCATTAACAACATATTAGTATAAAAGAAAATTGAAATTCGGGGAGGCGGCTTACCTGTGTGCTCCGACAAGAACTCAATGACAAACACCACTCCCTTGAAAGTTTCAGGGATATTGGACTTGGCCAGATTGCATGTGATGGTTATGACTTGTCCAATGTCATCAAATTCAACTTCTTTGGGTTTTGTGGTTTCAAATATGTCCTCTTTGATGCCTTCTACATCTTCTCCAGCCACTACCTTCTCTTGAATCATTCTTCTTGGTGTACAAAGTCCTTTGAAGAATTCAACACCATCTAAAACTTGCTGTGTTGCACCAAGAATTGGAATAGCATTTTGCACCTTTGGGAAGGCTTCCACGATGTCCTTTTTACTCTCTTCTTGGTTGGGAATCAAAAACCTGCTAGGAAAAGGGACATTGGGTGGAATAACATCAGAATAACATGGAATTGGGACGTCCTTACTTGTGGTGGGTGGTTTAGAGGGCTTAGGGGGCTGCGGCAAGGGTTGTTCTACCCTTGCCGTGTGCATGTCTTCCTCCTCCTCCTCAATTAGCAGCTCCTCATCCACTTCTAGGCTATGTCTGGACATTTTTAGGTCAGCTCCAACCTCCATAGCACTTCCCAAAGTGATAGCATTATGGATTTCAAAATCTTCCTTCGAGTTTTCAATAGTTGAGTTGGAGAGTTCACTTCGCTCTTGAATTTGTTTCATGAACTCCATAATCTGCTCAATTTGCTCCTCCAATTTACCTAACTTCTTGTCTTGATTTTGTTCGTCCTGCGTCAAAGAGGTTAGTAATTGAAAATTTTTATCATTATCCATGGACATACTTGAACTTGATTGGAATTGTTGTGGGGAAGGTTGTGGTGGCTGCATAGGTGTTGTATAGAACTCCTCATATGGTTGCCAATATGCTTCTTGTTGAGCCTCCTTGGCTTGATTTTGTGACCCCTGCACCAAAGAATTTAATTCATTAAGAATTTGATTATAATCTATTGACGAACTTAAATTTGGTTGGGCATATTGAATATGAGGTTGTGGTGGATGCATAGACGTTGAATAGAACTCCTCATAGGGCTGCCAATATCCTTCTTCTTGAACATGTTGAGGTTCCCACCATATAGAGTTTGAATGATCACTCCAATCTGAATTGTAAGTATTGGAAAACACGTTATTCCTTGATTGAAGATCAAATATATCAACGCTTTGCATTTGGGACCTTTCCATGAGCTGTGACAATAGATAAGCATTATCAAGTGCCATGTTGTGCTTCTCTAGTACTTGAATTCAACAAACAAAACACAAATCAAAAACTAAAACTAAAATACATAACAGAAACGAACAATCCAAGGGATTAGCAAATTTGCTAATCCCCGGTAACGGCGCCAAAATTTGATGCGTTAAATATATAAGCACAAATTAAACCCTCTTTTTGTCAATTGTAGTAAGTATGTAAGTAGGGATCGTTCTGGACCGGGGATTAGGAGGGATTGCAAATCACTTGGATTTGACTCAAAAACGTAAAAACAAGTTTAAAACACTATACTAACTTCGAAGAATGCAAAACTAAACTTTAAAGCACCAAAACAAACCAAAAGACTCAAAATACTTAAAAACACAAAATAAGATAGATTAAGACTTAAGACTTTAAACAAAATATGGGGGGGGGGATTGAGGTTTGGACGAGATTACACTAAAATGCACAAATTGTAAAGAAAACAAATTGTAAATACGAATTTGATGGAATTGAATGGATGGGAAGCTAGCTAAGGGGTTCATCTCCACACATGTTATACTTGCATACAAAATGATTTCTAATTGCTTTTCAATAAACCATGAATTCTCAACGCCCCAGGTTAACCGTGATTGCACTAATTAACCCTCAGATTTTCCTAACGTTATTGAATTGGATGATTGCATAGGACAACCCAAAACATTTCCCACAAGTCCCCTACATGATTGCATAATAGAGATACAAGCAAGAATCATTAAGTTCTTTGAAAACCATAAGCATTGACGAAGCACTTGTTACTATGATTGCATGAAACTTATGCCAAGAATTTATTTAACGCGATTGTTTATAAGCAACCTCCACTACTTGTGAATATAAGTTCATAACTATTAGGTGAAACTCACTTATATTCTAGCGTCATATTCATGCATGAAGATTAAGCATGCACTCTCAATAAACATACATAAATAGGTTATCAATCAAATAGTTAAACAAATTGAATCCACAACTTATGAAACGTAATTAGAAGTAATCAAATCATATTGCAAGCATAAACATATATTTCGAATCCCCCCCTAGCCAAGGGGGGGTTTAGTTCCTCATACGTACAAAACAAAGAGAATTGAAATTAAACATTGAAATCAAAGGAAAAGAAACACCTAAACATTCCAACAACTCAAACTTGAATTGTATGAACGTTTAGGCCCGCTTCTCTTCCTCTTTGTTGTAGCACAAGGTCTAAGGATAGTTTGATGGTGTGAATGGTTTGGGGAGTGGTGAAAATGGAAGGGGAAAGCCACGGCACAAGGAATGATTTCTGGTGGTGTTTAGATTAATAGGGAGTACACGGCAACAAGGAAATGGTTGATGTTTGTGGATGATTTTCTGAAAATGGAAGAGTCTATGAATTGTGGCTGCAATGGATGCTTATTTATAGGTGAAAAAGAGGGAATATGACAGCTAGGAACTTGGTGGAAAGTTGGAAAATCAAAGGGGAATGCATGTGGCTGATTTATGCAGGGAATGCATGTGACTTGGCTGAAATGAAAGGGAATGCACGGCACGGGATGTTTGGTGCTGGAAATGAATTTGAAAGCATGTGCAATGACAGCTAGATATGTTGTGGAAAGCTGGAATTGCACAAGGGAAATGTATGTGCACGGTTTTGGTGTGGAGAAAGGGGTGAATGTGCATGTGGAATGAATATGTGGCTGCATGTGGGTTAAAGGGGTGTGAATGATTATGGGATGCTGGAAATCTGGAAAGGCATGGCAATGGGATGTGTTTGTGTGAATGATGATGGGATGGGTGGATTTCTGGGATGGTGGATGCACGGCACAAGGGGAATATGAATGCATGTGGCTAATTTAATTGAAGATGCATGTGGAATGGCTGCAAGGATGAAGTGGACAACCTGGAATTGGTTGTAAAAAGCTAGAAAAGGGTATGAAAGTGCACGGCATGGGCTTGTTGTTGGTGTAAATGTGGCTGAATGGTTTAATTAATGGGAGTGCATGTTTGAATGATTAAAGGGACATGTGGGGTGGCTGGAACAAAGGGGGAAGCACGGCATGGGTTGTTGTTGAATGATTATGGGTGCATGTTTGAATTAAAGCTAGAGTGATGATGATGAATGCATGTGCAATGACTGGAAATGAAGGAGTAATGCACGGCTTTGATGGTGTTTTTCTGCAATGGTTGCAATGATGAAATGGGTGGGAGTGCATGTGGATTAAAGGGGGAAGGTATGGTTATGGTTATGATAAGCGATAAGTGAATGGTTATGATAAGTGATAAGTGAATGGTTTGATAAGTGATAAGTGAATGGTTTGATAAGTGATAAGTGAATGGTTTGGTCTTCAATTTCGTCCATCTACTTGGCTTTAAGCATATGCAATCCATTCCAATCTCTAATTTACTCCAAAAGGCTCCAAAAGGCATCCTTTTGCATACTTTGCCCTTAGAACCTGAAAACACACAAAAGAAGCATAAAGGACTAAAATAACTAAAGAAACATAACGTAAATGCACGAGAACTAGCCATTTAAGTAGCATGAATATGCTCCTATCAGCTGTGCGTTGTGTCCCAAAGTGTCCCCCACATGCATAAGTGTGACAGAATGTTAAAATAGAATTGAATTCCATGTCATGCACACACTTACGTATAATCTGATCCGAGCAATATTTCCACAAGTATGGATCATCCCAAACATAAAATCTAGCATGTTTTTTCAATTTATCACGTTGGTTTCTGTTTAGAGTTTTTGGAACTTGTTTAGTCACCAAATAATTCACCAAATCCGCATACCAAGGCTCACTTACCTTAATGGATAGCAATTGCTCATCAGGGAATGTTTCTAAAATAGGTAAAGGTTCCTCCTCATGTACCATACGGCTTAGGTGGTCAGCCACCACATTTTCACTCCCCTTTTTGTCCTTAATTTCGATGTCAAACTCTTGAAGAAGTAGCATCCATCGAATTAGCCTTGGTTTGGCTTCTTTCTTGGTGAACAAATACTTTAAAGTTGCATGATCAGTGAAATTAATAACCTTAGTACCAAGTAAATATGATCGAAATTTATCTAAAGCAAAGACAATGGCAAGAAGTTCTTTTTCAGTGGTCGAATAGTTTAATTGAGCATCATTCAACGTCCGGGATGTGTAGTAGATAACATGCGGCTTCTTGTCCTTTCTTTGGCCTAAAACAGCCCCTAACGCATAGTCAGATGCATCACACATAAGCTCGAATGGAAGGCTCCAATTCGATGAAACAATGATGGGTGCCGTGGTTAGCAAGTCCTTGAGTTGTTGGAAAGCTGCCGTGCACTCCTTGTTGAAATCAAAAGTTGCATCTTTTTGTAGGAGACAACATAGAGGTTGGGAGACCTTCGAGAAATCCTTAATGAACCTTCAATAAAAACCTGCATGTCCAAGGAACGAACGAACCTCTCTAACCGAAGTAGGAGAGGGTAAGTGGCACACAAGATCTATCTTTGATTTATCAACCTCAATACCTTTTTAAGAAATAATATGACCTAAAACTATGCCATGTTTAACCATCAAATGACATTTTTCCCAATTTAGAACAAGGTTAGTTTCAATGCATCGTTTTAAAATCAAACTAAGATTATTCAAACAACCATCAAATGAATTACCAAAAATGCTGAAATCATCCATAAAAACTTCAATAATTTTCTCAACATAATCCGAAAATATGCTCATCATGCATCTTTGAAATGTGGCCGGTGCATTGCATAATCCAAAATGGCATGCAATGATAAGAAAATGTACCAAAGAGGCATGTGAAAGTGGTTTTCTCTTGATCTTCCAGAGCTATCACAATTTGATTATAACCTGAATATCCATCAAGAAAACAATAAAAAGCATAATGATGCGTGAATTATACGCACACAAATTAAACCCTCTTTTTGACAATTGTAGTAAGTATGTAAGTAGGGATCGTTCAGGACCGAGGATTAGGAGGGATTGTTAATCACTTGGATTTCACTCAAAAACGTAAAAACACAATATAAAACACTATACTAGACTCAAAGAATGCAAAACTAAACTTTAAAACACTAAAACAAACCAAAAGACTCAAACATCACCCAAAACACTCAAAACTGCCTTAAAAACACTTTCTGGGCAGTTTTGAGCACCTTGGTGAATTTGGACGAAATTAAGTTGTAACTTGACTCAAGACTCTTAAAAACACAAACTAAATTGATTTCTAACTAATTTGACAATAAAGTAAAGGGGGATTTAGGGTTTGACGAAATTAAACTAAATGAACAAATTGCAATTAAAACAGAATGTAAATATGAAATTGATGAAATGGAATGAATGGATGCTAGCCAAGGGGTTCATCTCCACACATGTTACACTTGCATAATAAAAAGATTTCCAATTGCATTTCAATAAACCATGAATTCTCAACACCCCAAGTTAACCGTGATGCACTAATTAACCTTCAAATCTTCCTAATGTTATTGAATTGGATGATTGCATACGACAACCCAAAACATTCCCCACAAGTCCCCTACATGATTGCATAATAGAGATACAAGCAAGAATCATTACGCTCTATGAAAATTATAAGTGTTGACGAGGCATTCGTTACTATGATTGCATGAAACTTATGCCAAGAATTCGTTTAACGCGATTGTTTATAAGCAACCTCCACTACTTGTGAAAATAAGTTCATAACTATTAGGTGAAACTCACTTATATTCTAGCGTCATATTCATGCATGAAAATTAAGCGTGCACTCTCAATAAACATACATAAATAAGTTATCAATCAAACAGTTAAACAAATTGAATCCACAACTTATGAAACACAATTAGAAGTAATCAAATCAAAATGTAAGCATAAACATATATTTCGAATCACCCCCTAGCCAAGGGGGGTTTAGTTCCTCATACGTACAAAACAAAGAGAATTGAAATTAAACATTGAATTCAAAGGAAAAGAAACACCTAAACATTCCAACAACTCAAACTTGAATTGTATGAACGTTTAGGCCCGCTTCTCTTCCTTTTTGTTGTAGCACAAGGTCTAAGGTGAGTTTTGGGGATTATGGATGATGTAGAATGGAGTGGGGTGGTAAGATAGGGAGTGGTGAATGGCTGAATTTCTGGTGGTGTTTGGATTAATAGGGAACTCACGGCACAAGTTGGTGTGTATGGATGATTTTCTGAAATGGAAGAGTCAATGCATGTTGTGTGAAGTGTGTATGGTTTTTATAGGGAGATGAATGGATGGGAGAGGGAATATGACAGCTAGGAGAGAATGTGAGAATGATTATGGGTGCATGTGACTTAAAGGGGGAATGCTAGGTTGGAAATGCATGTGGCTGCAATGAAGGAAAGCTGGAATGGTCAATGGTTATGCATGGCAATGATGGGAAAAAGGGATGGTGGATGAATGATGAAGAGTTGCATGTGGCTTAGTGATTAAAGAATAAATGGATGTGCTGGAATTGGTTGTGAAAAGCTGGAAAAGGGTATGAAAGTGCACGGCATGGGCTTGTTGTTGGTGAAAATGTGGCTGAATGGTTTAATTAATGGGAGTGCATGTTTGAATGATTAAAAGGACATGTGGGTGGAAATGCAAAGGGAATGCAAAGTGAATGAATAATGAATGCATGTGCACGGTTTTTGGGAGAAAGGTGGATGAATGTGCATGTGAATTAGGTTGTGAAAGCATGTGGAATGTGGCTGGAATTGATGAGTAATGCACGGCAAAGGTTGGAGAATGAATGTGTGTGAAGGAAGATTTGTGAAAAACAAGTTCATTTGAGCAACATCAACAACATGCAATTAACAATTAAAAGGCGGAATCATGTTTATATGCACTCAAAAACAAAACTTAACCCATGAACTTCAAAGCCTAGTAGATAGGTGAACCAAGACTCAACTCAAAACAAAGTGAGTTGAGAAATCAATACCTTTGTAGATTCCTCTTTGCATAAGCAAAGGCTAATCACCCAAAGAGAGGGCCTTCATTCCTTGCATCTTAGATCCATGGATTTGGATGGATGAAAAAAGGTTTCTCCAAGTTCCCAAAATTGAGAACCTCTAATGATTCATCACCAAGGCATAATGAAGAAGAAATGAGTGACCTTGGAGGAGTTTGATTGCTAGATGATCCCTCCAAGGTGGCCGAAAATTTTAGAGAGAAATGAGAGCTTGTGTTCTCATCCTTTCCCCAAAAATTACCACATATAAATTTTAGGCTATAAAGTCCTTTATATAGTCCCTTCAAATAAGTGACCTAATGGACCAAAAGCCCTATTCTTCTAACATGGCCGGCCTATAGGGTTTATTGGGCTTTCAAGCCCTTTGTTTATTCAAGTTGTCATACAACTTGAGTTAATGGGCTTGACATTCAAATCCCATTGGGCCTTGCGGCCCAAAACTAACCCGAGGTCTTTAACGAACTTATTCGTTTGATTAATTAACATATTAATTAATCCTAGCCTTAGATAAATAATTAAACCATTTAATTATTCTTACTCATCTCCGTTGTTTCTTCAAACTCTACCTTACTCGGTGAACGATCCATTAGGTTCCTTTTAGCGAGGCAGTGGGCGATTAAAAACTCTTTCTAATCGATTGTGAATTGAAACTTACTTTCAATTCTCCCGTTAGTGATTATACACGTTTAGGGCTTCCTGATAGGAGCATATTCATGCGACTTAAATGGCTTGTTCTCGTGCATTTACGTTATGTTTCTTTAGTTATTATAGTACTTTAAGCTATTTTCGTGTGTTTGTAGGTCCAAAGGGCTAAAGGAGCAAAAAGATGCATTTTGGAGACTTTTGGAGCACTTTTGGGCTAAGGATGGATAGCCTATGCTTGGAGCCAAAGTGTTGGACGAAATTGAAGACCTAATTGAAGACCAAAGTGTTGGAACCTTGTTCCCTTTAGTTTTAGGACATTTAAACCTTTCCTATATCCTTAGCCGTGCATAACATTCCAACATTCCACTCCTTCATTTCAGCCACACTCCCACATATCATTACTTATCATCACCACTTATCACTTATCATAATCACATATCATTACTTATCATCACCACTTATCACTTATCATAAATCATTACTTATCATCACCACTTATCACTTATCATAATCACATATCATACACTTATCATCACCACTTATCACTTATCATAATCACCCATAATCATTCACATAAATCAGCCACATGCATTCACTCTTCATAATTCAACCTAGCTGTCATGTTTCCCCTTTCATCATTCCCTCACATTCTTTAATTCAGCCAACACATGCTTACACATGCATTTTCAGCACCAAAGAATCATTGCACATGCATTTCCAACCCACATGCATCATTTAATCATTCAAACATGCAGCCACATTCACTTTACCTAGCTGCCATGTTCCCTCTCCCATCCATTTTCAGATTTCCACCAACCAATCTAGTTGTCATTACACATGCATTCCCTTCTTTAATCATTCCTAGCTGCCATTCACATGTTCTCCCATCCCTTCTCTCCCTATAAAACCATGCATTGCATTCATTCAATTCATCTCATTCCCATTCATACACAATTCATTCACCATTCACGCCAGAAATTCATCCCCTTTCTATAACACATCCATACTTCACCATTCTTCATATTTTCTGCCCAAAAAGAAGCCTTGAGGTCCCCTACATCCATCCCTATCCTAAACACATCATTCTACACCATCCATAACTCCCCATCCCTCCAAACCTATCCTTAGACCTTGTGCTACAACGAAGAGGAGGAGAAGAGTGCCTAAACGTTCATACAATTCAAGTTTGAGTTGTTGGAATGTTTAGGTGTTTCTTTTCCTCGATTCCAATGTTTAATTTCAATTCTCTTTATTTTGTACGTATGAGGAACTAAACCCCCCCTTGGCTAGGGGGGGATTCGAAATATATGTTTATGCTTGCATTTTGATTTGATTACTTCTAATTGCGTTTCATAAGTTGTGGATTCAATTTGTTTAACTGTTTGATTGATAACTTATTTATGTATGTTTATTGAGAGTATACGCTTAATTTTCATGCATGAATATGACGCTAGAATATAAGTGAGTTTCACCTAATAGTTACGAACTTATATTCACAAGTAGTGGAGGTTGCTTATAAACAATCGCGTTAAACGAATTCTTGGCATAAGTTTCATGCAATCATAGTAACGAATGCCTCGTCAACACTTATAATTTTCATAGAGCGTAATGATTCTTGCTTGTATCTCTATTATGCAATCATGTAGGGGACTTGTGGGGAATGTTTTGGGTTGTCGTATGCAATCATCCAATTCAATAACGTTAGGAAGATTTGAAGGTTAATTAGTGCATCACGGTTAACTTGGGGTGTTGAGAATTCATGGTTTATTGAAATGCAATTGGAAATCTTTTTATTATGCAAGTGTAACATGTGTGGAGATGAACCCCTTAGCTAGCCATCCCATCCATTCAATTCCATCACATTCATCTTTACAATCTGTTTTTAAATACAATCTGTGCATTTTAGTTAATTTCGTCAAAAACTCAATCCCCCTTTACTTTAGTGTCCAAATAAGTTAGAAAGTGTTTTAGTTTGTGTTTATAAGTGTTTTGATTCAATTTGTTATACAAATTCGTCCAAAGTACTCAAAGTGCTCAAAACTGCCCAGAAAGTGTTTTTAAGGCAGTTTTGAGTGTTTTGGGTGCTGTTTGAGTCTTTTGGTTTGTTTTAGTGTTTTAAGTGTTTAGTTTTGCATTCTTTGAGTCTAGTTTAGTGTTAAAGTGTCTTAATTTGTGTTTTAAAGTGTTTTGAATCAACCTATAATCTTAAATTCGTCCAAATTTGTGTTTAAGGTCAGAAACTGCCTAGTTAGTGTTTTTAGGCAGTTTTGAGTCTTTTGAACCTGTTTTGAGTCCTTTGAGTCTTTGTGAACGTTTTTCACTTTGTTTTTATGTTTTTGAGTCAATTTAGAGGTTTTAGCAAGCCCTCTTAATCCCCGGTCTAGAACGATCCCTACTTGCATCCTTACTACAATTTGACAACAAGAGGGTTAATTTGTGTGCGTATAAATTCTCGCATCACTTCCACAAACCATGGTTGACGCCTAGCAGCATGTCATGGTTACCCAAGCTAATCAGAAGAGGTGGAGAACCTATTCAGTTTTAGGATTACAAATGCAATACGGTCTTTCTCTAATACAATACTCTTGACCACATTGTTTGGTTTGATAGTTTATTCATGTCTTCTATCCAATGTGAATCTTCTACTTATATGATTACCTTGAATGTGATCTAGAACGCATTCCAACATCTCATTCATACTCTGGCCAGAGATTCTAAATCATATCATAGAGTATTCTCCCTCAAACAGTTTGAAGGTTAGAGATCCCTTGTTGCGCATTCACTTGCCTCCATGGCTAAGTGGCTTAACCCCGACGATGCCGTGGATACCCTGATAGAGTGACTTTTGACATAATCAAAGATCAAGTACCTAACCACAAGACAGCTGTGATGCCTCAGGTCAAAGGACTACTTTGCATTATCCCAACCATGAGTTCTCATGTGACATGAATATGAGAACTCCTCGTTGATCGTGTTCAGTGAACTCATTCTCTATTGAGCACCTACATTCTTGTCTTGGTGTCACTCACACCAATGACTCGAGACTAGTCACTCTCCCTGAGAGAAGACACAACACGTACTGATCTTAACGGACTGTCAATGCCCAATTGGCAATCCTATGATCAGGAACGTTTAGGATGTGTCTACGAAAGAATGGTCTCATGAATCTAACTTCTTTAGATCGCATCCTCCCAATCACATATTCCTTGGACTTATCGTTTAAGCATATAACATTTATATGAGACGGCTCAAACAATAATGTTTGCCCTTAATATTAAACTAGATTAGTTTAACATGTGAAATGTCCATAAAGTATCATCATATGATTGGTTTTAGGGCACATTTCCAACAGTGTGATGGTGTGATTGAATGATTAAAGTGCATGTGGCTGATTTATGAAGGGAATGCATGTGGATTAAAGTGGAATGACAGCTAGGTTATGATGATGAATGCATGTGCAAAGTTGGTTGAATGATTATGGGTGCATATGGCTGAAATAGCATGTGGAATGGCTGAATTATTTGTTGGGAAAGCATGTGATTAAAGAGTGGAAGTGCATGTGGCTTGGTTGGATGCACGGCAAAGGGGAGTGTTGGTGTGAATTTCTGGTACAAAGGGCCTCATTTGGTCTTCAATTTCGTCCATCTACTTGGCTTCAAGTATATGCAATCCATTTAACGCCCCAAACTACTCCAAAATGCACCCTTTTGCATACTTTGCCCTTAGAACCTGAAAACACACAAAAGAAGCATAAAGGACTAAAATAACTAAAGAAACATAACGTAAATGCACGAGAACAAGCCATTTAAGTCGCATGAATATGCTCCTATCAAATTCCCCCACACTTAGCTTTTGCTAGTCCTCGAGCAAAACAAAACAAAAGAAACCAAAAACAATCATGAATGGAATGCTACGACTTAGATGCGAGAACCAGTGACACCATATGCTCATACCAAGTTCAAACTCCACAAATTGAAATACATAACACTCAAGATTGAAGTCACGGGTTGTAATGGGGCTTGGGGCATGTGGATAACAAAGAAGGGATATGGAAAACAAAGGTTCTTAAAGAAATAGTGAGCAAAGCACTTGAATCAACTTAGAATTCACTTTTGAATGAAAACTCAACTTTTGAACAAAAAGGGAGAATTTAGACAATTTAGGGCCAGAATTGGTGTTTTGGACCCTTTCTTCAATCACTCATTCTTTCATTTTTTTTCAAGCTTTTTTTTTCTTTCTTTCTTTCTTTTCTTTTCTGTTTTTCTTTTCTTTTGAATCTCAAAACATACTTAAGAACAAGCATTCCTTCCCCCACACTCATTTTCTTGCATAATGTAACTCAAAAGGAATTCATTTAAGTCATGCTCACTATCTTTTAAGAACAAGGGTGTGGACTGTCCTAAACTAGGCTAGGTGAGGATAATGAGGGTTAACAAGGAATAAAGGCTTAACAAGGCTCAACGGGGTTAACTTACACAAATAATGAAGTAGGATACATGGCAATTTGGCTTTGGTGATGGTCACTACGCAACTTCATCTTGAATATGTGTTATGCAAATCAATAACATGCTTTGAATGAAATGGGCATGAGTTCTAGCATTTGGAACTATATGATGAAACGCCTTCTAAGTAGTAACCAAGCAAAGAATAATGAGATCATGCAACGACTTTAGAAACAATAATGCACAGATTTTAACTCTCCAAATAACGTTTAGGCTCAAGTCTCACAGGGTTGTAGCGCTTGTTTGAGTTCCTTCCTTCAAGCATGTTACAAAAACGAATTTTTCTTTTACGATTGCATGTGAAGTCATACATTATAACCATAACCAAGCATATACCAAGAGTAAATCAAACTTTTCTCTATGTTTATAACTCTTTTTAACAGTCATGCAATTACAAACCAAATCCTTATCATTGTGTTGGAAGGTACCCTAAGACACAAACACACAAAAACGACTCAAAACACTCTTTTTAGGCTTTTCAAAACATGTTTTTCAAATTTTTATGTGATTTTCGGAGTTATAAAAACAAAACATACTAAAACACTCTAAAACATCTTAAAAACACCTTAAAACAACAAAGAACAACATTTGAAGTTATGGGTGATAAAATCCCACGAATTTGCATCAAATATACTTAGTTACCCCCCCACACTTAAATCAAACATTGTCCTCAATGTTTCAAGCATAGACTCACACAAATAACAAACAAACAAACAAACAAACAAAACAACATATAACAACCTAACATGGCATAAACAAAATCAACAACAAAGAGAAGAGTTTAGGAACGCAAATCTGGAATTGGAGTGCTTTCTCGGCCTTCCTTTGTTGAATGCATGGGCATGATCTTGGTGATTCCACAGGCTTACTCTTGAACTGGGCTGGAGGATTCTTTTGGTCTCCTCCACTCGTTGATTTTCCTTTGTGCTACTCTTGAACTGGGCAGCAGGATTCTTTTGGTCTCCCCCGAAGGTCTGAGCTTACTCCTTTTTTCTGTTTCTTTGTTCAATCTCTCCAATTCGTATTGAAGAGGGTTAGAGGATAGCTCAGCATATGCAGTTGTAGCTTGTCTCCACATGCTTCAATGTATCATTTTCACTTGCCTTACTTGCTCCCCTTTGCAGAAGTGGTCCTTTCTCTGGAAGTGTATCAACCGTTGAAGATGACTACTCGAGAGCAACGCTAGGTAAGCAATCAGGGAAGGGATTCCAGGCAGTCGGAAGACTGACTCCAAGTGCCGGCTGATTGCTCCTTTCACTTTGCTATGCGAGTAATAACAAAGACAAAGGAAAAGACAGGGAAAGAGCATGATATGAGATACCTTTGCTTTTGACCTTGATGATATGAGATACCTTTGCTTTTGAAGAAGCGGTGAATGAATCAGCACATGCTTCCATCTACCGTTTCCTCCTGGGTCATCTGTACTCCAGGCATCTGGTATCATCTTTGGGGAAGAAGAAAAAATTGAGTATTTCGAAAGGCTTTGCTGGGAGTGCGCCCTCAGAGGTGAGGAAGAGTTGGGCATTTTCTTCAGGTCTGCCTTGCCATAAAAGATGAAGGTCGACATATATAGGGATTTCCCAATAGCAAGTGGTGGTACTGTTCTTTTACCCTTGTCGACAAAAGTTTTGATCCCGCAAATCCGGCCTTTTGATTTCTGAACGACGCCTCTTTTGACAAAGTTGCACGCGTTTTCTGAAAAGTAGAGAAAGCGTCGCCGAACTTTGCGCTTGTCGGCTAAAGATGTGTAGTTGCGATGATGGCCTCCACGTGTTTTCAACTTTGTCAGAGATCTTTTGACAAAGTTGAACGCGTTTTCTGAAAAGCCGAGAGAGCGTCGCCGAACTTTACGCAGGAAATTCCGGCTTTTTGAATCGGTGGACGCGTCGCTTTGGCTTTTTATAGAGCTATCGATCACCCCCAACATGCACACTTTGAAGACTGCCCATTTGTGAAAATCGTCTCCGGCCCTTTGAAATTTTTCTCCATCCAACCCTTCTCTTTGAACACCTTTGAAAAATGGCTAACTCATCGAACCTTTGCTTAGATTTGAGTCTCAGCAGCGATCCGGTTGCGCCCCGTCAAGGTAATGTATGGCGCCCTTCTTTTTTATCTTCTAACGGTCCTCTTACAGGTGAAGACTCCGTGATGCAGGATGCAACAACAGCTACAATAGTAGCTAGGAACCTCCTCACACCAAAAGATAGTAGGCTGCTTTCAGGACGGTCCGATGAGTTGGCCGTTCAAGAGTCCCTCGCTCTCAGTGTTCAGTGTGCGAGCTCTGTGTCCAACATGGGCCAACGCCTGCTTGCTCGGTCCCGTCAAGTGGAATCATTGATGGCAGAGGTGGAAAATCTTAAGCAGGAGATTAAACAGCTGAAGTACGAGAATAGAAGTTTGCATGTGCTTGCAAATAACTATTCGTCGGGCATGAAGAGGAAGCTTGATGAGCTGCAAGAATCTCAAGGTCGAATGCAAAGTGACCGTCAAAGGCTTGCGTCTTTCTTCCAGAGGCACCTTTTTCCTGGGTCATCCAGCGTTCCACCAAGTATTGGGGCCTCGAATGATCTATCTTTGGTGCCACCCGCTCCTATGCCTCTCGCTCCGATGCCTCCTGCTCCGATGCCTCTTGCTCCGATGCCTTCCGCTCCGATGCCTCCTGCTCCGATGCCTCGTAGTGGGGCTTCACGTAAACATCCTTTGTGAAGGCTCCATCATTTTGCCATGTTTTTTTTTTTTTTTTTTTTTTTTTTTATTATTGCACGGCATGAAATTGATCTTTGAATGGAAGGTGATACTTGAGATGATCCGTAAATGGTTTAAATTCTAGAGTGGATGCCTGAATCATTAACAACACTAATAAAAGAAAATTGAAATTCGGGGAGGCGGCTTACCTGTGTGCTCCGAAATGAACTCAAGAATAAACACATCTTCTTTGAATACTTCAGGAACCTTGCCCTTGGACAGACTATGTGTGAGGATTGTTCCTTGTCCTTTGTCATAAAATTCAACTTCTTTGGGGTTGTTTATCTCAAGAACGTCCTCTTTGATGAATTCTTGATATTCCATACTTTGCACCTTTGGAAGACCTTCCAAGATGTCTTTTTCACTTTCTTCTTCCTTGGAAGTCATGAATCTGCAAGAAATAGGGACATTAGGTGGAATGGGGTTACCACTAATTAAATTTGGAACAACCTTACTTGAATTAGATGGCGTAGGAGCAATAGGTGCCTCCGGCAAAGGTGTTTCCACCCTTGCCGTGGCTTGGGTCTCTTCCTCGTGATTTGATTTTCATGGTTGAGGGTCCGTTCCAACCTCCTTGCCACTTCTTAACATGATAGCTTTGGTGGTTTCAAATCCTTCCTTCGGATTTACAATGGTTGAACTAGGGAGTTTGCCTTGGTCTCAAAATTGTCCTAAAAACTCCGATATCTGCCCAATTTGCTTTTCCAAGTGGTCCAACCTTTTGTCTTGATTTTGCATTGATTTTTCTTGAGTTTGGATTTCATTGCTTTGGGCATGTTGTGGTGGCTGCATAGGCGTTGAATAGAACTCCCCATATGGCTGCCAATATTCTCCTTGTTGAGCCTCATTGGCTTGATTTTGTGAGCCCTGCACCAAAGAAATTAATTCATTAAGCTTTTGATTATAATCTATTGACGAACTTGAGTTTGGTTGGGCATATTGAATATGAGGTTGTGGTGGGTGCATAGGTTTTGAATAGAACTCCTCATATGGCTGCCAATATCCTTCTTCTTGAACATGCTGAGGTTCCCACCATATAGAGTTTGAATGATCACTCCAATCTGAATTGTAAGTATTGGAAAACACGTTATTCCTTGATTGAAGATCAAATATATCAACGCTTTGCATTTGGGACCTTTCCATGAGCTGTGACAATAGATAAGCATTATCAAGTGCCATGTTGTGCTTCTCTAGTACTTGAATTCAACAAACAAAACACAAATCAAAAACTAAAACTAAAATACATAACAGAAACGAACAATCCAAGGGATTAGCAAATTTGCTAATCCCCGGCAACGGCGCCAAAATTTGATGCGTGAATTATACGCACACAAATTAAACCCTCTTTTTGACAATTGTAGTAAGTATGTAAGTAGGGATCGTTCAGGACCGGGGATTAGGAGGGATTGTTAATCACTTGGATTTCACTCAAGAACGTAAAAACACAATATAAAACACTATACTAGACTCAAAGAATGCAAAACTAAACTTTAAAACACTAAAACAAACCAAAAGACTCAAACATCACCCAAAACACTCAAAACTGCCTTAAAAACACTTTCTGGGCAGTTTTGAGCACCTTGGTGAATTTGGACGAAATTAAGTTGTAACTTGACTCAAGACTCTTAAAAACACAAACTAAATTGATTTCTAACTAATTTGACAATAAAGTAAAGGGGGATTTAGGGTTTGACGAAATTAAACTAAATGAACAAATTGCAATTAAAACAGAATGTAAATATGAAATTGATGAAATGGAATGAATGGATGCTAGCCAAGGGGTTCATCTCCACACATGTTACACTTGCATAATAAAAAGATTTCCAATTGCATTTCAATAAACCATGAATTCTCAACACCCCAAGTTAACCGTGATGCACTAATTAACCTTCAAATCTTCCTAATGTTATTGAATTGGATGATTGCATACGACAACCCAAAACATTCCCCACAAGTCCCCTACATGATTGCATAATAGAGATACAAGCAAGAATCATTACGCTCTATGAAAATTATAAGTGTTGACGAGGCATTCGTTACTATGATTGCATGAAACTTATGCCAAGAATTCGTTTAACGCGATTGTTTATAAGCAACCTCCACTACTTGTGAAAATAAGTTCATAACTATTAGGTGAAACTCACTTATATTCTAGCGTCATATTCATGCATGAAAATTAAGCGTGCACTCTCAATAAACATACATAAATAAGTTATCAATCAAACAGTTAAACAAATTGAATCCACAACTTATGAAAAGCAATTAGAAGTAATCAAATCAAAATGCAAGCATAAACATATATTTCGAATCACCCCCTAGCCAAGGGGGGTTTAGTTCCTCATACGTACAAAACAAAGAGAATTGAAATTAAACATTGAATTCAAAGGAAAAGAAACACCTAAACATTCCAACAACTCAAACTTGAATTGTATGAACGTTTAGGCCCGCTTCTCTTCCTCTTTGTTGTAGCACAAGGTCTAAGGTGAGTTTTGGGGATTATGGATGGTGTAGAATGGAGTGGGGTGGTAAGATAGGGAGTGGTGAATGGCTGAATTTCTGGTGGTGTTTGGATTAATAGGGAACTCACGGCACAAGTTGGTGTGTATGGATGATTTTCTGAAATGGAAGAGTCAATGCATGTTGTGTGAAGTGTGTATGGTTTTTATAGGGAGATGAATGGATGGGAGAGGGAATATGACAGCTTGGAGAGAATGTGAGAATGATTATGGGTGCATGTGACTTAAAGGGGGAATGCTAGGTTGGAAATGCATGTGGCTGCAATGAAGGAAAGCTGGAATGGTCAATGGTTATGCACGGCAATGATGGGAAAAAGGGATGGTGGATGAATGATGAAGAGTTGCATGTGGCTTAGTGATTAAAGAATGAATGGATGTGCTGGAATTGGTTGTGAAAAGCTGGAAAAGGGTATGAAAGTGCACAGCATGGGCTTGTTGTTGGTGAAAATGTGGCTGAATGGTTTAATTAATGGGAGTGCATGTTTGAATGATTAAAGGGACATGTGGGTGGAAATGCAAAGGGAATGCAAAGTGAATGAATAATGAATGCATGTGCACGGTTTTTGGGAGAAAGGTGGATGAATGTGCATGTGAATTAGGTTGTGAAAGCATGTGGAATGTGGCTGGAATTGATGAGTAATGCACGGCAAAGGTTGGAGAATGAATGTGTGATGGTGTGATTGAATGATTAAAGTGCATGTGGCTGATTTATGAAGGGAATGCATGTGGATTAAAGTGGAATGACAGCTAGGTTATGATGATGAATGCATGTGCAAAGTTGGTTGAATGATTATGGGTGCATATGGCTGAAATAGCATGTGGAATGGCTGAATTATTTGTTGGGAAAGCATGTGATTAAAGAGTGGAAGTGCATATAGCTTGGTTGGATGCACGGCAAAGGGGAGTGTTGGTGTGAATTTCTGGTACAAAGGGCCTCCTTTGGTCTTCAATTTCATCCATCTACTTGGCTTCAAGTATATGCAATCCATTTAACGCCCCAAACTACTCCAAAATGCACCAAAATGCACCCTTTTGCATACTTTGCTCTTAGAACCTGAAAACACACAAAAGAAGCATAAAGGACTAAAATAACTAAAGAAACATAACGTAAATGCACGAGAACAAGCCATTTAAGTCGCATGAATATGCTCCTATCACATAACCCACTAACCTTTCAAGCATTTGATCAAGGAATGGCAAAGGAAAATGATCCTTCCTCGCAGTGGCATTGAGCTTCCCATAATCAATACAAACCCTCCAACCTGTTTGGATTCGAGCAGGAACAATCTCATTTTTGGCATTTGTCACCACAGTTACTCCGGATTTCTTTGGAACACATTGAACCGGAGACACCCAATGACTATCCGAAATTGGATAGATCACTCCACAATCCAAGAGCTTGATTATCTCCTTCTTCACAACTTCCAATGTTGTTCCTGAAGGAAGATTTGTGAAAAACAAGTTCATTTGAGCAACATCAACAACATGCAATTAACAATTAAAAGGCGGAATCATGTTTATATGCACTCAAAAACAAAACTTAACCCATGAACTTCAAAGCCTAGTAGATAGGTGAACCAAGACTCAACTCAAAACAAAGTGAGTTGAGAAATCAATACCTTTGTAGATTCCTCTTTGCATAAGCAAAGGCTAATCACCCAAAGAGAGGGCCTTCATTCCTTGCATCTTAGATCCATGGATTTGGATGGATGAAAAGGTTTCTCCAAGTTCCCAAAATTGAGAACCTCTAAGTCTCCACACCAAGGCATATTGAAGAAGAAATGAGTGACCTAGAGGAAGTAAGATTGCTAGATTTTCCCCTCTAGATTGGCCGGCCTCTTTGAGAGCAAAGGGAGGTTTGTGTTCTCATCTTTACTCCCAAGAAAACCCTCAGGATGAAATGGCTATAAAGATGTCTTTATACCACCTCACAATGGAGTGGCAAACTTGCAATTAAGCCAAGTTCACTACCCTCCTCTAAATGGCCGGCCTAAGGGGATTTATTGGGCTATTTGGGCCTTTGTGAATCATTATTCATTAAGTTGTCATACAACTTAAGTCAATGGACTTGACGTTCGAAGCCCATTGGGCCTTAAGGTCCAAAACTATCCCGAGGTCTTTAACGAACTTATTCGTTTGATTAATTAACATATTAATTAATCCTTGCCATAAATAATTAAACCATTTAATTATTCTTACTCATCTCCGTTGAATCTTCAATCTCTACCTTACACGGTGTACGATCCATTAGGTTCCTTTTAGCGAGGCAGTGGGCGATTCAAACTCTTTCAAATCGATTGTGAATTGAAACTTACTTTCAATTCTCCCTTTAGTGTTTATACACGTTTAGGGCTTCCACAAACCATGAGTGACACCTAGCAGCATATCATGGTTACCCAAGCTAATCAGAAGAGGTGGAGAATGATGCGAGATTTATACACACACAAATTAAACCCTCTTTTTGACAATTGTAGTATGGATGTAAGTAGGGATCGTTCTGGACCGGGGATTAGGAGGGATCGCTGAAACCTTGGAAACTGACTCAAAAATGTAAAAACAAGATAAAACACTAAACTAGACTCAAAGAATGTGAAACTGAACGTTAAAACACTAAGACAAACCAAAAGACTCAAAATGCATTAAAAACACGAACTAAATTGATTTCTAACTAAATTGAACAATAAAGTAAAGGGGGATTGGATTTGGACGATTTTAAACTAAAAATGGAAACTGGAAAATAAAACAAATTGTAAATATGGATTTGACGGAAATTGAAATAACAAAGCAAGTTAACAAACTAAGCGGAATGTAAATATGAAGTTGTGATGGAATGAATGGGATGAAGGCTAGCTAAGGGGTTCTTCTCCACACATGTTATACTTGCATACAAGATTGATCATCAGTTGGTCTTTCGATAAATTATGAAACTCAACACTCCGGATTAATTAGGTCCGCTTAAATTAACCGTCAAGTTTTCCTTAAGTTAATGAATTGGATGGGTTTGCGCAACGCAATTCACAACATTCTCCAAAAGTCCTTTACGTGAATAGCACAATAAAGATACAATCAAAGATCATTAAGCATTATGAAAACTTTAAGTGTTGACGAGGCATTCGTTACTATGATGAGCATGAAACTCGTGCCAAGAATTCATTTAACGCGATTGTTTATAAGCAACCTCCACTACTTGTGAATATAAGTTCATAACGATTAGGTGAAATTCACTTATATTCTAGCGTCATATTTATGCATGAAAATTAAGCGCGCATTCTTAATAAACATTCATAAATAAGCTATCAATCAAACGGTTAAACAAATTGAATCCACAACTTATGAAATTCCAACGAAAGTTAATCAATTCATATTGCAAATATAAACATAGTTTCGAATCACCCCCTACCTAAAGGGGGTTTAGTTCCTCATAACTTTGAAATCAAAGAAACACCTAAACATTCCAACAACTCAAAACTTGAATTGTATGAACGTTTAAGCACTCTTCTCTTCCATACATACAAAACAAGGAGAATTAAAATGAAACTTTGAAATCAAAGAAACACCTAAACATTCCAACAACTCAAAACTTGAATTGTATGAACGTTTAAGCACTCTTCTCTTCCTCGTTGTGTAGCACAAGGTTTAAGGATAGGTTGTGTGATGGTATGAAGTGTTTTGGAGGGATGGGAAGTGGTTGGATAGTGGCTGCAATGGAGGAGAAAAACTGCACAGAAAGGGAGGAATATGCACGGCAAGGGCTTGGGAAATGGTGTGTTTGTGTATGAAAAATGAGGAATGCCTTGAATGATGAGAATGCAAGGTATTTATAGGAGTAGTGGAGGGAACATATGGCTGCAATGCATGTGATAAAAGACTAGGAAAGTGGGTGGAAAGCTGGAATTTTCACAAGGGAGCCAAAGGGATCCCACGGCAAAGGAAAGGATGGTGCATGTGGGCTGATTTGTTTGTTGAAGAAGCATGTGTTTGGGAAGCTTTCTTGCTTATTTTCTGGATGCAATGATGAAAAGTTTAATAAATAATGCATGTAGGTGGCTGAAATGATGAAGAATGAGTGGTGGAAATGCAAGGGAAAGCTAGAAATACATGTGAAGATGCTGGAATTTCACAAGGTGAAGTGCACGGCAATGATGCTTGTTTGTTGGTGAAAATGTGTTGGTTGCATGTTTGTGGATGAATGGGGTGTAAAGGTGGCTGCAAGGTTGAATGATTAAATGTGCATGTGGGTTGAAATGCAAGGTGAATGAATAATGAATGCATGTGTTGATGAAATTATATTTGGAAAGCTGAAATGTGGAGGGGATGCACGGCATGGATGTTTTGGTGTGTGAATGGTTATTGTTTTGCATGTGAAGTGTGTTGTGAATGTATGTGGGTTAAATGATTAAAGGGGGTGGAAGATGGATGAATGATGGATGAATGGAATGAAATGTGTATGCACGGTTTTGGTATGGAGAAAGGGGTGAATGTGCATGTGGGAGATGGAATGGAATGTATGTGAATTATGTTGGGAAAGCTATGAATGTGCATGGCACAAAGGTGTGGATGATTTATGAATGCATGTGGGTGAATGATTTGTGGTGCAATGATGAAGAGTGAATAAAGAATGCATGTAGGGTTAGCTAGGAAAGTGGGAATGTGGTTGAATGATTAAAGGGACATGCATGTGGCTTGTTTGATTGCTTGGTGAGATGATGCATGCTTGTAGTTTAGGGTGTTGAATATGGATTTGCATGGCATTTGAATTGATTGTGGGCTTTGGAATTGGAAGGAAATGCATGGCAAAGGGCTTGGTTTAAGAGAGAATGGGCTAGGCCCTTTGTTTTATGTCCAAAGTGAATACAAGGCCTTCAAATTCGTCCAACATTTTGGCTCCAATCATATGCCATCCATTCCAAGCCCAATTTTGCTCCAAAATGCTCCAAAATGCATCTCTTTTCTTCCTTAAGCCCTTAGAACCTGAAAACACACAAAAGAAGCATAAAGGACTAAAATAACTAGAGAAACATAACGTAAATGCACGAGAACAAGCCATTTAAGTCGCATGAATATGCTCCTATCAGAGAACCTATTCAGTTTAGATTTACAAATGCAATACGGTCTTTCTCTAATACAATACTCTTGACCACATTGTTTGGTTTGATAGTTTATTCATGTCTACTATCCAATGTGAATCTTGTACTTATATGATTACCTTGAATGTGATCTGGAACGCATTCCAACATCTCATTCATACTCTGGCCAGAGATTCTAAATCATATCATAGAGTATTCTCCCTCAAACAGTTTGAAGGTTAGAGATCCCTTGTTGCACATTCACTTGCCTCCATGGCTAAGTGGCTTAACCCCGACGATGCCGTGGACACCCTGATAGAGTGACTTTTGACATAATCAAAGATCAAGTACCTAACCACAAAACAGCTGTGATGCCTCTGGTCAAAGGACTACTTTGCATTATCCCAACCATGAGTTCTCATGTGACATGAATATGAGAACTCCTCGTTGATCGTGTTCAGTGAACTCATTCTCTATTGAGCACCTACATGCTTGTCTTGGTGTCACTCACACCAATGACTCGAGACTAGTCACTCTCCCTGAGAGAAGACACAGCACGTACTGATCTTAACGGACTGTCAATGCCCAATTGGCAATCCTATGATCAGGAATGTTTAGGATGTGTCTACGAAAGAATGGTCTCATGAATCTAACTTCTTTAGATCGCATTCTCCCAATCACATATTCCTTGGACTTATCGTTTAAGCATATAACATTTATATGAGACGGCTCAAACAATAATGTTTGCCCTTAATATTAAACTAGATTAGTTTAACATGTGAAATGTCCATAAAGTATCATCATATGATTGGTTTTAGGGCACATTTCCAACAATCTCCCACTTGCACTAGAGCCAATCAGCTTAGTCATCAGTGATGATACCTCTTCTGTAGTCATTTCTGTTGGAAATGTGCCCTAAAACCAATCATATGATGATACTTTACGGACATTTCAAACTAATGTAGTTTAAAGGGCAAACATTATTGTTTGAGCCGTCTCATATAAATGTTATATGCTTAAACGATAAGTCCAAGGAATATGTGATTGGAAGAATGCGATCTAAAGAAGTTAGATTCATGAGACCATTCTTTCGTTGACACATCCTAAACGTTCCTGATCATAGGATTGTCAATTGGGCATTGACAGTCCGTTAAGATCAGTACGTGCTATGTCTTCTCTCAGGGAGAGTGACTAGTCTCGAGTCATTGGTGTGTGTGACATCAAGACAAGTACGTAGGTGCTCAATAGAGAATGAGTTCACTGAACACGATCAACGAAGAGTTCTCATATTCATGTCACATGAGAACTCATGGTTGGGATAATGCAAATTAGTCTTTTGACCTGAGGCATCACAGTTGTCTTGTGGTTAGGTCCTTAATCTTTGATTATGTCAACGTCACTCTATCAGGGTGTCCACGGCATCGTCGGGGTTAAGCCACTTAGCCATGGAGGCAAGTGAATGCGCAACAAGGGATCTCTAACCTTCAAACTGTTTGAGGGAGAATACTCTATGATATGATTTGGAATCTCTGGCCAGAGTATGAATGAAATGTTGGAATGCGTTCCAGATCACATTCAAGGTAATCATATAAGCACAAGATTCACATTGGATAGTAGACATGAATAAACTATCAAACCAAACAATGTGGTCAAGAGTATTGTATTAGAGAAAGACCGTATTGCATTTGTAATCCTAAACTGAATAGGTTCTCCACCTCTTCTGATTAGCTTGGGTAACCATGATATGCTGCTAGGTGTCACTCATGGTTTGTGGAAGCCCTAAAAGTGTATTATCACTAACGGGAGAATTGAAAGTAAGTTTCAATTCACAATCGATTTGAAAGAGTTTGAATCGCCCACTGCCTCGCTAAAAGGAACCTAATGGATCGTACACCGTGTAAGGTAGAGTTTGAAGATTCAACGGAGATGAGTAAGAATAATTAAATGATTTAATTATTTATGGCAAGGATTAATTAATATGATTATTAATCAAACGAATAAGTTCGTTAAAAGACCTCGGGTTAGTTTTGGGCCGCAAGGTCCAATGGGATTTGAATGTCAAGCCCATTAACTCAAGTTGTATGACAACTTGAATAAAACAAAGGGCTTGAAAGCCCAATAAACCTATAGGCTAGCCATGTGTAAAAGAATAGGGCTTTTGGTCCATTAGGTCACTTATTTGAAGGGACTATATAAAGGACTTTATAGCCTAAAATTTACTAGGGGTTATTTTTGGGGGAAAGGATGAGAACACAAGCTCTCCTTTCTCTCTAAAATTTTGGCCAATCTAGAGGGGAAAATCTAGCAATCTTACTTCCTCTAGGTCACTCATTTCTTCTTTCAATATACCTTGGTGTGGAGACTTAGAGGTTCTCAATTTTGGGAACTTGGAGAAACCTTTTCATCCATCCAAATCCATGGATCCAAGATGCAAGGAATGAAGACCCTCTCTTTGGGTGATTAGCCTTTGCTTATGCAAAGAGGAATCTACAAAGGTATTGATTTCTCAACTCACTTTGTTTTGAGTTGAGTCTTGGTTCACCTATCTACTAGGCTTTGAATTTCATGGGTAAATGTTTTGTTTTAAGTGCATACAAGCATGATTCCGCCTTTAATTGTTAATTGCATGCTATTGATGTTGCTTAAATGAACATGTTTTTCACAAATTTTCCTTCAAGTGGTATCAAGAGCCTAAGTCTAGTAGTTGGTGAATCCTTTTGGGTTTTGTAGTTCATAGTTTGTGATTTGAATGTTGTAATTGTTACAAGCTTTATTCTTGCTTCTTTGAATGTAAATTTTGTTAGAAAATTTGCCATCTCAAATGTTGTAGATGTAGTTCATATGAGCATGAATAATGGAACTAAAAGTTGGTGCCAAGTGTTTTGGGATTTTCGGCCAAATCCAAAGGGTGATTTTTTGGGTTCATGTTAGGCTTGTTAAAATGGTTTTAAAGTGCTTTTTGGAACCCCTAAGTACCCTAGGATATTAACCCTCTTTTGAGTTGTGAAAATTTGAGTTTTTGATGAAAGAAAACATCCATGGAGCTATTATGAGTTTTCATGTATGTTCTTCATATTTCTTGAAGTTCTTATCAAGAACAAAAAGTTTTGAAGTTTTGATTCAAAAGTTTTATGTTTTACATAAAGTTTTGATTATTAGTTGATGGGTGATGATTATGTCAAAGATATAATTTTGATTATTAGTTAATGGGTGATGATTATGTCAAAGATATAATTTTGAATATTAGTTGATGGATGATGTTTGTTGGTAAGAAATAATTAAATGTTTTTAATTATATCAAAGATATATTTTCTTTTCAAACCATCCCCACCATCTTTAATCTCACCCACCAAAATCCACTTACAAAATTCTTTTTATCAAAAAAAACTCTATGTTACTATCCTATGGCCGGCCACCCTTATAGTGGGGTGCTTTTGTGCAATTAAATAAAGTTTTGATACTTTTGTGTATTTGTATTTTGACCCAAAAGTTTGTGTTTTTGCAAAATGGCCCAAATAGAATGAGAACAAAAATTGTTTTGTCTCTTTAATGAGAATTGGATTTTCATTATATTTAGTTCCATTTAAATCAATTCTATGGATACAAAAACCAAATGAAAATGTTGCATTCAAGTTTAATTAGTTAAAGCGTTGATTAATTAAAGAAAGGGTGATTATGAACCTTAGCCTACGATAATTGAGCTATGTGAAAGGCCGTTTCAAATTTGTTTGAACCATGGGAATGTGTAGATTAAATTTTGGTTGTAATTTGATATGATCAATTGTTGTAAAAGAGCATAAGCTCTTCTTTACTTTAAAGTAATTTGATTTGATCAATTGTTGTAAAAGAGCATAAGCTCTTATTTACTTTGAAGTACTCATTTCTTGTTTTATTCGATATGCATGAAATTGGAGTAGTTGGGTCCAACGCCCAATAAGACAACACGCCTTAATGTGATTAAACGCGTAACTAAAATCAATCTCCATCCCTAGACCGAGATTCAACACTAGGCTCGTGTTGAATCGAATCAAAGGTTCATAGTCATCCTAAGGCCCTAAGGCAACTATATAGTCCATCAATGAATGCAAACCTTATGTTAGTAGTATCATATACTCTTGCTTTAAAAACCGTTTTAAAAGCTTAGTGGGAGTATTATATACAACTAAATCAATCAAATGGACCAATAGTTGTAATAGGACCAAAATGTTTTAATTGGATTAAAATGTATGTTTATATGTGATGAGACCTAAAACCCTCAACAAATCAATATTAAGTTGATAAGCGAGAGATGCTTTGAATATCTCTTCGTGGCCTTCCACCGTGGTAGGCTCCAATCGTTTGTGACTTGTACACCGGCTTCACCCTATCATGGGGGAGTACAAAGTGCATGCTTACACTCAGGAGGAGTCTATACGCATATGATGAGGTGAGTGTAGGCAACGAGGATGGCCAATATCATATCATTGTGAGGCTATTCTTGAACCCCTTCATGAACTAAGCATGGTGGGAATAACTTAACTAAGTGCAATGGCGCCGATATCATATCATTGTGAGGCAACATTCTCTAGAGGCCAAATAAGATGGGTACTTGCATAAGATGCAAATGAGTAAGCGTACTCTCTCATTATTATTAATGCTAGCCAATATCGTATCATCGTGAGGTGGGCTTGGTAATAGTGAGCCTCCCATACCCTACTAAGAGTTTCCTCCAAAACTCTCGAATTCCGATGAGGGATATGGAATTTGCCAAAAATAGTGGGTGGTGCTAATTGATTTAAAGACCCGAATCAAATAGCTTAAAATCAATCAATTTATATTCGTTATGTATTTGTTTACCAATATATTTGCAAACGCTATCCAAAACTTGACAAAGAAAAACCAAACGCTTTAATTTCCGGACTTAGTTCTACAATCCTATAGATTGTCTTTAATGGCTTGTAGATGTAACTAAGTAGTCTCATCCTCACAATCTTCCTATTGATAATGTATCATTGGAAGAATATGTTAGATAAGTCTAACATGAGAAGGACAACACTTTTAATGTCATAATTCTTCAAATACAAATGTTGTATGAAGAAATAAGAGTTGCTTTGAACAACCCTTAATCAACACAAACTTTAGTGCTTGTCTCTTTGTTACACGAATAAAGAACTTGAGAAGTAAGCACAAGGGCATGGACACTTTATGTGCCATGATTCTTCACTTACAAATTGTTGTATGAAGAAATGAGAGTTGCCTTGAACAACTCTTGAAAGTTTGTTATTATGTTTAGAACATAATGGTTGGTTGACAAAAATAGTCCATTTATATGGACTTATGATGATTTTGAATCATTGAGTGTTGAAGTGTTAAACCACTTAAACGAGACGGAAACTAGGCAAGGACTTTACCTTTGTGTCCCTATCCTAATGGTTCACTAAGTTTATTGTAAACTATATAGTGAACAATAACCGCACGCTCTCCAAATCGTTTGATGTGTATAACACATTTGAACTGAGTTTCAAGAGAGATAGTGGGAGTTTAGGGACCATGACTATTGTAGTCAAAAGGGAAGTCAAATGAAGAAGGCAAAATAACTCCAAGGGAACAAACTTTCTTTATGAAAGGATGGACATTGGAAGGGGTATTTGCAAGAAATGTCTTGCAAGTGTCAAGAACACACCTTTCGAAGATGTTGTAAAATGTTCTTGAAAAGTTCACAACAGTTGGTTCTTCTACTTGAATACATGATTCTATATTAGTAACTATGTTTTACAATGATGTAAAAGTGTGCTAATAAGAAGTAGAAGATTAATGAGAGAAGAGAAAGTACTTCACATTCCAAACGTGAATCGAATATAGATCTCTGCGAAAGCGGATTGTACTTACTTCCTCATATGAACTACCAAAGAAATTGGAAAATACTAAAAATTGTCTTTACATTCCAATTTTAAGGAACTTAAATCCGTCACTATAGTAGAGATGGATAAATGTTTTGTTTGACAAAAACATTGTTCTTTATTAATCAATAAATTAGATTATTGTAATTTAATTGGTTGTCTCTATAGTAGAGATGATGTGGTAGTTTAACTGTTTAGAATACGATGATGCTTAAAACCCAAAAGGTTGCAAGGTAGTGACTAATCCCAACTGAGTTGTGATACCTCTAAAACATAAGTTACGAGTTGGTCATAGATGGATGCTTTGGATCGTTAGATCCGGATCCAATACCTTCTTGTTAAAATTGTATAGAGGCGAAATGTTCGAATCTTTATTCTTTTGGAAAGAAGAAAGAATCACAAAGTTGTTGAGGTTAATTCACTTAGATGTTAGTGGCACTTGTCCACAACATAATACTACTCATGTTGTATGACATTCACCGAAGATCACTCTCGGTTGGACTATAGTTTATTTTGAATAAACACAAGTCCGAATACTTTGCAAAAGGTTTCAAAGAATTCAAGAAATGTAAGTAGATGAGTAAGACGTCTAAAATATTTACCTCCTTAGATTTGATCCAAGGAAAAAGTAACACTTTAGATTAATTTCCTTGAAAAACATCAAGGAAAGTAGCATCATAAGATAATGAATTTCTCCATTAGGAGAAGAATGAACATAAATAAGATTTAGTTCGTTGGACATTATCAATTACCCATATATATATGATATATACTTCTAAGACATGTTAGTTGTAGAGATCCATCCATCATGGATCTTAGCAAGCTAGTGGGAGCCATAAGCGTCTTGTGAGAAAAGATCAATTGTTTGATTTCCCATAAAGATGTAAATGAATCTTTTGTTTACTAGGTTTACAAAAGATTAGTGGGAGTTGATCATATTCCTAAAATTGAATATATATACATGATATATATTAATTTTGAAAATGAAAGGAATTCTTCATCGTTAAAGTAATGACTTTAAACATTCTATAATGATAAAATGTATATGGGAGACATAGTCTATATACATGGGATGGAAATCGATAATGATAGATTTCAAGATATAATTGGATTATATCAATCCCTAAAATAGACAAGAGATGCTAGGAAGTTTCTCATATGATGATAAACTTCAATAAGAATGACAATTCTAGTGAGACTAGGAAGTTGTTCTTCTCAAAGGGAATGTACCCTTTGACTCCCAAAGAAATAATGCGTAAATAGAATCCTTTATGCATACGCAGAAAGGTGATTTATGTATTTCATATTGTATGAAAACATTGATATAAGTCGTACCTAGAACGGTACAAGATGATATCAGTGCAAGCCCAGGATCAGAACCATGGCAACTGTCAAGTGAATCCTTAGGTATTTAAGAAATACTAAGGATGGATTCCTCAAGAATGAGGAAGAATTAGAGTAACATAATGGAAGCGTAAATGTATTAGATTATGAATCTAATCCATCATAGAATATCTCTTCATTATGAATGAAGTGATAATGAGATATCTCTTTATTATGACTAAAGAGATATTTGGGTGGAAACGTTAAAAGTAAATGACTTTAATGTGTTCCATCATGTATGCAAAATATATTGCCATATAGAAGCTTACAACATTGTTGTTTGGATGGGAAAGTTCATTCATGAACTCTCCATTCGGTTCCAACCAGAAAGTGTATGACACTAATGGGGCGATAGCTCAAGCCAGGGAATCAAGGTCTCATCAAGGTCCGAACTCAAATGAGAGACTGAACCACATGATTGAGAATCATGTATAATGGTGACGTCGTTATTCTCAAGGTTGCTTCTATGGATAACATATAGATATCCATTGTCTAGGCCTACTACTCAGCCATTTATGAAATGAATTACAGAAGAGGTATCATCAATGATGACTAAGCTGATTGGCTCTAGTGCAAGTGGGAGATTGTTGGAAATGTGCCCTAAAACCAATCATATGATGATACTTTACGGACATTTCAAACTAATGTAGTTTAAAGGGCAAACATTATTGTTTGAGCCGTCTCATATAAATGTTATATGCTTAAACGATAAGTCCAAGGAATATGTGATTGGAAGAATGCGATCTAAAGAAGTTAGATTCATGAGACCATTCTTTCGTTGACACATCCTAAACGTTCCTGATCATAGGATTGTCAATTGGGCATTGACAGTCCGTTAAGATCAGTACGTGCTATGTCTTCTCTCAGGGAGAGTGACTAGTCTCGAGTCATTGGTGTGTGTGACATCAAGACAAGTACGTAGGTGCTCAATAGAGAATGAGTTCACTGAACACGATCAACGAAGAGTTCTCATATTCATGTCACATGAGAACTCATGGTTGGGATAATGCAAATTAGTCTTTTGACCTGAGGCATCACAGTTGTCTTGTGGTTAGGTCCTTAATCTTTGATTATGTCAACGTCACTCTATCAGGGTGTCCACGGCATCGTCGGGGTTAAGCCACTTAGCCATGGAGGCAAGTGAATGCGCAACAAGGGATCTCTAACCTTCAAACTGTTTGAGGGAGAATACTCTATGATATGATTTGGAATCTCTGGCCAGAGTATGAATGAAATGTTGGAATGCGTTCCAGATCACATTCAAGGTAATCATATAAGCACAAGATTCACATTGGATAGTAGACATGAATAAACTATCAAACCAAACAATGTGGTCAAGAGTATTGTATTAGAGAAAGACCGTATTGCATTTGTAATCCTAAACTGAATAGGTTCTCCACCTCTTCTGATTAGCTTGGGTAACCATGATATGCTGCTAGGTGTCACTCATGGTTTGTGGAAGCCCTAAAAGTGTATTATCACTAACGGGAGAATTGAAAGTAAGTTTCAATTCACAATCGATTTGAAAGAGTTTGAATCGCCCACTGCCTCGCTAAAAGGAACCTAATGGATCGTACACCGTGTAAGGTAGAGTTTGAAGATTCAACGGAGATGAGTAAGAATAATTAAATGATTTAATTATTTATGGCAAGGATTAATTAATATGATTATTAATCAAACGAATAAGTTCGTTAAAAGACCTCGGGTTAGTTTTGGGCCGCAAGGTCCAATGGGATTTGAATGTCAAGCCCATTAACTCAAGTTGTATGACAACTTGAATAAAACAAAGGGCTTGAAAGCCCAATAAACCTATAGGCTAGCCATGTGTAAAAGAATAGGGCTTTTGGTCCATTAGGTCACTTATTTGAAGGGACTATATAAAGGACTTTATAGCCTAAAATTTACTAGGGGTTATTTTTGGGGGAAAGGATGAGAACACAAGCTCTCCTTTCTCTCTAAAATTTTGGCCAATCTAGAGGGGAAAATCTAGCAATCTTACTTCCTCTAGGTCACTCATTTCTTCTTTCAATATACCTTGGTGTGGAGACTTAGAGGTTCTCAATTTTGGGAACTTGGAGAAACCTTTTCATCCATCCAAATCCATGGATCCAAGATGCAAGGAATGAAGACCCTCTCTTTGGGTGATTAGCCTTTGCTTATGCAAAGAGGAATCTACAAAGGTATTGATTTCTCAACTCACTTTGTTTTGAGTTGAGTCTTGGTTCACCTATCTACTAGGCTTTGAATTTCATGGGTAAATGTTTTGTTTTAAGTGCATACAAGCATGATTCCGCCTTTAATTGTTAATTGCATGCTATTGATGTTGCTTAAATGAACATGTTTTTCACAAATTTTCCTTCAATTTCATAAATGGCTGAGTAGTAGGCCTAAACAATGGATATCTATATGTTATCTATAGAAGCAACCTTGAGAATAACGACATCACCATTATACATGATTCTCAATCATGTGGTTCAGTCTCTCATTTGAGTTCGGACCTTGATGAGACCTTGATTCCCTGGCTTGGGCTATCACCCCATTAGTGTCATACACTTTCTGGTTGGAACCGAATGGAGAGTTCATAAATGAACTTTCCCATCCAAACAACAATGTTGTAAGCTTCTATATGGCAATATATTTTGCATACATGATGGAACACATTAAAGTCATTACTTTTAACGTTTCCACCCAAATATCTCTTTAGTCATAATAAAGAGATATCTCATTATCACTTCATTCATAATGAAGAGATATTCTATGATGGATTAGATTCATAATCTAATACATTTACGCTTCCATTACGTTACTCTAATTCTTCCTCATTCTTGAGAAATCCATCCTTAGTATTTCTTAAATACCTAAGGATTCACTTGACAGTTGCCATGGTTCTGATCCTGGGCTTGCACTGATATCATCTTGTACCGTTCTAGGTACAACTTATATCAATGTTTTCATACAATATGAAATACATAAATCACCTTTCTGCGTATGCATAAAGGATTCTATTTACGCATTATTTCTTTGGGAGTCAAAGGGTACATTCCCTTTGAGAAGAACAACTTCCTAGTCTCACTAGAATTGTCATTCTAATTGAAGTTTATCATCATATGAGAAACTTCCTAGCATCTCTTGTCTATTTTAGGGATTGATATAATCCAATTATATCTTGAAATCTATCATTATAGATTTCCATCCCATGTATATAGACTATGTCTCCCATATACATTCTATCATTATAGAATGTTTAAAGTCATAACTTTAACGATGAAGAATTCCTTTCATTTTCAAAATTAATATATATCATGTATATATATTCAAATTTAGGAATATGATTAACTCCCACTAATCTTTTGTAAACCTAGTAAACAAAAGATTCATTTACATCTTTATGAGAAATCAAACGATTTGATCCTTTTTCTCATAAGATGCTTATAGCTCCCACTAACTTGCTGAGATTCATGATGGATGGATCTCTACAACTTATATGTCTTGTGATTCTTAGTTTTAGACATATATTATCAAGACTATCTTGATAATGGTTTCGGAAACCCATATTATGTCCAAACATTGAATCACCATTTAGTTGTTTCTAGCAATCTTCGAATTAATTGAAACTAAGACTATGTCAAAGACGGTTTCTTCAAAGTCAACCATTTTCTTTGAGTGTAGTCACCTTAAGCTACCGATTAGCTATTAAGGTTTCATTATTTCGATTCAAATGGTACTTTACCATTTCCTTGAGTATATGTCATATATATACACTCAGTGTAGTCATAAGGATTTTCATTCTTATTTCTTTCGAATTAAGAGGTGTAACTCTATGACATAGTCATAAAGTTCAAACCATTCAACTGAGACGATTTATAAATCCTTCTCGACTACCTTGGAGCTTGTGGTGTAGGAACTAGGTTGTTATTTTTGTTGATCATATCAAACAAATATTGCTTATTAGCACACAACCCCAAATCTTAACATGTTTAAGATTTGTCTTTCTTTCCAACTACATCTTATGGAGTTATGAAAATTTTGGAAGATCTTCTAATTGACAATCATATTGTTTTTAGAAGTATATATATCCTATATATGGGTAATAGATAACATCCAACGAACTAAATTTTATTCAAGTTCGTTCTTCTCCTAATGGAGAAATTCATTATCTTATGATGCTATTTTCCTTGATATCTTTCAAGGAAACTCATCTAAAGTGTTATCTTTCCTTGGATCAAATCCAAGGAGGTAAATACTTTAGACGTCTTACTCATCAACTCACATTTCTTGAATTCTTTGAAACCTTTTGCAAAGTATTCGGACTTGTGTTTATTCAAAATAAACTATAGTCCAACCGAGAGTGATCTTCGGTGAATGTCATACAACATGAGTAGTATTATGTTGTGGATAAGAGCCACTAACATCTAAGTGAATTAATCTCAACAACTTTGTGATTCTTTCTTCTTTCCAAAAGAATAAAGATTCGAACATTTCGCCTCTATACAATTTTAACAAGAAGGCATTGGATCCGGATCTAACGATCCAAAGCATCCATCTATTACCAACTCGTAATTTATGTTTTAGAGGTGTCACAACTCAGTTGGGATTAGTCACTCCCTTGCAACCTTTTGGGTTTTAAGCATCATCGTATTCTAAACAGTTAAACTACCACATCATCTCTACTATAGAGACAACCAATTAAATTACAATAATCTAATTATTGATTAATAAAGAACAATGTTTTGTCAAACAAAACATTTATCCATCTCTACTATAGTGACGGATTTACATTCCTTAAAATTGGAATGTAAAGACAATCTTTAGTATTTTCCAATTTCTTTGGTAGTTCATATGAGGAAGTAAGTACAATCCGCTTTCGCAGAGATCTATATTTTATTCACTTTCCGAATGTGAAGTACTTTCTCTTCTCTCATTAATCTTCTACTTTTTATTAGCACACTTGATGCGAGATTTATATGCACACAAATTAAACCCTCTTTTTGTCAATTGTAGTATAAGTATAAGTAGGGATCGTTCTGGACCGGGGATTAGGAGGGATTGCTAGAACCTTGGAAACTGACTCAAAAACGTAAAAACAAGATAAAACACTAAACTAGACTCAAAGAATGTGAAACTAAACGTTAAAACACTAAGGCAAACCAAGAGACTCAAAATGCTTTAAAAACACAACTTAAATTGATTCCTAACTAAATTGAACAATAAAGTAAAGGGGGATTGGATTTGGACGACTTTAAACTAAAAATGGAAACTTGGAAATAAAACAAATTGTAAATACGGATTTGACGGAAATTGAAATAACAAAACAAGTTAATAAATTGAGCGGAAAGTAAATATGAAATTGTGATGGAATGAATGGAATGAAGGTTAGATAAGGGGTTCTTCTCCACATATGTTATACTTGCATACAAGATTGATTCTCAGTTGGTCTTTCGATAAATTATGAAACTCAACACTCCGGATTAATTAGGTCCGCTTAAATTAACCGTCAAGTTTTCCTTAAGTTAATGAATTGGATGGGTTTGCGCAACGCAATTCACAACGTTCTCCAAAAGTCCTTTACGTGAATAGCACAATAAAGATACAATCAAAGATCATTAAGCATTATGAAAACTATAAGTGTTGACGAGGCATTCGTTACTATGATGAGCATGAAACTCGTGCCAAGAATTCATTTAACTCGATTGTTTAGAAGCAATCTCCACTACTTGTGAATATAAGTTCATAACGATTAGGTGAAATTCACTTATATTCTAGCGTCATATTTATGCATGAAAATTAAGCGCGCATTCTTAATAAACATTCATAAATAAGCTATCAATCAAACGGTTAAACAAATTGAATCCACAACTTATGAAATTCCAACGAAAGTTAATCAATTCATATTGCAAATATAAACATAGTTTCGAATCACCCCCTACCTAAAGGGGGTTTAGTTCCTCATAACCTTGAAATCAAAGAAACACCTAAACATTCCAACAACTCAAAACTTGAATTGTATGAACGTTTAAGCACTCTTCTCTTCCATACATACAAAACAAAGAGAATTAAAATGAAACTTTGAAATCAAAGAAACACCTAAAAATTCCAACAACTCAAACTTGAATTGTATGAACGTTTAGGCACTCTTCTCTTCCTCGTTGTTGTAGCACAAGGTTAAGGATAGGTTGTGTGATGGTATGAAGTGTTTTGGAGGGATGGGAAGTGGTTGGATAGTGGCTGCAATGGAGGAGAAAAACTGCACAGAAAGGGAGGAATATGCACGGCAAAGATGTTTGGGAAATGGTGTGTTTGTGTATGAAAAATGAGGAATGCCTTGAATGATGAGAATGCAAGGTATTTATAGGAGTAGTGGAGGGAACATATGGCTGCAATGCATGTGATAAAAGACTAGGAAAATGGGTGGAAAGCTGGAATTTCACAAAGGGGGCCAAAGGGAACCCACGGCAAAGGATGGTGCATGTGTTTGGGAAGCTTTCTTGCTCATTTTCTGGATGCAATGATGAAAAGTTTAATAAATAATGCATGTAGGTAGCTGAAATGATGAAGAATGAGTGGTGGAAATGCAAGGTGAATGAATAATGAATGCATGTGTTGATGAAATTACATTTGGAAAGCTGAAATGTGGAGGGGATGCACGGCATGGGATGTTTTGGTGCATTGTGGCTGATTTGTTTGTTGGTTAAAGATGCATGTGGATGAATTATATAATGGGAAAGTATGTGATTGACAACTAGGATGGATGGTGGCTGCAATGATGAAGTGTGATGGTTGAAAATGGCAAGGGAAATGCATGTGTTTGGACGGCAAGGATGATGTTTTGTGCATGTGGCTGCAATGATGTGTAATTATGGAGGAATAAGTGCATGTGGTTGAATTGGTGGTGAATGTGCATGACAAAGAATGGATTTGGCTGCAATGGTGTGTAATTGGGCTAGGTTTTAAGTGCATGAAATGGACCCAAATTGCTCCCCCTTGCATGGCAAGGAATGGTGTTTGTGTTAAGCCCATGGCAATGTGATTGTAATTGGGTTAGGGCCATTGTTTTGTGTCCTCAAGTGCATACAAGGCCTTCAATTTCATCTAACACTTGGGCTCCAAGAATAAGCTATCCATCCTTAGCCCAATAGTGCTCCAAAAAGGCCCCAAAACACTCCACAATGCATCCTTTCGTCAAACACGTTTTATAATCCTGAAAACACACAAAAGAAGCATAAAGAACTAAAATAACTAAAGAAACATAACGTAAATGTACGAGAACAAGCTAAGTAAGTCGCCTAAATATGCTCCTATCAAACTCCCCCACACTTAACTTTTGCTAGTCCTCGAGCAAAACAGAATAAAAACAAATAAACAAAACGACACTAAACACGTAAAACACAACCTAAACCTTCCAACAACCGTCTTAGGGATTTCCAATGCACATGACATGTTAAAAATCATCATTCTCACAGATTTTAGTCATCTTCACACTTAAGTACATTCTTAATCATAGTCACCATATGCTAGTTCACAATTAAGCATTTAAAACCATGTTTTGAATGTAGTAACATGCCTTAGAGAATTTGCTCAATTCCTTACAAGATATGCACTCAATTTTCACTCAGAATTTCTAACAACATACCCTAATCTAGTCATATGTGAGAAGATTGATGTAAACATGAAAACGAACACTCACATATATGTATCACAAAGAACGCAATTTCTGGAGTTAATAAGCATGTTTAGATATGATCTCATGAATGGAATGCTACTACTTAGACGCGAGAACCAGTGACACCATATGCTCATACCAAATTCAAACTCCACAATTGAAATGCACAACACTCAAGATAGAAGTCAAGGGTTGTAACGGGGTTTGGGGTATTGGTTCACAAGGAAAGGCAGGGATAAACAAAAGTTCTTTAAACAATAGCAAGCAAAGTAATGAAATTAAGGCTTAGAATTCACTTGGTATGCAGAAATCAACTTTTAGACATAAGGGGGAGATTCAACAACTCTTAGGGCCTAATTTATTGTTTTGGGCCCTTACTTCAACAAACAATACTTTTCAACTTCTTTTTTTTTTTTTTTTTTTTTTTTTTTTTTTTTTTTTTTTTTTCCTTCTTTTTGGCCGTGCCTATGGCACATCAACTCATAAACACTCTTTCCCCCACACTTATTTTCTGCAATACCTTAATCAAAAGGAAATCATTGCTTATTATGCTTCAAGAACAAGGGTAAGGATGGTCATATTCTAGGCTAGGTGAGGATAATTGCGGGTTAACAAAGAAAATAGGCTACACAATGCTCAACGGGGTTAAATCCTACAAAACAAATAAAATTGGGAAATATGGCAATTTGGCTTTGGTGGTGGTCACTACACAACTTCTTCTTGAATATGTGTTATGCAAATCAATAACATGCTTTGAATGAAATGGGCATGAGTTCTAGCATTTGGAACTATATGATGAAACGCCTTCTAAGTAGCAACCAAGCAAAGAATAATGAGATCATGCAACGACTTTAGAAAACAAAGAATGCACAGATTTTAACTCTCCAAATAAACGTTTAAGCTCAAGTCTCACAGGGATGTAGTGTTAGTTTGAGCTCATTCCTTCAAGCATGTTACAAAAACTAATTTTTCTTTTATGATTGCATGTGAAGTCATACATTATAACCATAACCAAGCATATACCAAGAGTAAATCAAACTTTTCTCTATGTTTATAACTCTTTTTAACAGTCATGCAATTAGAAACCAAATCCTTATCATTGTGTTGGAAGGTGACCTATGACACAAAAATGACTCAAAACACTCTTTTTAAGCTTTTCAAAACATGTTTTTCAAATTTTTATGTGATTTTCGAATTTTTAACTCAAAACACACTAAACACACTTAAAAACAGCAAGAAACAACATTTGAAGTTATGGTGGATAAAACCCTACGAATTTGCATTAAACACTTTAGTAACTAATACCCCCACACTTAAATCAAACATTGTCCTCAATGTTAACAACCACACTAAGCACAAACAAACATATAAACAGCAATTAAACATACTAAACATGGCAGAATGTATCCAACAAAGAGAAGAGTTTAGAGATGCAAATCTGGTTATGGAGTGTTCGTTCCATCTTCTCCTTGGTGATTGCAGTGAGGCTTGGATCTTTGTGATTCCACAGGCTTACTCTTGAACTGCGCTGCTCCCATCGTTGATTTTCCTTTGTGCTACTCTTGAACTGGGCAGCAGGCTTCCTTTGGTCTCCCCCGAAGGTCTGAGCTTCCTCCTTTTATCTGTTTCTTTGTTCAATCTCTCCAATTCATATTGAAGAGGGTTAGAGGATAGCTCGGCAAAGCTAGGTAAGCAACCAGGGAATAGAGTCCAGATAGACTCCAAGTGCCGGCTGATTGCTTCTTTCACTTTGCCATGCAAGTAATATCAAGGACAAAGGAAAAGACAAGGAAAGAGCATGATATGAGATACCTTTGCTTTTGCCCTTGATGATATGAAATACCTTTGCTTTTGAAGAAGCGGTGAATGAATCAGCACATTTATTTGTGGTGCTGTTTCCTCCTGGGTCATCTGTACTCCAGGCATCTGGTATCATCTTTGGGGAAGAAGAGAGAATGGAGTATTTCGAAAAGCTTTGCTGGGAGTGCGCCTTCAGAGGTGAGAAAGAGTTGGGCATTTTCTTCAGTTCTGCTTTGCCAAAAAAAATGAAGGTCGACATATATAGGGAATTCAATAGCAAGTGGTGATACTGTGCTTTTACCGTTGTCGACAAACATTTTAATCCCGCAAATCCGGCTTTTTGGAATAGTGACGACTCTTCGATCTTTGAAGACGCCTCTTCGATAACGCTGCACGTGTTTTCTGAAAAGCAGATAAAGCGTCGCCGAACTTTGCGCTTGTCGGCTAAAGACGTGTAGTTGCGATGATGGCCTCCACGTGTTGAACGCGTTTTCTGAAAAGCCGAGGCTTTTTGAATCGGTGGACGCGTTGCCTTGGCTTTTTATAGAGCTATCGATCATCGCCAACTCACACACTCTGAAGATTTTCCATTCTTGAAACTCGTCTCCGGCCCTTTGAAAATCTACTCCGTCCACCCCTTCTCTTTTAACTTCGTGAACAATGGCTAGCTCATCCAACCCATCAAACCTTTGCTTAGATTTGAGTCTAAGCAGTGATCCGGTCGCGTCTCATCAGGGTAAGGTATGGTGCCCGTCTTTCTTATCTTCCCATGGCCCTCTTACAGATGAGGACTCTGTGATGACGGATCCCACAACAGCTACGATAGTGGCTCGGAACCTCCTCACTCCCAAAGACAGTCAGCTGCTTTCAGGACGGTCCGATGAGTTGGCCGTTCAAGAATCCCTGGCTCTGAGTGTTCAGTGCACTGGCTCTGTGTCCAACATGGGCCAACGCCTCCTTGCTCGCTCCCGTCAGGTTGAATCTTTGATGGCGGAGGTGGAGAACCTGAAACAAGAGATCAAACAACTTAAGTACGAGAATAGAACTTTGCATGTGCTTGCCAATAACTATTCGTCGGGCATGAAGAGGAAGCTTGATGAGATGCAAGAATCTCAAGGTCGGATGCAAAGTGACCGTCAACGGCTTGCGTCTTTCTTTCAGGGGCACCTCTTTCCTGGGTCATCCAGCGTTCCGCCAAGTATTGGGGCCTGGAATGCTCAATATCCTATGCCTCCCGCTCCTATGCCTCTTGCTCCGATGCCTCCTGCTCCGATGCCTCCTGCTTCGATGCCTTCTGCTTCTAGAGTTTTGCCTCGTGGTGGGTCTTCACGCAAACAAAAACAAAAACAACCTTTGTGAAGCTCCATTTGTTAGATACATTTGTAATTTCTCAAAAATTAATGAACAAGCTCTTTTTTTTTTTTTTTTTTTTTTTTTTGGATTACAATCACTCGGAAATCAATGAACAAGGTTTATTCACTGTATTGGGTTGCCTCCCCAGTAGCGCTTTCTTTTACGTCTTGCAGCCGGACGAAGAATCCATTTACTCCAAATTGGAGCCTACGGTACCCAAGGGGGTGTCATCCACGGTGTGCTCCACAAAGTTCTCATAATAGGCCTTCAAACGATGCCCGTTCACCTTGAACTCTTGACTTGTTTTGAAGCTACGAACTTGGACTGCACCATGAGGAAAAACGTTAGTAATAACAAAGGGTCCAATCCAACGTGAACGTAACTTACCCGGAAATAGACGAAGACGAGAATTAAACAACAACACTTTCTGTCCAACAGAGAAGGACTTGGTGCAAATCATCTTATCATGAAAGGCCTTCATCTTTTCCTTGTAAAGGCGAGCATTCTCATAAGCTTCATTCCGTATCTCCTCAAGTTCATTCAATTGAAGCTTACGATGAATTCCCGCTGCATCCACATCCATGTTGAACTTCCTCACGGCCCAATGAGCCTTGTGCTCCAACTCCACAGGTAAGTGACATGGCTTGCCATAAACAAGCCGAAAGGGAGACATTCCTATGGGTGTTTTGTAGGCGGTCCTATAAGCCCATAATGCATCTTCTAGCCTTAAGCTCCAATCTTTTCTTGTTGGACCCACTGTCTTCTCAAGAATCTGTTTTATCTCCCGATTCGACACCTCGGCTTGCCCGCTTGTTTGAGGATGATAGGGTGTGGACACCCTATGTGTAACGTTGTACTTCTTGAGCAAGGCTTCAATTGTACGATTACAGAAATGTGAGCCTCCATCACTTATAAGAACTCGAGGCATTCCGAACCTAGCAAAAATGTTAGACTTCACAAAATCTGCAACTACCTTGGAATCGTTAGTACGGGTGGCTTTTGCTTCCACCCATTTGGAAACATAATCCACCGCTAACAAGATATAGAGAAAACCATGTGATGAAGGAAAAGGACCCATAAAATCAATGCCCCACACATCAAATATTTCAACAGAAAGTATAGGGGTTTGTGGCATTTGATCCTTAGCATTTATATTACCCATTCTTTGACACCGATCACATGTAAGGCAAAACGTCCTAGCATCCCTAAAGATGGTTGGCCAATAAAACCCACATTCTAAGACTTTAAGGGCAGTGCGTTGGGTGCCAAAATGTCCCCCACATGCATATGAATGACAAAATGTTAAAATAGATTGACACTCAGATTTATTCACACAACGTCGGACAATCTGATCGGGACAAAATTTCCAAAGGTACGGGTCATCCCAAACATAAAACCTAGCATCCTTTCTAAGCTTATCACATTGATTCCTATTAAGTGTGCTAGGGGTACGTTTAGACACCAAAAAGTTCACCAAATCTGCGTACCAAGGCTCACTTACCTGGATAGACATTAATTGTTCATCGGGAAAGGTTTCAGAAATTGGCATTGCTTCCTCATGCACCATTCGGCTTAGGTGGTCAGCCACCACATTCTCCACGCCCTTCTTATCCCGAATCTCAATGTCAAACTCTTGTAGAAGCAACATCCATCGAATCAATCTAGGCTTGGCCTCCTTTTTCGTGAGCAAATATTTGAGAGCTGCATGATCAGTAAAAATAACAACTTTAGTACCAAGTAAGTAAGATCGGAACTTATCTAATGCAAAAACCACAGCAAGTAATTCTTTCTCAGTGGTTGAATAATTTAATTGAGCATCATTTAGTGTCCTAGAAGCATAATAGATAACGTGGGGTTGCTTATTCTTTCGCTGTCCCAAAACAGCACCAATGGCATAGTCCGACGCATCACACATTAACTCGAATGGAAGGCTCCAATCTGGAGGTGTGATAATAGGAGCCGAAGTGAGAGCTTCCTTCAAGTGCTGGAATGCCGTGGAGCATGCTTCATCAAACTCGAAAACCACCTCTTTCTGAAGTAACCGGCATAGTGGCTGTGCAATCTTGGAGAAATCCTTAATGAAACGCCTATAAAAACCTGCGTGGCCAAGAAACGAACGAACCTCTCTAACCGAAGTTGGAGAGGGTAAGTGGCGAACAAGGTCTACCTTAGATTTATCTACTTCAATGCCTTTTTCAGAAATGATATGGCCTAGAACAATACCTTGCTTAACCATGAAGTGGCATTTTTCCCAATTAAGTACAAGATTCGTTTCAACACAACGTTTCAAGATTAAAGTCAGATTATTCAAGCAATGATCAAATGAATTTCCAAACACGCTAAAATCATCCATGAATATCTCAATGATCTTCTCCACATAATCAGAGAATATACTCACCATGCATCGTTGAAACGTCGCCGGAGCATTGCACAAGCCAAATGGCATGCGTCTATATGCAAAAGTGCCAAAGGGGCACGTAAATGTTGTCTTCTCTTGGTCCTCCGGAGCGATCACAATCTGGTTATATCCGGAATATCCATCAAGAAAGCAATAAAATTCATAACCGGCTAACCTTTCCAACATTTGGTCGAGGAATGGTAATGGAAAGTGATCCTTTCTTGTCATGGCATTTAACTTCCTGTAATCAATGCAAACACGCCAACCAGTCACAACACGAGTGGGGACAAGCTCTTGTTCTTCATTCTTCACCACTGTGACGCCAGACTTCTTTGGAACAACCTGCACAGGTGACACCCAACGACTATCAGAAATAGGATATATAACACCACAATCAAGTAATTTTATAACCTCCTTTTTCACTACTTCCATCATAGGTGGATTAAGGCGACGTTGAGCTTCACGAGATGGCTTGGCTTCCTCCTCCAAAAGGATGCGATGCATGCACGTGGTGGGACTAATGCCTTTGATATCCGCCAAAGTCCATCCAATGGCAGATTTGTGCTCTTTTAACACCCTTATCAACTTGTCTTCTTCTTGAGCCGTGATTAAGTTTGAAATGATGACGGGTAGCGTTTGATCTTGGCCTAAGAACACATACTTCAAGTGACTAGGTAATGGCTTTAACTCAAGTGTAGGTGGCTGCTCAGTTGATGGAAGTAACTTGTTAGTCAAAACTGAATCTAAAAGTGAGATTGGAGACTTACCAGAGTGGAAGGGCAATGACTCGAGGGCAGCGACCATTTCAAGTACTTCATCACAAGGGGTTACGGCAATATGGTCAGATTGCATGCCGTGGGTTAAGGCTACTTCAAGTGCATCTTCGTTCATTTGATCCAAATGCACCTGTGCCAAAGAATCAACAATATCAATAGCAAAACAAGAATGGTCCTCAATTGGATGTTTAATGGTTTCAGAAAGATTAAAATGAATAATGTCCCCATCAAACTCCATGGTCAATGTTCCCGTATACACATCAATCTTTGTTCTTGCTGTTTTCATGAAGGGACGGCCTAGCAAGATTGGTAATGATGGAGCATGGCTTGAATCCTCCATGTCTAAAACATAGAAATCTGCGGGGAAAATAAGGTGATTGACCTGCACTAAAACATCCTCAAGGACTCCCTTGGGATAAGCGTTAGAACGATCGGCCAATTGAATTATAACGCCATCTTGTTTTAACTCGCCAAGGTTCATTGATGCATAAATGGAATAAGGCATGACATTTATGGATGCACCTAAATCAAGCATGGCATGTTCAAAACGATTATGTCCAATCAAACAAGGAATCGTGAAACTACCGGGGTCTTTGCACTTGGTAGGTAGTTTACGTTGCAAAACAGCGGACACATTCTCGCTTACCTTAACTACCTCTTTGTTTGCCCTTCTTCTCTTTGTATTGCATAGGTCCTTGAGGAATTTAGCATACTTTGGAACCTGTTTGATTGCATCGAGAAGCGGTATGTTCACTTGCACCTTCCGGAATGTTTCAAGAATGTCCTTCTCGCTTTCTTCCTTTTTTTCTTGCATGAACCTGCGAGGAAAAGGTACATTGGGCAGATTAGGACGTGAAGTACATGAATTTGAACTTAAATTACCTGATTTGGCCGAGTTAGGGTGATTGGAGGCCTGCGGCATTGGGTTTTTCACTCTTTCCATGGTTGAGCTAGACACTTCCTTAGGTTGTGTCGTCTCTTCATCTACTTCCTGGGCAGATTTGGAATTGTTTGGCTCGTTCCCAACTTCCTTTCCACCACTTAGGGTGATGGCCTTGGCGGATTCGAATCCTCCCTTTGGATTGACTGTGGTTGAGCTAGGAAGCTTTCCTTTATCTCTAATCTGTCCAAGGAACTCAGAAATCTGCCCTATTTGTTTCTTCATATCCATCATCTCCTTCTCGTTATTTTCTATCCGGTTGTTTTGATTTTGCAACCCCTGCGAAATAGAGGTTAGTAATTGCATAGCTTGATTACTTTCCAAGGACGTACCTGAATGAGATGATGTCGAAGGTTGTTGGGATTGTTGGGGTGCATACGGCTTGGAATAAAAACCAGGGGGGTTTGGCCTAAATCCTCCTTGTTGGGCAGCTTGTTGTGGCTCCCTCCATTTGAAGTTTGGATGGTCCCTCCATCCGGCATTGTAAGTGTTCGAGTATGGGTTGTTGTGATTTTGTCCTTGGAAACCAATTGCATTGGCAGATTCCCACCCACCATTCTCGATTAGTTGAGGGCATTTGTCGGATGGATGCCCTTGAATTGAGCACACGCCACAAACTTGGTGTTCTTGTGCTTTTGGACCAATCACAACCTGAGAAACAAGAGAAGTAAGATTAGCAAGTTGTGATTGAATTTCAGAAATAGCACTCACCTCATTTACACTTTGTTGCCGTGGGGCTTCCCTTTGGCCCACTCCTTCATATTGTTGAGCGTTGAGCGCTCGGTTGGCTATGAGCATCTTGGCATCCCTTGGTGTTTTGTCTACCAATGCTCCTCCCGCTGATGCATCAAGCATTTGACGTTCGATAGGAAGGAGGCCCTCATAGAAATATTGAAGGAGAAGTTCCTCCTTCATTTGATGTTGAGGACATGAAGCTACAAGGCCCTTGAAGCGCTCATAATAAGCTGGGAATGTCTCACCATGATTCTGTAGAATACCACTAATTTTCTTCCGTAGGAGAATCACTCTTGAAGTGGGGAAGAATTTCTCCAAGAAAGCACGCTTCATACTCTCCCACGAAGTCACAGTTCCTGGGGCTAGTTCGTAGAGCCAATCTTTGGCCTTGTCCATAAGTGAAAATGGAAAGGCCTTCATCTTCAATATACTCCCATCCACAGTGACGGGGGTCATGCTCGAACAAACCACCTCGAACTCCTTCAAGTGTTTGTTGGGGTCTTCCATAGACAAGCCATGGAACTTCGGAATATGGTGTAACAAACTGGATTTGAGTTCAAACACCTCAGTCGTCCCTTCTGCAGCCGTGGGGTATTGGATACAAAGAGGCAATGCATTATCCAAACCCGAGGCCGAAAGCTCCTTGATGGTTCTATTATCTGCTGCCATGGCTTGTTCTTCTTCAAAATTTTGATCAGTGGGCTTTTCTTCTACACCTACTTCGTCCTCTTCAAGCCCAGGTTGTGGTGGAGGTTGTGGTGGCTCTTGTTGACTCCTCGTTCTCCTCAAAGTGCGTTCAAAATCACCGTCAAAGTCGGAGATGTTCTCTATAATAGGCCGAGAGCTACGAGTCATACACAGTACCTGAAAAACAAGAAAACAAACAAACTAAGAATCTGAAATAAGAATTCACGAAAAACAACAAAAAATAAAAAAATAAAAAAAAAATAAAAAAATAAAAAAAAAATAAAAAAATAAAAATAAAAATAAAGACAAGGGACTAGCAAAGTTGCTAATCCCCGGCAACGGCGCCAAAATTTGATGCGAGATTTATATGCACACAAATTAAACCCTCTTTTTGTCAATTGTAGTATAAGTATAAGTAGGGATCGTTCTGGACCGGGGATTAGGAGGGATTGCTAGAACCTTGGAAACTGACTCAAAAACGTAAAAACAAGATAAAACACTAAACTAGACTCAAAAAATGTGAAACCAAACGTTAAAACACTAAGGCAAACCAAGAGACTCAAAATGCTTTAAAAACACAACTTAAATTGATTCCTAACTAAATTGAACAATAAAGTAAAGGGGGATTGGATTTGGACGACTTTAAACTAAAAATGGAAACTTGGAAATAAAACAAATTGTAAATACGGATTTGACGGAAATTGAAATAACAAAACAAGTTAATAAATTGAGCGGAAAGTAAATATGAAATTGTGATGGAATGAATGGAATGAAGGTTAGATAAGGGGTTCTTCTCCACATATGTTATACTTGCATACAAGATTGATTCTCAGTTGGTCTTTCGATAAATTATGAAACTCAACACTCCGGATTAATTAGGTCCGCTTAAATTAACCGTCAAGTTTTCCTTAAGTTAATGAATTGGATGGGTTTGCGCAACGCAATTCACAACGTTCTCCAAAAGTCCTTTACGTGAATAGCACAATAAAGATACAATCAAAGATCATTAAGCATTATGAAAACTATAAGTGTTGACGAGGCATTCGTTACTATGATGAGCATGAAACTCGTGCCAAGAATTCATTTAACTCGATTGTTTAGAAGCAATCTCCACTACTTGTGAATATAAGTTCATAACGATTAGGTGAAATTCACTTATATTCTAGCGTCATATTTATGCATGAAAATTAAGCGCGCATTCTTAATAAACATTCATAAATAAGCTATCAATCAAACGGTTAAACAAATTGAATCCACAACTTATGAAATTCCAACGAAAGTTAATCAATTCATATTGCAAATATAAACATAGTTTCGAATCACCCCCTACCTAAAGGGGGTTTAGTTCCTCATAACCTTGAAATCAAAGAAACACCTAAACATTCCAACAACTCAAAACTTGAATTGTATGAACGTTTAAGCACTCTTCTCTTCCATACATACAAAACAAAGAGAATTAAAATGAAACTTTGAAATCAAAGAAACACCTAAAAATTCCAACAACTCAAACTTGAATTGTATGAACGTTTAGGCACTCTTCTCTTCCTCGTTGTTGTAGCACAAGGTTAAGGATAGGTTGTGTGATGGTATGAAGTGTTTTGGAGGGATGGGAAGTGGTTGGATAGTGGCTGCAATGGAGGAGAAAAACTGCACAGAAAGGGAGGAATATGCACGGCAAAGATGTTTGGGAAATGGTGTGTTTGTGTATGAAAAATGAGGAATGCCTTGAATGATGAGAATGCAAGGTATTTATAGGAGTAGTGGAGGGAACATATGGCTGCAATGCATGTGATAAAAGACTAGGAAAATGGGTGGAAAGCTGGAATTTCACAAAGGGGGCCAAAGGGAACCCACGGCAAAGGATGGTGCATGTGTTTGGGAAGCTTTCTTGCTCATTTTCTGGATGCAATGATGAAAAGTTTAATAAATAATGCATGTAGGTAGCTGAAATGATGAAGAATGAGTGGTGGAAATGCAAGGTGAATGAATAATGAATGCATGTGTTGATGAAATTACATTTGGAAAGCTGAAATGTGGAGGGGATGCACGGCATGGGATGTTTTGGTGCATTGTGGCTGATTTGTTTGTTGGTTAAAGATGCATGTGGATGAATTATATAATGGGAAAGTATGTGATTGACAACTAGGATGGATGGTGGCTGCAATGATGAAGTGTGATGGTTGAAAATGGCAAGGGAAATGCATGTGTTTGGACGGCAAGGATGATGTTTTGTGCATGTGGCTGCAATGATGTGTAATTATGGAGGAATAAGTGCATGTGGTTGAATTGGTGGTGAATGTGCATGACAAAGAATGGATTTGGCTGCAATGGTGTGTAATTGGGCTAGGTTTTAAGTGCATGAAATGGACCCAAATTGCTCCCCCTTGCATGGCAAGGAATGGTGTTTGTGTTAAGCCCATGGCAATGTGATTGTAATTGGGTTAGGGCCATTGTTTTGTGTCCTCAAGTGCATACAAGGCCTTCAATTTCATCTAACACTTGGGCTCCAAGAATAAGCTATCCATCCTTAGCCCAATAGTGCTCCAAAAAGGCCCCAAAACACTCCACAATGCATCCTTTCGTCAAACACGTTTTATAATCCTGAAAACACACAAAAGAAGCATAAAGAACTAAAATAACTAAAGAAACATAACGTAAATGTACGAGAACAAGCTAAGTAAGTCGCCTAAATATGCTCCTATCAACACTTTTACAACAATTGTAAAACATAGTTACTAATACGGAATCAAGCATTCAAGTAGAAGAACCAACTGTTTTGAACTATTTCAAGAACATATTACAACACCTTCGAAAGGTGTGTTCTTGACACTTGCAAGACATTTCTTGCAAATACCCCTTCAAATGTCCATCATTTCATAAAGAAAGTTTGTTCCCTTGGAGTTATTTTGCCTTCTTCATTTGACTTCTCCTTTGACTACAATAGTCATGGTCCCTAAACTCCCACTATCTCTCTTGAAACTTATTTCAATTGTGTTATACACATCAAACAATTTGGAGAGTGTGTGGTTATTGTTCACTATATAGTTTACAATAAACTTAGTGAACCATTAGGATAGGGACACAAAGGTGAAGTCCTTGCCTAATTTCCGTCTCGTTAAGTGGTTTAACACTTCAACACTCAATGATTCAAAATCATCATAAGTCCATGTTGATGGACTATTTTTGTCAACCAACCATTATGTTCTAAACATAATTACAAACTTTCAAGAGTTGTTCAAGGCAACTCTCATTTCTTCATACAACAATTTGTAAGTGAAGAATCATGGCACATAAAGCGTCCATGCCCTTGTGCTTAATTCAAAAGTTCCTTGTTTATGTAACAAAGAAACAAGCACTAAAGTTTGTGTTGATTAAGGGTTGTTCAAAGCAACTCTTATTTCTTCATACAACAATTTGTATTTGAAGAATTATGACATTAAAAGTGTTGTCCTTCTCATGTTAGACTTATCTAACATATTCTTCCAATGATACATTATCAATAGGAAGATTGTGAGGATGAGACTACTTAGTTACATCTACAAGCCATTAAAGACAATCTATGGGATTGTAGAACTAAGTCCGGAAATTAAAGCATTCGGCTTTTCTTTGTCAAGTTTTGGATAGCGTTTGCAAATATATTGGTAAACAAATACATAACGAATATAAATTGATTGATTTTAAGCCATTTGATTCGGGTCTTTAAATCAAATAGCACCACCCACTATTTTTGGCAAATTCCATATCCCTCATCGGAATTCGAGAGTTTTGTTGAACTCTTAGCGGGGTATGGGAGACTCACCATTACCAAGCCCACCTCACGATGATACGATATCGGTTAGCAAAAATAATGATGAGAGAATAACACTTTACTCATTTACAACTCTTGTAATTACCCATCTAGTTTGGCCTCTAGAGAATGTGGCTTCACGATGATACGATATCGGCACCATTGCACTTAGTTAAGTTATTCCCACCATGCTTAGTTCATGAAGGGGTTCAAGAATAGCCTCACAATGATATGATATCGGCCATCCTCGTTGCCTACACTTACCTCATCATATGTTTATGGACTCCTCCTGAGTGTAAGCATGCACTTTGTACTCCCCCATGATAGGGTGAAGCCGGTGTACAAGTCACAAACGATTGGTGCCCACCACGGTGGAAGGCCACGAAGAGATATTCAAAGCATCTCTCGCTTATCAACTTAATAATGGTTTTAGTTGAGGGTTTTTAGGTCTCATCACATATAAACATACATTTTAATCCAATTAAAACATTTTGGTCCTATTACAACTATTGGTCCATATGATTGATTTAGTAGTATATAATACTCCCACTATGCTTTTAAAACGGTTTTTAAAGCAAGACTATATGGTACTACTAACATAAGATTTGCATTCATTGATGGACTATATAGTTGCCTTAGGGCCTTAGGATGACTATGAACCTTTGATTCGATTCAACACGAGCCTAGTGTTGAATCTCGGTCTAGGGATGGTGATTGATTTTAGTTACGCGTTTAATCACATTAAGGCGTGTTGTCTTATTGGGCGTTGGACCCAACTCCTCCAATTTCATGCATATCGAATAAAACAAGAAAGGAGTACTTCAAAGTAAATAAGAGCTTATGCTCTTTTACAACAATTGATCAAATCAAATTACTTTAAAGTAAAGAAGAGCTTATGCTCTTTTACAACAATTGATCATATCAAATTACAACCAAAATTTAATCTACACATTCCCATGGTTCAAACAAATTTGAAACGGCCTTTCACATAGCTCAATTATAGTAGGCTTAGGTTCATAATCACCATTTCTTTAATTAATCAACGCTTTAACTAATTAAACTTGAATGCAACATTTTCATTTGGTTTTTGTATCCATAGAATTGATTTAAATGGAGCTAAATGAAATGAAAATCCAATTCTCATTTAAAGAGACAAAACAATTTTGTTCTCTACCTAATTTGGGCCAAAATGCTATGACCTCAACTTGTTTGGGCCATAGTGCAATTAACCTCAACTTTTGGGCTATTTTGCAAAAACTTAAACTTTTGGGGTCACTTTGTAAAAACACAAAAGTCCACTACTTCATGTAATTACAACTAGAACCCAAAAATTTCCACAAAAGCTAAAACTTCATTAAAGGAGCAAAACAATTTGTCCTTTTAGTGATTTTGGACCTTTACGTAAAAACGTAAACTTTTGGGTCAAAGTACAAATACACAAAAGTATCAAAACTTTATGTAATTGCATAAAAGCCCCACAAGGACCCTAATTGAGTAGGGTGGCCGGTTTTGAAGCAAAGTAATAAAAAAAAATTTCAAAGTTTTTGTAAGTGGGGTGTGTGAAATGGAATAAATCATTACACACCTACCCACTAAAATTTCTTTAATTTTTCAAAATAAATATCTAATATATTTAAACATAAGAAATATTTCAAAACAAAAACTTTATGAAATAAATCAAAACTTTGAATCAAAACACCAAACCTTTTGTTCTTGGCAAGAACATATCAAGAACAATGAAGAACATTCTTCACCCAAAAACATCCCAAAACCGCTCAAACTTAAGGGAAATAACATACAACCATACTAGGGTATATAGGGGTTCCAAAAGTCACTTTAAAACACTTTTAACAACTCAAACAAGAACCCAAAAATCCACCCTTTGGATTTGGCCGAATTTCCCCAAAAACATGGCACCAAAATTTAGCTCCAAAATTCATGCTCATATGAACTACATCTACAACATTTGAGATGGCAAATTTTCTAACAAAATTTACATTCAAAGAAGTAAGAATAAAGCTTGTAACATTTACAACACTTAAATCACAAAATATGAAAAATCACAAAACCCAAAAGGATCCACCATAAACTAGGCCTAGGCTCTGATACCACTTGAAGGATTATTTTGGAAGATGACATGTTCATTTAAGCAACATCATTAGCATGCAATTAACAAATTAAAGGCGGAATCATGCTAGCATGCACTTAAAAACAAAACATTACCCATGAATGTTCAAAGCCTAGTAAAATGGTGAACCAATAATCAACTCAAAACAAAGTGAGTTGAAATATATACCTTTGTAGATTCCTCTTTGTATTTAAACAAAGGCTAATCACCCAAAGAGAGGGCCTTCATTCCTTGCATCTTAGATCTATGGATTTGGATGGATAAAAAAGGTTTCTCCAAAGTTCCCAAAATTGAGAACCTCTAATGATTCATCACCAAGGCATAATGAAGAAGAAATGAGTGACCTTGGAGGAGTTTGGTTGCTAGATGATCCCTCCAAGGTGGCCGAAATTTTAGAGAGAAAGGAGAGCTTGTGTTCTCATCCTTTCCCCAAAAACAACCCTTAATGAATTTTAGGCTATAAAGTCCTTTATATAGTCCCTTCAAATAAGTGACCTAATGGACCAAAAGCCCTATTCTTCTAACATGGCCGGCCTATAGGGTTTATTGGGCTTTCAAGCCCTTTGTTTATTCAAGTTGTCATACAACTTGAGTTAATAGGCTTGAAATTCAAATCCCATTGGGCCTTGCGGCCCAAAACTAACCCGATGTCTTTAACGAACTTATTCGTTTGATTAATTAACATATTAATTAATCCTAGCCTTAGATAAATAATTAAACCATTTAATTATTCTTACTCATTTCCGTTGTTCCTTCAAACTCTACCTTACTCGGTGAACGATCCATTAGGTTCCTTTTAGCGAGGCAGTGGGCGATTAAAACTCTTTCTAATCGATTGTGAATTGAAACTTACTTTCAATTCTCCCGTTAGTGTTAATACACTTTTAGGGCTTCCACAAACCATGGTTGACGCCTAGCAGCATGTCATGGTTACCCAAGCTAATCAGAAGAGGTGGAGAACCTATTCAGTCTTAGGATTACAAATGCAATACGGTCTTTTCTCTAATACAATACTCTTGACCACATTGTTTGGTTTGATAGTTTATTCATGTCTACTATCCAATGTGAGTCTTGTGCTTATATGATTACCTTGAATGTGATTTGGAACACATTCCTAAATCTCATTCATACTTTGGCCAAAGATTCTTAATCATATCATAGAGTATTCTCCCTCAAACAGTTTGAAGGTTAGAGATCCCTTGTTGCGCATTCACTTGCCTCCATGGCTAAGTGGCTTAACCCCAACGATGCTGTGGACACCCTCCTGATGGAGTGACTTTGACATAATCAAAGATTAAGGACCTAACCACAAGACAACTGTGATGCCTCAGGTCAAAAGACTAATTTGCATTATCCCAACCATGAGTTCTCATGTGACATGAATATGAGAACTCTTCGTTGATCGTGTTCAGTGAACTCATTCTCTATTGAGCACCTACGTACTTGTCTTGATGTCACACACACCAATGACTCGAGACTAGTCACTCTCTCTGAGAGAAGACATAGCACGTACTGATCTTAACGGACTGTCAATGCCCAATTGACAATCCTATGATCAGGAACGTTTAGGATGTGTCAACGAAAGAATGGTCTCATGAATCTAACTTCTTTAGATCGCATTTTTCCAATCACATCTTCCTTGGACTTATCGTTTAAGCATATAACATTTATATGAGATGGCTCAAACAATAATCTTTGCCCTTTACAGTTAAACTACATTAGTTTAACTTTGTGAAATGTCCGTAAAGTATCATCATATGATTGGTTTTAGGGCACATTTCCAACAACAATAAGAGGGTTAATTTGTGTGCTTAACTATTTTCGCATCAAATTTTGGCGCTGTTGCCGGGGATTAGCAACTTTGCTAATCCTTTGGATTCTTATTTTCGTTTTCTTATTAGATCAGATTCTTATGTTATTTTGTTTCTTGTTCTAGGTACTTGTTTATGACTCGGAGTTCTAATCCGGTTACGAACATATTTTAGACTTTGACGACGATTTTGAGCGTGAGTTGAGACGAAAGAGAAAGAACCCAGAACCTAGCGAATCAAGTGAAAGTTCCGAGTCCATTTCTGAATTTGAAGAAGAGGAACCCACGACAAGAGTGGGTGAAGAAGACATGGCAGCAGACAACCGAACAATCAAGGAGCTTTCCGCTTCGGGATTGGCCAATGCCGCACCCTTGTGCATTCAATACCCAAGGGCGGCTCAAGACAAGACCGACGAATTTGAATTGAAGTCAAGCTTGTTGCACCACATTCCAAAATTCCATGGACTATCCATGGAGGATCCCAACAAGCATTTGAAGGAGTTCGAGGTAGTGTGTTCAAGCATGACTCCAGTTAACGTTGATGGTAGCATTTTGAAGATGAAGGCTTTCCCGTTCTCACTTTTGGAGAAGGCCAAAGATTGGTTATACGAGCTAGCACCCGGAACGGTCACCTCTTGGGAGAGCATGAAGAGGGCGTTTCTTGAAAAGTTCTTTCCTACTTCAAGAGTCATTCTCTTGAGAAAGAAGATTAGCGGAATTCAACAAAGTCAAGGGGAGTCTTTTTCAACATACTATGAGCGTTTTAAAACCCTTGTTACATCATGTCCTCAACATCAAATGAAGGAGGAGCTTCTAATTCAATACTTCTATGAAGGTCTTCTTCCCATTGAAAGGCAAATGCTTGATGCTTCGGCGGGAGGAGCGTTGGTGGATAAAACTCCTATGGCAGCCAAGAACCTCATTGCAAACCGAGCTCTCAATGCACAACAATACGAAGGAATTGGGCAAAGGGACCCTCCACGGCAACAAGTGAATGAGGTAAGTTCTCAATCCGACCTTCAAACTCAATTAGCTAATCTTACTTCTCTTGTGTCTCAGATGGCCGAAGGAATGAAGATCCAAAGTCCAATTGTATGTGGCGTATGTTCTATTCAAGGTCATCCTTCGGAAAAGTGCCCTCAATTGATTGAGAATGGTGGGTGGGAGAGTGCAAACGCCATTGGATTTCCAAGCCAAAATCAACCAAGGAATGATCCATATTCCAATACATACAATCCAGGTTGGAGAGACCATCCAAACTTCAAGTGGAGGGAGCCTCAACAACCTTACCAACAAGGAGGCTTTAGGCAGCAACCCCCAGGGTTTTACACCAAAACCCACGGCCAAGACCAAACCCAACCCCAATCCGCCCAAAACCATCAAGGTACGTCTTTAGATAATGCTACTATTCTTAAGTTGCTTACTAGTTTGTCTCAGGGGCAAGAAAATCAAAACAAAGTATTGCAAAACAAAGAAAGGGTATTGCAAAACCAAGACAAAAGGGTGGACCACTTAGAAAAGCAAATAGGGCAGATTGCGGAGTATGTGGGACAATTCCGAGACCAAGGCAAGCTCCCAAGTTCAACCATTGTCAATCCAAAGGGAGGGTTCGAATCTGCCAAAGCAATTACCTTGAGGAGTGGAAAAGAAGTTGGCACTACATCCACACCATCCAAAACAAGTCCTAACGAAGAAGAAACATTGCAACATGAAGAGGAGGCTGAAGGGAAGCCCACGGCAAGGACACAACTTCCATTGCCGCAAGCCCAAAATGACCAAAACTCATCCATGGCATTCCATTCGGCCACCAAAGGTAAGTTGGGTTCAAATTTGATTAATTCTAACCCCGTTCCACCCAATGTTCCTTTTCCTCACAGATTTTTGCAAACAAAGAAGGAAGAGCATGAGAAGGACATTCTTGAAACGTTTAGGAAAGTGCAAGTCAATATCCCGCTCCTAGATGCCATAAAGCAAGTGCCCAAATACGCTAAGTTCTTGAAGGAATTGTGCACTACAAGGAAGAGGGCGTCACATAAAGAGGTAGTAAGGGTAAGTGAAAACGTTTCCGCTATTTTACAAAGGAAGTTACCACCAAGGTGCAAAGATCCAGGTAGCTTTACAATTCCTTGTATTATTGGTCAAACTAAGTTCGAACATGCTATGTTAGACTTAGGAGCTTCAATTAACGTCATGCCATATTCTATTTATGCTTCAATGAACCTTGGTGAATTGAAAAATGATGGTGTAATTATTCAGTTGGCCGATAGATCTAATGCCTATCCAAAGGGCGTGTTGGAAGATGTCTTGGTGCAGGTAAATAATTTGATATTTCTAGCGGATTTCTACGTTCTTGAAATGGAAGAAACTAGCCATGCTCCATCTTTGCCGATTCTTCTTGGGAGGCCCTTCATGAAGACAGCCCGAACAAAGATAGACGTGTTTAAAGGCACTTTAACGATGTAATTCGATGGGGAAGTGATTGATTTCAATATTTCTGAAACTATGAAATTTCCTAATGATGATCACTCATGTTTCTCTATTGATACTCTTGATTCTTTGGTGCAGGTACCCAATCAATTTCAAGGAGGTGGGATCAGTTACAGGGACGTTAGGAATCCAAACGCCAGAATCAGGGAGGATCACTATCCCCTCCCATTCATTGTGCCGTACTACGAGAACTTGATTGAGCATGTTGTGGAGGAGATCCCATTGCATGCTGTGGGTCCTAAGTGAGAAAAGAAGGTCTCGTCCGGCTGTACGACGTTAAAGCAAGCGCTACTTGGGAGGCAACCCAATGCACTGAATAAAACAAAGCATGTTCATTTATTTTCGAGAATTACAAGTGCGGAGAAAAAAAAAAAAAAAAAAAAAAAAGTTTGTATCTAAAGAAAGAGAAAGATGGAGCCTTCACAAAGGTTGTTTTTGTTTACGTGAAGCCCCACTACATGGCAAAACTCTAGGAACGGGAGGCATCGGAGCAAGAGGCATCGGAGCAAGAGGCATCGGAGTAGGAGGCATCGGAGCGAGAGGCATAGGAGCGGGAGGCACCAAAGATAGATCATTCGAGGCCCCAATACTTGGTGGAACGCTAGATGACGCAGGAAAAAGGTGCCTCTGGAAGAAAGACGCAAGCCTTTGACGGTCACTTTGCATTCGACCTTGAGATTCTTGCATCTCATCAAGCTTCCTCTTCATGCCTGTCGAATAATTATTGGCAAGCACGTGCAAAGTTCTATTCTCGTACTTAAGCTGTTTGATCTCTTACTTGAGATTTTCCACCTCTGCCATCAATGATTCAACCTGACGGGAGCGAGCAAGTAGGCGTTGGCCCATGTTGGACACAGAGCCCGCGCACTGAACACTGAGAGCTAGGGACTCTTGAACGGCCAACTCATCAGACCGTCCTGAAAGCAGCTGACTATCTTTGGGAGTGAGGAGGTTCCGAGCTACTATCGTAGCTGTTGTTGCATCTGTCATGACGGAGTCTTCACCTGTCAGAGGGCCATGAGAAGATAAGAAAGACGGGCACCATACCTTACCCTGACGAGGCGCAACCGGATCACTGCTGAGACTCAAATCTAAGCAAAGGTTAGATGGGTTAGAAGAGTTAGCCATTTTTCAAGAAGTTAAAAGAGAAGGGTTGGATGAAGTAAAATCTCAAACGGTCGGAGACGATTTTCATGGATGGGCAATATTCAATGTTAGAGGTGATCGATCACCTCTATAAAAGGAGAGGCGACACAATCACCGATTCAGAATTGAAGAGGCACCACTCTTCAAAGCCGGATTTTCCGGCGTAAAGTTCGCCAGCTCTTCAGACATAATCTCGGCTTTTCAGATAAAGCGTTCAACTTTGTCAAAAGATTTCTGACAAAGTTGAAGACGCGTGGAGGCCGAGAAAGCAGCTACACACTTTTGCCGACAAGCGTGGGTGACAAAGCCGAAATCCCGGCTTTTCAAATAAAGCATGCAACTTTGTCAAAAGCTCCCGGCTTTTCAGAAATCGCGTGCCACTTTGTCGAAAGCTCTCTGACAAAGCTGAAGATGTGTGGAGGTCATTGCCGCATCCGCACTGCCACTTGCCATTACAATTCCTATATACATCAACATCCATGGCAAGGCATACACCCAAAAACGCATGACTCTTCTTCTCGGCCGAAAATGTAGATGCAACCAAACCTCTCAAACATGCTCAGTTTTCTTCTTCTCTTGAGAACACATTTTCAACCATTGATGTATCCCCCAAAGAAGATACCAGATGCCTGGAGTACAGATAAGGCAAGAGGAAACGGTGGATCCAAGCATGTGGAGACAAGCGCAACAAATATATGTGCTGATTCATTCGCTGCTTCTGCAAAAGCAAAAGTATCTCATATCATCAAGGGCGAAAGCAAAGGTATCTCATATCATGATCTTTCCCTGTCCTTTCCTTTGTCCTTGTTATTACTCGCATGGCAAAGTAAAGTGAGCAATCAGCCGGCACTTGGAGTCAGTCTTCCGATCTGGAACCGACTACCTGGAATCTATTCCCTGGTTACTTACCTAGTGTTGCTCTCGAGTAGTCATCTTCAAAGGTTGATACACTTCCAGAGAAGGGACCACATCTGCTTGGAGAACAGCTAAGACGAGTGACGAGGAAACATCAATCTTGTGGATAGTCAGCAAACGCAATAACTGCATATGCTGAGTTATCCTCTAACCCTCTTCAATACGAATTGGAAAGATTGAACAAAGAAACCGGTCATCACCTCCACCTCGTGCTTGCCTGCCATGTGTCAGAATCCTCCAGCTCAGTTCAAGATGAGACTGTGGAAAAACTCACGATCAAGCCTCAATGCAATCACCAAGGAGAAGATGGAATTTACACTCCATAACCAGATTTGCATCCCTAAACTCTTCTCTTTGTTAGATATATTCTGCCATGTTTAGTATGTTTAGTTGCTGTTTATGTGTTTACTTTTGTTTGGTGTGAACTTAGGCTTAAAACATTGAGGACAATGTTTGATTGAAGTGTGGGGGGGATAACTAAGTATGTTGATGCAAATTCGTTGATTTTTATCACCTATCACTTCACATGTTGTTTCTCACTGTTTTAAAGTGTTTTAGTGTGTTTTGTTTTATAACTCCGAAAATCACATAAAAATTTGAAAAACATGTTTTGAAAAGCCTAAAAAGAGTGTTTTGAGTTGTTTTTGTGTGTTTGTGTCGTAGGTCACCTTCCAACACAATGATGAGGATTTGGTATTTAATTGCATGACTGTTAAAAAGAGTTATAAACATGGAGAAAAGTTTGATTTACTCTTGGTATATGCTTGGTTATGGTTATAATGCATGACTTCACATGCAATCATAAAAGAAAAATTGGTTTTTTAACATGCTTGAAGGAAGGAACTCAAACAAACGCTACAACCTTGTGAGACTTGAGCCTAAACGTTCTTTGGAGAGTATAAATCTGTGATTTCTTGTTTTCTAAAGTCATTGCATGATCTCATCATTCTTTGCTTGGTTGCTACTTGGAATGCATTTCATTATAGTTCCAAATACTAGAACTCATGCCCAATTCATTCAAAGCATGATATTGATTGCATAACATACAATAAGATGAAGTTGTTAGTCAAGCCAAAGCCAAAAAGCCTATCCCTTTTCACATGTATTGTAGGATTACCCCTTTTGAGCCTTTTCAAGCTTATTTTCTTTGTTAACCACATTATCCTCACCTAGCCTAGATTAGGACTTTCCATACCCTTATTCTTAAAGGATAGTGAAGCATGACTTAGAATGAACTCCTTTTGATCAATATATTGCAGAAAATAAGTGTGGGGGAAGATAATAGGGCACTGCCAAAGAATGAAATAAAGAAAAAAAAAAGAAAAAAAAAATTCGTGGAAAAATAAAAAGAAAATAGAAAAGTGTTGAAAAGAAAGAAAAAGAGTTGAAAAATAAGTGAGAATGATCTCACAAGTATTGGTTATTGAAGGAAGGGTCCAAAAGAGTGAATTTGACCCTAGTTGTTGCATGAATCTTCCCTTGTGTTTAAAAGTTGATTTCTGCCATTAAAAGTGAGTTTAAGTGTCAATTTCATTACTTCGCTTCCTATTACTTTAAGAACCTTTGTTTTACTTTACCTTTCTTTGTTAAACCATTACCCTTAGCCCCGTTACAACCCTCAACTTCTATCTTGATGTTATGTGTTCAATTTGTGGAGTTTGAATTTGGTATGAGCATATGGAATCACTGGTTCTCATTCTAAGTAGTAGCATTCCATTCATGAGATGATATTCATGTCATTGTCGTAAATCCAGAAAATGCTTTCTTTGATATAACATATGTGAGTGTTAGAATTCATATTTACATCAATCTCCTCACATATACCTAGTGTAGGGTGTGGAGTTAGAAAATCTGAGTGAAAATTGAGTGCATATCTTGTAAGGAATTGAGCAAATTCTCTAAAAGCATGTTACTACATTCAAAACATGGTTTTAAATGCCTAATTGTGAACTAGTATGTGGTGACTATGAGTAAGAATGTACTTAAGTGTGAAGATGACTAAAATCTGTGGAGATAACGAATTTTAACATGTCATGTGCATTGGAAATCCCGGAGGCAACGTTGGAAGGTTTAGATTGTCTTTTGTTTGTTTTGTTTTGCTCGAGGACTAGCAAAAGCTAAGTGTGGGGGAAATTGATAGGAGCATATTTATACGACTTAGTTAGCTTGTTTTCTTGCATTTAATTAGCTAAACTATGTTAATTATAGTGTTTAAAGTTATTTTCGTGCAATTTCAGGTTTTAGTGTCAAAGTATGCAAAAAGAAGCAATTTGGAGCATTCTAGAGCATTTTTGGGCCAAGATTGGATAGTGCAAGCATGGAGGCATGAGGATGGACGAATTTGAAAGGCTTGAATTCAGTTAGGGAGTTGCAAGGGGGCCTAAAAACCTGATTTCTAGAAGGCTACATTAGAGCCACATGCACTTCCATCCTTTAATCCATTGCAGCCACATGCACTCCCATCCTTTAATCCATTGCAGCCACATGCACTCCCATCATTGCACCACAAATCAGCCATATGCACTTTGCCTTTCATCATTGCACCACAAATCAGCCACATGCACTTTTCCTTTAATCATTCACCCTAGCTGTCACTCCCATGCTCTCCCATTAATTAATTCAAGTCCATATTTGATTACCCTAGGGGTCTAAGTGCCTATATACACTCATATTAACCCCTAGATCAGATCACCACCTCTCATACACATTCATTCACGCCAGAAATTCATTCCCTCTCTCTAACACAGCCATACTTCACCATTCTTCATATTTTCTGCCCAAAAACACTCCTTGCCTTCCCCTACATCCATCCCTACCCTAAACACATCATTCTACATCATCCATAACCCCCAAAACTCACCAAAACCCCTTGTGCCGCAGCAACTAGAGGAGAAGAGGCTTAAACGTTCATACAATTCAAGATTGAGTTGTTGGAATTTTTAAGTGTACTTCGATTCTTGTTTTCAATGTTTACTTTGTTATTACTCTCTAAGTTTGTTGTAATCATGAGTGGCTAAACCCCTAATTAGTTAGGGGAAAGTTTGAAGCCATGAACATGTTTGAAATATGAATTGATTTCTTCCAATTGTGATTTGTTAAGTTGTGATTGCAATTCAATTATCTGTTTATTAAAAACTTGTTTTTGTATGTTGATTAGGGATGCATACTTAGTCTTCATGCATGAACTCGATGCTAGTTTATAAACGAGTTTCACCTAATCGTCACAAGTTTATAAACATGAGTGTAAACACGAATTTTTCCTGAAACCAGAGAGACAAGAATACGTGTACAAAATATATATTTTGTATTAATGATTTTGGGGTTACAATCTCTTTGTAATTTGGTCCTCTGATTCTATCTTCGAAGGGTGTACGTTTGTGGATGAATTGTTGATCCAAAGGGCCGTCGGGGCTTGATCTAAGGATGAACAGTTGATGAATGATGAACACTTTCTTCAAGGGGCCATCGGGGCTTGATCTTGAGTTGGTGGGAGTTCTTCAAGGGCCGTTGGGGCTTGATCTTGAAGGAGGATGGATGATGAACGATGAACACTTTCTTCAAGGGGCCGTCGGGGCTTGATCTTGAGTTGGTGGAAGTTCTTCAAAGGCCGTTGGGCTTGATCTTGAAGGTTGGTGGATGAGCGGATCTTCAAGGGCTTTTGGCTTGATCTTGAAGGTTGGTTGGATGTGTGGATTCGTTGAGGTTGTTGATCCAAAGTGGCCGTTGGGGCTTGATCTTAGGATGAACGGATGATGAACGATGAACACTTTCTTCAAGGGCCGTCGGGGCTTGATCTTGAGTTGGTGGAAGTTCTTCAAGGGCGTTGGGGCTTGATCTTGAAGGATGAACGGATGATGAATGAATCTTCAAGGGCCGTTGGGGCTTGATCTTGAAGGTTGATGGATGATGAACGATGAACGGATGTGTGGATTTGTTGATCCAAAGGGGCCGTTGGGGCTTGATCTTAGGATGAACGGATCTTCAAGGGCTTCTGGGCTTAATCTTGAAGGATGAACGGATGTGTGGATGATGAACACTTTCCTCAAGGGCCGTCGGGGCTTGATCTTGAGTTGGTGGAAGTTCTTCAAGGGCCGTCGGGGCTTGATCTTGAAGGTGGATTTGACGAAGAACGAAGATTGCTTTCTTGATCCTTCGGGATTTGCTTGAGAGCTTTAGAGTTTCAAGGCTTCTTTCTTTCTTCCTTCCTTCTTTTCTTCTTTTCCTTTCTCCTTCTCCTTCCTTCTTTTCTTCTTTTCCTTTCTCCTTCTCCTTCCTTCTTTTTCCCTAAATGAATGCATTGGCTTCCTATTTATAGAATTTCAAAACTTGATTTTTGGATTTAAATAATCAGATGAAATAAGTCATTTCTGCCAGGTATTGACACGTGTCATATTTGATGACTTTTCCAATTTATTTCGATTTTTCGTTGAATCACACGCTACATATAAAATTTATGTGACACTGTGAACATTGAAATTTTAATTATTGGTCAACATTCATTTCACCGAAATTTTGATGTCTACAAATGCCCCCACTTCAAGGCGCGTCGTAGACATGTGCTTGTCACGTGTTGAAGATGCATTTTGAAGTCCCTTAATGTAGATGTCAACCCAAGGGCCGTCGAGGCTTGATCTTGAATTGGGCTGGAAATTTCTTTAAGGGCCATCGAGGCTTGATCTTGAGTTCGACTGGAAGATTTTCTGGTTTCTTCCAATCGTTGATTTTCCACAGGCTTAATCTTGAACTGGACTGGAGGATTCTTTTGGTCTCCTCCGAAGGTCTGAACTTACTCCTTTTATCTGGAGTTGAATTTGATTCAAGGGTGGTGAACACTTGATTTTGAATCGGACTTGTGATTTCTTCAAGGGCCATCGAGACTTGATCTTGAACTGGGCTGGAGGATTCTTTTGGTCTCCCCCTACCGTTGATTTTCCTTTGTGCTACTCTTGAATTGGGTAGCAGGATTCAGACACATGGCAGGCAAGCAGGAGGTGGAAGTGATGACCTGTTTCTTTGTTCAATCTTTCCCCAATTCGTATTGAAGAGGGTAGATCGGAAAACTGACTCCAAGTGCCGTCTGATTGCTCTTTTCACTTTGCCATGCGAGTAATAACAAGGACAAAGGAAAGGACATGGAGAAAGCATGATATAAGATACCTTTGCTTTTGAAGAAGCAGCGAATGAATCAGCACATATATTTGTTGTGCTTGTCTCCACATGCTTTGATGTATCATTTTCACTTGTCTTACTTGCTCCCTTTGCAGAAGTGGTATTTCCTTATGCAGGTTTGGCATCTTCTCGTGTAGTATTTGTCCTCTGATGCAGGAATGGAATGCAACCTTTGCATTTAAATGGTGCTTCAAAACATTACTTCTCCGCGACGATGAGTACTCGAGAGCAATGCAAGGTAAGCAACCAGGCAAAGGTTCAGGCAATCAGTTCCAGGTCGGAAGTTTGATTTTAGGTTCCGACTGATAACTCTATTTCCCCTTCTCCTGCATGTAAGAGCAAGGACAAAGAAAAGGACAGGGAAAAAGCATGATATGAGATACCTTTGCTTTCGCCCTTGATGATATGAGATACTTTTGCTTTTGAAGAAGCGGTGAATGAATCAGCACATGCTTCCATCTACCGTTTCCTCCTGGGTCATCTGGTATCACCTTCGGGGAAGAGGAAAAAATTGAGTATTTTGAGATGTTTTTGCTGGGAGTGTACTCTCGGAGGTGAGGAAGAGTTGGGCATTTTTTTTTTTTCCGCAGGTCTGCCTTGCCATAAAAGATGAAGGTCGACATATATAGGGATTTCCCAATAGCAAGTGGTGGTACTGTTCTTTTACCCTTGTCGACAAACGTTTTGATCCCGCAAATTCGGCTTTTTGAAATAGTGACGACTCTTCGATCTTTGAATACGCCTCTTTGATTTCTGAACGACGCCTCTTCGATTTCTGAACAAGCGTCTCTTTTGACAAAGTGGCACGCGTTTTTCTGAAAAGCAGAGAAAGCGTCGCCGAACTTTGCGCTCGTCAGCTAAAGATGTGTAGCTGCGATGATGACCTCCACGTGATCTTTTGACAAAGTGGCACCCGTGCTCTGAAAAGCCGCGAAAGCGTCGCCAGCCTCCACGTGTTTTCAACTTTGTCGGAAATCTTTTGACAAAGTTGAACGCGTTTTCTGGAAAGCCGAGAAAGCGTCGCCTAACTTACGCCGGAAAATCCAGCTTTTGAGATTTGCAAAGCGATGTTTCTTCACTTTTGAATAAGCGGCCCTTCGATTTCTGAACCAACGCCTCTTTGATTTCTGAGCAAGCGCTTCTTCCTTTTTATAGAGGTATTGATCACCTGTAACATGCATACTTTGAAGGCTGCTCATTCCTGAAAATCATCTCCGGCCTTTTGAGTTTTAACTCCATCCACCCATCTCTTTTAACACCTTTGAAAAATGGCTAATCCATCGAACCTTAGCTTAGAATTGAGTCTCAGCAGTGATCCGGTTGCGCCGCTTCAAGTAAATGTATGGTGCCCTTCTTTCTTATCTTCTAACGGTCCTCTTACAGGTGAAGACTCCGTGATGCAGGACGCCACAACAGCTACAATAGTAGCTAGGAACCTCCTCACTCCAAAAGATAGTAGGCTGCTGTCAGGACGGTCCGATGAATTGGCCGTTCAAGAGTCCCTCGCTCTTAGTGTTCAGTGTGCGGGCTCTGTGTCCAACATGGGCCAACGCCTGCTTGCTCGGTCCCGTCAGGTGGAATCATTGATGGCAGAGGTGGAAGATCTTAAGCAGAAGATTAAACAGCTTAAGTACGAGAATAGAAGTTTGCATGTGCTTGCAAATAACTATTCGTCGGGCATGAAGAGGAAGCTTGATGAGATGCAAGAATCTCAAGGTCGAATTCAAAGCGACCGTCAAAGGCTTGCGTCTTTCTTCCAGAGGCACCTCTTTCCTGGGTCATCCAGCGTTCCACCAAGGTTTGGGGCCTTGAATGATCTATCTTCGGTGTCTCCCGCTCCGATGCCTCTTGCTCTGATACCTCCTGTTCCGAGAGTGTTGCCACGTAGTGGGGCTTCAAGTACACAACCTTTGTGAAGACTCCATCTTTCTGCCATTTTTATTTTTTTTTTTTTAATCACTCGGAAATCAATGAAATGCTTCGTTTTATTTAGTGTATAGTGCTAAATACAGATAAAACATATACATCACCAATAGTTTTTTTTTTTTTTTTTTTTTTTTTTTTTTTTTTTTTTTTTTCTCGGTGGCCCTGACCCAACAAAGAATTTTTTTTTTTTTTTTTTTTTCAATGGTCCTAACCCACCAAAGATTTTTTTTTTTTTTTTTTTTTTTTTTTTTTTTTTTTTTTTTTTTTTTTTTTTTCGGTGGCCCTGACCCAACAAAGATTTTTTTTTTTTTTTTTTTCTTCTCTGTGGCACTGATCCACCAAAGAATTTTTTTTTTTTTTTTTTTTTTTTTTTTTTTTTCTCTCGGTGGCACCGATCCACCAAAGTTTTTTTTTTTTTTTTTTTTTTTTTTTTTTTTTTTTTTTAACTTTAATCATTACTTCCCAACATCATCATTTCATTTTACTTTATTTTATTATTTTTTATTATTTTATTTTATATATATATTTTTTTTTTATTATTCTTTCTTCTTCTTTCGGTGGATTGATCCACCAGAGTTGTTTTTTATTTTTTTTATATATTTTTTTTTTTTTTTTTTACTTTTTATTTTTTTATTCTTTACTTTCATCATACTTCCCAACATCATCATTTCATTTTACTTTATTTTATTATTTCTTATTCTACATTGTCGTTTTTTTTTTTCTATATAAAGAACCTCTGGTGATGAAGAAGGAAGAGGCTGTGGGTGAAAAACCCAGGCCGAGTCCGAGAGAGAGAATGCGAAGGATCTTTGGGTGTGAGTTGACAAACTTTGATTTTGTCAAGCACATTCAAAGGCAGCAGCAGAGGCAAGCAGACGGATGAGATCTTTGGGTGTGAGTTGACAGACTTTGATTTTGTCAAGCACATTCAAAGGCAGCAGCAGAGGCAAGCAGACGGATGAGATCTTTGGTTGTGAGTTGACAGACTTTGATTTTGTCAAGCACATTCAAAGGCAGCAGCAGAGGCAAGCAGACGGATGAGATCTTTGGGTGTGAGTTGACAAACTTTGATTTTGTTGATCACATTCAAGGCAACAGCCACGGTGGAGGTGCAGAATAGCCAAGATCTTGAGGCAGAGTGTAAGGCGTCGAGTTTGAAGACCGGCTAGTCGTTTTGACAGCGGTCAATGAAACTCTTCGTTGATTTTGATCATGGTGGCCAGAATGACGAGCTTGAGGTAGTGCAAGGTGTCAAACCTGAAGTGGAGGAACTGCTGCATTGTCCCTGGGAGGTTAATACTGGCGGTAGTGATTGCTGCAGTAGCCGTGTCTTCTGATGAGCTGCGATGGTGGAACTTTCACCTTTTTCTTTGCTTTTTGTGAAATAAGAAAAGCCAAGTCTTCTTCTCTTCCTCTGCAAAAAGCTGAAGCAATACCAAGACAAAGAACAAATAATAAATTTATACTTAGTACTTTTGCTGCTTTGCCGTGAAACCCCCCTTTTACCCGTGTTTTTCGAATTTTTTTTTTTTTTTTTTTTTTTTTTTTTTTTTTTTTTTTTTTTTTTTTTTTTTCGAGTAGAGAATATGTATACTTTTTTCTCTAATACATAGTAACATAGTATTTTTTTTTTTTTTTTTTTTTTGAAGTAGAGAATATGTATATTTTTCTAATACATAGTAACATATGTATTTTTTTTTTTTTTTTTTTTTTTGGAGTAGAGAATAATATATATATATATATATATATTTTAATACATAGTAACATATGTTTTTTTTTTTTTTTTTTTTTTTTTTTTTACAGGTCTTACTGCATTCACAAATTTCCTTGCTGCCTTTTGACGGCTTACCCATATTCACAATTGGTGGCAGCTTCTTGTGAATTTGGAATGGTGTACGGAGTGAGCAAGATGTGGGTGCAACTGTACTCTTTGCCTGGTGCTTGTTGCAGTGCGCCACTTTTTACCATGTGGTGTTGTGCAAAAGACTGCAGGCGGGATTTTGCTGTTGTAATGCCTTTTGGTCACGGTTTTCCCTCGGCGGTGACTTTGTTGTGCACATTGACCTTACTGCTTGTCGTCGGGCTCTTTACCACTGCTACTTGAAGCTTGTCCCAAAGTGTCACTTTTATGCTGTGTGGTTGTGCAAAAGACTGCAGCGAGTTTATGCTGTGTAGTGTCTTTTGGCACAACTTTCCTCTGTGGTGACGTTGGTGTGATGCTCACCCTTGTAATACGGCTTTGTAACCAAATCATTCCTTTAAAGAAATAAAGTATTCATAGTTTGAATTCGCTTTTTTTCTTCAAAGTGTTTGTGTTTTTGTTGGTGATGTGACTGTACTTGAAGTTTTGAAGTTTCAAGTTGCCTACGTACCCTTGGTTGAGGAGGGATCAAGTCATGACGTAGTTCAAATGAGTGATGGTTATAATGATGATTTTGCCGTACACAGTTTATGCTCTTGGGGGCCCAGGAGCGTGGTGTGTCGCATGTGTTTGCTTTAGGGGTAGTAGCGCTTCAAAATCTGCCGTTGATTGTGGGCCGATCCTTAACCCGTCTTCTTGCCATGATATAGTAGGCGCCATTGGTGTAGATTTCTTGGTATCACGTAGGGTCCATCCCCCTTTGATGTGAACTTGCTTTTTGTCTATGAGTTGTGATGATGGGCCTACGCAATGCCAGCACGAGATTCTCCGGCTTGGAAAGACTTGGGCGGATTTTCTTGTTGAATGCCTTGGATAACCGTGCTTGGTAGCATTCCAAGTGTTGTTGAGCTTCGAGCCTTTTTTCATCCAGCGCTTCCAAACTCCTGAAGGCGCAACTTTGCATTTCTTCATCAGTCAAGCCTTCTTGTATAGCCATCCTTAGTGAGGGGATTTGACTTTCGAGCGGTTTTTAGAACAGCTTCTACGCATATACGAGAGAATAAGGTGTAGCTCGGGTAGGAGTCCTATGTGTAGTCCTATATGCCCAAGTGCTTCACTTATTCTTTCATGCCAGTCTCTTTTTGTTCGGCCGATTACCTTTTTTCAGGAGGTTGCACAACGTCTTGTTGAATGCCTCTGCCAGGCGTGGCCGGAGCATGATACATGGACGACTTGTGCTGCTTGAACTTGTATTTGTCGCAAAGCTCGTCTCCACGAGTCGGTTGGAGCAACTGCTTCCGTTTGTCAGTGATAACGTAGCGAGGCACACCATATCGGTGGATGATATGCTCCTTGATGAAACGAACAACAGTTTCCTTTTTTACTTCCCTTAAAGGTATGGCTTCAGCCCACTTGGAGAAGTAATCTGTTGCAGCTAGGATGTAAGCTTCCCCTGCAGATGACTTTGGCGTAATTGGTCCTACAACGTCCAATCCCCATGCGTCGAACGGCCATGAAGCAACTGTAGGGTGTAATGGTTCAGGCGGTTGATGTATGAAGTTGGCGTGGAACTGGCAGGCTTGGCACCTTTTGGCGTGTTCCAGGCAGTCCTTCACCATACTTGGCCAGTAGTAACCCATTCTTTTAAGCCGGAAATGTAGCTTTGGTCCAGACTGATGTGCCCCACACACACCTGAATGTGCTTCTTCCATGGCTTGATTAACTTCTTCCTCACCTAGGCATCTCAGGAGTACTCCTTCAAAAGAGCGTCGGTAGAGTGTTCCTTTGTAGTAAAGAAAGCGAGGTGCTCGTCGACGTATTTCGGAACGGTGTCTAAGATCATCTGGAAGCTTTCCGTGCTCTAAGTAGTCGATCAGCGGCTGTCTCCTGAAGGAAGATTTGTGAAAGAATGTTCATTTAAGCAACATCAATAGCATGCAATTAACAATTAAAGGCGGAATCATGCTTGTATGCACTTAAAACAAAACATTTACCCATGAAATTCAAAGCCTAGTAGATAGGTGAATCAAGACTCAACTCAAAACAAAGTGAGTTGAGAAATCAATACCTTTGTAGATTCCTCTTTGCATAAGCAAAGGCTAATCACCCAAAGAGAGGGCCTTCATTCCTTGCATCTTGGATCCATGGATTTGGATGGATGAAAAGGTTTCTCCAAGTTCCCAAAATTGAGAACCTCTAAGTCTCCACACCAAGGTATATTGTAAGAAGGAAATGACGTGGACCTAGAGGAAGTAAGATTGCTAGATTTTCCCCCTCTAGATTGAGCAAAATTTTAGAGAGAAAGGAGAGCTTGTGTTCTCCATCCTTTTCCCCAAAAATAACCCTTGGTAAATTTTAGGCTATAAAGTCCTTTATATAGTCCCTTCAACTAAGTGACCTAATGGACCAAAAGCCCTATTCTTTTACACATGGCTAGCCTATAGGTTTATTGGGCTTTCAAGCCCTTTGTTTATTCAAGTTGTTAATAACAACTTGAGTTAAATGGGCTTGACATTCAAATCTCATTGGCCTTGCGGCCCAAAACTAACCCGAGGTCTTTAACGAACTTATTCGTTTGATTAATTAACATATTAATTAATCCTAGCCTTAGATAAATAATTAAACCATTAATTATTCTTACTCATCTCCGTGTGAATCTTCAACTCTACCTTACACGGTGTACGATCCATTAGGTTCCTTTTAGCGAGGCAGTGGGCGATTCAAACTCTTTCAAATCGATTGTGAATGAAACTTACTTTCAATTCTCCCCGTAGTGATAAATACACTTTTAGGGCTTCCACAAAACCATGAGTGACAACCTAGCAGCATATCATGGTTACCCAAGCTAATCAGAAGGAGGTGGAGAACCTATTCAGTTTAGGATTACAAATGCAACTACGGTCTTTCTCTAATACAATACTCTTGACCACATTGTTTGGTTTGATAGTTTTATTCATGTCTACTATCCAATGTGAATCTTGTACTTATATGATTACCTTGAATGTGATCTGGAACGCATTCCAACATCTCATTCATACTCTGGCCAGAGATTCTAAATCATATCATAGAGTATTCTCCCTCAAATAGTTTGAAGGTTAGAGATCCCTTGTTGCGCATTCACTTGCCTCCATGGCTAAGTGGCTTAACCCCAACACGAGCCGTGGACACCCTTGATAGACAGTGACGTTGACATAATCAAAGATTAAGGACCTAACCACAAGACAACTGTGATGCACTCAGGTCAAAAGACTAATTTGCATTATCCCAACCATGAGTTCTCATGTGACATGAATATGAGAACTCTTCGTGATCCGTGTTCAGTGAACTCATTTCTCTATTGAGCACCTACGTACTTGTCTTGAGTCCACACACACCAATGACTCGAGACTAGTCACTCTCCCTGAGAGAAGACATAGCACAGTTACTGATCTTAACGGACTGTCAATGCCCAATTGACAATCCTCATGATCAGGAACGTTTAGGATGTGTCAACGAAAGAATTGGTCTCATGAATCTAACTTCTTTAGATCGCATTTCTTCCAATCACATATTCCTTGGACTTATCGTTTAAGCATATAACATTTATATTAGACTGGCTCAAACAATAATCTTTGCCCTATACATTTAAACTACATTAGTTTGAAATGAACTACATTAGTTTGAAATGTCCTGTAAAGTATCATCATATGATGTGGTTTTAGGGCACATTTCCAACAATCTCCCACTTGCACTAGAGCCAATCAGCTTAGTCATCATTGATGATACCCTCTTCTGTAATTCATTTCATAATGGCTGAGTATTAGGCCTAAACAATGGATAATCTATATGTTATCCATAGAAGCAACCTTGAGAATAACGACGTCACCATTATACATGATTCTCAATCATGTGGTTCAGGTCTCTCATTTGAGTTCGGACCTTGATGAGACCTTGATTCCCTGGCTTGAGCTATCGCCCCATTAGTGTCATACACTTTCTGGTTGGAATCGAATGAAGAGTTCATGAATGAACTTTCCCATCCAAACAACAATGTTGTAAGCTTCTATATGGCAATATATTTTTGCATACATGATGGAACACATTAAAGTCATTTACTTTATAACGTTTCCACCTCAAATATCTCTTTAGTCATAATAAAGAGATATCTCTTTATCACTTCATTCATAATGAAGAGATATTCTATGATGATTAGATTCATAATCTAATACATTTACGCTTCCATTACGTTACTCTAATTTCTTCCTCATTCTTGAGGAATCCATCCTTAGTATTTCTTAAATACCTAAGGATTCACTTGACAGTTGCCATGGTTCTGATCCTGGGCTTGCACTGATATCATCTTGTACCGTTCTAGGTACGACTTATATCAATGTTTTCATACAATATGAAAATACATAAAGTCACCTTTCTGCGTATGCATAAAGGATTCTATTTACGCATTATTTCTTTGGGAGTCAAAGGGTACATTCCCTTTGAGAAGAACAACTTCCTAGTCTCACTAGAATTGTCATTCTAATTGAAGTTTATCATCATATGAGAAACTTCCTAGCATCTCTTGTCTATTTTAGGGATTGATATAATCCAATTATATCTTGAAATCTATCATTATAGATTTCCATCCTATGTATATAGACTATGTCTCCCATATACATTTTATCATCTATAGAATGTTTAAAGTCATAACTTTAACGATGAAGAATTCCTTTTCATTTCAAAATTAATATATATCATGTACTATATATATATATTCAAATTTAGGAATATGATCAACTCCCCACTAATCTTTTGTAAACCTAGTAAACAAAGATTTCATTACATCTTTATGAGAAATCAAACAAATTGATCTTTCTTCATAAGACGCTTATGGCTCCCACTAGCTTGCTAAGATCCATGAATGGATGAATCTCTACAACTAACATGTCTTAGAAGTATATATCATATATATATATGGGTAATGTAATGTCCAACGAACTAAATCTTATTTATGTTCATTCTTCTCCTAATGGAGAAATACATTATCTTACGATGCTACTTTCCTTGATATTTTTCAAGGAAATTAATCTAATAGTGTTACTTTTTTCCTTGGATCAAATCTAAGGAGGTAAATACTTTAGACGTCTTTACTCATCTACTTACATTTCTTGAATTCTTTTGAAACCTTTTGCAAAGTATTCGGACTTAGTGTTTATTCAAAATAAACTATAGTCCAACCGGAGAGTGATCTTCGGTTGAATGTCATACAAACATGAGTAGTATTATGTTCTGGACAAGTGCCACTAACATCTAAGTGAATCAACCTCAACAACTTTGTGATTCTTCCTTACTTTCCAAAAAGAATAAGATTCGAACATTTCGCCTCTATACAATTTAACAAGAAGGTATGGATCTCCGGATCTAACGATCCAAAGCATCCATCTATGACCAACTCGTAACTTATGTTTTAGAGGTATCACAACTCAGTTGGATTAGTCACTACCTTGCTAACCTTTTGGGTTTTTAAGCATCATCGTATTCTAAACAGTTAAACTACCACATCATCTCTACTATAGAGACAACCAATTAAATTACAATAATCTAATTATTGATTAATAAAGAACAATGTTTTTGTCAAACAAAACATTTATCTATCTCTACTATAGTGACGGATTTAAGTTCCTTAAAATTGGAATGTAAAGACAATCTTTAGTATTTTCCAATTTCTTTGGTAGTTCATATGAGGAAGTAAGTACAATCCGCTTTCGCAGAGATCTATATACGATTCACGTTTGGAATGTGAAGTACTTTCTCTTCTCTCATTAATCTTCTACTTCTTATTAGCACACTTTTACAATCAATTGTAAAACATATGTACTAATACAGAATCATGCATTCAAGTAGAAGAACCAACTGTTGTGAACTATTTCAAGAACATATTACAACACTTTCGAAAGGTGTGTTCTTGACACTTGCAAGACATTTCTTGCAAATACCCCTTCCAATGTCCATCCTTTCATAAAGAAAGTTTGTTCCCTTGGAGTTATTTGCCTTCTTCATTTGACTTCCCTTTTGACTACAATAGTCATGGTCCCTAAACTCCCACTATCTCTCTTGAAACTCATTTCAAATGTGTTATACACATCAAACGATTTGGAGAGCGTGCGGTTATTGTTCACTATATAGTTTACAATAAACTTAGTGAACCATTAGGATAGGGACCACAAAGGTGAAGTCCTTGCCTAGTTTCCGTCTCGTTAAGTGGTTTAACACTTCAACACTCAATGATTCAAAATCATCATAAGTCCATATAAATGGACTATTTTTGTCAACCAACCATTATGTTCTAATCATAATAACAAACTCTCAAGAGTTGTTCAAGGCAACTCTCATTTCTTCATACAACAATTTGTAAGTGAAGAATCATGGCACATAAAGTGTCCATGCCCCTGTGCTTACTTCTCAAGTTCCTTGTTCGTGTAACAAAGAGACAAGCACTAGAGTTTGCATTGTCCTCTTCATGGTAGACTTATCTAACATGTTCTTCTATTGATACATTATCAATAGGAAGATTGTGAGGATGAGACTACTTAGGTACTTTTACAATCCATTCAAGACAATCTATGGGATTGTGGTACCAAGTTCGGAAACTAAAGCGTTCGGTTTTTCTTTGTCAAGTTTTGGATAGCGTTTGCAAATATATTGGTAAACAAATACATAACGAATATAAATTGATTGATTTTAAGCTATTTGATCCGGGTCTTTAAATCAATTAGCACCACCCACTATTTTTGGCAAATTCCATATCCCTCATCGGAATTCGAGAGTTTTGGAGGAAACTCTTAGTAGGGTATGGGAGGCTCACCATTACCAAGCCCACCTCACGATGATACGATGTTGGTTAGCAAAAATAATGATGAGAGAATAACGCTTTATTCATTTACAACGTTTGTAATTACCCATCTTGTTTGGCCTCTAGAGAATATTGCCTCACGATGATACGATGTTGGCACTATTGCACTTAGTTAAGTTATTCCCCACCATGCTTAGTTTGTGTAGGGGTTCAAGAATAACCTCACGATGATACGATGTTGGCTATCCTCGTTGCCTACACTCACCTCATCATATGCGTATAGACTCCTCCTGAATGTAAGCATGCACTTTGTACTCCCCATGATAGGGTGAAGCCGGTGTACAAGTCACAAACGATTGGAGCCTACCACGGTGGAAGGCCACGAAGAGATATTCAAAGCATCTCTCGCTTATCAACTTAATATTGATTTGGTTGAGGGTTTTTAGGTCTCATCACATATAAACATACATTTTAATCCAATTAAAACATTTTGGTCCTATTACAACTATTGGTCCATTTGATTGATTTAGTTGTATATAATATTCCCACTAAGCTTTTAAAACGGTTTTTAAAGCAAGAGTATATGATACTACTAACATAAGGTTTGCATTCATTGATGGACTATATAGTTGCCTTAGGGCCTTAGGATGACTATGAACCTTTGATTCGATTCAACACGAGCCTAGTGTTGAATCTCGGTCTAGGGATGGAGATTGATTTTAGTTACGCGTTTAATCACATTAAGGCGTGTTGTCTTATTGGGCGTTGGACCCAACTACTCCAATTTCATGCATATCGAATAAAACAAGAAATGAGTACTTCAAAGTAAATAAGAGCTTATGCTCTTTTACAACAATTGATCAAATCAAATTACTTTAAAGTAAAGAAGAGCTTATGCTCTTTTACAACAATTGATCATATCAAATTACAACCAAAATTTAATCTACACATTCCCATGGTTCAAACAAATTTGAAACGGCCTTTCACATAGCTCAATTATCGTAGGCTAAGGTTCATAATCACCCTTTCTTTAATTAATTAACGCTTTAACTAATTAAACTTGAATGCAACATTTTCATTTGGTTTTTGTATCCATAGAATTGATTTAGATGGAGCTAAATGAAATGAAAATCCAATTCTCATTTAAAGAGACAAAACAATTTTTGTTCTCTACCTAATTTGGGCCAAAATGCTATGACCTCAACTTGTTTGGGCCATAGTGCAATTAACCTCAACTTTTGGGCTATTTTGCAAAAACTTAAACTTTTGGGGTCACTTTGTAAAAACACAAAAGTCCACTACTTCATGTAATTACAACTAGAACCCAAAATTTTCCACAAAAAAATAAAACTTCATTAAAGGAGCAAAACAATTTGTCCTTTTAGTGATTTTGGACCTTTACGTAAAAACGTAAACTTTTGGGTCAAAATGCAAATACACAAAAGTATCAAAACTTTATATAATTGCATGAAAGCCCCACAAGGACCCTAATTGAGTAGGGTGGCTGATTTTGAAGCAAAGTAATAAAAAAAAATTTCAAAGTTTTTGTAAGTGGGGTGTGTGTAATGGAATAAATCATTACACACCAACCCACTAAAATTTCTTTAATTTTTCAAAATAAATATCTAATATATTTAAACATAAGAAATATTTCAAAACAAAAACTTTATGAAATAAATCAAAACTTTGAATCAAAACACCAAACCTTTTGTTCTTGGCAAGAACATATCAAGAACAATGAAGAACATTCATGAAAACCCATAAGAGCTCCATGAACATTCTTCACCCAAAAACATACCAAAACCACTCAAACTTAAGGGAAATAACATACAACCATACTAGGGTACATAGGGGTTCCAAAAGTCACTTTAAAACACTTTTAACAAGTCAAACAAGAACCCAAAATTCCACCCTTTGGATTTGGCCGAATTTCCCCAAAAACATGGCACCAAATTTTAGCTCCAAAATTCATGCTCATATGAACTACATCTACAACATTTGAGATGGTAAATTTTCTAACAAAATTTACATTCAAAGAAGCAAGAATAAAGCTTGTAACAATTACAACATTCAAATCACAAACTATGAACTACAAAACCCAAAAGGATTCACCAACTACTAGACTTAGGCTCTTGATACCACTTGAAGGAAGATTTGTGAAAGAATGTTCATTTAAGCAACATCAATAGCATGCAATTAACAATTAAAGGCGGAATCATGCTTGTATGCACTTAAAACAAAACATTTACCCATGAAATTCAAAGCCTAGTAAATAGGTGAATCAAGACTCAACTCAAAACAAAGTGAGTTGAGAAATCAATACCTTTGTAGATTCCTCTTTGCATAAGCAAAGGCTAATCACCCAAAGAGAGGGCCTTCATTCCTTGCATCTTGGATCCATGGATTTGGATGGATGAAAAGGTTTCTCCAAGTTCCCAAAATTGAGAACCTCTAAGTCTCCACACCAAGGTATATTGAAGAAGAAATGAGTGACCTAGAGGAAGTAAGATTGCTAGATTTTCCCCTCTAGATTGGCCAAAATTTTAGAGAGAAAGGAGAGCTTGTGTTCTCATCCTTTCCCCAAAAATAACCCTTGGTAAATTTTTAGGCTATAAAGTCCTTTATATAGTCCCTTCAAATAAGTGACCTAATGGACCAAAAGCCCTATTCTTTTACACATGGCTAGCCTATAGGTTTATTGGGCTTTCAAGCCCTTTGTTTTATTCAAGTTGTCATACAACTTGAGTTAATGGGCTTGACATTCAAATCTCATTGGGCCTTGCGGCCCAAAACTAACCCGAGGTCTTTAACGAACTTATTCGTTTGATTAATTAACATATTAATTAATCCTAGCCTTAGATAAATAATTAAACCATTTAATTATTCTTACTCATCTCCGTTGAATCTTCAATCTCTACCTTACACGGTGTACGATCCATTAGGTTCCTTTTTAGCGAGGCAGTGGGCGATTCAAACTCTTTCAAATCGATTGTGAATTGAAACTTACTTTCAATTCTCCCGTTAGTGATAATACACTTTTAGGGCTTCCACAAACCATGAGTGACACCTAGCAGCATATCATGGTTACCCAAGCTAATCAGAAGAGGTGGAGAACCTATTCAGTTTAGGATTACAAATGCAATACGGTCTTTCTCTAATACAATACTCTTGACCACATTGTTTGGTTTGATAGTTTATTCATGTCTACTATCCAATGTGAATCTTGTACTTATATGATTACCTTGAATGTGATCTGGAACGCATTCCAACATCTCATTCATACTCTGGCCAGAGATTCTAAATCATATCATAGAGTATTCTCCCTCAAATAGTTTGAAGGTTAGAGATCCCTTGTTGCGCATTCACTTGCCTCCATGGCTAAGTGGCTTAACCCCAACGATGCCGTGGACACCCTGATAGAGTGACGTTGACATAATCAAAGATTAAGGACCTAACCACAAGACAACTGTGATGCCTCAGGTCAAAAGACTAATTTGCATTATCCCAACCATGAGTTCTCATGTGACATGAATATGAGAACTCTTCGTTGATCGTGTTCAGTGAACTCATTCTCTATTGAGCACCTACGTACTTGTCTTGATGTCACACACACCAATGACTCGAGACTAGTCACTCTCCCTGAGAGAAGACATAGCACATACTGATCTTAACGGACTGTCAATGCCCAATTGACAATCCTATGATCAGGAACGTTTAGGATGTGTCAACGAAAGAATGGTCTCATAAATCTAACTTCTTTAGATCGCATTCTTCCAATCACATATTCCTTGGACTTATCGTTTAAGCATATAACATTTATATTAGATGGCTCAAACAATAATCTTTGCCCTTTACATTTAAACTACATTAGTTTGAAATGAACTACATTAGTTTGAAATGTCTGTAAAGTATCATCATATGATTGGTTTTAGGGCACATTTCCAACATCTCCACTCTTCAACATCGACTGAAAATACTGAGATGACATTTGTATCATCTAGTGACATTTCATTAATGAGCGGAATCACCCACCTTTGGCAAACTGGCACGTCTGCTACTTCATCTTTTCCTAGTGTCATACTCGAGGCTAGATTGGCGAGAGCGTCTGCCATTTGATTTTCCTTTCTTGGCACATGTTCTAACGTCACAGCTTCGAACTTTCGTAGCAGTTGGGTCGCTAGCCGGAAGTATGGGACGAGATCATCTTTCCTCACTTCATATTCAGTTAAGAGTTGATTGATTATGAGCTTGGAATCGCCATACACCTCAAGAGCTGTGATTTCCATGTTGATCGCCATTTGGAGCCCGATTATCAATGCTTGGTACTCAGCAACATTGTTGGAGCATAGCTCATTCAGTTGGAAGGAGTAAGGTAGTATTTGCCTTTGTGGCGTCATGAATACTACTCCTGCCCCCGCTCCGTCTGCTCGTGCGGATCCATCGAAGAACATCGTCCATGTCGGAAAAATATTGATGTAGAACACCTCTTCGTCAGGCAAGTCGTCTGAGATTTTCCAATCAGCCGGGATTGGATGATCGGCAAGGAAGTCTGCTAGCGCTTGTCCCTTGATGGCTTTAGCTGAGACGTAGATGATCTCATATTGATTAAGAAGCAAAGCCCATTTAGCGAGTCGCCCCGTCAAGACTGGCTTAGACATAACGTATTTGACAGGGTCGGCTTTAGCAACCAAGTGGATGGTGTAAGCATGCATGTAATGTCTGAGTTTCTGAATGGCAAACACCAAAGCGAGGCACATCTTTTCTATTGGGGAATAGTTCAACTCAGCGCCGGTGAGAGTCCGACTGAGGTAGTACAGTGCTCCTTCTTTTTGGGATTCATTCTCTTGCGCCAAGAGTGCTCCGATTGAATTTTCCTGAGCAGCAATATACAATATGAGTGGTTTCCCGGGCACAGGTGCCCCCAGGACAGGTGGACTTGACAAATATTTCTTTATGCTTTCAAAAGCATTATGGCACGCTTTGTCCCACACGAATGGGACATCTTTCTTCATAAGGTGACTGAACGGTTGACAACGCCCTGCGAGGTTGGAGATGAAGCGTCTAATGAAGGCTAGCCGTCCTTGTAGACTTTTCAGCTCGTGCAGGTTTCTTGGCTCGGGCATGCTTTGAATGGCCTTGATCTTTGATTGGTCTACCTCAATACCACGGTGCTTGACGATGAAGCCAAGGAATTTTCCAGAGGTGACGCCAAACGCACATTTTAACGGGTTCATCTTGAGGTTGTATTTTCGCAGCCTTTCGAACACTATTCGCAGATCCTTCAAGTGGTCTGATCTTTTCTTCGTCTTAACCACCACATCATCTACGTAACATTCTACGTTCTTGTGTAGCATGTCATTGAAGATTTTCTGCATTGCGCGTTGATACGTAGCTCCAGCGTTCTTTAGGCCAAAGGGCATCACCTTGTAGCAATAGATACCTTTTGGAGTACGAAAGGCTGTTAGCTCCTCGTCTTCGAGAGCCATGCGAATTTGATTGTACCCAGAAGAACCATCCATGAATGATAATGCCTCATGGCCAGTGGTTGCATCCACCATGATTTCAATGATTGGCAAGGGGAAGTCGTCCTTTGGGCAAGCATCGTTGAGGTCCCGGAAGTCTACGCAAACACGTATTTGTCCTGATTTCTTAAGGACAATGACGATGTTGGAGATCCACTTGGGGTATTGCACTTCTCGAATAAAGCCTGCTTCGATAAGCTTGTCGATCTCGACCTCGATTTGTGGGATAAGCTCAGATCGATAGCGTCTTTGAGTTTGCTTTATCGGTCGTGTTCCAGGTCTGACCGCAAGATGATGAACAGCGATGATAGGGTCCAGGCCGGGCATTTCTTTGTAGGTCCAGGCAAAGACGTCTTTGTATTCTAACAACAGCTGATAATACTTCTCTATCTCATCTGTACTTAATAATGCACTTATGAAGATAGGCTTTGGTTCCTTGCTTGTACCTAAGTTGAGTTCCTTGAGATCATCCACTGTGGCTTGCCCCCCATCTTCGAGCTGTGGTGGTGCAGCAGTGACATCTTCCTCGGGGATTTCGTCTTCTTTACCTTCTTGAACCGTGATGTGGAAAACATCTTGGATCTCCTCTTCAGTGCTGTCTTCTTGAGCTTGTTGGCATAAGGATTGTCTGGTGTGGATGATAGTACGCCTTCTCACTTTCAGTGGTCCCTTTGTGTCGACCTCCAAGATTGCTTGGCGCTTCATCCTTGAAGGAATCAAGCTTCGAACGTCATCTTTTTCTCCTAACCCATCGAGCTTTTCTTCCTTTGGTGTTGTCTTCCTCTTTCCAAAAGGCTTCTCATTATCTTCAAATTTTTCTGAAGCTGATCGTCGCAGAGGAGAGATAACTGTGCTGCTTTGTTTCTTAAGCTTTAACAACCGTTCAAAAACAGAGTTTTGGGATGTTGGCGCGTTAAGCCTCTTGAAGACAGAGGTTTGGTTTTGACCACCAATGCGATTAAACACTGACGTTCTGGAGCTTGAATGGCTCATCCTATCGAAGACCGACGTCCGAGGGGAGGGTTTAGGCTCTTCTTGGTCTTGTTCAATGCTTACGCTGATGTGTTGAGCGCTAGTGTTTTTCGCTTTGTTTGAAATCATCACAGGCGCATTTGGTGTGAAACCAAGTTCGGCTTTGTTGTTGTCAACTCCGTAACCATGCTCCTTCAACTTCTTTTGAGTTTTGGTAAGGTTACGTTCTTCGTTATTGACGGTGTTTGAAACCTTCTTTCCAGCCACCGCAGAAGAAGCGAAGTCGTACCCGGCCTTTGACATGAGTTTGTAGGCGTTAGGGTCGAAACCTTCCTCGGTCCTTTTGGTTGGAAGAAAGCTTGATTCCACCTTCTTTGGTAGAGCTTTTATGAAGCCTTGTGGTAGTCTTGCGACCTTAGCACCCCCTAGCTGTGTCAAAGGCAAAACTGCATTTGTCTTGAGCAACTTCACATTATCCGTGTGCCACTGTGTGTCGGCTTTCCTTGTTTCAGTTTCGAATGGAGATTGACCATTCTTTCTTCTTGACATCGGGATATATCGAAATATGGGTGCGTTCGGTCCTTCTGACGGCGTCCTACTCCCTTTGGTTGTTGCAGGTTTAGCAAACTCGTCATCGTCTTTGCTTGAAGATGGCACAGTCTGCTCTTTTTGCTTTTTAGGCATGACTTGCCACTCCTGCTTTGTAGGTGCTGCTTTGCCCGTGGATTTGATATCTTCCGGAAGGGCTTCGGGTACCACGTCTTCATCCATGTAGAACTTGGCGTCTGCAAAGTGTGATTCGGCTTCGGTGAATGGCTTGGTATCACCTTGGATCACCTTCACTCCTTCTCGGTAAAATTTTAGGCATTGGTGAAGGGTGGACGGCACTACCCCATTTGCGTGGATCCAAGGTCTTCCTAAGAGCAAGCTGTAGGAAGTTCTTGCATCAATCACGTGGAATATCGTGCTTGATTTGAGCTCACCAATGGTCATCTCTACTCGGATCATACCCATCGCCTTTTGTCCTCCTTGGTTAAAACCCTGGATCAGCAGACGGCTCAGGGATAGTTCATTCACCTTGATGCCGATTATGGTCATTGTTGATTTTGGCATGATGTTTATGGCCGACCCACCATCCACAAGCATGCGGTTGACTTTGTATTCCCTTACGTACCCTGAGACGAAGAGAGGACGGTTGTGAGGCTTTGATCCCAGCAGTAGGTCTTCGTCAGTGAAGTTAATTGTGTCATGGGTGGCACAACATGTGGCACATTCATGTGGCTGAAGCTTCAAGCCTTCGTCATTACTTTCTCGCACTTCGTGGTCGTCGGGACCTGCCAGGACTGCTGCTAGTGCTCTTCGTATCCTTTTTGGCAATGGTAGCGCTTCCTCGATGCTAAAGTGTGTTGGCAGACCTTCTTCAGGTGTGAGGGTCTTTTCTACCTCAGTGGCGATAGCTTTGCCTTTTGAGGGCTCTTCTATTTCTACTTCAACCATGTGACAGGCCATGGTAGTGCACTGTTGCAAAAAGTCACTCGGGAAGTACTCACGCAAGGAAACGGGAATGCGTGGCTCCTGCTCCATAGGTTCCCTAGCATATGTTGTTTTATTATGCTTTATGTTTCTTTTAGACTTCGCATTGTTGCGGCCGTGGTGATTTCTTCTTTGTTCCACATTTGGCTGTATGACTGGTGGTCTTGGTTTCCTTGTCTTTTTGTAGGTTACCAAAATCCATCCTTCTTCATCATCAGCATGTGCATCTTGGTCGCTTCTCTCCAGTGATGGTTGTGTAGGGGGTGCCGTGCAACTTGAGCATTCACGGGAACAGTCAGGTGTCATTTGGAGAGGCACAGGATTAAACGATCCAAACGCAATTGTGGTGGTATGCGTTGCGGCCGTTTCCTCAAGATCGAGCTCAATTTGCCCTTGTTGTGCCAGCTTCATGATGAGTTCTTTAAGAACGAAGCACTTGCCAACAGGATGACTCACAATACGATGGTACTTGCAGTACCTAGGATCGTTTGTGCGATTCATTTCTTCAGGACGCTTGCATTCGGGTAGTTCAATCACCTTTTTTTCCAGCAAGTCATCTAACATGGCAGCCATGTCAGAGTCAGGAAACGGGTACGTTTTCTGTTCCAACTCTCTCAAGGTGCTCTTGTATCTGTCTTGGGTGCGAGGAGGCTCACTTGTCTTTATCTCCTTCGCTTTCTTCTTGGAGGAGATCTTGATGGGCGCTGAGGAGGTCTTGATGGGCGCTGAGGAGGTCTTGATGGGCGCTGAGGAGGTCTTGATGGGGGTAGTGTTGACGGTGAAAGCTTCCTTAGCAGGCTTCTTCCCGGTCTTGTCTACATTTGAGGCGAATACTTTATCCTTATTGAAGTTAGTAATCGGCTCCTTTTTCCCGTGATTAGCGATACTCAGCTCCATGTCGTGGGAACGAGTTGCTAGCTCTTCGAATGTTCTGGGTTTTATGCCTTGGAGGATATAATGTAACCCCCAGTGCATGCCTTGAACGCACATCTCAATGGCAGAGGTTTCAGAAAGCCGATCTTTGCAATCCAGACTTAAGGAGCGCCATCTATTTATGTAGTTGACGACAGGTTCATCTCTCCACTGTTTCGTACTGGTTAGTTCTAGCATGCTTACAGTACGACGAGTGCTGTAGAAACGATTAAGGAATTCCCTTTCTAGCTGGTCCCAACTGTTGATAGACTCAGGTTCGAGGTCAGTGTACCAGTCAAAAGCGTTACTTTTCAGCGAACGCACGAACTGTTTGACGAGGTAGTCTCCCTCTGTCCCAGCATTGTTGCAAGTTTCAATGAAATGGGCGACATGTTGCTTCGGGTTGCCTTTTCCATCGAACTGCATGAATTTTGGGGGCTGATAACCCCTTGGCATCTTCAAAGCATCAATCTTCTTGGAGTAAGGCTTTGAGTACAGTACGGAGTCATGCGAGCTTCCTTCGTACTGCGTCTTGATAGTACTTGCGATCATCTCCTGTAGCTGCTGGATAGATAGAGATCCCATGGATGTCGTTGCTTGGTCTAGCTTCGGCTTCTCTTCGACTTTCTCCACTGGTGGCTCCTCTTCTTCGTCGCCTTCTTTCTTTAATAGGCCAACAATTGGGTCGACTTTCACGTCGGGCAGCGCATCTAGTTGGTTGACAAGTGCGGCAATCTGCAAGTCCTTCTCTTCCACAGTCCGTGTGAGCTTTGCAATTGCTTCATTCATCTGAGCTAGCTGCTCCTCGATTGAAGTTGCTCCAGTGGTCATGACTTGCATGGTTGTACTGCCGCTCGAATCAGCGTCGGAGAGTAGGGACTCTGAGTATTTCTTTGGGCTCTCCCCTTTTGATGCCCTTAGCGAGGCTAGGGTGATCACAGGCTCGTACCTCAGGTGCTCTTGTTCCTTTGACAGAGTTAATGCAGGGGCGGAAGCTGCGGCAAAAAGATCTCTTGCCTTACTTCGGGTTATGATGCCCGAAATATCACCACTTGCGGCGATGATGTTCTTGTTCTTTGCTTTGATTGCAGGAACAGCTTGATCCTTTCTTGATGCCATTTGCGTTTTTGATGATTTGAGGATAGAGATGAGAGGTAGAGATGGTCCCACTGGGCGTGCCAAATTTGTAAACACGAATTTTTCCTGAAACCAGAGAGACAAGAATACGTGTACAAAATATATATTTTGTATTAATGATTTTGGGGTTACAATCTCTTTGTAATTTGGTCCTCTGATTCTATCTTCGAAGGGTGTACGTTTGTGGATGAATTGTTGATCCAAAGGGCCGTCGGGGCTTGATCTAAGGATGAACAGTTGATGAATGATGAACACTTTCTTCAAGGGGCCATCGGGGCTTGATCTTGAGTTGGTGGGAGTTCTTCAAGGGCCGTTGGGGCTTGATCTTGAAGGAGGATGGATGATGAACGATGAACACTTTCTTCAAGGGGCCGTCGGGGCTTGATCTTGAGTTGGTGGAAGTTCTTCAAAGGCCGTTGGGCTTGATCTTGAAGGTTGGTGGATGAGCGGATCTTCAAGGGCTTTTGGGCTTGATCTTGAAGGTTGGTTGGATGTGTGGATTCGTTGAGGTTGTTGATCCAAAGTGGCCGTTGGGGCTTGATCTTAGGATGAACGGATGATGAACGATGAACACTTTCTTCAAGGGCCGTCGGGGCTTGATCTTGAGTTGGTGGAAGTTCTTCAAGGGCGTTGGGGCTTGATCTTGAAGGATGAACGGATGATGAATGAATCTTCAAGGGCCGTTGGGGCTTGATCTTGAAGGTTGATGGATGATGAACGATGAACGGATGTGTGGATTTGTTGATCCAAAGGGGCCGTTGGGGCTTGATCTTAGGATGAACGGATCTTCAAGGGCTTCTGGGCTTAATCTTGAAGGATGAACGGATGTGTGGATGATGAACACTTTCCTCAAGGGCCGTCGGGGCTTGATCTTGAGTTGGTGGAAGTTCTTCAAGGGCCGTCGGGGCTTGATCTTGAAGGTGGATTTGACGAAGAACGAAGATTGCTTTCTTGATCCTTCGGGATTTGCTTGAGAGCTTTAGAGTTTCAAGGCTTCTTTCTTTCTTCCTTCCTTCTTTTCTTCTTTTCCTTTCTCCTTCTCCTTCCTTCTTTTCTTCTTTTCCTTTCTCCTTCTCCTTCCTTCTTTTTCCCTAAATGAATGCATTGGCTTCCTATTTATAGAATTTCAAAACTTGATTTTTGGATTTAAATAATCAGATGAAATAAGTCATTTCTGCCAGGTATTGACACGTGTCATATTTGATGACTTTTCCAATTTATTTCGATTTTTCGTTGAATCACACGCTACATATAAAATTTATGTGACACGTGAACATTGAAATTTTAATTATTGGTCAACATTCATTTCACCGAAATTTTGATGTCTACAATGAGTAGTGAAGGTTGCTAGTAACAACCGCGTTAATTGAATTCTTGGCAAGAGTATCATGCATTCATAGTTACAATTGCCTCGTCAACACTTATAATTTTCATAGAACTTAATGATTCTTGCTTGTATCTCTATTATGCAATCATGTAGGGGACTTGTGGGGAATGATTTGAATTGTCGTATGCAATCATCCAATTCAATAACATAAGGAAAATTTGAGAGTTAATTAGTGCATCACGGTTAACTTGGGGTGTTGAGCATCATAGTTAATGAAAAGCAATTGGAGAATCGATTCATATACAAATGTGTCTTGTGTGGAGAATGGACCTCTAACTAATCCATCCATTATCTTGTTTTCAAGGAATTCATTTTACAATTCTGCCTAGTTTATTAACTTGTTTTGTTATTTCAATTTTCGTCAAATCAAAACCCCCCTTTACTTTCTTGTTCTTTAGTGCTTAGAATCTGTTTAGTTTATGTTTTAAAATGTTTTGAATCAAGCCATAATCTTAAATTCGTCCAAAATTGGGTTTAAGGTCAGAAACTGCCTAGTTAGTGTTTTTAGGGAGTTTTGAGTCTTTTGAACTTGTTTTGAGTCCTTTGAGTCTTTGTGAACGTTTTTAACCTTGTTTTTATGTTTTTGAGTCAGTTTAGAGGTTTTAGCAAGCCCTCCTAATCCCCGGTCTAGAACGATCCCTACTTACATACTTACTACAATTTGACAACAAGAGGGTTAATTTGTGTGCTTAACTATTTTCGCATCAGAGGGTCTCATTTTTGCAATCGAACCATTGAGGCTTTGCTCAAGAAGTACAACGTCACGCATAAGGTTTCAACACCTTATCATCCTCAAACCAATGGGCAAGCCGAGGTTTCAAATAGGGAGATCAAGCAAATTCTATAGAAGACCGTTGGCCCAACAAGGAAGGATTGGAGGATACGTTTGTGATAGGAGCATATTTAGGCGACTTAGTTAGCTTGTTTTCGTACATTTATGTTGTTAATTCATAGTTATTTTAGTAGTTTAAGCTATTTTCGTGTGTTTTTAGGTTCACATGGCTAAGGAAGCAAAAAGGTACATTTTGGAGCATTTTGGAGCAAAATTGGACTTGGAATGGATAGCATATGCTTGGAGCAAAAGGAATGAACGAAATTGAAGACCTAAAGGTGTTCGGATTCCTAATCACAAGAGGATTCTTAATCACAAGAGGATTCCTAATCACAAGAGGATTCCTAATCAAAAGAGGAATCCTAGTCAAAGAAGGTTTCCTACTTGAAGTAGGAAAGTTAAGCCAAGGTTTCCTATTTTGGTTTAACCTTTCCTAATCCTTAAAGACCCCTTGTTTCCAGCAACTTTGAAGGTACCTTATGTATTTTAGGACACAAATAAAGCTTCCCTTGCAACCTAAGTGCCTTGCCGTGCATTCCATAAGTGCTTCCTTTCCTTGCCGTGCAAGGGAGGTCCATTGTTGCCTATTCTAAGTCATTAAACCACATTCCTATTTCACCCTAGTTAATGCCGCACCTCACATACCTTTTCTATCTCAAATCCTTGCCTAATTCTAGCATTTAAATCACATTCCCTTTCTTACAATCAAATGCCGCAGGTTACCTTCCCTTTCCCTTTGATTTCTGACTTTGTGTTTCCTTTTCCTTAGGGATTAGGGGTTAAATCCTTTCCTAAACTATGTAATAAACCTTAGGATTCTTTCTCCCAAATAAATACCAAGGCCGCACCTTTCATTCAACCGTAATCACTTTCATATAGAACCTGCCTTCATTCACAGAAACACACATCCTTTGCCGCAGCCTTCCAACCATTCTTCCACCATTCATACACATTCATACCTTCATCCAAGCCTCCACACACCATCCCTAACCTTTGCCGCAGCCTTCCAACCATCCTAAATCCATTCCCAACCCAGAAAATCATCCATAAATCTCCCTAGACTCTTGTGCCGTGACTTTGCAAGGAAGAAGAGAAGAAAGAAGAAGCCTTGGACGTTTGTGCATTCAAGTTGGAGTGTTGGAACGTTTTTAGGTGTAATCTATCTTTTGTTTTCAATGTTTAATTCTATTTTCCTTTGTTTTGTTATGAACATGAGAGGCTAAACTCGTTTTAGCTAGGGGAGACTTTGAAGCCATGATTACGTTTATAATATGAGTTGATTAAGTCCAGTTGTGATTTCATAAATCGTGAATGCAATTTACTTAACCGTTTGATGGATAACTTATTCTTGTATGTTGATTAGGGAGGCCTACTTAATTTGCATGCTTGAATTTGGTGCTAGAATATAAGGGAGTTTCACATAATCGTCACAAACTTATATTCACAAGTAGTTAAGGTTGTTTTCACAATCATGTTAAGTAAATTCCTAGCATGAGTATCATGATGTCATAGTTACAAGTGCATTGTCAATACTTATGATTTTCATTGAACGTAATGATCTTTGATCGTATCTCTATTATGATGTCATGTAGGGAACTTTTGAAGAATGCTTTGGGTTGTCGTATGATGTCATCAAATCCAATAACTTAAGGAAAATTTGAGGGTTAATTAGTGATGTCACGGTTAATCTGGGGTGTTGAGGTTCATGGTTTATCGGAAAAGCAACTGGAAATCAATTTATGTTTGAATGTATCATGTGTGGAGAAGTATTCCTTAGCTATCTAATCATCCATTGGTTTTTCCCAAATTCGTCAAAATCTGTTTTAAGTCTTTTATTTACTTGTTTTTCTCTTAAATTTGTCCAAAACCAAATCCCTTTTTCTTACTTGTTTCAAATCTATCCAAAAGTGTGTTTTTGAGTCTTTTGAGTCAAAACCAATTGTATTTTCGTCCAACTTAAGTCCTAGAATCCAAATTGAGTCTTTTTTATTGTTTTGAGTTGTTTTGAGTCTTTTAAGTTTGTTTTGAGTCATACAAGTTTAGTTAAGAGTCTTTTGAGTTTGTTTACGTGTTTTGAAGTATATTTTTACATCTTTGAGTCAATTTTCATTAGATTAGCAATCCCTCCTAATTCCCGGCCTAGAACGATCCCTACTTATATCTATACTACAATTGTCAAAAAGAGGGTTTAATTTGAGTGCTATCTTTTATCACATCAGTTTGGAGGATGCATTGTGGGCATATCGCACGGGATATAAGACACCCCTGGGCATGTCCCCATTTCGGCTCATATATGGCAAACCATGCCATCTTCCCGTAGAATTGGAGCACAAGGCGCATTGGGCCGTCAAAACATTCAATATGGACATTGACACCGCTGGAATTCATAGGAAGCTCCAATTGAATGAACTTGAAGAGATTAGGAATGAGGCTTAGGAAAACGCTCGAATTTACAAGGAGAAGACAAAGGCTTTCCATGATAAGATGAATCGAGGCAAATCATTCTCCATTGGGCAGAAAATACTACTCTTTAATTCCCGCCTTCGCTTGTTTCCTGGTAACTTGCGTTCTAAGTGGGTTGGCCCGTTTGTTACTACTATTGTCTTTCCTTATGGTGCAGTCCAAGTTCAAAGCTTGAAAACAGGACAAGAGTTCAAGGTGAATGGCCATTGGTTAAAGCCCTACTATGAGAATTTCGAGGAGCATGTTGTGGATGATGTACCCCTCCATGCCGTGGGTACTAGTGAAGCTTAGCATGGCATATTCGTTTGGCTGGAAGACGTTAAAGCAAGCGCTTCATGGGAGGCAACCCATGCATTCAACAAGGAGAAGATGGAACTTCCACTCCAAACCCAGATTTGCGTTTCTAAACCCTTCTCTTTGCTGCTTTTTGTTATTATGCTTAGTTGTTTGTGTTTGTTTGCTTTTGTGTGAGTCGTTGTGTGAAACATTGAGGACAATGTTTGATTTAAGTGTGCGGGGGTAAACAAGTGTTTTTATGCAAATTCGTGGGATTCTATCACCTAGCACTCCTAATGTTGTTTCTCACTGTTTTTAAGTGTTTTTAGTGCATTTTGAGCTGTTTTGGTGTGTTTTGAAGTAAAATTCCGAAAATTTGAAAAAAAAAATGGAAAAAAAGTGTTTTGAAAAAGCCAAAAAGAGTTGTTTTTGTGTGTTTGTTTGTGTCTTAGGGTACCTTCCAACACAATGATGAGGATTTGGTTTTTAATGCATGACTGTTAAAGAGAGTTACAAACAATGATGGAAGTTTGATTTTCTCTTTGGTTTATGCTTGGTTGTAGTTATAGTTTACGAATTCACATGTAATCACGAAGGATAAAATCAGTTTTTGTAACATGCTTGAAGGAGGGAGCTCAAACGCTACATCCCTGAGAGACTTAAGCCTAAACGTTTATTTGGAGAGTTATTAATCTGTGCATTCTTGATTTCTAAAGTCGTTGCATGATCTCATTATTCTTTGCTTGGTTGCTACTTAGAATGCGTTTCATCACTATAGTTCCACATACTAAAACTCATACCCGTTTTATTCAAAGCATGAAATTGATTAGTAGTCACCACCATAGCCAAATAGCCAAATCCACCCTTGTCATTGGAATTGTAGGTTTAAACCCCGTTGAACCTTGTTTAGCCTATTTTCTTTGTTAACCACATCACCCTTACCTAGCCTAGAATAGGACTTCCCATACCCTTGTTCTTGAAGTATAGTGGAGCATAACTTGGAAGGAATTCCTTTTGAGTAACATTCTTGCAGAAAACAAGTGTGGGGGAAGGGATTTTTGTGTGTATGTGTGTGCCAAAGTCTTAAAGGAGGCACGGTTAAAAAAAAAAAAGAAAAAAAAAAGAAAAAAAAAAGAAAAGAAAGAAAAGGAGTTGGAAATAAGTGAGAATGAACTCAAAAGTGTTGATTGTTAAAGAAAGGGTCCAACAAGTTTGAATATGGCCCTAAGTTTTGTGTGAATTCCCCTTGGGTGTTCAAAGTTGATTTTTGCATTCTAAAGTGAATTCTAAGTGCCTACTTCATTACTTTGCTCACTATTTCTTTAAGAACGTTTGTTTTCTCTACCTTTCCTTGTTAGCCAATACCTTAGCCCCGTTACAACCCTTAGACTTCTATCTTGATTGTTATGTGTTTCAATATGTGGAGTTTAAAATTGGTTTGAGCATATGGTATTCCTGGTTCTCGCGTCTAAGTAGTAGCATTCAATTCATGAGATCATATACATGTCATTGTCATAATTCCAGAAAATGCTTTCCTTGTTATAACATATGTGAGTGTTCGTCTACAAGTTTACATCAATCTCTCACATATACATAGTGTGGGGAGTGTAGTCAGAAAATCTGAGTGAAAATAGAGAGTACATCTAGTAAGGAATTGAGGAAATTCTCTAAGGCATGTTACTACATTCAAAATGTTGTTTTAAGTGATTAAATGTGAGCTAGTGAATGGTGACTATGATTAAGTATGCTCGAGTGTAAGGATTGCTTAAATCTATGTGAGTGGTGATCTTTGACATGTTATGTTTCATTGGAAATTCCTGAGGCAAACGTTGGAAGGTTTAGATTGTTTGTTTTGTTTCTTTTGTTTGTTCGTTTTGCTCGAGGACTAGCAAAAGGTAAGTGTGGGGGAATTTGATAGGAGCATATTTAGGCAACTTAGCTAGCTTATTCTTGTGCATTTATGCTATTATTTCTTAGTTAATGTCGTATTTCAACTCATTTTCGTGTGTTTGTAGGTCCAAAGGGTTAAAGTACCAAGAAAGTGCATTTTGGAGTAGTTTTGGGCACTATGTGGATAGCTTGTATATGGGCCAACATGGTGATGTGAAAATTACTTAACACACAAATTAAACCCTCTTGTTGACAATTGTAGTAGATATGTAAGTAGGGATCGTTCTTAAACCGGGGATTAGGAGGGATTGCTAAACACTCTAAACTGACTCAAAATCGTAAAAACAAAGTTTAAACACTAAACTAGACTTAAAGAATGCAAAACTAAACTATAAAACACCAAAACAAACCAAAAGACTCAAAACAGCAAACAAACACTCAAAACTGCCTTAAAAACACTTTTTGGGCAGTTTTGAACACTATACTCAAATCCGGACGAAATTAAGTTATCACTTGACTCAAAACACTTAAAAACATCAACTAAATTGATTTCTAACTAATCTAACACTTTAAATTAATGGGGGAATTGGTTTTGACGAAAATTAAATAAATTAAGACAAGGACAAAGAAAACAGATTCTTTAGACTAAATTAGGTGAATTGATGAATGATGAGCTAACTAGAGGGTTCTTCTCCACACATGACACACTTGCATTCAAATTTATTTCCAATTGCTTCTTTCAATAAATCATGAAACTCAATACCCCAAGTTAACCGTGAACAGCACTTTATTAACTTTCAAGTTTTCCTTAAGTTATTGAATTGGATGGGAATGAGCAACAACAACTCAAAACATTCTCTAAAAGTCCCTTACGTGAAAAGCACAATAAAGGTACAATCAAAGATCATTAAGTTTCATGAAAACTATAAGTATTGACGAGGTAATTGTTACTATGAAAAGCATGAAACTTTTGCCAAGAATTCACTTAACGCGATCGTCGATAAACGACCTCCACTACTAGCAAATATAAGGTTATAACTATTAGGTGAAATTTCCTTATACTTTAGCTTCAAATCCCTGCATGAAAAACTAAGTGGCCACCTTAATCAACACACAAGAATGAGTTATCAATCAAACAGTTAAGCAAATTGAATTCACAACTTATGAAATAACAATTGGATGTAATCAATTCATCTTGCAAGCATAATCATGGTATTGAATAGCCGCCTAGCCAAAAGGCTTAGTTCCTCATGTTCATAAAACAAAGGAAAACAGATTTATACATTGTAAATATAAGAAAGAGGACACCTAAATACTCCAACGATCCAATGTTGAATAGCTAGAATCTTCAAGCAATCTTCTTCCTCTCCTTTGCTTCGGCACAAGAGGTTCTGGTGAGTTTAGGGGGTTATGGATGATGTAGAATGATGGATTTAGGTTTGGGATAGATGTAGGGGACAGCAAGGGTTGGTTTTGGGCAGAAATTATGGAGAATGGTGAAGTATGGATGTGTCAGAAATTTAAAGGAAACTAACTAAAAGTTGCGGCAATGGCATAAAACACAAAAGGAATGTGTTTTAATGCAAGGAAATAGGAAAGAACCATCTCCCTTGCACGGCAAGGAGGAGGAAAGGTCTAGGGAGGTGCGGATGTGATATAGGGAAGGAATTAATTCTAAATCTTTGAAGAATAGGAAACACAAAAATCAGAAATTGCAAGGAATAGGAATGTAACTTGCGGCAAAGATTAGAGAGAAAGGGAATGTCATTTATTTCTGAATTTAGGTAAGGATTTAGCAATATAAAAGGGTATGTGAATTATGGCTGAGATTGGTATGAAAAAGGAAGGAGTTTAAGTAGTTAGAATAGGAAACAAAGCCCTTCCTTGCACGGCAAGGAAGGGAAATACCAAGGGACACACGACATGGCTTAAGGTTGCAAGGGATGTTGTTTTTATGACCTAGAATAGGTGGGAGCCTTTGATCTTGCTGAAATATGGAGTCTTTAAGGATTAGGAAAGATTAAACCAAAATAGGAAACCTTGGCTTAACTTTCCTACTTCAAGTAGGAAACCTTCTTTGACTAGGATTCCTCATTTGATTAGGAATCCTCTTGTGATTAGGAATCCTAACTTCATTAGGTCTTCAATTTCGTCCATTCCTTTTGATCCAAACATACTCTATCCATTCCAAGCCCAATTTTGCTCCAAAATGCACCTTTTTGCTTCCTTAGCCATATGAACCTAAAAACACACGAAAATGGCATAAAGGACTAAAATAACTAAGGAAACACAACATAAATGCACGAGAACAAGCTAATTAAGTCGCATAATTATGCTCCTATCAAATTCCCCCACACTTAGCTTTTGCTAGTCCTCTAGCAAAACAAACAAACTAAACAAAACGAAACAAAACGAAACAACCAAAAGACAATCTAAACCTTCCAACGTTGCCTCAGGGATTTCCAATGCACATGACATGTTAAAAATTCATTATCTCCACAGATTTTAGTCATCTTCACACTTAAGTACATTCTTAATCATAGTCACCACATACTAGTTCACAATTAAGCATTTAAAACCATGTTTTGAATGTAGTAACATGCCTTAGAGAATTTGCTCAATTCCTTACAAGATATGCACTCAATTTTCACTCAGATTTTCTAACTACACACCCTAATCTAGTTATATGTGAGAAGATTGATGTAAACATGAAAACGAACACTCACATATATGTATCACAAAGAAAGCAATTTTTGGAGTTAATAAGCATGTTTAGATATGATCTCATGAATGGAATGCTACTACTTAGACGCGAGAACTAGTGACACCATATGCTCATACCAAATTCAAACTCCACAAATTGAAACACATAACACTCAAGATTGAAGTCAAGGGTTGTAATGGGGCTTAGGTATTGGCTAACAACGAAAGATAAAGGAAACAAACGTTCTTAAAGCAATAGTGAGCAAAGTAATGAATTAGGCACTTAGAATTCCCTTTAGAATGCAGAAAACTACCTTTTAACACCCAAGGGGAAATCACACAAAACTTAGGGCCATATTCAAACTTTTTGGACCCTTTCTTCAACTACCACAAACATGTGAACTTATTTTCATTTATTTCATACTCTTTTTTCCTTTCTTTTCACAACTTTTTCTTTTCTTTTTCTTTTTCCACGAATTTTCTTTTGTTTTTTTTTTTTCTTTTCCACCCGTGCCTATGGCACACTAACTCACATGAGAAATACTTCCCCCACACTTGTTTTCTGCCATACATTAATCAAAAGGAGTTCAATTCAAATCATGCTTTGCTATGCTTCAAGAATAAGGGTATGGATGGTCCTAATCTAGGCTAGGTGAGGATAGTGTGGGTTAACAAAGAATGTAAGCTTAACAAGGCTCAATGGGGTTAACTTAAACATATAATGAAGTAGGATACACGGCAATTTGGCTTTGGTGGTGGTCACTACATAACTTCTTCTTGAATATGTGTTATGCAAATCAATAACATGCTTCGAATGAAATGGGCATGAGTTCTAGCATTTGGAACTATATGATGAAACGCCTTCTAAGTAGTAACCAAGCAAAGAATAATGACATCATGCAACGACTTTAGAAAACAATAATGCACAGATTTTAACTCTCCAAATAACGTTTAGGCTCAAGTCTCACAAGGTTGTAGCGTTTGTTTGAGTTCCTTCCTTCAAGCATGTTACAAAAACTAATTTTTCTTTTATGATTGCATGTGAAGTCATACATTATAACCATAACCAAGCATATACCAAGAGTAAATCAAACTTTTCTCCATGTTTATAACTCTTTTTTAACAGTCATGCAATTAAAAACCAAATCCTCATCATTGTATTGGAAGGTACCCTAAGACACAAACACACAAAAACGACTCAAAACACTCTTTTTAGGCTTTTCAAAACATGTTTTTCAAATTTTTATGTGATTTTCGGAGTTATAAAACAAAACACACTAAAACACTCCAAAACAGCTTAAAAACACTTTAAAACAGCAAGGAACAACACTTGAAGTTATGGGTGATAAAATCCCACGAATTTGCATAAAAAATACTTAGTTACCCCCCCCCCCCCCCACACTTAAATCAAACATTGTCCTCAATGTTTTAAACATAAATTCACACAAAACACAAGTAAACACACAAACAGCAACTAAATAACATAACATGGCAGATTAGAAACAACAACAAAGAGAAGGGTTTGAGGAATGCAAATCTGGAATTTGGGGGATTCCTAGGGCTTCCTTTGTTGAATGGATGGGTTGCCTCCCACATAGCGCTTGCTTTAACGTCGTACAGCCGGACGAAGAACACCTTCACTCCAATTTGGAACCCGCGGCATGCAAGGGAATCTCTTCCACAACATGCTTCACAAAGTTCTCATTGTAGGGCTTCAATCTATGTCCGTTCACCATGAATTCTTGCCCTGTTCTCAAACTCTTAATTTGGACTACACCATGCACAAAAAGATTAGTAATAACAAAAGGACCAACCCACTTGGAACATAACTTACCAGGGAAGAGACGAAGACAGGAGTTGAACAACAACACTTTCTGCCCTATTGTAAAAGTCTTGCCTCTAATCATCTTATCATGGAATGCCGTGGTCTTCTCTTTGTAAATTCTAGCATTCTCATAAGCTTCATGCCTTATTTCATCAAGTTCACATAATTGAAGCTTCCTATGAATTCCAGCTTGGTCCACATTCAAATTGAATGTTTTGATAGCCCAATTAGCTCTATGTTCTAATTCCACAGGGAGATGACATGGTTTACCAAACAAGACGAAAAGGAGACATACCAATGGGAGTTTTGTACACTGTTCTATATGCCCAAAGAGCATCATCCAAACGCAAGCTCCAATCTTTTCCATTTGGCCCAACGGTCTTCTCCAAAATCTGTTTGATCTCTCTATTGGACACCTCGGCTTGGCCATTGGTTTGGGGGTGGTAAGGTGTGGAAACCTTATGCGTCACATGGTACTTCTTGAGTAAGGCTTCAATGGTACGATTGCAAAAGTGAGACCCCCCATCACTGATTAGCACCCTAGGCATCCCAAATCTTGAAAAGATATTAGTTTTCACAAAATCTGCCACAACTTTAGAATCATTAGTTCGAGTAGCTTTCGCTTCCACCCACTTTGAAACATAATCAACTGCAAGTAATATGTAATTGAAACCAAAAGATGAAGGAAACGGACCCATAAAATCAATTCCCCACACATCAAAAATTTCAACAACAACAATGGGTACCTGCGGCAATTGATCTCTTTGGCCTATATTACCTGTCCTTTGGCATCGATTACAAGCTAAACAAAAGGTTCTTGCATCTTTAAACAAAGTAGGCCAATAAAAACCACATTCAAGAACTTTTAAAGCTGTCCTTTGGGTGCCAAAATGACCCCCACAAGCATATGTGTGACAAAAACTTAAAATTGAATGAAAATCTGATTCATGCACACATCTCCTTATAATCTGATCTGGGCAATGTTTCCACAAGTATGTGTCATCCCAAACATAAAATCTAGCATCCCTTTTAAGTTTATCACGTTGGAATTTGTTTAGGGTGCTAGGAACTTGTCTAGATACCAAATAATTGACCAAATCGGCATACCAAGGGGTACTTACATGAATGGACAGAAGTTGCCCATCCGGAAATGTTTCTAAAATGGGGATGGGCTCTTCCTCACGCACCATTCTACTTAGGTGGTCAGCCACCACGTTTTCACACCCTTTCATGTCCCTAATTTCAATATCAAACTCTTGAAGTAGGAACATCCAACGAATGAGTCTTGGTTTGGCCTCCTTTTTGGTGAGAAGATACTTCAAGGCTGCATGGTCAGTGAAAATAATGACTTTAGTGCCAAGTAGATATGATCTAAACTTATCTAATGCAAATACAACCGCCAAAAGTTCTTTTTCAGTTGTAGAATAATTCAATTGAGCATCATTTAAAGTGCGTGAAGCATAATAAATAACATGTGGCTGCTTGTTTTTCCTTTGCCCCAAAACAGCTCCAAGTGCATAATCCGATGCATCACACATTAGTTCGAAGGGAATGGACCAATCTGGTGGAGTTATAATTGGTGTCGTGGTGAGGAGTTCTTTGAGATGGTTTAATGCTTTCTCACACGCCTCGTTGAGCTCAAAAGGCACTTCCTTTTGGAGGAGACGGCATAGGGGCTGTGCAATCTTGGAAAAGTCCTTGATAAATCGTCGATAGAATCCTGCATGACCAAGAAAAGAACGAACCTCTCTCACCGAAGTAGGAGAGGGTAAGTAGCGTACAAGATCTATTTTAGACTTATCAACTTCAATTCCTTTTTCAGAGATTATATGACCCAAAACAATACCTTGTTTAACCATAAAATGGCATTTCTCCCAATTTAACACAAGGTTTGTTTCAACACAACATTTCAAGATTAAAGTGAGATTATCCAAGCAATTATCAAATGAACTACCAAATACACTAAAATCATCCATGAATATTTCAATAATCCTTTCAACATAATCAGAAAAGATGCTAACCATACACCTTTGAAACGTGGCCGGAGCATTGCACAAACCGAATGGCATGCGTCGATATGCAAACATTCCAAAGAGACAAGTAAAAGTGGCCTTTTCTTGATCATCCGGGGCAATAACAATTTGATTATAACCAGAGTATCCATCAAGAAAACAATAAAAGGAATAACCTGCTAACCTTTCAAGCATTTGATCCAAGAACGGCAATGGGAAGTGATCTTTCCTTGTGGTGGCATTTATCTTCCTATAATCAATGCATACTCTCCAACCAGTTTGAATGCGAGTAGGTACAAGCTCATTCTCGGCATTTTCCACAACCGTCACACCGGATTTCTTAGGCACACATTGGATAGGTGAAACCCACTTACTATCCGAGATTGGATAGATGACTCCACAATCTAGAAGTTTGATTATCTCCCTCTTCACAACTTCCATCATCGGAGGGTTAAGACGGCGTTGAGCCTCTCTAGTTGGTTTGGCCCCCTCTTCAAGAAATATGTGATGCATGCATGTTGTAGGGCTTATACCTTTGATATCGGCCAACGTCCATCCTAGGGCAGATTTGAACTCTTTCAAAACTTGAACTAGTTTCTCCTCTTCTTGTGCCGTGAGGGATGAAGATATGATGGCAGGTAGGGTCTCATTTTCTCCCAAGAAAATGTACTTCAAATGGCTTGGTAATGGTTTTAGTTCAAGGCTGGGTGCCTGAATTATGGACGGAAGCAACTTGTTAGTCGAAATAGGAATTGACTCCCGATTAGGAAACTTACCATCATGCGTAGGTAACAACTCAAGGGCAGCAACCATCTCACTAAGTTCCTCACTAGGAGGCACGACATGAAGTTCTTTAGGTGTGCCGTGGGTTAACATAGGTGCTACCTCCTTGTTGTTGCGTTCCATGTCTCTTGTAATGACTTTTTCAAGCGCATCATCATTCAAATCTTCAAGATATCCCTGCGCCAAAGAGTCAATTATATCAATAAAGAAACATGAATGGTCCTCACTAGGGTACTTTACAGAATCAGAAAGATTGAATTTAACAACTTCCCCATCAAATTCCATGGACAAAGTTCCATTAAACACGTCAATCTTGGTCCGTGATGCGAAATATATAAGCACACAAATTAAAACCCTCTTTTGACAATTGTAGTATATGTATAAGTAGGGATCGTTCTAAACCGGGGATTAGGAGGGATTACTAAATCACTTGGAAACTGACTCAAAAACGTAAAACAAAGGTTAAAACACTAAACTAGACTCAAAGAATGCAAAACTAAACACTTAAAACACTAAAACAAACCAAAAGACTCAAAACAGCACCAAAACACTCAAAACTGCCTTAAAAACACAATCTGGGCAGTTTTGAGTACTTACACTAATTTGGACGAATTTGGGTGATAAATTGAATCAAGACACTTAGAAACACAAACTAAGACACTTTCTAACTAAATTGAACACTAAAGTAAAGGGGGATTTAGTTTTTGACGAAATTAAACAAAGTACACAGATTGTAATAAAGACAGAATCTAAATATGAATTTGATGAAAATATGGATGGAATGCTAGCTAGAAGGTTCTTCTCCACACATGTCACACTTGCATACAAGAAGATTTTCAGTTGGTCTTTCGATGAATCATGAAACTCAACACCCCGGGTTAATTAGGTTCGCTTAAATTAACCTTCAAGTTCTCCTTAAGTTAATGGATTGGATGGGACAGCGCATACACAATTCAAAACATTCTCCAAAAGTCCTTTACATGAAAAACACAATAAAGATACAATCAAAGATCATTAAGCAATATGAAAACTATAAGTGTTGACGAGGCATTCGTTACTATGATGAGCATGAAACTAGTGCCAAGAATTCATTTAACGCGATTGTTTATAAGCAACCTCCACTACTTATGAATATAAGTTTGTAACTATTAGGTGAAATTCACTTATATTCTAGCATCATATTCATGCATGAAAACTAAGCGTGCACTCTCAATAAACATACATGAATAAGTTATCAATCAAGCAGTTAAACAAATTGAATCCACAACTCATGAAATTCCAACCAAAGGTAATCAATTTATATTGCAATCATAAACATGGTTTTGAATCACCCCCTAGCTAACTAGGGATTTAGCCTCTCATGTTCACAGAAAGAGAAACAACATTGAAATTAAACATAAAGAACGCAAGATTGATTACACCTAAAACGCCCCAGGAATCCACTTGAATTTCTGCACGTTTCAAGCTCCTCTCTCTTCTTCTCCTTGCTGCGGCAGAGATGTTTTTGGGTGAGTTTGGATGATTTTCTGGGTTGTAGATGGTTTTAGGGAGGTGAAGGGTTGCGGCAAGGGTTGTGGGTGGTGTATGGAGGTGCGGAATGGAGGGGGGAATGGATGGTGGTGCTGCAGCAAGGTTGGATGGTGGCTGGAATTGGATGGAAGTTGCGGATTGAAGGTGGAATGATGAATGGTGGCTGCGGCTTAGGGAGAGAATTAGGTTGATGGTGGCTGAATGATGAGAGAATGCCTGAAAGAATAGGCTCTAAGGTGAATTAAAGGGTACGGCTCAGATACGGAATTAGAAGGCTTAGGGTTTATTTTAGGAAGGGAAATAGGGTTTAAGTGCATAACTTTGGACCTAAATACCCCCCCTTGCACGGCAAGGGAAGGAAAGAAAGGGAAAGCCACGACAAAGGCTTTAAAGTGGGCTAGTGCCTTTGTTTTGTGTCTTAAAGTGCATATAAGGCCTTCAAAGTGGCTAGAAAATACGGACGTTTAAGATTAGGAAAGGTTACCAAAACGGGAAACCTAGGGTTAACTTTCCTACTTCAAGTAGGAATCCTCATTGGAGTAGGAATCCTCGTTGGAGTAGGAATCCATCGTTGGAGTAGGAATTCATCGTTTCTTCAAGTCTTCAACTCATTCATTCCTCTTTCGCTCCAAAAGACTCCAATTTGCATCTTCTTGCACACTTTGGCCTTATAATCTAAAAATACACAAAAGTGGCTTTAAACACTAAAATAACTAAGGAAACACAACATAAATGCACGAGAACAAGCTAATTAAGTCGCATGAATATGTTCCTATCAGTCCGGGCCGTTTTCATGAATGGCCTTCCAAGGAGGATGGGCAATGAAGTGGTATGATCCGATTCATCCATGTCGAGAACATAGAAATCCGCTGGGAAGATTAAATGATTAACCTACACTAAAACATCTTCCAAAACTCCCTTTGGATAGGCGTTAGATCTATCGGCCAATTGTATGATTACACCATCATTTTTCAACACTCCTAAATTCATAGATGCATAAATTGAGTACATAACATTTATAGAGGCACCTAAGTCTAGCATGGCAGATTCAAAGCGAATATTACCAATGACACAAGGAATTGTAAAACTACCTGGATCTTTGCATTTTGGGGGTAGTTTTCGTTGCAGGATGGCGGAGACATTTTCACCTACCTTGACACCCTCCTTGGTCGAAATCCTCTTCCTAGTGGTGCACAACTCCTTTAAAAACTTGGCATAGCGTGGAACTTGCTTGATTGCATCCAAAAGGGGTACGTTAACTTGAACTTTCCTAAATGTCTCAAGAATGTCCTTTTCAGCTTCCTCCTTCTTTGTTTGCATGAACCTACTAGGAAAAGGAACATTCGAAGGAAAAACATTAGTAGGAACTGAATTTGACACATTCTTACCTTTATTGGACAAATTGGATGGTTTAGGGCCACTAGAAACTTGCGGCAAAGGGAGTTCCACCCTTGCCGTGGGTTTGCTTGTTTCCCCGTCTTCAAGGTGCAGTTTTTCATCCTCTTTGTGACCTGTTTTTGATGAAGAACCTGCCCCAACTTCTTTTCCACTTCTCAACAATATGGCTTTTGCACTTTCGAACCCTCTTTCTGGATTTGGAATGGTAGAACTAGGGAGTTGGCCTTGGTCTCGAAATTTCCCTACAAAATCTACAATCTGCCCAATTTGTTTCTCCAATTGATCCACCCTCTTGTCTTGGTTTTGCATGGCTTTGGCTTGATTCTCTTGCCCCTGAGACAAGTTAGTTAATAATTTAAGAAGTGTATCATTGTCTAAAGTGTTACCTGAACTTGTTTGGGCAGATTGTGGAGGTGCTTATGTGGGTGCGTATGGCTTGTTGTAGAAGCCCGGGGGTTGTTGTCTAAAGCCTCCTTGTTGTGGTGGTTGTTGGGGCTCCTTCCACTTGAAGTTTGGGTGGTCTCTCCAACCTGGATTATAAGTGTTCGAATATGGATCGTTCCTTGGTTGGTTTTGGCCTTGAAATGCAATTGCATTTGCGCTTTCCCATCCACCATTTTCGATGAGTTGTGGGCACTTCTCAGAAGCATGTCCTTGGATAGAACACACTCCGCATACAATTGGTCCTTGCATCCTCATTCCTTCGGCCATCTGAGACACAATGGAAGTAAGATTAGCTAATTGTGATTGAATATCGGATGAAGAGCTTACCTCATTAACTTGTGGCCATGGGTTATCCCTTTGTCCCATGCCTTCGTATTGTTGTGCATTTAATGCACGGTTTGCAATGAGTGTCTTGGCTGCCATGGGTGTTTTATCTACCAAAGCTCCTCCTGCCGAGGCATCTAGCATTTGACGTTCGATTGGTAGAAGGCCTTCATAGAAATATTGAAGGAGCAACTCTTCCTTCATTTGATGTTGTGGACAAGAAGCAACAAGTGATTTAAAACGTTCATAATAAGTAGGAAAGGATTCACCTTGCTTTTGTTGTATACCACTTATTTGTTTCCTCAGGAGAATGATTCTTGAAGTGGGAAAAATTTTCTCCAAGAACGCTCGTTTCATACTTTCCCAAGACGTCACTGTCCCTGGTGCTAACTCATATAACCAATCTTTAGCTTTGTCCATTAGAGAGAATGGAAAAGCCTTCATCTTTAAGATGCTACCATCAACATTGACAGGAGTCATGCTTGAACAAACCACTTCAAATTCCTTCAAGTGCTTGTTAGGGTCTTCCATGGACAGCCCATGGAACTTCGGGACGTGGTGCAACAAGCTAGACTTCAATTCAAACTCCTCGGTCTTGCCTTCAGCTACCACGGGATATTGAATACATCAAGGTGCGACATTGTCCATTCCCGAAGCCGAAAGCTCCTTGATTGTTCGATTGTCAGCTGCCATGATGGGTACTTCCTCAAAAGTCTCTGCCGTGCCCCTTTCTTCCTCTTCTAAAACTTGCTCTTCAAGGTCAGGTTCAGGGCTAGGTGGGTTAGACTCTTGCTAGTTCTTTTGTCTTCTCAAAGTCCTCTCAAAATCGTCGTCAAAGTCCAAAATATTCTTATCAACAGGTTGGGAACTTCGAGTCATAAACTAGTACCTAAAAACAATGAAACAAACAAATCAGTAACTAAGATAGAAAACAAACGAAAAATAAATAAAAAGAAATAACGAGGGATTAGCAAAGTTGCTAATCCCCGGCAACGGCGCCAAAATTTGATGTGAAAATTACTTAACACACAAATTAAACCCTCTTGTTGACAATTGTAGTAGATATGTAAGTAGGGATCGTTCTTAAACCGGGGATTGATGTGATAATTATACGCACACAAATTAAACCCTCTTTTTGACAATTGTAGTATAGATATAAGTAGGGATCGTTCTAGGCCGGGGATTAGAAGGGATTGCTAATCTAATGAAAATTGACTCAATGAAGTGAAAATAGGCTTTAAAACACTTTAAATAAACTCACAAGACTCTTACTAACTTGTATGACTCAAAACAAACTTTAAAGACTCAAAACAACTCAAAACAACCAAAAAGACTCAATTTAGACTCTAGGACTTAGTTTGGACGAAAATACACTTAGTTTTGACTCTAAAGACTCAAAAAGACTCTTTTGGACAGATTTGGAACAAGTAAGAAAAGGGGTTTTGATTTTGGACGAATTTAAAAGAAAACAAGTAACTTAAAACTTTAAAATAGATTTTGGACGAATTTGAGAAAAACTAATGGATGATGGGATAGCCAAGGGATACTTCTCCACACATGATACTTTCTAACATAAATTGATTTCCAGTTGCTTTTTCGATAAACCATGAACCTCAACACCCCAGATTAACCGTGAATTGCACTAATTAACCCTCAGATTTTCCTAACGTTATTGAATTGGATGATTGCATACGACAACCCAAAGCATTCCCCACAAGTTCCCTACATGAATTGCATAATAGAGATACAAGCAAGAATCATTAAGTTCTTTGAAAACCATAAGCATTGACGAAGCACTTGTTACTATGAATTGCATGAAACTTATGCCAAGAATTTACTTAACATGATTGTGAAAACAACCTTAACTACTTGTGAATATTAGTTTGTGATGATTATGTGAAACACCCTAATATTCTAGCTCCAAATTCAAGCATGCAAATTAAGTAGGCCTCCCTAATAAACATACAAGAATAAGTTATCCGTCAAACGGTTAAGTAAATTGCGTTCACAATTTATGAAATCACAACTGGACTTAATCAACTCATATTATAAATGTAATCATGGTTTCAAAGCATCCCTAGGCTAAAAACGAGTTTAGCCTCTCATGTTCATGACAAAACAAAGCAATATAGAATTAAACATTGAAAATAAAGATAGATTACACCTAGAAACGTCCAACACTCCAACTCGAATGCACAAACGCCCAAGGTTTGGTCTTCCTTCTCCTCTTCCTTGCTAAGTCACGGCACAAGGTCTATGGTGGGTTTGTGGATGATTTTCTGGGTTTTGGATGGATTTAGGTATGTATGGTGGTGCGGCAAGGGTTGATGGTGGTGTGGAAGTAGGGGAATGATGGATGGGTGGTTGTAAGGTCACGGCAAAGGATGGTTGTGTTTATGAATGAATGATTGTTGTGTGAAGGGTGGTGGTCATTAAATGGCACGGCAAGGCTGTTTATATAGGCTAGTTTGGCACACTTAGTGAAGGAGAAGGATTACACTTTCCCATTGAAAAAGGGTTAATTCAATGGCATAAATCAAGTGGGAATTGGAATAGGTAGTGCGGCTAGGAATTAGGGACTTCTAGAAGGCTAGGTGCGGCACACATGTAGGGATAGGATAAGGTGTTCTAGAAACTGTGTTTAAGGCAGATTCCTAATCCTAAAGGGCCTAGGACATGTGATATAAGAGTCGGAAAAGGATTGTGATTCCTAAACCTACAAGGAATGGTGTCTTGCGGCATTGGTATGGATAAGTCTTCTAGAAACTGAAATAGGTGTTTAAATGTGTAATTAATTCCCCCTAATTAGCTAGGTTTAAGTCCCAATCTGATTTGGATAGGATAGAATAGGATAATGTTAGAGATAGGATAGGATAAGGTTTCTAGGATAGGATAAGATAAGGTTGGATAAGGTTCCTTGTTTCTTGCTTCTTCCTTATCTTCATTGGAGTAGAACTTCTTCCACCAGATTTGTAGCCTTTCCTAGCTCTTCTAGTCTTCAATTTCGTCCATCCTCTTTGCTCCATGGTTAAGCTATCCAATCCATGCCCAAAAATGCTCCAAATAGCCTCAAAATGCACTTTATTGCTCCCTTTGCCATTAGAACCTAAAAACATACGAAAATGGCTTAAAATACTAAAACAACTATGAATTAACAACATAAATCCACGAAAACAAGTTAAGTAAGTCGCCTAAATATGCTCCCATCAGGGATTAGGAGGGATTGCTAAACACTCTAAACTGACTCAAAATGGTAAAAACAAAGTTTAAACACTAAACTAGACTCAAAGAATGCAAAGCTAAACTATAAAACACCAAAACAAACCAAAAGACTCAAAACAGCAAACAAACACTCAAAACTGCCTTAAAAACACTTTCTGGGCAGTTTTGAACACTATACTCAAATCCGGACGAAATTAAGTTATCACTTGACTCAAAACACTTAAAAACATCAACTAAATTGATTTCTAACTAATCTAACACTTTAAATTAATGGGGGAATTGGTTTTGACGAAAATTAAGACAAGGACAAAGAAAACAGATTCTTTAGACTAAATTAGGTGAATTGATGAATGATGAGCTAACTAGAGGGTTCTTCTCCACACATGACACACTTGCATTCAAATTGATTTCCAATTGCTTCTTTCAATAAATCATGAAACTCAATACCCCAAGTTAACCGTGAACAACACTTTTTTAACTTTCAAGTTTTCCTTAAGTTATTGAATTGGATGGGAATGCGCATACAACAACTCAAAACATTCTCTAAAAGTCCCTTACGTGAAAAGCACAATAAAGGTACAATCAAAGATCATTAAGTTTCATGAAAACTATAAGTATTGACGAGGCAATTGTTACTATGAAAAGCATGAAACTTTTGTCAAGAATTCACTTAACGTGATCGTCAATAAACAACCTCCACTACTAGCAAATATAAGGTTATAACTATTAGGTGAAATTCCCTTATATTTTAGCCTCAAATCCCTGCATGAAAAACTAAGTGGCCACCTTAATCAACACACAAGAATGAGTTATCAATCAAACAGTTAAGCAAATTGAATTCACAACTTATGAAATAACAATTGGATGTAATCAATTCATCTTGCAACCATAATCATGGTATTGAATAGCCCCCTAGCCAAAAGGCTTAGTTCCTCATGTTCGTAAAACAAAGGAAAACAGATTTATACATTGTAAATATAAGAAAGAGGACACCTAAATACTCCAACGATCCAATGTTGAATAGCTAGAATCTTCAAGCAATCTTCTTCCTCTCCTTTGCTTCGGCACAAGAGGTTTTGGTGAGTTTAGGGGGTTATGGATGATGTAGAATGATGGATTTAGGTTTGGGATGGATGTAGGGGACGGCAAGGGTTGGTTTTGGGCAGAAATTATGGAGAATGGTGAAGTATGGATGTGTTAGAGGGATGGAATGATTTTCTGGCGTGAATGGTGAATGAATAGAATCTTTGTGGCTGCAACAAGGATGTTTATTTATATGATTTCAGGAATTAAAACCCTAGGTTATTTAGGTAAACAGAAATTAAGTCAAAAGCTCTAGAAATAGGAAATCAAATCAGAAATTTAAAGGAAACAAGCTAAAAGTTGCGGCAATGGCATAAAACACAAAAGGAATGTGTTTTAATGCAAGGAAGAGGAAAGGTCCAGGGAGGTGTGGATGTGATATAGGGAAGGAATTAATTCTAAATCTTTGAAGAATAGGAAACACAAAAATCAGAAATTGAAAGGAATAGGAATGTAACTTGCGGCAAAGATTAGAGAGAAAGGGAATGTCATTTATTTCTGAATTTAGGCAAGGATTTAGCAATATAAAAGGGTATGTGAATTATGGCTGAGATTGGTATGAAAAAGGAAGGAGTTTAAGTAGTTAGAATAGGAAACAAAGCCCTTCCTTGCACGGCAAGGAAGGGAAATACCAAGGGACACACGGCATGGCTTAAGGTTGCAAGGGATGTTGTTTTTGTGACCTAGAATAGGTGGGAGCCTTTGATCTTGCTGAAATATGGAGTCTTTAAGGATTAGGAAAGATTAAACCAAAATAGGAAACCTTGGCTTAACTTTCCTACTTCAAGTAGGAAACCTTCTTTGACTAGGATTCCTCATTTGATTAGGAATCCTCTTGTGATTAGGAATCCTCTTGTGATTAGGAATCCTAACTTCATTAGGTCTTCAATTTCGTCCATTCATTTTGCTCCAAACATACTCTATCCATTCCAAGCCCAATTTTGCTCCAAAATGCTCCAAAATGCACCTTTTTGCTTCCTTAGCCATATGAACCTAAAAACACACGAAAATGGCATAAAGGACTAAAATAACTAAGGAAACACAACGTAAATGCACGAGAACAAGCCAATTAAGTCGCATAAATATGCTCCTATCACATGGATGGACGAATTTGGAGTTCAAGAGGCTAGAAATATGATGAGAAGATGAAGGAACTAAACTCAAGACAAAGTGGATAAGGAATTAGCTCAAAAGAGGAAATCTTATCCAACCTTATCCAACATTATCCAAAACCTTATCTCATCTTATCCTATCCTAACCTTATCATGCCTTAATCCTAGTTGCAAGGGGACCTAAATAGATATTTCTAGAACCTATTTCTAGAAGCATTCTCTTCTAGAAGCCCCAAATTGATAGGAGCATATTTAGGCGACTTAGTTAGCTTGTTTTCTAACATTTAGTGAGTTAGTTTCTATTTATTATAGTGATTTAAGCTATTTTCGTGTGTTTATAGGTTCATATGGCTAAAGTAGCAAGAAGGTGCATTTTGGAGCCTTTTGGAGCAAAATTGGACTTGGAATGGATATCATATGCTTGGAGCAAAAGGAATGGATGAAATTGAAGACCTAAAGATGTTAGGATTCCTAATCTAAGAAGGATTCCTAATCAAAGAAGGATTCCTAGTCAAAGAAGGATTCCTAGTCAAAGAAGGTTTCCTACATGAAGTAGGAAATTTATGCCAAGGTTTCCCATTTTTGTTTGACCTTTCCTAATCCTAATCTTTCCTACTTAATTTCCAGCTTTCAAAAGGGGTTCCTAATCAATTTGGGACACTTAAATATATGTCCTAAAAGCTCTAATCCCAATCCAAGATGGAGCCGCACCTTTCTTACCCTTTTCATCCAAAATCTGCCACATATCTTCTTTCCCCTTTTCTTCTAGTCAATGCCGCAACTTTCCTTTCCTTTTCTCTTAGGATTCTGATTTGTTACCCTTTTGTTGGAGGATTTGGAGTCTTAAAACCTACCCAAATTAATTAATTAAGGCCTTAACCTTTCTCCCTCTATATATACATAATCTGCCGCACATATTGGAGACTCTAGACATCCATACACATCCATTCGAATTATTCCTCATTCTCCCCATTCATTCAGCCATCATCCACCCTCTACCACCATCCAACCTATCCATCCATCACCATAATTCATACCCAAACACCCTTGTGCCACAACAAAGAAGGAGAAAGAAGAGAGGAGAAGCCTTGGACGTTTTGGCCATTCAAGCTTGGATTGTTGGAGCGTTTCTAGGTGTATTCAATCTTTGTTTTCAATGTTTAATTTATATTCTCTTTGTTTTGTTGTAAACATGAGGAGCTAAACCTGTTTTAGCTAGGGGAGACTTTGAAACCATGATTATATTTGGAATATGAATTGATTAATTCCAGTTGTGATTTCAAAAATTGTGAATGCAATTTACTTAACCGTTTGATGGATAACTCATTCTTGTTTGTTGATTAAGGGTGCACACTTAATTTGCATGCTTGAATTTGGTGCTAGAATATAAGGGAGTTTCACATAATCGTTACAAACTTATATTCACAAGTAGTTAAGGTTGTTTTCACAATCATGTTAAGTAAATTCCTAGCATGAGTATCATGATGTCATAGTTACAAGTGCTTTGTCAATACTTATGATTTTCATAGAACGTAATGATCTTTGATTGTATCTCTATTATGATGTCATGTAGGGAACTTTTGAAGAATGCTTTGGGTTGTCGTATGATGTCATCCAATCCAATAACTAAAGGAAAATATGAGGGTTAATTAGTGATGTCACGGTTAATCTGGGGTGTTGAGGTTCATGGTTTATCGAAAAAGCAATTGGAAATCAATTTGTGTTCGAATGTATCATGTGTGGAAAAGAATCCTCTAGTTATCTAATCACCCATCCATATTTCCCAAATTCGTCCAACCCTTGTTTAAGTCTTTTAGTTACTTGTTTTTACCTTAAATTCGTCAAAAACCCAATCCCCTTTATTTAGTTGTGTCAAATCTTTCCTAATTAGTGTTTTTGATTGTTTTGAGTCAAAACCAATTCTATTTTCGTCCAAATTAAGTCCTAGAGTCAAAATTTAGTCTTTTGGATTGTTTTGTGTTGTTTTGAGTCTTTTACTTTTGTCTTGATTCATATAAGTTTAGTTAAGAGTCTTTGAGTTTGTTTAAGTGTTTTTAAGCATATTTTTGTATCTTTGAGTCAGTTTTCATTAGATTAGCAATCCCTCCTAATCCCCGGCCTAGAACGATCCCTACTTATATCTATACTACAATTGTCAAAAAGAGGGTTTAATTTGTGTGCTATTATATATCACATCACAAATCAGCCACAAAGCTCATTCTCTCTAGAAACCCTACAAAGGTGGCGCCTATTCCCTTCTAGAAGGCCTTGCCTTGCCTTGCAAGCCATTCCCTCCTTCTCTCCAATATGTGCCGCACCCTCTAGGCCCTATCCTTGATTGATTCTGATTTTTAGGGCCTCATTCCTTGTGGATTTGGGTTACACAAATCCTTTTATGAAACTAATTGGGCCAAACCCCCTCCTAAGTGGATTTAATCACCTATTGCCGAACCCTAGGGCCCTAATCCACTAAATCTACTAAGTGTAACCCTAATCTAATTAACCCTAGGACTATATAAACATAATTTCAGCCACAATTTCGTAACACCCCCTTATGCTATTCAGAAACTTGTGCCGCAACACCCTAACCTCAATTCTTCATCCTTCATCCACTCCATACACCTCCATACACAACCAGCCGTACTCTGCCACCCTAATTAGCCATTGTTCATCCTCCTAAACAAGAACACACCATTCAAAACCCCCAAAACCACCACCCGCAACCTGTGCCGCAACAAGGAAGAAGGAGGGAAGCCTAGACATGCCATTCAACTTGGAATTGCTGAAACGTTTTAGGTGTAATCTTTCTTGTGTTTTTCAATGTTTAATTTCAAGAATCTTTTCTTTGCGAGTATGAGGAACTAATCCCCTTTTGGCTAGGGGGAATTTCGAAACCATGGCTATATTTGCATTATGATTTGATTACTTCCAGTTGTGATTTCATGAATGGTGAATTCAATTTACTTATCTATTTGAATTAAAACTTGTTTATGTATATGAATTGAGAGTGCACACTTAATTTGCATTACTGATGCTAGGGTATAAGGAAACTTCACCTAATCGTTAGGAGCTTATATTCATGAGTAGTTAAGGTTGTTAATCACAATCATGTTAAGTAAATTCTTGGCATAAGTATCATGCGCTTTCATAGTTACGAATGCCTCGTCAACACTTATGATTTTCATAGAATTTAATGATCTTTGATTGTTTCTCTATTATGCGATTTCATGTAGAGAACTTTTGAGGAATAATTTGATTGCAATGCGCTAATTCCATTCAATTCAATGACCTAAGGAAAATTGAGAGTTAATTTAAGCGTACCTAATTAACTTGGGGTGTTGAGGTTCATGATTCATTGAATAAGCAACTGGAGATTGTTTTGTATGCAAGTATGCCATGTGTGGAGAAAGACCTCCTAGCTAGCCTACCGTCCACTTAATTCTACCAATTTCGTGCAAATCTGCCTAGTTAAATTTCTTGGTTTGTTTGTTTTATTTTTGTCCAAAACCAAATCCCCATTTATTCTAGAGTGTCTAACTAGTTCGAATATGTTTTAGATTGTGTTTTCAAGAGTTTTGAGTCAAGTTAGAACCAAATTTCGTCCAATTTTGTGTTTAGAGTCAAATCTACCCAGTCTGTGTTTTTTAGGCAGTTTTGAGTGTTTTCAGCTCATTATGAATCTTGTGAGCTTGTTTTGAGTCTTTTGAGTTGAGTTAAGTGTTTAGAAGCTTTGTTTTATTTATTTGAGTCAGTTTAAAGTGTTTAGCAATCCCTCCTGATAGGAGCATATTTAGGTGACTTAGTTAGCTTGTTTTCGTACATTTATGTTGTTAGTTCACATTTATTTTAGTAGTTTAAGCTATTTTCGGGTGTTTTTAGGTTCATATGGCTAAGGAAGCAAAAAGGTGCATTTTGGAGCATTTTGGAGCAAAATTGGGCTTGGAATGGATAGCATATGCTTGGAGCAAAAGGAATGGATGAAATTGAAGACTTAAAGATGTTAGGATTCCTAATCAAAGTAGGATTCCTAATCAAAGAAGGATTCCTAATCAAAGAAGGATTCCTAATCAAAGTAGGAAAGTTAAGCCAAGGTTTCCTATTTTGGTTTAACCTTTCCTAATCCTAAATATCCTTAAGTTCCAGCAACTTTGAAGGTATCTTATGCATTTTAGGACACAAACCAAAGATTCCTTGCACTATCCTAGTCTATGCGCACCTTTGTTACCCTTTTCTTCCAAAATCTGCCATATATCTTCTTTCCCCTTTTATTCTAGTCAATGCCGCAACTTTCCTTCCCTTTTCCAATGGGATTCTGATTTGTTACCCTTTTTCCTTGAGGATTTGGAGCTAAAACCCTTCCCAAATTAATTAATTAAGGCCTTAACCTTTCTCCCTCTATATATACATAATCTGCCGCACATATTGGAGATTTCTAGACATCCATACACATCCATTCGAATTATTCCTCATTCTCTCCATTCATTCAGCCATCATCTGATGTGAAAATTAACTTAACACACAAATTAACCCTCTTTTGACAATTGTAGCATATAAATAAGTAGGGATCGTTCTTACACCGGGGATTAGGAGGGATGGCTAAACACTCTAAACTGACTCAAATAAATAAAACTAACCTTTAAAACACTTGAACTCACTTAAAAGGACTCAAAATAAGTTCACAAGACTCAAAATAGCCTAAAAAACACTCAAAACTGCCTAAAAACTCAAACTGGGCAGTTTTGAGCCTAAACACAAACTTGGACGAAAATTGGTTCTATCTTGACTCAAAACTCTTAAAAACGCAATCTAGAACATATTTGAACCACTTAGACACTCTAAGATAATTGGGGATTTGATTTTGGACGAAAATCAAACAAACAAAACAAATATGTAAACTGGGCAGATTTAGGCGAAATTGATAGAATTAGGTGGATGGTGACATGGCTAGGAGGTTTTTCTTCACACATGGCATACTTGCATACAACACAATCTTCAGTTGCTTATTCAATGAATTATGAACCTCAACACCCCAAGTTAATTAGGTACGCTTAAATTAACTCTCAGATTTCCCTTAGGTCATTGAATTGAATGGATTTAGCGCATTGCAATCAAATTATTCCTTAAAAGTTTTCTATATGAAAGCGCATAATAGAAAGACAATCAAAGATCATTAGGTTCTATGGAAATCATAGGTGTTGACGAGGCATTCGTAACTATGAAAGTGCATGATACTTATGCCAAGAATTTACTTAACATAATTGCGACCAACAATCTTAACTACTCATGGATATGAGTTCCCAACGATTAGGTGAAGGTTCCTTATACCCTAGCATCATACTTATGCATGTAAATTAAGTGTGCACTGTCAATTCATATACATAAACAAGTTTTAATTAAAACAGATAAGTAAATTGGATTCACCATTCATGAAATCACAACTGAAAGTAATCAAATCATCATGCAAATATAACCATGGTTTCGAAATTCCCCCTAGCCAAAAGGGGATTAGTTCCTCATGCTTGCAAAACAAAGAGTATTGAAATTAAACATTGAAATCATAAGAAAGATTACACCTAAACGTTTCAGCAATTCCAAGATGGATTTGATGCACGGCTTGGCTCTCTTCCTCCCCCTTGCTGCGGCACAAGTTGTGTGTGGTGGAATTGAGGGTTTTGGATGGTGTTTTCTTGTTTAGAGGGATGGAAGATGGTTGATTATGGTGGTAGGGTTGCGGCAGATGTGTATGGAGGTGTATGGAGTGGATGGGGGATGAGAATGGAGGCTAGGGTGTTGCGGCAAGGAGTTTTTTGTATAGCATAAGGGGTGGTACGAATTTTTGGCTGAATTTATGTTTATATAGTCCTAGGGTTAAGTAGATTAGGGTTAGACTTAACAGATTTTATGGATTAGGGCCCTAGAATTCGTCTATAGGTGATCAAATCCACCTAGGAAGGGGTTTGGCCCACTTAGTTTCATAATAGGCTTGTGTAACCCAAATCCAAAAGGGATTAGGCCCTAGAAATCAGAATCCAAAGGGAAAAAGGTTTAGGAAATTCGTCCAAAATTGGGCCTTCTCGAAACTAGGTGTTTTGTGGCTGATTTTGGGTTTTCTAGAAGAAATAAAAGGGGGAAGGTGATAGGAGCATATTTAGGCGACTTAGCTAGCTTATTCTTGTGCATTTGTGCTATTATATCTTAGTTAATGTCGTATTACAACTCAATTTGGTGTGTTTGTAGGTCCTATGGGTCAAAGTACCAAGAAAGTGCATTTTGGTGCATTTTGGAGCAATTTTGGACACTACGTGGATAGCTTACATATGGGCCAACATGGATGGACGAATTTGGACTTCAAGAGGCTAGAAATGTGATAAGAAGAGGAAGGAACTAAGCTAGGGACAAAGTGAATAAGGAAGGAGCTCAAAAGTGGAAACATTATCCAAAACCTTATCTAACCTTATCCAACATTATCCAAAACATTATCCAAACCTTATCTCATCTTATCCTATCCAAACCTTATCATGTCTTAATCCTAATTGCAAGGGGACCTAAATAGGTAATTCTAGAACCTATTTCTAGAAGAATCCCAGTCTAGAAGGCCCAAATCAGCCACAAAACCCATTCCTTCTAGAAACCCTACAAAAGTGGCGCCCCAAACCTTTCTAGAAGACCTTGCCCTGCCTTGCAAGCCAAGCCACCTTCTCCCTCACATGTGCCGCACCTTCCTAGGCCCAATTCCCTTTGGATTCTGATTTCCAAGGCCTAATCCCCTTTGGAGTTGGGTTACACAAGCCTATTATGAAACTAAGTGGGCCAAAACCTCCTCCTAGGTGGATTTGATTAAACATAGCCGAATTCTAGGGCCCTAGTCCACTAAATCTGTTAAGCCTAACCCTAATCTACTTAACCCTAGGACTATATAAGCATAAAATCATCCAAAATTTCGTACACCCCCTATGCTATACAGAAAACCCTTGTGCCACAACCTCCATACACCTCCATACACCTCCATACACCTCCCTCCACCTCCATACACATCTGCCGCACCCCTTAGAGACCCTAGGCAGCCATCCATCCTTCAATTCATTCATCCATTCACAGCAGCCACCATTCATTCAGAAAACACATCTTGTGTCGCAAGTTCTAGGGAGGAGAAGAAGTGCCGTGGCTTCCATAGGAGAAGGACCATCTTGTGCCGCAAGGAATCTACATCCATTGGAGACTTTCAGAGTTCTTTCTTCCCTTGTTTCGATTCCATGTTTATTTTAATTTGCTTTTCAATTGTTATGAACATGTGTAACTAAGTTTTTCTTAGTTAGGGGTGAATTCAAAGCCATGGGCATATGTTTTATATGAATTGATTTCCTCCAGATTTTGTTTCTTGAATTGTGGATGTGATTTACTTAATTGATTTATTGAGAACTTGTTCTTGTGTGTTGATTAAAGATGCATACTTAGTTTTCATACATGAATTTGATGCTAGGATATAAGGAAATTTCACCTAATCGTTATGACCTTATATTCATAAGTAGTGGAAATCACTAGTCATGATTGTATTAAGTAAATTCTAGGCAAGAGTATCATGCAATTCATAGTTACGAATGCCTAGTCAATGCTTAGGGTTTTCAAAAAGCTTAATGATCTTTGATTTTATCTCTATTATGCAGTTCATGTAGGGAATTTGATAAGAATAATTTGATTGTCGATGCGTATTCCATCCAATTCAATGAAACTAGGAAAATCTGAGAGTTAATTTGTGCTTTTCACAATTAAATTGGGGCATTGTCATTCATGGTTTAAAAGGAATAAAATCTGGCAATCAATTTATGTTACATATGTGCATGTGTGGAGAAGAACCCCCTAACTAGCCTTTTTCCCATTCAATTCACCTAGTTTAGTGCCTAATCTGTCTAGTTTACAATCTGTCCATTTCAATTTCCCATTTTATTAAGTATGTTAGATTAGTTAGAAAAGTCTTTGAATCTGTCCAAATTAGTGTTTTGAGTCTAAGTTAGTTAAATTTCGTCCAAATCACCCTTTAGAGTCTAGTTTGAGTGTTTTGGGCTGTTTTGAGTCTTTTAAAGTTGTTTTGAGTCATATAGGTCTAGGTAAGTGTTTTAAAGTTAAATTTTGTGTTTCTAAGTCAGTTTAGAGTAGATTAGCATCCCTAGTTAATCCCCGGTTAGAACGATCCCTACTTGCATATATACTACAATTGTCACAAATAGGGTTTAATTTGTGTGTCAACATAATTTTCACACCAGAAGGGTGTGGCACCCTTTTAGGGTTAGATAAGGCTTCTAGAAATTAGGTTTTTAGGTCCACTTGCAGCTAGGATTAAGGTGGAACAAGATTAGGTTAGGATAAGATAGGATAAGGTTTGGATAAGATAAGGTTGGATAAGGTTTTGGATAATGTTTCCTCTTTTGAGCTAATTCCTTATCCACGTTGTCTTGAGTTTAATTTATTCATCTTCTTATCAGATTTCTAGCCTCTTGAACTCCAAATTCGTCCATCCATGTTGGCCCATATGCAAGCTATCCACATAGTGCCCAAAACTGCTCCAAAATGCATCAAAATGCACTTTCTTGGTACTTTAACCCTTTGGACCTACAAACGCACGAAAATGAGTTGTAATACGACATTAACTAGGAAACAATAGCACAAATGCACAAGAATAAGCTAACTAAGTCGCATAAATATGCTCCTATCATCATCCACCCTCTACCACCATCCAACCTATCCATCCATCACCATAATTCAATCTTGGATTGTTGGACGTTTTGGCCATTCAAACTTGGATTGTTGGAGCGTTTCTAGGTGTATTCAATCTTTGTTTTCAATGTTTAATTTATATTCTCTTTGTTTTGTTGTAAACATGAGGAGCTAAACTTGTTTTAGCTAGGGGAGACTTTGAAACCATGATTATATTTACAATATGAATTGATTAATTCCAGTTGTGATTTCATAAATTGTGATGCAATTTACTTAACCGTTTGATGGATAACTTATTCTTGTTTGTTGATTAAGGGTGCACACTTAATTTGCATGCTTGAATTTGGTGCTAGAATATAAGGGAGTTTCACATAATCGTTACAAACTTATGTTCACAAGTAGTTAAGGTTGTTTTCACAATCATGTTAAGTAAATTCCTAGCATGAGTATCATGATGTCATAGTTACAAGTGCTTTGTCAATGCTTATGATTTTCATTGAACGTAATGATCTTTGATTGTATCTCTATTATGATGTCATGTAGGGAACTTTTGAAGAATGCTTTGGGTTGTTGTATGATGTCATCCAATCCAATAACTTAAGGAAAATCTGAGGGTTAATTAGTGATGTCACGGTTAATTTGGGGTGTTGAGGTTCATGGTTTATTGAAAAGCAATTGGAAATCAAATTGTATGCAAGTGTGTCATGTGTGGAGAAGGACCCTCTAGCTAGCTAATCACCCATCCATATACCCAAATTCGTTCATAATTTTGTTTAGTTTCGTTTCTACTTTGTTTTAATTCAAATTCGTCAAAACCAAAACCCCCCTTTGTTTGAAGTGTCAATTAGGTTAGAATCTGAGCTATTGTGTGTTTTTAAGTGTTTTGAGTCAAAACTAATTCAATTTTCGTCCAAAGTAAGTCCTAGAGTCTAGTTTGAGTCTTTTTGATTGTTTTGTGTTGTTTTGAGTCTTTTGAGTCATATAGGTTTAGTTAAGAGTCTTTGAGTTTGTTTAAGTGTTTTAAGCATATTTTTGTATCTTTGAGTCAGTTTTCATTAGATTAGCAATCCCTACTTATAGCACTCAAATTTGATGTGATATAAGTAGGGATCGTTCTAGGCCGGGGATTAGGAGGGATGGCTAATCTAATGAAAACTGACTCAAAGATACAAAAATATGCTTAAAAACACTTAAACAAACTCAAAGACTCTGAACTAAACTTAAAAGACTCAAAACAACACAAAACTATCAAAAAGACTCAATTTAAACTCTACGACTCAATTTGGACGAAAATAGAATTGGTTTTGACTCAAAATTCTCACAAACACACTTTAGGACAGATTTGAAACAAGTAAGTAAAGGGGATTGGGTTTTGGACGTAATTAATGTAAAAACAAGTGACTTAAAAACTTAAGTAGACTTTGGACGAATTTGAGAAAAACAATGGATGGGTTGATAGCTAGAGGATACTTTTCCACACATGATACATTCAAACACAAATTGATTTCTAGTTGTTTTTCCTATAAACCATGAACCTCAACACCCCAGATTAAACGTGACATCACTAATTAACCCTCAGATTTTCCTTAAGTTATTGGATTGGATGACATCATACGACAACCCAAAGATTTCTTTAAAAGTTCCCTACATGACATCATAATAGAGATACAATCAAAGATCATTACGTTCAATGAAAATCATAAGTATTGACAAAGCACTTGTAACTATGACATCATGATACTCATGCTAAGAATTTACTTAACATGATTGTGAAAACAACCTTAACTACTTGTGAATATAAGTTTGTGACGATTATGTGAAACTCCCTTATATTCTAGCACCAAATTCAAGCATGCAAATTAAACCCTCTTATTGACAATTGTAGTAGAGATGTAAGTAGGGATCGTTCTAGACCAGGGATTTGGAGGGATTGCTAATCTAACAAAAACTGACTCAAGAATACAAAAATATGCTTAAAAACACTTAAACAAACTCAAAGACTTTTAACTAAACTTATATCACTCAAAACAAACTCAAAAGACTCAAAACAACACAAAACAATCAAATAGACTCCAACTAGACTATAGGACTTGATTTGGACAAAAATAGAATTGGTTTTGACTCAAAACACTTAAAAACACAAAATAGGACAGATTTGACTCAACAAAATAAAGGGGATTGGGTTTTTGACGAATTTAAGATAAAAACAAGTAACTAAAAGACTTAAACAAGGTTTGGACGAATTTGGGTATATGGATCGGTGATTAACTAGCTAGAGGATTCTTTTCCACACATGATACATTCGAATACAAATTGATTTCCAGTTGCTTTTTCAATAAACCATGAACCTCAACACCCCAGATTAACCGTGACATCACTAATTAACCCTCAGATTTTCCTTTAGTTATTGGATTGCATGACATCATTCGACAACCCAAAGCATTCTTCAAAAGTTCCCTACATGACATCATAATAGAGATACAATCAAAGATCATTACGTTCTATGAAAATGATAAGTATTGACAAAGCACTCGTAACTATGACATCATGATACTCATGCTAGGAATTTACTTAACATGATTGTGAAAACAACCTTAACTACTTGTGAATATAAGTTTGTAACGATTATGTGAAACTCCCTTATATTCTAGCACGAAATTCATGCATGCAAACTTAGTACGCATCCGTAATCAACATACCAGAATAAGTCATCCATCAAACGGTTAAGTAAATTGCATTCACACTTTATGAAATCACAACGAGAATTAATCAATTCATATCATAAACATAATCATGGTTTCAAAGCCTCCCCTAGGTAAAACAAGTTTAGCTCCTCATGTTTACAACAAAACAAAGAGAATATAACTTAAAGATTGAAAACAAAGATTGAATACACCTAGAAACGGTCCAACAATCCTAGCTTGAATGGCCAAAACGTCCAAGGCTTCTCCTCTCTCCTAAGAGAAAAGGAAAGGAAAGTTGTGGCATTGACTAGAAGAAAAGGGGAAAGAAGATATGTGGCAGATTTTGGAAGAAAAGGGGAAAGAAGGTATGTGGCAGATTAGGAATCCTTCTTTGATTAGGAATCCTAACATCTTTAGATCTTCAATTTCGTCTATTCCTTTTGCTCCAAACATATGCTATACATTCCAATCCCAATTTTGCTCCAAAAGGCTCCAAAATGCACCTTATTGCTTCATAAGGCCTATGGACCTACAAACACACGAAAATAGCTTTAAAATACTAAAATATGCTCCTAAGTAAGTCGCCTAAATATGCTCCTAAGTAAGTCGTCTAAATATGCTCCTATCAATGGGCCAATTTAGAGAACAAGGCAAGTTGCCTAGTTCAACCGTTGGCAACCCAAAAAAAGGATTCAAATTTGCCAAAGCAATCATGTTGCGAAGTGGAAAACAAGTTGGAACAGCCTCACAACAATCTAAATCAACCCCAACTAAGGACAAAAAGTTGCAATTCAAGGAGGAGTGATAGGAGCATATTTATGCGACTTAATTGGCTTGTTCTCGTGCATTTATGTTGTGTTTCCTTAGTTATTTTAGTGTTTAAAGTCACTTTTGTGTGTTTTCAGATTATAAAGCCAAAGTGTGCAAGAAGATGCAAATTGGAGTCTTTTGGAGCAAAAGAGGAATGAATGAGTTGAAGACTTGAAGAAATATGAGGATTCCTAGAAGAACAAGGATTCCTACTTCAACAAGGATTCCTACTTGAAGTAGGAAAGTTATGCCAAGGTTTCCCATTTTGGTAACCTTTCCTAATCTTAAAAGTCCTTATTTTCCAGCCACTTTGAAGGCCTCTTATGCACTGTAGGACACAAAACAAAGGCCCTAGACCCCTTAGGGACCTTTGCCGCACCTTTCCCTTTCTCCCCATCCCTTTCCGTGCAAGGGACCCCTTTTCCCTTCAGTTTTAGGACACTTCACCTTTCCTAAAGCATTAAGCCGCACCTCTTAACCTTTCCTTTTCCCTTGCCGTGCAAGGGGGGTCCTTATTTCCTATTTTCTGCACTTAAACACATTCCCCTTTCAAATAAAACCCTAGCCGCATATTTTAGCCAATTTCCTAATTCTAGAAGCCTTTGACTTAATTTTAGTTAACCAAAATAAGTTAGGGTTTTAATTTCTGAAAATCCTTTTAATACTTGGACTTAAGCCGCACCCTAGGATCATTCTTTCATCATTCCATACATTGCCGCAGCCACCATCATTCTTCCACCTTCAATCCGCAACCTTCCATCCATTCTAGCCACCATTCTACACCTCCATATACTTACACACCATTGCAGCCACCTTCCACCTCTCTGCCGCAACCCTTTACCATCCTAAATCCCTTCCTAAACCAAAATCACATCCAAAATCACCCTAAGACCTCTGTGCAGCAACAAGGAGAAGAAGAAAGAGGAGCTTGAACGTGCAGAAATTCAAAGTGGAATCGTTGGGTGTTCTAGGTGTAATCAATCTTTTGTTCTCTATGTTTAATTTCAATTTTGTTTCTCTTTCTGTGAACATGAGAGGCTAAACCCCTAGTTAGCTAGGGGGTGATTCAAAACCATATATATGCTTGCAATATAAATTGATTACCTTCAGTTGGAATTTCATGAGTTGTGGATTCAATTTGTTTAACTGCTTGATTGATAACTTATTCGTGTATGTTTATTGAGAGTGCACGCTTAGTTTTCATGCATGAATATGATGCAAGAATATAAGGGAGTTTCACCTAATAGTTACAAACTTATATTCATAAGTAGTGGAGGTCACTTATAAACGATCGCGTTAAATGAATTCTTGGCACTAGTTTCATGCTCATCATAGTCACGAATGCCTCGTCAACACTTATCGTTTTCATGTTGCTTAATGATCTTTGATTGTATCTTTATTGTGCTTTCCACGTAAAGGACTTTTGGAGAATGTTTTGAATTGTTGTATGCGCTTTCCCATCCAGTTCATTAACCTAAGGAGAACTTGAAGGTGTTAATTTAAGCGAACCTAATTAACCCGGGGTGTGATAGGAGCATATTTATGCGCCTTAGTTTGCTTGTTTTCTTGCATTTATGTTGCTAGTACTTAGTAATTTTAGTACTTTAAGCTATTTTCGTGTGTTTGTAGGTCCAAAGGGCTAAAGGAGCAAAAAGATGCATTTTGGAGACTTTTGGAGCACTTTTGGGCTAAGGATGGATAGCTTATGCTTGGAGCCAAAGTGTTGGACGAAATTGAAGACCTAATTGAAGACCAAAGTGTTGGAACCTTGTTCCCTTTAGTTTTAGGACATTTAAACCTTTCCTATATCCTTAGCCGTGCATTCCATCAATTCCAACACACCAACAACACCACTCATTAGCCGTGCATTTCATTTCCAACCTAGCAGCATTTCCACATGCATTTCCCTTTCATTTCAGCCAAGCCACATGCACTCCCTTTAATTTATTCAACCTAGCTGTCAAAGCACATGCACATTCACCCTAATCATTCACATACACAATCTGCCATCATTCATACATTCATTCCACATGCATTCATCAACATATCTAGCTGTCACTCACATGCATTTCCTTCATCATTTCCAACCCACATGTCCCTTTAATCATTCAAACATGCACCCTTTATTCTTTCATTAATTAAACCACAAATCAGCCACACATTCACCCACATGCACCCTTTAATCATTCAACCATAAAGCCACATGCAATCTCATTCATCCACCACACATTCCAGCCCATTCCTACACAATGCCGTGCACTTTCATACCCTTTTCCAGCTTTTTACAACCAATTCCAGGTTGTCCACTTCATCCTTGCAGCCATTCCACATGCATCTTCAATTAAATTAGCCACTTGCATTCATATTCCCCTTGTGCCATGCATCCACCATCCCAGAAATCCACCCATCCCATCATCATTCACACAAAAACAACCCATGCCGTGGCTCCCCCTCCATTTTCCAGCATCCCATTTCCAGCTTTGCACATGCATTCACTTAACCTAGCTGTCATGTTCTCTCTCCCATCCATTCATCTCCCTATAAAAATCATACACACTTCACACAAGAGGGATTCACTCTTCCATTTCAGAAAATCATCCATACACACCAACTTGTGCCATGAGTTCCCTATTAATCCAAACACCACCAGAAATTTAGCCATTCACCACTCCTATCCTACCACCCCACTCCATTCTACATCATCCATAATCCCAAAAACTCACCTTAGACCTTGTGCTACAACAAAGAGGAAGAGAAGCGGGCCTAAACGTTCATACAATTCAAGTTTGAGTTGTTGGAATGTTTAGGTGTTTCTTTTCCTTTGAATTCAATGTTTAATTTCAATTCTCTTTGTTTTGTACGTATGAGGAACTAAACCCCCCTTGGCTAGGGGGGGATTCGAAATATATGTTTATGCTTGCATTTTGATCTGATTACTTCTAATTGCGTTTCATAAGTTGTGGATTCAATTTGTTTAACTGTTTGATTGATAACTTATTTATGTATGTTTATTGAGAGTGCACGCTTAATTTTCATGCATGAATATGACGCTAGAATATAAGTGAGTTTCACCTAATAGTTACGAACTTATATTCACAAGTAGTGGAGGTTGCTTATAAACAATCGCGTTAAACGAATTCTTGGCATAAGTTTCATGCAATCATAGTAACGAATGCCTCGTCAACACTTATAATTTTCATAGAGCGTAATGATTCTTGCTTGTATCTCTATTATGCAATCATGTAGGGGACTTGTGGGGAATGTTTTGGGTTGTCGTATGCAATCATCCAATTCAATAACGTTAGGAAGATTTGAAGGTTAATTAGTGCATCACGGTTAACTTGGGGTGTTGAGAATTCATGGTTTATTGAAATGCAATTGGAAATCTTTTTATTATGCAAGTGTAACATGTGTGGAGATGAACCCCTTGGCTAGCATCCATTCATTCCATTTCATCAATTTCATATTTATATTCTGTTTTAATTGCAATTTGTTCATTTAGTTTAATTTCGTCAAACCCTAAATCCCCCTTTACTTTATTGTCAAATTAGTTAGAAATCAATTTAGTTTGTGTTTTTAAGAGTCTTGAGTCAAGTTACAACTTAATTTCGTCCAAATTTGGGTTTGTGCTCAAAACTGCCCAGAAAGTGGTCTTTAGGCAGATTTGAGTGTGTTTGTGCTATTTTGAGTCTTTTGATTTGTTTTAGTGTTTTAAAGTTTAGTTTTGCATTCTTTGAGTCTAGTATAGTGTTTTATATTGTGTTTTTACGTTTTTGAGTGAAATCCAAGTGATTAACAATCCCTCCTAATCCCCGGTCCTGAACGATCCCTACTTACATACTTACTACAATTGTCAAAAAGAGGGTTTAATTTGTGTGCGTATAATTATCGCATCAGGGTGTTGAGTTTCATGATTCATCAAAAGACCAACTGAAAATCATCTTGTATGCAAGTGTGACATGTGTGGAGACGAACCTTCTAGCTAGCATTCCATCCATATTTTCATCAAATTCGTTTTTACAATCTGTTTTCATTACAATCTGTTTTCTTTGTTTTAATTTCGTCAAAACTAAATCCCCCTTTACTTTAGTGTTTCAATTTAGTTAGAAAGTGTCTTAGTTTGTGTTTCTAAGTGTTTTGATTCAAGTTATAACCCAAATTCGTCCAAATTAGTGTAGGTGTTCAAAACTGCCCAGATTGTGTTTTTAAGGCAGTTTTGAGTGTTTTGTTGCTGTTTTGAGTCTTTTGGTTTGTTTTAGTGTTTTAGTGTTTAGTTTTGCATTCTTTGAGTCTAGTTTAGTGTTTTAACCTTTGTTTTACGTTTTTGAGTCAGTTTTCAAGTGATTGAGCAATCCCTCCTAATCCCCGGTTTAGAACGATCCCTACTTATACATATACTACAATTGTCAAAAGAGGGTTTTAATTTGTGTGCTTATATATTTCGCATCAAATTTTTGGTGCCGTTGCCGGGGATTAGCAACTTTGCAAATCCCTTGGATTGTTTACTTTCTGTTTATTTTATTTTGTTAAAGTTTCTGACCTTGTTTTGTTTTTCTTGTTTTAGGTACTAGTTTATGACTCGGAGTTCTCAACCGATTCGTTAGCATATCTTGGACTTTGACAGCGATTTCGAGAGGACTTTGAGACGAAAGAGGAATCAACACAAATCAAATCCACCAAGCCCGGAACCTGACCTTGAAGAACAAGTCCTAGAAGAGGAAGAAGAGGCTACGGATCTGATTTTTGAAGAAACACAAGGCATGGCCGTGGACAACCGGACACTCAAGGAGCTTTCCGCTTCAGGATTGGATAATGCCGCACCTTTGTGTATCCAATATCCCACGCCTGCCCAAGGTAAGACCGAAGAGTTCCAGTTGAAGTCAAGTTTGCTCCATCACATTCCAAAATACCATGGGTTGTCCATGGAGGATCTGAACAAGCATCTGAAACAATTCGAAGTGGTGTGTTCAAGCATGACTCCTATCAACGTCGATGGAAGTATTTTGAAGATGAAGGCTTTTCCATTCTCTTTAATGGACAAAGCCAAATATTGGTTGTATGAATTAGCTCCCGGAACCGTCACATCATGGGAGAGTATGAAAAGGGCATTTCTGGAGAAGTTTTTCCCAACTTCTCAAATTATCCTTCTACGTAAAAGGATAAGTGGAATTTAGCAAGATGAAGGTGAGTCTTTTCCTACATATTATGAACGTTTTAAATCACTTGTTGCTTCTTGCCCACAACATCAGATGAAGGAGGAGTTACTTCTACAATACTTCTACGAGGGGCTCCTACCAATTGAACGTCAAATGCTCGATGCCTCGGCGGGTGGAGCATTGGTGGACAAGACACCCATGGCTGCCAAGATCTTAATTGCTAATCGAGCATTGAACGCTCAACAATACGAAGGAGTAGGCCAAAAAGGACCCCCACGGCAGCAAGTTCATGAGGTAAGTTCCACACCCGACATTCATTCACAATTAGCTAATCTTACTTCCATTGTGTCTCAGATGGCCGAAGGAATGAGGATGCAAGGACCAATTGTATGCGGAGTGTGTTCTATCCAAGGACATGTTTCTGAGAAGTGCCCACAACTAATTGAAAATGGTGGATGGGAAAGCGCAAATGCAATTGGATTTCAAGGCCAAAACCAACCAACGAACGATCCATATTTTAACACATATAATCCAAGTTGGAGAGACCACCCAAACTTCAAGTGGAGGGAGCCCCAACAACCACCACAACAAGGAGGCTTTAGACAACAACCCCCGAGTTTCTTCACTATGCCATACGCACCCACACATGCTCCACAACAATCTGCCCCAAATGCTTCAGGTACATCCCTAGACAATGATACACTTCTTAAGTTACTAACTAATTTGTCTCAGGGGCAAGAGAATCAAGCCAAAGCCATGCAAAACCAAGACAAGAGGGTGGATCAATTGGAGAAACAAATTGGGCAGATTGCAGATTTTGTAGGGAAGTTTTGTGACCAAGGCCAACTTCCTAGTTCTACCATTCTAAACCCAAAGGGGGGTTTCGAAAGTGCAAAGGCCATACTCTTGAGAAGTGGAAAAGAAGTTGGGGCAGGTCCTACACCATAACCATCAGGTCCCAAAGAGGATGAAAAACTGAAAATTGAAGAGGAGGAAGCAAGCCAACCCACGGAAAAGGTGGAAACACATTTGCCGCAAGTTTCTAGTGATCCCAAACTGTCCAATTTGTCCAAAAAGGGTAAGAATGTGTCAAATTCGGTTCCTACTAATGTTTTTCCTTCGAATGTGCCTTTTCCTAGTAGGTTCATGCAAACAAAGAAAGAAGAAGCCGAGAAGGACATCCTTGAGACATTTAGGAAAGTTCAAGTTAACATACCCCTCTTGGATGCAATCAAGCAAGTCCCGAGATACGCCAAGTTTTTAAAGGAGCTTTGCACCACTAGGAAGAGGATTTCGGCCAAAGAGGTGGTAAAGGTAGGTGAAAATGTCTCCGCCATCTTGCAACGCAAACTACCCCCCAAATGCAAAGATCCGGGTAGTTTTACCATTCCTTGTGTCATAGGTAACACTCGTTTTGAATCTGCCATGCTAGACCTAGGTGCCTCTATAAATGTCATGCCATATTCAATTTATGCATCTATGAACCTAGGAGTATTGAAAAATGATGGTGTGATCATACAATTGGCCGATAGATCTAATGCCTATCCAAAGGGAGTTTTGGAAGATGTGTTAATGCAGGTATTGTTTAAACTTTCAGGCGGATTTCTATGTGCTCGAGATGGATGAATCTGACCATGCCCCTTCGTTGCCAATCCTCCTTGGACAGCCAATCATAAAGACGGCTCGGACGAAGATTGATGTGTTTAATGGAACTTTGTCCATGGAATTTGATGGGGAAGTTGTTAATTTTAATCTCTCTGATTCTATTAAGTATCCTAGTGAGGATCATTCATGTTTCTCCATTGATTTAGTTGACTCTTTGGCGCAGGGATACCTTGAAGAGTTGAACGCCGATGCACTTGAAAATTTCATTACAAGAAGCATGGAACTCAAAACGAAGGGAAGGGAACTTTTGCTAACCCACGACACACATACTCTATCCCATGCTGTGCCTCCTAGTGAGGAATTCATTGAGTTGGTTGCTACCCTTGAGTCATTGCCTAAGCACGATGGTAACTCTTCTAACTTTGATTCAATTCCCATTTCGACTAACAAGTTGCTTCCATCCATAATTCAGGCACCTATCCTTGATCTCAAACCACTACCTAGCCATTTGAAGTACATTTTCTTGGGGGAAAAGGAGACCTTACCTGCCATTATTTCTTCATCACTCACGGCACAAGAAGAAGAGAAACTAGTGCGTGTTTTGAAGGAGTTCAAATCTGCCCTAGGTTGGACCTTGGCCAATATCAAAGGTATTAGTCCCACAACATGTATGCATCACATATTTCTTGAGGAGGGGGCCAAACCAACTAGAGAGGCTCAACGCCGTCTCAACCCTTCGATGATGGAAGTGGTGAAAAAGGAGATAATCAAACTCCTTGATTGTGGAGTGATTTACCCCATCTCCGATAGCCGTTGGGTTTCACCTATCCAATGTGTTCCCAAGAAATCTGGAGTGACAGTTGTGGAGAATGCGAAGAATGAGCTTGTGCCCACCCGAATCCAAACCGATTGGCGCGTATGCATTGATTATAGGAAGATAAACGCCACCACAAGGAAGGACCACTTCCCATTACCGTTCCTAGATCAAATGCTTGAGAGGTTAGCAGGTCATTCCTTTTATTGTTTTCTTGACGGATATTCTGGTTATAATCAAATTGTTATTGCCCCGGATGATCAAGAAAAGACAACTTTTACTTATCCCTTTGGAACGTTTGCATATCGACGCATGCCATTCGGTTTGTGCAATGCTCCTGCCATATTTCAAAGGTGTATGGTTAGCATATTTTCTGATTATGTTGAGAGGATTATTGAGATATTCATGGATGACTTTAGTGTGTTTGGTGATTCCTTTGATAATTGTTTGGCTAATCTCACTTTAATCTTGAAACATTGTGTTGAAACAAACCTTGTGTTAAATTGGGAGAAATGCCACTTTATGGTTAAACAAGGTATTGTTTTGGGTCATATAATCTTTGAAAAAGGAATTGATGTTGATAAGTCTAAATAGATCTTGTACGCTACTTACCCTCTCCTACTTCGGTGAGAGAGGTTCGTTCTTTTCTTGGTCATGCAGGATTCTATCGACGATTTATCAAGGACTTTTCCAAGATTGCACAACCCCTATGCCGTCTCGTACAAAAGGAAGTATCTTTCGAGTTCAACAAGGCGTGTGAGAAAGCATTCAACCATCTCAAATTCTTTCAAATGTTTGTTAGGATCTTCCATGGACAAGCCATGGTATTTAGGAATATGACGAAGCAAACTTGATTTTAATTCAAACTCATCCGTCTTACTTTGGGCAGCCGTGGGGTATTGAATGCACAAGGGTGCGGCATTATCCAAACCTGAGGCGGAAAGCTCCTTGAGTGTACGGTTGTCCACCGCCATGCCTTGGACTTCTTCAAATATCCCTGCCGTGGCTTCCTCCTCCTCTTCTTGAACGTTTTCTTCAAGGTCAGATTCGGAATTTGGTGGATGGTGTTCTTGCTGGTTTCTAGCTTTTCTCAACTTCCTCTCAAAATCGTCGTCCAAATCCAAGATGTTCGCACGAATCGGTTGAGAGCTTCTAGTCATACATTAGTACCTAAGAAACAAGAAACAAAATTAGGTCAGAAACTTAAACAAAGTCAGAAACAAAGTGAAATAAAAGAAACAAAAACAATCCAAGGGATTAGCAAAATTGCTAATCCCCGGCAACGGCGCCAAAAATTTGATGCGAAATAGATAAGCACACAAATTAAAACCCTCTTTTTGTCAAATTGTAGTAAAGATGTAAGTAGGGATCGTTCTTAACCGGGGATTAGGAGGGATTGCAAAATCACTTGGAAACTGACTCAAAAACGTAAAATAAAGTTTGAAACACTAAACTAGACTCAAAGAATGCAAAACTAAAAGTTAAAACACTTAAACAAACCTAAAACCCAAAACAGCAACTAGAAGACTCAAAACTGCCTACAAACCACTTTCTGGGCAGTTTTGAGCACCTACACTAATTTGGACGAAATTGGATGAAAACTTGAATCAAAATACTTAGAAACACAAATCAAAACACTTTCTAACTAATCTAAGACTTCAAATTAAAGGGGGATTTGTTTTGGACGAAAATTTAACATAAAACAAAAACTTTAAACTAAACAGATTGTAGAATGTTTTTGGATAAAAAGGATGGATAAAAGGCTAGTTAGGAGGTTCTTCTCCACACATGTCACACTTGCAAACAAAACGATTTTCAGTTGTTCTTCCAATAAATTATAAATACTCAACGCCCCAAATTAACCGTGAATTGCACTAATTAACCCTCAGTTTTTCCACAAGTTATTAAGTTGGATGATTGCATACGACAACCCAAAACATTCCCTACAAGTTCCCTACATGAATTGCATAATAGAGATACAAGCAAGAATCATTAAGTTCTATGAAAAACATAAGCATTGACGAAGCATTCGTTACTATGAATTGCATGAAACTTATGCTAAGAATTCATTCAACGCGATCGTTTTCAAGCGACCTTCACTACTTGTGATTATAAGATTGTAACTATTAGGTGAAACTCCCTCATAATCTAGCATCATATTCATGCATGAAAACTAAGCGTGCACTCTTAATCAACATACACAAATAAGTTATCAATCAAATAGATGAACGAATTGAATCCACAACTTATGAAATAACAACTGAATGTAATCAAATCATATTGCAAGCATGTACATGGTTTCGAATTCCCCCCTAACCAAGGGGGTTTAGTTTCTCATACTCACAACACAAAGAATATCAAAATTAAACATGGAATTCAACGGAAAGACAACACCTAAAACGTTCCAGCAATCCTCAATTGAATGGCATGAACGTCCCAAGCTTTTTCTCCTCCTCTTGTCTGCGGCACAAGAACTAGGACAGGTTCTAGGGGTTATTTAGATGGATGAGTAGGTAAGGAATGATATGGTAGTGTTTAGGGGACATGGGGGTTGCGGCAAAGTGTGAAAATATGGCAGATTAGTGGAGGAAGGCTGCGGCAAGGGGGCTGAATGTATTTTGACGAATTTCTGATTTGTGGAGAGGGTGATGGTGGCTGATTAGTGTTTGTAGAATGGGAGAGAATGGAGGGAATGGTAGAGGGTTGCACGGATTGAAGGGTGGAGAATGGGTTGGTGGCTGCGGCTTGAATGTATGGGAGATATGTGATGCACGGGTTTTTGGGGAGAATGGTGGCTGAATGAAATTAGGGTCAATGGAAAATGCACGGATTGGGAGAATGAATGGGGTGTGACGGCTAGTGAATGAATGGGTGAGATTCTAGGGTGAATTAAAGGGTGCGGCTGAGATGGATTAAAAGGCTTAGGGTTAAAATGTGAATGATTAATGGGAAGGCACGGCTTAGAAAGGGAATTAGGTTTTTGTGGCTGAATTTCTGAATATATGTAGAATAGGGTGCGGCTAGGTTGTAAATCTAGGGTTATTAGGGTGAATGGCTGAGATTAAAACTAGAACATTAGGTGCGGCATGGGCTTAGGGTAGATGGATTAGGGTTTAACTTGGCAGAAATTAAATGATTAGGCCCTAGGGTGCGGCTGATTAAGTGGGCTAAGATTAGGGTTTAGGTGCGGCATAGGCTTAGGGTCCACAAGGAGTTAGGGTTTAGGTCATCTAAAAGCCCAAAGCCAAGAATAGAAACTCACGACAATGGAAACCTCCAAGAATAGAAACTTCCAACTTTAGAAACTTTGGTTGCCAATTCCGACTTCTTTGCTCTTCACTTTCATTTCTTCATTTCTTAAGCTCCTTTGACCTTCAACCACGTCCATTCCTCGTGCTCCATTTGCATACACCACATTCCAGCTCAGTTTTGCTCCAAAAGCTCCATATTGCCTCATTTCATGTAATATGTCCTTTAAACCTGAAAACACATGAAAGTAGCTTAAAGGACTACTTTAACGAAGAAAACATAACAAAAATGCATAAGAACTAGCTAACTAAGGCGCATAAATATGCTCCTATCAAATTCCCCCACACTTAGCTTTTGCTAGTCCTCGAGCAAAACAAACAAAAGAAAGAAAACAAAACGAAACAAACTAACCAAAACAAAACCTAAACCTTCCAACGTTTGCCTCAGGGATTTCCAATGCACATGACATGTTAAAGATCGTTATCCCCACAGATTTGAGTCCTCTTTACACAAGCACATACTTAATTAAAGCCACTACTCACTTGTTCACAAGTAATCAATTAAAACAATGCTTTGAATGTAGTAACATGCCTTAGAGAATTCCCTCAATTCCTTACAAGATATACACTCTATTTTCACTCAGATTTTCTAACTCCACACCCTATACTAGTCATATGTGAGAAGATTGATGTAGATATGAAAACGAATGCTGACATATATGTTTCACAACGAATGCAATTTCTAGAGTTAAGAAGCATGTTTAGATATGATCTCATGAATGGAATGCTACTACTTAGATGCGAGAACCAGTGACACCATATGCTCATACCAAATTCAAACTCCACAAATTGAAACACATAACACTCAAGATAGAAGTTAAGGGTTGTAATGGGGCTTGGGGTGTTGGTTAACAAGGAAAGGATAGGGAAAACAAACGTTCTTCAAGCAATAGTAAGCAAAGCAATGAAATTGAGACTTAGAATTCACTTAGATTGCAGAAATTAACTTTAAAACACAAGGGAAAGATTTAGACAACTCCTTAGGGCCGAATTCATTGTTTTGGGCCCTTACTTCAACAAACAATACTTTGGAACTCTTTTTCTCAACTTTTCAACTTTTTCTTCATTTTTTTTTCTTTTTCCACGAATTTTTTTTTCCTTTTTTTTTTTTTTTTTTCTTTCTCTTTTTTTTTTTTTTTTTTTTTTTTTTTTTCCCGTGCCTATAGCACACAATTCCTCATGAAAAACAGTTCCCCCACACTTGTTTTCTGCCAACATAAATCAAAAGGACTTCAATTTGAATCATGCTTTGCTATGCTTCAAGAACAAGGGTATGGATAGTCCTAATCTAGGCTAGGTGAGGAAAACATGAGTTAACAAATAATGAAGCCTAACAAGGCTCAATGGGGTTAAAAACCTACAAAACATAATGACATAGGGCACACGGCTTTTTGGCTAAGGTGGTGGTCACTACACAACTTCATCTTGAATGTGTGTTATGCAAATCAATAACATGCTTTGAATGAAATGGGCATGAGTTCTAGCATTTGGAACTAAATGATGAAACGCCTTCTAAGTAGCAACCAAGCAAAGAATAATGAGATCATGCAACGACTTTAGAAAACAAAGAATGCACAGATTTTAACTCTCCAAATAAACGTTTAGGCTCAAGTCTCACAAGGTTGTAGCGTTAGTTTGAGTTCCTTCCTTCAAGCATGTTACAAAAACTGATTTTTTTTTTTTTTTTTTTCTTTATGATTGCATGTGAATTCATAAGTTATAACCACAACTAAGCATAAACAAAGAGTAGATCAAACTTTCATCCATGTTAATCACTCTCTTTAACAGCCATGTAATTACAAACCGAATCCTCATCATTGTGTTGGAAGGTACCTTAAGACACAAACAAACACACAAAAACAACTCTTTTTGGGTTTTTAAAACAAATTTTTCAAATTGTTATGTGATTTTCGGATTTTTGCATCAAAACACACTAAAACACACCAAAACTGCTCAAAAACACTTAAAAACAGCAAGAAACAACATTTGAAATTATGGGTGACAAAACCCTACGAATTTGCAAGAAAACCCTTTGGTTACCCCCACACTTAACTCAAACATTGTCCTCAATGTTTTAAGGCATAACTCACACAAATAACAAACAAACAAACAAACAGCAACTAACATACTAAACATGGCAGAAACGAAATACACAACAAAGAGAAGGGTTTAGGAACGCAAATCTGGAATTGGAGTGATTCCTTGGGCTTCCTTTGCTGAATTGCATGGGTTGCCTCCCAAGTAGCGCTTTCTTTAACGTCGTACAGCCGGACGAAAAGCCCATTCACTCTCCATTTGTGCCCACGGCACCCAAAGAAATATCCTCCAGGGTTTGTTCAACAAAGTTCTCATAATATGGCTTCAAACGGTGTCCGTTCACTTGGAATTCATGACCTGTTTTGAGACTTTGAATCTGGATGGCACCATAAGAAGATACGTTAGTAATAACAAACGGTCCAATCCACTTAGAACGTAACTTACCGGGAAACAAACGTAAACGGGAATTGAACAATAGCACTTTCTGCCCAATTGAGAATGATTTCCCACGGATCATGTTGTCATGGAAAGCTTTGGTCTTTTGCTTGTAAATGCTTGCATTATTGTACGCCTCATGCCGTATCTCATCAAGCTCATTCAATTGCAATCTCCTTTGACTTCCTGCTTCCTCGAGGTTCATGTTAAACTTCTTGATGGCCCAAAGTGCTTTGTGCTCCAATTCAACAGGAAGATGGCACGCCTTGCCATAGACAAGTCGGAAGGGGGACATCCCAATGGGGGTTTTGTACGCCGTATGATACGCCCAAAGTGCCTCATCTAACCGTAAGCTCCAATCCTTCCTTGTTGGCCCAACGGTCTTCTCTAGGATTTGCTTGATCTCTCGGTTGGAAACCTCAGCTTGGCCATTCGTTTGAGGATGGTAAGGTGTAGAAACCTTATGGGTGACACTGTATTTCCTCAATAACGCTTCAATGGTCCGATTGCAAAAGTGTGACCCTCCGTCACTAATGATCACTCGTGGCATTCCGAATCTTGCAAAAATGTTAGTTCTAATAAAATCTGCAACCACTTTAGAATCATTAATCCGGGTGGCCTTTGCTTCCACCCACTTCGACACATAATCAACCGCAAGCAAAATATATGTAAAACCATACGAAGAAGGAAAAGGACCCATAAAATCAATACCCCAAACATCAAAAATTTCAACATTTAGGATAGAAACCTGCGGCATTTGGTCCTTTGCACTAATACCACCCATTCGTTGGCATTTATCACATGTTAAGCAAAAAGTTTTAGCATCTTTAAAAATACTAGGCCAATAAAATCCACATTGTAACACCTTAAGGGCTGTGCGTTGTGTGCCAAAATGCCCTCCACATGCATATGTGTGACAAAAACTCAAAATTGAATGACATTCAGAATCGTGCACACAACGACGTATAATCTGATCGGGGCAAAATTTCCATAAGTACGGATCATCCCACACATAAAACCGTGCATCATGCCTAAGTTTATCACGTTGGTGCCTAGTGAACTCACTTGGAATACGTTTGGACACCAAAAAATTAACAATATCGGCATACCAAGGTGCACTAACCTTAATGGACAGCAATTGTTCATCGGGGAATGTCTCCAAAATCGGCAAAGACTCCTCATTATGCACCATTCAGCTTAGGTGGTCAGCCACCACGTTTTCACTTCCCTTCTTGTCCCGAATTTCTATGTCGAACTCTTGAAGTAGCAATATCCATCGAATTAGCCGTGGCTTGGCCTCCTTTTTGGTGAGCAAGTACTTCAGAGCTGCAAGATCAGTGAAAATAATAACTTTAGTCCCAAGTAAGTATGACCGAAACTTATCTAATGCAAATACCACAGCAAGTAATTCTTTTTCAGTGGTTGAGTAATTTAATTGAGCATCATTTAATGTTCTAGATGCATAATAAATAACATGAGGTTGTTTGTCCTTTCGCTGCCAAAACAGCACCAATCGCATAGTCCGAAGCATCGCACATCAACTCGAATGGAAGGCTCCAGTCTGGAGGTGTGATAATGGGAGCCGAAGTGAGAGCCTCTTTGAGGTGCTTGAATGCCGTGGAGCATGCATCATCAAACTCAAACGCCACCTCTTTTTGCAGCAATCGGCAGAGTGGCTGTGCAATCTTTGAGAAATCCTTTATGAACCGCCTATAAAAACCTGCATGACCAAGAAACGAACGAACCTCTCTAACCGAAGTTGGAGAGGGTAAGTGACGAACAAGGTCTACCTTAGATTTATCTACTTCAATGCCTTTTTCAGAAATAATATGGCCTAGAACAATACCTTGTTTAACCATGAAGTGACATTTTTCCCAATTAAGCACAAGATTTGTTTCAACACAACGGTTCAAAATCAAACTAAGATTACTCAAACAACCATCAAATGAATTGCCAAACACACTGAAATCATCCATAAAAACCTCAATAATTTTCTCGACATAATCTGAAAATATGCTCATCATGCATCTTTGAAATGTAGCAGGTGCATTACATAAACCAAATGGCATGCGACGATAAGCAAATGTACCAAAGGAGCATGTAAAAGTAGTCTTTTCTTGATCATCAGGTGCAATAACAATTTGATTATAACCAGAGTATCCATCAAGAAAACAATAAAACGAATGACCCGCTAACCTTTCCAACATTTGATCTAGGAACGGCAATGGGAAGTGGTCCTTCCTCGTGGTAGCATTTATCTTCCTATAATCAGTGCATACGCGCCAACCGGTTTGGATCCGGGTGGGCACTAGCTCATTCTCCGCGTTCTCCACAACCGTCACTCCAGATTTCTTCGGCACGCATTGGATAGGTGACACCCATTTACTATCCGAGATTGGATAGATGACTCCGCAATCTAAAAGCTTGATTATCTCCTTTTTCACAACTTCCATCATCGGAGGGTTAAGACGGCGTTGAGCCTTTCTAGTTGGTTTGGCCCCCTCCTCAAGAAATATGTGATGCATACATGTAGCGGGACTAATACCTTTGATATCGGCCAATGTCCAACCTAGGGCAGATTTGAATTCCTTCAAAACTCAAAGCAACTTCTCCTCCTCTTGTGCCGTGAGGGAGGAGGAAATAATGGCAGGTAGTGTTTCATTTTCCCCCAAGAAAATGTACTTCAAATGGCTTGGCAAAGGCTTGAGTTCAAGGATAGGTGCCTGAATTATAGATGGAAGCAATTTGTTAGTCGAAATGGGAATGGACTCACGGTTAGTATACTTACCATCAAGCTTAGGTGAGGACTCAAGGGCAGCCACAACTTCAAGTAATTCCTCACTAGGGGGCACGGCATGGGATGAATCTTGTATGCCGTGGGCATGCATGCAATCTGCCCCCTTTGTTTTGAGTTCCATGCCTCGTGTAATGACTTTTTCAAGCGCATCGTCATTCAAATCGTCGAGATATCCCTGCGCCAAAGAGTCTATTATATCAATAGAAAAGCATGAATGGTCCTCACTAGGGTATTTAATGGAATCAGAAAGATTAAAATTAACAACTTCCCCATCGAATTCCATGGACAAAGTTCCACTATACACGTCAATCTTCGTCCGGGCCATCTTCATGAATGGCCTTCCAAGTAGAATGGGCAGCGAAGGAGCATGGTCCAATTCATCCATTTCGAGGACATAGAAATCCGCCGGGAAGACCAAATGATTAACCTGCACAAGAACATCTTCCAAAACTCCCTTTGGATAGGCGTTAGATCTATCGGCCAATTGTATTATTACCCCATCATTTTTCAATGCTCCTAAGTTCATAGATGCATAAATGGAATATGGCATAACATTTATAGAAGCACCTAAATCAAGCATGGCAGATTCAAATCTAATATTCCCAATGACACAAGGAATGGTAAAGCTACCTGGATCCTTGCATTTGGGAGGTAGTTTGCGTTGCAAGATGGCGGACACATTCTCACCTACCTTTACCACTTCCTTAGTCGACATCCTCTTCCTAGTGGTACACAACTCCTTCAAGAACTTAGCATACCTCGGAACTTGCTTGATTGCATCTAACAAAGGTATGTTAACTTGAACTTTCCTAAAGGTTTCAAGGATATCCTTTTCTGCCTCTTCTTTCTTCGTTTGCATGAACCTACTAGGAAAAGGCACATTTGAAGGGAAAACATTAGTATGAACCGAATTTGACACATTCTTACCTTTGTGGGACAAATTGGGCAGATTTGGGACCATAGGGACTTGCGGCAAAGGTGGAATCACCTTTGCCATGGGCAACCTTGTTTCCTCCTCTTCCATTTGCAAAATTTCATCCTCGTTATGACCTGTTTTTGATGTAGGACCTGCCCCAACTTCCTTACCACTTCTTAGGGTGATTGCTTTGGCTGATTCGAAACCTCCCTTCGGATTTGGAATGGTGGAACTAGGGAGTTGTCCGGGATCTCGAAACTTACCTACAAACTCGGCAATCTGCCCAATTTGTTTCTCAAGTTGATCCACCCTCTTATCTTGGTTTTGCATAGCCTTCGCTTGATCTTCCTGCCCATTAGACAACTTAGTTAGTATCTTAAGAAGTGCATCATTGTCAAGAGACGTACCTAAGGCACTTGGGCCGGATTGGGCTTGATTTTGGGGTGGGCCGTAGGTTTTGGGAAAGAACCCCGGGGGTTGTTGCCTAAAGCCTCCTTGGTTCTGAGGTTGCTGGGAATCCCTCCACTTGAAATTTGGGTGGTCTCGCCACCCCGGATTATACGTGTTGGAGTATGGATCATGTCTTGACTGATTGTGGCTTTGAAACCCAATGGCATTCGCACTCTCCCATCCGCCATTCTCGATGGGTTGAGGACACTTTTCGGAGGCATGTCCTTGGATAGAACATACGCCACATACCACAGGTCCTTGCATCTTCATTCCCTCGGCCATCTGTGAAACAATAGAAATAAGATTAGCCAATTGTGAATGAAGATCGGACGTTGAACTTACCTCATGTACTTGGTGCCGTGGGGGTCCTCTTTGGCCTACACCCTCGTACTGTTGAGCGTTCAACGCTCTAGTAGCAATCAAGACCTTGGCAGCCATGGGTGTTTTGTCCACCAATGCTCCCCCCGCCGAAGCATCAAGCATTTGACGTTCTAGAGGTAGGAGACCCTCGTAGAAATATTGCAAGAGCAACTCCTCCTTCATCTGATGCTGTGGACAAGAAGCAATAAGTGATTTAAATCGTTCATAATACGTAGGAAAAGACTCACCTTCTTCTTGCTGGATTCCGCTTATCTTTTTGTGTAGGAGGATGATGCGAGAAGTTGGAAAGAACTTCTCCAAGTACGCTCTCTTCATACTCTCCCAAGAAGTGACAGTGCCGGGAGCTAACTCATATAACCAATCTTTGGCTTTATCCATCAAAGAGAATGGAAAAGCCTTCATCTTCAAGATATTTCCGTCAACAGTGACGGGAGTCATACTAGAGCAAACTACTTCAAATTCTTTCAAATGTTTGTTAGGATCTTCCATGGACAAGCCATGGTATTTAGGAATATGATGAAGCAAACTTGACTTTAATTCAAACTCATCCGTCTTACTTTGGGCAGCCGTGGGGTATTGAATGCACAAGGGTGCGGCATTATCCAAACCTGAGGCGGAAAACTCCTTGAGTGTACGGTTGTCCACCGCCATGCCTTGGACTTCTTCAAATATCCCTGCCGTGGCTTACTCTTCCTCTTCTTGTACGTTTTCTTCAAGGTCAGATTCGGAATTTGGTGGATGGTGTTCTTGCTGGTTTCTAGCTTTTCTCAACTTCCTCTCAAAATCGTCGTCAAAATCCAAGATGTTCGCACGAATCGGTTGAGAGCTTCTAGTCATACATTAGTACCTAAGAAACAAGAAACAAAATTAGGTCAGAAACTTAAACAAAGTCAGAAACAAAGTGAAATAAAAGAAACAAAAACAATCCAAGGGATTAGCAAAATTGCTAATCCCCGGCAATGGCGCCAAAAATTTGATGCGAAATAGATAAGCACACAAATTAAAACCCTCTTTTTGTCAAATTGTAGTAAAGATGTAAGTAGGGATCGTTCTTAACTGGGGATTAGGAGGGATTGCAAAATCACTTGGAAACTGACTCAAAAATGTAAAATAAAGTTTGAAACACTAAACTAGACTCAAAGAATGCAAAACTAAAAGTTAAAACACTTAAACAAACCTAAAACCCAAAACAGCAACTAGAAGACTCAAAACTGCCTAAAAACCACTTTCTGGGCAGTTTTGAGCACCTACACTAATTTGGACGAAATTGGATGAAAACTTGAATCAAAATACTTAGAAACACAAATCAAAACACTTTCTAACTAATCTAAGACTTCAAATTAAAGGGGGATTTGTTTTGGACGAAAATTTAACATAAAACAAAAACTTTAAACTAAACAGATTGTAGAATGTTTTTGGATAAAAAGGATGGATAAAAGGCTAGTTAGGAGGTTCTTCTCCACACATGTCACACTTGCAAACAAAACGATTTTCAGTTGTTCTTCCAATAAATTATAAATACTCAACGCCCCAAATTAACCGTGAATTGCACTAATTAACCCTTAGTTTTTCCACAAGTTATTAAGTTGGATGATTGCATACGACAACCCAAAACATTCCCTACAAGTTCCCTACATGAATTGCATAATAGAGATACAAGCAAGAATCATTAAGTTCTATGAAAAACATAAGCATTGACGAAGCATTCGTTACTATGAATTGCATGAAACTTATGCTAAGAATTCATTCAACGCGATTGTTTTCAAGCGACCTTCACTACTTGTGATTATAAGATTGTAACTATTAGGTGAAACTCCCTCATAATCTAGCATCATATTCATGCATGAAAACTAAGCGTGCACTCTCAATCAACATACACAAATAAGTTATCAATCAAATAGATGAACGAATTGAATCCACAACTTATGAAATAACAACTGAATGTAATCAAATCATATTGCAAGCATGTACATGGTTTCGAATTCCCCCCTAACCAAGGGGTTTTAGTTTCTCATACTCACAACACAAAGAATATCAAAATTAAACATGGAATTCAACGGAAAGACAACACCTAAAACGTTCCAGCAATCCTCAATTGAATGGCATGAACGTCCCAAGCTTTTTCTCCTCCTCTTGTCTGCGGCACAAGAACTAGGACAGGTTCTAGGGGTTATTTAGATGGATGAGTAGGTAAGGAATGATATGATAGTGTTTAGGGGACATGGGGGTTGCGGCAAAGTGTGAAAATATGGCAGATTGGTGGAGGAAGGCTGCGGCAAGGGGGCTGAATGTATTTTGACGAATTTCTGATTTGTGGAGAGGGTGATGGTGGCTGATTAGTGTTTGTAGAATGGGAGAGAATGGAGGGAATGGTAGAGGGTTGCACGGATTGAAGGGTGGAGAATGGGTTGGTGGCTGCGGCTTGAATGTATGGGAGATATGTGATGCACGGGTTTTTGGGGAGAATGGTGGCTGAATGAAATTAGGGTCAATGGAAAATGCACGGATTGGGAGAATGAATGGGGTGTGACGGCTAGTGAATGAATGGGTGAGATTCTAGGGTGAATTAAAGGGTGCGGCTGAGATGGATTAAAAGGCTTAGAGTTAAAATGTGAATGATTAATGGGAAGGCACGGCTTAGAAAGGGAATTAGGTTTTTGTGGCTGAATTTCTGAATATATGTAGAATAGGGTGCGGCTAGGTTGTAAATCTAGGGTTATTAGGGTGAATGGCTGAGATTAAAACTAGAACATTAGGTGCGGCATGGGCTTAGGGTAGATGGATTAGGGTTTAACTTGGCAGAAATTAAATGATTAGGCCCTAAGGTGCGGCTGATTAAGTGGGCTAAGATTAGGGTTTAGGTGCGGCATAGGCTTAGGGTCCACAAGGAGTTAGGGTTTAGGTCATCTAAAAGCCCAAAGCCAAGAATAGAAACTCACGACAATGGAAACCTCCAAGAATAGAAACTTCCAACTTTAGAAACTTTGGTTGCCAATTCCGACTTCTTTGCTCTTCACTTTCATTTCTTCATTTCTTAAGCTCCTTTGACCTTCAACCACGTCCATTCCTCGTGCTCCATTTGCATACACCACATTCCAGCTCAGTTTTGCTCCAAAAGCTCCAAATTGCCTCATTTCATGTAATATGTCCTTTAAACCTGAAAACACATGAAAGTAGCTTAAAAGACTACTTTAACGAAGAAAACATAACAAAAATGCATAAGAACTAGCTAACTAAGGCGCATAAATATGCTCCTATCACTCACCACGGCACCAATCATCACTCCACCAGATTGGTCCATTCCCTTTGAATTGATGTGCGATGCATCGGATTATGCCCTTGGTGATAGGAGCATATTCATGCGACTTAATGAGCTTGTTCTCGTGCATTTATGTTGTGTTTACTTAGTTATTTTAGTGTTTAAGGCTAGTTTTGTGTATTTTCAGATTATAAGGCCAAAGTATGCAAGAAGATGCAAATTGGAGCCTTTTGGAGCAAAAGAGGAATGAATGAGTTGAAGACTTGAAGAAACGATGAATTCCTACCAAAACGAGGATTCCTACTTAAACAAGGACTCCTACTTGAAGTAAGAAAGTTAACCCTAAGTTTCCCGTTTTGGTAACCTTTCCTAATCTTAAACGTCCATATTTTCTAGCCACTTTGAAGTCCTTTTAGGCACTTTAGGACACAAAACGAAGGCCCTAGGGCCCTTAACACCCTTTGCCGTGCCCAATCCCTTTCTTTCCTTCCCTTGCCGTGCAAGGGGGGGTATTTAGGTCCAATATCATTCACTTAAACCCTATTACCCACCTTCCTACAACCTTGCCGCAGCCTTCCCACCATTCCCCACTCCATTCCACACCTCCATACACCATCCACACCCCTTGCCGCACACCTTTACCACCCTAAACCCATCTATAACCCAGAAACTCACCCCAAATCATCCAAAACCATCTCTGCCGCAGCAAGGAGAAGAAGAAAGAGGAACTTAGACGCGCAGAAATTCAAGTGGATTCGTTGGGCGTTCTAGGTGTAATCAATCCTTTGTTCCTTATGTTTAAATTCAATTTTATTTCTCTTTCTGTGAACATGAGAGGCTAACTCCCTAATTAGCTAGGGGGTGATTCGAAACCATGTTTATGCTTGCAATATGAATTGATTACCTTTGGTTGGAATTTCATGAGTTGTGGATTCAATTTGTTTAACTATTTGATTGATAACTTATTTATGTATGTTTATTGAGAGTGCACGCTTAATTTTCATGCATGAATATGACGCTAGAATATAAGTGAGTTTCACCTAATAGTTATGAACTTATATTCACAAGTAGTGGAGGTTGCTTATAAACAATCACGTTAAATGAATTCTTGGCACTAGTTTCATGCTCATCATAGTAACGAATGCCTCGTCAACACTTATAGTTTTCATGATGCTTAATGATCTTTGATTGTATCTTTATTGTGCTTTTCACGTAAAGGACTTTTGGAGAATGTTTTGAATTGCGTATGCGCTAACCCATCCAATTCATTAACTTAAGGAGAACTTGACGGTTAATTTAAGCGGACCTAATTAACCCGGGGTGTTGAGTTTCATAATTTATCGAAAGACCAACTGAAAATCATCTTGTATGCAAGTGTAACATGTGTGGAGAAGAACCTTCTAGCTAGCATTCATCCATATTTTCATCACATTCATATCTACATTCTGCCTTAGTTGCAATCTGTGCATTTTACTTAATTTCGTCAAAAACTCAATCCCCCTTTACTTTAGTGTCCAATTTAGTTAGAAAGTGTCTTAGTTTGTGTTTATAAGTGTTTTGATTCAATTTATTACACAAATTCGTCCAAATTCACCAAAGTGCTCAAAACTGCCCAGAAAGTGTTTTTAAGGCAGTTTTAAGTGTTTTGGGTGCTGTTTGAGTCTTTTGGTTTGTTTTAGTGTTTTTATTGTTTAGTTTTGCATTCTTTGAGTCTAGTTTAGTGTTTTAAACTTTATTTTACGTTTTTGAGTCAGTTTCCAAGTGATTTTGCAATCCCTCCTAATCCTCGGTTAAGAACGATCCCTACTTATACATATACTACAATTGTCACAAGAGGGTTTTAATTTGTGTGCTTATTTAGTTCGCATCAAATTTTTGGCGCCGTTGCTGGGGATTAGCAACTTTGCTAATCCCTTGGATTGTTACTTTCTGTTTAGTTTTATTTTGTTAAAGTTTCTGACCTTGTTTTGTTTTTCTTGTTTTAGGTACTAGTGTATGACTCGGAGTTCTCAACCTATTCGCGAGGATATCTTGGACTTTGACAGCGATTTTGAGAGGACTCTGAGACGAAGGAAGAAGCACCACGAGTCAAATCCACCAAGCCCGGAACCTGAGCTTGAAGAACAAGTCCTAGAAAAGGAGGAGGAACCCACATGAAGGATCTTTGAAGAACCACAAGTCATGGCTGTGGACACCCAGACACTCAAGGAGCTTTCCGCTTCGGGATTGGATAATGCCGCACCCTTGTGTATCCAATATCCCCCACCGGCCGAAGGCAAGACCGAGGAGTTCGAGTTGAAGTCAAGCTTGCTCCACCACATTCCGAAGTACCATGGGTTGTCCATGGAGGATCCGAACAAGCATGACTCCCGTCAACGTCGACGGAAGCATTTTGAAGATGAAGGCTTTTCCATTCTCTTTAATGGACAAAGCCAAGGATTGGTTGTAGGACTTAGCTCCCGGAACCGTCACATCATGGGAGAGCATGAAGAGGGCATTTCTGGAGAAGTTTTTCCCAACTTCTCGAATCATCCTTTTACGTAAAAGGATAAGTGGAATTCAGCAAGATGAAGGTGAGTGTTTTCCTACGTATTATGAACGTTTTAAATCTCTTGTTGCTTCTTGTCCACAGCATCAGATGAAGGAGGAGTTGCTTCTGCAATACTTCTATGAGGGGCTCCTACCAATTGAACGACAAATGCTCGACGCATCGGCGGGTGGAGCATTGGTGGACAAGACACCCATGGCGGCCAAGGTCTTGATCGCGAACCGAGCGTTGAACGCTCAACAATATGAAGGAGTAGGACAAAGAGGACCTCCACGGCAGCAAGTGCATGAGGTAAGTTCCACACATCCGATATTCATTCACAGTTAGCTAATCTTACTTCCATTGTGTCTCAGATGGCCGAAGGAATGACGATGCAAGGACCAATTGTATGCAGGGTGTGTTCTATCCAAGGACATGCTTCTGAGAAGTGCCCACAACTCATAGAAAATGGTGGATGGGAAAGCGCCAACGCAATTGGATTTCAGGGCCAAAACCAACCAAGGAACGATCCGCACTCGAACACTTATAATCCAGGTTGGAGAGACCACCCGAACTTCAAATGGAGGGAGCCCCAACAACCACCACAACAAGGAGGCTTTAGGCAACAACCCCCGGGCTTCTTCACCAAGCCATACGCACCCACACATACTCCACAACCATCTGCCCCAAATGCTTCAGGTACGTCCCTAGACAATGATACACTTCTTAAGTTACTAACTAAGTTGTCTCAGGGGCAAGAGAATCAAGCCAAAGCAATGCAAAATCAAGAAAAGAGGGTGGATCAATTGGAGAAGCAAGTTGGGCAGATGGCGGAGTTTGTAAGGCAATTCCGAGACCAAGGCAAGCTCCCAAGCTCTACCATTCCAAACCCGAAGGGAGGCTTTGAAACCGCCAATGCAATCACCTTAAGAAGTGGCAAGGAAGTTGGAACCACCCCACAACCACCAAAATCAAGCCAAGAAGAGGATGAAAAGCTGTTGCAAGAGGAAGAAAGGAAGGGCAAAGCCACGGAAAGGGTAGAGCAACCTTTGCCGCAACCACTTCAAGCTCCTAGGCCGTCCAACAAATGTAAGGTAGGTCCAAACTCAATTGTTTCTAATGTGATTCCACCAAACGTGCCTTTTCCTAGCAGGTTTATGCAAACAAAGAAGGAGGAGCAGGAAAAAGACATTCTGGAGACGTTTCGGAAAGTCCAAGTAAACATTCCATTACTTGATGCCATTAAGCAAGTGCCCAGGTATGCAAAGTTTTTAAAAGAGTTATGCACAACTAGGAAAAGAATTTCAAACAAGGAAGTTGTGAAAGTAAGTGAAAATGTATCCGCGGTTTTGCAACGAAAGTTACCTCCAAAATGTAAGGATCCAGGGAGCTTTACTATCCCATGCATAATTGGAAACACTAAATTTGAACAATGCATGTTAGATTTAGGTGCTTCTATTAATGTCATGCCATATTCATGCGACTTAATTAGCTTGTTCTCGTGCATTTATGTTGTGTTTACTTAGCTATTTTAGTGTTTAAGGCTACTTTTGTGTATTTTCAGATTATAAGGCCAAAGTGTGCAAGAAGATGCAAATTGGAGTCTTTTGGAGCGAAAGAGGAATGAATGAGTTGAAGACTTGAAGAAACGATGAATTCTTACTCCAACGATGAATTGATGCAAGAATTACTTGACACTCAAATTAAACCCTCGTTTGACAATTGTAGTAGAATGGATAAGTGAGGGATCGTTCTAGACTGGGGATTAGGAGGGCTTGCTAAAACCTTCTAAATTGACTTAAAAACATAAAAACTCAATATAAAACACTATTTAATGCTCGAAGAAAGCAAAACTAAAAATAAGAAAGATTAAGACTAAGACTTCAACGAAATAGGGGGGATTGGATTTGGACGAATTTAAACTAAAATGGATACTTGGAAACAAAACAAATTGTAAATATGGATAGATTGTAAACAAGTGTTGTGAAATTAGATGGTTGGTGAATTAGCTAGAGGTTCTTTCTCCACACATGATATTTATGCATATGAATCAATTTCCAGTTATTCCTTCATTGAATTATGAACGACAATGCCCCAAATTAACCGTGACATCACTAGTTAACCCTCAGATTTTCCTTATATTATTGGATTGGATGGCATCATTCGACAACCCAAAATATTCTCAAAAGTTCCCTACATGTCATCATAATAGAGATACAATCGAAGATCATTAAGAATAATGAAAACCATAAGCATTGACAAAGCATTTGCAACTATGACATCATGTTACTCATGCTAAGAATTAAACTTAACGCGATCGTGACAAGCGACCTTCACTACTTTCAAGTATAAGTTAGTAACGATTATGTGAAACCTTCTTAAACTTTAGCCACATATTCATGCATGCTAATTAAGTGTCGACCCTCAATCAACAAACACAAATAAGTTAATCATCAAATAGTTAAGCCAATTGCATTCACGAATCAAGAGTTCATAACCGGAATTCATCAATTCATATTACATAAATAATCATGGTATTGAAATCACCCCTAGCCTAAAAGGGTTTAGTTCCTCATAACTTTGAAATCAAAGAAACACCTAAACATTCCAACAACTCAAACTTGAATTGTATGAACGTTTAGGCACTCTTCTCTTCCATTCCTCATATTACAAAACAAAGAGAATTGAATTTAAATATTGAAATCAAAGAAACGCGTAAACATTCCAACAACTCAAACGTGAATTGTATGAACGTTTAGGCCCTCTTATCTTCCTCTTTATTGTGGCACAAGGACTAAGGGATGTTGTTGGTGTGTTGAATGGATTGGGGGATTATGGAAATGGATGAGGAGTGGTGGAGAAAATGGAGAGAAACTCACGGCTAGGGAGAAGATGGAAGTGTTTGTGGTGTGTTGTGTATGAAATGAGATGATTCTTGAATGAATGAATGCAAGGGTATTTATAGGAGGAGTGGAGATGTATATGGCTATTTGTTTAAGGTGTTTGTGGTTGCAATGATGAAGAATTGCATGTGGAAATAAAAGGGAAAATGTGGTGAAATGATGAAGTAGGAAGGTGGAAATGCATGTGAGATGTTGGAAAGGAAATGGGAATATGAGTAGGCCATGGCATGGGAGTTGTTTTGTTGGTGTAAATGTGCCATGGTTGCAATGATGAAGAATAAAGGGTGCATGTGGGGTGGAATTGAATGAATGCAAAGTGAATGAATAATGAAATGAGTTAAAGAGGGAGAATGTGGTGAAATGATGAAGTAGGAAGGTGGAAATGCATGTGACTTGTTTGTGGAATAAAGAATGAATGGTGGAATGATGAAGAGTTGCATAAAGAATGCATGTAGGGTTAGCTAGGTTGGCTTTGTTTGGGTGCATGTGTGTTAATGGTGGTTTTGCATGTGAATTGATGGATTGTTTTTGATGGAATGGATGGTTCTTTGCATGGCTTTTGAAGTGATTGTGGGCTTTGGAATTGGAAGGAAATGCATGGCCTTGGGGTTGGTTTAAGAGAGAATGGGCTAGGCCCTTTGTTTTATGTCCAAAATGAATACAAGGCCTTCAAATTCGTCCAACACTTTGGCTCCAATCATATGCTATCCATTCCAAGCCCAATTTTGCTCCAAAATGCTCCAAAATGCATCTTTTTGCTTCCTTAGCCATATGAACCTAAAAACACACGAAAATGGCTTAAACTACTAAAACAACTATGAATTAACAACATAGATGCACGAAAACAAGCTAAGTAAGTCGCCTAAATATGCTCCTATCATGAATTCCTACCAAAACGAGGAATCCTACTCAAACAATGATTCCTATTTGAAGTAAGAAAGTTAACCCTAAGTTTCCCGTTTTGGTAACCTTTCCTAATCTAAACGTCCATATTTTCTAGCCACTTTGTAGGCCTTGTATCCACTTTAGTACACAAGACCAAGGCCCTAGCCCAATTTCCAACCCATGCCGTGCCTTTAGCCCAATTCCCTTCCCTTGCCGTGCAAGGGGGGGTAGTTTTGTCCCATTTTATGCACCAAAAACCTAACCCTAAACCCTAGCCGCACCCTAGGGTGATTATTCATTCATTCTTCTTATTTTCAGCCACAAAAACATCTCAGCCGCAAGTCCCCATTCATTCACCCTAATCCCTCTAATTCCAATATCAGCCGCACCCTTTTAGACACCCTATGGTATTTCCCTATCCATTGATTCAATAAATCCATCTCAGCCGTACCTTGTTCCTAACCCTAGAGCCTATTCTATTCACTTCTAATTCAGATTATCATTCAGCCACCATCATACACATATTTCACCCTAGCTGCTCACATTCATTCACTCTTCATTATTCACCTTAAAATCCCATAAGCCGTCAGCCCCCTCTCATTCATTCTACACACTCATCAGCCATTCACCCTAATTCTCTCCCAAAAACCGTGCAGCCACCACCACCCAAAACCATTGCCGCAGCCTTCCCCCTTCATTCCAGCCATCTTCCACACCTTTCTCACCATTGCCGCAGCCATCTCCACCCTTCCAGCCACCTTCCACACCTTCACACAACTTCCCATCACCTTGCCGCACCACCAAACCTCCCTAAATCCATCCCTAACCCAGAAAACCATTCAAAAACACCATAAAATCTCTCTGCCGCAGCAAGGAAAGGAGAAGGAGGAGCTTGGACGCGCAGAAATTCAAGTGGATTCGTTGTGCGTTCTAGGTGTAATCCATCTTTTGTTCGTTATGTTAAAATTCAATTTTATTTCTCTTTCTGTGAACATGAGGGGCTAAATCCCTAATTAGCTAGGGGGTGATTCGAAACCATGTTTATGCTTGCAATATGAATTGATTACATTTGGTTGGAATTTCATGAGTTGTGGATTCAATTTGTTTAACTGTTTGATTGATAACTTATTGATGTATGTTTATTGAGAGTGCACGCTTAATTTTCATGCATGAATATGATGCTAGAATATAAGTGAGTTTCACCTAATAGTTATGAACTTATATTCACAAGTAGTGGAGGTTGCTTATAAACAATCGCGTTAAATGAATTCTTGGCACTAGTTTCATGCTCATCATAGTAACGAATGCCTCGTCAACACTTATAGTTTTCATGATGCTTAATGATCTTTGATTGTATCTTTATTGTGCTTTCACGTAAGGGACTTTTGGAGAATGTTTTGAATTGCGTATGCGCTAATCCATCCAATTCATTAACTTAAGGAAAACTTGACGGTTAATTTAAGCGGACCTAATTAACCCGGGGTGTTGAGTTTCATAATTCATCGAAAGACCAACTGAAAATCATCTTGTATGCAAGTGTAACATGTGTGGAGAAGAACCTTCTAGTTAGCATTCATCCCTATTTTCATCACATTCATATTTAGATTCTGCCTTTAATTACAATCTGTGCATTTAGTTTAATTTCGTCAAAACCTCAATCCCCCTTTACTTTCGTGTCCAATTTAGTTAGAAAGTGTCTTAGTTTGTGTTTATAAGTGTTTTGATTCAATTTGTTACACAAATTCGTCCAAATTCACCAAAGTGCTCAAAACTGCCCAGAAAGTGTTTTTAAGGCAGTTTTGAGTGTTTTGGGGCTGTTTTGAGTCTTTTGATTTGTTTTAGTGTTTTAAGTGTTTAGTTTTGCATTCTTTGAGTCTCGTTTAGTGTTTTAAACTTTATTTTACGTTTTTGAGTCAGTTTCCAAGTGATTTTGCAATCCCTCCTAATCCCCGGTTAAAAACGATCCCTACTTATACATATACTACAATTGTCACAAGAGGGTTTTAATTTGTGTGCTTATTTAGTTCGCATCAAATTTTTGGCGCCGTTGCCGGGGATTAGCAACTTTGCTAATCCCTTGGATTGTTTACTTTCTGTTTATTTAGTTATGTTGTTAAAGTTTCTGACCTTGTTTTGTTTTTCTTGTTTTAGGTACTAGTGTATGACTCGGAGTTCTCAACCTATTCGTGAGGATATCTTGGACTTTGACAGCGATTTTGAGAGGACTTTGAGACGAAGGAAGAAGCACCACGAGTCAAATCCACCAAGCCCGGAACCTGAGCTTGAAGAACAAGTCCTAGAAGAGGAGGAGGAACCCACGGCAAGGATCTTTGAAGAACCACAAGGCATGGCCGTAGACACCCGGATACTCAAGGAGCTTTCCGCTTCGGGATTGGATAACGCCGCACCCTTGTGTATCCAATATCCCCCACCGGCCGAAGGCAAGACCGAGGAGTTTGAGTTGAAGTCAAGCTTGCTCCACCACATTCCAAAGTACCATGGGTTGTCCATGGAGGATCCGAACAAGCATCTAAAGGAATTCGAGGTGGTGTGCTCAAGTATGACTCCCGTCAACGTCGACGGAAGTAATTTGAAGATGAAGGCTTTTCCATTCTCTTTAATGGACAAAGCCAAGGATTGGTTGTACAATTTAGCTCCCGGAATCGTCACATCATGGGAGAGCATGAAGAGGGCATTTCTGGAGAAGTTTTTCCCAACTTCTCGAATCATCCTTTTACAAAAAAGGATAAGTGGAATTCAACAAGATGAAGGTGAGTCTTTTCCTACGTATTATGAACGTTTTAAATCTCTTGTTGCTTCTTGTCCACAGCATCAGATGAAGGAGGAGTTGCTTCTGCAATACTTCTACGAGGGGCTCCTACCAATTGAACGACAAATGCTCGACGCATCGGCGGGTGGAGCATTGGTGGACAAGACACCCATGGCGGCCAAGGTCTTGATCGCGAACCGAGCGTTGAACGCTCAACAATACGAAGGAGTAGGCCAAAGAAGACCCCCACGGCAGCAAGTGCATGAGGTAAGTTCCACACCCGATATTCATTCACAGTTAGCTAATCTTACTTCCATTGTGTCTCAGATGGCCGAAGGAATGAGGATGCAAGGACTGATTATATATAGGGTGTGTTCGATCCAAGGACATGCTTCTGAGAAGTGCCCACAACTCATTGAAAATGGTGGATGGGAAAGCGCCAACGCAATTGGATTTCAGGGCCAAAACCAACCAAGGAACGATCCGTACTCGAACACTTATAATCCAGGTTGGAGAGACCACCCGAACTTCAAGTGGAGGGAGCCCCAACAACCACCACAACAAGGAGGCTTTAGGCAACAACCCCCAGGCTTCTACAACAAGCCATACGTCCCCACACAAGCACCTCCACAATCTGCCCAAACAAGTTCAGGTAACACTTTAGATAATGATACACTTCTTAAGTTACTAACGAATTTGTCTCAGGGGCAAGAAAATCAAGCCAAAGCCATGCAAAACCAAGATAAGAGGGTGGAGTAATTGGAGAAACAAATTGGGCAGATTGCAGATTTTGTAGGGAAGTTTCGTGAGCAAGGCCAACTTCCTAGTTCTACCATTCCAAACCCCAAAGGAGGCTTCGAAAGTGCAAAGGCCATACTCTTGAGAAGTGGAAAAGAAGTCGGGGCAGGTCCTACACCATCACCATCAGATCTTAATGAGGACGAAAAACTAAGAATTAAAGAGGAGGAAGCAAGCAACCCCACGGCAAAGGTGGAAACACCTTTGCCGCAAGTTTGTATTGATCCAAAAGTGTCCAATTCGGCCAAAAAGGGTAAGAATGTGTCAAATTTAGTTCCTACTAATATTGTTCCTTCGAATGTGCCTTTTCCTAGTAGGTTCATGCAAGCGAAGAAAGAAGAAGCCGAGAAGGACATCCTTGAGACGTTTCGGAAAGTTCAAGTGGACATACCCCTTTTGGATGCAATCAAGCAAGTCCCGAGGTACGCCAAATTCTTAAAGGAGCTTTGCACTACGAGGAAGAGGATGTCGACCAAGGAAGTGGTAAAGGTAGGTGAAAATGTCTCTGCCATCTTGCAACGCAAACTACCCCCCAAATGCAAAGATCCGGGTAATTTTACCATTCCTTGTGTGATAGGTAATACTCGTTTTGAATCTGCCATGCTAGACTTAGGTGCTTCTATAAATGTTATGCCATATTCAATTTATGCATCTATGAACTTAGGAGTATTGAAAAATGATGATGTAATTATACAATTGGCCGATAGATCTAATGCTTATCCAAAGGGAGTTTTGGAAGATGCGTTAGTGCAAGTAAATCATATAATCTTTCCGGCGGACTTTTATGTGCTCGAGATGGATGAATCGGACCATGCCCCTTCGTTGCCAATCCTACTTGGCCGGCCATTTATGAAGACGGCTCGGACAAAGATTGATGTGTTTAATGGAATGTTGTCCATGGAATTTGATGGGGAAGTTGTTAATTTTAGTCTTTCTGATTCTATTAAGTATCCTAGTGAGGATCATTCATGTTTCTCCATTGATATAATTGACTCTTTGGCGCAGGGATATCTTGAAGATTTGAACGCCGATGCACTTGGAAATGTCATTACCCGAAGCATGGAACTCAAAACCAAGGGAGGAGAGCTTTTGATAACCCACGGCACACACACTCCATTGCATGCCGTGCCTCCAAGTGAGGAATGCCTTGAGTTGGTTGCTGCCCTAGAGTCACTGCCTAGGCACGAGGGTAAGTTTTCTAACTTTGAGTCAATTCCCATTTCGACTAATAAGTTGCTTCCATCCATAGTTCAGGCACCTCTCCTTGATCTCAAACCACTACCAAGCCATTTGAAGTACATTTTCTTGGGGGAAGAGGAGACATTACCGGCCATTATTTCTTCATCACTCACGGCACAAGAAGATGGGAGTGCATGTGGCTGCAATGGATTAAAGGATGGGAGTGCATGTGGCTGCAATGGATTAAAGGATGGAAGTGCATGTGGCTCTAATGTAGCCTTCTAGAAATCAGGTTTTTAGGCCCCCTTGCAACTCCCTAACTGAATTCAAGCCTTTCAAATTCGTCCATCCTCATGCCTCCATGCTTGCACTACCCAATCTTGGCCCAAAAATGCTCTAGAATGCTCCAAATTGCTTCTTTTTGCATACTTTGACACTAAAACCTGAAATTGCACGAAAATAACTTTAAACACTATAATTAACATAGTTTAGCTAATTAGATGCAAGAAAACAAGCTAACTAAGTCGTATAAATATGCTCCTATCAATTTCCCCCACACTTAGCTTTTGCTAGTCCTCGAGCAAAACAAAACAAACAAAACATAACGAAACGAAACAAAACAAACAAAAGACAATCTAAACCTTCTAACGTTGCCTCCGGGATTTCCAATGCACATGACATGTTAAAATTCGTTATCTCCACAGATTTTAGTCATCTTCACACTTAAGTACATTCTTACTCATAGTCACCACATACTAGTTCACAATTAGGCATTTAAAACCATGTTTTGAATGTAGTAACATGCTTTTAGAGAATTTGCTCAATTCCTTACAAGATATGCACTCAATTTTCACTCAGATTTTCTAACTCCACACCCTACACTAGGTATATGTGAGGAGATTGATGTAAATATGAATTCTAACACTCACATATGTTATATCAAAGAAAGCATTTTCTGGATTTACGACAATGACATGAATATCATCTCATGAATGGAATGCTACTACTTAGAATGAGAACCAGTGATTCCATATGCTCATACCAAATTCAAACTCCACAAATTGAACACATAACATCAAGATAGAAGTTGAGGGTTGTAACGGGGCTAAGGGTAATGGTTTAACAAAGAAAGGTAAAGTAAAACAAAGGTTCTTAAAATAATAGGAAGCGAAGTAATGAAATTGACACTTAAACTCACTTTTAATGGCAGAAATCAACTTTTAAACACAAGGGAAGATTCATGCAACAACTAGGGTCAAATTCAGTCTTTTGGACCCTTACTTCAATAACCAATACTTGTGAGATCATTCTCACTTATTTTTCAACTCTTTTTCTTTCTTTTCAACACTTTTCTATTTTCTTTTTATTTTTCCACGAATTTTTTTTTTCTTTTTTTTTTTCTTTATTTCATTCTTTGGCCGTGCCCTATTATCTTCCCCCACACTTATTTTCTGCAATATATTGATCAAAAGGAGTTCATTCTAAGTCATGCTTCACTATCTTTTAAGAACAAGGGTGTGGATTGTCCTAAACTAGGCTAGGTGAAGATAATGTGGGTAAACAAAGAATAAAGGCTAAACAAGGCTCAACGGGGTTAAAACTTACAACATATACGAAATATGGGAAGTAAGGCTATTTGGCTATGGTGGCAACTACACAACTTCATCTTGATATATGTTATGCAATTCAATGTCATGCTTTGAATGAAACGGATATAAGTTCTAGCATTTAGTTCTATCATGATACAATTGCATTCTAAGTAGCAACCAAGCAAGGAATAATGAGATCATGCAACAACTTTAGAAAACAAAGAATCACAGATTATAACTCTCCAAAGAAGGTAATGGCTCGAGTCTCACAGGGTTGTAGCGTTTGTTTGAGTTCCTTCCTTCAAGCATGTTACAAAAACGAATTTTTCTTTTATGATTGCATGTGAAGTCATACATTATAACCATAACCAAGCATATACCAAGAGTAAATCAAACTTTTCTCTATGTTTATAACTCTTTTTAACCGTCATGCAATTACAAACCAAATCCTTATCATTGTGTTGGAAGGTACCCTAAGACACAAACACACAAAAACGACTCAAAACACTCTTTTTAGGCTTTTCAAAACATGTTTTTCAAATTTTTATGTGATTTTCTGAGTTTATAAAACAAAACATACTAAAACACTCTAAAACATCTTAAAAACACCTTAAAACAGCAAGGAACAACATTTGAAGTTATGGGTGATAAAATCCCACGAATTTGTATCAAATATACTTAGTTACCCCCCCCCACACTTAAATCAAACATTGTTCTCAATGTTTTAAGCATAGATTCACACAAAACATAAGTAAACACACAAACAGCAACTAAACATAATAAACATGGCAGAATGTATCTAACAAAGAGAAGAGTTTAGGGATGCAAATCTGGTTATGGAGTGTAAATTCCATCTTCTCCTTGGTAATTGCATTGAGGCTTGATCGTGAGTTTTTCCACAGGCTAATCTTGAACTGGGCTGGAGGATTCTGACACATGGCAGGCAAGCACGAGGTGGAGGTGATGACCTGTTTCTTTGTTCAATCTTTCTAATTCGTATTCAAGAGGGTAGATTGGAAGACTTACTCCAAGTGCCGGCTGATTGCTCTTTTCACTTTGCCATGCAAGTAATAACAAAGACAAAGGAAAAGACAGGGAAAGATCATGATATGAGATACCTTTGCTTTCGCCCTTGATGATATGAGATGCCTTTGCTTTTGAAGAAACAGCGAATGAATCAGCACATATATTGCGCTTGTCTCCACATGCTTCGATCCACTGTTTCCTCTTGCCTCATATGTACTCCAGGCATCAATGGTTGAATAGGTGTTCTCAAGAGAAGAAGAAAGCATGTTGAGAGGTTGCAACTACATTCTCGGCTGAGAAGGAAAGTCATGCGTTTTTGGGTGTATGCCTTGCCATGAATGTTGATGTATATAGGAATTGTAATGGCAAGTGGCAGTGCGGATGCAGCAATGTCCTCCACGAGTCTTCAGCTTTGTCAGAGAGCTTTTGACAAAGTGGCACGCGTTTTCTGAAAAGCCGGGCTTTCGGCTTTGTCACCCACGCTTGTCGGCAAAAGTGTGTAGCTGCTTTCTCGGCCTCCACGCGTCTTCAACTTTGTCAGAAAGCTTTTGACAAAGTTGCACGCTTTATCTGAAAAGCCGGGATTTCGTCTGAAGAGCTGGCGAACTTTACGCCGGAAAATCCAGCTTTGAAGACTGGTGTCTCTTCATTTCTGAGTCGGTGATTGTGTCGCCTCTCCTTTAATAGAGGTGATCGATCACCTCTAACATGCACACTTTGAAGATTGCCCAAAAATCGTCTCCGGCCCGTTGAGATTTTACTCCATCCAACCCTTCTCTTTTAACTTCTTGAAAAATGGCTAACTCTTCTAACCCATCTAACCTTTGCTTAGATTTGAGTCTCAGCAGTGATCCAGTTGCGCCTGGTCAGGGTAAGGTATGGTGCCCGTCTTTCTTATCTTTTCATGGCCCTCTTACAAGTGAAGACTCTGTGATGACGGATGCAACAATAGCTACGATAGTAGCTCGGAACCTCCTCACTCCCAAAGATAGTCAGCTGCTTTCAGGACGGTCCGATGAGTTGGCCGTTCAAGAGTCCCTGGCTCTCAGTGTTCAGTGCGCGGGCTCTGTGTCCAACATGGGCCAACGCCTACTTGCTCGATCCCGTCAGGTTGAATCATTGATGGCAGAGGTGGAAACTCTCAAGCAAGAGATCAAACAGCTTAAGCACGAGAATAGAAGTTTGCACATGCTTGCAAATAATTATTCGACAAGCATGAAGAGGAAGCTTGATGAGATGCAAGAATCTCAAGGTCGAATGCAAAGTGACCGTCAAAGGCTTGCGTCTTTCTTCCAGAGGCACCTTTTTCCTGGGTCATCCAGCGTTCCGCCAAGTATTGAGGCCTCGAATGCTCTATCTCCGATGCCTCCTACTCTGATGCCTTCCGCTCCGATGCCTTCCGCTCCGATGCCTCCTGCTCCTAGAGTTTTGCCACGTGGTGGGGCTTCACGTAAACAAAAACAACCTTTGTGAAGGCTCCATCTTTCTCTTTCTTTAGATACAAACTTCTTTTTTTTTTTTTTTTTTTTTTTCCGCACTTGTAATTCTCGAAAATAAATGAACATGCTTTGTTTTATTTAGTGCATTGGGTTGCCTCCCAAGTAGCACTTTCTTTTACGTCTTGCAGCCGGACGAGACCTTCTTTTCTCACTTAGGACCCACAGCATGCAATGGGATCTCCTCCACAACATGCTCAATCAAGTTCCCATAGTACGGCTCAATGAATGGGAGGGGATAGTGATCCTCCTTGATTCTGGCGTTTGGATTCCTAACGTCCCTGTAACTGATCCCACCTCCTTGAAATTGATTAGGTACCTACACCAAAGAATCAAGAGTATCAATAGAGAAACATGAGTGATCATCATTAGGAAATTTCATAGTTTCAGAAATATTGAAATCAATCACTTCCCCATCGAATTCCATCGTTAAAGTGCCTTTAAACACATCTATCTTTGTTCGGGCTGTCTTCATGAAGGGCCTCCCAAGAAGAATCGGCAAAGATGGAGCATGGCTAGTTTCTTCCATTTCAAGAACGTAGAAATCCGCCGGAAATATCAAATTATTTACCTGCACCAAGACATCTTCCAACATGCCCTTTGGATAGGCATTAGATCTATCGGCCAACTGAATAATCACACCATCATTTTTCAATTCACCAAGGTTCATTGAAGCATAAATAGAATATGGCATGACGTTAATTGAAGCTCCTAAGTCTAACATAGCATGTTCGAACTTAGTTTGACCAATAATACAAGGAATTGTAAAGCTACCTGGATCTTTGCACTTTGGTGGTAACTTCCTTTGTAAAATAGCGGAAACGTTTTCACTTACCCTTACTACCTCTTTATGTGACGCCCTCTTCCTTGTAGTGCACAATTCCTTCAAGAACTTAGCGTATTTGGGCACTTGCTTTATGGCATCTAGGAGCGGGATATTGACTTGCACTTTCCTAAACGCTTCAAGAATGTCCTTCTCATGCTCCTCCTTCTTTGTTTGCAAAAATCTGTGAGGAAAAGGAACATTGGGTGGAACGGGGTTAGAATTAATCAAATTTGAACCCAACTTACCTTTGGTAGCCGAATGGAATGGCATGGATAAGTTTTGGTCCTTTTGGGCTTGCGGCAATGGAAGTTGTGTCCTTGCCGTGGGCTTCCCTTCAGCCTCTTCTTCATGTTGCAATGTTTCTTCTTCGTTAGGACTTGTTTTGGATGGTGTGGATGGTGTGCCAACTTTTTTTCCACTCCTCAAAATAATTGCTTTGGCAGATTCGAACCCTCCCTTTGGATTGACAATGGTTGAACTTGGGAGCTTGCCTTGGTCTCGGAATTGTCCCACAAACTCCGCAATCTGCCCTATTTGCTTCTCTAAGTGGTCCACCCTTTTGTCTTGGTTTTGCAATACCCTTTCTTGGTTTTGCAATACTTTGTTTTGATTTTCTTGCCCCTGAGACAAACTAGTAAGCAACTTAAGAATAGTAGCATTATCTAAAGACGTACCTTGATGGTTTTGGGTGGATTGGGGTTGGGTTTGGTCTTGGCCGTGGGTTTTGGTGTAAAACCCCGGGGGTTGCTGCCTAAAGCCTCCTTGTTGGTAAGGTTGTTGAGGCTCCCTCCACTTGAAGTTTGGATGGTCTCTCCAACCCGGATTGTATGTATTGGAATATGGATCATTCCTTGGTTGATTTTGGCTTGGAAATCCAATGGCGTTTGCACTCTCCCACCCACCATTCTCAATCAATTGAGGGCACTTTTCCGAAGGATGACCTTGAATAGAACATACGCCACATACAATTGGACTTTGGATCTTCATTCCTTCGGCCATTGATAGGAGCATATTTATACGACTTAGTTAGCTTGTTTTCTTGCATTTAATTAGCTAAACTATGTTAATTATAGTGTTTAAAGTTATTTTCGTGCAATTTCAGGTTTTAGTGTCAAAGTATGCAAAAAGAAGCAATTTAGAGCATTCTAGAGCATTTTTGGGCCAAGATTGGATAGTGCAAGCATGGAGGCATGAGGATGGACGAATTTGAAAGGCTTGAATTCAGTTAGGGAGTTGCAAGGGGGCCTAAAAACCTGATTTCTAGAAGGCTACATTAGAGCCACATGCACTTCCATCCTTTTATCCATTGCAGCCACATGCAATTCCAACCTAATCCACATGCATTCATCATCATAACCTAGCTGTCATTCCACCTTTATGCATTCATCATCATAACCTAGCTATCATTCCACTTCATTGCACATGCATCTTCAAATAAATCAGCCATTCCACATGCTATTTCAGCCACATGCATTCCCCTTTTGGATTTCCAGCTTTCCAACAAGTTCCTAGCTGTCATATTCCCTCTTTTTCACCTATAAATAAACATCCATTGCAGCCACAAGGGAGGGGAGTCATTCATTCAGAAATTCCCATTCAAACACAAAAACAGCATTCTCCCTTCCTTAGCCGTGTGTCTCCCTTACAATCCAAACACCATCCTTCCATTTCCACCACTCCCCAAACCATTCACACCATCAAACTATCCTTAGACCTTGTGCCACAATAAAGAGGAAGAGAAGAGGGCCTAAACGTTCATACAATTCAAGTTTGAGTTGTTGGAATGTTTAGGTGTTTCTTTGATTTCAATGTTTAATTTCAATTCTCTTTGTTTTGTACGTATGAGGAACTAAACCCCCCCTTGGCTAGGGGGGATTCGAAATACATGTTTATGCTTGCAATATGATTTGATTACTTCTAATTACGTTTCATAAGTTGTGAATTCAATTTACTTATCTATGTGATTGACAACTTATTTATGTATGTTTATTGAGAGTGCACGCTTAATTTTCATGCATGAATTGACGCTAGAATATAAGTGAGTTTCACCTAAAAGTTATGAACTTATATTCACAAGTAGTGGAGGTTGCTTATAAACAATCGCGTTAAGTAAATTCTTGGCATAAGTTTCATGCAATCATAGTAACAAGTGCTTCGTCAATGCTTATGGTTTTCATAGAACGTAATGATTCTTGCTTGTATCTCTATTATGCAATCATATAGGGGACTTGTGGGGAATGTTTTGGGTTGTCGTATGCAATCATCCAATTCAATAACGTTAGGAAAATCTGAGGGTTAATTAGTGCAATTCACGGTTAATCTGGGGCGTTAAGAATTCATGGTTTATTGAAAAGCAATTAGAAATCGTTTTGTATGCAAGTGTAACATGTGTGGAGATGAACCCCTTAGCTAGCCATCCCATCCATTCAATTCCATCACATTCATCTTTACAATCTGTTTTGTTTCCAAGTTTCTGTTTTAATTTCAAATTCATCCAAAACCAATCCCCCTTTACTTTATTGTCCAAATTAGTTAGAAAGTGTCTTAGTTTGTGTTTATAAGTGTTTTGATTCAATTTGTTGCACAAATTCGTCCAAATTCACCAAGGTGCTCAAAACTGCCCAGAAAGTGTTTTTAAGGCAGTTTTGAGTGTTTTGGGTGATGTTTGAGTCTTTTGGTTTGTTTTTATGTTTTAAGCATTTAGTTTCGCATTCTTTGAGTCTAGTTTAGTGTTTTAAACTTTGTTTTTACGTTTTTGAGTCAGTTTCCAAGAGATTTGCAATCCCTCCTAATCCCCGGTCCAGAACGATCCCTACTTACATACTTACTACAATTGACAAAAAGAGGGTTTAATTTGTGTGCGTATAATTCTCGCATCAAATTTTGGCGCCGTTGCCGGGGATTAGCAAATTTGCTAATCCCTTGGATTGTTCGTTTCTGTTATGTATTTTAGTTTTAGTTTTTTTTATTTGTGTTTTGTTTGTTGAATTCAAGTACTAGAGAAGCACAACATGGCACTTGATAATGCTTCTCTATTGTCACAGCTCATGGAAAGGTCCCAAATGCAAAGCGTTGATATATTTGATCTTCAATCAAGGAATAACGTGTTTTCCAATACTTACAATTCAGATTGGAGTGATCATTCAAACTCTATATGGTGGGAACCTCAACATGTTCAAGAAGAAGGATATTGGCAGCCCTATGAGGAGTTCTATTCAATGTCTATGCATCCACCACAACCTCATATACAATATGCCCAACCAAACTCAGGTTTGTCAATAGATTATAATCAAACTCTTAATGAATTAATTTCTTTGGTGCAGGGCTCACAAAACCAACTCGAGGAGGCTCAACAAGGAGAATATTGGCAACCATATGAGGAGTTCTATACAACACCTATGCAGCCACCACAACCTGCCCAAACAAATTCAAGTAAGTCTTTGTATAATGATACGATTAGTAAGTTACTCACCAATTTGTCTCAGGGGCAAGAAGATCAAAACAAAGCAAGGCAAAATCAAGACAAAAGGTTGGACCACTTGGAAAAGCAAATTGGGCAGATAGCGGAGTTCGTAGGACAATTTCAAGACCAAGGCAAACTCCCTATTTCAACCATGGCAAATCCGAAGGAAGGATTTGAAACTGCCAAGGAAATCATCTTGAGAAGTAGCAAGGAGGTTGGAACGGACCCTCAACCATCAAAATCAAATCACAAGGAAGATGAAAGATTGCAATTTGAGGAAGAGGAACACACCCAACACACGGAAAGGGTGGAAACACCTTTGCCGCAGGCACCTATTGCTCTTACGCCATCCAATTCAGGTACAGTTGTTCCAAATTTAATTCTTTCTAACCCCATTCCACCCAATGTCCCTATTCCTTGCAGGTTCATGAATTCCAAGGAAGAAGAAAGTGAAAAAGACATCTTGGAAGCCCTTCCAAAGGTGCAAAGTATGGAATATCAAGAATTCGTCAAAGAGGATGTTCTTGAGGCAAACAACACCGAAGAAGTTAAATTTTGTGACACAGGACAAGGACCAATCCTCACACCACATCTGGCCAAGTGCAAAGTCCCTGAAACGTTCAAAGAAGATGTGTTTATCCTTGAGTTCTTATTGGAGCACATAGGTAAGCCACTTCCCCGAATTTCAATTTTGTTTTATACTAATATGTTGTTAATGATTCAGGCACCCACTCTAGAATTTAAACCATTACCGGATCATCTCAAGTATCACCCCCCATTCAAAGATCAATTCCATGCCGTAGGTTCCAATTGAGCCTAAGAAGGTCTCGTGCGGCTGCAAGACGTAAAAGAAAGCGCTACTTGGGAGGCAACCCAATGCACTGAATAAAACAAAGCATGTTCATTTATTTTCGAGAATTACAAGTGCGGAGAAAAAAAAAAAAAAAAAAAAAAAAGATTGTATCTAAAGAAAGAGAAAGATGGAGCCTTCACAAAGGTTGTTTTTGTTTACGTGAAGCCCCACTACGTGGCAAAACTCTAGGAGCGGGAGGCATCGGAGCGAGAGGCATAGGAGCGGGAGGCACCAAAGATAGATCATTCGAGGCCCCAATACTTGGTGGAACGCTAGATGACGCAGGAAAAAGGTGCCTCTGGAAGAAAGACGCAAGCCTTTGACGGTCACTTTGCATTCGACCTTGAGATTCTTGCATCTCATCAAGCTTCTTCTTCATGCCTGTCGAATAATTATTGGCAAGCACGTGCAAAGTTCTATTCTCGTACTTAAGCTGTTTGATCTCTTGCTTAAGACTTTCCACCTCCGCCATTAATGATTCAACCTGACGGGAGCGAGCAAGTAGGCGTTGGCCCATGTTGGACACAAAGCCTGCGCACTGAACACTGAGAGCCAGGGACTCTTGAATGGCCAACTCATCGGACCGTCCTGAAAGCAGCTGACTATCTTTGGGAGTGAGGAGGTTCCGAGCTACTATCGTAGCTGTTGTTGCATCCGTCATCACAGAGTCTTCACCTGTAAGAGGGCCATTAGAAGATAAGAAAGACGGGCACCATACCTTACCCTGACGAGGCGCAACCGGATCACTGCTGAGACTCAAATCTAAGCAAAGGTTAGAGTTAGAAGAGTTAGCCATTTTTCGAGAAGTTAAAAGAGAAGGGTTGGATGGAGTAAAATCTCAAACGGCCGGAGACGATTTTCACGGATGGGCAATATTCAAAGTGTGCGTGTTCGAGGTGATCGATCACCTCTATAAAAGGAGAGGCGACACAATCACCGATTCAGAATTGAAGAGACACCACTCTTCAAAGCCGGATTTTCCGGCGTAAAGTTCGCCAGCTCTTCAGACGCAATCTCGGCTTTTCAGATAAAGCGTTCAACTTTGTCAAAAGATTTCTGACAAAGTTGAAGACGCGTGGAGGTCGAGAAAGCAGCTACACACTTTTGCCGACAAGCGTGGGTGACAAAGCCGAAATCCCGGCTTTTCAAATAAAGCATGCAACTTTGTCAAAAGCTCCCGGCTTTTCAGAAAACGCGTGCCACTTTGTCGAAAGCTCTCTGACAAAGCTGAAGACGCGTGGAGGTCATTGCCGCATCCGCACTGCCACTTGCCATTACAATTCCTATATACATCAACATTCATGGCAAGGCATACACCCAAAAACGCATAACTCTTCTTCTTGGCCGAGAATGTAACTGCAACCAACCCTCTCAAACATGCTCAGTTTTCTTCTTCTCTTGAGAACACATTTTCAACCATTGATGTATCCCCCAAAGAAAATACCAGATGCCTGGAGTACAGATGAGGCAAGAGGAAACGGTGGATCGAAGCATGTGGAGACAAGCACAACAAATATATGTGCTGATTCATTCGCTGCTTCTGCAAAAGCAAAAGTATCTCATATCATCAAGGGCGAAAGCAAAGGTATCTCATATCATGATCTTTCCCTGTCCTTTCCTTTGTCCTTGCTATTACTCGCATGGCAAAGTAAGTGAGCAATCAGCCGGCACTTGGAGTCAGTCTTCCGATCTGGAACCAACTACCTGGAATCTATTCCCTGGTTGCTTACCTAGCGTTGCTCTTGAGTAGTCATCTTCAAAGGTTGAAACACTTCCAGAGAAGGGACCACATCGGCTTGGAGAACAGCTAAGACGAGGGACGAGGAAACATCAATCTTGTGGATAGTCGGCAAACGCAACAACTGCATATGCTGAGTTATCCTCTAACCCTCTTCAATACGAATTGGAAAGATTGAACACAGAAACCGGTCATCACCTCCACCTCGTGCTTGCCTGCCATGTGTCAGAATCCTCCAGCTCAGTTCAAGATTAGCCTGTGGAAAAACTCACGAGCAAGCCTCAATGCAATCACCAAGGAGAAGATGGAATTTACACTCCATAACTAGATTTGCATCCCTAAACTCTTCTCTTTGTTAGATACATTCTGCCATGTTTAGTTTGTTTAGTTGTTGTTTGTGTGTTTACTTATGTTTTGTGTGAATCTATGCTTAAAACATTGAGGACAATGTTTGATTTAAGTGTGGGGGGGTAACTAAGTATATTTGATACAAATTCGTGGGATTTTATCACCCATAACTTCAAATGTTGTTCCTTGCTGTTTTAAGGTGTTTTAAGATGTTTTAGAGTGTTTTAGTATGTTTTGTTTTATAACTCCGAAAATCACATAAAAATTTGAAAAACATGTTTTGAAAAGCCTAAAAAGAGTGTTTTGAGTCGTTTTTGTGTGTTTGTGTTTTAGGGTACCTTCCAACACAATGATAAGGATTTGGTTTGTAATTGCATGACTGTTAAAAAGAGTTATAAACATAGAGAAAAGTTTGATTTACTCTTGGTAAATGCTTGGTTATGGTTATAATGTATGACTTCACATGCAATCATAAAAGAAAAATTCGTTTTTGTAACATGCTTGAAGGAAGGAACTCAAACAAACGCTACAACCCTGTGAGACTCGAGCCATTACCTTCTTTGGAGAGTTATAATCTGTGATTCTTTGTTTTCTAAAGTTGTTGCATGATCTCATTATTCCTTGCTTGGTTGCTACTTAGAATGCAATTGTATCATGATAGAACTAAATGCTAGAACTTATATCCGTTTCATTCAAAGCATGACATTGAATTGCATAACATATATCAAGATGAAGTTGTGTAGTTGCCACCATAGCCAAATAGCCTTACGTCCCATATTTCGTATATGTTGTAAGTTTTAACCCCGTTGAGCTTTGTTTAGCCTTCATTCTTTGTTAACCCACATTTTCCTCACCTAGCCTAGTTTAGGACAATTCACACCCTTGTTCTTAAAAGATAGTGAGCATGACTTAAATGAATTCCTTTTGAGTTACATTATGCAAGAAAATGAGTGTGGGGGAGGGAAAGTTTGTTCTTAAGTTTATATGTATGTTTTGAGATTCAAAAGAAAAGAAAAAAAAAAATTTTGTGAAAAACATATGAAAAAGAAAAACAGAAAAGAAAAGAAAGAAAGAAAGGAAAAGAGCTTGTTCTCCCTTTTTGTTCAAAAGTTGAGTTTTCATTCAAAAGGGAATTCTAAGTTGATTCAAGTGCTTTGCTCACTATTTCTTTAAGAACCTTTGTTTTCCATATCCCTTCTTTGTTATCCACACACCCCAAGCCCCGTTACAACCCGTAACTTCAATCTTGAGTGTTATGTGTTTCAATTTGTGGAGTTTGAACTTGGTATGAGCATATGGTGTCACTGGTTCTCGCATCTAAGTAGTAGCATTCCATTCATGAGATCGTACCTAAACATGCTTATTAACTCCAGAAATTGCTTTCTTTGTGATACATATATGTGAGTGTTCGTTTTCATGTTTACATCAATCTTCTCACATGTAACTAGATTAGGGTGTGTAGTTAGAAAATTTGAGTGAAAATTGAGTGCATATCTTGTAAGGAATTGAGCAAATTCTCTAAGGCATGTTACTACATTCAAAACATGGTTTTAAATGCTTAATTGTGAACTAGTATGTGGTGACTATGATTAAGAATGTATTTAAGTGTGAAGATGACTAAAATCTGTGGGAATGATGATTTTTAACATGTCATGTGCATTGGAAATCCCTGAGGCAAATGTTGGAAGGTGTAGGTTGTGTTTTGTTCGTTTTGTTTTGTTTTTGGTTTCTTTTGTTTTGTTTTGCTCGAGGACTAGCAAAAGCTAAGTGTGGGGGAATTTGATAGGAGCATATTTATACGACTTAGTTAGCTTGTTTTCTTGCATTTAATTAGCTAAACTATGTTAATTATAGTGTTTAAAGTTATTTTCGTGCAATTTCAGGTTTTAGTGTCAAAGTATGCAAAAAGAAGCAATTTAGAGCATTCTAGAGCATTTTTGGGCCAAGATTGGATAGTGCAAGCATGGAGGCATGAGGATGGACGAATTTGAAAGGCTTGAATTCAGTTAGGGAGTTGCAAAGGGGCCTAAAAACCTGATTTCTAGAAGGCTACATTAGAGCCACATGCACTTCCATCCTTTTATCCATTGCAGCCACATGCAATTCCAACCTAATCCACATGCATTCATCATCATAACCTAGCTGTCATTCCACCTTTATGCATTCATCATCATAACCTAGCTGTCATTCCACTTCATTGCACATGCATTCATCATCATAACCTAGAAGGCTACATTAGGAAAATCTGAGGGTTAATTAGTGCAATTCACGGTTAATCTGGGGCGTTAAGAATTCATGGTTTATTGAAAAGCAATTAGAAATCGTTTTGTATGCAAGTGTAACATGTGTGGAGATGAACCCCTTAGCTAGCCATCCCATCCATTCAATTGCATCACATTCATCTTTACAATTTGTTTTGTTTCCAAGTTTCTGTTTTAATTTCAAATTCATCCAAAACCAATCCCCCTTTACTTTATTGTCCAAATTAGTTAGAAAGTGTCTTAGTTTGTGTTTATAAGTGTTTTGATTCAATTTGTTGCACAAATTCGTCCAAATTCACCAAGGTGCTCAAAACTGCCCAGAAAGTGTTTTTAAGGCAGTTTGGAATGTTTTGGGTGATGTTTGAGTCTTTTGGTTTGTTTTTATGTTTTAAGCATTTAGTTTCGCATTCTTTGAGTCTAGTTTAGTGTTTTAAACTTTGTTTTTACGTTTTTGAGTCAGTTTCCAAGAGATTTGCAATCCCTCCTAATCCCCGGTCCAGAACGATCCCTACTTACATACTTACTACAATTGACAAAAAGAGGGTTTAATTTGTGTGCGTATAATTCTCGCATCAGCCATCTGAGACACAAGAGAAGTAAGATTAGCTAATTGAGTTTGAAGGTCGGATTGAGAACTTACCTCATTCACTTGTTGCCGTGGGGGGTCCCTTTGCCCAATTCCTTCGTATTGTTGTGCATTGAGAGCTCGGTTTGCAATGAGGTTCTTGGCTGCCATATGAGTTTTATCCACCAACGCTCCTCCCGCCGAAGCATCAAGCATTTGCCTTTCAATGGGAAGAAGACCTTCATAGAAGTATTGAATTAGAAGCTCCTCCTTCATTTGATGTTGAGGACATGATGCAACAAGGGTTTTAAAACGCTCATAGTATGTTGGAAAAGACTCCCCTTGACTTTGTTGAATTCCGCTAATCTTCTTTCTCAAGAGAATGACTCTTGAAGTAGGAAAGAACTTTTCAAGAAACGCCATCTTCATGCTCTCCCAAGAGGTGACCGTTCTGGGTGCTAGCTCGTATAACCAATCTTTGGCCTTCTCCAAAAGTGAGAACGGGAAAGCCTTCATCTTCAAAATGCTACCATCAACGTTAACTGGAGTCATGCTTGAACACACCACCTCAAACTCCTTCAAATGCTTGTTGGGATCCTCCATGGATAGTCCATGGAATTTTGGAATGTGGTGCAACAAGCTTGACTTCAATTTAAATTCGTCGATCTTGTCTTGAGCCGCCCTTGGGTATTGAATGCACAAGGGTGCGGCATTGGCCAATCCCGAAGCGGAAAGCTCCTTGATTGTTCGGTTGTTTGCTGCCATGTCTTCTTCACCCACTCTTGTCGTGGGTTCCTCTTCTTCAAATTCAGAAATGGACTCGGAACTCTCACTTGATTCGCTAGGTTCTGGGTTCTTTCTCTTTCGTCTCAACTCACGCTCAAAATCGTCGTCAAAGTCTAAAATATGTTCGTGAACCGGATTAGAACTCCGAGTCATAAACAAGTACCTAGAACAAGAAACAAAATAACATAAGAATCTGATCTAATAAGAAAACGAAAATAACAATCCAAAGGATTAGCAAAGTTGCTAATCCCCGGCAACGGCGCCAAAATTTGATGCGAAAATAGTTAAGCACACAAATTAACCCTCTTGTTGTCAAATTGTAGTAAGGATGCAAGTAGGGATCGTTCTAGACCGGGGATTAGGAGGGCTTGCTAAAACCTCTAAACTGACTCAAAAACATAAAAACAAGGTTAAAAACGTTCACAAAGACTCAAAGGACTCAAAACAAGTTCAAAAGACTCAAAACTGCCTAAAAACACTAACTAGGCAGTTTCTGACCTTAAACCCAATTTTGGACGAATTTAAGATTATAGCTTGATTCAAAACATTTTAAAACATAAACTAAACAGATTCTTAAGCACTAAAGAACAAGAAAGTAAAGGGGGGTTTTGATTTGACGAAAATTGAAATAACAAAACAGTTAATAAACTAGGCAGAATTGTAAAACGAATTCCTTGAAAACAAGATAATGGATGGATTAGTTAGAGGTCCATTCTCCACACAAGACACATTTGTATATGAATCGATTCTCCAATTGCTTTTCATTAACTATGATGCTCAACACCCCAAGTTAACCGTGATGCACTAATTAACTCTCAAATTTTCCTAACGTTATTGAATTGGATGATTGCATACGACAACCCAAAACATTCCCCACAAGTCCCCTACATGATTGCATAATAGAGATACAAGCAAGAATCATTAAGTTCTATGAAAATTATAAGTGTTGACGAGGCAATTGTAACTATGAATGCATGATACTCTTGCCAAGAATTCAATTAACGCGGTTGTGACTAGCAACCTTCACTACTCATGTTTATAAACTTGTGACGATTAGGTGAAACTCATTTATAAACTAGCATCGAGTTTATGCATGAAGACTAAGTATGCATCCCTAATCAACATACAAAAACAAGTTTTTAATAAACAAATAATTGAATTGCAATCACAACTTAACAAATCACAATTGGAAGAAATCAATTCATATTTCAAACATGTTCATGGCTTCAAACTTTCCCCTAACTAATTAGGGGTTTAACCACTCATGATTACAACAAACTTAGAGAGTAATAACAAAGTAAACATTGAAAATAAGAATCGAAGTACACTTAAAAATTCCAACAACTCAATCTTGAATTGTATGAACGTTTAAGCCTCTTCTCCTCTAGTTGCTGTGGCACAAGGGGTTTTGGTGAGTTTTGGGGGTTATGGATGATGTAGAATGATGTGTTTAGGGTAGGGATGGATGTAGGGGAAGGCAAGGAGTGTTTTTGGGCAGAAAATATGAAGAATGGTGAAGTATGGCTGTGTTAGAGAGAGGGAATGAATTTCTGGCGTGAATGAATGTGTATGAGAGGTGGTGATCTGATCTAGGGGTTAATATGAGTATATATAGGCACTTAGACCCCTAGGGTAATCAGATATGGACTTGAATTAATTAATGGGAGAGCATGGGAATGACAGCTAGGGTGAATGATTAAAGGAAAAGTGCATGTGGCTGATTTGTGGTGCAATGATGAAAGGCAAAGTGCATATGGCTGATTTGTGGTGCAATGATGGGAGTGCATGTGGCTGCAATGGATTAAAGGATGGGAGTGCATGTGGCTGCAATGGATTAAAGGATGGAAGTGCATGTGGCTCTAATGTAGCCTTCTAGAAATCAGGTTTTTAGGCCCCCTTGCAACTCCCTAACTGAATTCAAGCCTTTCAAATTCGTCCATCCTCATGCCTCCATGCTTGCACTATCCAATCTTGGCCCAAAAATGCTCTAGAATGCTCCAAATTGCTTCTTTTTGCATACTTTGACACTAAAACCTGAAATTGCACGAAAATAACTTTAAACACTATAATTAACATAGTTTAGCTAATTAAATGCAAGAAAACAAGCAAACTAAGTCGTATAAATATGCTCCTATCAACGGCACAAGAAGAGGAGAAACTAGTGCGTGTTTTGAAGGAGTTCAAATCTGCCCTAGGTTGGACCTTGGCCGATATCAAAGGTATTAGTCCCGCCACATGCATGCATCACATATTTCTTGAGGAGGGGGCCAAACCAACTAGAGAGGCTCAACGCCGTCTCAACCCTCCGATGATGGAAGTAGTGAAGAAGGAGATAATCAAGCTCCTTGATTGTGGAGTGATTTACCCCATCTCCAATAGCCGTTGGGTTTCACCTATCCAATGTGTTCCCAAGAAATCTGGAGTGACGGTGGTGGAAAATGCGGAGAATGAGCTTGTGCCCACTAGAATCCAAACCGGTTGGCGCGTATGCACTGATTATAGGAAGATAAACGCCACCACGAGGAATGACCACTTCCCATTGCCGTTCCTAGATCAAATGCTTGAGAGGTTAGCGGGTCATTCATTTTATTGTTTTCTTGATGGATATTCTGGTTATAATCAAATTGTTATTGCCCCGTATGATCAAGAAAATACTACTTTTACATGCCCCTTTGGTACATTTGCTTATCGTCGCATGCCATTTGGTTTATGTAATGCACCTACCACATTTCAAAGATGTATGATGAGCATATTTTCAGATTATGTTGAGAAAATTATTGAGGTTTTTATGGATGATTTCAGTGTTTTTGGTAATTCATTTGATGGTTGTTTGAATAATCTTAGTTTGATTTTGAACCGTTGTGTTGAAACAAACCTTGTGTTAAATTGGGAGAAATGTCATTTCATGGTTAAGCAAGGTATTGTTCTAGGACATATTATTTCTGAAAAAGGCATTGAAGTAGATAAATCTAAGGTAGACCTTGTTCGTCACTTACCCTCTCCAACTTCGGTTAGAGAGGTTCGTTCGTTTCTTGGTCATGCAGGTTTTTATAGGCGGTTCATAAAGGATTTCTCCAAGATTGCGCAGCCACTATGCCGATTGCTTCAAAAAGAGGTGGTTTTCGAGTTCAACGAGGCGTGTGAGAAAGCATTCAACCACCTCAAGGACCTCCTTACCACGGCACCAATTATCACTCCACTGGATTGGTCCATTCCCTTTGAGTTGATGTGTGATGCATCGGATTACGCCCTTGGAGCTGTTTTGGGCCAAAGGAAAAACAAACAACCACATGTTATTTATTATGCTTCACGAACTTTAAATGATGCTCAGTTGAATTATTCTATAACCGAAAAAGAACTTTTGGCGGTTGTATTTGCATTAGATAAGTTTAGATCATATCTCATAGGTACTAAAGTAATTGTTTTCCCTGACCATGCAGCCTTGAAGTATCTTCTCACCAAAAAGGAGGCCAAACCAAGGCTCATTCGTTGGGTGCTCCTACTTCAAGAATTCGACATTGAAATTAGGGACAAGAAGGGATGTGAAAACGTGGTGGCTGACCACCTAAGTCGAATGGTGCGTGAAGAAGAGGACCTTCCCATTTTAGAAACGTTCCCGGATGAACAACTTCTGTCCGTTGAGGTAAGTACCCCTTGGTATGCCGATTTGGTTAATTTTTTGGTGTCTAAGCAAGTTCCTAACACCTTAAGCAAGGCTCAACGTGATAAATTAAAAAAGGATGCACGTTTTTATGTTTGGGACGACCCTTATTTGTGGAAAATATGCCCGAATCAGATTGTGCGTCGTTGTGTTCATGAATCTGAATTTAATTCCATTTTGAGTTTTTGCTATACATATGCATGTGGTGGACACTTTGGCACACAACGCACAGCGTTTAAGGTTCTTGAGAGTGGTTTTTATTGGCCTACATTGTTTAGAGATGCTAGGGCTTTTTGTTTAACATGTGATAGATGTCAAAAGACCGGAAGTATAGGCCAAAGAGTCCAAATGCCGCAAACCCCAATCCTTGTTGTTGAAATCTTTGATGTTTGGGGTATTGATTTTATGGGTCCGTTCCCTATGTCTTTTGGTTTTACGTACATTTTACTTGCCGTTGATTATGTGTCAAAGTGGGTGGAAGCTAAAGCCACCCGAACTAACAATTCTAGAGTTGTTGCAGATTTTGTAAAATCTAACATTTTCTCTAGATTTGGGATGCCTCGAGTGCTCATAAGCGATGGTGGGTCACATTTTTGCAATCGCACCATTGCGGCGTTGCTCAAGAAGTACAACGTGTTGCATAAGGTTTCCACACCTTATCACCCCCAAACCAGTGGCCAAGCCGAAGTTTCAAATCGAGAAATCAAGCGAATCCTGGAAAAGACCGTTGGGCCGAATAGAAAAGACTGGAGCTTGAGTTTGGAGGATGCACTGTGGGCCTATCGAACGGCTTACAAAACGCCCATTGGTATGTCCCCGTTTCGGCTAGTCTATGGCAAGCCGTGCCATCTACCTGTGGAGCTTGAACACAAGGCACATTGGGCGGTCAAAACCTTCAATATGGATGTGGACGCGACTGGAAACCATAGGAAGCTACAATTGAGCGAGCTTGAAGAGATTAGGCATGAAGCGTATGAGAATGCCCGGATTTACAAGGAGAAGACCAAGGCCGTCTATGACAAGATGATTAGAGGCAAAACCTTCTCAATCGGGCAGAAAGTGTTGCTATTCAATTCCCGTCCTCGATTATTCCCCGGTAAGTTACGTTCTAAGTGGGTTGGTCCATTTGTTATCACTAATGTTTTTGTGCATGGTGCAGTCCAAATACAAAGTTTGAAAATTGGACAAGAATTCAAGGTGAATGGCCATAGGTTGAAACCCTACTACGAGAACTTTGTCGAGCATGTTGTGGAGGAGATCCCATTGCATGCCGTGGGCTCCAATGGGGAATGAGCAGAATGTCGTCCGGCTGCATGACGTAAAAGAAAGCGCTACTTGGGAGGCAACCCATGCAATCAACAAAGGAAGAACTTGGGAATCGCTCCACACTCAGATTTGCGTCCCTAAACCCTTTCCTTTGTTGCTTACTTTATGTTATGTGAAATGTGTTCAATTGTGTCTAAAACATTGAGGACAATGTTTAGTTTAAGTGTGGGGGGGTAACATTCTGTTTTGAGATATTTTTGCATGAAATTCGTAGGGTATTACCACCTAACATGTCTAAACTTGTTTCCCATTGTTTTTAAGTGTTTTTAAGCTATTTTAGAGTGTTTTAGTGTGTATTAACTTAAAAATCCGAAAATACCATAAAAATTTGAAAAATTGTGTTGAAAAACCTAAAAAGAGTTGTTTTTGTGTGTTTGTTTGTGTCGTAGGTCAGCTTCCAACACAATGATGAGGATTTGGTTTTTAATTGCATGATGGTTAAGGAAAGTTACAAACAAGGATGGACGTTTGATATACTCTTTGGTTTATTCTTGTTTGTAGTTATAGTTTACGAATTCACATGAAATCACAAATGATAAAAATCAGTTTTTGTAACATGCTTGAAGGAAGGAACTTAAACAAACGCTACATCCCTGTGAGACTTGAGCCTAAACGTTATTTGGAGAGTTAAAATCTGTGCATTAATGGTCTCTAAAGTCGTTGCATGATCTCATTATTCTTTGCTTGGTTACTACTTAGAAGGCGTTTCATCACTTAGTTCCAAATGCTAGAACTCATGCCCATTTCATTCAAAGCATGTCATTGATTTGTATAACACATATTCAAGATGAAGTTATGTAGTGGCCACCATCAAAGCCAAATAGCCATGTGCCCTTCACTCATTTTGTGTTTAAGTTTAACCCCATTGAGCCGTGTTAGCCCATGTTTTTTGTTAACCCACATTATCCTCACCTAGCCTAGAATAGGACCATCCATACCCTTGTTCTTGAAGCATAGTAAGCAATGAATTCCTTTTGATCAATGTGTTGCAGAAAATAAGTGTGGGGGAAGAATTATTGATGTGAGTTTATGTGCCATAGGCACGGCTAGAAAAAAAAAAAAAAGAAAGAAGGAAAGAAAGAAAAAAAAAAGAAAGAAAAGAAAAGAAAAAAATGAAAAAAAGAGTTGAAAAGTATTGATTGTTGAAGTAAGGGCCCAAAACAATGAATTAGGCCCTAAGAGTTGTTTGAATCTCCCCTATTTGTCTAAAAGTTGATTTCTGCATTCTAAGTGAATTCTAAGTCTTAATTTCATTACTTTGCTTGCTATTGCTTAAAGAACTTTTGTGTATCCCTACCTTTCCTTGTTAGCCAATACCCCAAGCCCCGTTACTACCCTTGACTTCTATCTTGAGTGTTGTGCATTTCAATTGTGGAGTTTGAATTTGGTATGAGCATATGGTGCCACTGGTTCTCGCATCTAAGTAGTAGCATTCCATTCATGAGATCATATCTAAACACGTTTAATTACTCCAGAAATTACGTTCTTTATTATAACGTATGTGAGTACTAGTCTTTCATGTTTACATCAATCTTCTCACATCTAACTAGTGTAGGGTGTGTAGTCAGAAAATCTAAGTGAAAATTGAGTGCATAACTAGTGAGGAATTGAGGGAATTCTCTAAGGCATGTTACTACATTCAAAATGTGTTTTAATTGATTAAATGCGAACTAGTGAATGGTGACTATGATTAAGTATGTGCTCGAAGGGAAGGAAGACTAAAAGCTAGGTGAGTAATGATCTTGATATGTCATGTTTCATTGGAAATCCCTGAGGCAAACGTTGGAAGGTTTAGGTTATGTTTTGTTTGTTTTGTTTGTTTTGTTTCGTCTTGTTTACTTTAGTTGTTTTGTTTTGCTCGAGGACTAGCAAAAGTTAAGTGTGGGGGAATTTGATAGGAGCATATTCATGCGACTTAATTAGCTTGTTCTCGTGCATTTATGTTGTGTTTACTTAGCTATTTTAGTGTTGAAGGCCACTTTTGTGTATTTTCAGATTATAAGGCCAAAGTGTGCAAGAAGATGCAAATTGGAGTCTTTTGGAGCGAAAGAGGAATGAATGAGTTGAAGACTTGAAGAAACGATGAATTCTTACTCCAATGATGAATTCCTACCAAAACGAGGAATCCTACTCAAACAAGGATTCCTATTTGAAGTAGGAAAGTTAACCCTAAGTTTCCCGTTTTGGTAACCTTTCCTAATCTAAACGTCCGTATTTTCTAGCCACTTTGTAGGCCTTGTATGCACTTTAGTACACAAGACCAAGGCCCTAGCCCAATTTCCAACCCATGCCGTGCCTTTAGCCCAATTCCCTTCCCTTGCTGTGCAAGGGGGGCTAGTTTTGTCCCATTTTATGCACCAAAACCCTAACCCTAAACCCTAGCCGCACCCTAGGGTGATTATTCATTCATTCTTCTTATTTTCAGCCACAAAAACATCTCAGCCGCAAGTCCCCATTCATTCACCCTAATCCCTTTAATTCCAATATCAGCCGCACCCTTTTAGACACCCTAGGGTATTTCCCCATCCATTGATTCAATAAATCCATCTCAGCCGTACCTTGTTCCTAACCCTAGAGCCTATTCTATTCACTTCTCATTCAGATTATCATTCAGCCACCATCATACACATATTTCACCCTAGCCGCTCACATTCATTCACTCTTCATTATTCACCCTAAAATCCCATAAGCCGTCACCCCCCTCTCATTCATTCTACACACTCATCAGCCATTCACCCTAATTCTCTCCCAAAAACCGTGCAGCCACCACCACCCAAAACCATTGCCGCAGCCTTCCCCCTTCATTCCAGCCATCTTCCACACCTTTCTCACCATTGCCGCAGCCATCTCCACCCTTCCAGCCACCTTCCACACCTTCACACAACTTCCCATCACCTTGCCGCACCAATGGTTAAAGAAAGTTACAAACATGGATGGACGTTTGATATACTCTTTGGGTTATGCTTGGTTGTAGTTATAGTTTACAAATTCACATGTAATCACAAAGGAAAATTAGTTTTTGTAACATGCTTGAAGGAATGAACTCAAACTAACGCTACATCCCTGCGAGACTTGAGCCTAAACGTTTATTTGGAGAGTAATAATCTGTGCATCATTGTTTTCTAAAGTCGTTGCATGGTCTCTTTATTCTTTGCTTGGTTACTACTTAGAAGGCGTTTCATCACTTAGTTCCAAATGCTAGAGCTCATGCCCATTTCATTCAAAGCATGTTATTGATTTGCGTAACACAATTTGAAGATGAAGTTGTGTAGTGAGCACCATCAAAACCAAATAGCCGTGTGCCCTTAATTCATTATGTGTTTAAGTTTAACCCCATTGAGCCGTGTTAGCCCATGTTCTTTGTTAACCCATATTATCCTCACCTAGTCTAGATTAGGACCATCCATACCCTTGTTCTTGAAGCATAGTAAGCATGACTAAAATGAATTCCTTTTGATTAATGTGTTGCAGAAAATAAGTGTGGGGGAAGGATTATTGATGTGAGTTTATGTGCCATAGGCACGGCTAGAAAAAAAAAGTTGTGAAAAAAAAAAAAAAAGTGAAAAATAGTTGAAAAGAGGTGAAAAGAGTTCCAAAGTATTGTTTGTTGAAGTAAGGGTCCAAAACAATGAATTAGGCCCTAAGAGTTGTTTGAATCTTCCCTGTATGTCTAAAAGTTGATTTCTGCATTCTAAGTGAATTCTAAGTCTTAATTTCATTACTTTGCTTGCTATTGCTTAAAGAACTTTTGTTTATCCCTATCTTTCCTTGTTAGCCAATACCCCAAGCCCCGTTACAACCCTTGACTTCTATCTTGAGTGTTGTGTATTTCAATTTGTGGAGTTTGAATTTGGTATGAGCATATGGTGTCACTGGTTCTCGCATCTAAGTAGTAGCATTCCATTCATGAGATCATATCTAAACATGTTTACTTACTCCAGAAATTGCTTTCTTTGTTATAACATATGTGAGTACTAGTCTTTCATGTTTACATCAATCTTCTCACATATAACTATTGTAGGATGTGTAGTCAGAAAATCTGAACGAAAATTGAGTGCATAACTGGTGAGGAATTGAGGGAATTCTCTAAGGCATGTTACTACATTCAAAATGTTGTTTTAATTGATTAAATGCGAGCTAGTGAATGGTGACTATGATTAAGTATGTGCTCGAGGGGAAGGAAGACTAAAAGCTATGTGAGTAATGATCTTTGACATGTCATGTTTCATTGGAAATCCCTGAGGCAAACGTTGGAAGGTTTAGGCTATGTTTTGTTTGTTTTGTTTCGTCTTGTTTTCTTTAGTTGTTTTGTTTTGCCTTAGGACTAGCAAAAGCTAAGTGTGGGGGAATTTGATAGGAGCATATTTATGCGACTTAATTGGCTTGTTCTCGTGCATTTATGTTGTGTTTCCTTAGGTATTTTAGTGTTTAAAGTCACTTTTGTGTGTTTTCAGATTATAAAGCCAAAGTGTGCAAGAAGATGCAAATTGGAGTCATTTGGAGCAAAAGAGGAATGAATGAGTTGAAGACTTGAAGAAATATGAGGATTCCTAGAAGAACAAGGATTCCTACTCCAACAAGGATTCCTACTTGAAGTAGGAAAGTTAAGCCAAGGTTTCCCATTTTGGTAACCTTTCCTAATCTTAAAAGTCCTTATTTTCCAGCGACTTTGAAGGCCTCGTATGCACTGTAGGACACAAAACAAAGGCCCTAGACCCCTTAGGAACCTTTGCTGCACCTTTCCCTTTCTCCCCATCCCTTGCCGTGCAAGGGACCCCTTTTCCCTTTAGTTTTAGGACACTTCACCTTTCCTAAAGCATTAAGCCGCACCTCTTAGACTTTCCTTTTCCCTTGCAGTGCAATGGGGGTCCTTATTTCCTATTTTCTGCACTTAAACACATTCCCCTTTCAAATAAAAACCCTAGCCGCATATTTTAGGCAATTTCCTTTTAGTTTCTGATTTGATTTCCTAATTCTAGAAGCCTTTGACTTAATTTTAGTTAACCAAAATAAGTTAGGGTTTTAATTTCTGAAAATCCTTTTAATACTTGGACTTAAGCCGCACCCTAGGATCATTCTTTCATCATTCCATACATTGCCGCAGCAACCATCATTCTTCCACCTTCAATCCGCAACCTTCCATCCATTCCAGCCACCATTCTACACCTCCATATACTTACACACCATTGCAGCCACCATCCACCTCTCTGCCGCAACCCTTTACCATCCTAAATCCCTTCCTAAACCAAAATCACATCCAAAATCACCCTAAGACCTCTGTGCCACAGCAAGGAGAAGAAGAAAGAGGAGCTTGAACGTGCAAAAATTCAAAGTGGAATCGTTGGGCGTTCTAGGTGTAATCAATCTTTTGTTCTCTATGTTTAATTTCAATTTTGTTTCTCTTTCTGTGAACATGAGAGGCTAAACCCCTAGTTAGCTAGGGGGTGATTCAAAACCATGTATATGCTTGCAATATAAATTGATTACCTTTAGTTGGAATTTCATGAGTTGTGGATTCAATTTGTTTAACTGCTTGATTGATAACTTATTCGTGTATGTTTATTGAGAGTGCATGCTTAGTTTTCATGCATGAATATAATGCTAGAATATAAGGGAGTTTCACCTAATAGTTACAAACTTATATTCACAAGTAGTGGAGGTCGCTTATAAACGATCGCGTTAAATGAATTCTTGGCACTAGTTTCATGCTCATCATAGTAACGAATGCCTCGTCAACACTTATAGTTTTCATGTTGTTTAATGATCTTTGATTGTATCTTTATTGTGCTTTTCACGTAAAGGACTTTTGGAGAATGTTTTGAATTGTTGTATGCGCTTTCCCATCCAGTTCATTAACTTAAGGAGAACTTGAAGGTTAATTTAAGCGAACCTAATTAACCCGGGGTGTTGAGTTTCATGATTCATCGAAAGACCAACTGAAAATCATCTTGTATGCAAGTGTGACATGTGTGGAGAAGAACCTTCTAGCTAGCATTCCATCCATATTTTCATCAAATTCGTTTTTACAATCTTTTTTCATTACAATCTGTTTTCTTTGTTTTAATTTTGTCAAAACTAAATCCCCCTTTACTTTAGTGTTTCAATTTAGTTAGAAAGTGTCTTAGTTTGTGTTTCTAAGTGTTTTGATTCAAGTTATAACCCAAATTCGTCCAAATTAGTGTTAGGTGTTCAAAACTGCCCAGATTGTGTTTTTAAGGCAGTTTTGAGTGTTTTGTTGCTGTTTTGAGTCTTTTGGTTTGTTTTAGTGTTTTAGTGTTTAGTTTTGCATTCTTTGAGTCTAGTTTAGTGTTTTAACCTTTGTTTTACGTTTTTGAGTCAGTTTTCAAGTGATTGAGCAATCCCTCCTAATCCCCGGTTTAGAACGATCCCTACTTATACATATACTACAATTGTCAAAAGAGGGTTTTGATTTGTGTGCTTATATATTTCACATCAAGGAGGAACAAGAGCAAGCCATGGCAAGGGTAGCACCACCCATGCCGCAGCCACCCAAACACTCCCATTCGTCTTCCAAAGGTAAGGAGGTTCCAAATTCGATTATTTCTAATGTTATTCCCCCAAAAGTACCATTTCCTTGTAGATTCATTCAATCGAAGAAGGAGGAGGCTTAAAAGGACATTCTGGAGACATTTAGAAAAGTACAAGTCAATATACCACTTTTGGATGCAATTAAGCAAGTTCCAAGGTATGCCAAGTTTTTAAAAGAACTTTGCACCACTAGGAAGAGAATTTCGAACAAGAAGGTTGTCAAGGTAAGTGAAAATATCTCAGCCATCTTACAACGTAAAATGCCCCCTAAATGCAAAGATCCGGGTAGTTTTACAATTCCTTGTGTTATTGGCAATAATCGTTTTGAACATGCCATGCTAGACTTAGGTGCATCTATTAATGTCATGCCTTACTCAATTTATGCATCTATGAAACTAGGTGAGTTAAAAAATGATGGTGTGATTAATCAATTGGCCGATAGATCTAATGTCTATCCAAAGGGTGTTTTGGAAGATGTTTTAGTGCTAGTCAATCATTTAATCTTTCCGGCGGATTTCTACGTGCTTGAAATGGAAGAATCAGACCATTCCCCTTCGTTGCCAATCCTCCTTGGACGCCCATTCATGAAAACTGCCCACACGAAGATTAATGTGTTTAATGGGACTTTGACAATGGAATTTGATGGGGAAGTTATTAATTTCAATCTTTCTGAATCTATCAAGTATCCTAGTGATGATCATTCATGTTTTTCTATTGATGTAATTGATTCCTTGGCGTAGGACCATTTTGAACAATTGAATGAAGATGCACTTGAATTGGTCATTACAAGAGGAATGGAATTCAAAAACAATGGATCAGCCACAATGGCCACCCACAACATGCATGGAGAACACCATGCCGTGCCCCCTAATGTAGATATGATTGAGACAGTGGTTGTCCTTGAGTCATTGCCACTACAATCTGATTTAAAGTATTTGCTCACCAAGAAAGAAGCCAAACCAAGGCTAATTCGATGGATGCTGCTTCTTCAAGAGTTTGACATTGAAATTAGAGACAAAAAGGGTAGTGAAAAGATGGTGGCTGACCACCTAAGTTGTATGGTACATGAGGAGGAGCACTTACCTATTTCAGAAACATTCCCTGATGAACAATTGTTGTCCATTAAGGTAAGTGAGCCTTGGTATGCTGATTTGGTGAATTATTTGGTGGCTAAACAAGTTCCAAACACTTTAAACAGAACCCAACGTGATAAATTGACAAAAGATGCTAGATTTTATGCTTGGGATGATCCATACTTGTGGAAATATTGCTTGGATCATATTATACGTAAGTGTGTGCATGACATGGAATTCAATTCTATTTTAACATTCTGTCACACTTATGCATGTGGGGGACACTTTGGGACACAACGCACATCCCTTAAGGTTTTGAGAATGTGGATTTTATTGGCCAACTTTATTTAAGGATGATAGAACCTTTTGTATGTCTTGTGATCCTTGCCAAAGAATGGGTAATATAAGTGCAAAGGATCAAATGCCGCAAAATGTCATACTTCCTGTTGAAATTTTTGATGTTTGGGGCATTGATTTTATGGGTCCTTTTCCTTCCTCACATGGTTTCCTTAATATCTTACTTGTTGTGGATTATGTGTCAAAATGGGTCGAAGCAAAAGCCACTCGAATTAATGATTCTCGAGTGGTTGCAGATTTCATTAAAACTAACCTATTTGCAAGGTTAGGAATGCCACGAGTAATCATAAGTGATAGAGGTTCTCACTTTTGCAATCGAACCATTAAGGCTTTGCTCAAGAAGTACAACGTTACGCATAAGGTTTCAACACCTTATCATCCCCAAACCAATGGGCAAGCCGAGGTTTCAAATAGGGAGATCAAGCAAATTCTAGAGAAGACCGTTGGGCCAACAAGGAAGGATTGAAGCGCACGTTTGGAGGATGCAATGTGGGCATATCGCACGGCATATAAAACACCCCTTGGTATGTCCCCATTTCAGCTCATCTATGGCAAACCATGCCATCTTCTTGTAGAATTGGAGCACAAGGCGCATTGGGCTGTCAAAACATTCAACATGGACCTTGATGTCGTTGGAATTCATAGGAAGCTCCAATTGAATGAACTTGAAGAGATTAGGCATGAGGCTTATAAAAACGCTCGAATTTACAAAGAGAAGACAAAGGCTTTTCCATGATAAGATGATTCGAGGCAAATCATTCTCTGTTGGCAGAAAGTGCTACTCTTTAATTCCCGCCATCGCTTGTTTCCTGGTAACTTGCGTTCTAAGTGGATTGGCCCGTTTGTTATTACTAATGTCTTTCCTTATGGTGCAGTCCAAGTTCAAAGCTTGAAAACAGGACAAGAATTCAAAGTGAATGGCCATCGGTTAAAGCCCTACTATTAGAATTTCGAGGAGCATGTTGTGGATGATGTACCCCTCCATGTCGTGGGTACTAGTGAAGCTTAACATGGCATAGTCGTCTAGCTAGAAGACATTAAAGCAAACGCTTCCTTGTGAGGCAAACCATGCATTCAACATGGAGAAGGTGGAACTTCCACCCCAAACCCAGATTTGCGTTTCTAAACCCTTCTCTTTGCTGTTTTATTTTATCATGCTTAATTGTTTGTTGTTTGTTTGCTTTTGTGTGAGTCTTCGTGTGACACATTGAGGACAATGTTTGATTTAAGTGTGTGTGTGTTCGGGGGGGGGGGGGGGGGGTAAACAAGTGTTTTATGCAAATTCGTGGGATTCTATCACCTATCACTTCTAATGTTGTTTCTCACTGTTTTTAAGTGTTTTTAGTGCATTTTGAGCTGTTTTGCATGTTTTGAAGTAAAATCCGAAAATTTGAAAAAAAAAATAATTATTTTGAAAAAAGTGTTTTGAAAAAGCCAAAAAGAGTTGTTTTTGTGTGTTTGTTTGTGTCTTAGGATACCTTCCAACACAATGATGAGGATTTGGTTTTTAATGCATGACTGTTAAAGAGAGTTACAAACATGGATAGAAGTTTGATATACTCTTTGGTTTATGCGTGGTTGTAGTTATAGTTTACGAATTCACATGTAATCATAAAGGATAAAATCAGTTTTTGTAACATGCTTGAAGGAAAGAACCCAAACAAATGCTACATCCCTGAGAGACTTGAGCCTAAACGTTTATTTGGAGAGTTATTAGTCTGTGCATTCTTGTTTTCTAAAGTCGTTGCATGATCTCATTATTCTTTGCTTGGTTGCTACTTAGAATGCGTTTCATCATTATAGATCCAAATACTATAACTCATGCCCATTCTATTCAAAGCATGACATTGATTTGCTTAACAAATATTCAAGATGAAGTTGTTTAGTAGTCACCACCACAGCCAAATAACCGAATCCACCCTTGTCATTTGTTATGTAGGTTTAAACCCTGTTGAACCTTGTTTAGCCTATTTTCTTTGTTAACCACATCACCGTTACCTAGCCTAGAATAGGACTTTCTATACCCTTGTTCTTGAAGTATAGCGGAGCATTACTTAGAAGGAATTCCTTTTGAGTGACATTATTGCAGAAAACAAGTGTGAGGGAAGGGATTTTTGTGTGTGTGTGTGTGTGCCAAAGTCTTAAAAGAGGCATGGATAGAAAAAGAAAAAAAAATGTATAAAAAAGAAAGAAAAAGAGTTGCAAATAAGTGAAAATAAACTCATATGTATTGATTGTTGAAGAAAGGGTCCAAAAGTTTGAATCTGACCCTAGGTGTTGCATGAATCTTCCTTTGTGTTTAAAAGGTAGTTTTCTGCATTCTAAAGTGAATTCTAAGTGCCTAATTCATTACTTTGCTCACTATTGCTTTAAGAACGTTCATTTCCTCTTACATTTCCTTGTTAGCCAATACCCTTAGCACCGTTACAACCCTTAGACTTCTATCTTGGGTGTTATGTGTTTCAATTTGTGGAGTTTGGGCTTGGTATGAGCATATGGTATCCCTGGTGAGAAGCGTCTAAGTAGTGGCATTCCATTCATGAGATCATTTATATACATGCATTAATAATTCCAGAAAGTGCTTCCTTCATTTAAAACATATGTGAGTGGCTCGTCTACTTGTTTACATCAATCTTCTCACATATACCTAGTGTAGGGACTGTAGTCAGAAAATCTGAGTGAAAATAGAGAGTATATCCAGTGAGGAATTGAGGGAATTCTCTAAGGCATGTTATTCAAAATGTTGTTTTAATTGATTAAATGTGAGCTAGTGAATGGTGACTATGATTAAGTATGCTCGACGGTAAGGATTACTTAAATCTATGTGAGTGGTGATCTTTGACATGTTATGTTTCATTGGAAATCCCTGAGGCAAACGTTGGAAGGTTTAGATTGCATGTTTTGTTTGTTTGTTTTGCTCAAGGACTAGCAAAATCTAAGTGTGGGGGAATTTGATAGGAGCATATTTATGCGACCTAGTTAGCTTGTTCTTGTGCATTTGTGTTGTTATTTCTTAGTTAATGTAGTATTTCAAGCTATTTTCGTGTGTTTGTAGGTCCAAAGGGTTAAAGTAGCAAGAAAGCACATTTTGGTGCATTTTGGAGCAGTTTTGGGCACTAAATGGATAGCACATGTATGGGCCAAGATGGATGGACGAATTTGGAGTTCAAAAGGCTAGGAATCTGATAAGAAGATGAAGAAATTAAATTCAAGACAAAGAAGATAAGGAATCGGTTCAAAAGAGGAAACATTATCCAAAACCTTATCTAACCTTATCTTATCCTATCCTAATCTTATCATGCCTTAATCTTAGCTGCAAGGGGACCTAAATATATATTTCTAGAACCTATTTCTAGAAGCATTCTCTTCTAGAAGTCCCAAATCAGCCACAAAACACATTGTTTCTAGAAACCCTACAAAGGTGGCGCCTATTCCCTTCTAGAAAGCCTTGCCTTGCCTTGCAATCCACTCTCCTTTCCCTCCAATATCTGCCACACCCCTCTATCCCTTTTCCCTTGTGTATTCTGATTTATTAGGCCTTATTCCTTGTGGATTTGGGTTATACAAATCCTTTTCTGAAATTAATTGGGCCAAACCCCCTTCTTAGTGGATTTAATTAATTGTGTCGAACCCTAGGGACCTAATCCTTAAAATCTGCTAAGTTGTAACCCTAATCTGATTAACCCTAGGGTTGGCCGAACCTATATATACATTTTTCAGCCACAATTTGGAAGGAACCCTCATGCCATTTAGAAAGACCCTTGCCGCAACCCTAGACACCATTCTACATCATTCATTCAATCCATTCTCTTCCATATGCAACCTGCCGCAACTTTTCACCCTCATTAGCCATCATTCATTATCCTAAGCAAGAATACACCATTCATCGCCCCCAAAACCACCAACCACACCTTGTGCCACAACAAGGAAGAAGGAGGAGAATCCTTAGACGTGCTTGACATTCGAATTGGAGTTGTTGGAACGTTTTAGGTGTAATCTTTCTTGTGTTTTCAATGTTTAAATTCAATAATCTTTGTTTTGTGAGTATGAGGAACTAATCCCCTCTTAGCTAAGGGTAATTTCGAAACCATGGCTATATTTGCAATATGATTTGATTACTTCCAGTTGTGATTTCATGAATTGTGAATTCAATTTACTTATCTGTTTGAATTAAAACTTGTTTGTGTATGTGGGTCGAGAGTGCACACTTAATTTGCATGCATAAAAATTGATGCTAGGTGATGCGAACTAAATAAGCACACAAATTAAAACCCTCTTGTGACAATTGTAGTATAAGTATAAGTAGGGATCGTTCTTAACCGGGGATTAGGAGGGATTGCAAAATCACTTGGAAACTGACTCAAAAACATAAAATAAAGTTTAAAACACTAAACTAGACTTAAAGAATGCAAAACTAAACACTTACAACACTAAAACAAACCAAAAAACTCAAACAGCACCCAAAACACTCAAAACTGCCTTAAAAACACTTTCTGGGCAGTTTTGAGCACTTTGATTACTTTGGACGAAATTGGGTAATAAAATGAATCAAAACACTTAGAAACACAAACTAAGACACTATCTAACTAAGTTGGACACTAAAGCAAAGGGGGATTGAGTTTTTGACGAATTTGAAAACAAAACTTAAAACTTTGTAAAACGAACAGATTTTAAAACGAATTTGGATTTAATGAATGGAATGGAAGCTAGCTAAGGGGTTCATCTCCACACATGCCATACTTGCACACAAAACGATTTCTAATTGCTTTTCAATAACCCATGAATTCTCAACGCCCCAGATTAACCGTGAATTGCACTAATTAACCCTCAGATTTTCCTAACGTTATTGAATTGGATGATTGCATACGACAACCCAAAGCATTCCCCACAAGTTCCCTACATGAATTGCATAATAGAGATACAAGCAAGAATCATTAAGTTCTTTGAAAACCATAAGCATTGACGAAGCACTCGTTACTATGAATTGCATGAAACTTATGCCAAGAATTTACTTAACGCGATTGAGGTCATCAACTTTTACTACTTGTGAATATAAGTTTGTAACGATTAGGTGAAACTTCCTTATATCCTAGCATTGGATTTACGCATGATAATTAAGCGTGCACTCTCAACCAACACACACAAATCAGTTTAATTCAAATAGATAAGTAAATTGAATTCACAACTTATGAAACGCAATTAGAGGTAATCAAATCATATAGCAAGCATGATCATGGTTTCGAATCCTCCCCTAGCCAAGGGGGGTTTAGTTCCTCATACGTACAAGACAAAGATAAGTAAATTTAAACATTGAAATCAAGGAGAGGAAAACACCTAAAAATTCCAACAACTCAAACTTGAATTGTATGAACGTTTAAGCCCTCTTCTCCTCCTCTTTGTTGCGGCACAAGGGTTTGTTGTGAGTTTTGGGGGTTATGGATGGTGTAGAATGATGTGTTTAGGATAGGGATGGATGTAGGGGATGGCAAGGCTTATTTTTGGGCAGAAAATATGAAGAATGGTGAAGTATGGATGTGTTATAGAGAGGGGATGAATTTCTGACGTGAATTGGTGAATGAATGGTTGTTTTGTGGCTGCTATGGATGTTTATTTATAGGTGGCTGAATGATTAAAGAGGGAATATGACAGCTAGGTTGGTTGGTGGCTGCCATCATGAAGAGTGCATGGATGTGGCTGAATAATCAAATGGGAAAGCATGTGGCTGAATGGGTTAAAGAGGGAATGATGATGGGAGAGCATGTGGGTGACAGTTAGGTTGGTTGGTGGATGCAATGGAGGTGTGGAATGATGATGGGAGAGCATGTGGAAGTGTGGCTGATTGTTTTATGAAGGGGGAAAGCTGGACATGGTGTTAGAATGGTGTTTTTGGGGTGTTTTGCTGCCTAGGTTCTCTATGGATGAATTTCTATGTGAATCCCCCTCTAGGGTTCGGCCAAGGGCTGAATATATGTGTTTTAGGAAGTTAATAACATACCTAATTAAGTTTGAATTCAGATTTCCTAGTCTAAATAGAAAAGGTAAGTGAATAAAGTCCAAATAATTTCAGAAAAAGGGGATGCACGAATTTAAACAAATAGGGAATGTCCTTGCCTTGCAAGGAATCAGAAATTAAACCCCTTGCACAGCAAGGAAAGGGGATTTAAGGTAAGAAACGAAATTGGTGCAAAAGAAGGAAGGAAAAGTCAATTCCTTGCAAGAAATCAGAAATTAGGACTTTAGGGAAAGTTTTAGAACTAGGAAAGTGAATTAAACTAGGAAATAAGAGTTTGAAATCAGGAAACATAAGGGGAGGTGCGGTATAAGGTTTAGGGAAAGGTAAGGCACCAAACAAGAGGTGTTAGAATAAGGGAAAGGTCCTAACACATATGAAAAATAGGGAACTTTGCACAAAGAAAGTGTTGGAAGTATGCCCACAAAGCCACTCATTTGATGTAATAGCTTTTTGGAATACTTATTGTGTTAAACTTTTATATGTTTAATAGAGGGCAAAGCTTATTGTTAATCACTATTTATAGTATCTTGTGTTTAAGCAATAAGGGAATCCAAGGAATGTATTTGATCTAAGAGACAAGTGATTTAAGTTAGTTAAATTAACGAGACCTTTCTCTTATGTTCATTCCTAAAACGTTCCTAGCCATAGGATTGCCAATTGGGCATTGACAATCCGCTAAGGTTAGTATGTGTTATGTCGACTCAAGCGTGAGTATGAACTAGTCTCAAGTCATTTGGTGTTGGACACTAAGGCAAACACATAGGTGCTCGAAAGAGTAATCGAGTACACTGAACAACGATCAAACGAGAGTTCGAACATACATGTCATGTGAGAACTCGATAGTTGCACTATGCAAAGTAGTCCTTTGACCTGAGGCATCATTGATGTCTAATGGTTAGGTCCTTGATCTTTGATTATGTCAACGGCATTCCATTGGAGTGTCCACGACATTGTTGGGGTCAAGCTATCTAGTCATGTAGGCATATGAATGCACAACAAGGGATCTCTAACCTTCCATGGTGGAAGGAGAATACTCTAAGATATGATTCGAGAGTCTTTGGCCAAAGCATAAGAATATGACTAAGGAAGCTTGTTCCAAATCTTATTCAACTGAATCATATAGAGAAGTATCACATTGGATAGTAGACATGAAACAAACTATCACTTAAACAATGTGATTAAGAGTATTGTATTAGAGAAGGACCGTATTGCATTGTAGTTGTAACTGGATAGGTTCTCCAACCACTTCTACTTAGCTTGGGTAACCATGACATGCTGCTAGGCGTCACCCATGGTTTGTGGAAGCCCTAAAGATTAGCAAACACTAATTTTAAGGGAGAATTGAAATGTGGTTTCAATTCACAATCGATCGTTAAGAGTAACATCGCCCACTACCTCGCTAATTGGAACCTAATGGATCGTACACCGAGTAAGGATATAAGTGAAGAAATTATATGAAATGGATAAGCAATTAAATGATTTAATTGAAGAATGGTCAAGATTAATTAAATAGTTAATTAATTATACGAAACGTTCGTATTGGGCGTTTAAGTTAGTTTTGGGCTTAGGGGCACAAAAACGTTTTGGTCCACAAGGCCCATTATGTTTAAGTTGTATGACAACTAAAACAAAATGGGCAATTAAGCCCAATAACAACATATGGCCGGCCATAAGGGTGAGGGGTAGCAAACTTGTATTAATTACAAGTTTGCCACTCACATGAAATGAAGTATAAAATCAACATTATAGCTTTGTTTCAAATTAGGGTTTTCTAATTGAATTTGGGTGAAACATTTTCTCTCATTTTCTACATAGAGGCCGGCCACTTAGGGGAGGAACATCTAGCAATCTTTTCTTCCCTAAGTCATCCATTTCATCTTCACACTACATCTTTGGTGTGGAGACTTAGAGACACCAAACCTTTGGTGTTTTGGAGAACAAATCCTCAAATCCTCAAAGAAGAAAAGGAGCACTAAAAGGGAGGAAATCACAAGGAAGATCCAAGGAGCAAGGAGGTGACTTGAAGGCCCTCCACTTGGGTGAATCCCTTGTGCAATCAAGGATGAGCTTCAAGGGTAAAGAATCTCTAAATTCTTATTCTCTTTAATATTGTTAAAGAGTCTTATGGTTCACCATATACTAGGCTTTGAAAGTCATGGGTTTTATGAATTGTTTTTGAATGCATGCCTACTTTAAAGTGTTATTAGTTTGCATATGTATTCAAATGTTCTTACATGTTCTTAGCTAGGACAAAATTTTTCCTTCAGAAAGGGAAACCACCTTCTTTGCACGGCAAGGAAGGGAAAATTTGCAAAGAACCTTTGTTTGTTGTCCAAGGGTGCTCGGGAGCCATCTTAAGTGCTAAAACTTAGAGCGTTCTTGATTTAGGAAAGGTCAACCAAAATAGGAAACTTTGGCTTAACTTTCCTACTTCAAGTAGGAATCCTTGTGTGATTAGGAATCCTCGTCCAACTAGGAATCCTCATGTGAGTGGGAAACCTCCTTCAATTTGGAAACCATCTCGTAATTGGAATCCTCATCGTAGTAGGAATCCTTGTCATAGTAGGAATCCTTGTCGTAGTAGGAATCCTTGCGACATCAACTCTTCAATTTCATCCATTCCTTTTGCTCCAAGCATAAGCTATCCAATTTGTGCCCAAAAGTGCTCCAAAATGCTCCAAAATGCATCCTTTCGCCAAATACGTCTTATGAACCTGAAAACACACAAAAGAAGCTTAAAGAACTAAAATAACTAAGAACTAATAACATAAATGTACGAAAACAAGCAAACTAAGTCGCATAAATATGCTCCTACCAAATTCCCCCACACTTAGCTTTTGCTAGTCCTCGAGCAAAACAAAACAACAAAAGAACACGAAACTAGACAAAACGAACAAAACACAACCTACACCTTCCAACGTTGCCTCAGGGATTTCCAATGCACATGACATGTTAAAAATTCACTATCTCCACAGATTTTAGTCATCTTCACACTTAAGTACATTCTTAATCATAGTCACCACATACTAGTTCACAATCAAGCATTTAAAACCATGTTTTGAATGTAGTAACATGCCTTAGAGAATTTGCTCAATTCCTTACAAGATATGCACTCAATTTTCACTCAGATTTTCTAACTACACACCTTAATCTAGTTATATGTGAGAAGATTAATGTAAACATGAAAACGAACACTCACATATATATATCACAAAGAAAGCAATAAACATGTTTAGATATGATCTCATGAATGGAATGCTACGACTTAGATGCGAGAACCAGTGACTCCATATGCTCATACCAACTTCAAACTCCACAAATTGAAATGCACAACACTCAAAATAGAAGTCAAGGGTTGTAATGGGGCTTGGGGTATTGGTTAACAATGGAAGGATAAAGGAAAACAAAGGTTTTTAAAGCAATAGCAAGCGAAGTAATGAAATTGAGACTTAGAACTCACTTTAAAACACAGAAATTAACTTTTAACACAAAGGGAAGATCTAAGCAACACTCAGGGCCATATTCAACATTTTTGGACCCTTTCCTCAACTACCACAAACAAGTGAACTTATTTTCATTTATTTCATACTCTTTTTTTTTTTCTTTTCACAACTTTTTCTTTTCTTTTTCTTTTTCCACCCGTGCCTATGGCACACTAACTCACATGAAAACTACTTCCCCCACACTTGTTTTCTGCCATACATTAATCAAAAGGAGTTCAATTCAAATCATGCTTTGCTATGCTTCAAGAATAAGGGTATGGATGGTCCTAATCTAGGCTAGGTGAGGATAGTGTGGGTTAACAAGGAACGTAAGCTTAACAAGGCTCAATGGGGTTAACTTAAACATATAATGAAGTAGGATACATGGCAATTTGGCTTTGGTGGTGGTCACTACACAACTTCTTCTTGAATATGTGTTATGCAAATCAATAACATGCTTTGAATGAAATGGGCATGAGTTCTAGCATTTGGAACTATATGATGAAACGCCTTCTAAGTAGTAACCAAGCAAAGAATAATGAGATCATGCAACGACTTTAGAAAACAATAATGCACAGATTTTAACTCTCCAAATAACGTTTAGGCTCAAGTCTCACAAGGTTGTAGCGTTTGTTTGAGTTCTTTCCTTCAAGCATGTTACAAAAACCAATTTTTCTTTTATGATTGCATGTGAAGTCATACATTATAACCATAACCAAGCATATACCAAGAGTAAATTAAACTTTTCTCCATGTTTATAACTCTTTTTAACAGTCATGCAATTAAAAACCAAATCCTCATCATTGTGTTGGAAGGTACCCTAAGACACAAACACACAAAAACGACTCAAAACACTCTTTTTAGGCTTTTCAAAACATGTTTTTCAAATTTTTATGTGATTTTCGGATTTATAAAACAGAACACACTAAAACACTCCAAATCAGCTTAAAAACATTTTAAAACAGCAAGGAACAACACTTGAAGTTATGGGTGATAAAATCCCACGAATTTGCATCAAATATACCTAGTTACCCCCCCCCCAACACTTAAATCAAACATTGTCCTCAACCACACTAAACACAAGCAAACACATAAACAGCAACTAAACTCATTAAACATGGCAGAATGTAAATAACAAAGAGAAGAGGTTTAGGGACGCAAATCTGGAATTGGAGTGCTTTCTAGGCCTTCCTTTGTTGAATGCATGGGTTGCCTCCCAAGTAGCGCTTTCTTTTACGTCTTGCAGCCGGACGAAGAACCCAATCACTCCAGATTGGAGCCCACGGCACCCAAGGGGGTGTCATCCACGGTGTGCTCCACAAAGTTCTCATAATAGGCCTTCAAACGATGCCCGTTCACCTTAAATTCATGTCCCGTTTTCAAGCTCTGGATTTGGACTGCACCATGAACAAAAACATTAGTAATAACAAACGGTCCAATCCACTTGGAACGTAACTTACCGGGAAACAAACGTAAACGGGAATTGAACAATAGCACTTTTTGCCCAATGGACAAGGATTTCCCACGGATCATGTTGTCATGGAAAGCTTTGGTCTTTTGCTTGTAAATGCTTGCATTCTCGTACGCCTCGTGCCGTATTTCATCAAGCTCATTCAATTGGAATTTCCTATGGCTTCCCGCTTCATCTAAGTGCATGTTGAACTTCTTGACTGCCCAAAGAGCTTTATGCTCCAACTCCACGGGAAGATGGCACGCCTTGCCATAGACAAGTCGAAAAGGGGACATCCCAATGGGGGTTTTGTATGCCATACGATACGCCCAAAGTGCATCATCTAACCGTAAACTCCAATCCTTTCTTGTTGGCCCAACGGTCTTTTCTAGGATTTGCTTGATCTCTCGGTTGGAAACCTCGGCTTGGCCATTTGTTTGAGGATGGTAAGGTGTAGAAACCCTATGGTTGACACTGTATTTCCTCAATAATGCCTCAATGGTCCGGTTGCAAAAATGGGACCCTCCATCACTAATGATCACTCGTGGCATGCCAAACCTTGCAAAAATGTTAGTTCTAATAAAATCTGCAACCACTTTAGAATCATTAGTCCGGGTGGCTTTTGCTTCCACCCACTTCGATACATAATCAACCGCAAGCAAAATATACATAAAACCATATGATGATGGAAAGGGACCCATAAAGTCAATACCCCAAACATCAAAAATTTCAACATTTAGGATAGAAACCTGCAGCATTTGGTCTCTTGCACTAATACCACCCATTCTTTGGCATTTATCACATGTTAGGCAAAACGTTCTAGCATCCTTAAAAATACTAGGCCAATAAAATCCACATTGTAACACTTTGAGGGCCGTGCGTTGTGTGCCAAAGTGCCCTCCACATGCATATGTATGACAAAAACTCAAAATTGAATGACATTCAGAATCATGCACACAACGACGTATAATCTGATCGGGACAAAATTTCCATAAGTATGGATCATCACATACATAAAACCATGCATCATGCCTAAGTTTGTCACGTTGGTGCCTATTGAGCTCACTTGGAATACGTTTTGACACCAAAAAATTGACTATATCGGCATACCAAGGTGTACTAACCTTTATGGACAGCAATTGTTCATCGGGGAATGTCTCTGCAATGGGTAGGGACTCCTCATTATGCACCATTCGGCTTAGGTGGTCAGCCACCACGTTTTCACTTCCCTTCTTGTCACGAATCTCGATGTCGAACTCTTGAAGTAACAACATCCACCGAATTAGCCGGGGCTTGGCCTCCTTTTTGGTGAGCAAGTACTTTAGAGCTGCATGATCAGTGAAAACAATTACTTTAGTACCAATTAGATATGATTGAAATTTATCTAAAGCAAAGACAACGGCAAGAAGTTCTTTTTCCGTAGTGGAGTAGTTCAACTGGGCATCGTTCAACGTTCGTGAGGCATAGTAGATGACATGCGGCCTCTTGTCCTTTCTTTGTCCCAAAACAACCCCTAAAGCATAATCGGACGCATCACACATAAGCTCGAACGGGAGGCTCCAATCCGGGGGAACAATAATGGGTGCCGTGGTCAACAACTCCTTGAGTTGGTTGAATGATGCCGTGCACTCCTTAGTGAATTCAAATGCCACTTCTTTTTGTAGGAGACGGCATAATTGATAGGAGCATATTCATGCGACTTAAATGGCTTGTTCTCGTGCATTTACGTTATGTTTCTTTAGTTATTTTAGTCCTTTATGCCATTTTCTTGTGTTTTTAGGTTCATATGGCTAAGGAAGCAAAAAGGTGCATTTTGGAGCATTTTGGAGCAAAATTGGGCTTGGAATGGATAGCTTACGTTTGGAGCAAAAGGAATGGACGAAATTGAAGAGGATTCCTAATCAAATGAGTTACATCCTTTCCTAAACTAAGTAATAAAGCCTTAGGATATTTTCTGCCCAAAATTCCCACCATAGCTGCACCCACATGCTCTCCCATCATCATCATTCACCCTAGCTTTAATTCACATGCTTTCCCAACAAATAAATCAGCCATTCCACATGCATTTCCACCCACATGCTTCATAATCATTCAACCAACTTTGCACATGCATTCATCATCATAACCTAGCTGTCATTCCACTTTAATCCACATGCATTCCCTTCATAAATCAGCCACATGCAATCATAATCATTCAACCAACTTTGCACATGCATTCATCATCATAACCTAGCTGTCATATTCCCTCTTTTTCACCTATAAATAAGCATCCATTGCAGCCACAAAACACACACTCTTCCAATTCAGAAATTCATTCATTCAAACACACCATCCTTCCATTTCCACCACTCCCCAAACCATTCACACCATCAAACTATCCTTAGACCTTGTGCCACAATAAAGAGGAAGAGAAGAGTGCCTAAACTTTCATACAATTCAAGTTTGAGTTGTTGGAATGTTTAGGTGTTTCTTTGATTTCAATGTTTAATTTCAATACCCTTTGTTTTGTACGAATGAGGAATGGAAGAGAAGAGGGCCTAAACGTTCATACAATTCAAGTTTGAGTTGTTGGAATGTTTAGGCGTTTCTTTGATTCTCTTTGTTTTGTATCATGAGGAACTAAAACCCCCCTGGTTAGGGGGGGATTCGAAATATATGTTTATGCTTGCATTTTGATTTGATTACTTCTAATTGCGTTTCATAAGTTGTGAATTCAATTTGTTTAACTATTTGATTGATAACCTACTTATGTATGCTTATTGAGAGTTCACGCTTAATTTTCATGCATGAATTTGACGCTAGAATATAAGTGAGTTTCACGTAATAGTTATGAACTTATATTCACAAGTAGTGGAGGTTGCTTATAAACAATCGCGTTAAACATATTCTTGGCATAAGTTTCATGCAATCATAGTAACGAATGCCTCGTCAACACTTATAGTTTTCATGTTGCTTAATGATTCTTGCTTGTATCTCTATTATGCAATTCATGTAGGGAACTTGTGAGGAATGCTTTGGGTTGTCGTATGCAATCATCCAATTCATTAACTTAAGGAAAACTTGACGGTTAATTTAAGCGGACCTAATTAACCCGGGGCGTTGAGAATTCATGGTTTATTGAAATGCAATTGGAAATCTTTTTATTATGCAAGTGTAACATGTGTGGAGATGAACCCCTTAGCTAGTCATCCCATCCATTCAAATCCATCACATTCATATTTACATTCTGTTTTTAATTAGAATCTGTGCAATTAGTTTAATTTCGTCCAAAACTCAATCCCCCCTTACTTTAATGTCCAAATTAGTTAGAAATCAATTTAGTTTGTGTTTTTAAGAGTCTTGAGTCAAGTTACAACTTAATTTCGTCCAAATTTGGGTTTAAGGTCAGAAACTGCCTAGTTAGTGTTTTTAGGCAGTTTTGAGTCTTTTGAACTTGTTTTGAGTCCTTTGAGTCTTTGTATTGTTCAAATTAGTTAGAAAGTGTTTTGGTTTGTGTTTATAAGTGTTTTGATTCAATTTGTTACCCAAATTCGTCCAAAGTACTCAAAGTGCTCAAAACTGCCCAGAAAGTGTTTTTAAGGCAGTTTTGAGTGTTTTGGTGCTGTTTTGAGTCTTTTGGTTTGTTTTAGTGTTTTAAAGTTTAGTTTTTCATTCTTTGAGTCTAGTAGAGTGTTTTATATTGTGTTTTTACGTTTTTGAGTGAAATCCAAGTGATTAACAATCCCTCCTAATCCCCGGTCCAGAACGATCCCTACTTACATACTTACTACAATTTGACAAAAAGAGGGTTTAATTTGTGTGCGTATAATTCACGCATCAATAATGGTTGTGCAATCTTGGAAAAATCCTTGATAAATCGCCTATAGAATCCTGCATGGCCAAGAAAAGAACGGACCTCTCTAACCGAAGTAGGAGAGGGTAAGTGACGTACAAGATCTATTTTAGACTTATCAACTTCAATTCCTTTTTCAGAGATGATATGACCTAAAACTATACCTTGTTTAACCATAAAATGACATTTTTCCCAATTCAAAACAAGGTTAGTTTCCATGCATCTTTTCAAGATTAAAGTGAGATTATGCAAACAAGCATCAAATGAGTCTCCAAACACACTAAAATCGTCCATAAATACTTCAATTATCTTTTCAACATAATCAGAGAAGATACTTACCATGCATCGTTGGAAAGTGGCCGGTGCATTGCATAAACCAAATGGCATACGACGATATGCAAAAGTACCAAATGGACAAGTAAAGGTGGTCTTTTCTTGATCATCCGGCGCTATGACAATTTGATTATAACCCGAATAACCATCAAGAAAGCAATAAAAAGAATGACCGGCTAACCTTTCAAGCATTTGATCAATGAATGGCAAAGGGAAGTGATCTTTCCTTGTTGCGGCATTTAGCTTCCTATAGTCAATGCACACTCTCCAACCGGTTTGAATGCGTGTGGGCACAAGTTCATCTTCTTCATTCTTCACCACCGTGACTCCGGACTTCTTGGGAACCACTTGGACCGGTGAAACCCAACAACTATCCGAGATGGGATAGATGACGCCACAATCTAGCAACTTGATGATTTCCTTCTTCACTACTTCCATCATTGGTGGGTTGAGTCGACGTTGGGCTTCCCTTGATGGTTTGGCGCCTTCTTCCATGAGAATTCGATGCATGCACGTGGTAGGGCTTATGTCACATCCCGGCCCGGGGCGCACCACTTCCCGGGCCCGCTCCACCACCGTAGCACAATATTGTCCGCTTTGGGCCCCGACCACGCCCTCACGGTTTTGTTTCTGGGAACTCACACGAGAACTTCCCGATGGGTCACCCATCCTGGGAATGCTCTCGCGCGCTACTCGCTTAACTTCGGAGTTCCCATGGAACCCGAAGCCAGTGAGCTCCCAAAAGGCCTCGTGCTAGGTAGGGATGGGAATATACATTTAAGGATCACCCCTGGGCGATGTGGGATGTCACAATCCACCCCCCTTAGGGGCCCGACGTCCTCGTCGGCACACACGCGACCAGGGTTAGGCTTTGATACCAAACTGTCACATCCCGGCCCGGGGCGCACCACTTCCCGGGCCCGCTCCACCACCGTAGCACAATATTGTCCGCTTTGGGCCCCGACCACGCCCTCACGGTTTTGTTTCTAGGAACTCACACGAGAACTTCCCGATGGGTCACCCATCCTGGGAATGCTCTCGCGCGCTACTCGCTTAACTTCGGAGTTCCCATGGAACCCGAAGCCAGTGAGCTCCCAAAAGGCCTCGTGCTAGGTAGGGATGGGAATATACATTTAAGGATCACCCCTGGGCGATGTGGGATGTCACAGCTTATACCCTTGATATCGGCCAAAGTCCACCCAATGACTGTTTTGTGCTCTTTGAGAACCCTCACCAACTTCTCCTCCTCTTGTGCCGTGAGTGATGAAGCTATAATGACGGGCAATGTGTCTTGCTCTCCCAAAAACACATACTTCAAGTGATTTGGCAACAGTTTGAGCTCAAGGGTAGGTGGTTGTTCTATAGAAGGAAGCAACTTATTAGTTGAAATTGGAATGGAAATTGGACTAGGGGACTTACCTTGGAGCCGTGGCAATGACTCTAGGGCTGCCACGTTCTCTATTACATCTTCATCAAAGGCCACTACATAGTTGTTCACTTGTATGTCGTGGGTTGCTATGGTGCCCTTCATGTGACCCTTCGTTTCTATGCCACTTGTAATGACCGTTTCAAGTGCATCTCCATGTAATTGATCAAGGTGTACCTGCGCCAAAGAATCAAGAATATCAATAGAGAAACATGAGTGATCATCATTAGGAAATTTCATAGTTTCAGAAATATTGAAATCAATCACTTCCCCATCGAATTCCTTCGTTAAAGTGCCTTTAAACACATCTATCTTTGTTCGGGCTGTCTTCATGAAGGGCCTCCCAAGAAGAATCGGCAAAGATGGAGCATGGCTAGTTTCTTCCATTTCAAGAACGTAGAAATCCGCCGGAAATATCAAATTATTCACCTGCACTAAGACATCTTCCAATACGCCCTTTGGATAGGCATTAGATCTATCGGCCAACTGAATAATTACACCATCATTTTTCAATTCACCAAGGTTCATTGAAGCATAAATAGAATATGGCATGACGTTAATTGAAGCTCCTAAGTCTAACATAGCATGTTCGAACTTAGTTTGACCAATAATACAAGGAATTGTAAAGCTACCTGGATCTTTGCACTTTGGTGGTAACTTCCTTTGTAAAACAGCGGAAACGTTTTCACTTACCCTTACTACCTCTTTATGTGACGCCCTCTTCCTTGTAGTGCACAATTCCTTCAAGAACTTAGCGTATTTGGGCACTTGCTTTATGGCATCTAGGAGCGGAATATTTACTTGCACCTTCCTAAACGTTTCAAGAATGTCCTTCTCATGCTCCTCCTTCTTTGTTTGCAAAAATCTGTGAGGAAAAGGAACATTGGGTGGAACGGGGTTAGATTTAATCAAATTTGAACCCAACTTACCTTTGGCGGCCGAATGGGATGCATTGGATGAATTTGGGTCCTTGTGTGCTTGCGGCAAAGGAGGTTGTGTCCTTGCCGTGGGCTTCCCTTCAGCCTCCTCTTCATGTTGCAACGTTTCTTCTTCATTAGGACTTGTTGTGGGTGGTGTAGATGTGGTGCCAACCTCTTTTCCACTCCTCAAAGTGATTGCTTTGGCAGATTCGAACCCTCCCTTTGGATTGACAATGGTTGAGCTTGGAAGCTTGCCTTGGTCTTGGAATTGTCCCACAAACTCCGCAATCTGCCCTATTTGCTTCTCTAATTGGTCCACCCTTTTGTCTTGGTTTTGCATCGCCTTGTTTTGATTTTCTTGTCCCTGAGACAAACTAGTAAGTAACTTAAGAATTGTAGCATTATCTAAAGACATACCTTGATGGTTTTGGCCGGATTGTGGTTTGTTTTGGTCTTGGCTGTGGGTTTTGGTGTAAAACCCCGGGGGTTGTTGTCTAAAGCCTCCTTGTTGTTGAGGTTGTTGGGGCTCCCTCCATTTGAAGTTTGGATGGTCTCTCCAACCCGGATTGTATATGTTGGAATATGGATCATTCCTTGGTTCATTGTGGCTTGGAAATCCAATGGCATTTGCACTCTCCCATCCCCCATTCTCAATCAATTGAGGGCACCTTTCCGAAGGGTGTCCTTGGATAGAACATACACCACATACAATTGGTCCTTGTATCTTCATTCCTTCGGCCATCTGAGACATAATAGAAGTAAGATTAGCTAATTGAGATTGAATATCGGATTGAGAATTTACCTCATTCAATTGTTGCCGTGGGGGGTCCCTTTGTCCAAGTCCTTCATATTGTTGTGCATTTAGAGCACGGTTTGCAATTAGGGTCTTGGCTGCCATAGGTGTTTTGTCCACCAATGCACCTCCCGCCGAAGCATCCAGCATTTGCCTTTCAATGGGAAGAATGCCCTCATAGAAGTATTAAAGGAGAAGTTCCTCCTTCATTTGATGTTGAGGACATGATGCAACAAGGGCTTTAAAACGCTCATAGTATGCCGGAAAAGATTCTCCTTGACTTTGTTGGATTCCGCTAATTTTCTTCCTCAAGAGAATGACTCTTGAAGTAGGGAAGAACTTCTCCAAGAACGCTCTCTACATGCTTTCCCAAGAAGTCACTGTCCCGGGTGCCAATTCATAAAGCCAATCCTTAGCCTTTTCCACAAGAGAGAATGGAAAAGCTTTCATCTTCAAAATATTCCCATCAACATTAATGGGTGTCATGCTTGAGCATACAACTTCAAACTCCTTCAAATGCTTGTTTGGATCTTCCATGGACAGCCCATGGTACTTAGGAATATGATGCAGCAAGCTTGACTTCAATTCGAACTCATCGGTCTTGCCTTGAGCCGCCCTAGGGTATTGAATGCATAATGGCATGGCTTATCTAATCCTGAGGCAGAAAGCTCCTTGATTGTTCGATTCTCCACCGCCATGACTTGTTCTTCTTCCTTCACTTCTTCCTCTTCAGATTCGGCCTCAGAACTAGAACTAGGTGGATTAGGTTCTGGTTGCTTCCTCTTTCTTCTCAAAGTTCGTTCAAAATCGTCGTCAAACTCCAAGATATTCTCACAAACGGGGTGAGAACTACGAGTCATACACTTGTACCTAGCACAATGAAACAAAAGATTTTAGCAACTCTCTTAGAAGCACGGCAAACACACCCAAAACAAGCAGTAGGTCACGGCACACAAACAAAAGCAATCAGATTATGCACGGCAAACACAAAAATAAAAAGAAAGAACAAATACACACACTAGACTCTTGACCTTAAGACACACTTTGACACGACACAAACACAAGGGATTAGCAAGTTTGCTAATCCCCGGCAACGGCGCCAAAAATTTGATGCGAACTAAATAAGCACACAAATTAAAACCCTCTTGTGACAATTGTAGTATAAGTATAAGTAGGGATCGTTCTTAACCGAGGATTAGGAGGGATTGCAAAATCACTTGGAAACTGACTCAAAAACGTAAAATAAAGTTTAAAACACTAAACTAGACTTAAAGAATGCAAAACTAAACACTTACAACACTAAAACAAACCAAAAGACTCAAACAGTACCCAAAACACTCAAAACTGCCTTAAAAACACTTTCTGGGCAGTTTTGAGCACTTTGATTACTTTGGACGAAATTGGGTAATAAAATGAATCAAAACACTTAGAAACACAAACTAAGACACTTTCTAACTAAGTTGGACACTAAAGCAAAGGGGGATTGAGTTTTTGACGAATTTGAAAACAAAACTTAAAACTTTGTAAAACGAACAGATTTTAAAACGAATTTGGATTTAATGAATGGAATGGAAGCTAGCTAAGGGGTTCATCTCCACACATGCCATACTTGCACACAAAACGATTTCTAATTGCTTTTCAATAACCCATGAATTCTCAACGCCCCAGATTAACCGTGAATTGCACTAATTAACCCTCAGATTTTCCTAACGTTATTGAATTGGATGATTGCATACGACAACCCAAAGCATTCCCCACAAGTTCCCTACATGAATTGCATAATAGAGATACAAGCAAGAATCATTAAGTTCTTTGAAAACCATAAGCATTGACGAAGCACTCGTTACTATGAATTGCATGAAACTTATGCCAAGAATTTACTTAAAGCGATTGAGGTCATCAACTTTTACTACTTGTGAATATAAGTTTGTAACGATTAGGTGAAACTTCCTTATATCCTAGCATTGGATTTACGCATGATAATTAAGCATGCACTCTCAACCAACACACACAAATCAGTTTAATTCAAATAGATAAGTAAATTGAATTCACAACTTATGAAATGCAATTAGAGGTAATCAAATCATATAGCAAGCATGATCATGGTTTCGAATCCTCCCCTAGCCAAGGGGGGTTTAGTTCCTCATACGTACAAGACAAAGATAAGTAAATTTAAACATTGAAATCAAGGAGAGGAAAACACCTAAAAATTCCAACAACTCAAACTTGAATTGTATGAACGTTTAAGCCCTCTTCTCCTCCTCTTTGTTGCGGCACAAGGGTTTGTTGTGAGTTTTGGGGGTTATGGATGGTGTAGAATGATGTGTTTAGGATAGGGATGGATGTAGGGGATGGCAAGGCTTATTTTTGGGCAGAAAATATGAAGAATGGTGAAGTATGGATGTGTTATAGAGAGGGGATGAATTTCTGACGTGAATTGGTGAATGAATGGTTGTTTTGTGGCTGCTATGGATGTTTATTTATAGGTGGCTGAATGATTAAAGAGGGAATATGACAGCTAGGTTGGTTGGTGGCTGCCATCATGAAGAGTGCATGGATGTGGCTGAATAATCAAATGGGAAAGCATGTGGCTGAATGGGTTAAAGAGGGAATGATGATGGGAGAGCATGTGAGTGACAGTTAGGTTGGTTGGTGGATGCAATGGAGGTGTGGAATGATGATGGGAGAGCATGTGGAAGTGTGGCTGATTGTTTTATGAAGGGGGAAAGCTGGACATGGTGTTAGAATGGTGTTTTTGGGGTGTTTTGCTGCCTAGGTTCTCTATGGACGAATTTCTGTGTGAATCCCCCTCTAGGGTTCGGCCAAGGGCTGAATATATGTGTTTTAGGAAGTTAATAACATACCTAATTAAGTTTGAATTCAGATTTCCTAGTCTAAATAGAAAAGGTAAGTGAATAAAGTCCAAATAATTTCAGAAAAAGGGGATGCACGAATTTAAACAAATAGGGAATGTCCTTGCCTTGCAAGGAATCAGAAATTAAACCCCTTGCACAGCAAGGAAAGGGGATTTAAGGTAAGAAACGAAATTGGTGCAAAAGAAGGAAGGAAAAGTCAATTCCTTGCAAGAAATCAGAAATTAGGACTTTAGGGAAAGTTTTAGAACTAGGAAAGTGAATTAAACTAGGAAATAAGAGTTTGAAATCAGGAAACATAAGGGGAGGTGCGGTATAAGGTTTAGGGAAAGGTAAGGCACCAAACAAGAGGTGTTAGAATAAGGGAAAGGTCCTAACACATATGAAAAATAGGGAACTTAGCACAAAGAAAGGGAAACCACCTTCTTTGCACGGCAAGGAAGGGAAAATTTGCAAAGAACCTTTGTTTGTTGTCCAAGGGTGCTCGGGAGCCATCTTAAGTGCTAAAACTTAGAGCGTTCTTGATTTAGGAAAGGTCAACCAAAATAGGAAACTTTGGCTTAACTTTCCTACTTCAAGTAGGAATCCTTGTGTGATTTAGGAATCCTCGTCCAACTAGGAATCCTCATGTGAGTGGGAAACCTCCTTCAATTTGGAAACCATCTCGTAATTGGAATCCTCATCGTAGTAGGAATCCTTGTCATAGTAGGAATCCTTGTTGTAGTAGGAATCCTTGCGACATCAACTCTTCAATTTCGTCCATTCCTTTTGCTCCAAGCATAAGCTATCCAATTTGTGCCCAAAAGTGCTCCAAAATGCTCCAAAATGCATCCTTTCGCCAAATACGTCTTATGAACCTAAAAACATACAAAAGAAGCTTAAAGAACTAAAATAACTAAGAACTAATAACATAAATGTACGAAAACAAGCAAACTAAGTCGCATAAATATGCTCCTATCACTAGGATATAAGGGAGTTTCATCTAATCGTTGTGAACTTATATTCGTAAGTAGTAAAGGTTGTTAGTCACAATCATGTTAAGTAAATTCCTAGCATAAGTATCATGCGCTTTCATAGTTATGAACGCCCTGTCAACACTTATGACTTTCATAGAATTTAATGATCTTTGATTGTTTCTCTATTATGCGCTTTCATGTAGGGAACTTTTGAGCAATAATTTGATTGCGATGCGCTAAGTCCATTCAATTCAATGACTTAAGGAAAATCTGAGGGTTAATTTAAGCGTACCTAACTAACTTGGGGTGTTGAGGTTGATGGTTCATTGAAAAAGCAACTGGAGATTGTTTTGTATGCAAGTATGTCATGTGTGGAGAAAGACCTCCTAGCTAGCCCATCATCCATCTATTTCCACCAAATTCGTGCAAATCTGCCTAGTTTTAGTTCTTGTTTTGTTTACTTTATTTTCGTCCAAAACCAAATCCCCCTTTATTTTAGAGTGTCTAACTAGTTAGGATCTGTTTTAGATTGTGTTTTCAAGTGTTTTGAGTCAAGTTAAAACTAAAATTCATCCAAAATTGTGTTTAGAGTTAGAATCTGCCCAATTTGTGTTTTTTAGGCAGGTTTGATTGTTTTTAGCTTATTTTGAGTCTTGTGAACTTGTTTTGAGTCTTTTAAGTTTAGTTAAGTGTTTTAAAGCTTAGTCTTATCTATTTGAGTCAGTTTAAAGTATTTTAGCAAACCCTCCTAATCCCTGGTTTAAGAACGATCCCTACTTACATATATACTACAATTGTCAAAAGAGGGTTTAATTTGTGTGCTAAGTTAATTTTCGCATTATTCCTTGCACGGCAAGGAAGGGAAAGGAAGGGGTAGCGTATGGCAAGGTCTAGAATGGTGTAAGGAACCTTTGGTTTGTGTCCTAGAATGCATAGGAAACCTTCAATGTTGCTAGAACTTAGGGACATTTAGGATTAGGAAAGGTCAAACCAAAATAGGAATCCTTGGCTTAACTTTCCTACTTTGATTAGGAATCCTAACATCTTTAGGTCTTCAATTTTGTCCATTCCTTTTGCTCCAAACATATGCTATACATTCCAAGCCCAATTTTGCTCCAATAGGCTCCAAAATGCACCTTATTGCTTCATATGCCCTATGGACCTACAAACACACGAAAATAGCTTTAAAATACTAAAATAACTAAGAACTAACAACATAAATGTAAGAAAACAAGCTAACTAAGTTGCCTAAATATGCTCCTATTAGACTTTGACGACGATTTTGAGCGAACTTTGAGAAGGAAGGGGAAGGAGCCAGAATTTAACCCACCAAGTTCTGGCTCAGAATCTGATTTTGAGGAGGTAGAAGAGGCCACGGCAAGAGAGGAAGAAGAAGCACAAGTCATGGCAGCGGACAATCGAACAGTCAAGGAGCTTTCAACCTCGGGAATGGACAATGCCGCACCCCTATGCATTCAATATCCTAGGGCAGCTCAAGATAAGACCGATGAGTTCGAATTGAAGTCTAGCTTGCTGCACCACATTCTAAAGTATCATGGGCTATCCATGGAGGATCCAAACAAAGTGGTTTCAATCATGACTCCAATCAACGTTAATGCCAACATTTTGAAGTTGAAAGCTGATAGGAGCATATTTATGCTACTTAGTTATGTTGTTTCCTTGCATTTAGTTACTTAATTACTATCTATTTTAGTCTTTTAAGCTATTTTCGTATGTTTTTAGGTCCTAATGGCAACAGGAGCAAGAAAGTGCATTTTGAGGCTATTTGGAGCAGTTTTGGGCATGGATTGGATAGCTTAACTAGGGAGCAATGTGGATGGACGAAATTGAAGTCAAGAGATGCTAGGAAAGGCTAAAAATCTGGAGAAAGAAGTCCAAATGCAAAGAAGATAAGGAAAGAGCAAGAAATAAGGAACCTTATCCAAATTTCCTTATCTTATCCAAACCTTATCCAACCTTATCTTATCTTATCCTATCCTAATCTTTTCCTACCTTAATTCCAACTTCAAAGAGGACTCCTTTTCACATTAAATCACCTAAATATCAAGTTCTAGAAGCCTTATTTTCGTGCATTAAGTTTATGCCACATGTAACCCTTCTAGAAGTTTTAGAATCTGCCACAAGGACCATTCCTTGTCCTCCTTGGAATCTGATTGAAAGTATCCTTGTTCTTTGGTGATTTGGAGTCCTAATTCCTCTCCTTTTCAGCCCAAATTCGTTCCTCCCCTTCACCCTATAAATACTTGATGCCACAACACTAAAAAACCACCACCCTCTACCCCAAATTCACACCACACCATCCACCACACCTCAAGAGCCTAAATTCACACAAATCCCCATTGTTGGCAGCAAGGAAGGAAGGAGGAGCCACCTGGAGTGTTTCTAGGTGTATTCTATCTTTGTTTTCAATGTTTAATTTATATTCTCTTTGTTTTGTTGTAAACATGAGGAACTAATTTTGTTTTGGTTAGAGGAGACTTTGAAACCATGATTATATTTGCAATATGAATTGATTAATTCCAGTTGTGATTTCATAAATTGTGAATGCAATTTACTTAACCGTTTGATGGATAACTTATTCTTATTTGTTGATTAAGGGTGCACACTTAATTTGCATGCTTGAATTTGGGGCTAGAATATAAGGGAGTTTCACATAATTGTTACAAACTTATATTCACAAGTAGTTAAGGTTGTTTTCACAATCATGTTAAGTAAATTCCTAGCATGAGTATCATGATGTCATAGTTACAAGTGCTTTGTCAATACTTATGATTTTCATAGAGCGTAACGATCTTTGATTGTATCTCTATTATGATGTCATGTAGGGGACTTTTGAAGAATGCTTTGGGTTGTCGTATGATGTCATCCAATCCAATAACTAAAGGAAAATCTGAGGGTTAATTAGTGATGTCACGGTTAATCTGGGGTGTTGAGGTTCATGGTTTATCGAAAAGCAACTGGAAATCAATTTGTATGCAAGTGTGTCATGTGTGGAGAAGGACCCTCTAGCTAGCAAATCACCCATCCATATCCCCAAATTCGTCCAAACCTTGTTTAAGTCGTTTAGTTACTTGTTTTATCTTAAATTCGTCAAAAACCCAATCCCCTTTATTTAGTTGTGTCAAATCTGTCCTAAAGTGTGTTTTTGAGTATTTTGAGTCAAAACCAACCCTATTTTCGTCCAAGTTGAGTCTTAGAGTCTAGTTTGAGTCTTTTTGATTGTTTTGTGTTGTTTTGAGTCTCTTAAGTTTGTTTTGAGTCATATAAGTTTAGTTAAGAGTCTTTTGAGTTTGTTTAAGTGTTTTGAAGCATATTTTTGTATCTTTGAGTCAGTTTTCATTAGATTAGCAATCCCTCCTAATCCCCGGCCTAGAACGATCCCTACTTATATCTATACTACAATTGTCAGAAAGAGGGTTTAATTTGAGTGCTATTATATATCACATCAAAAGCTTTTCCATTCTCTCTTTTGGAAAAAGCTAAGGATTGGTTGCATGAATTAGCACTTGGCACAGTTACATCTTGGGAGAGCATGAAGAAAGCGTTCTTAGAAAAATTCTTTCCCACTTCAAGAGTCATTCTCTTGAGGAAGAAGATTAGTGGAATTCAACAAAATTAAGGGGAGTCATTTCCAACCTATTATGAGCGTTTCAAGACTCTTGTTGCATCATGTCCTCAACATCAAATGAAAGAGGAGCTTTTCATTCAATATTTCTACGAAGGACTTCTTCCAATTGAGAGACAAATGCTTGATGCATCAGCGGGATGAGCTTTGATTGCCAAGACTTTGATTGCCAACCGAGCCTTGAATGCACAACAATATGAAGGAGTTGGGCAGAGAGACATACCACTGCAGTAACATGTGAATGAGGTAAGTGGAATATCTGAAATTCAATCTCAATTGGCTAATCTCACTCTTATTGTGTCACAGGTTGTTGAAAAACCCAAAAAGCAAGAAAACACAATCTGAAAAATGCCCTCAATTGATTGAGAATGGTGGATGGGAGAGTGTCCTTGTCGTGGGCTACCAAGGGCAAAACCAGCCAAGGCATGATCCATACTCAAATACTTACAATCCGGGATGGAGAGATCACCCAAACATGAGATGGAGAGAGCCTCAACAACCTCAACATAAACATTGAACTAAAACTAAGGATAGAAATAACCAAGAAACGCTCCACACTCCAATGGCATGCACGGCACTCCCTTGGATGACAGATTGCACAAGTCTTCCTCTCCTTCCTTCCTTGATTGCGGCACTAGGGTGATATGGTGTGAATTATGGTGTATGATGGCTAAATGTATGAATGAATGAATGAGTGAATGGATGAATGAATGGTGCGGCAAACACTTGTATTTATAGGGCTAGAGAATACACAATTTCTGAAGGGAAAAGGATTGTACAATCCTAGGGAAAAAAGATTTAGGTTTCCATGACAAAGACCAAGGAAGAAAGGGAAAAGGATTGCAGGTTCTAGAGCTTCTAGAAGAGGGAGAGGTGCCACCTTTGTAGGAATTCTAGAAACAATGTGTTTTGTGGCAGAAATTGGACTTGTGGAAGGGATAAAGGATGCGGTGATAGGAGCATATTCATGCGACTTAATTAGCTTGTTCTCGTGCATTTATGTTGTGTTTACTTAGTTATTTTAGTGTTTAAAGCCACTTTTGTGTATTTTCAGATTATAAGGCCAAAGTGTGCAAGAAGATGAAAATTGGAGTCTTTTGGAGCGAAAGAGGAATGAATGAGTTGAATGATGTGATAAAAGATAGCACACAAATTAAACCCTCTTTTTGACAATTGTAGTATAGATATAAGTAGGGATCGTTTGATGCGAGATTTATACGCACACAAATTAAACCCTCTTTTTGTCAATTGTAGTATAAGTATGGATAAGTGAGGGATCGTTCTAGACCGGGGATTAGGAGGGCTTGCTAAAACCTTCTAAATTGACTTAAAAACGTAAAAACAATATAAAACACTAAACTAGACTCAAAGAATGTGAAACTAAACGTTAAAACACTAAGACAAACCAAAAGAATCAAAATGCTTTAAAAACACAAACTAAATTAATTTCTAACTATATTGAACATTAAAGCAAAAGGGGGATTGAGGTTTGACGAAAATTGAAATAACGAAACAAGTTAATAACTAGACAGAATGTAAATATGAAATTGATGAAATAAGATGGTTGGTGAATTAGCTAGAGGTTCTTTCTCCACACATGATATTTATGCATATGAATCAATTTCCAGTTATTCCTTCATTGAATTATGAACGACAATGCCCCAAATTAACCGTGACATCACTAGTTAACCCTCAGATTTTCCTTATATTATTGGATTGGATGGCATCATTCGACAACCCAAAACATTCTCAAAAGTTCCCTACATGTCATCATAATAGAGATACAATCGAAGATCATTAAGAATAATGAAAACCATAAGCATTGACAAAGCATTTGCAACTATGACATCATGTTACTCATGCTAAGAATTAAACTTAACGCGATCGTGACAAGCGACCTTCACTACTTTCAAGTATAAGTTAGTAACGATTATGTGAAACCTTCTTAAACTTTAGCCACATATTCATGCATGCTAATTAAGTGTCGACCCTCAATCAACAAACACAAATAAGTTAATCATCAAATAGTTAAGCCAATTGCATTCACGAATCAAGAGTTCATAACCGGAATTCATCAATTCATATTACATAAATAATCATGGTATTGAAATCACCCCTAGCCAAAAAGGGTTTAGTTCCTCATAACTTTGAAATCAAAGAAACACCTAAACATTCCAACAACTCAAACGTGAATTGTATGAACGTTTAGGCCCTCTTATCTTCCATTCCTCATATTACAAAACAAAGAGAATTGAATTTAAACATTGAAATCAAAGAAACGCGTAAACATTCCAACAACTCAAACGTGAATTGTATGAACGTTTAGGCCCTCTTATCTTCCTCTTTATTGTGGCACAAGGACTAAGGGATGTTGTTGGTGTGTTGAATGGATTGGGGGATTATGGAAATGGATGAAATGGAGGAGAAATGGAAGGGAAAATGAAGAGAAACTTACGGCTAGGGAGAAGATGGAAGTGTTTGTGGTGTGTTGTGTATGAAATGAGATGATTTTTGAATGAATGAATGCAAGGGTATTTATAGGAGGAGTGGAGATGTATATGGCTATTTGTTTGTGGTTGCAATGATGAAGAATTGCACGTGGAAATAAAAGGGAAAATGTGGTGAAATGATGAAGTAGGAAGGTGGAAATGCATGTGAGATGTTGGAAAGGAAATGGGAATATGAGTAGGCCATGGCATGGGAGTTGTTTTGTTGGTGTAAATGTGCCATGGTTGCAATGATGAAGAATAAAGGGTGCATGTGGGGTGGAATTGAATGAATGCAAAGTGAATGAATAATGAAATGAGTTAAAGAGGGAGAATGTGGTGAAATGATGAAGTAGGAAGGTGGAAATGCATGTGACTTGTTTGTGGAATAAAGAATGAATGGTGGAATGATGAAGAGTTGCATAAAGAATGCATGTAGGGTTAGCTAGGTTGGCTTTGTTTGGGTGCATGTGTGTTAATGGTGGTTTTGCATGTGAATTGATGGATTGTTTTTGATGGAATGGATGGTTCTTTGCATGGCTTTTGAAGTGATTGTGGGCTTTGGAATTGGAAGGAAATGCATGGCCTTGGGGTTGGTTTAAGAGAGAATGGGCTAGGCCCTTTGTTTTATGTCCAAAATGAATACAAGGCCTTCAAATTCGTCCAACACTTTGGCTCCAATCATATGCTATCCATTCCAAGCCCAATTTTGCTCCAAAATGCTCCAAAATGCATCTTTTTGCTTCCTTAGCCATATGAACCTAAAAACACACGAAAATGGCTTAAACTACTAAAACAACTATGAATTAACAACATAGATGCACGAAAACAAGCTAAGTAAGTCGCCTAAATATGCTCCTATCATCGTTCTAGGACGGGGATTAGGAGGGATTGCTAATCTAATGAAAATTGACTCAAAGATGTAAAAATAGACTTTAAAACACTTTAAATAAACTCACAAGACTCTTACTAACTTGTATGACTCAAAACAAACTTTAAAGACTCAAACCAACTCAAAACAACCAAAAAGACTCAATTTAGACTCTAAGACTTAGTTTGGACGAAAATACACTTAGTTTTGACTCTAAAGACTCAAAAAGACTCTTTTGGACAGATTTGGAACAAGTAAGAAAAGGGGTTTTGATTTTGGACGAATTTAAAAGAAAACAAGTAACTTAAAACTTTAAAACAGATTTTGGACGAAAATAAGAAAAACTAATGGATGATGGGATAGCCAAGGGATACTTCTCCACACATGATACTTTCTAACATAAATTGATTTCCAGTTGCTTTTTCGATAAACCATGAACCTCAACACCCCAGATTAACCGTGAATTGCACTAATTAACCCTCAGATTTTCCTCACGTTATTGAATTGGATGATTGCATACAACAACCCAAAGCATTCCCCACAAGTTCCCTACATGAATTGCATAATAGAGATACAAGCAAGAATCATTAAGTTCTTTGAAAACCATAAGCATTGACGACGCACTCGTTACTATGAATTGCATGAAACTTATGCCAAGAATTTACTTAACATGATTGTGAAAACAACCTTAACTACTTGTGAATATTAGTTTGTGACAATTATGTGAAACACCCTAATATTCTAGCTCCAAATTCAAGCATGCAAATTAAGTAGGCCTCCCTAATAAACATACAAGAATAAGTTATCCGTCAAATGGTTAAGTAAATTGCGTTCACAATTTATGAAATCACAACTGGACGTAATCAACTCATATTATAAATGTAATCATGGTTTCAAAGCATCCCTAGGCTAAAACGAGTTTAGCCTCTCATGTTCATGACAAAACAAAGCAATATAGAATTAAACATTGAAAATAAGGATAGATTACACCTAGAAACGTCCAACACTCCAACTCGAATGCACAAACGCCCAAGGCTTGGTCTTCCTTCTCCTCTTCCTTGCTAAGTCACGGCCAAGGGTCTATGGTGGGTTTTTGGATGGATTTAGGTATGTATGGTGGTGCGGCAAGGGTAGATGGTGGTGTATGGAGGTTGGAATGAAGGTGTGGAAGTAGGGGAATGATGGATGGGTGGTTGTAAGGTCACGGCAAAGGTAGATTTCTGAATGCTTGTATGAATGTTGTGTGAAGGGGTGGTGAACTACATGGTGCGGCAAGGGCTGTTTATATAGGCTAGTTTGGCACACTTAGTGAAGGAAAAGGATTGCCTAATCCTATTGAAAAAGGGTTAATTCAAGGCAGAAATCAAGTGGGATTGGGAATAGGAATTTCGGCTAGGAATTAGGGAGTTCTAGAAGGCTAGGTGCGGCACACATGTAGGGATAGGATTAGGTGTTCTAGAAACTGTGTTTGTGTCTTAGGGTACCTTCCAACACAATGATGAGGATTTGGTTTTTAATTGCATGACTGTTAAAAAGAGTTATAAACATGGAGAAAAGTTGGATTTACTCTTGGTATATGCTTGGTTATGGTTATAATGTATGACTTCACATGCAATCACAAAAGAAAAATTGGTTTTTGTAACATGCTTGAAGGAAGGAACTCAAACAAACGCTACAACCTTGTGAGACTTGAGCCTAAACGTTATTTGGAGAGTTAAAATATGTGCATTTGTTTTCTAAAGTCATTGCATGATCTCATTATTCTTTGCTTGGTTACTACTTAGAAGGCGTTTCATCATATAGTTCCAAATGCTAGAACTCATGCCCATTTCATTCAAAGCATGTTATTGATTTGCATAACACATATTCAAGAAGAAGTTGTGTAGTGACCACCACCAAAGCCAAATTGCCGTGTATCCTACTTCATTATATGTTTAAGTTAACCCCATTGAGCCTTGTTAAGCTTACGTTCTTTGTTAACCCACACTATCCTCACCTAGCCTAGATTAGGACCATCCACACCCTTATTCTTGAAGCATAGCAAAGCATGATTTGAATTGAACTCCTTTTGATTAACGTATGGCAGAAAACAAGTGTGGGGGAAGTAGTTTTCATGTGAGTTAGTGTGCCATAGGCACGGGTGGAAAAGAAAAAAAAAAAAAAAAAGAAAAAAAAAAAAAAAAAGAATTTCGTGGAAAAAGAAAAAGAAAAGAAAAAGTTGTGAAAAGAAAGAAAAAAGAGTATGAAATAAATGAAAATAAGTTCACATGTTTGTGGTAGTTGAAGAAAGGGTCCAAAATGTTGAATATGGCCCTGAGTGTTGCTTAGATCTTCCCTTTGTGTTAAAAGTTGATTTCTGTGTTTTAAAGTGAGTTCTAAGTCTCAATTTCATTACTTCGCTTGCTATTGCTTTAAGCACCTTTGTTTTCCTTTATCCTTCCATTGTTAACCAATACCCCAAGCCCCATTACAACCCTTGACTTCTATTTTGAGTGTTGTGCATTTCAATTTGTGGAGTTTAAAGTTGGTATGAGCATATGGTGTCACTGGTTCTCGCATCTAAGTCGTAGCATTCCATTCATGAGATCATATCTAAACATGCTTATTAACTCTAGAAATTGCTTTCGTTGTGATATATATATATATGTGAGTGCTCGTTTTCATTAATCTTCTCACATATAACTAGATTAAGGTGTGTATTAAGAAAATCTGAGTGAAAATTGAGTGCATATCTTGTAAGGAATTGAGCAAATTCTCTAAGGCATGTTACTACATTCAAAACATCGTTTTAAGTTGTTATTTGTGAACTAGTAAGTAGTGACTATGATTAAGCATGTGCTCGAGTGTAAGGATGGCTAAAATCTGTGGGAATAATGATTTTTAACATGTCATGTGCATGGGAAATCCCTAAGACGATTGTTGGAAGGTTTAGGTTGTGTTTTACTTGTTTAGTGTCGTTTTGTTTGTTTGTTATCGTTTTGTTTTGCTCGAGGACTAGCAAAAGCTAAGTGTGGGGGAATTTGATAGGAGCATATTTATGCACCTTAGTTTAGCTTGTCTTGTGCATTTAAAGTGTTTTTCCTTAGTAAAGTAGTCTTTTAAGCTAGTTTTATGTATTTTCAGGATTTAAGGGCAAAGTATGCAAAAGGATGCATTTTGGAGCATTTTGGAGCAAAATTGGGTTTGGAATGGATAGCATATGCTTGGAGCAAAAGGAATGGACGAAATTGAAGACCTAAAGGAGGATTTGGAGTTACATCCTTTCCTAAACTAAGTAATAAAGCCTTAGGATATTTTCTGCCCAATATTTCCCACCATAGCCGCACCCTACATGCATTCACTCTTCATAATTCACTCACATGCTCTCCCATCATCATTCCACACCTCCATTGCAGCCACCAACCAACCTAGCTGTCACCCACATGCTCTCCCATCATCATTTCCTCTTTAACCCATTCAGCCACATCCATGCACTCTTCATGATGGCAGCCACCAACCAACCTAGCTGTCATATTCCCTCTTTAATCATTCATCCACCTATAAATAAACATCCATTGCAGCCACAAAAGGACCATTATTCATACACACTTCACACAATCTGCCCAAAAGCCGTGCATTCCCCCTACCATCTCCCAATCTGCCCAAAAAGCCGTGCCTTCCCTACCATTCCATTCCACATCTCCATTCATTTCATACACAAATTCGTCCATAAGTTCCCTTTGCCGTGCAAACACATCCATTCCAAACTTCCCCTTTCCTCCAAAACACTATCTTTAGACCTTGTGCCGTAACAAAGAGGAGGAGAAGAGGGCCTAAACGTTCATACAATTCAAGTTTGAGTTGTAGGAATTTTTAGGTGTTTTCCCTCCTTGATTTCAATGTTTAAATTCAATTCTCTTTGTTTTGTACGTATAAGGAACTAAACCCCCCCTTGGCTAGGGGGGATTCGAAATACATGTTTATGCTTGCGATATGATTTGATTACTTCTAATTGCGTTTCATAAGTTGTGAATTCAATTTACTTATCTATGTGAATTACATTGATTTGTGTGTGTTGGTTGAGAGTGCACGCTTAATTATCATGCATAAATTGGATGCTAGGATATAAGGAAATTTCACCTAATCGTTATGGAATTATATTCACAAGTAGTAAAGGTTGATGATCTCAATCGCGTTGAGTAAATTCTTGGCATAAGTTTCATGCAATCATAGTAACAAGTGCTTCGTCAATGCTTATGGTTTTCATAGAACTTAATGATTCTTGCTTGTATCTCTATTATGCAATCATGTAGGGGACTTGTGGGGAATGTTTTGGGTTGTCGTATGCAATCATCCAATTCAATAACGTTAGGAAAATCTGAGGGTTAATTAGTGCAATTCACGGTTAATCTGGGGCGTTGAGAATTCATGGTTTATTGAAAAGCAATTAGAAATCGTTTTGTGTGCAAGTATAACATGTGTGAAGATGAACCCCTTAGCTAGCTTCCCATCCATTCAATTCCATCAAATTCGTTTTACAATCTGTTCTAATTCAAAAAGTTTGTTTTGTTTTTAAATTCGTCCAAAACCAATCCCCCTTTACTTTGTTGAGTCATTGTAGTTAGAAATCACTTTAGTTTATGTTTTTAAGTGTCTTAGGTCAAGTTAAAACCAATTTTCGTCCAAAGTTGTGTCTAGTGTTCAAAACTGCCCAGATAGTGTTTTTAAGGCAGTTTTGAGTGTTTTGGTTTGTTTTGGTGTTTTAAAGTTTAGTTTTGCATTCTTTGTGTCCAGTATAGTGTTTTATATTGTGTTTTTACGTTTTTGAGTCAAATCCAAGTGATTAACAATCCCTCCTAATCCCCGGTCCAGAACGATCCCTACTTACATTCTTCACTACAATTGATAAAAAGAGGGTTTAATTTGTGTGCTTATATATTTAACGCATCAATAAAAACACTCCAAAACACTCTAAAAACACTTAAAAACAGTGAGAAACAATATTATAAGTGATAGGTGATAAAATCCCACGAAAATCATGTAAAATCATGCAAAAGCAATTTGTTTACCCCCCCTCCCCACACTTAAATCAAACATTGTCCTCAATGTTTCACACAAAGACTCACATCCAAACACACAATATAAACTAACTAACATGACAAAAGTAAAAATAATAAAGAGATAGAGATTGAGGAAGGCAAATCTGATTTTGTAGCATGAATTGGTGAATTGCCCACATCCTCTCTCGTTGAATGCATGGGTTGCCTCCCAAGAAGCGCTTGCTTTAACGTCGTGCAGCCGGACGAACGTTCTTCTTATCCTCACTTGGAGCCCACGGCATGGAGGGTGATGTCCTCCACGACCTACCCTTCAACACTTGCATAATATGGCTCAATGAATGGGAGGGGATAGTGATCCTCCCTAATGGTGGTGTTTTGGTTCCTATAGTCCATGTAGACGCCCCCACCACCTTGAAATCGATGTGGAACCTGCACCAAAGAAGGTAACAACCTATTAGTTGAAATGGGAATTGGAATTGGGATTGGAGACTTACTAGGACGTTGTGGCAATGCCCCTAGGGCAGCCATTATCTCGCCAACTTTATCCTTAGGTACGGCCAGATTGGGTGTTTGTAGGGTAATGGCGTGCTTCTTGTGCTTCCCTTCAATTCCTTCTTCGATGGTGGTTCTAGACGCATCCTTCTTGATAGGTGTTGAAAGTTCCTGCCCTATATTTTTAATTGTACCAATGGCAAAACAAGAACGAACATCATTAAGATTCTCAATGGATTCAGAAACTTTAAAGTTAATCGTATCACCACCAAACTCCATAGTTAAGGCTCCCTTGGCCACGTCAATCTTGGTGTGGGCTGTTTTCATGAAAGGTCGTCCAAGTAAGAGTGGCGATGGTGGAGAATGGGTTGAATCCTCCATGTCAAGCACATAGAAATCTGCAGGAAAAATCAAGTGGTCTACCTGCACCAAAACATCTTCCAAAACTCCTCTTGGGTATGCATTAGATCGATCGGCTAATTGAATAATAACACCATCATTTTTAAGCTCTCCTAGATTCATAGATGCATAAACAGAGTATGGCATGACATTAATTGATGCACCTAAATCTAGCATAGCATATTCGAACCTTGTATTACCAATTACACAAGGGATAGTGAAACTACCTGGATCTTTGCATTTAGGTGGCAGCTTCCTTTGCAACATTGCAGAGACATTCTCACTTACATGTACCACCTCTTTCTCCCGAATCCGTTTGCTTGTTGTACAAATCTTCCTTAAAAACTTAGCGTACTTCGGAATTTGCTTTATTGCATCAAGGAGCGGGATATTGACATGCACCTTCCTAAACGTCTCCAGGATGTCTTTTTCATCCTCCTCCTTCTTTGTTTGCAAAAATCTGTGAGGAAAAGGAACATTGGGTGGAACGGGGTTAGAATTAATCAAATTTGAACCCAACTTACCTTTGGTGGCCGAATGGGATGCATTGGATGAAGTAGTGTCCTTTGGTAGTTGCGGCAAGGGTATGTGTACCCTTGCCGTGGGCTTGCTTGCATCCTCCTCTTCATGTTGCCGCTTCTCGTCTTCATTAGGACTTGTTTTGGATGGTTTGGATGTAATGCCAACTTCTTTTCCACTTCTCAAGGTGATTGCGTTGGCCGTTTCGAACCCTCCCTTTGGATTGACGATGGTTGAGCTTGGGAGCTTGCCTTGGTCTCGGAATTGTCCCACAAACTCCGCAATCTGCCCTATTTGCTTCTCTAAGTGGTCCATCCTTTTGTCTTGGTTTTGCATTGCCTTTTCGTGGTTTTGCAATACCTTTTCTTGGTTTTGCAATACTTTGTTTTGATTTTCTTGCCCCTGAGACAAACTAGTAAGTAACTTAAGAATCGTAGCATTATCTAAAGACGTACCTTGATGGTTTTGGGCGGATTGGGGTTGGGTTTGTTCTTGGCCGTGGGTTGTGGTGTAAAACCCCGGGGGTTGCTGCCTAAAGCCTCCTTGTTGGTAAGGTTGTTGAGGCTCCCTCCACTTGAAGTTTGGATGGTCTCTCCAACCCGGATTGTATGTATTGGAATATGGATCATTTCTTGGTTGATTTTGGCTTGGAAATCCAATGGCGTTTGCACTCTCCCAACCACCATTTTCAATCAATTGAGGGCACTTGTCCGAAGGATGACCTAGAATAGAACATACGCCACATACGATTGGACCTTGGATCTTCATTCCTTCGGCCATCTGAGACACAAGAGAAGTAAGATTAGCTAATTGAGTTTGAATGTCGGATTGAGAACTTACCTCATTCACTTGTTGCCGTGGGGGGTTGAAATGAGCATATTTAGGTGACTTAGTTGGCTTGTTCTTGTGCATTTACGTTGTTATTTCTTAGTTCTTTAAGTCTTTTAAGCCATTTTCGTATGTTTTCAGGTTCTAAGGGCTAAAGGAGCAAAGAAGTGCATTTTGGAGCCTTTTGGAGCACTTTTGGGCTAAGGATGGATAGCTTATGCTTGGAGCCAAAGTATTGGACGAAATTGAAGATCAAGTGAGCCTAGAATCGAGGAAAGAAGGAGGAATCAAGAATTGGAAACTAGTTTCCAATTATGGGAGTTTCTATTCTTGAAAGGTTTCCAATGATGCAAGTTTCCAAATAATGTTGGTTGCCTGAATCACATGTTCTAGAAGCCCTAGACATGTCCTAAATTGTGCCGTGAGTTACCTTCCTTTTCTCTCCCAAAATCTGCAAGATTATGTCACAATCCCTCTCTTAAAAGTCTTAGCCGCACCTATACATTCCTTTTCACCCAAAATCTGCAAGTTTTGCACTTTCCCTTTCTTTTCCTCCTTGTGCCGCAAGACTTAGCCCTTTTTCCCCTAATTCCTGATTTCAATTACCTATTCTAAAGGGATTTAAACTTAATTCCTGATTCTTAGAATTGATTTGGGGAATTAAATACTTACTTATTTCCTATTAAGCCTTGCCGTGCACCTCCCTTGACATTCCTCTTCCTTGCCGTGCAAGGGAGATGGTTTCCTTCCTATTTCCTTGCATTAAAACACATTCCTTTTGTGTTTTATGCATTGCCGCAAGTTTTAGGTAGGTTCCTTTGATTTTCTGATTTGATTTCCTATTTCTACAAGCTTTTGACTTAAATTCTGATTATCTAAATAACCTAGGGTTTTATTTCCTGAAATCCTATTAATAAACCTCCTTGTTGCAGCCATAAGACATTCATTCATTCACCATTCACACCAGAAATTCATCCCCTCTCTCTAACACATCCATACTTCACCATTCTTCATATTTTCTGCCCAGAAACAAGCCTTGCCGTCCCCTACATCCATCCTAACTCTAAACCCCTCATCCCACATCATCCATAATCCCTAAACTCACCATAATCCCTTGTGCCGCAACAACTAGGAGAGGAAGAAGGCCTAGAACGTTTCATGCTTGCAGATTGGAGCGTTTTAGGTGTACTTCGTTCTTGTTTTCAATGTTTACTTTGTTATTATCTTCTAAGTTTGCTGTAATCATGAGTGGCTAAACCCCTAATTAGTTAGGGGAAAGTTTGAAGCCATGAACATGTTTGAGATATAAATTGATTTCTTCCAATTGTGATTTGTTAAGTTGTGATTAAGGATGCATACTTAGTTTTCATGCATGAACTTGATGCTAGTTTATAAACAAGTTTCACCTAATCGTCACAAGTTTATAAACATGAGTAGTGAAGGTTGCTAGTCACAACCGAGTTAATTGAATTCTTGGCAAGAGTTTCATGCATTCATAGTTACAATTGCCTCGTCAACACTTATAATTTTCATAGAGCATAATGATCTCTCACTGTATCTCTTCTATGCATTCATGTTGAGGACCGTTGGAGAATGATTTGAATTGTCGCATGCATCATCCAATTCATTGACATAAGGAAGATTTGAAGGTTAATTAGTGCATCACGGTTAACTTGGGGTGTTGAGCATCATAGTTAGTGAAAAGCAATTGGAGAATCAATTCATATACAAATGTGTCATGTGTGGAGAATGGACCTCTAACTAATCCATCCATCATCTTGCTATTCAAAATTCGTTTTACAATCTGCCTAGTTTGTTATTTTGTTTTGTTATTTCAATTTTCGTCAAATCAAAACCCCCCTTTACTTTCTTGTTATATAGTGTTTAGAATCTGTTTAGTTTGTGTTTTAAAGTGTTTTGAATCAACCTATAATCTCAAATTCGTCCAAATTTGTGTTTAAGGTCAGAAACTGCCTAGTTAGTGTTTTTAGGTAGTTTTGAGTCTTTTGAATCTGTTTTGAGTCCTTTGAGTCTTTGTGAACGTTTTTAACTTTGTTTATATGTTTTTGAGTTAGTTTAGAGGTCTTAGCAAGCCCTCCTAATCCCCGGTCTAGAACGATCCCTACTTGCATCCTTACTACAATTTGATAACAAGAGGGTTAATTTGTGTGCTTAACTATTTTCGCATCAAATTTTGGCACCGTTGCCGGGGATTAGCAACTTTGCTAATCCCTCGTTAATTCTTTTATTTCTTTTTTTTATGTATTTTCGTTTTAGTTACTGACCCTATTTTTTGTTCTTGTTTCTAGGTCCTAGTTTATGACTAGGAGTTCAAAACCTATTAGTAAGCACATCCTTGACTTTGACGACGATTTTGAGCGGACCTTGAGGAAGCAAAAGCATCAACAAAACCCTAACCCACCATCTTCTAGCTCCACATCCGAGTTTGACGAAGGAGGTGAGGAAGGAGAAGCCACGACACAATTTGGGGAGGAAGTACAAACCATGGCCGTGGACAATCGAACCATCAAAGAGCTCTCTGCCTCAGGTATGGGCAATGCCGTTCCTTTATGCATACAATACCCTGCGGCGGCTCAAGGTAAGACGGAAGAATTTGAACTTAAGTCTAGTTTATTACATCATATTCCTAAATTCCATGGGCTGTCCATGGAAGATCCTAACAAACATCTTAAGGAATTTGAAGTAGTTTGCTCAAGTATGACACCCATCAACGTGGATGGGAGTATTTTAAAGATGAAGGCCTTTCCATTGTCCCTTGTGGACAAGGCCAAAGATTGGTTGTATGAATTGGCCCCCGGAACTGTCAACTCTTGGGAAAGTATGAAACGTGCATTCTTAGAGAAATTCTTTCCCACTGCAAAGATCATTCTCTTAAGGAAACGAATTAGTGGCATCTAACAAAATCAAGGTGAGTCGTTTCCTTCTTATTATGAACGTTTTAAATCACTTGTTGCTTCATGTCCACAGCATCAAATGAAGGAGGAGCTGCTCATTCAATATTTCTACGAGGGACTCCTTCCCATGGAACGTCAAATGCTAGATGCCTCGGCGGGTGGTGCATTAGTGGACAAGACTCCGGTGGCTGCCAAAACTCTACTTGCAAACCGAGCACACAATGCTCAACAATATGAAGGTGTTGGACAAAGAGAGGGGCCACGGCAACAAAGTGTAAATGAGGTAAGTGCAATTTCTGACATTCAATCACAATTGGCTAATCCTACCTCTCTTGTGTCTCAGGTTGTCAAGGGGTCAAAACCACAAGAAAATCAAGTGTGTGGCGTGTGTTCAATGTAAGGGCATCCATCCGAGACATGCCCTCAGTTGATAGAGAATGGAGGATGGGAATCTGCCAATGCCATTGGTTTCCAAGGCCAAAACCAACCCAATTATGATCCGTACTCCAACACCTACAACCCCGGATGAAGAGCTCACCCTAATTTCAAGTGGAGAGAGTCCCAACAATCTACATCGCAAAGGGGATTTCAACAAAACCCCCCTGGGTTCCCACGGCCATACCAATCCAACCCATCACCATTGTCCCAAAACAACTCAGGTTCGTCTTTTGATAATTCTCAAGTTATTCAATTACTAACTACATTGGCGCAGGGGCAAGAAAAACAAGCAAAGGACATGCACAATTACGCCAATGAAGTGCAAAATCAAGCTCGAGAGGTGACCGAATTTAAGAGACAAGTGGGACAAATGGCTGAATTCATGGGGCAATTTAGTAGAGAACAAGGTAAGTTACCAAGTTCAACACAAGTGAATCCGAAAGGTGGATTCGAATTTGCAAAAGCCATAGTGTTGACAAGCGGAAAAGAAGTTGGGGCAGGTTCTTCATCAAAAACAGGTCACAAAGAGGATGAAAAACTGCATTTTGAAGAGGGGGAAGCAACCAAACCCACGGCAAGGGTGGAACTCCCTTTGCCGCAAGTTTCTTGTGACCCTAAACCATCTAATCTTAAACGTCCGTATTTTCTAGCCACTTTGAAGGCCTTGTAGGCACTTTAGGACACACAACCTTGCCGTGGGCTTTTCCCTTCTCCCTTTCCCTTGCCGTGCAAAAAGGGGCATTTTTGGCCCATTTTATGCACCTAAACCCTAATCCTTTTCCTTGCAGCCACTTTCCCTTTAATTTCTGAAACTTAAACCTATCTCCCTTTTAAACCAAACCCTAGCCGCACCTATTTAACCCTTTTTCCTTTAATTTCTGATTTAATTCCCTAATTCTAGCAGCCTTTAAATTAATTTTAGTTAATAAAAATAACTTAGGGTTTTGTTTTCTGAAAATATATAACCTTCTCCCATCAGCCGCACCCTATTCATTCTCTTTTTCATTCAATTTTCATTCAGCCACCATCATTCACATATCCCCCCCCTAAGTCGCAGCCACCATCACCCACAACCCCTTCAAGCCGTAGCTTTCCCATCCATTCCAGCCATTACCCAACCTTTCCCACCATTGCCGCAGCCATCTCCACCCTTCCAGCCACCTTCCACACCACCATACACCTTCCTACCACCTTGCCGCAACCCTTCACCTCCCTAAATCCATTCCCAACCCAAAATAACATCCAAAAACCACCCATACCATCTCTGCCGCAGCAAGGAGAAGAAGAAAGAGGAGTTTAAACGTGCAGAAATTCAAGTGGATTCGTTGGACATTCTAGGTGTAATCAATCCTTTGTTCTCTATGTTTAATTTCAATTTTGTTTCTCTTTCTGTGAACATGAGAGGCTAAATCCCTAGTTAGCTAGGGGGTGATTCGAAACCATGCTTATGCTTGCAATATGAATTGATTACCTTTGGTTGGAATTTCAAGAATTGTGGATTCAATTTGTTTAACTGCTTGATTGATAACTTATTTGTGTATGTTTATTGAGAGTGCACGCTTAATTTTCATGCATGAATATGACGCTAGAATATAAGTGAGTTTCACCTAATAGTTATGAACTTATATTCACGAGTAGTGGAGGTTGCTTATAAACAATCGCGTTAAATGAATTCTTGGCACTAGTTTCATGCTCATCATAGTAACGAATGCCTCGTCAACGCTTATAGTTTTCATGATGCTTAATGATCTGTGATTGTATCTTTATTGTGCTTTTCACGTAAAGGACTTTTGGAGAATGCTTTGAATTGCGTATGCGCTGTCCCATCCAATTCATTAACTTAAGGAGAACTTGAAGGTTAATTTAAGCGGACCTAATTAACCCGGGGTGTTGAGTTTCATAATTCATCGAAAGACCAACTGAAAATCATCTTGTATGCAAGTGTAACATGTGTGGAGAAGAACCTTCTAGCTAGCATTTCATCCATATTTTCATCAAATTCATCTTTACAATATGTTTGAATTACATTCTGTGCATTTTATTTAATTTCGTCAAAAACTCAATCCCCCTTTACTTTAGTGTCCAATTTAGTTGAAAGTGTCTTAGTTTGTGTTTTTAAGTGTTTTGATTCAATTTATTACCCAAATTCGTCCAAATTCACCAAAGTGCTCAAAACTGCCCATATTGTGTTTTTAAGGCAGTTTTGAGTGTTTTGGTGCTGTTTTGAGTGTTTTGGTTTGTTTTAGTGTTTTAAGTGTTCAGTTTTGCATTCTTTGAGTCTAGTTTAGTGTTTTAACCTTTGTTTTACGTTTTTGAGTCAGTTTCCAAGTGATTTAGCAATCCCTCCTAATCCCCGGTTAAGAACGATCCCTACTTATACATATACTACAATTGTCAAAAGAGGGTTTTAATTTGTGTGCTTATTTAGTTCGCATCATGCGGCATGATAGGAGCATATTTAGGCGACTTAGTTGGCTTGTTTTGGTACATTTATGTTGTTAGCTCATAGTTATTTTAGTAGTTTAAGCTATGTGATAGGAGCATATTTAGGCGACTTACTTAGCTTGTTTTCGTGCATCTATGTTGTTAATTCATAGTTATTTTAGTCCTTTATGCTTCTTTTGTGTGTTTTCAGGTTCTAAGGGCAAAGTATGCAAAAGGATGCCTTTTGGAGCCTTTTGGAGCAAATTAGAGATTGGAATGGATTGCATATGCTTAAAGCCAAGTAGATGGACGAAATTGAAGATCAAACCATTCACTTATCACTTCCATTCACTTATCACTTGTCAAACCATTCACTTATCACTTCCATTCACTTATCACTTATCACTTCCATTCACTTATCATTTATCAAAACCATTCACTTATCACTTCCATTCACTTATCACTTATCATAACCACAACCATACCTTCCCCCTTTAATCCACATGCACTCCCATCCATTTCATCATTGCAACCATTGCACATTTACACCAACAAACATCTCTTTGCCGTGCCTTTCCCTTAGCCTAGTTGTTTTATGCCATTTTCAGATTTCCACCATTCACACACACATGCACTCACATGCATTCACATGCATTTCAACCAACAAACATCTCTTTGCCGTGCCTTTCCCTTAGATTTTCAGCACTTCACTTCATCATTGCACATTCAATCATTCACTCCACACCTTGTGCCGTGTATCCCCTTCCACTTTCCAGCTTCCCACTCCTTCAATTCAGCCACCATTCATTCTTTATTCCACATACACTCATCATCACACACCCTAGCTATCATTCACATGCATTCACATGCATCACAACCCCAAAACCATCAAGAAAACACCCTTGCCGTGGCCTTCACTCACACTTCCAGCTTTCCACCTTGCATTTTCAGATTATTCCTTCATCATTGCTCCACAAATCAGCCACACATTCACCCACATGCACCCTTTAATCATTCAACCATAAAAGCCACATACAATCTCATTCATCCACCACACATTGCCGTGCACTTCACATTGAAATTCCAGCATCTTCACATGTCTTTCCAGCTTTCCCTTTCATTTCCAGCTCTCATTCTTCATCATTGCAGCCACCTACATGCATTATTTATTAAATTCTTCATCATTGCAGCCAGAAAATCATCAAAAACTTCCCAAACACATGCACACACATGCAATTCCAGCACCAACAACAAGCCATGCCGTGGGATCCTTATGCTTTCCAGCTTTTCACATGCTTTCCTAGCTGTTTTTCCACCACATTCAAGCCACATGCATGCTTAAACAAACAGCCATATACACCTTCATTCCTCCTATAAATACCCTTGCATTCCCATTACCTAAACACATCTCATTTCATACACAACACCACAACACAAAAACAGCATGCTTCCAAGCTTGTCGTGGGTTCCCTTCCACTTCTCCTCCATTTCTTCCATTTCCACCACTCCCCAAACCATCCACACCATCAAACTATCCTTAGACCTTATGCTACAACGAAGAGGAAGAGAAGAGGGCCTAAACGTTCATACAATTCAAGTTTGAGTTGTTGGAATGTTTAGGCGTTTCTTTGATTTCAATGTTTAATTTCAATTCTCTTTGTTTTGTACGTATGAGGAACTAAACCCCCCTTGGCTAGGGGGGGATTCGAAATATATGTTTATGCTTGCAATATGATTTGATTACTTCTAATTACGTTTCATAAGTTGTGAATTCAATTTGTTTAACTGTTTGATTGATAACCTATTTATGTATGTTTATTAAGAATGAACGCTTAATTTTCATGCATGAATATGACGCTAGAATATAAGTGAGTTTCACGTAATAGCTATGAACTTATATTCACAAGTAGTGGAGGTTGGTTATAAACAATCGCGTTAAACAAATTCTTGGCATAAGTTTCATGCAATCATAGTAACGAATGCCTCGTCAACACTTATAGTTTTCATGATGCTTAATGATTCTTGCTTGTATCTCTATTATGCAATTCATGTAGGGAACTTGTGAGGAATGCTTTGGGTTGTCGTATGCAATCATCCAATTCATTAACTTAAGGAAAACTTGACGGTTAATTTAAGCGGACCTAATTAACCCGGGGCGTTGAGAATTCATGGCTTATTGAAAAGCAATTAGAAATCGTTTTGTATGCAAGTATAACATGTGTGGAGATGAACCCCTTAGCTAGCTTCCCATCCACTCACTTCCGTCAAATCCGTATTTACAATTTGTTTTCTTTGCAATCTATCCATTTTAGTTTAATCTCGTCCAAACCTAAATCCCCCCTCCATATTTTGTTTAAGTCTTAGTCTTAATCTTTCTTATTTTTAGTTTTGCATTCTTCGCATTAAATAGTGTTTTAAACTTGTTTTTACGTTTTTGAAGTCAAGTCCAAGTGATTAACAATCCCTCCTAATCCCCGGTCCAGAACGATCCCTACTTATACTTATACTACAATTGACAAAAAGAGGGTTTAATTTGTGTGCGTATAATTTTCGCATCACTATGTTCGTGTGTTTTTAGGTTTATATGGCTAAGGAAGCAAAAAGGTGCATTTTGGAGCATTTTGGAGCAAAATTGGGCTTGGAATGGTTAGCTTATGCTTGGAGCAAAAGGAATGGACGAAATTGAAGACCTAAAGATGTTAGGATTCCTAATCAAAGTTGGATTCCTAATCAAAGTAGGATTCCTAATCAAAGTAGGATTCCTAATCAAAGAAGGATTCTTAATCAAAGTAGGATTCCTAGTCAAAGAAGGATTCCTAGTCAAAGAAGGATTTCTAATCAAAGTAGGAAAGTTAAGCCAAGGTTTCCTATTTTGGTTTAACCTTTCCTAATCCTAAATATCCCTAAGTTCCAGCAACTTTGAAGGTATCTTATGCATTTTAGGACACAAACCAAAGATTCCTTGCACTATCCTAGTCTATGCCGCACCTTTCTTACCCTTTTCTTCCAAAATTTGCCATATATCTTCTTTCCCCTTTTATTCTAGTCAATGCAGCAACTTTCCTTCCCTTTTCCATTGGGATTCTGATTTGTTACCCTTTTTCCTTGACGATTTGGAGCTAAAAACCTTCCCAAATTAATTACTTATTGCCTTAACCTCTCTCCCTCTATATATACATAATCTGCCACACATATTGGAGATTCGAGACATCCATAAACATCCATACGAATTATCTCTCATTCTCTCCATTCATTCAGCCATCATCCACCACCTACCACCATCCAACCTATCCATCCATCACCATAATTCATACCTAAACACCCTTGTGCCGCAACAAAGAAGGAGAAAGAAGAGAGGAGAAGCCTTGGACGTTTTGGCCATTCAAACTTGGATTGTTGGAGCGTTTCTAGGTGTATTCAATCTTTGTTTTCAATGTTTAATTTATATTCTCTTTGTTTTGTTGTAAACATGAGGAGCTAAACTTGTTTTAGCTAGGGGAGACTTTGACACCATGATTATATTTGCAATATGAATTGATTAATTCCAGTTGTGATTTCATAAATTGTGAATGCAATTTACTTAACCGTTTGATGGATAACTTATTCTTGTTTGTTGATTAAGGGTGCACATGATGAGAACTAAGTAAGCACACAAATTAAAACCCTCTTGTGACAATTGTAGTATATAAATAAGTAGGGATCGTTCTTAACCGGGGATTAGGAGGGATTGCAAAATCACTTGGAAACTGACTCAAAAACGTAAAATAAAGTTTGAAACACTAAACTAGACTCAAAGAATGCAAAACTAAACAATAAAAACACTAAAACAAATCAAAAGACTCAAAACTGCCCCAAAACACTCAAAACTGCCTTAAAAACACTTTCTGGGCAGTTTTGAGCACTTTGGTGAATTTGGACGAATTTGTGTAACAACTTGAATCAAAACACTTAAAAACACAAACTAAGACACTTTCTAACTAAATTGGACACTAAAGTAAAGGGGGATTGAGGTTTTGACGAAAATAAATTAAATGCACAGATTGTAAATTTAAGGCAGATTCTAAATATAAATTTGATGAAAATATGGATGATGGAATAGCTAAGGGGTTTTTCTCCACACAAGTCACACTCGCATACACTTTGATTTTTAGTTGGTCTTTCGATGAATTATGGAACTCGACACTCCAAGTTAATTAGGTCCGCTTAAATTAACCTTCAAATTTCCCTAGAATCATTGAATTGGATGAATATGCATCGCAAACAAATTATTCCTAACAAGTTCTCTATATGAACAACATGATAAAGATACAAGTTAGAATCATTACGTTCTTTGGAAATTATAAGCATCAACAAGGCATTTGTAACTATGAAAAGCATGATACTCTTGCCAGGAATTCAATTAACGCGATTGTTTATAAGCAACCTCCACTACTTGTGAATATAAGTTCATAACTATTAGGTGAAACTCACTTATATTCTAGCGTCAAATTCATGCATGAACATTAAGCGTGCACTCTCAATAACACATACACAAACAAGTTATCAATCAAACAGTTAAACGAATTGAATCCAACATTCATGAAATTCCAACCAAAAGTAATCAATTCATATTGCAAGCATAAACATGGTTTCGAATCACCCCCTAACTAATTAGGGGTTTAGCCTCTCATGTTCACAGAAAGAGAAATACAATTGAATTTAAACATAAAGCACAAAGGATTGATTACACCTAGAACGCCCAACGAATCCACGTGAATTGGTGCGCGTCGAAGCTCCTCTTTCCTCTTCTCCTTGCTACGGCAGATTGGGTTTTGGATGATTTTGGGTGAATTTCTTGGTTATAGATGGGTTTAGGGTTGTTTGGTGGTGCGGCAAGGTGGTGGAGTGATGGAGGAAGGTTTGTATGGTGGCTGGTATGGTGGGGATGGTTGCGAACAGGTTGGGAAGTATGTGGAAGATGGCTGGAATGGAAGGGGGAGTGCACGGATTATGGAGAGAATGGGAAGATGGGGGTCACGGCTTAAGGGCGAAATTTGGGTTAGCGTGTAGAATGAATGGGAATGACGGCTAATGAATTTGGTGAGAATGATGCACGGGTTTGAAGAGGAAATGGGAGAGAGTGGCTGAATGAACTAGGGTGTGACGGCTAGTGAATAGAATAGGCTCTAGGGTTAAGAACAAGGTACGGCTGAGATGGATTTTTGGGTTATTAGGGTGAAAATCAATGGGAAGCTTGCGGATTAGAGTGAGAATTAGGTTTTGTGGCTGAATGAATGCACGGTTTTGTTATGGAATGAGAGGTGAATGGGAGTGCACGGATTGGGGAGTTTTGGGTGTGAAAAATGGCTGAATCAAAATGGGAGTGACGGCTAGGGTAGATTTGTGGCTGAATTTCTGAATATATGTGAATACAAAGGGTGCGGCTAGGTTGTAAAACTAGGGTTATTAGGGTGAATGGCTGAGATTAGAACTAGAAGGCTTAGGGTTAATGGATGGTGGATGGGAGAATGCGGCTGCTAGGTAATTAGGGTGATTAGGGTTAGGGTTTAAGTGCATAAAAGGGGACCAAAGTGCCCCCACTTGCACGGCAAGGGAAGGAAAGAAGGGGAAAGGCACGGCTTAGGCTAGAATTTGGGCTAGGGCCTTCGTTTTGTGTCCTAAAGCGCCTACAAGGACTTCAAAGTGGCTAGAAAATACGGACGTTTAAGATTAGGAAAGGTTACCAAAACGGGAAACTTAGGGTTAACTTTCCTAAAATAGGAAACCTTGTTTGAGTAGGATTCCTCGTTTTGGTAAGAATTCATCGTTGGAGTAGGAATTTGTCGTTTCTTCAAGTCTTCAACTCATTCATTCCTCTTTCGCTCCAAAAGACTCCAATTTGCATCTTCTTGCACACTTTGGCCTTATAATCTGAAAATACACAAAAGTGGCCTTAAACACTAAAATAGCTAAATAAACACAACATAAATGCAGGAGAACAAGCTAATTAAGTCGCATGAATATGCTCCTATCAAATTCCCCCACACTTAACTTTTGCTAGTCCTCGAGCAAAACAAAACAACTAAAGTAAACACGACGAAACAAAACAAACAAAACATAACCTAAACCTTCCAACATTTGCCTCAGGGATTTCCAATGAAACATGACATGTCAAAACTCATTACTCACATGGCTTTTAGTCTTCCTTTCCCTCAAGCACATACTTAATCATAGTCACTATTCACTAGTTCGCATTTAATCAATTAAAACACATTTTGAATGTAGTAACATGCCTTAGAGAATTCCCTCAATTCCTCACTAGTTATGCACTCAATTTTCACTCAGATTTTCTGACTACACACCCTACACTAGTTATATGTGAGAAGATTGATGTAAACATGAAAGACTAGTACTCACATATGTTATAACAAAGAACGCAATTTCTGGAGTAATTAAACGTGTTTAGATATGATCTCATGAATGGAATGCTACTACTTAGATGCGAGAACCAGTGACACCATATGCTCATACCAAATTCAAACTCCACAATTGAAATGCACAACACTCAAGATAGAAGTCAAGGGTTGTAACGGGGCTTGGGGTGTTGGCTCACAAGGAAAGGTAGGGATAAACAAAAGTTCTTTAAGCAATAGTAAGTAAGTAATGAAATTAAGACTTAGAATTCCCTTAGAATGCAGAAATCAACTTTTAAACAAATAGGGGAGATTCAAACAACTCTTAGGGCCTAATTCATTGTTTTGGGCCCTTACTTCAACAACCAATACTTTGGAACTCTTTTTCACGTCTTTTCAACTCTTTTTCATTTTTTTCTTTTCTTTTCTTTTCTTTTTTTCTCTTTTTTTTTTTTTTTTTTTTTTTTTTTTTTTTTTTTTTCTTTCTAACCGTGCCTATGGCACATAAACTCACATCCATCATTCTTCCCCCACACTTATTTCCTGCAACACATTAATCAAAAGGAATTCATTGCTTACTAAGCTTCAAGAACAAGGGTAAGGATGGTCCTAATCTAGGCTAGGTGAGGACAATGCGGGTTAACAAAGAATATGGGCTAACACGGCTCAATGGGGTTAAACTTAAACACAAAATGAGTGAAGGGCACATGGCTGTTTGGCTTTGATGGTGGTCACTACACAACTTCATCTTGAATATATGTTATGCAAATCAATGACATGCTTTGAATGAAATGGGCATGAGTTCTAGCATTTGGAACTAAGTGATGAAACACCTTCTAAGTAGTAACCAAGCAATGAATAATGAGATCATGCAACGACTTTAGAAAACAATAATGCACAGATTTTAACTCTCCAAATAACGTTTAGGCTCAAGTCTTACAGGGATGTAGCGTTTGTTTAGGTTCCTTCCTTCAAGCATGTTACAAAAACTAATTTTTTCTTTTGTGATTACATATGAATTCGTAAACTATAACTACAAGCAAGCATAAACCAAAGAGTAAATCAAACATCCATCCATGTTTGTAACCTTCTTTAACCATCAAGCAATTAAAAACCAAATCCTCATCATTGTGTTGGAAGGTGACCTACGACACAAACAAACACACAAAAACAACTCTTTTTGGGTTTTTCAAAACAATTTTTTCAAATTTTTATGGTATTTTCGGATTTTTAAGTCAACACACTTAAAAACAGTGGGAAACAAGTTTAGACATGTTAGGTGGTAATACCCTACGAATTTCATGCAAAAATATATCAAAACAGAATGTTACCCCCCCACACTTAAACTAAACATTGTCCTCAATGTTTTAGACACAATTAAAAACACAATACGCATAACATAAAGTAAGCAACAAAGGAAAGGGTTTAGGGACGCAAATCTGAGTGTGGAGCGATTCCCAAGTTCTTCCTTTGTTGATTCCATGGGTTGCCTCCCAAGTAGCGCTTGCTTTAACGTCTTCCAGCCGGACGATGCCACATTGATCAACCTTCATGGGAACCCACGGCATAGTGGGTTGTCTCCTCCACATCATGTTCTACAAAGCTCTCGTAGTAAGGCTTCAAGCGATGCCCATTCACCTTGAACTCTTGACCTGTTTTGAAACTACGAACTTGGACTGCACCATGAGGAAAAACATTAGTAATAACAAAGGGTCCAAACCAACGTGAACGTAGCTTACCCGGAAATAGACGAAGACAAGAATTAAACAACAACACTTTTTGTCCAACAGAGAAGGACTTGGTGCGAATCATCTTGTCATGAAAGGCCTTCGTCTTTTCCTTGTAAAGTCGAGCATTCTCGTAAGCTTCATTCCGTATTTCCTCAAGTTCATTCAATTGAAGCTTACGATGAATTCCCGCCTCGTCTAAATCCATGTTGAACTTCCTCACGGCCCAATGAGCCTTGTGCTCCAACTCCACAGGTAAGTGACATGGTTTGCCATACACAAGCCGAAAGGGGGACATTCCTATGGGTGTTTTGTAGGCGGTCCTATAAGCCCACAATGCATCCTCCAACCTCAAGCTCCAATCTTTTCTTCTTGGCCCAACCGTCTTCTCAAGAATCTGTTTTACCTCCCGATTCGACACCTCGGCTTGCCCGCTTGTTTGAGGGTGATAGGGTGTAGAAACCCTATGTGTCACGTTATACTTCTTGAGCAGTGCCTCGATTGTGCGATTGCAAAAATGTGAACCTCCATCACTTATGAGGACTCGAGGCATTCCAAACCTAGCAAAAATGTTAGACTTCACAAAATCTGCAACCACTTTTGAATCGTTAGTCCGGGTGGCTTTTGCTTCCACCCATTTGGAAACATAATCCACCGCCAACAAGATATAGAGAAAACCATGTGATGAAGGAAAAGGACCCATAAAATCAATTCCCCACACATCAAATATTTCAACAGAAAGTATAGGGTTTTGTGGCATTTGCTCCTTAACACTTATATTACCCATTCGTTGACAACGATCACATGTAAGGCAAAATGTCCTAGCATCCCTAAAAATGGTTGGCCAATAAAACCCACATTCTAAGACTTTACGGGCAGTACGTTGGGTGCCAAAATGTCCCCCACAGGCATATGAATGACAGAATGTTAAAATAGATTGAAACTCAGATTCATTCACACAACGTCGTACAATCTGATCGGGACAAAATTTCCAGAGGTATGGGTCATCCCAAACATAAAACCTAGCATCCTTTTTAAGCTTATCACATTGATTCCTATTAAATGTGCTAGGGGTATGTTTAGTCACCAAAAAGTTCACCAAATCTGCATACCAAGGCTCACTTACCTGGATAGACATTAATTGCTCATCGGGAAAGGTTTCAGAAATTGGCGTTGCTTCCTCATGTATCATCTGACTTAGGTGGTCAGCCACCACATTCTCCACGCCCTTCTTATCCCGAATCTCAATGTCAAACTCTTGTAAAGCAACAGCCATCGAATTAGTCTAGGCTTGGCCTCTTTTTTCGTGAACAAATACTTGAGAGCTGCATGATCAGTAAAAATAATAACTTTAGTACCAAGTAAGTACGACCGAAACTTATCTAATGCAAATACCACAGCAAGTAATTCTTTTTTAGTGGTTGAGTAATTTAATTGAGCATCATTTAGTGTTCTAGATGCATAATAAATAACATGAGGTTGTTTGTCCTTTCGCTGCCCCAAAACAGCTCCAATAGCATAGTCCAAAGCATCGCACATCAACTCGAATGGAAGGTTCCAATCTGGAGGTGTAATAATGGGAGCCGAAGTGAGAGCCTCCTTGAGGTGCTTGAATGCCGTGGAGCATGCATCATCAAACTCAAACGCCACCTCTTTGTGCAGCAATCGGCATAGTGGCTGTGCAATCTTTGAGAAATCCTTTATGAACCGCCTATAAAAACCTGCATGACCAAGAAACGACCGAACCTCTCTAACCGAAGTTGGAGAGGGTAAGTGACGAACAAGGTCTACCTTAGATTTATCTACTTCAATGCCTTTTTCAGAAATAATATGGCCTAGAACAATACCTTGTTTAACCATGAAGTGACATTTTTCCCAATTAAGCACAAGATTTGTTTCAACACAACGGTTCAAAATCAAATTAAGATTACTCAAACAACCATCAAATGATTTACCAAACACACTGAAATCATCCATAAAAACCTCAATAATTTTCTCAACATAATCTGAAAATATGCTCATCATGCATCTTTGAAATGTAGCAGGGGCATTACATAAACCAAATGGCATGCGACGATAAGCAAATGTACCAAAGGGGCATGTAAAAGTAGTCTTTTCTTGATCATCCGGTGCAATAACAATTTGATTATAACCAGAGTATCCATCAAGAAAACAATAAAATGAATGACCCGCTAACCTTTCCAACATTTGATCTAGGAACGGCAATGGGAAGTGGTCCTTCCTCGTGGTGGCATTTATCTTCCTATAATCCGTGCATACGCGCCAACCGGTTTGGATTCGAGTGGGCACTAGCTCATTTTCTGCGTTCTCCACAACCGTCACTCCAGATTTCTTCGGCACACATTGGATAGGTGACACCCACTTACTATCCGAGATTGGATAGATGACTTCGCAATCTAAAAGCTTGATTATTTCCTTCTTCACAACTTCCATCATTGGAGGGTTAAGACGGCGTTGAGCCTCTCTAGTTGGTTTGGCCCCCTCCTCAAGAAATATGTGATGCATGCATGTAGTGGGACTAATACCTTTGATATCGGCCAACGTCCAACCTAGGGCAGATTTGAACTCCTTCAAAACACGTACTAGTTTCTCCTCTTCTTGTGCCGTGAGTGATGAAGAAATGATGGCCGGTAAAGTCTCCTCTTCTCCCAAGAAAATGTACTTCAAATGGCCCGGTAGTGGTTTGAGATCAAGGGTGGGTGCCTGAACTATGGATGGTAACAACTTGTTAGCCGAAATGGGAATCGACTCAAATTTAGAAAACTTACCCTCGTGCCTAGGAAGTGACTCTAGGGCAGCAACCAACTCCATACATTCCTCACTAGGGTGCACGGCATGGGTTGGAAAGTGTGTGCCGTGGCCTAGCAAAATCTCTCCTCCCTTGGTTTTGAGCTCCATGCTTCTTGTAATGACGTTTTCAAGCGCATCGGCATTCAAATCTTCCATATATCCCTGCGCCAAAGAGTCAATTACATCAATGGAGAAACATGAGTGATCCTCACTAGGATACTTAATAGAATCCGAAAAACTAAAATTAACAACTTCCCCATCAAATTCCATGGACAAAGTTCCATTAAACACATCGATCTTTGTCCGAGCCGTCTTCATGAATGGCCGGCCAAGTAAGATTGGCAACGAAGGGGCATGGTCCGATTCATCCATCTCGAGCACATAGAAGTCCGCCGGAAAGATTAAATGATTTACCTGCACTAACACATCTTCCAAAACTCCCTTTGGATAAGCGTTAGATCTATCGGCCAATTGTATGATTACACCATCATTTTTCAATACTCCTAAGTTCATAGATGCATATATTGAATATGGCATAACATTTATAAAAGCTCCTAGGTCTAACATGGCAGATTCAAAACGTGTATTACCTATCACACAAGGAATGGTAAAACTACCTGGATCTTTGCATTTGGGGGGTAGTTTGCGTTGCAAGATGGCAGAGACATTTTCACCTACCTTTACCACTTCCTTGGTCGACATCCTCTTCCTCGTGGTGCAAAGCTCCTTTAAGAACTTGGCGTACCTCGGAACTTGCTTTATTGCATCCAAAAGGGGTATGTTTACTTGCACTTTTCGAAACGTCTCAAGGATGTCCTTTTCGGTTTCTTCTTTCTTCGTTTCCCTGAACCTACTAGGAAAAGGCACATTCGACGGAACAACATTAGTAGAAACTGAATTTGAAACATTTTTACCCTTTTTGGCCGAAGTAGACAAGTTGGAGCCATTTGAAGCTTGCGGCAAAGGTGTTTCCACCTTTGCCGTGGGTTGGCCTATCTCCTCCTCTTCAATTCTCAGCTTTTCGTCCTCGTTAAGACTTGATGGTGGTGGTGTAGGACCTACCCCGACTTCTTTTCCACTTCTCAAAAGTATGGCTGATAGGAGCATATTCATGCGACTTAAATGGCTTGTTCTCGTGCATTTACGTTATGTTTCTTTAGTTATTTTAGTCCTTTATGCTTCTTTTGTGTGTTTTCAGGTTCTAAGGGCAAAGTATGCAAAAGGGTGCATTTTGGTGCATTTTGGAGTAGTTTGGGGCGTTAAATGGATTGCATATACTTGAAGCCAAGTAGATGGACGAAATTGAAGACCAAAGGAGGCCCTTTGTACCAGAAATTCACACCAACACATCCCATTTCAGATTGCATTCCAATCATTCCAGCCAAGCCACATGCACTCCCTTTAATTTATTCAACCTAGCTGTCAAAGCACATGCACTCCCATCCATTTCATCATTGCAGCCACATATAGCTTTAATTCACATGTAAACAATCATGCATTCCCTTCATATAAATCAGCCACATGCACCCATAATCATTCAACCAACTTTGCACATGCATTCATCATCATAACCTAGCTGTCATTACCCTTTAATCACATGCATAAATCAGCCACATGCATCTCCCATCACCATTCCAGATTTCCACCAAGTTCCTAGCTGTCATTTTCCCTCCTTTTCACCTATAAATAAGCATCCATTGCAGCCACAATTCATTCATTCCCATTCATACACAATTCACTCTTCCATATTCAGAATGTAGACCATCAAACCACCCTTGCCGTGCCCTCCCTACCAATCCAAACACCACCAGAAATCATCCCATTGCCGTGGCCTCCTTCACCCATTTCCATAATTCCCCAATCCATTCAACACACCAAAACTCTCCTTAGACCTTGTGCTACAACGAAGAGGAGGAGAAGAGTGCCTAAACGTTCATACAATTCAAGTTTGAGTTGTTGGAATGTTTAGGTGTTTCTTTTCCTCGATTCCAATGTTTAATTTCAATTCTCTTTGTTTTGTACGTATGAGGAACTAAACCCCCCCTTGGCTAGGGGGGGATTCGAAATATATGTTTATGCTTGCAATATGATTTGATTACTTCTAATTACGTTTCATAAGTTGTGAATTCAATTTGTTTAACTGTTTGATTGATAACTGTTGACTACAAAAATTACAAAACCTACGTGGCGTGCAGGCCGAGTAACTAATGAGCTAACTACGTCATTCGGTTGAATGCGGGGCATGCCAACTCGTCGGCCGAGCTCGGCCGAGGAGTAAAATGTGATGTCGCGTTGGGTGCGCTCTTTGACTTCTGTATCTTGCGATTGCGACCGAGGAAGGAACGCTCTCGGCCTCTGGGTTCTATAGCCTGAAGACAAGGCTACTAATTCTACGGAGTTCACAAATCGTCGGACCCTGATTCGGTCACTGTGATTATATTCGTAAGAGTATAAGCACGCCGAATCGAGACCAAACTATATGGGCACAGGTACTCGAATGTGATGTATGTCTTGATGGTAAACGTAGTTCGGCCGTTGGAATGCCGAACCCTGAAACTTACTTGCGAGTATCCAATCATAAACTTACTCGGCGTCCAATACACCGAGCAATGAAACTCGTAACACCCAACTACGCCGAAAAGGCTTAGTCAGATGACCTCTACCAACAAAGGTTCGAAAACCCTTCCCGGTCGAGACTTAGATAGATAATCGGTCGACCTCGACGCAGTGCTGTTTATCCAAACTGAAGGTGTTTCTCGGTCGGCTGATTCTGCGGCAGTAGTGCTGTTTATCCAAACTGAAGGTGCTCACCGGTTGCTTCCACAGTGCTGTTTATCCAAACTGAAGGTGTGTCGGCAGGAAAAGAAAAGGAAAAATCTCAAGGTGTTTGAGAGGTTTTGCGCAGGGCAATTGTATGCTGATGTTGAAGGGGCTTTTCTATTGCGTAATTTCTTGTATTTATAGCACCTCGCTCCTTGAATCCCATTCTGATTTGGATTGGGAGTCCTTGTCCCATCTCACCTTTAACTCGAACAATCCTAGTCCTACTGGGATTCTGAATTCTCTTCATTTTGAAGCTTTATCCCTTGCTGGTCGAGAATCCTGGTCGCACCAGGATTTCCTCGACCTTTCCTCATTCATCTGGACTTCTTAAGATAGGATCTGGCCGACCCTGCCAGCTGGTCCGGGTTTCATTATTTGGCCCATAGCACGTGTCATTACCTTGGGCCGAGCACATCTTGCTGCTCGGCCCAATCATAATATTTTGGGCCCAAACAGAAGCTTTATCCCTTGCTGGTCGAGAATCCTGGTCGTACCAGGATTTCCTCGACCTTTCCTCATTCATCTGGACTACTTAAGATAGGATCTGGCCGACCCTGCCAGCTGGTCCGGGTTTCATTATTTGGCCCATAGCATGTGTCATTACCTTGGGCCGAGCACATCTTGCTGCTCGGCCCAATCATAATATTTTGGGCCCAAACATTGCCCCCTCGCTTCTGAGGTCGTCGACTATTAACTCTTGGTCGAGCCTCGGCCTTGAAGAAGCGAAAACATTTATTGCTTTTTTGGACCTTACTTCATTAATGACCATTATTCCTGCATATTTATGAGACATGATTGCACCTTCCTCGTTGCCCCCAACGCGTGGCCATGTGTCAATCTTCCGCCGCTCTTAAAAGCTTCAATCATGGGCCTCGAAACCGTGCACTAATTGAACCGTCTTATCCTTATTAATACATTGAACCTGTCGCCGCACGCCATCGTGCGTCCTGGATTTTCGACTCCTCGATCCCATTTTCGCAGGTTCCCAACATATCCGAAATGATTGCAGGCTTTCCCGGTTACATTTCCCCCCAATTTGAACTAACGCTTTTCGAAATTCAGGCGTTTGATCTTCAATCTGAAGAGCCTATAAATACCCATACTTTACTCTATTCGTATCTTACGCTTTCAGAAATCCCAAACTCTCAAATTTTAATCATCCTTGCTCGTTCAGACCAAACCCTCTAGTTTTCCTTTCTGCAATCTTTCCAGTTCTTCCAGATTACTCTAATGGCTTCCTTTATCGCGAAACTTTCCGAGGAGATCAACAAGTGCAAAGACTTCATTGATCGGAGCACCGTCAAGACGCTGCGATTTGAAGAAGACATGGCCACCACCCACCAGATTCTGGGTCCCCTCTTCAGAGACGCAGTGTCGTAGTCCGTTACTGACCTGCTCAAGGAGCAGTGTCTAACACCCCTGCTGCAGGGGTTTGACTGGTCAAAATGGATTCTGGCGCGGCCTCAGGGAGCCTGGCCTTCGACCACCACGGCTTGGGCTGCCTGGGTCGACCGGATGAGCGCATTCTTCTCGGAGGAGTAGAAGGCTCTTGGCATCTATGATGCCATTATGCTGTCAACCATGGAGATTGCCATAGATAAGGAGCTGCTCCTGGCGGCCCTGAGTCTATGGTGTTCGGCCACCAACACCATGGTCTTGCCTTTCGGCCCCCTCGGCCCCACCATCCTCGACGTCTCGGCCATCCTTGGGACTTCCCCGACCGGCCTTCCCATTGACGCCGCCCTTTCTGGATACCCTTCTCCTCTCGACCTGAAGGCGCTATTCGACGAAAGGGCCGTCGAAACACTGAGCCGGGGCGATCGGGAGCCCTCAAGGGAAGAAGTTCAAAAACTCCACAATAACTTCTTCAACTACAACACCCTCATCCTGCATTTCGCCGGTCGAGGCGAGGAGGGCCTGAGGAAGGGAGAGCACGAGGCCTTCCTCTTCTACTGGTACAACAAATTCATCTGTTGTACTAGGTCGAACAAGTGCCTGGTGGAGAACATGCCGGTGGCCCAGGCACTGGCCAATGGTCGCTTGCTGGCGCTCAGTCCAGCCATACTCGCCAACCTCTACCGTTGCCTGGCTGAGGCGACCATTGGCAAGATTGACCCGCACCAGAACGGACCCCTCTGGGTGTTCCAATTCTGGCTGCAGGTCTACTTTTCCACCCTTCGACCGGAGGTTCCTGCCTTCGACCGAACGGCCGCCCTTGGCCTTCAACTGGCCTCTCGACCGGCGCCTCCTCACCGAGCCGACGAGGTCTTCAAACACTTCCTCAGCCTCGACGTCCTCTCGGATGACGAGTTCCTGGTGTGCCGGCGCCAGGAGTACCCTTCCTCGCTTAGGCTTCCTACGGCAACGTGGGCCGCGTCCGAGGATGCGGACACTCGTCAGCGATGGGGGTCGTTCGTTGTGGCTCGTGACCTTCCATTGGGTTGCGATGCCCGCCGAGCGGGCTGGGAGGTCTACCACCCCAATTTTGTCGCCCGGCAGCTCGGCTATCTCCAGGGCAGCCCAGTCCCCCTGCTCGCTTCTCGATCACTCCTGAGTCGGGGACGTCTTACCGGCTCCTCTGAGAGGGAGTGCAAGATGTCCGACCAGGAGTTTCAAGAGAAGTGCCGGAAGTTCCGGATTCGGCCGGCGGTTCCTGAATCTTTGGGAACCGACACCTTCGGGGACTGGTGGGAGGAGTACATTGGCGACTTCTTCGGCGCCCCGGCCGAAGATCTAGTGGAGAAGATCTTCGGCGACCGTCCTCGGTCGACGTCCTCGGCTCAACCTAAGGAGCCGGCCCAAGGTAGTTTTTCGCCTTTCAGTTTTTTTTATTTTTCTTTAACTTGATTCTTGTTACTAATCACCTTGCCCTTCAGGGAGTCGTGTACCGAGGAAGGTAGAGGTGGTCGCCGCGGTGGCGAAGGCGAAGAAGGTGCAGAAGCCCATCGCCACCGAGCGGGCAGTTCCGGCCAAACGCTCCCACCGAGCGGCCGAGCCGGAGGTTGATGCCCCTCGCCCTTCTAAACGCGTCAAGAAATTGGTGAAGAAGGGCGACCGGGAAATTCATGTCGTCCCTAGTGATACTACAGGGACGGCTGCTCCCGCCGGCTCTCCTCCTTTGCCGGATGCCCCGACTCCACCAGCCATCTATTCTCCTGAGGCCACGGCCGCCCCAATCGGCGCACCAGCTCTGGCCTCGGAGGCGGTTGTGGCGCCTGCCGCGGGGAAGTCGGCAGCACCTGTCGAGGGACCCTCTTCTCCAACGGTCGTTCTGGAGGTATGATTCTACTTCTCCCCTCGTTGCTTTAGGTTTTCGGTCATGACACAAGTTTCTTTTTTGTTCAGGATGTCGAGAGCGAGAGCGAAGAGGTCCCCTTGGCACGCCGTCGCCGACCAGTCAACTCTCCTCCTGTTCGTCCTCCTCCGGTTGTGGAGGCGACTGCTCGACCGATTCCTCCTACGGCGGATCACGGCAAGAGACCCATGGCCGACCCTGAGGCCACGGCCGAGTCGCCGATCCACCCGCAGGACGAAGACCTCCCCATTCCTCCGCAGGAAGTCTCCTCGACCTATGTAAGTCTTCACTTTTTGTATTAATTTTCCCATGACATGTTCTTAAAAGACTATTAAATGTCAGGTGCCCGAACGGTCATTTCACCGACAATTTTATGCGCCGACGGGCGTTGTCTATATTTCTTGGCCACCGTCGTGGCCATCAAATGTAGATGACCTCCATCGGCCGCGTGAATTGAGAAGCGGTCTGAGGTACTGGGCTCGGCCATTAAGTTCCCTGGGTTCGAGCAATGACCCAGAGGGCATGGCCGAAGTCTCTTCTCGGCAGGTCTAAAACAATCCTCTTTCTTTTGATGTACTATACCACGATGTTTTTACTATTCTTCACAAAAATTTCCTCTTATGTGCAGCCATCGTGGGAGTTGGAGCTTGACACTCTACTCCAGAGCACGACCGGTGAGGCCGGCTCCTCCGCTGCTCCTGCCGAACCAGCAGGAGCCATTCCCGAGGCCGAAGTCTTTGTGAAGCTGCGCGAAGTCCTTTCTCTCACTGCCTCCCAAGCTCTCCGATGCCAGGGTCTCGACTCTGTTGGAGAGTGTCTTAACGACCTCGCCAGTGGTGGTCACTTGAGCCCGGAGGGCATCTCTTTCCTCACCGATCTCCTGGAGCGGACTCGGCATCACTTTCTTATCTTCGAGCGAGCACTACAAGCCGAGGATGACCTGAAGGTGGCCAAGGTCGCGCAGGAGGCTGGCCGAGTGGAGTTGGAGGCAATCAAAGCAAGGAAAGCGAAGCTGACCGAGTTTGATCGCCAGATCTCTGACCTCGAGCGTCAAATTTCTGACCTTCGACAGCAAAGGTTGGCTGCTGCTTCCGAGCTCGAAAAGGACTTTAAGGCTAACAAGGCTCGGCTGACGGCCTTCGCTGCCAGTGCACGGCGTATCCAGCAGCTGCAATGCAACAAGAAGACACGGCAGGCTGAGATAATTTTGAGCGAAGCGAAGTGGCTGGAGCTGAAAGCTGCCCTCGAGACTTTCCTCCCTTCGACCCCTTAGGAACCTATCATTGTATTTGTATTTGTTGTAATAATCTTTTTGCTATCAATACAATGGTTGTTTTGCTATCAATACGATGGTCGTTTTGCTATCAATACAATGGTCTTACTCTTGCATTTCCCAAGTAATTGGATAGTACTTCTTTAAAAACTTTCCATTAATCGGTAATTTGTGAACTGAACCCGTCCGATCTCTGAGATGATATGCCCCCTTGCCGAGGACTTTGTGAACGACGAATGGCCCTTCCCAATTCGGCGACCACTTCCCAAATCTTGGGTCTTTAATCCCAACAGGCAACACAGTTTGCCAAACCAATTCTCCTTCGCCGAACGTTTTTTGTCTTACACGCTGGTTATACGCTCGTTCGGCAATTTTCTTTTGCGCTATCAACAAGTTACCCGCGTCGATTCGACTTTCTTCTAAATCTTCTAATTCTTGCCGCATCGCTTGACAATATTCACCACTGAACAAGTCACTCTGCTCGATTACTTGTAACGAACTTATACTCAACTCGACCGGTAACATGGCGTCGTGTCCATAAGTTAACGCGTAAGGGGTGGTTCAAGTGGCCGACCGGGGTGAAGTTCGGTATGCCCATAATGCTTCATTTAACTTCAAGTGCCACAACCCAGGTTTCTCTTTTACCATTTTTTCAAGGATGCCGATCAACACTTTATTGCTTGCCTCGGCCTGCCCGTTTGCCTGTGGGTAGTACGGCGTAGATTGCTCGAGTCGGATGTTCAAACTTGCCGCGTATTCCTTAAACCTATCAGCCGTGAATATAGTGCCATTATCAGTTATGATCGTTTCTGGCACGCCGAATCTGGTCACAATATTTTCCTCTACGAAATTGCATACCTCCTTGGCCGTTAATTCGGCGTATGATCTTGCCTCGACCCACTTAGTGAAATAGTCAGTTGCTACCATAATCCACCCGTGTTTCGCTGCCCCCGATGATGGCGTGATTTTGCCAATCACGTCCATTGCCCAACCTCTGAACGGCCATGGTTTAGTGACCGAATGTAGCAATTCGGCCGGGGCTCTCTGTACGTGTCCATGAATTTGGCATGGTACGCATCTCCGTGCATATTCGATGCAATCCTTTAATATATTGGGCCAAAAGTAACCGTGTCGTCGGAGCAACCAACGCATCTTTCGTCCAGACTGGTGTGCTCCGCAAATTCCTTCATGTACCTCGGCCTTTGCTTGGGCAGCCTCGTCTGGGCCGAGGCACAATAGTAGTAAACCATCATCGCCCTTGCGATATAATTCATTTTGATATGACACGTAATTCGTGGCAAGGACCTTCGTTCTCCGGTCGTGTTTCCCGTTGGGATTATCGAGGTACCGTAACATCGTTTTTCTCCAATCATCTGGTTCTACCTCGACGGCACATATTTCTACGGGGTCTCCTCGTTCTAGTAGGGATGGGAGCGACATTACCCTGGTACGTATTACGTGTGTGCGCTGGAGAGTTTGCCGATTGATCAAGGCCGGGTACGATTGCAGGCCTGTGGCTGCGATTCGGCCGAGCTTGCCCCCCATGAGTTGTGCTCCAGAGGCGATCTGGACGAGTTCATCGGCATCGGTATTGTGGACTCGTGAAATGTGTTCAAACGTGATCCGTTCGAATGACTCGGCCAGGTAAGTGGCGACCATGTGATAAGGCGCTAAAGTACAACTCATGCAACGAAAAATGTCGTTCAATTGGTTAATCACAAGTTCAGAATCACCGAGGACAAGAACACGAGAGGCCCGTAGATCGTGTAAAACGTGCAAGCCGATAATGAGGGCTTCATATTCGGCCTGATTATTCGTGCAACTGAAATCCAACTTCAGAGAAAAATACCATCGGCAGTTGTTGGGCGACTGAATTGCAATGCCGACACCCGCCGAAGTCGAAGTGCTGGAGCCATCGAAATGCATGGTCCAATGGTTATCGCGTATGGTGACTAGACCGATGTCGACATCACCTCCTTCAAAACCGTATGGGGAGGGGTGTTGGGCCAAGAAGTTGGCGAGAGCCTGCCCTTTGACGGCCTTTTGGGGTACGTACTTGATAGGAGCATATTTAGGCGACTTACTTAGCTTGTTCTCGTACATTTACGTTATGTTTCTTTAGTTATTTTAGTTCTTTATGCTTCTTTTGTGTGTTTTCAGGATTATAAAACGTGTTTGACGAAAGGATGCATTGTGGAGTGTTTTGGGGCCTTTTTGGAGCACTATTGGGCTAAGGATGGATAGCTTATTCTTGGAGCCCAAGTGTTAGATGAAATTGAAGGCCTTGTATGCACTTGAGGACACAAAACAATGGCCCTAACCCAATTACAATCACATTGCCATGGGCTTAACACAAACACCATTCCTTGCCATGCAAGGGGGAGCAATTTGGGTCCATTTCATGCACTTAAAACCTAGCCCAATTACACACCATTGCAGCCAAATCCATTCTTTGTCATGCACATTCACCACCAATTCAACCACATGCACTTATTCCTCCATAATTACACATCATTGCAGCCACATGCACAAAACATCATCCTTGCCGTCCAAACACATGCATTTCCCTTGCCATTTTCAACCATCACACTTCATCATTGCAGCCACCATCCATCCTAGTTGTCAATCACATACTTTCCCATTATATAATTCATCCACATGCATCTTTAACCAACAAACAAATCAGCCACAATGCACCAAAACATCCCATGCCGTGCATCCCCTCCACATTTCAGCTTTCCAAATGTAATTTCATCAACACATGCATTCATTATTCATTCACCTTGCATTTCCACCACTCATTCTTCATCATTTCAGCTACCTACATGCATTATTTATTAAACTTTTCATCATTGCATCCAGAAAATGAGCAAGAAAGCTTCCCAAACACATGCACCATCCTTTGCCGTGGGTTCCCTTTGGCCCCCTTTGTGAAATTCCAGCTTTCCACCCATTTTCCTAGTCTTTTATCACATGCATTGCAGCCATATGTTCCCTCCACTACTCCTATAAATACCTTGCATTCTCATCATTCAAGGATTCCTCATTTTTCATACACAAACACACCATTTCCCAAACATCTTTGCCGTGCATATTCCTCCCTTTCTGTGCAGTTTTTCTCCTCCATTGCAGCCACTATCCAACCACTTCCCATCCCTCCAAAACACTTCATACCATCACACAACCTATCCTTAACCTTGTGCTACAACAACGAGGAAGAGAAGAGTGCCTAAACGTTCATACAATTCAAGTTTGAGTTGTTGGAATTTTTAGGTGTTTCTTTGATTTCAAAGTTTCATTTTAATTCTCTTTGTTTTGTATGTATGGAAGAGAAGAGTGCTTAAACGTTCATACAATTCAAGTTTTGAGTTGTTGGAATGTTTAGGTGTTTCTTTGATTTCAAGGTTATGAGGAACTAAACCCCCTTTAGGTAGGGGGTGATTCGAAACTATGTTTATATTTGCAATATGAATTGATTAACTTTCGTTGGAATTTCATAAGTTGTGGATTCAATTTGTTTAACCGTTTGATTGATAGCTTATTTATGAATGTTTATTAAGAATGCGCGCTTAATTTTCATGCATAAATATGACGCTAGAATATAAGTGAATTTCACCTAATCGTTATGAACTTATATTCACAAGTAGTGGAGATTGCTTCTAAACAATCGAGTTAAATGAATTCTTGGCACGAGTTTCATGCTCATCATAGTAACGAATGCCTCGTCAACACTTATAGTTTTCATAATGCTTAATGATCTTTGATTGTATCTTTATTGTGCTATTCACGTAAAGGACTTTTGGAGAACGTTGTGAATTGCGTTGCGCAAACCCATCCAATTCATTAACTTAAGGAAAACTTGACGGTTAATTTAAGCGGACCTAATTAATCCGGAGTGTTGAGTTTCATAATTTATCGAAAGACCAACTGAGAATCAATCTTGTATGCAAGTATAACATATGTGGAGAATAACCCCTTATCTAACCTTCATTCCATTCATTCCATCACAATTTCATATTTACTTTCCGCTCAATTTATTAACTTGTTTTGTTATTTCAATTTCCGTCAAATCCGTATTTACAATTTGTTTTATTTCCAAGTTTCCATTTTTAGTTTAAAGTCGTCCAAATCCAATCCCCCTTTACTTTATTGTTCAATTTAGTTAGGAATCAATTTAAGTTGTGTTTTTAAAGCATTTTGAGTCTCTTGGTTTGCCTTAGTGTTTTAACGTTTAGTTTCACATTCTTTGAGTCTAGTTTAGTGTTTTATCTTGTTTTTACGTTTTTGAGTCAGTTTCCAAGGTTCTAGCAATCCCTCCTAATCCCCGGTCCAGAACGATCCCTACTTATACTTATACTACAATTGACAAAAAGAGGGTTTAATTTGTGTGCATATAAATCTCGCACCAAATTTTGGCGCCGTTGCCGGGGATTAGCAACTTTGCTAGTCCCTTGTCTTTATTTTTATTTTTATTTTTTATTTTTTTTTTGTTTTTCGTGAATTCTTATTTCAGATTCTTAGTTTGTTTGTTTTCTTGTTTTTCAGGTACTGTGTATGACTCGTAGCTCTCGGCCTATTATAGAGAACATCTCCGACTTTGACGGTGATTTTGAACGCACTTTGAGGAGAACGAGGAGTCAACAAGAGCCACCACAACCTGGGCTTGAAGAGGACGAAGTAGGTGTAGAAGAAAAGCCCACTGATCAAAATTTTGAAGAAGAACAAGCCATGGCAGCAGATAATAGAACCATCAAGGAGCTTTCGGCCTCGGGTTTGGATAATGCATTGCCTCTTTGTATCCAATACCCCACGGCTGCAGAAGGGACGACTGAGGTGTTTGAACTCAAATCCAGTTTGTTACACCATATTCCGAAGTTCCATGGCTTGTCTATGGAAGACCCCAACAAACACTTGAAGGAGTTCGAGGTGGTTTGTTCGAGCATGACCCCCGTCACTGTGGATGGGAGTATATTGAAGATGAAGGCCTTTCCATTTTCACTTATGGACAAGGCCAAAGATTGGCTCTACGAACTAGCCCCAGGAACTGTGACTTCGTGGGAGAGTATGAAGCGTGCTTTCTTGGAGAAATTCTTCCCCACTTCAAGAGTGATTCTCCTACGGAAGAAAATTAGTGGTATTCTACAGAATCATGGTGAGACATTCCCAGCTTATTATGAGCGCTTCAAGGGCCTTGTAGCTTCATGTCCTCAACATCAAATGAAGGAGGAACTTCTCCTTCAATATTTCTATGAGGGCCTCCTTCCTATCGAACGTCAAATGCTTGATGCATTAGCGGGAGGAGCATTGGTAGACAAAACACCAAGGGATGCCAAGATGCTCATAGCCAACCGAGCGCTCAACGCTCAACAATATGAAGGAGTGGGCCAAAGGGAAGCCCCACGGCAACAAAGTGTAAATGAGGTGAGTGCTATTTCTGAAATTCAATCACAACTTGCTAATCTTACTTCTCTTGTTTCTCAGGTTGTGATTGGTCCAAAAGCACAAGAACACCAAGTTTGTGGCGTGTGCTCAATTCAAGGGCATCCATCCGACAAATGCCCTCAACTAATCGAGAATGGTGGGTGGGAATCTGCCAATGCAATTGGTTTCCAAGGACAAAATCACAACAACCCATACTCGAACACTTACAATGCCGGATGGAGGGACCATCCAAACTTCAAATGGAGGGAGCCACAACAAGCTGCCCAACAAGGAGGATTTAGGCCAAACCCCCCTGGTTTTTATTCCAAGCCGTATGCACCCCAACAATCCCAACAACCTTCGACATCATCTCATTCAGGTACGTCCTTGGAAAGTAATCAAGCTATGCAATTACTAACCTCTATTTCGCAGGGGTTGCAAAATCAAAACAACCGGATAGAAAATAACGAGAAGGAGATGATGGATATGAAGAAACAAATAGGGCAGATTTCTGAGTTCCTTGGACAGATTAGAGATAAAGGAAAGCTTCCTAGCTCAACCACAGTCAATCCAAAGGGAGGATTCGAATCCGCCAAGGCCATCACCCTAAGGGGTGGAAAGGAAGTTGGGAACGAGCCAAACAATTCCAAATCTGCCCAGGAAGTAGATGAAGAGACGACACAACCTAAGGAAGTGTCTAGCTCAACCACGGAAAGAGTGAAAAACCCACTGCCGCAGGCCTCCAATCACCCTAACTCGGCCAAATCAGGTAATTTAAGTTCAAATTCATGTACTTCACGTCCTAATCTGCCCAATGTACCTTTTCCTCGCAGGTTCATGCAAGAAAAAAAGGAAGAAAGCGAGAAGGACATTCTTGAAACATTCCGGAAGGTGCAAGTGAACATACCGCTTCTCGATGCAATCAAACAGGTTCCAAAGTATGCTAAATTCCTCAAGGACCTATGCAATACAAAGAGAAGAAGGGCAAACAAAGAGGTAGTTAAGGTAAGCGAGAATGTGTCCGCTATTTTGCAACGTAAACTACCTACCAAGTGCAAAGACCCCGGTAGTTTCACGATTCCTTGTTTGATTGGACATAATCGTTTTGAACATGCCATGCTTGATTTAGGTGCATCCATAAATGTCATGCCTTATTCCATTTATGCATCAATGAACCTTGGCGAGTTAAAACAAGATGGCGTTATAATTCAATTGGCCGATCGTTCTAACGCTTATCCCAAGGGAGTCCTTGAGGATGTTTTAGTGCAGGTCAATCACCTTATTTTCCCCGCAGATTTCTATGTTTTAGACATGGAGGATTCAAGCCATGCTCCATCATTACCAATCTTGCTAGGCCGTCCCTTCATGAAAACAGCAAGAACAAAGATTGATGTGTATACGGGAACATTGACCATGGAGTTTGATGGGGACATTATTCATTTTAATCTTTCTGAAACCATTAAACATCCAATTAAGGACCATTCTTGTTTTGCTATTGATATTGTTGATTCTTTGGCACAGGTGCATTTGGATCAAATGAACGAAGATGCACTTGAAGTAGCCTTAACCCACGGCATGCAATCTGACCATATTGCCGTAACCCCTTGTGATGAAGTACTTGAAATGGTCGCTGCCCTCGAGTCATTGCCCTTCCACTCTGGTAAGTCTCCAATCTCACTTTTAGATTCAGTTTTGACTAACAAGTTACTTCCATCAACTGAGCAGCCACCTACACTTGAGTTAAAGCCATTACCTAGTCACTTGAAGTATGTGTTCTTAGGCCAAGATCAAACGCTACCCGTCATCATTTCAAACTTAATCACGGCTCAAGAAGAAGACAAGTTGATAAGGGTGTTAAAAGAGCACAAATCTGCCATTGGATGGACTTTGGCGGATATCAAAGGCATTAGTCCCACCACGTGCATGCATCGCATCCTTTTGGAGGAGGAAGCCAAGCCATCTCGTGAAGCTCAACGTCGCCTTAATCCACCTATGATGGAAGTAGTGAAAAAGGAGGTTATAAAATTACTTGATTGTGGTGTTATATATCCTATTTCTGATAGTCGTTGGGTGTCACCTGTGCAGGTTGTTCCAAAGAAGTCTGGCGTCACAGTGGTGAAGAATGAAGAACAAGAGCTTGTCCCCACTCGTGTTGTGACTGGTTGGCGTGTTTGCATTGATTACAGGAAGTTAAATGCCATGACAAGAAAGGATCACTTTCCATTACCATTCCTCGACCAAATGTTGGAAAGGTTAGCCGGTTATGAATTTTATTGCTTTCTTGATGGATATTCCGGATATAACCAGATTGTGATCGCTCCGGAGGACCAAGAGAAGACAACATTTACGTGCCCCTTTGGCACTTTTGCATATAGACGCATGCCATTTGGCTTGTGCAATGCTCCGGCGACGTTTCAACGATGCATGGTGAGTATATTCTCTGATTATGTGGAGAAGATCATTGAGATATTCATGGATGATTTTAGCGTGTTTGGAAATTCATTTGATCATTGCTTGAATAATCTGACTTTAATCTTGAAACGTTGTGTTGAAACGAATCTTGTACTTAATTGGGAAAAATGCCACTTCATGGTTAAGCAAGGTATTGTTCTAGGCCATATCATTTCTGAAAAAGGCATTGAAGTAGATAAATCTAAGGTAGACCTTGTTCGCCACTTACCCTCTCCAACTTCGGTTAGAGAGGTTCGTTCGTTTCTTGGCCACGCAGGTTTTTATAGGCGTTTCATTAAGGATTTCTCCAAGATTGCACAGCCACTATGCCGGTTACTTCAGAAAGAGGTGGTTTTCGAGTTTGATGAAGCATGCTCCACGGCATTCCAGCACTTGAAGGAAGCTCTCACTTCGGCTCCTATTATCACACCTCCAGATTGGAGCCTTCCATTCGAGTTAATGTGTGATGCGTCGGACTATGCCATTGGTGCTGTTTTGGGACAGCGAAAGAATAAGCAACCCCACGTTATCTATTATGCTTCTAGGACACTAAATGATGCTCAATTAAATTATTCAACCACTGAGAAAGAATTACTTGCTGTGGTTTTTGCATTAGATAAGTTCCGATCTTACTTACTTGGTACTAAAGTTGTTATTTTTACTGATCATGCAGCTCTCAAATATTTGCTCACGAAAAAGGAGGCCAAGCCTAGATTGATTCGATGGATGTTGCTTCTACAAGAGTTTGACATTGAGATTCGGGATAAGAAGGGCGTGGAGAATGTGGTGGCTGACCACCTAAGCCGAATGGTGCATGAGGAAGCAATGCCAATTTCTGAAACCTTTCCCGATGAACAATTAATGTCTATCCAGGTAAGTGAGCCTTGGTACGCAGATTTGGTGAACTTTTTGGTGTCTAAACGTACCCCTAGCACACTTAATAGGAATCAATGTGATAAGCTTAGAAAGGATGCTAGGTTTTATGTTTGGGATGACCCGTACCTTTGGAAATTTTGTCCCGATCAGATTGTCCGACGTTGTGTGAATGAATCTGAGTTTCAATCTATTTTAACATTTTGTCATTCATATGCATGTGGGGGACATTTTGGCACCCAACGCACTGCCCTTAAAGTCTTAGAATGTGGGTTTTATTGGCCAACCATCTTTAGGGATGCTAGGACGTTTTGCCTTACATGTGATCGGTGTCAAAGAATGGGTAATATAAATGCTAAGGATCAAATGCCACAAACCCCTATACTTTCTGTTGAAATATTTGATGTGTGGGGCATTGATTTTATGGGTCCTTTTCCTTCATCACATGGTTTTCTCTATATCTTGTTAGCGGTGGATTATGTTTCCAAATGGGTGGAAGCAAAAGCCACCCGTACTAACGATTCCAAGGTAGTTGCAGATTTTGTGAAGTCTAACATTTTTGCTAGGTTCGGAATGCCTCGAGTTCTTATAAGTGATGGAGGCTCACATTTCTGTAATCGTACAATTGAAGCCTTGCTCAAGAAGTACAACGTTACACATAGGGTGTCCACACCCTATCATCCTCAAACAAGCGGGCAAGCCGAGGTGTCGAATCGGGAGATAAAACAGATTCTTGAGAAGACAGTGGGTCCAACAAGAAAAGATTGGAGCTTAAGGCTAGAAGATGCATTATGGGCTTATAGGACCGCCTACAAAACACCCATAGGAATGTCTCCCTTTCGGCTTGTTTATGGCAAGCCATGTCACTTACCTGTGGAGTTGGAGCACAAGGCTCATTGGGCCGTGGGGAAGTTCAACATGGATGTGGATGCAGCGGGAATTCATCGTAAGCTTCAATTGAATGAACTTGAGGAGATACGGAATGAAGCTTATGAGAATGCTCGCCTTTACAAGGAAAAGACGAAGGCCTTTCATGATAAGATGATTCGCACCAAGTCCTTCTCTGTTGGACAGAAAGTGTTGTTGTTTAATTCTCGTCTTCGTCTATTTCCGGGTAAGTTACGTTCACGTTGGATTGGACCCTTTGTTATTACTAACGTTTTTCCTCATGGTGCAGTCCAAGTTCGTAGCTTCAAAACAGGTCAAGAGTTCAAGGTGAACGGGCATCGTTTGAAGGCCTATTATGAGAACTTTGTGGAGCACACCGTGGATGACACCCCCTTGGGTACCGTAGGCTCCAATTTGGAGTAAATGGATTCTTCGTCCGGCTGCAAGACGTAAAAGAAAGCGCTACTGGGGAGGCAACCCAATACAGTGAATAAACCTTGTTCATTGATTTCCGAGTGATTGTACTCCAAAAAAAAAAAAAAAAAAAAAAAAAAAAAAAAAAAAAAAAAAAAAAGAGCTTGTTCATTAATGTAGTATAAGTACAGTATCACCACTTGCTATTGAATTCCCTATATATGTCGACCTTCATTTTTTTTTTGGCAAAGCAGAACTGAAGAAAATGCCCAACTCTTTCTCACCTCTGAAGGCGCACTCCCAGCAAAGCTTTTCGAAATACTCCATTCTCTCTTCTTCCCCAAAGATGATACTAGATGCCTGGAGTACAGATGACCCAGGAGGAAACAGCACCACAAATAAATGTGCTGATTCATTCACCGCTTCTTCAAAAGCAAAGGTATTTCATATCATCAAGGGCAAAAGCAAAGGTATCTCATATCATGCTCTTTCCTTGTCTTTTCCTTTGTCCTTGATATTACTTGCATGGCAAAGTGAAAGAAGCAATCAGCCGGCACTTGGAGTCTATCTGGACTCTATTCCCTGGTTGCTTACCTAGCTTTGCCGAGCTATCCTCTAACCCTCTTCAATACGAATTGGAGAGATTGAACAAAGAAACAGATAAAAGGAGGAAGCTCAGACCTTCGGGGGAGACCAAAGGAAGCCTGCTGCCCAGTTCAAGAGTAGCACAAAGGAAAATCAACGATGGGAGCAGCGCAGTTCAAGAGTAAGCCTGTGGAATCACAAAGATCCAAGCCTCACTGCAATCACCAAGGAGAAGATGGAACGAACACTCCATAACCAGATTTGCATCTCTAAACTCTTCTCTTTGTTGGATACATTCTGCCATGTTTAGTATGTTTAATTGCTGTTTATATGTTTGTTTGTGTTTAGTGTGGTTGTTAACATTGAGGACAATGTTTGATTTAAGTGTGGGGGTATTAGTTACTAAAGTGTTTAATGCAAATTCGTAGGGTTTTATCCACCATAACTTCAAATGTTGTTTCTTGCTGTTTTTAAGTGTGTTTAGTGTGTTTTGAGTTAAAAATTCGAAAATCACATAAAAATTTGAAAAACATGTTTTGAAAAGCTTAAAAAGAGTGTTTTGAGTCATTTTTGTGTCATAGGTCACCTTCCAACACAATGATAAGGATTTGGTTTCTAATTGCATGACTGTTAAAAAGAGTTATAAACATAGAGAAAAGTTTGATTTACTCTTGGTATATGCTTGGTTATGGTTATAATGTATGACTTCACATGCAATCATAAAAGAAAAATTAGGAGGGATTGCTAGAACCTTGGAAACTGACTCAAAAACGTAAAAACAAGATAAAACACTAAACTAGACTCAAAGAATGTGAAACTAAACGTTAAAACACTAAGGCAAACCAAGAGACTCAAAATGCTTTAAAAACACAACTTAAATTGATTCCTAACTAAATTGAACAATAAAGTAAAGGGGGATTGGATTTGGACGACTTTAAACTAAAAATGGAAACTTGGAAATAAAACAAATTGTAAATACGGATTTGACGGAAATTGAAATAACAAAACAAGTTAATAAATTGAGCGGAAAGTAAATATGAAATTGTGATGGAATGAATGGAATGAAGGTTAGATAAGGGGTTATTCTCCACATATGTTATACTTGCATACAAGATTGATTCTCAGTTGGTCTTTCGATAAATTATGAAACTCAACACTCCGGATTAATTAGGTCCGCTTAAATTAACCGTCAAGTTTTCCTTAAGTTAATGAATTGGATGGGTTTGCGCAACGCAATTCACAACGTTCTCCAAAAGTCCTTTACGTGAATAGCACAATAAAGATACAATCAAAGATCATTAAGCATTATGAAAACTATAAGTGTTGACGAGGCATTCGTTACTATGATGAGCATGAAACTCGTGCCAAGAATTCATTTAACTCGATTGTTTAGAAGCAATCTCCACTACTTGTGAATATAAGTTCATAACGATTAGGTGAAATTCACTTATATTCTAGCGTCATATTTATGCATGAAAATTAAGCGCGCATTCTTAATAAACATTCATAAATAAGCTATCAATCAAACGGTTAAACAAATTGAATCCACAACTTATGAAATTCCAACGAAAGTTAATCAATTCATATTGCAAATATAAACATAGTTTCGAATCACCCCCTACCTAAAGGGGGTTTAGTTCCTCATAACCTTGAAATCAAAGAAACACCTAAACATTCCAACAACTCAAAACTTGAATTGTATGAACGTTTAAGCACTCTTCTCTTCCATACATACAAAACAAAGAGAATTAAAATGAAACTTTGAAATCAAAGAAACACCTAAAAATTCCAACAACTCAAACTTGAATTGTATGAACGTTTAGGCACTCTTCTCTTCCTCGTTGTTGTAGCACAAGGTTAAGGATAGGTTGTGTGATGGTATGAAGTGTTTTGGAGGGATGGGAAGTGGTTGGATAGTGGCTGCAATGGAGGAGAAAAACTGCACAGAAAGGGAGGAATATGCACGGCAAAGATGTTTGGGAAATGGTGTGTTTGTGTATGAAAAATGAGGAATCCTTGAATGATGAGAATGCAAGGTATTTATAGGAGTAGTGGAGGGAACATATGGCTGCAATGCATGTGATAAAAGACTAGGAAAATGGGTGGAAAGCTGGAATTTCACAAAGGGGGCCAAAGGGAACCCACGGCAAAGGATGGTGCATGTGTTTGGGAAGCTTTCTTGCTCATTTTCTGGATGCAATGATGAAAAGTTTAATAAATAATGCATGTAGGTAGCTGAAATGATGAAGAATGAGTGGTGGAAATGCAAGGTGAATGAATAATGAATGCATGTGTTGATGAAATTACATTTGGAAAGCTGAAATGTGGAGGGGATGCACGGCATGGGATGTTTTGGTGCATTGTGGCTGATTTGTTTGTTGGTTAAAGATGCATGTGGATGAATTATATAATGGGAAAGTATGTGATTGACAACTAGGATGGATGGTGGCTGCAATGATGAAGTGTGATGGTTGAAAATGGCAAGGGAAATGCATGTGTTTGGACGGCAAGGATGATGTTTTGTGCATGTGGCTGCAATGATGTGTAATTATGGAGGAATAAGTGCATGTGGTTGAATTGGTGGTGAAAGTGCATGACAAAGAATGGATTTGGCTGCAATGGTGTGTAATTGGGCTAGGTTTTAAGTGCATGAAATGGACCCAAATTGCTCCCCCTTGCATGGCAAGGAATGGTGTTTGTGTTAAGCCCATGGCAATGTGATTGTAATTGGGTTAGGGCCATTGTTTTGTGTCCTCAAGTGCATACAAGGCCTTCAATTTCATCTAACACTTGGGCTCCAAGAATAAGCTATCCATCCTTAGCCCAATAGTGCTCCAAAAAGGCCCCAAAACACTCCACAATGCATCCTTTCGTCAAACACGTTTTATAATCCTGAAAACACACAAAAGAAGCATAAAGAACTAAAATAACTAAAGAAACATAACGTAAATGTACGAGAACAAGCTAAGTAAGTCACCTAAATATGCTCCTATCAGTACTGTAGGCTGAACTCGGATAAGGCGAGCGTCCATTTCCCGATTCGGCCTTTGACGATAGGTCGAGTGAGCATGTACCGAATTACGTCTGTTTGAGCAATGACCTGCGTAACTGATGGGAGCATGTAATGCCGAAGCTTAGATGCGGCGAAAAACAAAGCTAAGCAAAGTTTTTCGACGGGTGAATAATTGAGCTCTGGGAAATTCAGATTTCGGCTAAGATAAAAGACAGCTTGTTCACGTCCTACATTGTTGTCTTGCGCAAGGAGACACCCAATGGATTTGGTGGCTGCCGAAATGTACAATTTAAGGGGTTTGGTGCGACAAGGCGGAACCAGCACGGGTGGGGTTAAAAGGGCCACCTTGATTTGCGTGAATGCACTCTGATGTTCTTCGCGCCAAACAAATTTATCGGTATCTTTAAGTTTAAGGAGAGTGGAGAATGCCTTCATTTTTCCTGCCGAATTGACGATGAAACGGCGGAGGAAGTTGATCTGCCCGAGTAACGACTGCAACTGTTTCTTTGTTGAGGGAGGTGGGGCGCTAATGATGGCGCGGGCTTTATTGGCGTCGACCTCGATGCCGCGATGGTGCACCAAAAACCCTAGGAAATTGCCGGCCGAAACACCGAAAGCACACTTGGCTGGGTTCATCTTGAGATTATTCTTGCGCATGCGAAGGAACGCTTGTCGCAGGTCATCCAGGTGTGTTTGGCGGCGTTTCGACTTTACCACCACATCGTCGATATAAACTTCGACGATGGTCCCGATTAAGTCGTGGAAGATCATATTCATGGCTCGTTGGTATGTGGCGCCGGCATTCTTGAGGCCGAATGGCATGACTACCCATTCGTACGTGCCAAGTGCCTCTGGGCAACGGAAAGCCGTTTTGTGGACGTCGGCTTCGGCGATGAAAATCTGGTTGTATCCCGCATGACCGTCCATAAAAGATAGTAGTTCACGATTAGCTGCGGCATCAATGAGCAAATCTGAGATTGGCATTGTATATTCGTCCTTGGGAGTAGCCAGATTTAGGTTACGAAAATCGATGCAAATGCGGAGGGCACCGTTTTTCTTCAACACGGGGACGATATTGGCCAACCATTCGACGTACCGAGCGGTCCTAATAAATCCGGCCTTAAGTAGCCGAACCAATTCTTCCTTGATGCCGAGTTGTACCTCGGTCGAAAATCGGCGAGGAGGTTGCCGAAAAGGCTTACAGCCATCTTTGATGCGTAACTCATGTTCGACCAAGTTTCGATCGAGGCCTGGCATTTCATGGTAACTCCACGCGAAGCAATCTTTAAATTCCTGGAGTAACTTATAGAGTTCGACCTTTGTGGTCGGTGGGAGTAACGCGCTTATAAACAATATGCGAGGATCATCGGCCGTGCCTACGTTAACTTCTTCTAATGGGTCCTTGACTTGAGGCCGATGGTCCTCGAGTTCGGCCGGTGCAGCCCGAACTTTATCAAGAGACAAAACAGGGCCGTCATCTGCTTCGGCCAAAAATTCAATTAAATTGATGCCGGAATGTGGTTGCTTGGTAATGGCGTACCAATGGGCCAGCAGACGTTCCATTGTTCACGAAACCGCGGCCTGACGCTGTTCTTGCTTGGTGTGCTCAATCATCGGCATTGGTGACTAAATCTGCCAAGCCAAGTCTCGCCGAATCCTGTTGGACAGTCTCGGCGCCGACCTCAATCACTTTCTGCACTGAAATTCGCATCGGCCGCCCATCCTCGTTAAGGCCTTGGAGGGTGATATAGCCGACATGATCGTCATAATAGCGAGCTTGAATCATGTTGGTCTCAAATGGTTGATTATCGGCTGGATGGACGGTGACCGATTTACCGTCCCAAAAGATGAGAACTTGGTATAGTGATGAAGGAATGCAACTGGTTTGGTGGATCCAGTCTCGGCCAAGTAAGGCGTTATAGTCGGTCTTGGAATCAATTATGAAGAATGCCGTCATGTGTTGACGACCGGCAATGCTAACTTCCAATGGTAGCACTCCTTTGGTCTGAGACTTGTCTCCAACGAAGCTGCTCATAGTGATCCCTGACGAAATGAGTTCATTATCAGAACGGCGTAAAGCCTTCATGACAGATATTGGCATAATGTTGACTGTAGCTCCACAGTCGACAAATACTTTGGAAATAGGGAATCCTTCGATGTGAGCCGTGACGTACAACGGCTTCAGGTGTTGGAGATTAACCGAAGGGGAGCGAGGAAATAGCTCGGCCAAAGCCGCCTTAAGATTGTCCGTGCTTCGGGTTTCTCTGTCGTCGTCGTTTGCAACGAAATCGACTTGTGTTGCTTCTTCGGCGACTACATCTCCGTCCAAGAAATTTGATTGGTGGGTACTGGGTTGAAATTCAGCTGGTAACACGTAGACCATACTGATCTCCATTTGTTCGAGGACCGAAGGACCCATTGGATCGTGGTCGTTGTCTTCTGCCGAACTAGTATCGGCCGGTGGAACATACTCGATCAAGCTTTTGAGTGCCTCGATAAGAGCCGGTATCCGAGACGTGGGAACCAAATCGAGTGTTGTGTGGCTATGTTCCTCGACCATGTTGACTGTCGAAGATTTATGTTGGTCCTTTGTTATACGGGCTCGTTCTTCATAGGCAATGCGGGCGTTCCTTGTGTCGAGATATGTATCCAACCGTGCCATCCGTTTTTCTTCATCGGCCGTGAGGCCGAAGAGCGATACAGCCGAGAAAACTTCGAAATGATAGCGCAAATGCTGAAGGTCATCGAGCGAGAACGGTAATTCGACGGTGTCGATATCTGTATAAGGATCTACTTCAAAACCAAGTACCCGAGCTTCCCGTATATGTTGGAACCTTGCCTTAATTGCTGGATCGGAGGTTTTCTGAATGATTTGCTCGGCATCGGGGCAAGTGAGAGCTAGGTCGAGGGCTTCCTGACACGCCTTGGGTAGTCCGTACAAGTCATTGGCGGAGTATTTCTTATGAAATTCTCGCATGTATTCCAAGGACTCACCGAGGAATGGGGGATGCAGGTTGCGCCGTACTTTGATGAATGGTTCGCGCGGTGGTAACGGGGAAAGTTTCCTTTCGGCCTCTTACGTGAAGTGTTCTAGCCGAGCTCTAGTTTCCCCAGGACGGAGAAGGATTTTGATACGTTTCTCAGCATCCTCAATGGTGGTCTCGAAACCGGCAACTGCTACTTTCTTCCCTTCGGCTAACTCGGTCATGATAGTCGGGGTTGGCCGTTCACTTACGCTTTCCATGGCCTTCTTTGGTTGCCACTAGTTGGCAGGACTGGCCTGTGCTTCTCGTCGCCGAGCCATGCAATCGATCCGTTGACGGCGACGTTTTTGGGATTTAGATAACGCCGTATATAAACCTGTCGGGGAATTGTAACTGTACCAGCGTTGATCCGATGTCCTGGGCGGTTTGAAAGTTTTGCGATCGGCTGATGAGCTGGAACTGTTGGTATTGCGGGAGTAATAATCCTCATTATAGAAAGGCGTGTCGAAGTCAAGACGCCGCCTGACCGAGGTCTGGTCTCTCGGCCGTACTTGTGGGCCGAGTCGATCGAACACTTGACGTCGCGGACCAAGTTCCTTTGGTGATGTGGCAAGGGTCGTGGGTGGTGTGGAAAATGTCCTCTTCCCAGGTTCAACCGGTGTTTTACAATGGTCACATAAAACCTTTGATCCATGAGTTTTGTCGGAACTCGACCTCGTCATAGGCTCATCGGCGAGCGGTCCCGATTGTTCCGTGGGTGGTGCATTCGAAAATATATCAAGCTTTAGCCTTGTTCGACCATTCTCTTTACGGATATGCTGCACCGGGACGTATTCGGCCTTCCCTTTGTTTTTAGGAAGATGAGCATCCACCATACCAATTGTTGTTGAAGGGAAGGGATTGACGTCGACCGCCATCTGCTTTTCCGGAAATTTCAACTTTCCCTTCTCGATCCAACTTTGGATTGTGTCCCGGAATACGACACAATTATTGGTTGCATGCTTATTAGAATTATGATACTTGCAGTATATTTTTCCCTTCAATTCATCGGCCTTAGGGATAATATGCCCTGGCCGAAGCTTGATGATCTTTGCCGCTAATAATTGATCAAAAATTGCATCGGCCTTGGTGATGTCGAAAGTGTAGACTTTCGATGACTTACTCATCTCCTCGGTGGTCGAATGGGCTTTGGTGTCTTTGCTATTTACTTGGGCCAGAGCCTTGCAGACGTAAGGTTTGTCTATTACTATCTCGGCCGCATCCACACTGACATACTGAGGGTCCCCGCTTTCGGCCGATGCATAGCTGACCGTGGGGTTCTTATACAACGTTCCCCGGGATGGTGACTTTGAGATCTTTTCTTCTCGGAGCAGGTAATCATACTGTTCGACATGTTGAGCAAGTTCGTACATATCGCGGATGTTTGCCCCCAGGAACTTCTCTTTGTACTCCACGTCTAATCCGTTGAGAGCGATCCTGACGAATTCCACCTCGGGGAGCGGTACTCGGCACCAATTCCTGGCCGACTTAAACCTTGTTAAGTACTCCATTGGAGATTCGTCGGATGCTTGAGCCATCCTGGCCAAGGATGATACGGACATCTCCATCCCTGGCCGATAGAATTGTTCATGGAACTTTTCGACTAACTCTTCCCAACTCTGCACAGAATTGGGTGGAAGATTAATGTACCAGGCGAAAGCGGAGCCTGTCAATGAAAAATTAAACAACCGTAGTTTGTAGAAGTCGCTATTGACGTCTCCACACTGAGCTGTGAACCGAGCCACATGTTCTAACGAGGACAGAGACGATTCCCCGGCGAAGAGGCTGAAATCAGGGATCTTAAATCCTCGTGGGTATTCAAACCTTTCAACATAAGCCGGGTATGGATGAATGAATTTTGGAAACTTCGGCCCTTTCTTCAGGGCCGAATCAATCATTCTTTGGACTTCGGTCATGTTTACGGAAGCGGCTTCTTCTCCCTGGCCTGGTCCCTCGGATCTGTTTCCTGGTCCCCTTCTTTCTAAGGTGACTGGTTGCGGCCGAGCGGACCCTCTCTCGGCTGGTATGGGAACATTCGTCGAGAGCTGCCGAGGTTGGCCAACCGGGCCATCTTCAAAGGCTTTACTAACCAATAACTCGAGCATTCTGGTCTGTGTATCATTGTTACTCCTTATTGCTTCTAGCAAATCATTCATCCTTTGACCAATCGAGTGCTCGACCTGACGATACTGTTCATCAAGTCGTCTCCGAAGAAACGACCTAGTTGGTGGATCAGAGCCTTCTCCACCATCGTCGTCGCAATCTTCCACTATCCCTTCCACGAACATACCTGTCGTTTGATTCGGGATTGCCGCGTTTTGTGGTTGCCCGCCGAGACAAATTTCGTTTTCTCGGCGCGTCACACTTGTAGCCTCGGGCGGCGCGGCAATTATCGGATTTTTTGCTGGGTGCGAATCCTGCCCAAGGCCTTGCACTGGTAAGTCAGCTGTTGACTTCCCCATGGTTGTTTTCTTCTTGGTAGACCGTGTCTCAACGGTCATGAACTCCAAAGGTTTAGCACAAAGGTCCCACCGGGCGTGCCAAAATGTTGACTACAAAAATTACAAAACCTACGTGGCGTGCAGGCCGAGTAACTAATGAGCTAACTACGTCCTTCGGTTGAATGCGGGGCGTGCCAACTCGTCGGCCGAGCTCGGCCGAGGAGTAAAATGTGATGTCGCGTTGGGTGCGCTCTTTGACTTCTGTATCTTGCGATTGCGACCGAGGAAGGAACGCTCTCGGCCTCTGGGTTCTATAGCCTGAAGACAAGGCTACTAATTCTACGGAGTTCACAAATCGTCGGACCCTGATTCGGTCACTGTGATTATATTCGTAAGAGTATAAGCACGCCGAATCGAGACCAAACTATATGGGCACACGTACTCGAATGTGATGTATGTCTTGATGGTAAACGTAGTTCGGCCGTTGGAATGCCGAACCCTGAAACTTACTTGCGAGTATCCAATCATAAACTTACTCGGCGTCCAATACACCGAGCAATGAAACTCGTAACACCCAACTACGCCGAAAAGGCTTAGTCAGATGACCTCTACCAACAAAGGTTCGAAAACCCTTCCTGGCTGAGACTTAGATAGATAATCGGTCGACCTCGACGCAGTGCTGTTTATCCAAACTGAAGGTGTTTCTCGGTCGGCTGATTCTGCGGCAGCAGTGCTGTTTATCCAAACTGAAGGTGCTCACCGGTTGCTTCCACAGTGCTGTTTATCCAAACTGAAGGTGTGTCGGCAGGAAAAGAAAAGGAAAAATCTCAAGGTGTTTGAGAGGTTTTGTGCAGGGCAATTGTATGCTGATGTTGAAGGGGCTTTTCTATTGCGTAATTTCTTGTATTTATAGCACCTCGCTCCTTGAATCCCATTCTGATTTGGATTGGGAGTCCTTGTCCCATCTCACCTTTAACTCGAACAATCCTAGTCCTACTGGGATTCTGAATTCTCTTCCTTTTGAAGCTTTATCCCTTGCTGGTCGAGAATCCTGGTCGCACCAGGATTTCCTCGACCTTTCCTCATTCATCTGGACTTCTTAAGATAGGATCTGGCCGACCCTGCCAGCTGGTCCGGGTTTCATTATTTGGCCCATAGCACGTGTCATTACCTTGGGCCGAGCACATCTTGCTGCTCGGCCCAATCATAATATTTTGGGCCCAAACAGAAGCTTTATCCCTTGCTGGTCGAGAATCCTGGTCGCACCAAGATTTCCTCGACCTTTCCTCATTCATCTGGACTACTTAAGATAGGATCTGGCCGACCCTGCCAGCTGGTCCGGGTTTCATTATTTGGCCCATAGCATGTGTCATTACCTTGGGCCGAGCACATCTTACTGCTCGGCCCAATCATAATATTTTGGGCCCAAACAATAACTTATTTATGTATGTTTATTAAGAGTGCACGCTTAATTTTCATGCATGAATATGACGCTAGAATATAAGTGAGTTTCACCTAATAGTTATGAACTTATATTCACAAGTAGTGGAGGTTGCTTATAAACAATCGCGTTAAATGAATTCTTGGCAAGAGTATCATGCATTCATAGTTACAATTGCCTTGTCAACACTTATAATTTTCATAGAACATAATGATCTCTCATTGTATCTCTTCTATGCATTCATGTTGAGAACCATCGGAGAATGATTTGAATTGTCGCATGCATCATCCAATTCAATAACATAAGGAAAATTTGAGAGTTAATTAGTGCATCACGGTTAACTTGGGGTGTTGAGCATCATGGTTTATTGAAAAGCAATTGGAAATCGTTTTATATGCAAGTGTAACATGTGTGGAGATGAACCCCTTAGCTAATCCATCCATCATCTTGTTTTCAAGGAATTCGTTTTACAATCTGCCTAGTTTGTTACTTTGTTTTGTTATTTCAATTTTCGTCAAAAAAAAACCCCCCTTTACTTTCTTGTTCTATAGTGTTTAGAATCTGTTTAATTTGTGTTTTAAAGTGTTTTGAATCAACCTATAATCTTAAATTCGTCCAAATTTGTGTTTAAGGTCAGAAACTGCCTAGTTAGTGTTTTTAGGCAGTTTTGAGTCTTTTGAACCTGTTTTGAGTCCTTTGAGTCTTTGTATTGTCCAAATTAGTTAGAAAGTGTCTTAGTTTGTGTTTATAAGTGTTTTGATTCAATTTGTTATACAAATTCGTCAAAATTCACCAAAGTGCTCAAAACTGCCCAGAAAGTGTTTTTAAGGCAGTTTTGAGTGTTTTGGGTGATGTTTGAGTCTTTTGGTTTGTTTTAGTGTTTTAAGCGTTTAGTTTCGCTTTCTTTGAGTTTAGTTTAGTGTTTTAAACTTTATTTTACGTTTTTAAGTCAGTTTCCAAGAGATTTGCAATCCCTCCTAATCCCCGGTTAAGAACGATCCCTACTTATATCTATACTACAATTGTCAAAAATAGGGTTTAATTTGTGCGCGTATAATTCTCGCATCAATGGCCTTTGCGCTTTCGAAGCCTCCCTTTGGGTTTAGAATGGTAGAACTCGGAAGTTGGCCTTGCTCACGAAACTTCCCTACAAAATCTGCAATTTTCCCAATTTGTTTCTCCAATTGCTCCACCCTCTTGTCTTGGTTTTGCATGGCTTTAGCTTGGTTTTCTTGCCCCTGAGACAAATTCGTTAGTAACTTAAGAAGTGTATCATTATCTAACGTGTTACCTGAACTTGTTTGGGCAGGTTGTGAAGGTGCTTGTGTGGGGACGTATGGCTTGTTGTAGAAGCCCGGTGGTTGTTGCCTAAAGCCTCCTTGTTGTGGTGGTTGTTGAGGCTCCCTCCATTTGAAGTTCGGGTGGTCTCTCCAACCTGGATTATAAGTATTTGAGTAAGGATCGTTCTGTGGTTGGTTTTGGCCCTAAAATCCAAAGGCGTTTGCGCTTTCCCATCCACCATTTTCTATGAGCTGTGGGCACTTCTCAGACGCATGTCCTTGGATAGAACACACCCCGCATACAACTGGTCCTTGCATCCTCATGCCTTCGGCCATCTGAGACACAATGGAAGTAAGATTAGCTAACTGTGAATGAATATCAGGTGCGGAACTTACCTCATGAACCTACTGCCGTGGGGGTCCTCTTTGGCCTACTCCCTCATACTGTTGAGCGTTCAATGCTCGGTTAGCGATCAAGACCTTGTCATCCCTGGGCGTCTTGTCCACCAATGCTCCACCCGCCGATGTGTCGAGCATTTGTCGTTCAATTGGCAGGAGCCCCTCGTAGAAGTATTGCAGAAGCAACTCCTCCTTCATCTGATGCTGTGGACAAGAAGCAACAAGAGATTTAAAACGTTCATAGTATGTAGGAAAAGACTCACCATCTTCTTGCTGGATTCCACTTATCCTTTTTCGTAAAAGGATGATTCGAGAAGTTGGGAAGAACTTCTCCAGAAAGGCCCTCTTCATGCTCTCCCACGATGTAACGGTTCCGGGAGCTAAATCGTACAACCAATCCTTGGCTTTGTCCATTAAAGAGAATGGAAAAGCCTTCATCTTCAGAATACTTCCGTCGACGTTGACGGGAGTCATGCTTGAACACACCACCTCGAATTCCTTCAGGTGCTTGTTCGGATCCTCCATGGACAACCCATGGTACTTCGGAATATGGTGGAGCAAGCTTGACTTCAACTCGAACTCATCAGTCTTGCCTTCGGCCGGTGGGGGATATTGGATACACAGGGGTGCGGCATTAGCCAATCCCGAAGCGGAAAGCTCCTTGAGTGTCCGGGTGTCTACGGCCATGCCTTGTGGTTCTTCAACAACCCTTACCGTGGGTTCCTCAAAGATCCCTGCCGTGGGTTCCTCCTCCTCTTCTAGGACTTGTTCTTCAAGCTCAGGTTCCGGGCTTGGCGGATTTGATTCGTGATGCTTCTTCCTTCGTCTCAAAGTTCTCTCAAAGTCACTGTCAAAGTCCAAGATGTCCTCACGAATCGGTTGAGAACTCCGAGTCATGCACTAGTACCTAAAACAAAAAAAACAAAATGAGGTCAGATTCTTTAACAAAAATAAAATAAACAGAAAATACAATCCAAGGGATTAGCAAAGTTGCTAATCCCCGGCAACGGCGCCAAAAATTTGATGAAAACTAAGTAAGCACACAAATTAAAACCCTCTTATGACAATTGTAGTATATAAATAAGTAGGGATCGTTCTTAACCGGGGATTAGGAGGGATTGCAAAATCACTTGGAAACTGACTCAAAAACGTAAAATAAAGTTTGAAACACTAAACTAGACTCAAAGAATGCAAAACTAAACAATAAAAACACTAAAACAAATCAAAAGACTCAAAACAGCCCCAAAACACTCAAAACTGCCTTAAAAACACTTTCTGGGCAGTTTTGAGCACTTTGGTGAATTTGGACGAATTTGTGTAACAACTTGAATCAAAACACTTAAAAACACAAACTAAGACACTTTCTAACTAAATTGGACACTAAAGTAAAGGGGGATTGAGGTTTTGACGAAAATAAATTAAATGCACAGATTGTAAATTTAAGGCAGATTCTAAATATAAATTTGATGAAAATATGGATGATGGAATAGCTAAGGGGTTTTTCTCCACACAAGTCACACTCGCATACACTTTGATTTTTAGTTGGTCTTTCGATGAATTATGGAACTCGACACTCCAAGTTAATTAGGTCCGCTTAAATTAACCTTCAAATTTCCCTAGAATCATTGAATTGGATGAATATGCATCGCAAACAAATTATTCCTAACAAGTTCTCTATATGAACAACATGATAAAGATACAAGTTAGAATCATTATGTTCTTTGGAAATTATAAGCATCGACAAGGCATTTGTAACTATGAAAAGCATGATACTCTTGCCAGGAATTCAATTAACGCGATTGTTTATAAGCAACCTCCACTACTTGTGAATATAAGTTCATAACTATTAGGTGAAACTCACTTATATTCTAGCGTCAAATTCATGCATGAACATTAAGCGTGCACTCTCAATAAACATATACAAACAAGTTATCAATCAAACAGTTAAACGAATTGAATCCAACATTCATGAAATTCCAACCAAAAGTAATCAATTCATATTGCAAGCATAAACATGGTTTCGAATCACCCCCTAACTAATTAGGGGTTTAGCCTCTCATGTTCACAGAAAGAGAAATACAATTGAATTTAAACATAAAGCACAAAGGATTGATTACACCTAGAACGCCCAACGAATCCACGTGAATTGGTGCGCGTCGAAGCTCCTCTTTCCTCTTCTCCTTGCTGCGGCAGATTGGGTTTTGGATGATTTTGGGTGAATTTCTTGGTTATAGATGGGTTTAGGGTTGTTTGGTGGTGCGGCAAGGTGGTGGAGTGATGGAGGAAGGTTTGTATGGTGGCTGGTATGGTGGGGATGGCTGCGGACAGGTTGGGAAGTATGTGGAAGATGGCTGGAATGGAAGGGGGAGTGCACGGCTTATGGAGAGAATGGGAAGATGGGGGTCACGGCTTAAGGGGGAAATTTGGGTTAGTGTGTAGAATGAATGGGAATGACGGCTAATGAATTAGGGTGAGAATGATGCACGGGTTTGAAGAGGAAATGGGAGAGAGTGGCTGAATGAACTAGGGTGTGACGGCTAGTGAATAGAATAGGCTCTAGGGTTAAGAACAAGGTACGGCTGAGATGGATTTTTGGGTTATTAGGGTGAAAATCAATTGGAAGCTGATGCGAACTAAGTAAGCACACAAATTAAAACCCTCTTGTGACAATTGTAGTATATAAATAAGTAGGGATCGTTCTTAACCGGGGATTAGGAGGGATTGCCAAATCACTTGGAAACTGACTCAAAAACGTAAAATAAAGTTTGAAACACTAAACTAGACTCAAAGAATGCAAAACTAAACAATAAAAACACTAAAACAAATCAAAAGACTCAAAACAGCCCCAAAACACTCAAAACTGCCTTAAAATCACTTTCTGGGCAGTTTTGAGCACTTTGGTGAATTTGGACGAATTTGTGTAACAACTTGAATCAAAACACTTATAAACACAAACTAAGATACTTTCTAACTAATTTGGACACTAAAGTAAAGGGGGATTGAATTTTTGACGAAAATAAATTAAATGCACAGATTGTAAATTTAAGGCAGAATGTAAATATGAGTTGGATGAAATTATGGATGAATGCTAGCTAGAAGGTTCTTCTCCACACATGTTACACTTGCATACACTTTGATTTTCAGTTGGTCTTTCGATAAATTATGAAACTCAACACTCCGGGTTAATTAGGTCCGCTTAAATTAACCGTCAAGTTCTCCTTAAGTTAATGAATTGGATGGGTTAGCGCAACGCAATTCAAAACATTCTCCAAAAGTCCTTTACGTGAAAAGCACAATAAAGATACAATCACAGATCATTAAGCATCATGAAAACTATAAGTGTTGACGAGGCATTCGTTACTATGATGAGCATGAAACTAGTGCCAAGAATTCATTTAACGCGATTGTTTATAAGCAACCTCCACTACTTGTGAATATAAGTTCATAACTATTAGGTGAAACTCACTTATATTCTAGCGTCATATTCATGCATGAAAATTAAGCGTGCACTCTCAATGAACATACATAAATGAGTTATCAATCAAACAGTTAAACAAATTGAATCTACAACTTATGAAATTCCAACCAAATGTAATCAATTCATATTGCAAGCATAAACATGGTTTCGAATCACCCCCTAGCTAATTAGGGGTTTAGCCTCTCATGTTCACAGAAAGAGAAATACAATTGAATTTAAACATAAAGCACAAAGGATTGATTACACCTAGACCGCCCAACGAATCCACGTGAATTGGTACGCGTCGAAGCTCCTCTTTCCTCTTCTCCTTGCTGCGGCAAATTGGGTTTTAGATGATTTTGGGTGAATTTCTTGGTTATAGATGGGTTTAGGGTTGTTTGGTGGTGCGGCAAGGTGGTGGAGTGATGGAGGAAGGTTTGTATGGTGGCTGGTATGGTGGGGATGTGTTGGAGAGGCTGCGGCAATGGTGGGAAGTGTGTGGAAATTGGCTGGAATGGAAGGGGGATGGCACGGCAATGGGAGAATAGGTGATGGTGGCTGCGGATGGATGAATGGTGTGTTAGGGTTATGGGATGATGAGTGTATGAATGAATGGGGTGTGAAGGTGCTGCGGATTGTAGGGTGAATTAGGTTGTATGGCTGAATGGAGGCACGGCTCAAGGTTGAATAATGGGAGAGAGTGGCTGAATGAATTAGGGTTCTGGAATGCACGAGTTGTGAATGTGGCTCATGAGAAGAATGGGAAGTGACGGCTACAAGGTTGCAAGGTTAAAATAAAAGGTACGGCTAGGATAGATTTGTGGCTGAATAGAATGAATGGATGGCTACGGATTAAAGGGGAATTATGAAAGTGTGCGGCTTAGGAGGAAGAATTAGGGTGAAAATCTGAGATGGTTGTGGGGTGACGGCTACAAGGTTGTAGAACTAGGGTTATTAAGATGAATGGCTGAGATGGTTTGATGAATCAATCAATGGGAGGCTACGGCTTGAATGGGAAAAAGGGATTGTGGCTGAAAATTGAAAGAATGATAGGGAATAGGGTGCGGCTGCATGTAATTAGGGTGATTAGGGTTTAGGGTTAAGGTTTAAAGCATGAATTGGGCCTAAAATGCCCCCCCTTGCACGGCAAGGGAAGGGAGTTGGGCTAAAGCCCACGGCAAAGGGTTTTAAGGGCCCTAGGGCCTTCATTTCGTGTCCTAAAGCGCCTACAAGGACTTCAAAGTGGCTAGAAAATGCGGACGTTTAAGATTAGGAAAGGTTACCAAAACGGGAAGCTTAGGGTCAACTTTCCTAAAATAGGAAACCTTGTTTGAGTAGGATTCCTCGTTTTGGTAAGAATTCATCGTTGGCGTAGGAATTCGTCGTTTCTTCAAGTCTTCAACTCATTCATTCCTCTTTCGCTCCAAAAGACTCCAATTTGCATCTTCTTGCACACTTTGGCCTTATAATCTGAAAATACACAAAAGTGGCCTTAAACACTAAAATAGCTAAATAAACACAACATAAATGCAGGAGAACAAGCTAATTAAGTCGCATGAATATGCTCCTATCAAATTCCCCCACACTTAACTTTTGCTAGTCCTCGAGCAAAACAAAACAACTGAAGTAAACAAAACGAAACAAAACATAGAAAACAACCTAAACCTTCCAACGTTTGCCTCAGGGATTTCCAATGAAACATGACATGTCAAAGATCATTACTCACATAGCTTTTAGTCTTACTTCCCCTTAAGCACATCCTTAATCATAGTCACCATTCACTAGTTCGCATTTAATCAATTAAAACACATTTTGAATGTAGTAACATGCCTTAGAGAATTCCCTCAATTCCTCACTAGTTATGCACTCAATTTTCACTTAGATTTTCTGACTACACACCCTACACTGGTTATATGTGAGCAGATTGATGTAAACATGAAAGACTAGTACTCACATATGTTATAACAAAGAAAGCAATTTCTAGAGTAATTAAACTTGTTTGGATATGATCTCATGAATGGAATGCTACTACTTAGATGCGAGAACCAGTGACACCATATGCTCATACCAAATTCAAACTCCACAATTGAAATGCACAACACTCAAGATAGAAGTCAAGGGTTGTAACGGGGCTTGGGGAATTGGCTAACAAGGAAAGGTAGGGATAAACAAAAGTTCTTTAAGCAATAGCAAGTAAAGCAATAAAATTAAGACCTAGAATTCCCTTAGAATGCAAAAATCAACTTTTAGACAAATAGGGGAAACTCAAACAACTCTTAGGGCCTAATTCATTGTTTTGGGCCCTTACTTCAACAACCAATACTTTTCAATTTTTTCTTTCATTTTTTTTTTCTTTTCTTTTCTTTCTTTCTTTTTTTTTTTTTAACCGTGCCTATGGCACAAAAACTCACATCCATAATCCTTCCCCCACACTTATTTTCTGCAACACATTAATCAAAAGGAATTCATTGCTTACTATGCTTCAAGAACAAGGGTAAGGATGGTCCTAATCTAGGCTAGGAGAGGTTAATATGGGTTAACAAAGAAAGTAGGCTACACAAGGCTCAACGGGGTTAAATCCTACAAAACAAATGAAAAGGGAAATATGGCAATTTGGCTATGGTGTTCACTACACAACTTCATCTTGAATATGTGTTATGCAAATCAATAACATGCTTTGAATGAAATGGGCATGAGTTCTAGCATTTGGAACTAAGTGATGAAACGCCTTCTAAGTAGTAACCAAGCAAAGAATAATGAGATCATGCAACGACTTTAGAAAACATTAATGCACAGATTTTAACTCTCCAAATAACGTTTAAGCTCAAGTCTCACAGGGATGTAGCGTTTGTTTAAGTTCCTTCCTTCAAGCATGTTACAAAAACTGATTTTTATCATTTGTGATTACATGTGAATTCGTAAACTATAACTACAAACAAGCATAAACCAAAGAGTATATCAAACGTCCATCCATGTTTGTAACTTTCTTTAACCATCATGCAATTAAAAACCAAATCCTCATCATTGTGTTGGAAGGTGACCTACGACACAAACAAACACACAAAAACAACTCTTTTTGGGTTTTTCAAAACAATTTTTCAAATTTTTATGGGATTTTCGGATTTTTAAGTCAACACACACTAAAACACTCTAAAATAGCTTAAAAACACATAAAAACAGTGGGAAACAAGTTTAGACATGTTAGGTGGTAATACCCTACGAATTTCATGCACAAATATCTCAAAACAGAATGTTACCCCCCCACACTTAAACTAAACATTGTCCTCAATGTTTTAGACACAATTAAAAACACAATACACATAACATAAAGTAAGCAACAAAGGAAAGGGTTTAGGGACGCAAATCTGAGTGTGGAGCGATTCCCAAGTTCTTCCTTTGTTGATTGCATGGGTTGCCTCCCAAGTAGCGCTTTCTTTTACGTCTTGCAGCCGGACGACATTCTGCTCATTCCCCATTGGAGCCCACGGCATGCAATGGGATCTCCTCCACAACATGCTCGACAAAGTTCTCATTGTAGGGTTTCAACCTATGGCCATTCACCTTGAATTCTTGTCCAGTTTTCAAACTTTGTATTTGGACTGCACCATGCACAAAAACATTAGTGATAACAAATGGACCAACCCACTTAGAACGTAACTTACCGGGGAATAATCGAAGACGGGAATTGAATAGCAACACTTTCTGCCCGATTGAGAAGGTTTTGCCTCTAATCATCCTGTCATGGACGGCCTTGGTCTTCTCCTTGTAAATCCGAGCATTCTCATACGCTTCATGCCTTATCTCTTCAAGCTCGCTCAATTGTAGCTTCCTATGATTTCCAGCCGCGTCCACATCCATATTGAAGTTCTTGACCGCCCAATGTGCCTTATGCTCAAGCTCTACGGGTAAATGGCACTGCTTGCCATAGACTAGCCGAAACGGGGACATACCAATGGGCGTTTTGTAAGCCGTTCGATAGGCCCACAGTGCATCCTCCAAACGCAAGCTCCAATCTTTTCTATTCGGCCCAACGGTCTTTTCCAGAATTTGCTTGATTTCTCGATTTGAAACTTCTACTTGGCCACTGGTTTGGGGGTGATAAGGTGTGGAAACCTTATGCAACACGTTGTACTTCTTGAGCAACGTCGCAATGGTGCGGTTGCAAAAATGTGACCCACCATCGCTTATGAGCACTCGAGGCATCCCAAATCTAGAGAAAATGTTAGATTTTACAAAATCTGCAACAACTCTAGAATCGTTAGTTCGGGTGGCTTTAGCTTCCACCCACTTTGACACATAATCAACGGCAAGTAAAATGTACGTAAAACCAAAAGACATAGGGAACGGACCCATAAAATCAATACCCCAAACATCAAAGATTTCAACAACAAGGATTGGGGTTTGCGGCATTTGGTCTCTTTGGCTTATACTTCCGGTCTTTTGACATCTATCACATGTTAAGAAAAAAGCCCTAGCATCTCTAAACAACGTAGGCCAATAAAAACCACTCTCAAGAACCTTAAGCACTGTGCGTTGTGTGCCAAAATGTCCACCACATGCATATGTATGGCAAAAACTCAGAATGGAATTAAATTCAGATTCATGAACACAACGACGCACAATTTGATCAGGGCATATTTTCCACAAATAAGGGTCATCCCAAACATAAAAACGTGCATCTTTTTTTAATTTATCACATTGAGCCTTGCTTAAAGTGTTAGGAACTTGCTTAGACACCAAAAAATTAACCAAATCGGCATACCAAGGCTCACTTACCTGGATAGACATTAATTGCTCATCGGGAAAGGTTTCAGAAATTGGCGCTACTTCCTCATGTACCATTCGACTTAGGTGGTCAGCCACCACATTCTCCACGCCCTTTTTATCCCGAATCTCAATGTCAAACTCTTGTAAAAGCAAAAGCCATCGAATTAGTCTAGGCTTGGCCTCCTTTTTCGTGAACAAATACTTGAGAGCTGCATGATTAGTAAAAATAATAACTTTAGTCCCAAGTAAGTATGACCGAAACTTATCTAATGCAAATACCACAGCAAGTAATTCTTTTTCAGTTGTTGAGTAATTTAATTGAGCATCATTTAATGTTCTAGACGCATAATAAATAACATGAGGTTGTTTGTCCTTTCGCTGCCCCAAAACAGCACCAATCGCATAGTCCAAAGCATCGCACATCAACTCGAATGGAAGGCTCCAATCTGGAGGTGTGATAATGGGAGCCGAAGTAAGAGCCTCCTTGAGGTGCTTGAATGCCGTGGAGCATGCATCATCAAACTCAAACGCCACCTCTTTTTGCAGCAATCGGCATAGTGGCTGTGCAATCTTTGAGAAATCCTTTATGAACCGCCTATAAAAACCTGCATGACCAAGAAACGAACGAACCTCTCTAACCGAAGTTGGAGAGGGTAAGTGACGAACAAGGTCTACCTTAGATTTATCTACTTCAATGCCTTTTTTAGAAATAATATGGCCTAGAACAATACCTTGTTTAACCATGAAGTGACATTTTTCCCAATTTAGCACAAGATTTGTTTCAACACAACGGTTCAAAATCAAACTAAGATTACTCAAACAACCATCATATGAATTACCAAAAACACTGAAATCATCCATAAAAACTTCAATAATTTTCTCAACATAATCTGAAAATATGCTCATCATGCATCTTTGAAATGTAGTAGGTGCATTAAATAAACCAAATGGCATGCGACGATAAGCAAATGTACCAAAGGGGCATGTAAAAGTAGTCTTTTCTTGATCATCCGGTGCAATAACAATTTGATTATACCCAGAGTATCCATCAAGAAAATAATAAAATGAATGACCCGCTAACCTTTCCAACATTTGATCTAGGAACGGCAATGGGAAGTGGTCCTTCCTCGTGGTAGCATTTATCTTCCTATAATCAGTGCATACGCGCCACCCGGTTTGGATTCGAGTGGGCACTAGCTCATTCTCCGCGTTCTCCACAACCGTCACTCCAGATTTCTTCGGCACGCATTGGATAGGCGAAACCCACTTACTATCTGAGATAGGATAGATAACTCCACAATCTAAAAGCTTGATTATCTCATTTTTCACAACTTCCATCATCGGAGGGTTAAGACGGCGTTGAGCCTCTCTAGTTGGTTTGGCCCCCTCCTCAAGAAATATATGATGCATGCATGTAGTGGGACTAATACCTTTGATATCGGCCAACGTCCAACCTAGGGCAGATTTGAACTCCTTCAAAACACGCACTAGTTTCTCCTCTTCTTGTGCCGTGAGTGATGAAGAAATGATGGCCGGTAATGTCTCCTCTTCCCCCAAGAAAATGTACTTCAAATGGCCCGGTAATGGTTTGAGATCAAGGGTAGGTGCCTGAACTATGGATGGTAACAACTTGTTAGTCGAAATGGGAATCGACTCAAATTTAGAAAACTTACCCTCGTGCCTAGGAAGTGACTCTAGGGCAGCAACCAACTCCATACATTCCTCACTAGGGTGCACGGCATGGGTTGCAAAGTGTGTGCCGTGGCCTAGCAAAAGCTCTCCTCCCTTGGTTTTGAGCTCCATGCTTCTTGTAATGACGTTTTCAAGCGCATCGGCATTCAAATCTTCCATATATCCCTGCGCCAAAGAGTCAATTACATCAATGGAGAAACATGAGTGATCCTCACTAGGATACTTAATAGAATCCGAAAAACTAAAATTAACAACTTCCCCATCAAATTCCATGGACAACGTTCCATTAAACACGTCAATCTTCGTCCGCGCCGTCTTCATGAATGGCCGGCCAAGTAGGATTGGCAACGAAGGGGCATGGTCAGATTCATCCATCTCGAGCACATAGAAGTCCGCCGGAAAGATTAAACCTTTTACCTGCACTAACACATCTTCCAAAACTCCCTTTGGATAAGCGTTAGATCTATCGGCCAATTGTATTATTACACCATCATTTTTCAATGCTCCTAAGTTCATAGATGCATAAATTGAATATGGCATAACATTTATAGAAGCTCCTAGATCTAACATGGCAGATTCAAAACGTGTATTACCTATCACACAAGGAATGGTAAAACTACCTGGATCTTTACATTTGGGGGGTAGTTTGCGTTGCAAGATGGCAGAGACATTTTCACCTACCTTTACCACTTCCTTGGTCGACATCCTCTTCCTTGTGGTGCAAAGCTCCTTTAAGAACTTGGCGTACCTCGGGACTTGTTTTATTGCATCCAAAAGGGGTATGTTTGCTTGCACTTTCCGAAACGTCTCAAGGATGTCCTTTTCGGCTTCTTCTTTCTTCGTTTGCCTGAACCTACTAGGAAAAGGCACATTCGACAGAACAACATTAGTAGAAACTGAATTTGAAACATTTTTACCCTTTTTGGCCGAAGTAGACAAGTTGGAACCATTTGAAACTAGCGGCAAAGGTGTTTCCACCTTTGCCGTGGGGTGACTTCCTTCCTCCTCTTCAATTCTCAGCTTTTCGTCCTCGTTAAGACTTGATGGTGGTGGTGTAGGACCTGCCCCGACTTCTTTTCCACTTCTCAAAAGTATGGCCTTTGCGCTTTCGAAGCCTCCCTTTGGGTTTGGAATGGTAGAACTCGGAAGTTGGCCTTGCTCACGAAACTTCCCTACAAAGTCTGCAATCTGCCCAATTTGTTTCTCTAGTTGCTCCACCCTCTTGTCTTGGTTTTGCATGGCTTTAGCTTGGTTTTCTTGCCCCTGAGACAAATTCGTTAGTAACTTAAGGAGTGTATCATTATCTAACGTGTTACCTGAACTTGTTTGGGCAGGTTGTGGAGGTGCTTGTGTGGGGACGTATGGCTTGTTGTAGAAGCCCGGTGGTTGTTGCCTAAAGCCTCCTTGTTGTGGTGGTTGTTGGGGCTCCCTCCATTTGAAGTTCGGGTGGTCTCTCTAACCTGGATTATAAGTATTTGAGTAAAGATCGTTCCGTGGTTGGTTTTGGCCCTGAAATCTAATGGCGTTGGCGCTTTCCCATCCACCATTTTCTATGAGCTGTGGGCACTTCTCCGACGCATGTCCTTGGATAGAACACACCCCGCATACAACTGGTCCTTGCATCCTCATGCCTTCGGCCATCTGAGACACAATGGAAGTAAGATTAGCTAACTGTGAATGAATATCAGGTGCGGAACTTACCTCATGAACCTGCTGCCGTGGGGGTCCTCTTTGTCCCACTCCTTCATATTGTTGAGCGTTCAACGCTCGGTTCGCGATCAAGACCTTGGCCGCCATGGGCGTCTTGTCCACCAGTGCTCCACCTGCCGATGCGTCGAGCATTTGTCGTTCGATTGGTAGGAGCCCCTCGTAAAAGTATTGCAAAAGCAACTCCTCCTTCATCTGATGCTGTGGACAAGAAGCAACAAGAGATTTAAAACGTTCATAATACGTAGGAAAAGACTCACCATCTTCTTGCTGTATACCACTTATCCTTTTACGTAAAAGGATGATTCGAGAAGTTGGGAAGAACTTCTCCAAATATGCCCTCTTCATGCTCTCCCATGATGTGACGGTTCCGGGAGCTAGCTCGTACAACCAATCTTTGGCTTTGTCCATCAAAGAAAATGGAAAAGCCTTCATCTTCAATATACTTCCGTCAACGTTGACGGGAGTCATGCTTGAGCACACCACCTCAAATTCCTTCAAGTGCTTATTCGGATCCTCCATGGCCAACCCATGGTATTTCGGAATATGGTGGAGCAAGCTTGACTTCAACTCGAACTCCTCAGTCTTGCCTTCGGCCGGTGGGGGATATTGGATACACAAGGGTGCGGCGTTATCCAACCCCGAAGCGGAAAGCTCCTTAAGTGTCCGGGTATCTACGGCCATGCCTTGTGGTTCTTCAACTACCCTTGCCGTGGGTTCCTCAAAGATCCCTGTCATGGCCTCTTCTTCCTCTTCGGGAACTTGTTCTTCAAGCTCAGGTTCCGGGCTTGGCGGATTTGATTCGTGATGCTTCTTCCTTCATCTCAAAGTTCTCTCAAAATCGCTGTCAAAGTCCAAAATATCCTCACGAATCGGTTGAGAACTCCGAGTCATGCACTAGTACCTAACACAAGAAAAACAAAACAAGATCAGAATCTTTAACAAAATAACTAATTAAACAGAAATTAAACAATCCAAGGGATTAGCAAAGTTGCTAATCCCCGGCAACGGCGCCAAAAATTTGATGCGAACTAAGTAAGCACACAAATTAAAACCCTCTTGTGACAATTGTAGTATATAAATAAGTAGGGATCGTTCTTAACCGGGGATTAGGAGGGATTGCCAAATCACTTGGAAACTGACTCAAAAACGTAAAATAAAGTTTGAAACACTAAACTAGACTCAAAGAATGCAAAACTAAACAATAAAAACACTAAAACAAATCAAAAGACTCAAAACAGCCCCAAAACACTCAAAACTGCCTTAAAATCACTTTCTGGGCAGTTTTGAGCACTTTGGTGAATTTGGACGAATTTGTGTAACAACTTGAATCAAAACACTTATAAACACAAACTAAGATACTTTCTAACTAATTTGGACACTAAAGTAAAGGGGGATTGAATTTTTGACGAAAATAAATTAAATGCACAGATTGTAAATTTAAGGCAGAATGTAAATATGAGTTGGATGAAATTATGGATGAATGCTAGCTAGAAGGTTCTTCTCCACACATGTTACACTTGCATACACTTTGATTTTCAGTTGGTCTTTCGATAAATTATGAAACTCAACACTCCGGGTTAATTAGGTCCGCTTAAATTAACCGTCAAGTTCTCCTTAAGTTAATGAATTGGATGGGTTAGCGCAACGCAATTCAAAACATTCTCCAAAAGTCCTTTACGTGAAAAGCATAATAAAGATACAATCACAGATCATTAAGCATCATGAAAACTATAAGTGTTGACGAGGCATTCGTTACTATGATGAGCATGAAACTAGTGCCAAGAATTCATTTAACGCGATTGTTTATAAGCAACCTCCACTACTTGTGAATATAAGTTCATAACTATTAGGTGAAACTCACTTATATTCTAGCGTCATATTCATGCATGAAAATTAAGCGTGCACTCTCAATGAACATACATAAATGAGTTATCAATCAAACAGTTAAACAAATTGAATCCACAACTTATGAAATTCCAACCAAATGTAATCAATTCATATTGCAAGCATAAACATGGTTTCGAATCACCCCCTAGCTAATTAGGGGTTTAGCCTCTCATGTTCACAGAAAGAGAAATACAATTGAATTTAAACATAAAGCACAAAGGATTGATTACACCTAGACCGCCCAACGAATCCACGTGAATTGGTGCGCGTCGAAGCTCCTCTTTCCTCTTCTCCTTGCTGCGGCAGATTGGGTTTTGGATGATTTTGGGTGAATTTCTTGGTTATAGATGGGTTTAGGGTTGTTTGGTGGTGCGGCAAGGTGGTGGAGTGATGGAGGAAGGTTTGTATGGTGGCTGGTATGGTGGGGATGTGTTGGAGAGGCTGCGGCAATGGTGGGAAGTGTGTGGAAATTGGCTGGAATGGAAGGGGGATGGCACGGCAATGGGAGAATAGGTGATGGTGGCTGCGGATGGATGAATGGTGTGTTAGGGTTATGGGATGATGAGTGTATGAATGAATGGGGTGTGAAGGTGCTGCGGATTGTAGGGTGAATTAGGTTGTATGGCTGAATGGATGCACGGCTCAAGGTTGAATAATGGGAGAGAGTGGCTGAATGAATTAGGGTTCTGGAATGCACGGGTTGTGAATGTGGCTCATGAGAAGAATGGGAAGTGACGGCTACAAGGTTGCAAGGTTAAAATAAAAGGTACGGCTAGGATAGATTTGTGGCTGAATAGAATGAATGGATGGCTACGGATTAAAGGGGAATTATGAAAGTGTGCGGCTTAGGAGGAAGAATTAGGGTGAAAATCTGAGATGGTTGTGGGGTGACGGCTACAAGGTTGTAGAACTAGGGTTATTAGGATGAATGGCTGAGATGGTTTGATGAATCAATCAATGGGAGGCTACGGCTTGAATGGGAAAAAGGGATTGTGGCTGAAAATTGAAAGAATGATAGGGAATAGGGTGCGGCTGCATGTAATTAGGGTGATTAGGGTTTAGGGTTAGGGTTTAAAGCATGAATTGGGCCTAAAATGCCCCCCTTGCACGGCAAGGGAAGGGAGTTGGGCTAAAGCCCACGGCAAAGGGTTTTAAGGGCCCTAGGGCCTTCGTTTCGTGTCCTAAAGCGCCTACAAGGACTTCAAAGTGGCTAGAAATGCGGACGTTTAAGATTAGGAAAGGTTACCAAAACGGGAAGCTTAGGGTCAACTTTCCTAAAATAGGAAACCTTGTTTGAGTAGGATTCCTCGTTTTGGTAAGAATTCATCGTTGGCGTAGGAATTCGTCGTTTCTTCAAGTCTTCAACTCATTCATTCCTCTTTCGCTCCAAAAGACTCCAATTTGCATCTTCTTGCACACTTTGGCCTTATAATCAGAAAATACACAAAAGTGGCCTTAAACACTAAAATAGCTAAATAAACACAACATAAATGCACGAGAACAAGCTAATTAAGTCGCATGAATATGCTCCTATCAGAAGCTTGCGGATTAGAGTGAGAATTAGGTTTTGTGGCTGAATGAATGCACGGTTTTGTTATGGAATGAGAGGTGAATGGGAGTGCACGGATTGGGGAGTTTTGGGTGTGAAAAATGGCTGAATCAAAATGGGAGTGACGGCTAGGGTAGATTTGTGGCTGAATTTCTGAATATATGTGAATACAAAGGGTGCGGCTAGGTTGTAAAACTAGGGTTATTAGGGTGAATGGCTGAGATTAGAACTAGAAGGCTTAGGGTTAATGGATGGTGGATGGGAGAATGCGGCTGCTAGGTAATTAGGGTGATTAGGGTTAGGGTTTAAGTGCATAAAAGGGGACCAAAGTGCCCCCACTTGCACGGCAAGGGAAGGAAAGAAGGGGAAAGGCACGGCTTAGGCTAGAATTTGGGCTAGGGCCTTCGTTTTGTGTCCTAAAGCGCCTACAAGGACTTCAAAGTGGCTAGAAAATACGGACGTTTAAGATTAGGAAAGGTTACCAAAACGGGAAACTTAGGGTTAACTTTCCTAAAATAGGAAACCTTGTTTGAGTAGGATTCCTCGTTTTGGTAAGAATTCATCGTTGGAGTAGGAATTCGTCGTTTCTTCAAGTCTTCAACTCATTCATTCCTTTTTCGCTCCAAAAGACTCCAATTTGCATCTTCTTGCACACTTTGGCCTTATAATCTGAAAATACACAAAAGTGGCCTTAAACACTAAAATAGCTAAATAAACACAACATAAATGCACGAGAACAAGCTAATTAAGTCGCATGAATATGCTCCTATCAGCACACTTAATTTGCATTCTTGAATTTGGTGCTAGAATATAAGGGACTTTCACATAATCGTTACAAACTTGTATTCACAAGTAGTTAAGGTTGTTTTCACAATACTGTTAAGTAAATTCCTGGCATGAGTATCATGATGTCATAGTTACAAGTGCTTTGTCAATACTTATGATTTTCATAGAACGTAATGATCTTTGATTGTATCTCTATTATGATGTCATGTAGGGAACTTTTGAAGAATGCTTTGGGTTGTCGTATGATGTCATCCAATCCATTAACTAAAGGAAAATCTAAGGGTTAATTAGTGATGTCACGGTTAATCTAGGGTGTTGAGGTTCATGGTTTATCGAAGAAGCAATTGGAAATCAACTTGTATGCAAGTGTGTCATGTGTGGAGAAGGACCCTCTAGCTAGCTAATCACCCATCCATATCCCCAAATTCGTCCAAACCTTGTTTAAGTCGTTTAGTTACTTGTTTTTATCTTAAATTCGTCAAAAACCCAATCCCCTTTATTTAGTTGTGTCAAATCTGTCCTAAAGTGTGTTTTTGAGTATTTTGAGTCAAAACCAACCCTATTTTCGTCCAAGTTGAGTCTTAGAGTCTAGTTTGAGTCTTTTTGATTGTTTTGTGTTGTTTTGAGTCTCTTAAGTTTGTTTTGAGTCATATAAGTTTAGTTAAGAGTCTTTTGAGTTTGTTTAAGTGTTTTGAAGCATATTTTTGTATCTTTGAGTCAGTTTTCATTAGATTAGCAATCCCTCCTAATCCCCGGCCTAGAACGATCCCTACTTATATCTATACTACAATTGTCAAAAAGTGGGTTTAATTTGAGTGCTATTATTTATCACATCACGGCACCTAATTAGGAACAGATAGGGTGTTCTAGAAAGAGTATTTAGGGCAGATTTCTGGACCTAAAGGGACAAGAACACACGGCATAGGTGTAGACTAAGGATTACAACTCCTAAACCTTCAAGGAATGGCATATATGGTGCACATAAAAGTTTAGGCTTCTAGAATCTGAGTTATGTGTTTAAATGTATAACTAATCCCTTCTAAATAGCTAGAATTAAGGCACAAACTGATTTGGATAAGATAAGATAGGGTAGGATAAGGTTGGTGATGTGATAAATAATAGCACTCAAATTAAACCCTCTTGTTGACAATTGTAGTATAGATATAAGTAGGGATCGTTCTAGGCCGGTGTTTAGGAGGGATTGCTAATCTAATGAAAACTGACTCAAAGATACAAAAATATGCTTAAAAACACTTAAACAAACTCAAAGACTCTTAACTAAACTTATATGAATCAAAACAAACTTAAAAGACTCAAAACAACACAAAACAATCCAAAAGACTCAATTTAGACTCTAGGACTTAATTTGGACGAAAATAGAATTGGTTTTGACTCAAAAGACTCAAAAACATACTTTAGGACAGATTTGACACAATTGAATAAAGGGGATTGGGTTTTTGACGAATTTAAGACAAAAACAAGTAACTAAAAGACTTAAGTAAATTTTGGACGAAATTGAGAAAAACGATGGATGATTAGAGAGCTAGAGGATTCTTTTCCACACATGATACATTCGAATGCAAATTGATTTCTAGTTGCTTTTTCGATAAACCATGAACCTCAACACCCCAGATTAACCGTGACATCACTAATTAACCCTCAAATTCTCCTTTTATTATTGGATTGGATGACATCATACGACAACCCAAAGCATTCTTCAAAAGTTCCCTACATAACATCATAATAGAGATACAATCAAAGATCATTACGTTCTATGAAAATCATAAGCATTGACAAAGCACTTGTAACTATGACATCATGATACTCATGCTAGGAATTTACTTAACATGATTGTGAAAACAACTTAACTACTTGTGAATATAAGTTTGTAACGATTATGTGAAACTCCCTTATATTCTAGCACCAAATTCAAGCATGCAAATTAAGTGTGCACCCTTAATCAACAAACAAGAATAAGTCATCCATCAAACGGTTAAGTAAATTGCATTCACAATTTATGAAATCACAACTGAAATTAATCAATTCATATTGCAAATATAATCATGGTTTCAAAGTCTCCCCTAGCTAAAATAAGTTTAGCTCCTCATGTTTACAACAAAACAAAGAGAATATAAATTAAACATTGAAAACAAAGATTGAATACACCTAGAAACGCTCCAACAATCCAAGCTTGAAAGGCCAAAATGTCCAAGGCTTCTCCTCTCTTCTTTCTCCTTCTTTGTTGCGGCACAAGGATGCTTGGGTATGAATTATGGTGATGGATGGATAAGTTGGATGGTGGTAGGGGGTGGATGATGGCTGAATGAATGGAGAGAATGAGGAATAATTCGAATGGATGCGTATGGATGTCTAGAGTCCCCAATATGTGCAGCAGATTATGTATATATAGAGGGAGAAAGGTTAAGGCCTTAATTAATTAATTTGGGTAGGTTTTAAGACTCCAAATCCTCCAACAAAAGGGTAACAAATTAGAATCCTTGGAGAAAAGGAAAGGAAAGTTGCGGCATTGACTAGAAGAAAAGGGTAAGAAAGGTGTGGCTCCATCTTGGACTGGGATTAGAGCTTTTAGGACATATATTTAAGTGTCCCAAATTGATTACGAACCCCTTTTGATAGCTGGAAATTAAGTAGGAAAGATTAGGATTAGGAAAGGTCAAACAAAAATAGGAAACCTTGGCTTAACTTTCCTACTTCAAGTAAAACCTTCTTTGACTAGGAATCCTTCTTTCATTAGGAATCCTTCTTTGATTAGGAATCCTTCTTAGATTAGGAATCGTTCTTAGATTAGGAATCCTAACATCTTTAGGTCTTCAATTTCGTCCATTCCTTTTGCTCCAAGCATATGCTATCCATTCCAAGTCCAATTTTGCTCCAAAAGGCTCCAAAATGCACCTTCTTGCTACTTTAGCCATATGAACCTATAAACACACGAAAATAGCTTAAATCACTATAATAAATAGAAACTAACTCAATAAATGTAAGAAAACAAGCTAACTAAGTCGCCTAAATATGCTCCTATCAGTTGGTTAGGATAGGATAAGAAAAGGTTGGATAATGTTCCTTATTTCTTGCTCCTTCCTTATCTTCTTTGCATTTGAACTTCTTTCTCCAGATTCCTGGCCTTTCCTAGCCTCTCTTTACTTCAATTTTGTCCATTCACTTTGCTCCATAGTTAAGCTGTCCAATTCATGCCCAAAACTGCTCCAAATGGCTCCAAAATGCCATTTGTATTGTAGGTTTAAACCCATTTGAGCCTTATTTAGCCTATTTTCTTGTTAACCACATCACCCTTACCTAGCCTAGAATAGGACTTTCCATACCTTTGTTCTTGAAGTATAGTGGAACATGACAATGGAAGGAATTCCTTTGGAGTGACATTTGGGCAGAAAACAAGTGTGGGGGAAGGGATTTTGTAAGTGTGTGTGTGCCAAAGTCTTAAAAGAGGCACGGGAAAAAGAACGAAAGAAAAAGAAAAAAAAAATCGTGAAAAAGAAGAAAAGAAAGAAAAAGAGTGAAAATAAGTGAGAATGAACTCACAAGTCTTGATTGTTGAAGAAAGGGTCCAAAAAGTTTGAATATGGCCCTAAGTTTTGTGTGACTTCCCTTTGGGTGTTTGAAGTTGAATTTTGCGTTCTAAAGGAAATTCTAAGTGCCTAATTCAATACTTTGCTCACTATTGCTTTAAGAACGTTTGTTTCCTCTTACCTTTCCTTGTTAGCCAATACCATAGCCCCGTTATGATGCTAACTAAGTAAGCACACAAATTAAAACCCTCTTGTGACAATTGTAGTATATAAATAAGTAGGGATCGTTCTTAACCGGGGATTAGGAGGGATTGCAAAATCACTTGGAAACTGACTCAAAAACGTAAAATAAAGTTTGAAATACTAAACTAGACTCAAAGAATGCAAAACTAACAATAAAAACACTCAAACAAATCAAAAGACTCAAAGAATACAAAACACTTATAAACACAAATTAAAACACTTTCTAACTAAATTAGACACTAAGGTAAAGGGGGATTGAGGTTTTGACGAAATTAAACTAAATGCAACGATTGTAATTTAAAGGCAGAATGTAAATATGAATGTGATGAAAATATGGATGAATGCTAGCTAGAAGGTTCTTCTCCACACATGTCACACTTGCATACAATTTGATTTTCAGTTGGTCTTTCGATAAATTATAAATACTCAACGCCCCAAGTTAACTGTGAATTGCACTAATTAACCATCAGTTTTTCCACAAGTTATTAAGTTGGATGATTGCATACGACAACCCAAAACATTCCCTACAAGTTCCCTACATGAATTGCATAATAGAGATACAAGCAAGAATCATTAAGTTCTATGAAAAACATAAGCATTGACGAAGCATTCGTTACTATGAATTGCATGAAACTTATGCTAAGAATTCATTCAACGCGATCGTTTTCAAGCGACCTTCACTACTTGTGATTATAAGATTGTAACTATTAGGTGAAACTCCCTCATAATCTAGCATCATATTCATGCATGAAAATTAAGCGTGCACTCTCAATCAACATACACAAATAAGTTATCAATCAAATAGATGAACGAATTGAATCCACAACTTATGAAATTCCAACCAAAAGTAATCAATTCATATTGCAAGCATAAACATGGTTTCGAATCACCCCCTAGCTAACTAGGGGGATTTAGCCTCTCATGTTCACAACAAGAAAAATAAAATTGAATTTAAACATAAAGAACAAAGGATGGATTACACCTAGAACGCCCAACGACTCCACTTGAATTTCTGCGCGTCTAAGTCCTCTTCCTCCTTTCTTCTTGCTGCGGCAGAGAAGGTTTATTGTGTTTTTGGGTGATTTTCTGATTTAGGGATGGGTTTAGGGAAGTGTGGTGGTGCGGCAAGGTAGTGGGGTGGTGTGTGAAGGTTTGTATGGTGGTGGAAAGTATGGAGAAAGGCTGCGACAGGTGGGGGAAAAATGGAGGTGGCTGCGGCTGGACAGTTTTTTTGGGGAATGGATGCTGCGGCTGGATGGATGAAAGGCACGGTTTTTTAATGGGTTTTGGTGACTGCGGCTTGATATAAAAATAATAAGAATTAGGGTGAGAATGGTGTGGAATGGAGGGAGCGGCTCAAGGAAAAAATGGAAGATGGCTGCCCAGTTTTTTTTTAGTTGGAATGCACGGCTAATGGCCAAGAAAATGGGAAAAAGTGGCTGCCGGAATGTTTTTGATTTTGTGCGGCTGTTTGTATCAATGAATATATGGAATTAGGGTGAATGATTATAGGTTTTGGAATTGAATAATGGGATGGATGTGTGTGACGGCTTGGGAAGTGGCACGGGACTGTATGAATGGGTTTTTGGTGAGAATAATGGTGGCTTGGTTGTAAAAATATGTAAGGTTTTAGAAAATAAACCCTAGCTTATTTTAAATTAAATCAAAGGCTTACGAAAATAGGAAATTAAAACATAAATATAAAGGTGCAGCTAGGAAGGGAAATAGGGTTAGGGCCTTGGTTTTGTGTCCTAAAGTGCATACGAGGCCTATAAAGTGGCTAGAAAATATGGACGTTTAGAATTAGGAAAGGTTACCAAAACGGGAAACTTAGGGTCAACTTTCCTAAAATAGGAAGCCTTGTTTGAGTAGGATTCCTCGTTTTGGTAAGAATTCATCGTTGGAGTAGGATTTCGTCATTTCTTCAAGTCTTCAACTCATTCGTTCCTATTTCGCTCCAAAAGACTCCAATTTGCATCTTCTTGCACACTTTGGCCTTATAATCTGAAAATACACAAAAGTGGCCTTAAACACTAAAACAACTAAGTAAACACAACATAAATGCACGAGAACAAGCTAATTAAGTCGCATGAATATGCTCCTATCAAATTCCCCCACACTTAACTTTTGCTAGTCCTCGAGCAAAACAAAACAACTAAAGTAAACAAAACGCAACAAAACAAACAAAACATAACCTAAACCTTCCAACGTTTGCCTCAGGGATTTCCAATGAAACATGACATGTCAAAGATCATTACTCACATAGCTTTTAGTCTTCCTTCCCCTCAAGCACATACTTAATCATAGTCACCATTCACTAGTTCGCATTTAATCAAATAAAACACATTTTGAATGTAGTAATATGCCTTAGAGAATTCCCTCAATTCCTCACTAGTTATGCACTCAATTTTCACTCAGATTTTCTGACTACACACCCTACACTAGTTATATGTGAGCAGATTGATGTAAACATGAAAGACTAGTACTCACATAGGTTATAACAAAGAACGCACTTTCTAGAGTAATTAAACGTGTTTAGATATGATCTCATGAATGGAATGCTACTACTTAGATGCGAGAACCAGTGACACCATATGCTCATACCAAATTCAAACTCCACAATTGAAATGCACACCACTCAAGATAGAAGTCAAGGGTTGTAACGGGGCTTGGGGAATTGGCTAACAAGGAGAGGTAGGGATAAACAAAAGTTCTTTAAGCAATAGTAAGTGAAGTAATGAAATTAAGACCTAGAATTCCCTTAGAATGCAGAAATCAACTTTTAAACAAATAGGGGAGATTCAAACAACTCTTAGGGCCTAATTCATTGTTTTGGGCCCTTACTTCAACAACCAATACTTTTCAACTATTTTCAACTCTTTTTCCACTTTTTTTTCTTTTTCTTTTTCTTTCTTTCTTTCTTTTTTTCTCTTTTTTTTTTTTTTTTTTTTTTTTTTTTTTTTTTTTTTTTTTTTTTCTAACCGTGCCTATGGCACAAAAACTCACATGAATACACTTTCCCCCACACTTATTTTCTGCACACATTAATCAAAGGGAATTCATTCATGCTTACTATGCTTCAAGAACAAGGGTACGGATGGTCCTAATCTAGGCTAGGTGAAGATAATGTGGGTTAACAAAGACAGTAGGCTACACAAGGCTCAACGGGGTTAAATCCTACAAACAAATGAAAAGGGAAATATGGCAATTTGGCTATGGTGTTCACTACACAACTTCATCTTGAATACGTGTTATGCAAACCAATGACATGCTTTGAATGAAATGGGCATGAGTTCTAGCATTTGGAACTAAGTGATGAAACGCCTTCTAAGTAGCAACCAAGCAAAGAATAATGAGATCATGCAACGACTTAGGAAACAATGATGCATAGATTATAACTCTCCAAATAACGTTTAAGCTCAAGTCTCACAGGGATGTAGCGTTTGTTTAAGTTCCTTCCTTCAAGCATGTTACAAAAACTATTTTTTTCTTTTGTGATTACATGTGAATTCGTAAACTATAACTACAACCAAGCATAAACCAAAGAGTATATCAAACGTCCAACCATGTTGGTAACTTTCTTTAACCATCATGCAATTAAAAACCAAATCCTCATCATTGCGTTGGAAGGTACCCTACGACACAAACAAACACACAAAAACAACTCTTTTTGGGTTTTTCAAAACAATTTTTCAAATTTTTGTGGGATTTTCGAATTTTTATGTCAACACACTCTAAAACACTCTAAAATAGCTTAAAAACACTTAAAAACAGCAAAGAACAAGTTTAGACATGCTAGGTGGTAAAACCCTACGAATTTCATGCACAAAGTCTCAAAACAGAATGTTACCCCCCCACACTTAAACTAAACATTGTCCTCAATGTTTTAGACACAATTAAAAACACAATACACATAACATAAAGTAAGCAACAAAGGAAAGGGTTTAGGGACGCAAATCTGAGTGTGGAGCGATTCCCAAGTTCTTCCTTTGTTGATTGCATGGGTTGCCTCCCACGAAGCGCTTGCTTTAACGTCTTCCAGCCGGACGAAACTTTCTTTCACTCTTCACTCTGGCTCACGGAATGGAGGGTTATGTCCTCCACAGTATACTCCTTGAAATTTCTCGTAGTATGGCTCAATGAATGGGAGGGGATAGTGATCCTCCCTGATGGTGGTGTTTCGATTCCGACACTCCATGTAACTGCTCCCACCACCTTTATATCGATTGGGCTCCTGCATCAACGAAGGTAACAACCTATTAGTGGAAATAGGAATTGAGATTGGAATTGAAGACTTACAAAAATAGTGTGGTGAGGGCTCAAAAGTGGCAGCCCTATCAACAATGTTTCTATTTGAAGTTTCGGCCATATTTGGTGGCTGTAGGGCAATCACTCCAAGTTCTTCTCCAACGATAGTTCTCAATACATCCTTCGTGGTAAGTGTGGATCCTTTCGGCCCTTTGTCTTTATACCCATCTACGACAAAACAAGAATGGCTATCATTAGGAGTCTTAACAGAATCATAAACATTGAATTTAATTATGTCACCACCAAACTCCATTGTTAGTGCTCCCTTAGCCACATCAATCTTCGTTTGAGCCGTTTTCATGAACGGACGGCCTAGCAAGAGTGGCAATGATGGAGCATAGCTCGAATCCTCCATTTCTAAGACATAAAAATCTGCAGGAAAGATGAGATGATTGACCTGCACTAAAACATCCTCAAGGACTCCCATGGGATAAACATTAGAACGATCGGCCAGTTGAATTATAACGCCATCTTGTTTTAACTCACCAAGGTTCATCGATGCATAAATGGAATATGGCATGACATTAATAGAAGCACCTAAATCTAACATGCATTGTTTAAATCTCGTGTTTCCAATTGTGCATGGGATAGTAAAGCTCCCTGGATCCTTACACTTTGGTGGCAACTTTCGTTGCAAAACCGCTGATACATTTTCACTCACTTTCACAACTTCTTTGTTTTCAATTCTTTTCCTAGTTGTGCATAACTCTTTTAAAAACTTTGCATACCTGGGCACTTGCTTAATGGCATCAAGTAAAGGAATGTTTACTTGGACTTTCCGAAACATCTCCAGAATGTCTTTTTCCTGCTCCTCCTTCTTTGTTTGCATAAATCTGCTAGGAAAAGGAACATCGGGTGGAACAAAGTTAGAATTAATCAATTTTGAACCCAAATTACCTTTGGTGGCCGAATGGGATGAGTTGGGTGCATTAATGTCCCTAGGTAGTTGCGGCAAAGGTGTTTGTACCCTTGCCGTGGGCTTGCTCTCTTCCTCCTCTTCATGTTGCAGCTTTTCATCCTCGTTATGACCTGTTTTTGATGTAGGACCTGCCCCAATTTCCTTACCACTTCTTAAGGTGATTGCTTTAGCTGATTCGAAACCTCCCTTCGGATTTGGAATGGTGGAACTAGGGAGTTGTCCGGGATCTCGAAACTTACCTACAAACTCAGCAATCTGCCCAATTTGCTTCTCAAGTTGATCCACCCTCTTATCTTGGTTTTGCATAGCCTTCGCTTGATCTTCCTGCCCATTAGACAACTTAGTTAGTATCTTAATAAGTGTATCATTGTCTAAAGAGTTACCTGAACTTGTTTGGGCAGATTGTGGAGGTGCTTGTGTGGGTGCGAATGGCTTGGTGAAGAAGCCAGGAGGTTGTTGCCTAAAGCCCCCTTGTTGTGGTGGTTGTTGGGGCTCTCTCCATTTAAAGTTTGGGTGGTCTCTCCAACCCGGATTGTAAGTGTTCGAGTACGGGTCGTTCCTTGGTTGGTTTTGACCCTGAAATCCAATCGCGTTGGCGCTTTCCCATCCACCATTTTCTATGAGTTGCGGGCACATATCAGAAGCATGTCCTTGGATCGAACACACCCCGCATACAACCGGTCCTTGCATTCTCATGCCTTCGGCCATCTGAGACACAATGGACGTAAGATTAGCTAACTGGGAATGAATATCGGGGGTGGAACTTACCTCATGCACTTGCTGCCGTGGGGGTCCTCTTTGGCCTACTCCCTCATATTGTTGAGCGTTCAACGCTCGGTTCGCGATCAAGACCTTGGCCGCCATGGGTGTCTTGTCCACCAATGCTCCACCCGCCGATGCGTCAAGCATTTGTCGTTCAATTGGCAGGAGCCCCTCGTAGAAGTATTGCAGAAGCAACTCCTCCTTCATCTGGTGCTGTGGACAAGAAGCAACAAGAGATTTAAAACGTTCATAGTACGTAGGAAATGACTCACCTTCATCTTGTTGAATGCCACTTATCCTTTTACGCAAAAGGATGATTCGAGAAGTTGGGAAAAACTTCTCCAGAAAGGCCCTCTTCATGCTCTCCCATGATGTGACGGTTCCGGGGGCTAAATCGTACAACCAATCCTTAGCTTTATCCATTAAAGAGAATGGAAAAGCCTTCATCTTCAGAATACTTCCGTCTACGTTGACAGGAGTCATACTTGAGCACACCACCTCGAATTCCTTTAGATGCTTGTTCGGATCCTCCATGGACATCCCATGGTATTTCGGAATGTGGTGGAGCAAGCTTGACTTCAACTCAAACTCCTCGGTCTTCCCTTCGGCCGGTGGGGGATATTGGATGCACAAAGGTGCTGCATTAGCCAATCCCGAAGCGGAAAGCTCCTTAAGTGTCCGGTTGTCTACGGCCATGTCTTGTGGCTCCTCAAAGATCCCTGCCGTGGCCTCTTCTTCCTCTTCTAGTACCTAACACAAGGAAAACAAAACAAAATCAGAAACTTCAACAAAATAAATAAATAAACAGAAATTAAACAATCCAAGGGATTAGCAAAGTTGCTAATCCCCGGCAACGGCGCCAAAAATTTGATGCTAACTAAGTAAGCACACAAATTAAAACCCTCTTGTGACAATTGTAGTATATAAATAAGTAGGGATCGTTCTTAACCGGGGATTAGGAGGGATTGCAAAATCACTTGGAAACTGACTCAAAAACGTAAAATAAAGTTTGAAATACTAAACTAGACTCAAAGAATGCAAAACTAACAATAAAAACACTCAAACAAATCAAAAGACTCAAAGAATACAAAACACTTATAAACACAAATTAAAACACTTTCTAACTAAATTAGACACTAAGGTAAAGGGGGATTGAGGTTTTGACGAAATTAAACTAAATGCAACGATTGTAATTTAAAGGCAGAATGTAAATATGAATGTGATGAAAATATGGATGAATGCTAGCTAGAAGGTTCTTCTCCACACATGTCACACTTGCATACAATTTGATTTTCAGTTGGTCTTTCGATAAATTATAAATACTCAACGCCCCAAGTTAACTGTGAATTGCACTAATTAACCATCAGTTTTTCCACAAGTTATTAAGTTGGATGATTGCATACGACAACCCAAAACATTCCCTACAAGTTCCCTACATGAATTGCATAATAGAGATACAAGCAAGAATCATTAAGTTCTATGAAAAACATAAGCATTGACGAAGCATTCGTTACTATGAATTGCATGAAACTTATGCTAAGAATTCATTCAACGCGATCGTTTTCAAGCGACCTTCACTACTTGTGATTATAAGATTGTAACTATTAGGTGAAACTCCCTCATAATCTAGCATCATATTCATGCATGAAAATTAAGCGTGCACTCTCAATCAACATACACAAATAAGTTATCAATCAAATAGATGAACGAATTGAATCCACAACTTATGAAATTCCAACCAAAAGTAATCAATTCATATTGCAAGCATAAACATGGTTTCGAATCACCCCCTAGCTAACTAGGGGGATTTAGCCTCTCATGTTCACAACAAGAAAAATAAAATTGAATTTAAACATAAAGAACAAAGGATGGATTACACCTAGAACGCCCAACGACTCCACTTGAATTTCTGCGCGTCTAAGTCCTCTTCCTCCTTTCTTCTTGCTGCGGCAGAGAAGGTTTATTGTGTTTTTGGGTGATTTTCTGATTTAGGGATGGGTTTAGGGAAGTGTGGTGGTGCGGCAAGGTAGTGGGGTGGTGTGTGAAGGTTTGTATGGTGGTGGAAAGTATGGAGAAAGGCTGCGACAGGTGGGGGAAAAATGGAGGTGGCTGCGGCTGGACAGTTTTTTTGGGGAATGGATGCTGCGGCTGGATGGATGAAAGGCACGGTTTTTTAATGGGTTTTGGTGACTGCGGCTTGATATAAAAATAATAAGAATTAGGGTGAGAATGGTGTGGAATGGAGGGAGCGGCTCAAGGAAAAAATGGAAGATGGCTGCCCAGTTTTTTTTTAGTTGGAATGCACGGCTAATGGCCAAGAAAATGGGAAAAAGTGGCTGCCGGAATGTTTTTGATTTTGTGCGGCTGTTTGTATCAATGAATATATGGAATTAGGGTGAATGATTATAGGTTTTGGAATTGAATAATGGGATGGATGTGTGTGACGGCTTGGGAAGTGGCACGGGACTGTATGAATGGGTTTTTGGTGAGAATAATGGTGGCTTGGTTGTAAAAATATGTAAGGTTTTAGAAAATAAACCCTAGCTTATTTTAAATTAAATCAAAGGCTTACGAAAATAGGAAATTAAAACATAAATATAAAGGTGCAGCTAGGAAGGGAAATAGGGTTAGGGCCTTGGTTTTGTGTCCTAAAGTGCATACGAGGCCTATAAAGTGGCTAGAAAATATGGACGTTTAGAATTAGGAAAGGTTACCAAAACGGGAAACTTAGGGTCAACTTTCCTAAAATAGGAAGCCTTGTTTGAGTAGGATTCCTCGTTTTGGTAAGAATTCATCGTTGGAGTAGGATTTCGTCATTTCTTCAAGTCTTCAACTCATTCGTTCCTATTTCGCTCCAAAAGACTCCAATTTGCATCTTCTTGCACACTTTGGCCTTATAATCTGAAAATACACAAAAGTGGCCTTAAACACTAAAACAACTAAGTAAACACAACATAAATGCACGAGAACAAGCTAATTAAGTCGCATGAATATGCTCCTATCACCGTTACAACCATTTGACTTCTATCTTGATTGTTATGTGTTTCAATATGTGGAGTTTAAAATGGGTTTGAGCATATGGTATCCCTGGTTCTCGCGTCTAAGTAGTGGCATTCCATTAATGAGATCATATATATACATGTTAATAATTCCACAAAATGCTTTCCTTGTTATAACATATGTGAGTGTTCGTCTACATGTTTACATCAATCTTCTCACATATACGTAGTGTAGAGAGTGTAGTCAGAAAATCGGTGTGAAAATTGAGAGTACATCTAGTAAGGAATTGAGAGAATTCTCTAAAGGCATGTTACAACATTCAAAATGTTGTTTTAATTGATTAAATGCGAGCTAGTGAATGGTGACTATGATTAAGTATGCTCGAGGGTAAGGATTGCTTAAATCTATGTGAGTGGTGATCTTTAACATGTCATGTTTCATTGGAAATCCCTGAGGTGAACGTTGGAAGGTTTAGATTGCTTGTTTTCTTACTTTTTGTTGTTTGTTTTGCTCGAGGACTAGCAAAACTTAAGTGTGGGGGAATTTGATAGGAGCATATTTAGGCGACTTAGCTAGCTTATTCTTGTGCATTTGTGCTCTTATATCTTAGTTAATGTCGTATTACAACTCAATTTCGTGTGTTTGTAGGTCCTATGGGTCAAAGTACCAAGAAAGTGCATTTTGGAGCAATTTTGGACACTATGTGGATAGCTTACATATGGGTCAACATGGAGGGACGAATTTGGACTTCAAGAGGCTAGAAATGTGATAAGAAGAGGAAGGAACTAAGCTAGGGACAAAGTGGATAAGGAAGGAGCTCAAAAGAGGAAACCATATCCAAAACCTTATCCAACATTATCCAAAACATTATCCAAACCTTATCTCATCTTATCCTATCCAAACCTTATCATGTCTTAATCCTAATTGCAAGGGGACCTAAATAGGTAATTCTAGAACCTATTTCTAGAAACATCCTAGTCTAGAAGGCCCAAATCAGCCACAAAACCCATTCTTTCTAGAAACCCTAGAAAAGTGGCGCCCCAAACCTTTCTAGAAGGCCTTGCCTTGCCTTGCAAGCCAAGCCACCCTTTCCCTCACTTGTACCGCACCTTCCTAAGCCCAATTCCCCTTGGATTCTGGTTTCTAGGGCCTAATCCCTTTTGGATTTGGGTTACACAAGCCTATTATGAAACTAAGTGGGCCAAACCCCCTCCTAGGTGGATTTGATCACCCATAGCCGAACCCTAGGGCCCTAGTCCACTAATCTGTTCAGCCTAACCCTACTCTACTTAACCCTAGGACTATATAAGCATAAATTCAGCCAAAAATTCGTACCACCCCTCATACTATACAGAAAACACCTTGCCGCAACACCCTAGCCTCCATTCTCATCCTCTATCCACTCCATAAACCTCCATACACCACCTGCCGCACCCTACCACCATAATCAGCCATCCTCCATCCCTTTAAACAAAAACACACCATTCAAAACCCCCAAATCCACCACACACACCTTGTGCCGCAGCAAGGAGGAGGAAAAGGAGCCTTAGCCGTGCATCAAATTCATCCTGGAATTGCTGAACGTTTAGGTGTAATCTTTCTTATGATTTCAATGTTTAAATTCAATAATCTTTGTTTTGCGAGTATGATGAACTAATCCCCTTTTTGGCTAGGGGGAATTTCGAAACCATGGCTATATTTGCATGATGATTTGATTACCTTCAGTTGTGATTTCATGAATGGTGAATTCAATTTACTTATCTGTTTTAATTAAAACTTGTTTATGTATATGAATTTAATTATATGTTTTAATTAAAACTTATCTATTTCAATTTACTTATCTGTTTATGTACTACGAGAACTTTGTTGAGCATGTTGTGGAGGAGATCCCATTGCATGCCGTGGGTCCTAAGTGAGAAAAGAAGGTCTCGTCCGGCTGGAAGACGTTAAAGCAAGCGCTTCGTGGGAGGCAACCCATGCAATCACCAAGGAGAAGATGGAATTTACACTCCATAACCAGATTTGCGTCCCTAACCTCTTCTCTTTGTTAATTACATTCTGCCATGTTTAGTGTGTTTAGTTGCTGTTTGGGTGTTTGCTTGTGTTTAGTGTGATTTTAAGCTTGAAACATTGAGGACAATGTTTGATTTAAGTGTGGGGGGGGGGGGGTAACTAAATGTGTTAATGCAAATTCGTGGGATTTTATCACCGGGATTTTATCACCCATAACTTCCAATGTTGTTCCTTGCTGTTTTTAAGTGTTTTTAAGCTATTTTAGGGTGTTTTAGTGTGTGTTGACTTAAAAATCCGAAAATCCCATAAAAATTTGAAAAATTGTTTTGAAAAACCCAAAAAGAGTTGTTGTTGTGTGTTTGTTTGTGTCGTAGGTTACCTTCCAACACAATGATGAGGATTTGGTTTTTAATTGCATGATGGTTAAAGAAAGTTACAAACATGGATGGACGTTTGATATACTCTTTGGGTTTTGCTTGGTTGTGGTTATAGTTTACGAATTCACATGTAATCACAAAGGAAAAATTAGTTTTTGTAACATGCTTGAAGGAATGAACTTAAACTAACGCTACATCCATGTGAGACTTGAGCCTAAACGTTTATTTGGAGAGTAATAATCTGTGCATCATTGTTTTCTAAAGTCGTTGCATGATCTCATTATTCATTGATTGGTTACTACTTAAAAGGCGTTTCATCACTTAGTTCCAAATGCTAGAACTCATGCCCATTTCATTCAAAGCATGTTATTGATTTGCATAACACATATTCAAGATGAAGTTGTGTAGTGACCACCACCAAAAGCCAAATAGCCATGTGCCCTTCATTCATTTTTATGTTTAAGTTTAACCCCATTGAGCCATGTTAACCCATGTTCTTTGTTAACCCATATCATCCTCACCTAGCCTAGATTAGGACCGCCCATACCCTTGTTCTTGAAGCATAGTAAGCATGACTGAAAATGAATTCCTTTTGATTAATGCGTTGCAGAAAATAAGTGTGGGGGAAGGATGATGGATGTGAGTTTATGTGCCATAGGCACGGTTAGAGAAAGAAAAGAAAAAAAAAAGTGAAAAAAAAGAAAGAAAAGAGGTGAAAAAGAGTTCCAAAGTATGGTTTGTTGAAGTAAGGGCCCAAAACAATGAATTAGGCCCTAAGAGTTGTTGAATCTTCCCTTTAAGTTGATTTCTGCATTCCAAGTGAATTCTAAGTCTTAATTTCATTACTTTGCTTGTTATTGCTTAAAGAACTTTTGTTTATCCATACCTTTCCTTGTTAGCCAATACCCCAAGCCCCGTTACAACCCTTGACTTCTATCTTGAGTGTTATGCATTTTAATTTGTGGAGTTTTATTTTGGTATGAGCATATGGTGTCACTGGTTCTCGCATCTAAGTAGTAGCATTCCATTCATGAGATCATATCTAAACACGTTTAACTACTCCAGAAATTGCGTTCTTTGTTATAACATATGTGAGTACTAGTCTTTCATGTTTACATCAATCTTCTCACATATAACTATTGTAGGGTGTGTAGTCAGAAAATCTGAGTGAAAATTGAGTGCATAACTAGTGAGGAATTGAGGGAATTCTCTAAGGCATGTTACTACATTCAAAATGTGTTTTAATTGATTAAATGCGAACTAGTGAATGGTGACTATGATTAAGTATGCGCTCGAGGGGAAGGAAGACTAAAAGCTATGTGAGTAATGATCTTTGACATGTCATGTTTCATTGGAAATCCCTGAGGCAAACGTTGGAAGGTTTAGGTTATGTTTTGTTTGTTTTGTTTCGTCTTGTTTACTTTAGTTGTTTTGTTTTGCTTGAGGACTAGCAAAAGCTAAGTGTGGGGGAATTTGACAGGAGCATATTCATGCGACTTAATTAGCTTGTTCTCGTGCATTTACGTGGTGTTTACTTAGTTATTTTAGTGTTTAAGGCCACTTTTGTGTATTTTCAGATTATAAGGCCAAAGTGTGCAAGAAGATGCAAATTGGAGTCTTTTGGAGCGAAAGAGGAATGAATGAGTTGAAGACTTGAAGAAACGACGAATTCCTACTCCAACGATGAATTCCTACCAAAACGAGGAATCCTACTCAAACAAGGATTCCTATTTGAAGTAGGAAAGTTAACCCTAGGTTTCCCGTTTTGGTAACCTTTCCTAATCTTAAACGTTCGTATTTTCTAGCCACTTTGAAGGCCTTGTATGCACTTTAGGACACAAAACAAAGGCCCTAGCCCACTTTAAAGCCCTTGCCGTGCCTTAACCCTAGTTCCCTTCCCTTGCCGTGCAAGGGGGGGCACTTTTGTCCAATGTTGTGCACTTAAAACCTATTTCCTTCTCCTAACCTAACCCTAGCCACACCCTTTAATCTTTCCCTCTTTAATTTCTGATTTTATTTCCTAAATTCTAGAAGCCTTTTAATTTAATTTTAGTTAATAAAAATAAGCTAGGGTTTGATTTTCTTAAACCCTAGGTTTTCTACCACCTAGCCGTACCCTAGGGACCTCTCATAATTTCTTTTCAGATTTTTCAGCCACAAAAGCATCTCAGCCACAAAAATCCTTTTTAGCCGCACCCTAGGTTTAAACTTTCCATTCATTCACAAAACCATCGCAGCCGCAACTATTTTCTAACCCTAAGCCTTCTAATCTCAGCCGTACCCTTTAATTCACCCTATTCCCTCTACTCTCATTCATTCTATTCAGCCACCATCATTCACATATTCACCCTAAGCCGCAACCATTCTCTCCCATTCTCCCCCATCAGTCGTAGCCACCATCACCAACAAACCATTCAATCCGCTGCCTTCCCTGAAGGAAGATTTGTGAAAAACATGTTCATTTAAGCAACATCAATAGCATGCAATTAACAATTAAAGGCAGAATCATGCTTGTATGCACTTAAAACAAAACATTTACCCATGAAATTCAAAGCCTAGTAGATAGGTGAACCAAGACTCAACTCAAAACAAAGTGAGTTGAGAAATCAATACCTTTGTAGATTCCTCTTTGCATAAGCAAAGGCTAATCACCCAAAGAGAGGGCCTTCATTCCTTGCATCTTAGATTCATGGATTTGGATGGATGAAAAGGTTTCTCCAAGTTCCCAAAATTGAGAACCTCTAATGATTCATCACCAAGGCATAATGAAGAAGAAATGAGTGACCTTGGAGGAGTTTGATTGCTAGATGATCCCTCCAAGGTGGCCTAAATTTTAGAGAGAAAGGAGAGCTTGTGTTCTCATCCTTTCCCCAAAAATTACCATATGTAAATTTTAGGCTATAAAGTCCTTCATATAGTCCCTTCAAATAAGTGACCTAATGGACCAAAAGCCCTATTCTTCTAACATGGCAAGCCTATAGGGTTTATTGGGCTTTCAAGCCCTTTGTTTATTCAAGTTGTCATACAACTTGAGTTAATGGGCTTGACATTCAAATCCCATTGGGCCTTGCGGCCCAAAACTAACCCGAGGTCTTTAACGAACTTATTCGTTTGATTAATTAACATATTAATTAATCCTAGCCTTAGATAAATAATTAAACCATTTAATTATTCTTACTCATCTCCGTTGTTTCTTCAAACTCTACCTTACTCGGTGAACGATCCATTAGGTTCCTTTTAGCGAGGCAGTGGGCGATTAAAACTCTTTCTAATCGATTGTGAATTGAAACTTACTTTCAATTCTCCCGTTAGTGATAATACACTTTTAGGGCTTCCACAAACCATGGTTGACGCCTAGCAGCATGTCATGGTTACCCAAGCTAATCAGAAGAGGTGGAGAACCTATTCAGTTTTAGGATTACAAATGCAATACGGTCTTTCTCTAATACAATACTCTTGACCACATTGTTTGGTTTGATAGTTTATTCATGTCTACTATCCAATGTGAGTCTTGTGCTTATATGATTACCTTGAATGTGATTTGGAACACATTCCTAAATCTCATTCATACTTTGGCCAAAGATTCTTAATCATATCATAAAGTATTCTCCCTCAAACAATTTGAAGGTTAGAGATCCCTTGTTGCACATTCACTTGCCTCCATGGCTAAGTGGCTTAACCCCAACGATGCCATGGACACCCTCCTGATGGAGTAACTTTGACATAATCAAAGATTAAGGACCTAACCACAAGACAACTGTGATGCCTCAGGTCAAAAGACTAATTTGCATTATCCCAACCATGAGTTCTCATGTGACATGAATATGAGAACTCTTCGTTGATCGTGTTCAGTGAACTCATTCTCTATTGAGCACCTACGTACTTGTCTTGATGTCACACACACCAATGACTCGAGACTAGTCACTCTCCCTGAGAGAAGACATAGCACGTACTGATCTTAACGGACTGTCAATGCCCAATTGACAATCCTATGATCAGGAACGTTTAGGATGTGTCAACGAAAGAATGGTCTCATGAATCTAACTTCTTTAGATCGCATTCTTCCAATCACATATTCCTTGGACTTATCGTTTAAGCATATAACATTTATATGAGACGGCTCAAACAATAATGTTTGCCCTTTACATTTAAACTACATTAGTTTGAAATGTCCGTAAAGTATCATCATATGATTGGTTTTAGGGCACATTTCCAACAATCTCCCACTTGCACTAGAGCCAATCAGCTTGTTCATCAGTGATGATACCTCTTCTGTAATTCATTTCATAAATGGCTGAGTAGTAAGCCTAGACAATGGATATCTATATGTTATCCATAGAAGCAACCTTGAGAATAACGACGTCACCATTATACATGATTCTCAATCATGTGGTTCAGTCTCTCATTTGAGTTCAGACCTTGATGAGACCTTGATTCCCTGGCTTGAGCTATCGCCCCATTAGTGTCATACACTTTCTGGTTGGAACCGAATGGAGAGTTCATGAATGAACTTTCCCATCCAAACAACAATGTTGTAAGCTTCTATATGGCAATATATTTTGCATACATGATGGAACACATTAAAGTCATTACTTTTAACGTTTCCACCCAAATATCTCTTTAGTCATAATAAAGAGATATCTCATTATCACTTCATTCATAATGAAGAGATATTCTATGATGGATTAGATTCATAATCTAATACATTTACGCTTCCATTACGTTACTCTAATTCTTCCTCATTCTTGAGGAATCCATCCTTAGTATTTCTTAAATACCTAAGGATTCACTTGACAGTTGCCATGGTTCTGATCCTGGGCTTGCACTGATATCATCTTGTACCGTTCTAGGTACAACTTATATCAATGTTTTCATACAATATGAAATACATAAATCACCTTTCTGCGTATGCATAAAGGATTCTATTTACACATTATTTCTTTGGGAGTCAAAGGGTACATTCCCTTTGAGAAGAACAACTTCCTAGTCTCACTAGAATTGTCATTCTAATTGAAGTTTATCATCATATGAGAAACTTCCTAGCATCTCATTGTCTATTTTAGGGATTGATATAATCCAATTATATCTTGAAATCTATCATTATAGATTTCCATCCCATGTATATAGACTATGTCTTCCATATACATTCTATCATTATAGAATGTTTAAAGTCATAACTTTAACGATGAAGAATTCCTTTCATTTTCAAAATTAATATATATCATGTATATATATTCAAATTTAGGAATATGATCAACTCCCACTAATCTTTTGTAAACCTAGTAAACAAAAGATTCATTTACATCTTTATGAGAAATCAAACAATTGATCTTTTCTCATAAGACGCTTATAGCTCCCACTAGCTTGCTAAGATCCATGATGGATGGATCTCTACAACTAACCTGTCTTGTGATTTATTGTTTTAGACATATATTATCAAGACTATCTTAATAATGGTTTCGGAAACCCATATTATGTCCAAACCATTCAACTGAGACGGTTTATAAACCTTGGAGCTTGTGGTATAGGAACTAGGTTGTCTTAGAAGTATATATCATATATATATGGGTAATTGATAATGTCCAACGAACTAAATCTTATTCATGTTCATTCTTCTCCTAATGGAGAAATTCATTATCTTACGATGCTACTTTCCTTGATATTTTTCAAGGAAATTAATCTAAAGTGTTACTTTTACCTTGGATCAAATCTAAGGAGGTAAATACTTTAGACGTCTTACTCATCTACTTACATTTCTTGAATTCTTTGAAACCTTTTGCAAAGTATTCGGACTTGTGTTTATTCAAAATAAACTATAGTCCAACCGAGAGTGATCTTCGGTGAATGTCATACACCATGAGTAGTATTATGTTGTGGACAAGTGCCACTAACATCTAAGTGAATTAACCTCAACAACTTTGTGATTCTTTCTTCTTTCCAAAAGAATAAAGATTCGAACATTTCGCCTCTATACAATTTTAACAAGAAGGTATTGGATCCGGATCTAACGATCCAAAGCATCCATCTATGACCAACTCGTAACTTATGTTTTAGAGGTATCACAACTCAGTTGGGATTAGTCACTCCCTTGCAACCTTTTGGGTTTTAAGCATCATCGTATTCTAAACAGTTAAACTACCACATCATCTCTACTATAGAGACAACCAATTAAATTACAATAATCTAATTATTGTCAAAACATTCATCCATCTCTAGTATAGTGACGGATTTAAGTTCCTTAAAATTGGAATGTAAAGACAATCTTTACTATTTTCCAATTTCTTTGGTAGTTCATATGAGGAAGTAAGTACAATCCGCTTTCGCAGAGATCTATATTCGATTCACGTTTGGATTGTGAAGTACTTTCTCTTCTCTCATTAATCTTCTACTTCTTATTAGCACACTTTTACAACAATTGTAAAACATAGTTACTAATATAGAATCATGCATTCAAGTAGAAGAACCAACTGTTATGAACTTTTCAAGAACATTTTACAATACCTTCGAAAGGTGTGTTCTTGACACTTGCAAGACATTTCTTGCAAATACCCCTTCCAATGTCCATCCTTTCATAAAGAAAGTTTGTTCCCTTGGAGTTATTTTGCCTTCTTCATTTGACTTCTCCTTTGACTACAATAGTCATGGTCCCTAAACTCCCACTATCTCTCTTGAAACTTATTTCAAATGTGTTATACACATCAAACGATTTGGAGAGCGTGCGGTTATTGTTCACTATATAGTTTACAATAAACTTAGTGAACCATTAGGATAGGGACACAAAGGTGAAGTCCTTGCCTAGTTTCCGTCTCGTTAAGTGGTTTAACACTTCAACACTCAATGATTCAAAATCATCATAAGTCCATATAAATGGACTATTTTTGTCAACCAACCATTATGTTCTAAACATAATAACAAACTTTCAAGAGTTGTTCAAGGCAACTCTCATTTCTTCATACAACAATTTGTAAGTGAAGAATCATGGCACATAAAGTGTCCATGCCCTTGTGCTTACTTCTCAAGTTCCTTGTTCGTGTAACAAAGAGACAAGCACTAGAGTTTGCATTGTCCTCTTCATGGTAGACTTATCTAACATGTTCTTCCATTGATACATTATCAATAGGAAGATTGTGAGGATGAGACTACTTAGGTACTTTTACAATCCATTCAAGACAATCTATGGGATTGTGGTACCAAGTTCGGAAACTAAAGCGTTCGGTTTTTCTTTGTCAAGTTTTGGATAGCGTTTGCAAATATATTGGTAAACAAATACATAACGAATATAAATTGATTGATTTTAAGCTATTTGATCCGGGTCTTTAAATCAAATAGCACCACCCACTATTTTTGGCAAATTCCATATCCCTCATCGGAATTCGAGAGTTTTGGAGGAAACTGTTAGTAGGGTATGGGAGGCTCACTATTACCAAGCCCACCTCACGATGATACGATATCGGCTAGCATTAATAATAATGAGAGAGTACACTTACTCATTTGCATCTCTTGCAAGTACCCATCTTATTTGGCCTCTAGAGAATGTTGCCTCACAATGATATGATATCGGCGCCATTGCACTTAGTTAAGTTATTCCCACCATGCTTAGTTCATGAAGGGGTTCAAGAATAGCCTCACAATGATATGATATTGGCCATCCTCGTTGCCTACACTCACCTCATCATATGCGTATAGACTCCTCCTGAGTGTAAGCATGCACTTTGTACTCCCCCATGATAGGGTGAAGCCGGTGTACAAGTCACAAACGATTAGAGCCTACCACGGTGGAAGGCCACGAAGAGATATTCAAAGCATCTCTCGCTTATCAACTTAATATTGATTTGGTTGAGGGTTTTTAGGTCTCATCACATATAAACATACATTTTAATCCAATTAAAACATTTTGGTCCTATTACAACTATTGGTCCATATGATTGATTTAGTAGTATATAATACTCCCACTATGCTTTTAAAATGGGTTTTAAAGCAAGACTATATGGTACTACTAACATAAGATTTGCATTCATTGATAGACTATATAGTTGCCTTAGGGCCTTAGGATGACTATGAACCTTTGATTCGATTCAACACGAGCCTAGTGTTGAATCTCGGTCTAAGGATGGTGATTGATTTTAGTTTCGCGTTTAATCACATTAAGGCGTGTTGTCTTATTGGGCGTTGGACCCAACTACTCCAATTTCATGCATATCGAATAAAACAAGAAAGGAGTACTTCAAAGTAAATAAGAGCTTATGCTCTTTTACAACAATTGATCAAATCAAATTACTTTAAAGTAAAGAAGAGCTTATGCTCTTTTACAACAATTGATCATATCAAATTACAACCAAAATTTAATCTACACATTCCCATGGTTCAAACAAATTTGAAACGGCCTTTCACATAGCTCAATTATAGTAGGCTTAGGTTCATAATCACCCTTTCTTTAATTAATTAACGCTTTAACTAATTAAACTTGAATGCAACATTTTCATTTGGTTTTTGTATCCATAGAATTGATTTAAATGGAGCTAAATGAAATGAAAATCCAATTCTCATTTAAAGAGACAAAACAATTTTGTTCTCTACCTAATTTGGGCCAAAATGCTATGACCTCAACTTTTTGGGCCATTTTGCAAAACTTAAACTTTTGGGGTCACTTTGTAAAAACACAAAAGTCCACTACTTCATGTAATTACAACTAGAACCCAAAAAATTTCCACAAAAACTAAAACTTCATTAAAGGAGCAAAACAATTTGTCCTTTTAGTGATTTTGGACCTTTATGTAAAAACGTAAACTTTTGGGTCAAAGTACAAATACACAAAAGTATCAAAACTTTATGTAATTGCATGAAAGCCCCACAAAGACCCTAATTGAGTAGGGTGGCTGGTTTTGAAGCAAAGTAATAAAAAAAATTTCAAAGTTTTTGTAAGTGGGGTGTGTGTAATGGAATAAATCATTACACACCTACCCACTAAAATTTCTTTAATTTTTCAAAACAAATATCTAATATATTTAAACATAAGAAATATTTCAAAACAAAAACTTTATGAAATAAATCAAAACTTTGAATCAAAACACCAAACCTTTTGTTCTTGGCAAGAACATATCAAGAACAATGAAGAACATTCATGAAAACCCATAAGAGCTCCATGAACATTCTTCACCCAAAAACATACCAAAACCACTCAAACTTAAGGGAAATAACATACAACCATACTAGGGTACATAGGGGTTCCAAAAGTCACTTTAAAACACTTTTAACAAGTCAAACAAGAACCCAAAAATCCACCCTTTGGATTTGGCCGAATTTCCCCAAAAACATGGCACCAAATTTTAGCTCCAAAATTCATGCTCATATGAACTACATCTACAACATTTGAGATGGCAAATTTTCTAACAAAATTTACATTCAAAGAAGCAAGAATAAAGCTTGTAACAATTACAACATTCAAATCACAAACTATGAACTACAAAACCCAAAAGGATTCACCAACTACTAGACTTAGGCTCTTGATACCACTTGAAGGAAGATTTGTGAAAAACATGTTCATTTAAGCAACATCAATAGCACGCAATTAACAATTAAAGGCGGAATCATGCTTGTATGCACTTAAAACAAAACATTTACCCATGAAATTCAAAGCCTAGTAGATAGGTGAACCAAGACTCAACTCAAAACAAAGTGAGTTGAGAAATCAATACCTTTGTAGATTCCTCTTTGCATAAGCAAAGGCTAATCACCCAAAGAGAGGGCCTTCATTCCTTGCATCTTAGATTCATGGATTTGGATGGATGAAAAGGTTTCTCCAAGTTCCCAAAATTGAGAACCTCTAATGATTCATCACCAAGGCATAATGAAGAAGAAATGAGTGACCTTGGAGGAGTTTGATTGCTAGATGATCCCTCCAAGGTGGCCTAAATTTTAGAGAGAAAGGAGAGCTTGTGTTCTCATCCTTTCCCCAAAAATTACCATATGTAAATTTTAGGCTATAAAGTCCTTTATATAGTCCCTTCAAATAAGTGACCTAATGGACCAAAAGCCCTATTCTTCTAACATGGCAAGCCTATAGGGTTTATTGGGCTTTCAAGCCCTTTGTTTATTCAAGTTGTCATACAACTTGAGTTAATGGGCTTGACATTCAAATCCCATTGGGCCTTGCGGCCCAAAACTAACCCGAGGTCTTTAACGAACTTATTCGTTTGATTAATTAACATATTAATTAATCCTAGCCTTAGATAAATAATTAAACCATTTAATTATTCTTACTCATCTCCGTTGTTTCTTCAAACTCTACCTTACTCGGTGAACGATCCATTAGGTTCCTTTTAGCGAGGCAGTGGGCGATTAAAACTCTTTCTAATCGATTGTGAATTGAAACTTACTTTCAATTCTCCCGTTAGTGATAATACACTTTTAGGGCTTCCACAAACCATGGTTGACGCCTAGCAGCATGTCATGGTTACCCAAGCTAATCAGAAGAGGTGGAGAACCTATTCAGTTTTAGGATTACAAATGCAATACGGTCTTTCTCTAATACAATACTCTTGACCACATTGTTTGGTTTGATAGTTTATTCATGTCTACTATCCAATGTGAGTCTTGTGCTTATATGATTACCTTGAATGTGATTTGGAACACATTCCTAAATCTCATTCATACTTTGGCCAAAGATTTTTAATCATATCATAAAGTATTCTCCCTCAAACAGTTTGAAGGTTAGAGATCCCTTGTTGCGCATTCACTTGCCTCCATGGCTAAGTGGCTTAACCTCAACGATGCCATGGACACCCTCCTGATGGAGTGACTTTGACATAATCAAAGATTAAGGACCTAACCACAAGACAACTGTGATGCCTCAGGTCAAAAGACTAATTTGCATTATCCCAACCATGAGTTCTCATGTGACATGAATATGAGAACTCTTCGTTGATCGTGTTCAGTGAACTCATTCTCTATTGAGCACCTACGTACTTGTCTTGATGTCACACACACCAATGACTCGAGACTAGTCACTCTCCCTGAGAGAAGACATAGCACGTACTGATCTTAACGGACTGTCAATGCCCAATTGACAATCTTATGATCAGGAACGTTTAGGATGTGTCAACGAAAGAATGGTCTCATGAATCTAACTTCTTTAGATCGCATTCTTCCAATCACATATTCCTTGGACTTATCGTTTAAGCATATAACATTTATATGAGACGGCTCAAACAATAATGTTTGCCCTTTACATTTAAACTACATTAGTTTGAAATGTCCGTAAAGTATCATCATATGATTGGTTTTAGGGCACATTTCCAACATTCCCCCTCCATTCCAGCAACCTCCCATCATTGTAGCCACCATTCCACACCTCCATACACCTTCCTACCACCTTGCCGCACCACCACACTTCCCTAAACCCATTCCCAAACCAGAAAAACATCCAAATCACTCATAAAACCTCTCTGCCGCAGCAAGAAGAAAGGAGAAAGAGGGCTTTGAAACGCGCAGAAATTCAAGTGGATTCGTTGGGCGTTTTAGGTGTAATCAATTCTTTGTTCTCTATGTTTAAATTCAATTTTATTTCTCTTTCTGTGAACATGAGAGGCTAAATCCCTAGTTAGCTAGGGGGTGATTCGAAACCATGTTTATGCTTGCAATATGAATTGATTACCTTTGGTTGGAATTTCATGAATTGTGGATTCAATTTGTTTAACTGCTTGATTGATAACTTATTTGTGTATGTTTATTGAGAGTGCACGCTTAATTTTCATGCATGAATATGATGCTAGAATATAAGTAAGTTTCACCTAATAGTCACAAACTTATATTCACAAGTAGTGGAGGTTGCTTATAAACAATCGCGTTAAATGAATTCTTGGCACTAGTTTCATGCTCATCATAGTAACGAATGCCTCGTCAACACTTATAGTTTTCATGATGCTTAATGATCTTTGATTGTATCTTTATTGTGCTTTTCACGTAAAGGACTTTTGGAGAATGTTTTGAATTGCGTATGTGCTGTCCCATCCAATTCATTAACTTAAGGAGAACTTAACGGTTAATTTAAGCGGACCTAATTAACCCGGGGTGTTGAGTTTCATAATTTATCGAAAGACCAACTGAAAATCATCTTGTATGCAAGTGTGACATGTGTGGAGAAGAACCTTCTAGTTAGCATTTCATCCATATTTTCTTCACATTCGTATTTAAAATCTACCCTTAATTACAATCTGTGCATTTTACTTAATTTCGTCAAAACCTCAATCCCCCTTTACTTTGGTGTCCAATTTAGTTAGAAAGTGTCTTAGTTTGTGTTTCTAAGTGTTTTGATTCAATTTATTACCCAAATTCGTCCAAAGTAGTCAAAGTGCTCAAAACTGCCCAGATTGTGTTTTTAAGGCAGTTTTGAGTGTTTTGGGTGCTGTTTGAGTCTTTTGGTTTGTTTTGGTGTTTTAAGTGTTTAGTTTTGCATTGTTTGAGTCTAGTTTAGTGTTTTAACCTTTGTTTTACATTTTTGAGTCAGTTTCCAAGTGATTTAGCAATCCCTCCTAATCCCCGATTAAGAACAATCCCTACTTATACATATACTACAATTGTCACAAGAGGGTTTTAATTTGTGTGCTTATTTAGTTCGCATCAGTGCATTTGTGTTGTTATTTCTTAGTTAATGTAGTATTTCAAGTCATTTTCGTGTGTTTGTAGGTCCAAAGGGTTAAAGCACCAAGAAAGTGCATTTTGGTGCATTTTGGAGCAGTTTTGGGCATTAAATGGATAGCTTGTATATGGAGCAAGGTGGATGGACGAATTTGGAGTCAAATGAGACTAGGAACATGCTACAAATCAGAAAAGGAAAGTTCAAGACAAATAAGATATGGAAAGAGCAAGAAATATGGAAACTTATCCTAACAACCTTATCTTATCCAAACCTTATCCTATCTTATCCTAACCTAATCTTGTTCCACCTTAATCCTAGCTGCAAGTGGACCTAAAAACATGATTTCTAGAAGCCTTATCTAACCCTAAAAGGGTGTTGCACCCTTCCCCCTTTTATCTCTTCTAGAAAACCCAAAATCAGCCACAAAACTCCTAGTTTTTAGAAGGCCCAATTTTGGACGAATTTCCTAAACCTTTTTCCTTATGGATTCTAATTTATAGGGCTTCATTCCTTGTGGATTTGGGTTACACAAATCCTTTTATGAAACTAATTGGGCCAAACCCTCTCCTAAGTGGATTAAATCAATTGTGCTGAAACCTAGGGCCCTAATCCTTTAAAATCTGCTAAGTTGTAACCCTAATCTAGTTAACCCTAGGACTATATAAACATAAAATCAGCCACAAATTCGCACCACCCCTTATGCTATACAGAAAACACCTTGCCGCAACACCCTAGCCTCCATTCTTATCCTTCATCCACTCCATACACCTCCAAACACAACCTGCCGCACCCTACCACCATAATCAGCCATTATTCATCCTCCTAAACAAGAACACACCATTCAAAACCCCCAAATCCACCACCCACAACTTGTGCCGCAGCAAGGAAGAGGAAGGGAAGCCTAGCTGTGTATCAAAATCATCCTGGAATTGCTGAAACGTTTAGGTGTAATCTTTCTTGTGTTTTCAATGTTTAATTTCAAGAATCTTTGCTTTGTGAGTATGAGGAACTAATCCCCTTTTGGCTAGGGGGAATTTCGAAACCATGGCTATATTTGCATTATGATTTGATTACTTCTAGTTGTGATTTCATGAATGGTGAATTCAATTTACTTATCTATTTGAATTAAAACTTGTTTATGTATATGAATTGAGAGTGCATGCTGATAGGAGCATATTTATACGACTTAGTTAGCTTGTTTTCTTGCATTTAATTAGCTAAACTATGTTAATTATAGTGTTTAAAGTTATTTTCGTGCAATTTCAGGTTTTAGTGTCAAAGTATGCAAAAAGAAGCAATTTGGAGCATTCTAGAGCATTTTTGGGCCAAGATTGGATAGTGCAAGCATGGAGGCATGAGGATGGACGAATTTGAAAGGCTTGAATTCAGTTAGGGAGTTGCAAGGGGGCCTAAAAACCTGATTTCTAGAAGGCTACATTAGAGCCACATGCACTTCCATCCTTTAATCCATTGCAGCCACATGCAATTCCAACCTAATCCACATGCATTCATCATCATAACCTAGCTGTCATTCCACCTTTATGCATTCATCATCATAACCTAGCTGTCATTCCACTTCATTGCACATGCATTCCCTTCATAAATCAACCACATGCACTTTGCCTTTCATCATTGCACCACAAATCAGCCACATGCACTCCCATTCTCTCCCAAAACCGTGCATCTCATAACCTAGCTGTCAAAGCACATGCACATTCACCCTAATCACTCACATACACAACCTGCCATCATTCCTACCCATGCCGTGCACTCCCATCCACATTTCCAGCTTTCCTCCTTGCAATTCCACATACATTTCCAACCTAGCAACACCCCTTTAATCATTCAACCTAGCTGTCATGTTCCCTTGTTTAAACATTCATCTACCTATAAATAAGCATCCATTGCAGCCACAAAGGGGGGGTCATTCATTCAGAAATCCCATTCATACACAATTCACACTCCAGAAAATCCCCTTGTGCCGTGCCTTCTCCATTACAATCCAAACACCATCCTTCCATTTCCACCACTCCCCAAACCATTCACACCATCAAACTATCCTTAGACCTTGTGCCACAATAAAGAGGAAGAGAAGAGGGCCTAAACGTTCATACAATTCAAGTTTGAGTTGTTGGAATGTTTAGGTGTCTCCTTGATTTCAATGTTTAAATTCAATTCTCTTTGTTTTGTACGTATGAGGAACTAAACCCCCCCTTGGCTAGGGGGGGATTCGAAATACATGTTTATGCTTGCGATATGATTTGATTACTTCTAATTACGTTTCATAAGTTGTGAATTCAATTTACTTATCTATGTGATTGACAACTTATTTATGTATGTTTATTGAGAGTGCACGCTTAATTTTCATGCATGAATTTGACGCTAGAATATAAGTGAGTTTCACCTAATAGTTATGAACTTATATTCACAAGTAGTGGAGGTTGCTTATAAACAATCGCGTTAAGTAAATTCTTGGCATAAGTTTCATGCAATCATAGTAACAAGTGCTTCGTCAATGCTTATGGTTTTCATAGAACGTAATGATTCTTGCTTGTATCTCTATTATGCAATCATATAGGGGACTTGTGGGGAATGTTTTGGGTTGTCGTATGCAATCATCCAATTCAATAACGTTAGGAAAATTTGAGGGTTAATTAGTGCAATTCACGGTTAATCTGGGGCGTTGAGAATTCATGGTTTATTGAAAAGCAATTAGAAATCGTTTTGTATGCAAGTGTAACATGTGTGGAGATGAACCCCTTAGCTAGCCATCCCATCCATTCAATTCCATCACATTCATCTTTACAATCTGTTTTGTTTCCAAGTTTCTGTTTTAATTTCAAATTCATCCAAAACAAATCCCCCTTTACTTTATTGTCCAAATTAGTTAGAAAGTGTCTTAGTTTGTGTTTATAAGTGTTTTGATTCAATTTGTTGCACAAATTCGTCCAAATTCACCAAGGTGCTCAAAACTGCCCAGAAAGTGTTTTTAAGGCAGTTTTGAGTGTTTTGGGTGATGTTTGAGTCTTTTGGTTTGTTTTAGTGTTTTAAGCATTTAGTTTCGCATTCTTTGAGTCTAGTTTAGTGTTTTAAACTTTGTTTTTACGTTTTTGAGTCAGTTTCCAAGAGATTTGCAATCCCTCCTAATCCCCGGTCCAGAACGATCCCTACTTACATACTTACTACAATTGACAAAAAGAGGGTTTAATTTGTGTGCGTATAATTCTCGCATCACATGCTTAATTTGCATGCTTAACTCTGATGCTAGGGTATAAGGAAACTTCACCTAATTGTTGGGAACTTATATTCATGAGTAGTTAAGGTTGTTAGTCACAATCATTTTAAGTAAATTCTTGGCATAAGTATCATGTGCTTTCATAGTTACGAATGCTGATGCGAGAATTATACGCACACAAATTAAACCCTCTTTTTGTCAATTGTAGTAAGTATGTAAGTAGGGATCGTTCTGGACCGGGGATTATGAGGGATTGCAAATCTCTTGGAAACTGACTCAAAAACGTAAAAACAAAGTTTAAAACACTAAACTAGACTCAAAGAATGCGAAACTAAATGCTTAAAACATAAAAACAAACCAAAAGACTCAAACATCACCCCAAAACACTCAAAACTGCCTTAAAAACACTTTCTGGGCAGTTTTGAGCACCTTGGTGAATTTGGACGAATTTGTGCAACAAATTGAATCAAAACACTTATAAACACAAACTAAGACACTTTCTAACTAATTTGGACAATAAAGTAAAGGGGGATTGGTTTTGGATGAATTTGAAATTAAAACAGAAACTTGGAAACAAAACAGATTGTAAAGATGAATGTGATGGAATTGAATGGATGGGATGGCTAGCTAAGGGGTTCATCTCCACACATGTTACACTTGCATACAAAACGATTTCTAATTGCTTTTCAATAAACCATGAATTCTTAACGCCCCAGATTAACCGTGAATTGCACTAATTAACCCTCAGATTTTCCTAACGTTATTGAATTGGATGATTGCATACGACAACCCAAAACATTCCTCACAAGTCCCCTATATGATTGCATAATAGAGATACAAGCAAGAATCATTACGTTCTATGAAAACCATAAGCATTGACGAAGCACTTGTTACTATGATTGCATGAAACTTATGCCAAGAATTTACTTAACGCGATTGTTTATAAGCAACCTCCACTACTTGTGAATATAAGTTCATAACTATTAGGTGAAACTCACTTATATTCTAGCGTCAAATTCATGCATGAAAATTAAGCGTGCACTCTCAATAAACATACATAAATAAGTTGTCAATCACATAGATAAGTAAATTGAATTCACAACTTATGAAACGTAATTAGAAGTAATCAAATCATATTGCAAGCATAAACATGTATTTCGAATCCCCCCCTAGCCAAGGGGGGGTTTAGTTCCTCATACGTACAAAACAAAGAGAATTGAAATTAAACATTGAAATCAAAGAAACACCTAAACATTCCAACAACTCAAACTTGAATTGTATGAACGTTTAGGCCCTCTTCTCTTCCTCTTTATTGTGGCACAAGGTCTAAGGATAGTTTGATGGTGTGAATGGTTTGGGGAGTGGTGGAAATGGAAGGATGGTGTTTGGATTGTAAGGGAGACACACGGCTAAGGAAGGGAGAATGCTGTTTTTGTGTTTGAATGGGAATTTCTGAATGAATGACTCCCCTCCCTTGTGGCTGCAATGGATGTTTATTTATAGGTGAAAAAGAGGGAATATGACAGCTAGGAACTTGTTGGAAAGCTGGAAATGCAAAAGAGGAATGCATGTGGCTGAAATAGCATGTGGAATGGCTGATTTATTTGAAGATGCATGTGCAATGAAGTGGAATGACAGCTAGGTTATGATGATGAATGCATAAAGGTGGAATGACAGCTAGGTTATGATGATGAATGCATGTGGATTAGGTTGGAATTGCATGTGGCTGCAATGGATTAAAGGATGGAAGTGCATGTGGCTCTAATGTAGCCTTCTAGAAATCAGGTTTTTAGGCCCCCTTGCAACTCCCTAACTGAATTCAAGCCTTTCAAATTCGTCCATCCTCATGCCTCCATGCTTGCGCTATCCAATCTTGGCCCAAAAATGCTCTAGAATGCTCCAAATTGCTTCTTTTTGCATACTTTGACACTAAAACCTGAAATTGCACGAAAATAACTTTAAACACTATAATTAACATAGTTTAGCTAATTAAATGCAAGAAAACAAGCTAACTAAGTCGTATAAATATGCTCCTATCAAATTCCCCCACACTTAGCTTTTGCTAGTCCTCGAACAAAACAAAACAAAAGAAACCAAAAACAAAACAAAACGAACAAAACACAACCTACACCTTCCAACATTTGCCTCATGGATTTCCAATGCACATGACATGTTAAAAATCATCATTCCCACAGATTTTAGTCATCTTCACACTTAAATACATTCTTAATCATAGTCACCACATACTAGTTCACAATTAAGCATTTAAAACCATGTTTTGAATGTAGTAACATGCCTTAGAGAATTTGCTCAATTCCTTACAAGATATGCACTCAATTTTCACTTAGATTTTCTAACTACACACCCTAATCTAGTTACATGTGAGAAGATTGATGTAAACATGAAAACGAACACTCACATATATGTATCACAAAGAAAGCAATTTCTGGAGTTAATAAGCATGTTTAGGTACGATCTCATGAATGGAATGCTACTACTTAGATGCGAGAACCAGTGACACCATATGCTCATACCAAGTTCCAACTCCACAAATTGAAACACATAACACTCAAGATTGAAGTTACGGGTTGTAACGGGGCTTGGGGTGTGTGGATAACAAAGAAGGGATATGGAAAACAAAGGTTCTTAAAGAAATAGTGAGCAAAGCACTTGAATCAACTTAGAATTCCCTTTTGAATGAAAACTCAACTTTTGAACAAAAAGGGAGAACAAGCTCTTTTCCTTTCTTTCTTTCTTTTCTTTTCTGTTTTTCTTTTTCATATGTTTTTCACAAATTTTTTTTTTCTTTTCTTTTGAATCTCAAAACATACATATAAACTTAAGAACAAACTTTCCCTCCCCCACACTCATTTTCTTGCATAATGTAACTCAAAAGGAATTCATTTAAGTCATGCTCACTATCTTTTAAGAACAAGGGTGTGAATTGTCCTAAACTAGGCTAGGTGAGGAAAATGTGGGTTAACAAAGAATAAAGGCTAAACAAAGCTCAACGGGGTTAAAACTTACAACATATACGAAATATGGGACGTAAGGCTATTTGGCTATGGTGGCAACTACACAACTTCATCTTGATATATGTTATGCAATTCAATGTCATGCTTTGAATGAAACGGATATAAGTTCTAGCATTTAGTTCTATCATGATACAATTGCATTCTAAGTAGCAACCAAGCAAGGAATAATGAGATCATGCAACAACTTTAGAAAACAAAGAATCACAGATTATAACTCTCCAAAGAAGGTAATGGCTCGAGTCTTACAGGGTTGTAGCGTTTGTTTGAGTTCCTTCCTTCAAGCATGTTACAAAAACGAATTTTTCTTTTATGATTGCATGTGAAGTCATACATTATAACCATAACCAAGCATATACCAAGAGTAAATCAAACTTTTCTCTATGTTTATAACTCTTTTTAACAGTCATGCAATTACAAACCAAATCCTTATCATTGTGTTGGAAGGTACCCTAAAACACAAACACACAAAAACGACTCAAAACACTCTTTTTAGGCTTTTCAAAACATGTTTTTCAAATTTTTATGTGATTTTCGGAGTTATAAAACAAAACATACTAAAACACTCTAAAACATCTTAAAAACACCTTAAAACAGCAAGGAACAACATTTGAAGTTATAGGTGATAAAATCCCACGAATTTGTATCAAATATACTTAGTTACCCCCCCACACTTAAATCAAACATTGTCCTCAATGTTTTAAGCATAGATTCACACAAAACATAAGTAAACACACAAACAACAACTAAACAAACTAAACATGGCAGAATGTATCTAACAAAGAGAAGAGTTTAAGGATGCAAATCTGGTTATGGAGTGTAAATTCCATCTTCTCCTTAGTGATTGCATTGAGGCTTGCTCGTGAGTTTTTCCACAGGCTAATCTTGAACTGAGCTGGAGGATTCTGACATATGGCAGGCAAGCACGAGGTGGAGGTGATGACCGGTTTCTGTGTTCAATCTTTCCAATTCATATTGAAAAGGGTTAGAGGATAACTCAGCATATGCAGTTGTTGCGTTTGCTGACTATCCACAAGATTGATGTTTCCTCGTCCCTCGTCTTAGCTGTTCTCCAAGCCGATGTGGTCCCTTCTCTGGAAGTGTTTCAACCTTTGAAGATGACTACTCGAGAGCAACGCTAGGTAAGCAACCAGGGAATAGATTCCAGGTAGTTGGTTCCAGATCGGAAGACTGATTCCAAGTGCCGGCTGATTGCTCACTTTACTTTGCCATGCGAGTAATAACAAGGACAAAGGAAAGGACAGGGAAAGATCATGATATGAGATACCTTTGCTTTCGCCCTTGATGATATGAGATACTTTTGCTTTTGCAGAAGCAGCGAATGAATCAGCACATATATTTGTTGCGCTTGTCTCCACATGCTTCGATCCACCGTTTCCTTTTGCCTCATCTGTACTCCAGGCATCTGGTATTTTCTTTGGGGGATACATCAATGGTTGAAAATGTGTTCTCAAGAGAAGAAGAAAACTGAGCATGTTTGAGAGGGTTGGTTGCAGTTACATTCTTGGCCGAGAAGAAGAGTTATGCGTTTTTGGGTGTATGCCTTGCCATGAATGTTGATGTATATAGGAATTGTAATGGCAAGTGGCAGTGCGGATGCGGCAATGACCCCCACGCGTCTTCAGCTTTGTCAGAGAGCTTTCGACAAAGTGGCACGCGTTTTCTGAAAAGCCGGGAGCTTTTGACAAAGTTGCATGCTTTATTTGAAAAGCCGGGATTTCGGCTTTGTCACCCACGCTTGTCGGCAAAAGTGTGTAGCTGCTTTCTCGACCTCCACGCGTCTTCAACTTTGTCAGAAATCTTTTGACAAAGTTGAACGCTTTATCTGAAAAGCCGGGATTGCTTCTGAAGAGCTGGCGAACTTTACGCCGGAAAATCCGGCTTTGAAGAGTGGTGTCTCTTCAATTCTGAATCGGTGATTGTGTCGCCTCTCCTTTTATAGAGGTGATCGATCACCTCGAACACGCACACTTTGAATATTGCCCATCCGTGAAAATCGTCTCCGGCCGTTTGAGATTTTACTCCATCCAACCCTTCTCTTTTAACTTCTTGAAAAATGGCTAACTCTTCTAACCCATCTAACCCTTGCTTAGATTTGAGTCTCAGCAGTGATCCGGTTGCGCCTCGTCAGGGTAAGGTATGGTGCCCGTCTTTCTTATCTTCTAATGGCCCTCTTACAGGTGAAGACTCTGTGATGACGGATGCAACAACAACTACAATAGTAGCTCGGAACCTCCTCACTCCCAAAGATAGTCAGCTGCTTTCAGGACGGTCCGATGAGTTGGCCGTTCAAGAGTCCCTGGCTCTCAGTGTTCAGTGCGCAGGCTTTGTGTCCAATATGGGCCAACGCCTACTTGCTCGCTCCCGTCAGGTTGAATCATTGATGGCGGAGGTGGAAAGTCTTAAGCAAGAGATCAAACAGCTTAAGTACGAGAATAGAACTTTGCACGTGCTTGCCAATAATTATTCGACAGGCATGAAGAAGAAGCTTGATGAGATGCAAGAATCTCAAGGTCGAATGCAAAGTGACCGTCAAAGGCTTGCGTCTTTCTTCCAAAGGCACCTTTTTCCTGCGTCATTTAGCGTTCCACCAAGTATTGGGGCCTCGAATGATCTATCTTTGGTGCCTCCCGCTCCTATGCCTCTCGCTCCGATGCCTCCCGCTCCTAGAGTTTTGCCACGTAGTGGGGCTTCACGTAAACAAAAACAACCTTTGTGAAGGCTCCATCTTTCTCTTTCTTTAGATACAAACTTTTTTTTTTTTCTTTCTCCGCACTTGTAATTCTCGAAAATAAATGAACATGCTTTGTTTTATTCAGTGCATTGGGTTGCCTCCCAAGTAGCGCTTTCTTTTACGTCTTGCAGCCGGACGAGACCTTCTTAGGCTCAATTGGAACCCACGGCATGGAATTGATCTTTGAATGGGGGGTGATACTTGAGATGATCCGGTAATGGTTTAAATTCTAGAGTGGGTGCCTGAATCATTAACAACATATTAGTATAAAACAAAATTGAAATTCGGGGAAGTGGCTTACCTATGTGCTCCAATAAGAACTCAAGGATAAACACATCTTCTTTGAACGTTTCAGGGACTTTGCACTTGGCCAGATGTGGTGTGAGGATTGGTCCTTGTCCTGTGTCACAAAATTCAACTTCTTCGGTGTTGTTTGCCTCAAGAACATCCTCTTTGACGAATTCTTGATATTCCATACTTTGCACCTTTGGAAGGGCTTCCAAGATGTCTTTTTCACTTTCTTCTTCCTTGGAATTCATGAACCTGCAAGGAATAGGGACATTGGGTGGAATGGGGTTAGAAAGAATTAAATTTGGAACAACTTTACCTGAATTGGATGGCGTAGGAGCAATAGGTGCCTGCGGCAAAGGTGTTTCCACCTTTTCCGTGTGTTGGGTGTGTTCCTCTTCCTCAAATTGCAATCTTTCATCTTCCTTGTGATTTGATTTTGATGGTTGAGGGTCCGTTCCAACCTCCTTGCTACTTCTCAAGATGATTTCCTTGGCAGTTTCAAATCCTTCCTTCGGATTTGCCATGGTTGAAATAGGGAGTTTGCCTTGGTCTTGAAATTATCCTACGAACTCCGCTATCTGCCCAATTTGCTTTTCCAAGTGGTCCAACCTTTTGTCTTGATTTTGCCTTGCTTTGTTTTGATCTTCTTGCCCCTGAGACAAATTGGTGAGTAACTTACTAACCGTATCATTATACAAAGACTTACTTGAATTTGTTTGGGCAGGTTGTGGTGGCTGCATAGGTGTTGTATAGAACTCCTCATATGGTTGCCAATATTCTCCTTGTTGAGCCTCCTCGAGTTGGTTTTGTGAGCCCTGCACCAAAGAAATTAATTCATTAAGAGCTTGATTATAATCTATTGACAAACCTGAGTTTGGTTGGGCATATTGTATATGAGGTTGTGGTGGATGCATAGACGTTGAATAGAACTCCTCATAGGGCTGCCAATATCCTTCTTCTTGAACATGTTGAGGTTCCCACCATATAGAGTTTGAATGATCACTCCAATCTGAATTGTAAGTATTGGAAAACACGTTATTCCTTGATTGAAGATCAAATATATCAACGCTTTGCATTTGGGACCTTTCCATGAGCTGTGACAATAGAGAAGCATTATCAAGTGCCATGTTGTGCTTCTCTAGTACTTGAATTCAACAAACAAAACACAAATAAAAAAAACTAAAACTAAAATACATAACAGAAACGAACAATCCAAGGGATTAGCAAATTTGCTAATCCCCGGCAACGGCGCCAAAATTTGATGCGAGAATTATACGCACACAAATTAAACCCTCTTTTTGTCAATTGTAGTAAGTATGTAAGTAGGGATCGTTCTGGACCGGGGATTAGGAGGGATTGCAAATTTCTTGGAAACTGACTCAAAAACGTAAAAACAAAGTTTAAAACACTAAACTAGACTCAAAGAATGCGAAACTAAATGCTTAAAACATAAAAACAAACCAAAAGACTCAAACATCACCCAAAACACTCAAAACTGCCTTAAAAACACTTTCTGGGCAGTTTTGAGCACCTTGGTGAATTTGGACGAATTTGTGCAACAAATTGAATCAAAACACTTATAAACACAAACTAAGACACTTTCTAACTAATTTGGACAATAAAGTAAAGGGGGATTGGTTTTGGATGAATTTGAAATTAAAACAGAAACTTGGAAACAAAACAGATTGTAAAGATGAATGTGATGGAATTGAATGGATGGGATGGCTAGCTAAGGGGTTCATCTCCACACATGTTACACTTGCATACAAAACGATTTCTAATTGCTTTTCAATAAACCATGAATTCTTAACGCCCCAGATTAACCGTGAATTGCACTAATTAACCCTCAGATTTTCCTAACGTTATTGAATTGGATGATTGCATACGACAACCCAAAACATTCCCCACAAGTCCCCTATATGATTGCATAATAGAGATACAAGCAAGAATCATTACGTTCTATGAAAACCATAAGCATTGACGAAGCACTTGTTACTATGATTGCATGAAACTTATGCCAAGAATTTACTTAACGCGATTGTTTATAAGCAACCTCCACTGCTTGTGAATATAAGTTCATAACTTTTAGGTGAAACTCACTTATATTCTAGCGTCAAATTCATGCATGAAAATTAAGCGTGCACTCTCAATAAACATACATAAATAAGTTGTCAATCACATAGATAAGTAAATTGAATTCACAACTTATGAAACGTAATTAGAAGTAATCAAATCATATTGCAAGCATAAACATGTATTTCGAATCCCTCCTAGCCAAGGGGGGGTTTAGTTCCTCATACGTACAAAACAAAGAGAATTGAAATTAAACATTGAAATCAAAGAAACACCTAAACATTCCAACAACTCAAACTTGAATTGTATGAACGTTTAGGCCCTCTTCTCTTCCTCTTTATTGTGGCACAAGGTCTAAGGATAGTTTGATGGTGTGAATGGTTTGGGGAGTGGTGGAAATGGAAGGATGGTGTTTGGATTGTAAGGGAGACACACGGCTAAGGAAGGGAGAATGTTGTTTTTGTGTTTGAATGGGAATTTCTGAATGAATGACTCCCCTCCCTTGTGGCTGCAATGGATGTTTATTTATAGGTGAAAAAGAGAGAATATGACAGCTAGGAACTTGTTGGAAAGCTGGAAATGCAAAAGGGGAATGCATGTGGCTGAAATAGCATGTGGAATGGCTGATTTATTTGAAGATGCATGTGCAATGAAGTGGAATGACAGCTAGGTTATGATGATGAATGCATAAAGGTGGAATGACAGCTAGGTTATGATGATGAATGCATGTGGATTAGGTTGGAATTGCATGTGGCTGCAATGGATAAAAGGATGGAAGTGCATGTGGCTCTAATGTAGCCTTCTAGAAATCAGGTTTTTAGGCCCCCTTGCAACTCCCTAACTGAATTCAAGCCTTTCAAATTCGTCCATCCTTATGCCTCCATGCTTGCACTATCCAATCTTGGCCCAAAAATGCTCTAAAACGCTCCAAATTGCTTCTTTTTGCATACTTTGACACTAAAACCTGAAATTGCACGAAAATAACTTTAAACACTATAATTAACATAGTTTAGCTAATTAAATGCAAGAAAACAAGCTAACTAAGTCGTATAAATATGCTCCTATCAATGGCCGAAGGAATGAAGATCCAAAGTCCAATTGTATGTGGCGTATGTTCTATTCAAGGTCATCCTTCGGAAAAGTGCCCTCAATTGATTGAGAATGGTGGGTGGGAGAGTGCAAACGCCATTGGATTTCCAAGCCAAAATCAACCAAGGAATGATCCATATTCCAATACATACAATCCGGGTTGGAGAGACCATCCAAACTTCAAGTGGAGGGAGCCTCAACGACCTTACCAACAAGGAGGCTTTAGGCAGCAACCCCCGGGGTTTTACACCAAAACCCACGGCCAAGACCAAACCCAACCCCAATCCGCCCAAAACCATCAAGGTACATCTTTAGATAATGCTACTATTCTTAAGTTGCTTACTAGTTTGTCTCAGGGGCAAGAAAATCAAAACAAAGTATTGCAAAACCAAGAAAGGGTATTGCAAAACCAAGACAAAAGGGTGGACCACTTAGAGAAGCAAATAGGGCAGATTGCGGAGTTTGTGGGACAATTCCGAGACCAAGGCAAGCTCCCAAGTTCAACCATTGTCAATCCAAAGGGAGGGTTCGAATCTGCCAAAGCAATTACTTTGAGGAGTGGAAAAGAAGTTGGCACTACATCCACACCATCCAAAACAAGTCCTAACGAAGAAGAAACATTGCAACATGAAGAGGAGGCTGAAGGGAAGCCCACGGCAAGGACACAACTTCCATTGCCGCAAGCCCAAAAGGACCAAAACTCATCCATGCCATTCCATTCGGCCACCAAAGGTAAGTTGGGTTCAAATTTGATTAATTCTAACCCCGTTCCACCCAATGTTCCTTTTCCTCACAGATTTTTGCAAACAAAGAAGGAGGAGCATGAGAAGGACATTCTTGAAACGTTTAGGAAAGTGCAAGTCAATATCCCGCTCCTAGATGCCATAAAGCAAGTGCCCAAATACGCTAAGTTCTTGAAGGAATTGTGCACTGTAAGGAAGAGGGCGTCACATAAAGAGGTAGTAAGGGTAAGTGAAAACGTTTCCGCTATTTTACAAAGGAAGTTACCACCAAAGTGCAAAGATCCAGGTAGCTTTACAATTCCTTGTATTATTGGTCAAACTAAGTTCGAACATGCTATGTTAGACTTAGGAGCTTCAATTAACGTCATGCCATATTCTATTTATGCTTCAATGAACCTTGTGATAGGAGCATATTCATGCGACTTAATTAGCTTGTTCTCGTGCATTTATGTTGTGTTTCCTTAGCTATTTTAGTGTTTAAAGTCACTTTGTTGCATTTTCAGATTATAAGGCCAAAGTGTGCAAGAAGATGCAAATAGGAGCTTTTTGGAGCAAAAGAGGAATGAATGAGTTGAAGACGTGAAGAAACGACGAATACCTACTCCAACGATGAATTCTTACCAAAACGAGGAATCCTACTCAAACAAGGATTCCTACTTGAAGTAGGAAAGTTAACCCTAAGTTTCCCGTTTTGGTAACCTTTCCTAATCTAAACGTCCATATTTTCTAGCCACTTTATAGGCTTCGTATGCACTTTAGGACTCAAAACAAAGGCCCTAGCCCAAATTCTAGCCCTAAGCCGTGCCTTTCCCCTTCTTTCCTTCCCTTGCCATGCAAGGGAGGGTACTTTGGTCCCATTTTATGCATAAAAACCCTAACCCTAATCACCCTAATTACATAGCAGCCGCACCCTTTAATCTTTCCCTCTTTAATTTCTGATTTTTCCTAAATTCTAGAAGCCTTTGAATTTATTTTAGTTAATAAAAATAAGCTAGGGTTAATTTCTGGAACAAAAACATTTTTCAAACCCTAGGTTCTACCATCTTAGCCGCATCTCCCATTGCTCCATTATCCATATCAGCCACCATAAACTGATTTCCTCCCTAAGCCGCAAGAATACACCCTAACTCCCTTACACCCTAATTCCCCCTAAGCCGCAACCATTCTACCCAAATTCATTCATACACTCTTCAATCCGTGCACTCCCACATATGTCTCATTCATTCTCCCATCCGTAGCAGCATAACCCTAACACACCATTCATCCATCCGCAGCCACCATCACCCAAAACCATTACCGTGCCCTCCCCCTTCCATTCCAGCCAATTTCCACACACTTCCCACCATTGCCGCAGCCTCTCCACCACTTCCCACACCATTCCACAACATTCCAAACCATCCACACCCATTGCCGCACCACCAAACAACCCTAAACCCATCTATAACCCAGAAATTCACCCCAAATCATCCAAAACCCAATCTGCCGCAGCAAGGAGAAGAGGAAAGAGGAGCCTCGACGCGCACCAATTCACGTGGATTCGTTGGGCGTTCTAGGTGTAATCAATCCTTTGTGCTTTATGTTTAAATTCAATTGTATTTCTCTTTCTGTGAACATGAGAGGCTAAATCCCCCTAGTTAGCTAGGGGGTGATTCGAAACCATGTTTATGCTTGCAATATGAATTGATTACTTTTGGTTGGAATTTCATGAATGGTGGATTCAATTTGTTTAACTGTTTGATCGATAACTTATTTATGTATGTTTATTGAGAGTGCACGCTTAATTTTCATGCATGAATATGACGCTAGAATATAAGTGAGTTTCACCTAATAGTTATGAACTTATATTCACAAGTAGTGGAGGTTGCTTATAAACAATCGCGTTAAATGAATTCTTGGCACTAGTTTCATGCTCATCATAGTAACGAATGCCTCGTCAATACTTATAGTTTTCATGATGCTTAATGATCTTTGATTGTATCTTTATTGTGCTTTTCACGTAAAGGACTTTTGGAGAATGTTTTGAATTGCGTTGCGCTAACCCATCCAATTCATTAACTTAAGGAGAACTTGACGGTTAATTTAAGCGGACCTAATTAACCCGGGGTGTTGAGTTTCATAATTCATCGAAAGACCAACTGAAAATCAAAGTGTAAGCAAGTGTGACATGTGTGGAGAAGAACCTTCTAGCTAGCATTCATCCATATTTTCATCCAATTCATCTTTACAATCTGCCCTAATTTACAATCTGTGCATTTTAATTAATTTCGTCAAAAACTCAATCCCCCTTTACTTTATTGTCTAATTTAGTTAGAAAGTGTCTTAGTTTGTGTTTCTAAGTGTTTTGATTCATTCTATTACCCAAATTCGTCCAAAGTTGTCAAAGTGCTCAAAACTGCCCACAAAGTGTTTTTAAGGCAGTTTTGAGTGTTTTGGGGCTGTTTTGAGTCTTTTAATTTGTTTTAGTGTTTTTATTGTTTAGTTTTGCATTCTTTGAGTCTAGTTTAGTGTTTTAAACTTTATTTTACGTTTTTGAGTCAGTTCCAAGTGATTTTGCAATCCCTCCTAATCCCCGGTTAAGACCGATCCCTACTTATACATATACTACAATTGTCACAAGAGGGTTTTAATTTGTGTGCTTACTTAGTTCGCATCACCTTGGTGAATTGAAAAATGATGGTGTGATTATTCAGTTGGCCGATAAATCTAATGCCTATCCAAAGGGCGTGTTGGAAGATGTCTTGGTGCAGGTAAATAATTTGATATTTCCGGCGGATTTCTACGTTCTTGAAATGGAAGAAACTAGCCATGCTCCATCTTTGCCGATTCTTCTTGGGAGGCCCTTCATGAAGACAGCCCGAACAAAGATAGATGTGTTTAAAGGCACTTTAATGATGGAATTCGATGGGGAAGTGATTGATTTCAATATTTCTGAAACTATGAAATTTCCTAATGATGATCACTCATGTTTCTCTATTGATACTCTTGATTCTTTGGTGTAGGTACCTAATCAATTTCAAGGAGGTGGGATCAGTTACAGGGACGTTAGGAATCCAAACGCCAGAATCAGGGAGGATCACTATCCCCTCCCATTCATTGAGCCGTACTACGAGAACTTGATTGAGCATGTTGTGGAGGAGATCCCATTGCATGCTGTGGGTCCTAAGTGAGAAAAGAAGGTCTCGTCCGGCTGCAAGACGTAAAAGAAAGCGCTACTTGGGAGGCAACCCAATGCACTGAATAAAACAAAGCATGTTCATTTATTTTCGAGAATTACAAGTGCGGAAAAAAAAAAAAAAAAAAAGTTTGTATCTAAAGAAAGAGAAAGATGGAGCCTTCACAAAGGTTGTTTTTGTTTACGTGAAGCCCCACCACGTGGCAAAACTCTAGGAGCAGGAGGCATCGGAGCGGAAGGCATCGGAGCGGAAGGCATCGGAGCGGGAGGCATCAGAGCAGGAGGCATCGGAGATAGAGCATTCGAGGCCTCAATACTTGGCGGAACGCTCGATGACCCAGGAAAAAGGTGCCTCTGGAAGAAAGACGCAAGCCTTTGACGGTCACTTTGCATTCGACCTTGAGATTCTTGCATCTCATCAAGCTTCCTCTTCATGCCTGTCGAATAATTATTTGCAAGCACGTGCAAACTTCTATTCTCGTGCTTAAGCTGTTTGATCTCTTGCTTGAGATTTTCCACCTCTGCCATCAATGATTCAACCTGACGGAATTGAGCAAGTAGGCGTTGGCCCATGTTGGACACAGAGCCCGCGCACTGAACACTGAGAGCCAGGGACTCTTGAACGGCCAACTCATCGGACCGTCCTGAAAGCAGCTGACTATCTTTGGGAGTGAGGAGGTTCCGAGCTACTATCGTAGCTGTTGTTGCATCCGTCATCACAGAGTCTTCACCTGTAAGAGGGCCATGAGAAGATAAGAAAGACGGGCACCATACCTTACCCTGACCAGGCGCAACCGGATCACTGCTGAGACTCAAATCTAAGCAAAGGTTAGATGGGTTAGAAGAGTTAGCCATTTTTCAAGAAGTTAAAAGAGAAGGGTTGGATGGAGTAAAATCTCAACGGGCCGGAGACGATTTTTGGGCAATCTTCAAAGTGTGCATGTTAGAGGTGATCGATCACCTCTATTAAAGGAGAGGCGACACAATCACCGACTCAGAAATGAAGAGACACCAGTCTTCAAAGCCGGATTTTCCGGCGTAAAGTTCGCCAGCTCTTCAGACGAAATCCCGGCTTTTCAGATAAAGCGTGCAACTTTGTCAAAAGCTTTTTGACAAAGTTGAAGACGCGTGGAGGCCGAGAAAGCAGCTACACACTTTTGCCGACAAGCGTGGGTGACAAAGCCGAAAGCCCGGCTTTTCAGAAAACGCGTGCCACTTTGTCAAAAGCTCTCTGACAAAGCTGAAGACGCGTGGAGGACATTGCCGCATCCGCACTGCCACTTGCCATTACAATTCCTATATACATCAACATTCATGGCAAGGCATACACCCAAAAACGCATGACTTTCCTTCTCGGGCGAGAATGTAGTTGCAACCTCTCAACATGCTTTCTTCTTCTCTTGAGAACACCTATTCAACCATTGATGCCTGAGTACAGATGAGGCAAGAGGAAACAGTGGATCGAAGCATGTGGAGACAAGCGCAATATATGTGCTGATTCATTCGCTGTTTCTTCAAAAGCAAAGGTATCTCATATCATCAAGGGCGAAAGCAAAGGTATCTCATATCATGATCTTTCCCTGTCTTTTCCTTTGTCTTTGTTATTACTTGCATGGCAAAGTGAAAAGAGCAATCAGCCGGCACTTGGAGTCAGTCTTCCGATCTACCCTCTTGAATACGAATTAGAAAGATTGAACAAAGAAACAGGTCATCACCTCCACCTCGTGCTTGCCTGCCATGTGTCAGAATCCTCCAGCCCAGTTCAAGATTAGCCTGTGGAAAAACTCACGATCAAGCCTCAATGCAATCACCAAGGAGAAGATGGAATTTACACTCCATAACCAGATTTGCATCCCTAAACTCTTCTCTTTGTTAGATACATTCTGCCATGTTTATTATGTTTAGTTGCTGTTTGTGTGTTTACTTATGTTTTGTGTGAATCTATGCTTAAAACATTGAGGACAATGTTTGATTTAAGTGTGGGGGGGGGGGGTAACTAAGTATATTTGATACAAATTCGTGGGATTTTATCACCCATAACTTCAAATGTTGTTCCTTGCTGTTTTAAGGTGTTTTTAAGATGTTTTAGAGTGTTTTAGTATGTTTTGTTTTATAAACTCAGAAAATCACATAAAAATTTGAAAAACATGTTTTGAAAAGCCTAAAAAGAGTGTTTTGAGTCGTTTTTGTGTGTTTGTGTCTTAGGGTACCTTCCAACACAATGATAAGGATTTGGTTTGTAATTGCATGACGGTTAAAAAGAGTTATAAACATAGAGAAAAGTTTGATTTACTCTTGGTATATGCTTGGTTATGGTTATAATGTATGACTTCACATGCAATCATAAAAGAAAAATTCGTTTTTACAAACATGCTTGAAGGAAGGAACTCAAATAAACGCTACAACCCTGTGAGACTCGAGCCATTACCTTCTTTGGAGAGTTATAATCTGTGATTCTTTGTTTTCTAAAGTTGGTGCATGATCTCATTATTCCTTGCTTGGTTGCTACTTAGAATGCAATTGTATCATGATAGAACTAAATGCTAGAACTTATATCCGTTTCATTCAAAGCATGACATTGAATTGCATAACATATATCAAGATGAAGTTGTGTAGTTGCCACCATAGCCAAATAGCCTTACTTCCCATATTTCGTATATGTTGTAAGTTTTAACCCCATTGAGCCTTGTTTAGCCTTTATTCTTTGTTTACCCACATTATCCTCACCTAGCCTAGTTTAGGACAATCCACACCCTTGTTCTTAAAAGATAGTGAAGCATGACTTAGAATGAACTCCTTTTGATCAATATATTGCAGAAAATAAGTGTGGGGGAAGATAATAGGGCACGGCCAAAGGATGAAATAAAGAAAAAAAAAAAAAAAAATTCGTGGAAAAATAAAAAGAAAATAGAAAAGTGTTGAAAAGAAAGAAAAAGAGTTGAAAAATAAGTGAGAATGATCTCACAAGTATTGGTTATTGAAGGAAGGGTCCAAAAGAGTGAATTTGACCCTAGTTGTTGCATGAATCTTCCCTTGTGTTTAAAAGTTGATTTCTGCCATTAAAAGTGAGTTTAAGTGTCAATTTCATTACTTCGCTTCCTATTACTTTAAGAACCTTTGTTTTACTTTACCTTTCTTTGTTAAACCATTACCCTTAGCCCCGTTACAACCCTCAACTTCTATCTTGATGTTATGTGTTCAATTTGTGGAGTTTGAATTTGGTATGAGCATATGGAATCACTGGTTCTCATTCTAAGTAGTAGCATTCCATTCATGAGATCATATTCATGTCATTGTCGTAAATCCAGAAAATGCTTTCTTTGATATAACATATGTGAGTGCTAGAATTCATAATTACATCAATCTCCTCACATATACCTAGTGTAGGGTGTGGAGTTAGAAAATCTGAGTGAAAATTGAATGCATATCTTGTAAGGAATTGAGCAAATTCTCTAAAAGCATGTTACTACATTCAAAACATGGTTTTAAATGCCTAATTGTGAACTAGTATGTGGTGACTATGAGTAAGAATGTACTTAAGTGTGAAGATGACTAAAATCTGTGGAGATAACGAATTTTAACATGTCATGTGCATTGGAAATCCCGGAGGCAACGTTGGAAGGTTTAGATTGTCTTTTGTTTGTTTTGTTTCGTTTCGTTATGTTTTGTTTGTTTTGTTTTGCTCGAGGACTAGCAAAAGCTAAGTGTGGGGGAAATTGATAGAAGCATATTTATACGACTTAGTTAGCTTGTTTTCTTGCATTTAATTAGCTAAACTATGTTAATTATAGTGTATAAAGTTATTTTCGTGCAATTTCAGGTTTTAGTGTCAAAGTATGCAAAAAGAAGCAATTTGGAGCATTCTAGAGCATTTTTGGGCCAAGATTGGATAGTGCAAGCATGGAGGCATGAGGATGGACGAATTTGAAAGGCTTGAATTCAGTTAGGGAGTTGCAAGGGGGCCTAAAAACCTGATTTCTAGAAGGCTACATTAGAGCCACATGCACTTCCATCCTTTAATCCATTGCAGCCACATGCACTCTCATCCTTTAATCCATTGCAGCCACATGCACTTCCATCCTTTAATCCATTGCAGCCACATGCACTCCCATCCTTTAATCCATTGCAGCCACATGCACTCCCATCTTCTTGTGCCGTGAGTGATGAAGAAATAATGGCCGGTAATGTCTCCTCTTCCCCCAAGAAAATGTACTTCAAATGGCTTGGTAATGGTTTGAGATCAAGGAGAGGTGCCTGAACTATGGATGGAAGCAACTTATTAGTCGAAATGGGAATTGACTCAAAGTTAGAAAACTTACCCTCGTGCTGATGCAAACTAAGTAAGCACACAAATTAAAACCCTCTTGTGACAATTGTAGTATATGAATAAGTAGGGATCGTTCTTAACCGGGGATTAGGAGGGATTGCAAAATCACTTGGAAACTGACTCAAAAACGTAAAATAAAGTTTGAAACACTAAACTAGACTCAAAGAATGCAAAACTAAACAATAAAAACACTAAAACAAATCAAAAGACTCAAAACAGCCCCAAAACACTCAAAACTGCCTTAAAATCACTTTCTGGGCAGTTTTGAGCACTTTGGTAACTTTGGACGAAATTGGGTAATAAAATGAATCCAAATGCTTAAAAACACAAACTAAGATACTTTCTAACTAAATTGGACACTAAAGTAAAGGGGGATTGAGGTTTTGACGAAAATAAATTAAATACACAGATTGTAAATTTAAGGCAGATTCTAAATATAAATTTGATGAAAATATGGATGATGGAATAGCTAAGGGGTTTTTCTCCACACATGTCACACTTGCATACACTTTGATTTTCAGTTGGTCTTTCGATGAATTATGAAACTCAACACTCCGGGTTAATTAGGTCCACTTAAATTAACCGTCAAGTTTTCCTTAAGTTAATGAATTGGATGGGTTAGCGCAACGCAATTCAAAACATTCTCCAAAAGTCCTTTACGTGAAAAGCACAATAAAGATACAATCACAGATCATTATGCATCATGAAAACTATAAGTGTTGACGAGGCATTCGTTACTATGATGAGCATGAAACTAGTGCCAAGAATTCATTTAACGCGATTGTTTATAAGCAACCTCCACTACTTGTGAATATAAGTTCATAACTATTAGGTGAAACTCACTTATATTCTAGCGTCAACTTCATGCATGAACATTAAGCGTGCACTCTCAATAAACATACACAAACAAGTTATCAATCAAACAGTTAAACGAATTGAATCCAACATTCATGAAATTCCAACCAAAAGTAATCAATTCATATTGCAAGCATAAACATGGTTTCGAATTACCCCCTAACTAATTAGGGGTTTAGCCTCTCATGTTCACAGAAAGAGAAATACAATTGAATTTAAACATAAAGCACAAAGGATTGATTACACCTAGAACGCCCAACGAATCCACGTGAATTGGTGCACGTCGAAGCTCCTCTTTCCTCTTCTCCTTGCTGCGGCAGATTGGTTGTGGGTGGTTTTTGGATGTGTTTCTGGTTTAGGGATGGTTTAATGGTGTTTTAATGGTGCGGCAAGGTTATGTGGTGGTGTAGGAAGGTGTGTAAGGTGGTGGAGAGTGGTGGAATGGCTGCGGCAGTGATGAGGGAAGGCTGGAATGGAGGGGAATTGGTAGTGTTTGCTGCGGCAAAGGGAGAATAGGTGATGGTGGCTGCACGGTTTTTGGGCTAGAATATGGGAAGATGAATTAGGGTGAATGGATGCACGGCTTAGGGTTGAATAATGGGAAAGAATGGAGGGAATGGCTTAGAATGAATGGGAAGTGAAGGTGGCTGATGAGTGTGTGCGGATGGAAGAATGAATGGCAGATATCTCACGGCTTATGGGATTTTTGGGTGAAATAATCAATCAATGACGGCTTAGGGAGTGAATGTGTATGATGGTGGCTGAATAGAATCAATGAGAAGTCTCTAGGGTTAACTAAAGGGTACAGCTGAGATGGGATGATGAATGAATCAATGGGGAATGGGAGTGACGGCTACAAGGTTGTAGTTTAGGGTTTATGAGTGAATGGTTGAGATGGTTTTGAATGAATGAATCAGATGCTAGAGTGAATTAAAGGGTACAGCTAGGTTGAAATAATAGGGTTAAAATTTGAATGATAAAATCTAGGGTGAAAAGAGAATAGGTGCGGCTGCAAGGTAATTAGGGTGATTAGGGTTTAGGGTTTAATGCATGAAATGAGACAAAACTACCCCCCCTTGCACGGCAAGGGAAGGGAAATGGGCTAAAGGCACGGCATGGGTTGTGTAATTGGGCTAGGGCCTTGGTTTTGTGTCCTAAAGTGCCTACAAGGCCTACAAAGTGGCTAGAAAATACGGACGTTTAAGATTAGGAAAGGTTACCAAAACGGGAAACTTAGGGTTAACTTTCCTAAAATAGGAAACCTTGTTTGAGTAGGATTCCTCGTTTTGGTAAGAATTCATCGTTGGAGTAGGAATTCGTCGTTTCTTCAAGTCTTCAACTCATTCATTCCTCTTTCGCTCCAAAAGACTCCAATTTGCATCTTCTTGCACACTTTGGCCTTATAATCTGAAAATACACAAAAATGGCCTTAAACACTAAAATAACTAAGTAAACACAACATAAATGCACGAGAACAAGCTAATTAAGTCGCATGAATATGCTCCTATCAAATTCCCCTACACTTAACTTTTGCTAGTCCTCGAGCAAAACAAAACAACTAAAGAAAATAAGACGAAACAAAACAAACAAAACAAAACCTAAACCTTCCAACAATCGCCTCAGGGATTTCCAATGAAACATGACATGTCAAAGATCATTACTCACATAGCTTTTAGTCTTACTTCCCCTTAAGCACATCCTTAATCGTAGTCACCATTCACTAGTTCGCATTTAATCAATTAAAACACATTTTGAATGTAGTAACATGCCTTAGAGAATTCCCTCAATTCCTTCCTAGTTATGCACTCAATTTTCACTCAGATTTTCTGACTACACACCCTACACTAGTTATATGTGAGAAGATTGATGTAAACATGAAAGACTAGTACTCACATACGTTATAACAAAGAAAGCAATTTCTGGAGTAATTAAACGTGTTTAGATATGATCTCATGAATGGAATGCTACTACTTAGATGCGAGAACCAGTGACACCATATGCTCATACCAAATTCAAACTCCACAATTGAAATGCACAACACTCAAGATAGAAGTCAAAGGTTGTAACGGGGCTTGGGGTGTTGGCTCACAAAGAAAGGTAGGGATAGACAAAAGTTCTTTAAGCAATAGCAAGTAAAGTAATGAAATTAAGACCTAGAACTCCCTTAGAATGCAGAAATCAACTTTTAGACAAATAGGGGAGATTCAAACAACTCTTAGGGCCTAATTCATTGTTTTGGGCCCTTACTTCAACAACCAATACTTTGAAACTCTTTTTCACTTCTTTTCAACTCTTTTTCATTTTTTTTTTCTTTTCTTTTCTTTTCTTTTCTTTTCTTCTTTTTTTTTTTTTTTCCTAACCGTGCCTATGGCACAAAAACTCACATCCATAATCCCTCCCCCACACTTATTTTCTGCAACACATTAATCAAAAGGAATTCATTGCTTACTATGCTTCAAGAACAAGGGTAAGGATGGTCCTAATCTAGGCTAGGTGAGGATAATGTGGGTTAACAAAGAAAGTAAGCTACACAAGGCTCAACGGGGTTAAATCCTACAAAACAAATGAAAAGGGAAATATGGCAATTTGGCTATGGTGTTCACTACACAACTTCATCTTGAATATGTGTTATGCAAATCAATGACATGCTTTGAATGAAATGGGCATGAGTTCTAGCATTTGGAACTAAGTGATGAAACGCCTTCTAAGTAGTAACCAAGCAAAGAATAATGAGATCATGCAACGACTTTAGAAAACATTAATGCACAGATTTTAACTCTCCAAATAACGTTTAAGCTCAAATCTCACAGGGATGCAGCGTTTGTTTAAGTTCCTTCCTTCAAGCATGTTACAAAAACTAATTTTTTCTTTTGTGATTACATGTGAATTCGTAAACTATAACTACAACCAAGCATAAACCAAAGAGTATGTCAAACGTCCATCTAAGTTTATAACTTTCTTTAACCATCATGCAATTAAAAACCAAATCCTCATCATTGTGTTGGAAGGTGACCTACGACACAAACAAACACACAAAAACAACTCTTTTTAGGTTTTTCAAAACAATTTTTCAAATTTTTATGTTATTTTCGGATTTTTAAGTCAACACACTCTAAAACACTCTAAAATAGCTTAAAAACACATAAAAACAGTGGGAAACAAGTTTAGACAAGTTAGGTGGTAATACCCTACGAATTTCATGCAAAACTATATCAAAACAGAATGTTACCCCCCCCACACTTAAACTAAACATTGTCCTCAATGTTTTAGACACAATTAAAACATTACACAAATCATAAAGTAAGCAACAAAGGAAAGGGTTTAGGGACGCAAATCTGAGTGTGGAGCGATTCCCAAGTTCTTCCTTTGTTGATTGCATGGGTTGCCTCCCAAGTAGCGCTTTCTTACGTCTTGCAGCCGGACGACGTTCTGCTCATTCCCCATTGGAGCCCACGGCATGCAATGGGATCTCCTCCACAACATGCTCGACAAAGTTCTCATAGTAGGGTTTCAACCTATGGCCATTCACCTTGAATTCTTGTCCAGTTTTCAAACTTTGTATTTGGACTGCACCATGCACAAAAACATTAGTGATAACAAATGGACCAACCCACTTAGAACGTAACTTACCGGGGAATAATCGAAGACGGGAATTGAATAGCAACACTTTCTGCCCGATTGAGAAGGTTTTGCCTCTAATCATCTTGTCATGAACGACCTTAGTCTTCTCCTTGTAAATCCGGGCATTCTCATACGCCTCATGCCTAATCTCTTCAAGCTCGCTCAATTGTAGCTTCCTATGATTTCCAGCCGCGTCCACATCCATATTGAAGGTCTTGACCGCCCAATGTGCCTTATGCTCAAGTTCTACGGGTAAATGGCACGGCTTGCCATAGACTAACCGAAACGGGGACATACCAATGGGCGTTTTGTAAGCCGTTCGATAAGCCCACAGTGCATCCTCCAAATGCAAGCTCCAATCTTTTCTATTCGGCCCAACGGTCTTTTCCAGAATTTGCTTGATTTCTCGATTTGACACTTCGGCTTGACCACTGGTTTGGGGGTGATAAGGTGTGGAAACCTTATGCAACACGTTGTACTTCTTCAGCAACGCCGCAATGGTGCGGTTGCAAAAATGTGACCCACCATCGCTTATGAGCACTCGAGGCATCCCAAATCTAGAGAAAATGTTAGATTTTACAAAATCTGCAACAACTCTAGAATCGTTAGTTCGGGTGGCTTTAGCTTCCACCCACTTCGACACATAATCAACGGCAAGTAAAATGTACGTAAAACCAAAAGACATAGGGAACGGACCCATAAAATCAATACCCCATACATCAAAGATTTTAACAACAAGGATTGGGGTTTGCGGCATTTGGTCTCTTTGGCCTATACTTCCGGTCTTTTGACATCTATCACATGTTAAGCAAAAAGCCCTAGCATCTCTAAACAACGTAGGCCAATAAAAACCACTTTCGAGAACCTTAAACGCTGTACGTTGTGTGCCAAAGTGTCCACCACATGCATATGTATGGCAAAAACTCAAAATGGAATTAAATTCAGATTCATGAACACAACGACACACAATCTGATCCGGGCATATTTTCCACAAATAAGGGTCGTCCCAAACATAAAAACGTGCATCCTTTTTTAATTTATCACGTTGAGCCTTGCTTAAGGTGTTAGGAACTTTCTTAGACACCAGAAAATTAACCAAATCAGCATACCAAGGCTTACTTACCTGGATAGACATTAATTGCTCATCGGGAAAGGTTTCAGAAATTGGCGCTACTTCCTCATGTACCATTCGACTTAGGTGGTCAGCCACCACATTCTCCACGCCCTTCTTATCCCGAATCTCAATGTCAAACTCTTGTAAGAGCAAAAGCCATCGAATTAGTCTAGGCTTGGCCTCCTTTTTCGTGAACAAATACTTGAGAGCTGCATGATCAGTAAAAATAATAACTTTAGTCCCAAGTAAGTATGACCGAAACTTATCTAATGCAAATACCACAGCAAGTAATTCTTTTTCAGTGGTTGAGTAATTTAATTGAGCATCATTTAATGTTCTAGATGCATAATAAATAACATGAGGTTGTTTGTCCTTTCGCTGCCCCAAAACAGCACCAATCGCATAGTCCAAAGCATCGCACATCAACTCGAATGGAAGGCTCCAATCTGGAGGTGTGATAATGGGAGCCGAAGTGAGAGCCTCCTTGAGGTGCTTGAATGCCGTGGAGCATGCATCATCAAACTCAAACGCCACCTCTTTTTGCAGCAATCGGCATAGTGGATGTGCAATCTTTGAGAAATCCTTTATGAACCGCCTATAAAAACCTGCATGACCAAGAAACGAACGAACCTCTCTAACCGAAGTTGGAGCGGGTAAGTGACGAACAAGGTCTACCTTAGATTTATCTACTTCAATGCCTTTTTCAGAAATAATATGTCCTAAAACAATACCTTGTTTAACCATGAAGTAACATTTTTCCCAATTAAGCACAAGATTTGTTTCAACACAACGATTCAAAATCAAACTAAGATTACTCAAACAACCATCAAATGAATTACCAAACACACTGAAATCATCCATAAAAACCTCAATAATTTTCTCAACATAATCTGAAAATATGCTCATCATGCATCTTTGAAATGTAGCAGGTGCATTGCATAAACCAAATGGCATGCGACGATAAGAAAATGTACCAAAGGGGCATGTAAAAGTAGTCTTTTCTTGATCATCCGGTGCAATAACAATTTGATTATAACCAGAGTATCCATCAAGAAAACAATAAAATGAATGACCCGCTAACCTTTCCAACATTTGATCTAGGAACGGCAATGGGAAGTGGTCCTTCCTCGTGGTGGCGTTTATCTTCCTATAATCCGTGCACACGCGCCAACCGGTTTGGATTCGGGTGGGCACTAGCTCATTCTCTGCGTTCTCCACAACCGTCACTCCAGATTTCTTCGGCACACATTGGATAGGTGAAACCCACTTACTATCCGAGATTGGAAAGATGACTCCACAATCTAGAAGCTTGATTATCTCCTTCTTCACAACTTCCATCAGCGGAGGGTTAAGACGGCGTTGAGCCTCTCTAGTTGGTTTGGCCCCCTCCTCAAGAAATATATGATGCATGCATGTGGCGGGACTAATACCTTTGATATCGGCCAAGGTCCACCCTAGGGCAGATTTGAACTCCTTCAAAACACGCACTAATTTCTCCTCTTCTTGTGCCGTGAGTGATGAAGAAATGATGGCCGGTAAAGTCTCCTCTTCTCCCAAGAAAATGTACTTCAAATGGCCCGGTAGTGGTTTGAGATCAAGGGTGGGTGCCTGAACTATGGATTGCAACAACTTGTTAGTCGAAATGGGAATTGACTCAAATTTCGAAAACTTACCCTCGTGCCTAGGCAGTGACTCTAGGGCAGCAACCAACTCCATACATTCCTCACTAGGGTGCACGGCATGAAGTAGAGAGTGTGTGCCGTGGGTTTTCAACAATCCCCCTCCATTGGTTTTGAGTTCCATGCTTCTTGTAATGACGTTTTCAAGCGCATCATCGTTCAAATCTTCAAGGTATCCCTGCGCCAAAGAGTCAATTACATCAATGGAGAAACAAGAGTGATCCTCACTAGGATACTTAATAGAATCCGAAAGACTAAAATTAACAATTTCCCCATCAAATTCCATGGACAAAGTTCCATTAAACACGTCAATCTTCGTCCGTGCCATCTTCATGAATGGCCGGCCAAGTAGGATTGGCAACGAAGGGGCATGGTCAGATTCATCCATTTCGAGCACATAGAAGTCCGCCGGAAAGATTAAACCTTTTACCTGCACTAACACATCTTCCAAAACTCCTTTTGGATAAGCGTTAGATCTATCGGCTAATTGTATGATTACACCATCATTTTTCAATACTCCTAAGTTCATAGATGCATAAATTGAATATGGCATAACATTTATAGAAGCACCTAAGTCTAGCATGGCAGATTCAAAACGAGTATTACCTATCACACAAGGAATGGTAAAACTACCCGGATCTTTGCATTTGGGGGGTAGTTTGCGTTGCAAGATGGCAGAGACATTTTCACCTACCTTTACCACTTCCTTGGTCGACATCCTCTTCCTCGTGGTGCAAAGCTCCTTTAAGAACTTGGCGTACCTCGGGACTTGCTTTATTGCATCCAAAAGGGGTATGTTTACTTGCACTTTCCGAAACGTCTCAAGGATGTCCTTTTCAGCTTCTTCTTTCTTCGTTTGCCTGAACCTACTAGGAAAAGGAACATTCGAAGGGAAAACATTAGTAGGAACTGAATTTAACACATTTTTACCTTTATTGGCCGAATTGGACAATTTGGAGTCATTTGAAGCTTGCGGCAAAGGTATGTCCACCTTTGCCGTGGGTTGCCTTGATTCCTCCTCTTCAATTCTTCGTTTTTCATCCTCTTCGGGGCTTGATGGTGATGGTGTAGGACCTGCCCCGACTTCTTTTCCACTTCTCAAAAGTATGGCCTTTGCGCTTTCGAAGCCTCCCTTGGGGTTTGGAATGGTAGAACTCGGAAGTTGGCCTTGCTCACGAAACTTCCCTACAAAATCTGCAATTTGCCCAATTTGTTTCTCCAATTGCTCCACCCTCTTGTCTTGGTTTTGCATGGCCTTAGCTTGGTTTTCTTGCCCCTGAGACAAATTCGTTAGTAACTTAAGAAGTGTATCATTATCTAAAGTGTTACCTGAACTTGTTTGGGCAGGTTGTGGAGGTGCTTGTGTGGGGACGTATGGCTTGTTGTAGAAGCCCGGTGGTTGTTGCCTAAAGCCTCCTTGTTGTGGTGGTTGTTGAGGCTCCCTCCATTTGAAGTTCGGGTGGTCTCTCCAACCTGGATTATAAGTATTTGAATAAGGATCGTTCCGTGGTTGGTTTTGGCCCTGAAATCCAATGGCGTTGGCGCTTTCCCATCCACCATTTTCTATGAGCTGTGGGCACTTCTCAGAAGCATGTCCTTGGATAGAACACACCCCGCATACAACTGGTCCTTGCATCCTCATCCCTTCGGCCATCTGAGACACAATGGAAGTAAAATTAGCTAACTGGGAATGAATGTCGGGGGCGGAACTTACCTCATGCACTTGCTGCCGTGGGGGTCCTCTTTGGCCTACTCCCTCATACTGTTGAGCGTTCAATGCTCGGTTAGCGATCAAGACCTTGGCCGCCATGGGCGTCTTGTCCACCAATGCTCCACCCGCCGATGCGTCGAGCATTTGTCGTTCAATTGGTAGGAGCCCCTCGTAGAAGTATTGCAGAAGCAACTCCTCCTTCATCTGATGTTGTGGACAAGAAGCAACAAGAGATTTAAAACGTTCATAGTACGTAGGAAATGACTCACCTTCATCTTGTTGAATGCCACTTATCCTTTTACGCAAAATGATGATTCGAGAAGTTGGGAAGAACTTCTCCAGAAAAGCCCTCTTCATGCTCTCCCACGATGTAATGGTTCCGGGAGCTAAGTCGTACAACCAATCCTTGGCTTTGTCCATTAAAGAGAATGGAAAAGCCTTCATCTTCAGAATACTTCTGTCGACGTTGACAGGAGTCATACTTGAGCACACCACCTCGAATTCCTTTAGGTGCTTGTTCGGATCCTCCATGGACAACCCATGGTACTTCGGAATATGATGGAGCAAGCTTGACTTCAACTCAAACTCCTCAGTCTTCCCTTCAGCAGGTGGGGGATATTGGATACACAAGGGTGCGGCGTTATCCAACCCCGAAGCGGAAAGCTCCTTGAGTGTCCGGGTGTCTACGGCCATGCCTTGTGGTTCTTCAAATACCCTTGCTGTGGGTTCCTCAAAGATACCTGCCGTGGCCTCTTCTTCCTCTTCTAGAACTTGTTCTTCAAGCTCAGGTTCCGGGCTTGGCAGATTTGATTCGTGATGCTTCTTCCTTCGTCTCAAAGTTCTCTCAAAATCGCTGTCAAAGTCCAAAATATCCTCACGAATCGGTTGAGAACTCCGAGTCATGCACTAGTACCTAAAACAAGAAGAACAAAATTAGGTCAGAAACTTAACAAAAATAAAGTAAACAGAAAATACAATCCAAGGGATTAGCAAAGTTGCTAATCCCCGGCAACGGCGCCAAAAATTTGATGCAAACTAAGTAAGCACACAAATTAAAACCCTCTTGTGACAATTGTAGTATATGAATAAGTAGGGATCATTCTTAACCGGGGATTAGGAGGGATTGCAAAATCACTTGGAAACTGACTCAAAAACGTAAAATAAAGTTTGAAACACTAAACTAGACTCAAAGAATACAAAACTAAACAATAAAAACACTAAAACAAATCAAAAGACTCAAAACAGCCCCAAAACACTCAAAACTGCCTTAAAATCACTTTCTGGGCAGTTTTGAGCACTTTGGTAACTTTGGACGAAATTGGGTAATAGAATGAATCCAAATGCTTAAAAACACAAACTAAGATACTTTCTAACTAAATTGGACACTAAAGTAAAGGGGGATTGAGGTTTTGACGAAAATAAATTAAATACACAGATTGTAAATTAAAGGCAGATTCTAAATATAAATTTGATGAAAATATGGATGATGGAATAGCTAAGGGGTTTTTCTCCACACATGTCACACTTGCATACACTTTGATTTTCAGTTGGTCTTTCGATGAATTATGAAACTCAACACTCCGGGTTAATTAGGTCCGCTTAAATTAACCGTCAAGTTTTCCTTAAGTTAATGAATTGGATGGGTTAGCGCAACGCAATTCAAAACATTCTCCAAAAGTCCTTTACGTGAAAAGCACAATAAAGATACAATCACAGATCATTATGCATCATGAAAACTATAAGTGTTGACGAGGCATTCGTTACTATGATGAGCATGAAACTAGTGCCAAGAATTCATTTAACGCGATTGTTTATAAGCAACCTCCACTACTTGTGAATATAAGTTCATAACTATTAGGTGAAACTCACTTATATTCTAGCGTCAACTTCATGCATGAACATTAAGCGTGCACTCTCAATAAACATACACAAACAAGTTATCAATCAAACAGTTAAACGAATTGAATCCAACATTCATGAAATTCCAACCAAAAGTAATCAATTCATATTGCAAGCATAAACATGGTTTCGAATTACCCCCTAACTAATTAGGGGTTTAGCCTCTCATGTTCACAGAAAGAGAAATACAATTGAATTTAAACATAAAGCACAAAGGATTGATTACACCTAGAACGCCCTAGGAATCCACGTGAATTGGTGCGCGTCGAAGCTCCTCTTTCCTCTTCTCCTTGCTGCGGCAGATTGGTTGTGGGTGGTTTTTGGATGTGTTTCTGGTTTAGGGATGGTTTAATGGTGTTTTAATGGTGCGGCAAGGTTATGTGGTGGTGTAGGAAGGTGTGTAAGGTGGTGGAGAGTGGTGGAATGGCTGCGGCAGTGATGAGGGAAGGCTGGAATGGAGGGGAATTGGTAGTGTTTGTTGCGGCAAAGGGAGAATAGGTGATGGTGGCTGCACGGTTTTTGGGCTAGAATATGGGAAGATGAATTAGGGTGAATGGATGCACGGCTTAGGGTTGAATAATGGGAAAGAATGGAGGGAATGGCTTAGAATGAATGGGAAGTGAAGGTGGCTGATGAGTGTGTGCGGATGGAAGAATGAATGGCAGATATCTCACGGCTTATGGGATTTTTGGGTGAAATAATCAATCAATGACGGCTTAGGGAGTGAATGTGTATGATGGTGGCTGAATAGAATCAATAAGAAGTCTCTAGGGTTAACTAAAGGGTACGGCTGAGATGGGATGATGAATGAATCAATGGGGAATGGGAGTGACGGCTACAAGGTTGTAGTTTAGGGTTTATGAGTGAATGGTTGAGATGGTTTTGAATGAATGAATCAGATGCTAGAGTGAATTAAAGGGTGCGGCTAGGTTGAAATAATAGGGTTAAAATCTGAATGATAAAATCTAGGGTGAAAAGAGAATAGGTGCGGCTGCAAGGTAATTAGGGTGATTAGGGTTTAGGGTTTAATGCATGAAATGAGACAAAACTACCCCCCCTTGCACGGCAAGGGAAGGGAAATGGGCTAAAGGCATGGCATGGGTTGTGTAATTGGGCTAGGGCCTTGGTTTTGTGTCCTAAAGTGCCTACAAGGCCTACAAAGTGGCTAGAAAATACGGACGTTTAAGATTAGGAAAGGTTACCAAAACGGGAAACTTAGGGTTAACTTTCCTAAAATAGGAAACCTTGTTTGAGTAGGATTCCTCGTTTTGGTAAGAATTCATCGTTGGAGTAGGAATTCGTCGTTTGTTCAAGTCTTCAACTCATTCATTCCTCTTTCGCTCCAAAAGACTCCAATTTGCATCTTCTTGCACACTTTGGCCTTATAATCTGAAAATACACAAAAATGGCCTTAAACACTAAAATAACTAAGTAAACACAGCATAAATGCACGAGAACAAGCTAATTAAGTCACATGAATATGCTCCTATCACGTGCCTAGGCAGTGACTCTAGGGCAGCAACCAACTCAAGGCATTCCTCACTTGGAGGCACGGCATGCAATGGAGTGTGTGTGCCGTGGGTTATCAAAAGCTCTCCTCCCTTGGTTTTGAGTTCCATGCTTCGGGTAATGACATTTCCAAGTGCATCGGCGTTCAAATCTTCAAGATATCCCTGCGCCAAAGAGTCAATTATATCAATGGAGAAACATGAATGATCCTCACTAGGATACTTAATAGAATCAGAAAGACTAAAATTAACAACTTCCGCATCAAATTCCATGGACAACGTTCCATTAAACACATCAATCTTTGTTCGAGCCGTCTTCATAAATGGCCGCCCAAGTAGGATTGGCAACGAAGGGGCATGGTCCGATTCATCCATCTCGAGCACATAAAAGTCCGCCGGAAAGATTAAATGATTTACTTGCACTAACGCATCTTCCAAAACTCCCTTTGGATAAGCATTAGATCTATCGGCCAATTGTATAATTACATCATCATTTTTCAATACTCCTAAGTTCATAGATGCATAAATTGAATATGGCATAACATTTATAGAAGCACCTAAGTCTAGCATGGCAGATTCAAAACGAGTATTACCTATCACACAAGGAATGGTAAAATTACCCGGATCTTTGCATTTGGGGGGTAGTTTGCGTTGCAAGATGGCAGAGACATTTTCACCTACCTTTACCACTTCCTTGGTCGACATCGTCTTCCTCGTAGTGCAAAGCTCCTTTAAGAATTTGGCGTACCTCGGGACTTGCTTGATTGCATCCAAAAGGGGTATGTTCACTTGAACTTTCCGAAACGTCTCAAGGATGTCCTTCTCGGCTTCTTCTTTCTTCGCTTGCATGAACCTACTAGGAAAAGGCACATTCGAAGGAACAATATTAGTAGGAACTGAATTTGACACATTCTTACCCTTTTTGGCCGAATTGGACACTTTTGGATCAATACAAACTTGCGGCAAAGGTGTTTCCACCTTTGCCGTGGGGTTGCTTGCTTCCTCCTCTTCAATTCTTAGTTTTTTGTCCTCATTAAGATCTGATGGTGATGGTGTAGGACCTGCCCCGACTTCTTTTCCACTTCTCAAGAGTATGGCCTTTGCACTTTCGAAGCCTCCTTTGGGGTTTGGAATGGTAGAACTAGGAAGTTGGCCTTGCTCACGAAACTTCCCTACAAAATCTGCAATCTGCCCAATTTGTTTCTCCAATTACTCCACCCTCTTATCTTGGTTTTGCATGGCTTTGGCTTGATTTTCTTGCCCCTGAGACAAATTCGTTAGTAACTTAAGAAGTGTATCATTATCTAAAGTGTTACCTGAACTTGTTTGGGCAGATTGTGGAGGTGCTTGTGTGGGGACGTATGGCTTGTTGTAGAAGCTCGGGGGTTGTTGCCTAAAGCCTCCTTGTTGTGGTGGTTGTTGGGGCTCCCTCCACTTGAAGTTCGGGTGGTCTCTCCAACCTGGATTATAAGTGTTCGAGTACGGATCGTTCCTTGGTTGGTTTTGGCCCTGAAATCCAATTGCGTTGGCGCTTTCCCATCCACCATTTTCTATGAGTTGTGGGCACTTCTCAGAAGCATGTCCTTGGATCGAACACACCCCGCATACAATCAGTCCTTGCATCCTCATTCCTTCGGCCATCTGAGACACAATGGAAGTAAGATTAGCTAACTGTGAATGAATATCGGGTGTGGAACTTACCTCATGCACTTGCTGCCGTGGGGGTCCTCTTTGGCCTACTCATTCGTATTGTTGAGCGTTCAACGCTCGGTTCGCGATCAAGACCTTGGCCTCCATGGGTGTCTTGTCCACCAATGCTCCACCCGCCGATGCGTCGAGCATTTGTCGTTCAATTGGTAGGAGCCCCTCGTAGAAGTATTGCAGAAGCAACTCCTCCTTCATCTGATGCTGTGGACAAGAAGCAACAAGTGATTTAAAACGTTCATAATACGTAGGAAAAGACTCACCTTCATCTTGTTGAATTCCACTTATCCTTTTTCGTAAAAGGATGATTCGAGAAGTTGGGAAAAACTTCTCCAGAAATGGCCTCTTCATGCTCTCCCATGATGTGACGGTTCCGGGAGCTAAATCGTACAACCAATGCTTGGCTTTGTCCATTAAAGAGAATGGAAAAGCCTTCATCTTCAAATTACTTCCGTCGACGTTGACAGGAGTCATACTTGAGCACACCACCTCGAATTCCTTTAGATGCTTGTTCGGATCCTCCATGGACAACCCATGGTACTTCGGAATGTGGTGGAGCAAGCTTGACTTCAACTCAAACTCCTCAGTCTTGCCTTCGGCCGGTGGGGGATATTGGATACACAAGGGTGCGGCGTTATCCAATCCCGAAGCGGAAAGCTCCTTGAGTATCCGGGTGTCTACGGCCATGCCTTGTGGTTCTTCAAAGATCCTTGCCGTGGGTTCCTCCTCCTCTTCTAGGACTTGTTCTTCAAGCTCAGGTTCCGGGCTTGGTGGATTTGACTCGTGGTGCTTCTTCCTTCGTCTCAAAGTCCTCTCAAAATCGCTGTCAAAGTCCAAGATATCCTCACGAATAGGTTGAGAACTCCGAGTCATACACTAGTACCTAAAACAAGAAAAACAAAACAAGGTCAGAAACTTTAACAACATAACTAAATAAACAGAAAGTAAACAATCCAAGGGATTAGCAAAGTTGCTAATCCCCGGCAACGGCGCCAAAAATTTGATGCGAACTAAATAAGCACACAAATTAAAACCCTCTTGTGACAATTGTAGTATATGTATAAGTAGGGATTGTTCTTAACCGGGGATTAGGAGGGATTGCAAAATCACTTGGAAACTGACTCAAAAACGTAAAATAAAGTTTAAAACACTAAACGAGACTCAAAGAATGCAAAACTAAACACTTAAAACACTAAAACAAATCAAAAGACTCAAAACAGCCCCAAAACACTCAAAACTGCCTTAAAAACACTTTCTGGGCAGTTTTGAGCACTTTGGTGAATTTGGACGAATTTGTATAACAAATTGAATCAAAACACTTATAAACACAAACTAAGACACTTTCTAACTAAATTGGACACGAAAGTAAAGGGGGATTGAGGTTTTGACGAAATTAAACTAAATGCACAGATTGTAATTAAAGGCAGAATCTAAATATGAATGTGATGAAAATAGGGATGAATGCTAACTAGAAGGTTCTTCTCCACACATGTTACACTTGCATACAAGATGATTTTCAGTTGGTCTTTCGATGAATTATGAAACTCAACACCCCGGGTTAATGAGGTCCGCTTAAATTAACCGTCAAGTTGTCCTTAAGTTAATGAATTGGATGGATTAGCGCATACGCAATTCAAAACATTCTCCAAAAGTCCCTTACGTGAAAGCACAATAAAGATACAATCAAAGATCATTAAGCATCATGAAAACTATAAGTGTTGACGAGGCATTCGTTACTATGATGAGCATGAAACTAGTGCCAAGAATTCATTTAATGCGATTGTTTATAAGCAACCTCCACTACTTGTGAATATAAGTTCATAACTATTAGGTGAAACTCACTTATATTCTAGCGTCATATTCATGCATGAAAATTAAGCGTGCACTCTCAATAAACATACATCAATAAGTTATCAATCAAACAGTTAAACAAATTGAATCCACAACTCATGAAATTCCAACCAAATGTAATCAATTCATATTGCAAGCATAAACATGGTTTCGAATCACCCCCTAGCTAATTAGGGATTTAGCCCCTCATGTTCACAGAAAGAGAAATAAAATTGAATTTTAACATAACGAACAAAAGATGGATTACACCTAGAACGCACAACGAATCCACTTGAATTTCTGCGCGTCCAAGCTCCTCCTTCTCCTTTCCTTGCTGCGGCAGAGAGATTTTATGGTGTTTTTGGATGGTTTTCTGGGTTAGGGATGGATTTAGGGAGGTTTGGTGGTGCGGCAAGGTGATGGGAAGTTGTGTGAAGGTGTGGAAGGTGGCTGGAAGGGTGGAGATGGCTGCGGCAATGGTTTTGGGTGGTGGTGGCTGCACGGTTTTTGGGAGAGAATTAGGGTGAATGGCTGATGAGTGTGTAGAATGAATGAGAGGGGGTGACGGCTTATGGGATTTTAGGGTGAATAATGAAGAGTGAATGAATGTGAGCGGCTAGGGTGAAATATGTGTATGATGGTGGCTGAATGATAATCTGAATTAGAAGTGAATAGAATAGGCTCTAGGGTTAGGAACAAGGTACGGCTGAGATGGATTTATTGAATCAATGGATAGGGAAATACCATAGGGTGTCTAAAAGGGTGCGGCTGATATTGGAATTAGAGGGATTAGGGTGAATGAATGGGGACTTGCGGCTGAGATGTTTTTGTGGCTGAAAATAAGAAGAATGAATGAATAATCACCCTAGGGTGCGGCTAGGGTTTAGGGTTAGGGTTTTGGTGCATAAAATAGGACAAAACTACCCCCCCTTGCACGGCAAAGGAAGGGAATTGGGCTAAAGGCACGACATGGGTTGGAAATTGGGCTAGGGCCTTGGTCTTGTGTACTAAAGTGGATACAAGGCCTACAAAGTGGCTAGAAAATACGGACGTTTAGATTAGGAAAGGTTACCAAAACGGGAAACTTAGGGTTAACTTTCCTACTTCAAATAGGAATCCTTGTTTGAGTAGGATTCCTCGTTTTGGTAGGAATTCATCGTTGGAGTAAGAATTCATCGTTTCTTCAAGTCTTCAACTCATTCATTCCTCTTTCGCTCCAAAAGACTCCAATTTGCATCTTCTTGCACACTTTGGCCTTATAATCTGAAAATACACAAAAGTAGCCTTAAACACTAAAATAGCTAAGTAAACACAACATAAATGCACGAGAACAAGCTAATTAAGTCGCATGAATATGGCATGACATTAATAGAAGCACCTAAATCTAACATGCATTGTTCAAATTTAGTGTTTCCAATTATGCATGGGATAGTAAAGCTCCCTGGATCCTTACATTTTGGAGGTAACTTTCGTTGCAAAACCGCGGATACATTTTCACTTACTTTCACAACTTTCTTGTTTGAAATTCTTTTCCTAGTTGTGCATAACTCTTTTAAAAACTTTGCATACCTGGGCACTTGCTTAATGGCATCAAGTAAAGGAATGTTTACTTGGACTTTCCGAAACGTCTCCAGAATGTCTTTTTCCTGCTCCTCCTTCTTTGTTTGCATAAACCTACTAGGAAAAGGCACGTTTGGTGGAATCGCATTAGAAACAATTGAGTTTGGACCTACCTTACATTTGTTGGACGGCCTAGGAGCTTGAAGTGGTTGCGGCAAAGGTTGCTCTACCCTTTCCGTGGCTTTGCCCTTCCTTTCTTCCTCTTGCAACAGCTTTTCATCCTCTTCTTGGCTTGATTTTGGTGGTTGTGGGGTGGTTCCAACTTCCTTGCCACTTCTTAAGGTGATTGCATTGGCGGTTTCAAAGCCTCCCTTCGGGTTTGGAATGGTAGAGCTTGGGAGCTTGCCTTGGTCTCGGAATTGCCTTACAAACTCCGCCATCTGCCCAATTTGCTTCTCCAATTGATCCACCCTCTTTTCTTGATTTTGCATTGCTTTGGCTTGATTCTCTTGCCCCTGAGACAACTTAGTTAGTAACTTAAGAAGTGTATCATTGTCTAGGGACGTACCTGAAGCATTTGGGGCAGATGGTTGTGGAGTATGTGTGGGTGCGTATGGCTTGGTGAAGAAGCCCGGGGGTTGTTGCCTAAAGCCTCCTTGTTGTGGTGGTTGTTGGGGCTCCCTCCATTTGAAGTTCGGGTGGTCTCTCCAACCTGGATTATACGTGTTCGAGTACGGATCGTTCCTTGGTTGGTTTTGGCCCTGAAATCCAATTGCGTTGGCGCTTTCCCATCCACCATTTTCTATGAGTTGTGGGCACTTCTCAGAAGCATGTCCTTGGATAGAACACACCCCGCATACAATTGGTCCTTGCATCCTCATTCCTTCGGCCATCTGAGACACAATGGAAGTAAGATTAGCTAACTGTGAATGAATATCGGGTGTGGAACTTACCTCATGCACTTGCTGCCGTGGGGGTCCTCTTTGTCCTACTCCTTCATATTGTTGAGCGTTCAACGCTCGGTTCGCGATCAAGACCTTAGCCGCCATGGGCGTCTTGTCCACCAATGCTCCACCCGCCGATGCGTCGAGCATTTGTCGTTCAATTGGTAGGAGCCCCTCATAGAAGTATTGCAGAAGCAACTCCTCCTTCATCTGATGCTGTGGACAAGAAGCAACAAGAGATTTAAAACGTTCATAATACGTAGGAAAACACTCACCTTCATCTTGCTGAATTCCACTTATCCTTTTACGTAAAAGGATGATTCGAGAAGTTGGGAAAAACTTCTCCAGAAATGCCCTCTTCATGCTCTCCCATGATGTGACGGTTCCGGGAGCTAAGTCATACAACCAATCCTTGGCTTTGTCCATTAAAGAGAATGGAAAAGCCTTCATCTTCAAAATGCTTCCGTCGACGTTGACGGGAGTCATGCTTGAACACACCACCTCAAATTCCTTCAGATGCTTGTTCGGATCCTCCATGGACAACCCATGGTACTTCGGAATGTGGTGGAGCAAGCTTGACTTCAACTCGAACTCCTCGGTCTTGCCTTCGGCCGGTGGGGGATATTGGATACACAAGGGTGCGGCATTATCCAATCCCGAAGCGGAAAGCTCCTTGAGTGTCCGGGTGTCCACAGCCATGACTTGTGGTTCTTCAAAGATCCTTGCCGTGGGTTCCTCCTCCTTTTCTAGGACTTGTTCTTCAAGCTCAGGTTCCGGGCTTGGTGGATTTGACTCGTGGTGCTTCTTCCTTCGTCTCAGAGACCTCTCAAAATCGCTGTCAAAGTCCAAGATATCCTCGCAAATAGGTTGAGAACTCCGAGTCATACACTAGTACCTAAAACAAGAAAAACAAAACAAGGTCAGAAACTTTAACAAAATAAAACTAAACAGAAAGTAACAATCCAAGGGATTGGCAAAGTTGCTAATCCCCGGCAACGGCGCCAAAAATTTGATGCGAACTAAATAAGCACACAAATTAAAACCCTCTTGTGACAATTGTAGTATATGTATAAGTAGGGATCGTTCTTAACCGGGGATTAGGAGGGATTGCAAAATCACTTGGAAACTGACTCAAAAACGTAAAATAAAGTTTAAAACACTAAACTAGACTCAAAGAATGCAAAACTAAACAATAAAAACACTAAAACAAACCAAAAGACTCAAACAGCACCCAAAACACTCAAAACTGCCTTAAAAACACTTTCTGGGCAGTTTTGAGCACTTTGGTGAATTTGGACGAATTTGTGTAATAAATTGAATCAAAACACTTATAAACACAAACTAAGACACTTTCTAACTAAATTGGACACTAAAGTAAAGGGGGATTGAGTTTTTGACGAAATTAAGTAAAATGCACTGATTGCAACTAAGGCAGAATGTAGATATGAATGTGATGAAAATATGGATGAATGCTAGCTAGAAGGTTCTTCTCCACACATGTTACACTTGCATACAAGATGATTTTCAGTTGGTCTTTCGATAAATTATGAAACTCAACACCCCGGGTTAATTAGCTCCCCTTAAATTAACCGTCAAGTTCTCCTTAAGTTAATGAATTGGATGGGTTAGCGCATACGCAATTCAAAACATTCTCCAAAAGTCCTTTACGTGAAAAGCACAATAAAGATACAATCAAAGATCATTAAGCATCATGAAAACTATAAGTGTTGACGAGGCATTCGTTACTATGATGAGCATGAAACTAGTGCCAAGAATTCATTTAACGCGATTGTTTATAAGCAACCTCCACTACTTGTGAATATAAGTTCATAACTATTAGGTGAAACTCACTTATATTCTAGCGTCATATTCATGCATGAAAATTAAGCGTGCACTCTCAATAAACATACATAAATAAGTTATCAATCAAACAGTTAAACAAATTGAATCCACAACTCATGAAATTCCAACCAAAGGTAATCAATTCATATTGCAAGCATAAACATGGTTTCGAATCACCCCCTAGCTAATTAGGGAGTTAGCCTCTCATGTTCACAGAAAGAGAAATAAAATTGAATTTAAACATAAGGAACAAAGGATTGATTACACCTAGAACGCCCAACGAATCCACTTGAATTTCTTCGCGTCTAAGTTCCTCTTTCTTCTTCTCCTTGCTGCGGCAGAGATGGTTTTGGATGATTTGGGGTGAGTTTCTGGGTTATAGATGGGTTTAGGGTGGTAAAGGTGTGCGGCAAGGGGTGTGGATGGTGTATGGAGGTATGGAATGGAGTGGGGAATGGTGGGAAGGCTGCGGCAAGGTTGTAGGAAGGTGGGTAATGGATGGAATGGAGGGGGATAGCTGCGGCAAGGTTGTAGGAAGGTGGGTAATAGGGTTTAAGTGAATGATATTGGACCTAAATACCCCCCCTTGCACGGCAAGGAAAGGAAAGAAAGGGATTGGGCACGGCAAAGGGTGTTAAGGGCCCTAGGGCCTTCGTTTTGTGTCCTAAAGTGCCTACAAGGACTTCAAAGTGGCTAGAAAATATGGACGTTTAAGATTAGGAAAGGTTACCAAAACGGGAAACTTAGGGTTAACTTTCTTACTTCAAGTAAGAGTCCTTGTTTGAGTAGGAATCCTCGTTTTGGTAGGAATTCATCGTTTCTTCAAGTCTTCAACTCATTCATTCCTCTTTTGCTCCAAAAGGCTCCAATTTGCATCTTCTTGCATACTTTGGCCTTATAATCTGAAAATACACAAAACTGGCCTTAAACACTAAAATAACTAAGTAAACACAACATAAATGCACGAGAACAAGCTCATTAAGTCGCATGAATATGCTCCTATCACCAAGGGCATAATCCGATGCATCGCACATCAATTCAAAGGGAATGGACCAATCTGGTGGAGTGATGATTGGTGCCGTGGTGAGGAGGTCCTTGAGATGGTTGAATGCTTTCTCACACGCCTCGTTGAACTCGAAAGATACTTCCTTTTGTAGGAGACGACATAGGGGTTGTGCAATCTTGGAAAAGTCCTTGATAAATCGTCGATAGAATCCTGCATGACCAAGAAAAGAACGAACCTCTCTCACCGAAGTAGGAGAGGGTAAGTAGCGTACAAGATCTATTTTAGACTTATCAACATCAATTCCTTTTTCAAAGATTATATGACCCAAAACAATACCTTGTTTAACCATAAAGTGGCATTTCTCCCAATTTAACACAAGGTTTGTTTCAACACAATGTTTCAAGATTAAAGTGAGATTAGCCAAACAATTATCAAAGGAATCACCAAACACACTAAAGTCATCCATGAATATCTCAATAATCCTCTCAACATAATCAGAAAATATGCTAACCATACACCTTTGAAACGTGGCAGGAGCATTGCACAAACCGAATGGCATGCGTCGATATGCAAACGTTCCAAAGGGATAAGTAAAAGTTGTCTTTTCTTGATCATCCGGGGCAATAACAATTTGATTATAACTAGAATATCCGTCAAGAAAACAATAAAAGGAATGACCTGCTAACCTCTCAAGCATTTGATCTAGGAACTGCAATGGGAAGTGGTCCTTCCTTGTGGTGGCGTTTATCTTCCTATAATCAATGCATACGCGCCAATCGGTTTGGATTCGGGTGGGCACAAGCTCATTCTCCGCATTCTCCACAACCGTCACTCCAGATTTCTTGGGAACACATTGGATAGGTGAAACCCAACGGCTATCAGAGATGGGGTAAATCACTCCACAATCAAGGAGTTTGATTATCTCCTTTTTCACCACTTCCATCATTGAAGGGTTGAGACGGCGTTGAGCCTCTCTAGTTGGTTTGGCCCTCTCCTCAAGAAATATGTGATGCATACATGTTGTGTGACTAATACCTTTGATATCGGCCAAGGTTCAACCTAGGGCAGATTTGAACTCCTTCAAAACACGCACTAGTTTCTCTTCGTCTTGTGCCGTGAGTGATGAAGAAATAATGGCAGGTAAGGTCTCCTTTTCCCCCAAGAAAATGTACTTCAAATGGCTAGGTAGTGGTTTGAGATCAAGGATAGGTGCCTGAATTATGGATGGAAGCAACTTGTTAGTCGAAATGGGAATTGAATCAAAGTTAGAAGAGTTACCATCGTGCTTAGGCAATGACTCAAGGGTAGCAACCAACTCAATGAATTCCTCACTAGGAGGCACAGCATGGGATAGAGTATGTGTGTCGTGGGTTAGCAAAAGTTCCCCTCCCTTGGTTTTGAGTTCCATGCTTCTTGTAATGACATTTTCAAGTGCATCGGCGTTCAACTCTTCAAGGTATCCCTGCGCCAAAGAGTCAACTAAATCAATGGACAAACATGAATGATCCTCACTAGGATACTTAATAGAATCAGAGAGATTAAAATTAACAACTTCCCCATCAAATTCCATGGACAAAGTTCCATTAAACACATCAATCTTCGTCCGAGCCGTCTTCATGATTGGCTGTCCAAGGAGGATTGGCAACGAAGGGGCATGGTCAGATTCATCCATCTCAAGCACATAGAAATCCGCCTGAAAGTTTAAACAATACCTGCACTAACACATCTTCCAAAACTCCCTTTGGATAGACATTAGATCTATCGGCCAATTGTATGATCACACCATCATTTTTCAATACTCCTAGGTTCATAGATGCATAAATTGAATATGGCATGACATTTATAGAGGCACCTAGGTCTAGCATGGCAGATTCAAAACGAGTGTTACCTATGACACAAGGAATGGTAAAACTACCCGGATCTTTGCATTTGGGGGGTAGTTTGCGTTGCAAGATGGCGGAGACATTTTCACCTACCTTTACCACCTCTTTGGTCGAAATCCTCTTCCTAGTGGTGCAAAGCTCCTTTAAAACCTTGGCGTATCTCGGGACTTGCTTGATTGCATCCAAGAGGGGTATGTTAACTTGAACTTTCCTAAATGTCTCAAGGATGTCCTTCTCGGCTTCTTCTTTCTTTGTTTGCATGAACCTACTAGGAAAAGGCACATTCGAAGGAAAAACATTAGTAGGAACCGAATTTGACACATTCTTACCCTTTTTGGACAAATTGGACAGTTTGGGATCACTAGAAACTTGCGGCAAATGTGTTTCCACCTTTTCCGTGGGTTGGCTTGCTTCCTGCTCTTCAATTTTCAGTTTTTCATCCTCTTTGGGACCTGATGGTTATGGTGTAGGACCTGCCCCAACTTCTTTTCCACTTCTCAAGAGTATGGCCTTTGCACTTTCGAAACCCCCCTTTGGGTTTGGAATGGTAGAACTAGGAAGTTGGCCTTGGTCACAAAACTTCCCTACAAAATCTGCAATCTGCCCAATTTGTTTCTCCAATTGATCCACCCTCTTGTCTTGGTTTTGCATGGCTTTGGCTTGATTCTCTTCCCCCTGAGACAAATTAGTTAGTAACTTAAGAAGTGTATCATTGTCTAGGGATGTACCTGAAGCATTTGGGGCAGATTGTTGTGGAGCATGTGTGGGTGCGTATGGCATAGTGAAGAAACTCGGGGGTTGTTGTCTAAAGCCTCCTTGTTGTGGTGGTTGTTGGGGCTCCCTCCACTTGAAGTTTGGGTGGTCTCTCCAACTTGGATTATATGTGTTAGAATATGGATCGTTCGTTGGTTGGTTTTGGCCTTGAAATCCAATTGCATTTGCACTTTCCCATCCACCATTTTCAATTAGTTGTGGGCACTTCTCAGAAGCATGTCCTTGGATAGAACACACTCCGCATACAATTGGTCCTTGCATCCTCATTCCTTCGGCCATCTGAGACACAATGGAAGTAAGATTAGCTAATTGTGAATGAATGTCGGGTGTGGAACTTACCTCATGAACTTGCTGCCGTGGGGGTCCTTTTTGGCCTACTCCTTCGTATTGTTGAGCGTTCAATGCTCGATTAGCAATTAAGATCTTGGCAGCCATGGGTGTCTTGTCCACCAATGCTCCACCCGCCGAGGCATCGAGCATTTGACGTTCAATTGGTAGGAGCCCCTCATAGAAGTATTGTAGAAGTAACTCCTCCTTCATCTGATGTTGTGGGCAAGAAGCAACAAGTGATTTAAAACGTTCATAATATGTAGGAAAAGACTCACCTTCATCTTGCTAAATTCCACTTATCCTTTTACATAGAAGGATGATTTGAGAAGTTGGGAAAAACTTCTCCAGAAATGCCCTCTTCATACTCTCCCATGATGTGACGGTTCCGGGAGCTAATTCATACAACCAATATTTGGCTTTGTCCATTAAAGAGAATGGAAAAGCCTTCATCTTCAAAATACTTCCATCGACATTGATAGGAGTCATGCTTGAACACACCACTTCGAATTGTTTCAGATGCTTGTTCGAATCCTCCATGGACAACCCATGGTATTTTGGAATGTGGTGGAGCAAACTTGACTTCAACTCGAACTCTTCGGTCTTACCTTGGGCAGGCGTGGGATATTCGATACACAAAGGTGCGGCATTATCCAATCCTGAAACGGAAAGCTCCTTGAGTGTCCGGTTGTCCACGGCCATGCCTTGTGTTTCTTCAAAAATCAGATCCGTAGCCTCTTCTTCCTCTTCTAGGACTTGTTCTTCAAGCCCAGGTTCCGGGCTTGGTGGATTTGATTCGTGTTGATTCCTCTTTCGTCTCAAAGTCCTCTCGAAATCGCTGTCAAAGTCCAAGATATGCTAACGAATCGGTTGAGAACTCCGAGTCATAAACTAGTACCTAAAACAAGAAAAACAAAACAAGGTCAGAAACTTTAACAAAATAAAATAAACAGAAAGTAAACAATCCAAGGGATTTGCAAAGTTGCAAATCCCGGGCAACGGCACCAAAAATTTGATGCGAAATATATAAGCACACAAATTAAAACCCTCTTTTGACAATTGTAGTATATGTATAAGTAGGGATCGTTCTAAACCGGGGATTAGGAGGGATTGCTCAATCACTTGAAAACTGACTCAAAAACGTAAAACAAAGGTTAAAACACTAAACTAGACTCAAAGAATGCAAAACTAAACACTAAAACACTAAAACAAACCAAAAGACTCAAAACAGCAACAAAACACTCAAAACTGCCTTAAAAACACAATCTGGGCAGTTTTGAACACCTACACTAATTTGGACGAATTTGGGTTATAACTTGAATCAAAACACTTAGAAACACAAACTAAGACACTTTCTAACTAAATTGAAACACTAAAGTAAAGGGGGATTTAGTTTTGACGAAATTAAAACAAAGAAAACAAATTGTAATGAAAACAGATTGTAAAAACGAATTTGATGAAAATATGGATGGAATGCTAGCTAGAAGGTTCTTCTCCACACATGTCACACTTGCATACAAGATGATTTTCAGTTGGTCTTTCGATGAATCATGAAACTCAGCACCCTGATGCGATAATTATACGCACACAAATTAAACCCTCTTTTTGACAATTGTAGTAAGTATGTAAGTAGGGATCGTTCAGGACCGGGGATTAGGAGGGATTGTTAATCACTTGGATTTCACTCAAAAACGTAAAAACACAATATAAAACACTATACTAGACTCAAAGAATGCAAAACTAAACTTTAAAACACTAAAACAAATCAAAAGACTCAAAATAGCACAAACACACTCAAATCTGCCTAAAGACCACTTTCTGGGCAGTTTTGAGCACAAACCCAAATTTGGACGAAATTAAGTTGTAACTTGACTCAAGACTCTTAAAAACACAAACTAAATTGATTTCTAACTAATTTGACAATAAAGTAAAGGGGGATTTAGGGTTTGACGAAATTAAACTAAATGAACAAATTGCAATTAAAACAGAATGTAAATATGAAATTGATGAAATGGAATGAATGGATGCTAGCCAAGGGGTTCATCTCCACACATGTTACACTTGCATAATAAAAAGATTTCCAATTGCATTTCAATAAACCATGAATTCTCAACACCCCAAGTTAACCGTGATGCACTAATTAACCTTCAAATCTTCCTAACGTTATTGAATTGGATGATTGCATACGACAACCCAAAACATTCCCCACAAGTCCCCTACATGATTGCATAATAGAGATACAAGCAAGAATCATTACGCTCTATGAAAATTATAAGTGTTGACGAGGCATTCGTTACTATGATTGCATGAAACTTATGCCAAGAATTCGTTTAACGCGATTGTTTATAAGCAACCTCCACTACTTGTGAATATAAGTTCGTAACTATTAGGTGAAACTCACTTATATTCTAGCGTCATATTCATGCATGAAAATTAAGCGTGCACTCTCAATAAACATACATAAATAAGTTATCAATCAAACAGTTAAACAAATTGAATCCACAACTTATGAAACGCAATTAGAAGTAATCAAATCAAAATGCAAGCATAAACATATATTTCGAATCCCCCCCTAGCCAAGGGGGGTTTAGTTCCTCATACGTACAAAACAAAGAGAATTGAAATTAAACATTGAATTCAAAGGAAAAGAAACACCTAAACATTCCAACAACTCAAACTTGAATTGTATGAACGTTTAGGCCCGCTTTTCTTCCTCTTTGTTGTAGCACAAGGTCTAAGGTGAGTTTTTGGGATTATGGATGATGTAGAATGGACTGGGGTGGTAGGATAGGGAGTGGTGAATGGCTGAATTTCTGGTGGTGTTTGGATTAATAGGGAACTCACGGCACAAGTTGGTGTGTATGGATGATTTTCTGAAATGGAAGAGTGAATCCCTCTTGTGTGAAGTGTGTATGGTTTTTATAGGGAGATGAATGGATGGGAGAGGGAACATGACAGCTAGGTTAAGTGAATGCATGTGCAAAGCTGGAAATGAGATGCTGGAAAGTGGAGGGGGAGCCACGGCATGGGTTGTTTTTGTGTGAATGATGATGGGATGGGTGGATTTCTGGGATGGTGGATGCACGGCACAAGGGGAATATGAATGCAAGTGGCTAATTTAATTGAAGATGCATGTGGAATGGCTGCAATGATGAAGTGGACAACCTGGAATTGGTTGTAAAAAGCTGGAAAAGGGTATGAAAGTGCACGGCATTGTGTAGGAATGGGCTGGAATGTGTGGTGGATGAATGAGATTGCATGTGGCTTTATGGTTGAATGATTAAAGGGTGCATGTGGGTGAATGTGTGGCTGATTTGTGGTTTAATTAATGAAAGAATAAAGGGTGCATGTTTGAATGATTAAAGGGACATGTGGGTTGGAAATGATGAAGGAAATGCATGTGAGTGACAGCTAGATATGTTGATGAATGCATGTGGAATGAATGTATGAATGATGGCAGATTGTGTATGTGAATGATTAGGGTGAATGTGCATGTGCTTTGACAGCTAGGTTGAATAAATTAAAGGGAGTGCATGTGGCTTGGCTGAAATGAAAGGGAAATGCATGTGGAAATGCTGCTAGGTTGGAAATGAAATGCACGGCTAATGAGTGGTGTGAGTGGTGTTGTTGGTGTGTTGGAATTGATGGAATGCACGGCTAAGGATATAGGAAAGGTTTAAATGTCCTAAAACTAAAGGGAACAAGGTTCCAACACCTTGGTCTTCAATTAGGTCTTCAATTTCGTCCAACACTTTGGCTCCAAGCATAAGCTATCCATCCTTAGCCCAAAAGTGCTCCAAAAGTCTCCAAAATGCATCTTTTTGCTCCTTTAGCCCTTTGGACCTACAAACACACGAAAATAGCTTAAAGTACTAAAATTACTAAGTACTAGCAACATAAATGCAAGAAAACAAGCAAACTAAGGCGCATAAATATGCTCCTATCAAATTCCCCCACACTTAGCTTTTGCTAGTCCTCGAGCAAAACAAAACAAAAGAAACCAAAAACAAAACGACACTGAACAAGTAAAACACAACCTAAACCTTCCAACAATCGTCTCAGGGATTTCCAATGCACATGACAAGTTAAAAATCATTATTCCCACAGATTTTAGCCATCTTTACACTTAAGTACATTCTTAATCATAGTCACCACATACTAGTTCACAATTAAGCATTTAAAATACATTTCGAATGTAGTAACATGCCTTAGAGAATTTCCTCAATTCCTTACTAAAATGCACTCTATTTTCACACAGATTTTCTGACTACACACCCTACACTAGTTATATGTGAGAGATTGATGTAAACATGAAAGACTAGTATCTCACATATGTTATAACAAAGAAAGCATTTTCTGGATTTACGATAATGACATGAATATGATCTCATGAATGGAATGCTACTACTTAGAATGAGAACCAGTGATTCCATAAGCTCATATCAATTCCAAACTCCACATTATTGAACACATAACGATCAAGATAGAAGTCAAAGGGGTGTAACGGGGCTAGGGTATTGGCTAACAATGAAAGGTGAAGGATAAACAAACATTCTTAAAGCAATAGTGAGCAAAGTATTGAATTAGGCACTTAGAATTCCCTTTTGAATGAAAACTCAACTTTTGAACAAAAAGGGAGAACAAGCTCTTTTTTTTTTTTTTTTTTCTTTCTTTCTTTCTTTGTCCTTGTCTGTTTTTCTTTTTTTTCATATGTTTTTCACAATTATTTTCTTTTCTTTTGACTCTCAAAACATACATAAACACTTAAGAACAAAACATTCTCTCCCCCACACTCATTTTCTTTCATAATGTACTCAAAAGGAATTCATTTAAGTCATGCTCACTATCTTTTAAGAACAAGGGTGTGGACTGTCCTACACTAGGCTAGGTGAGGATAATGTGGGTAAACAAAGAATAAAGGCTAAACAAGGCTCAACGGGGTTAAAACTTACAACAAATACGAAATATGGGAAGTAAGGCTATTTGGCTATGGTGGCAACTACACAACTTCATCTTGATATATGTTATGCAATTCAATGTCATGCTTTGAATGAAACGGATATAAGTTCTAGCATTTAGTTCTATCATGATACAATTGCATTCTAAGTAGTAACCAAGCAAGGAATAATGAGATCATGCAACAACTTTAGAAAACAAAGAATCACAGATTATAACTCTCTAAAGAAGGTAATGGCTCGAGTCTCACAGGGTTGTAGCGTTTGTTTGAGTTCTTTCCTTCAAGCATGTTACAAAAACGAATTTTTCTTTTATGATTGCATGTGAAGTCATACATTATAACCATAACCAAGCATATACCAAGAGTAAATCAAACTTTTCTCTATGTTTATAACTCTTTTTAACAGTCATGCAATTACAAACCAAATCCTTATCATTGTGTTGGAAGGTACCCTAAGACACAAACACACAAAAACGACTCAAAACACTCTTTTTAGGCTTTTCAAAACATGTTTTTCAAATTTTTATGTGATTTTCAGAGTTATCAAAACAAAACATACTAAAACACTCTAAAACAACTTAAAAATACCTTAAAACAGCAAGGAACAACATTTGAAGTTATGGGTGATAAAATCCCACGAATTTGCATCAAATATACTTAGTTACCCGCCCACACTTAAATCACACATTGTCCTCAATGTTTTAAGCATAGATTTTCATAAAACATAAGTAAACACACAAACAGCATTTATACATACTAAACATGGCAGAATGTAACTAACAAAGAGAAGAGTTTAGGGACGCAAATCTGGAATTGGAGTGCTTTCTCGGTCTTCCTTTGTTGAATGCATGGGTTGATCTTGGTGATTCCACAGGCTTACTCTTGAACTGGGCTGGAGGATTCTTTTGGTCTCCTCCACTCGTTGATTTTCCTTTGTGGTACTCTTGAACTGGGCAGCAGGATTCTTTTGGTCTGCCCCGAAGGTCTGAGCTTCCTCCTTTTATCTGTTTCTTTGTTCCATCTTACTTGCTCCCCCTTGCAGAAGTGGTCTTTTCTCTGGAAGTGTATCAACCGTTGAAGATGACTACTCGAGAGCAACGCTAGGTAAGCAACCAGGGAATAGATTCCAGGCAGTCGGAACCAGATCGGAAGACTGACTCCAAGTGCCGGCTGATTGCTTCTTTCACTTTGCCATGCGAGTAAGAACAAGGACAAAGAAAAAGACAGGGAAAGAGCATGATATGAGATACTTTTGCTTTTGACCTTGATGATATGAGATACCTTTGCTTTTGAAGAAGCGGTGAATGAATCAGCACATGTATTTGTTGTGCTTGTCTCCACATGCTTCAATCTACCGTTTCCTCCTGGGTCATCTGTACTCCAGGCATCTGGTATCATCTTTGGGGAAGAAGAAAAAATTGAGTATTTCGAAAGGCTTTGCTGGGAGTGCGCCCTCATAGGAGAGGAAGAGTTGGGCATTATCTTCAGGTCTGCCTTGCCATAAAAGATGAAGGTCGACATATATAGGGATTTCCCAATAGCAAGTGGTGGTACTGTTCTTTTACCGTTGTCGACAAACGTTTTGATCCCGCAAATCCGGCTTTTTGAAATAGTGACGACTCTTCGATCTTTGAATGCGCCTCTTTGATTTCTAAGCAGGCGCCCCTTCGATTTCTGAACGACGCCCCTTCGCTTTCTGAACGACACGTAGTAGTGCGGATGTGGCTTTGTCAGAGATCTTTTGACAAAGTTGCCCGCGTTTTCTGAAAAGCAGAGAAAGCGTCGCCGAACTTTGCGCTTGTCGGCAAAAGTGTGTAGTTGCGATGATGGCCTCCACGTGTTTTCAACTTTGTCAGAGATCTTTTGACAAAGTTGCACACGTTTTCTGAAAAGCCGAGAGATCGTCGCCGAACTTTACGCAGGAAAATCCGGCTCTTCGAATCGGTGGTCGTGTTGCCTTGGCTTTTTATAGAGGTATCGATCACCACCAACATACACACTCTGAAGATTGCCTATTCTTGAAAATCGTCTCCGACCCTTTGAAAATTTACTCCATCCAACCCTTCTCTTTGAACACCTTTGAAAAATGACTAACTCATCGAACCTGTATTTAGATTTGAGTCTCAGCAGCGATCCGGTTGCGCCGCGTCAGGGTAAGGTATGGTGCCCGTCTTTCTTATCTTCTTATGGCCCTCTTACAGGTGAGGACTCTGTGATGACGGATGCAACAACAGCTACGATAGTAGCTCGGAACCTCCTCACTCCCAAAGATAGTCAGCTGCTTTCAGGACGGTCCGATGAGTTGGCCGTTCAAGAGTCCCTCGCTCTCAGTTAGAAAGTGTCTTAGTTTGTGTTTCTAAGTGTTTTGATTCATTTTATTACCCAATTTCGTCCAAAGTAGTCAAAGTGCTCAAAACTGCCCAGAAAGTGTTTTTAAGGCAGTTTTGAGTGTTTTGGGTGCTGTTTGAGTCATTTGGTTTGTTTTAGTGTTTTAAATGTTTAGTTTTGCATTCTTTGAGTCTAGTATATTGTGTTTTTACGTTTTTGAGTCAGTTTCCAAGTGATTTTGTAATCCCTCCTAATCCCCGGTTAAGAACGATCCCTACTTATACTTATACTACAATTGTCAAAAAGAGGGTTTAATTTGTGTGCGTATAATTCACGCATCAGAGCCCTGCACCAAAGAAATTAATTCATTAAGAGCTTGATTATAATCTATTGACAAACCTGAGTTTGGTTGGGCATATTGTATATGAGGTTGTGGTGGATGCATAGACGTTGAATAGAACTCCTCATAGGGCTGCCAATATCCTTCTTGTTGAATATGTTGAGGTTCCCACCATATAGAGTTTGAATGATCACTCCAATCTGAATTGTAAGTATTGGAAAACACGTTATTCCTTGATTGAAGATCAAATATATCAACGCTTTGCATTTGGGACCTTTCCATGAGCTGTGACAATAGAGAAGCATTATCAAGTGCCATGTTGTGCTTCTCTAGTACTTGAATTCAACAAACAAAACACAAATAAAAAAAACTAAAACTAAAATACATAACAGAAACGAACAATCCAAGGGATTAGCAAATTTGCTAATCCCCGGCAACGGCGCCAAAATTTGATGCGATAATTATACGCACACAAATTAAACCCTATTTTTGACAATTGTAGTAAGTATGTAAGTAGGGATCGTTCAGGACCGGGGATTAGGAGGGATTGTTAATCACTTGGATTTCACTCAAAAACGTAAAAACACAATATAAAACACTATACTAGACTCAAAGAATGCAAAACTAAACTTTAAAACACTAAAACAAATCAAAAGACTCAAAATAGCACAAACACACTCAAATCTGCCTAAAGACCACTTTCTGGGCAGTTTTGAGCACAAACCCAAATTTGGACGAAATTAAGTTGTAACTTGACTCAAGACTCTTAAAAACACAAACTAAATTGATTTCTAACTAATTTGACAATAAAGTAAAGGGGGATTTAGGGTTTGACGAAATTAAACTAAATGAACAAATTGCAATTAAAACAGAATGTCAATATGAAATTGATGAAATGGAATGAATGGATGCTAGCCAAGGGGTTCATCTCCACACATGTTACACTTGCATAATAAAAAGATTTCCAATTGCATTTCAATAAACCATGAATTCTCAACACCCCAAGTTAACCGTGATGCACTAATTAACCTTCAAATCTTCCTAACATTATTGAATTGGATGATTGCATACGACAACCCAAAACATTCCCCACAAGTCCCCTACATGATTGCATAATAGAGATACAAGCAAGAATCATTACGCTCTATGAAAATTGTAAGTGTTGACGAGGCATTCATTACTATGATTGCATGAAACTTATGCCAAGAATTTGTTTAACGCGATTGTTTATAAGCAACCTCCACTACTTGTGAATATAAGGTCATAACTATTAGGTGAAACTCACTTATATTCTAGCGTCAAATTCATGCATGAACATTAAGCGTGCACTCTTAATAAACATACACAAACAAGTTATCAATCAAACAGTTAAATGAATTGAATCAATCATTCATGAAATTCCAACCAAATGTAATCAATTCATATTGCAAGCATAAACATGGTTTTGAATCACCCCCTAGCTAACTAGGGGGATTTAGCCTCTCATATTCGCAAAAAGAGAAATACAATTGAATTTAAACATAAAGCACAAAGGAATGATTACACCTAAAACGCCCAACGAATCCACGTGAATTGATGCGCGTCGAAGCTCCTCTTTCCTCTTCTCCTTGCTGCGGCAGATTGGGTTTAAATGGTGTTGGTGGATGATTTGCGGGTTTAGGGATGGATTTATGGAGGTTGGGTGGTGCGGCAAGGTGGTGGAGTGATGGAGGAAGGTTGGTATGGTGGCTGGAAGGGTGGAGGAATGTTAGATGGTGGCTGCACTGGAATGGAAAAGGTGCAGCTGGAAAGAAATCTGGAATATGGTGCTGCGGCTGTTAGGGTGAATTATGGGATGCACGGCAATATTGGATGGTGAAAGAATGGGAAAAGTGATGAATAAAATATGGAATGGTGGCTGCGGCTAAAAGACAAAGAAAAATGGGATTTGCGGCTAGGTTCAAAATCAAAGGGTTAGGTTAGGAGGGGAAATAGGGTTTAAGTGAATGACAATGGACCTAAATACCCCCCTTGCACGGCAAGGGAAGGAAAGAAAAGCTTGGGCACGGCAAAGGGTTGTGTTTGGGCTAGGGCCTTCGTTTTGTGTCCTAAAGCGCCTACAAGGACTTCAAAGTGGCTAGAAAATATGGACGTTTAAGATTAGAAAAGGTTACCAAAACGGGAAACTTTGGGTTAACTTTCCTAAAGTAGGAAACCTTGTTTGAGTAGGATTCTTCGTTTTGGTAAGAATTCATCGTTGGAGTAGGAATTCGTCGTTTCTTCACGTCTTCAACTCATTCATTCCTCTTTCGCTCCAAAAGGCTCCAATTTGCATCTTCTTGCACACTTTAGCCTTATAATCTGAAAATACACAAAAGTGGCCTTAAACACTAAAACAACTAAGTAAACACAACGTAAATGCACGAGAACAAGCTAATTAAGTCGCATGAATATGCTCCTATCAGTGTGCTGATAGGAGCATATTCATGCGACTTAATTAGCTTGTTCTCGTGCATTTATGTTGTGTTTACTTATCTATTTTAGTGTTTAAGGCCACTTTTGTGTATTTTCAGATTATAAGGCCAAAGTGTGCAAGAAGATGCAAATTGGAGTCTTTTGGAGCGAAAGAGGAATGAATGAGTTGAAGACTTGAAGAAACAACGAATTCCTACTCCAACGATGAATTCTTACCAAAACGAGGAATCCTACTCAAACAAGGTTTCCTATTTTAGGAAAGTTAACCCTAAGTTTCCCGTTTTGGTAACCTTTCCTAATCTTAAACGTCCGTATTTTCTAGCCACTTTGAAGTCTTTGTAGGCGCTTTAGGACACAAAACGAAGGCCCTAGCCCAAATTCTAGCCCTTGCCGTGTGCTTTAGCCCAATTACACAACCCTTTGCCGTGCCCAAGCCTTTCTTTCCTTCCCTTGCCGTGCAAGGGGGGGTATTTAGGTCCATTGTCATTCACTTAAACCCTATTTCCCTCTCCTAACCTAACCCTAGCAATACCTTGCAGCCATCCCTTTTATTTTCTGATTTTATTTCCTAGTTCTAGAAGCTTTTAACTTAATTTTAATTAACCAAAATAAATTAGGATTTATTTTCTGAAACCCTACATATTTTATAACCCTAGCCGCACCCTTTATGCTCTATTATTCATTCTTTAACCTTGCAGCCGCATCTCCCATCCATCATCCATTTATTCATCAAACCATCTCAGCCATTCACCCTAATAACCCTAGTTCTACAACCTTGCAGCCGCACCTCTCACCCTAATTCATTCATACATTAATCAGCCACTATCATTCACATATTCACCCCCCAATCCGTGCATCATAGACCCCATTCCTTCAGATAGGCCGTAGCATCCATACACCCTAATTTCTCCCATTGCCGCAGCCACCTTTCCATCTCCCCCTCCATTCCAGCCACTTCCAAGCTTTGCCGCAGCCTCTCCACCACTCTCCACCACCTTACACACCTCCCTACACCACCCCATAACCTTGCCGCACCACCAACATCCTTAAATCCATCCCTAACCCAGAAAACCATCCAAAAACACAAGAAAACCTCTCTGCCGCAGCAAGGAGAAGAGGAAAGAGGAGCTTCGACGCGCGGAAATTCAAGTGGATTCATCGTGCGTTCTAGGTGTAATCCATCCTTTGTGCTTAATGTTTAAATTCAATTGTATTTCTCTTTTTGTGAACATGAGAGGCTAAATCCCCCTAGTTAGCTAGGGGGTGATTCGAAACCATGTTTATGCTTGCAATATGAATTGATTACTTTTGGTTGGAATTTCATGAATGTTGGATTCAATTCGTTTAACTGTTTGATTGATAACTTGTTTGTGTATGTTTATTAAGAGTGCACGCTTAATGTTCATGCATGAATTTGACGCTAGAATATAAGTGAGTTTCACCTAATAGTTATGAACTTATATTCACAAGTAGTGGAGGTTGCTTATAAACAATCGCGTTAAATGAATTCTTGGCACTAGTTTCATGCTCATCATAGTAACGAATGCCTCGTCAATACTTATAGTTTTCATGATGCTTAATGATCTTTGATTGTATCTTTATTGTGCTTTTCACGTAAAGGACTTTTGGAGAATGTTATGAATTGCGTTGCGCTAACCCATCCAATTCATTAACTTAAGGAGAACTTGACGGATAATTTAAGCGGACCTAATTAACCCGGGGTGTTGAGTTTCATAATTCATCGAAAGACCAACTGAAAATCAAAGTGTATGCAAGTGTGACATGTGTGGAGAAGAACCTTCTAGCTAGCATTCATCCATAATTTCATTCAATTCATCTTTAGAATCTGCCTTAATTTACAATCTGTGCATTTATTATATTTTCGTCAAAAACTCAATCCCCCTTTACTTTAGTGTCCAAATTAGTTAGAAAGTATCTTAGTTTGTGTTTATAAGTGTTTTGATTCAAGTTGTTACACAAATTCGTCCAAATTCACCAAAGTGCTCAAAACTGCCCAGAAAGTGATTTTAAGGCAGTTTTGAGTGTTTTGGGGCTGTTTTGAGTCTTTTGATTTGTTTGAGTGTTTTTATTGTTAGCTTTGCTTTCTTTGAGTTTAGTTTAGTGTTTCAAACTTTATTTTACGTTTTTGAGTCAGTTTCCAAGTGATTTTGCAATCCCTCCTAATCCCCGGTTAAGAACGATCCCTACTTATTCATATACTACAATTGTCACAAGAGGGTTTTAATTTGTGTGCTTACTTAGTTCGCATCAAATTTTTGGCGCCGTTGCCGGGGATTAGCAACTTTGCTAATCCCTTGGATTGTTTAATTTCTGTTTATTTATTTATTTTGTTAAAGTTTCTGATTTTGTTTTGTTTTCCTTGTTTTAGGTACTAGTGCATGACTCGAAGTTCTTAACCGATTCGTGAGGACATCTTAGATTTTGACAGTGACTTTGAGAGGACTTTGAGACGAAGGAAGAAGCATCACGAATCAAATCCGCCAAGCCCGGAACCTGAGCTTGAAGAACAAGTCCTAGAAGAGGAGGAACCCACGGCAGGGATCTTTGGGGAACCCACGGCAAGAGTAGTTGAAGAACCACAAGTTATGGCCGTGGACAACCGGACACTTAAGGAGCTTTCCGCTTCGGGATTAGCTAATGCAGCACCCTTGTGCATCCAATATCCCCCACCGGCCGAAGGGAAGACCGAGGAGTTTGAGTTGAAGTCAAGCTTGCTCCACCACATTCCGAAGTACCATGGGATGTCCATGGAGGATCCGAACAAGCATCTGAAGGAATTCGAGGTGGTGTGTTCAAGCATGACTCCCGTCAACGTAGACGGAAGTATTCTGAAGATGAAGGCTTTTCCATTCTCTTTAATGGACTGATAGGAGCATATTTATGCACCTTAGTTTAGCTTGTTCTTGTGCATTTAAAGTGTTTTTCCTTAGTAAAGTAGTCTTTTAAGCTAGTTTTATGTATTTTCAGGTTTTAAGGGCAAAGTATGCAAAAGGATGCATTTTGGAGCCTTTTGGAGCAAATTAGAGCTTGGAATGGACATCATATGCTTGGAGCCAAGAGGATGGACGAAATTGAAGACTTGAAGATGATGTTTCCTACTAGAGCAAGGTTTCCTAGTTGAAGTAGGAAAGCCCCTAATGGAAATGGGTTCCCTAGTTGAATTAGGATTCCTAGAAGAATGAAGATTCCTACTCAAACAAGGTTTCCTACTTGAAGTAGGAAAGTCAAAATCCAAATGGTTTCAAGAGAAGCAACAAAGAAGTTTTCCAAGTCCAAGAAGGAAAAGGAGTCCAAGATGAAGTAGGAATGATGAAGACAAGGTTTCCTAATCCTAATAGGCAAAGTTTCCAAGTACAATGAGGAGTCCTTATCCATTTAGGGCACCTTATCCATTTAGGACACCCTATCCTATCCTTGCCGTGGGTTTTATCCAATTCCCCTTAGTTTTAGGGCTTTCTAGAAGCCCTAAACATTATCCCTAAGCTTTGCCGCACCCTTATCCCTTTTTCCCTACAAATTTGGCACTTAAAGCATGATTTTAGGAACCTTATCTTATCTCCTACAAAGGTGGCGCCCAAACCCTTCTAGAAATCTGATTTCCCTTGCCTTGCAAGGCATTCTAGAAACCTTATCACATTATCCCATACCTGCCACACCTAGGAAGCATTATCCCTCTCTATTTCTGATTTCTAAGCCTATTTCCTAGTGGATTTGGGTTATTCAAGTCCATATCTGATTACCCTAGGGTTTTAAGTGCCTATAAATACTCATATTAACCCCTAGATCAGATCACCACCTCTCATACACATTCATCCATTCCATAAATTCGTCCAAACCTCTCCACACACTTGCCGCAGCCACCAAACACCCCTTTCCTTAGTTTTAGACCTTTGCCGCACCATCCCCTTCCCCTAAACACTACTACATCCCTCCATAACCATACATCCATACACCTAAGGCCCTAAAACCTGTCCCTAGACCCTTGCCGCACCAAGGAGGAGGAGAAGGAAGCTCGGAAGTTCATGCAATTCAAGTTCGCGTGGCTGGAATTTCTAGGTGTTTCTTTTCCTTTGAATTCAATGTTTAATTTCAATTCTCTTTGTTTTGTGCGTATGAGGAACTAAACCCCCTCTTGGCTAGGGGGGGATTCGAAACACATGTTTATGCTTGCAATATGATTTGATTACTTCTAATTGCGTTTCATAAGTTGTGAATTCAATTTACTTATCTATGTGAATTACATTGATTTGTGTGTGTTGGTTGAGAGTGCACGCTTAATTTTCATGCATAAATTGGATGCTAGGATATAAGGAAATTTCACCTAATCGTTATGGAATTATGTTCACAAGTAGTAAAGGTTGATGATCTCAATCGCGTTAAGTAAATTCTTGGCATAAGTTTCATGCAATCATAGTAACAAGTGCTTCGTCAATGCTTATGGTTTTCATAGAACTTAATGATTCTTGCTTGTATCTCTATTATGCAATCATGTAGGGGACTTGTGGGGAATGTTTTGGGTTGTCGTATGCAATCATCCAATTCAATAACGTTAGGAAAATCTGAGGGTTAATTAGTGCAATTCACGGTTAATCTGGGGCGTTGAGAATTCATGGTTTATTGAAAAGCAATTAGAAATCGATTTGTGTGCAAGTATAACATGTGTGGAGATGAACCCCTTAGCTAGCTTCCATCCCATTCATTAAATCCAAATTCGTTTTAAAATCTGTTCGTTTTACAAAGTTTAAGTTTTGTTTTTAAATTCGTCCAAAACCAATCTCCCTTTACTTTGTTGTGTCATAGTAGTTAGAAATCACTTTAGTTTGTGTTTTTAAGTGTCTTAGGTCAAGTTAACACCAATTTTCGTCCAAAGTTGTGTCTAGTGTTCAAAACTGCCCAGATTGTGTTTTTAAGGCAGTTTTGAGTGTTTTGGGGCTGTTTTGAGTCTTTTGGTTTGTTTTGGTGTTTTAAAGTTTAGTTTTGCATTCTTTGAGTCTAGTATAGTGTTTTATATTGTGTTATTACGTTTTTGAGTCAAATCCAAGTGATTAACAATCCCTCCTAATCCCCGATCCAGAACGATCCCTACTTACATTCTTCACTACAATTGATAAAAAGAGGGTTTAATTTGTGTGCGTATAATTCTCGCATCATGGACAAAGCCAAGGATTGGTTGTACGATTTAGCTCCCGGAACCGTTACATCGTGGGAGAGCATGAAGAGGGCCTTTCTGGAGAAGTTTTTCCCAACTTCTCGAATCATCCTTTTATGAAAAAGGATAAGTGGAATCCAACAAGAAGATGGTGAGTCTTTTCCTACGTACTATGAACGTTTTAAATCTCTTGTTGCTTCTTGTCCACAGCACCAGATGAAGGAGGAGTTGCTTCTGCAATACTTCTACGAGGGGCTTCTGCCAATTGAACGACAAATGCTTGACGCATCGGCGGGTGGAGCATTGGTGGACAAGACGCCCAGGGATGCCAAGGTCTTGATCGCTAATCGAGCATTGAACGCTCAACAGTATGAGGGAGTAGGCCAAAGAGGATCCCCACGGCAGCAAGTGCATGAGGTAAGTTCCGCACCCGACATTCATTCCCAGTTAGCTAATCTTACTTCCATTGTGTCTCAGATGGCCGAAGGCATGAGGATGCAAGGACCAGTTGTATACGGGGTGTGTTCTATCCAAGGACATGCGTCTGAGAAGTGCCCACAGCTCATAGAAAATGGTGGATGGGAAAGCGTCAACGCCATTGGATTTCAGGGCCAAAACCAACCACGGAACGATCATTACTCAAATACTTATAATCCAGGTTGGAGAGACCACCCGAACTTCAAATGGAGAGAGCCCCAACAACCACCACAACAAGGGGGCTTTAGGCAACAACCTCCGGGTTTCTTCACCAAGCCATTCGCACCCACACAAGCACCTCCACAATCTGACCAAACAAGTTCAGGTAACACTTTAGACAATGGTACACTTCTTAAGTTACTAACGAATTTGTCTCAGGGGCAAGAGAATCAGGCCAAAGCAATGCAGAATCAAGAAAAGAGGGTGGATCAATTGGAAAAACAAATTGGGCAGATAGCGGAGTTCGTAGGACAATTTCGTGACCAAGGCAAGCTCCCTAGCTCAACCATTCCAAATCCGAAGGGAGGTTTTGAAACTGCCAACGCAATTACCTTGAGAAGTGGCAAGGAAGTTGGAACCACCTGATGCGAGATTTATACGCACACAAATTAAACCCTCTTCTTGACAATTGTAGTATAGATATAAGTAGGGATCGTTCTTAACCGGGGATTAGGAGGGATTGCTAAACACTTGGAAACTGACTCAAAAACGTAAAATAAAGTTTAAAACACTAAACTAGACTCAAAGAATGCAAAACTAAACATTTAAAACACTAAAACAAACAAAAGGACTCAAAACAGCCCCAAAACACTCAAAACTGCCTTAAAAACACAATCTGGGCAGTTTTGAGCACTTTGGTGAATTTGGACGAATGTGTGTAATAAATTGAATCAAAACACTTATAAACACAAACTAAGACACTTTAACACTAAACTAGACTCAAAGAATGCAAAACTAAACACTTAAAACACTAAAACAAACCAAAAGACTCAAACAGCACCCAAAACACTCAAAACTGCCTTAAAAACACTTTCTGGGCAGTTTTGAGCACTTTGACTACTTTGGACGAAATTGGGTAATAAAATGAATCAAACCACTTAGAAACACAAACTAAGACACTTTCTAACTAAGTTGGACACTAAAGTAAGGGGGGATGAGTTTTTGACGAAATTAACTAAAATGCACAGATTGTAATTAAAAACAGATTGTAAAGATGAATGTGATGGAATTGAATGGATGGGATGGTTAGCTAAGGGGTTCATCTCCACACATGTTACACTTGCATAATAAAAAGATTTCCAATTGCATTTCAATAAACCATGAATTCTCAACACCCCAAGTTAACCGTGATGCACTAATTAACCTTCAAATCATCCTAACATTATTGAATTGGATGATTGCATACGACAACCCAAAACATTCCCCACAAGTCCCCTACATGATTGCATAATAGAGATACAAGCAAGAATCATTACGCTCTATGAAAATTATAAGTGTTGACAAGGCATTCGTTACTATGATTGCATGAAACTTATGCCAAGAATTCGTTTAACGCGATTGTTTATAAGCAACCTCCACTACTTGTGAATATCAGTTCGTAACTATTAGGTGAAACTCACTTATATTCTAGCGTCATATTCATGCATGAAAATTAAGCGTGTACTCTCAATAAACATACATAAATAAGTTATCAATCAAACAGTTAAACAAATTGAATCCACAACTTATGAAACGCAATTAGAAGTAATCAAATCAAAATGCAAGCATAAACATATATTTCGAATCCCCCCCTAGCCAAGTGATGCGAGAATTATACACACACAAATTAAACCCTCTTTTTATCAATTGTAGTAAGTATGTAAGTAGGGATCGTTCTTAACCGGGGATTAGGAGGGATTGCAAATCACTTGGAAACTGACTCAAAAACGTAAAAGAAAGTTTAAAACACTAAACTAGACTCAAAGAATGCGAGACTAAACGCTTAAAACACTAAAACAAACCAAAAGACTCAAACATCACCCAAAACACTCAAAACTGCCTTAAAAACACTTTCTGGGCAGTTTTGAGCACCTTGGTGAATTTGGACGAATTTGTGCAACAAATTGAATCAAAACACTTATAAACACAAACTAAGACACTTTCTAACTAATTTGGACAATACAAAGACTCAAGGGACTCAAAACAAGTTCAAAAGACTCAAAACTGCCTAAAAACACTAACTAGGCAGTTTCTGACCTTAAACCCAATTTTGGACGAATTTAAGATTATGGCTTGATTCAAAACATTTTAAAACATAAACCAAACAGATTCTAAGCACTAAAGAACAAGAAAGTAAAGGGGGGGTTTTGATTTGACGAAAATTGAAATAACAAAACAAGTTAATAAACTAGGCAGAATTGTAAAACGAATTCCTTGAAAACAAGATAATGGATGGATTAGTTAGAGGTCCATTCTCCACACAAGACACATTTGTATATGAATCGATTCTCCAATTGCTTTTCATTAACTATGATGCTCAACACCCCAAGTTAACCGTGATGCACTAATTAACTCTCAAATTTTCCTTATGTTATTGAATTGGATGATGCATGCGACAATTCAAATCATTCTCCAATGGTTCTCAACATGAATGCATAGAAGAGATACAATGAGAGATCATTATGCTCTATGAAAATTATAAGTGTTGACGAGGCAATTGTAACTATGAATGCATGATACTCTTGCCAAGAATTCAATTAACACGGTTGTGACTAGCAACCTTCACTACTCATGTTTATAAACTTGTGACGATTAGGTGAAACTCGTTTATAAACTAGCATCGAGTTTAAGCATGAAGACTAAGTATGCATCCCTAATCAACATACAAAAACAAGTTTTTAATGAACAAATAATTGAATTGCAATCACAACTTAACAAATCACAATTGGAAGAAATCAATTCATATTTCAAACATGTTCATGGCTTCAAACTTTCCCCTAACTAATTAGGGGTTTAGCCACTCATGATTACAACAAACTTAGAGAGTAATAACAAAGTAAACATTGAAAACAAGAATCGAAGTACACCTAAAAATTCCAACAACTCAATCTTGAATTGTATGAACGTTTAAGCCTCTTCTCCTCTAGTTGCTGCGGCACAAGGGGTTTTGGTGAGTTTTGGGGGTTATGGATGATGTAGAATGATGTGTTTAGGGTAGGGATGGATGTAGGGGAAGGCAAGGAGTGTTTTTGGGCAGAAAATATGAAGAATGGTGAAGTATGGCTGTGTTAGAGAGAGGGAATGAATTTCTGGCGTGAATGAATGTGTATGAGAGGTGGTGATCTGATCTAGGGGTTAATATGAGTATATATAGGCACTTAGGACCCTAGGGAAATCAGATATGGACTTGAATTAATTAATGGGAGAGCATGGGAGTGACAGCTGATAGGAGCATATTCATGCGACTTAAATGGCTTGTTCTCGTGCATTTACGTTATGTTTCATTAGTTATTTTAGTCCTTTATGCTTCTTTTGTGTGTTTTCAGGTTCTAAGGGCAAAGTATGCAAAATGGTGCATTTTGGTGCATTTTGGAGTAGTTTGGGGCGTTAAATGGATTGGATATACTTGAAGCCAAGTAGATGGACGAAATTGAAGACCAAAGGAGGCCCTTTGTACCAGAAATTCACACCAACACATCCCATTTCAGAATGCATTCCCTTCACAAATCAGCCACATGCACTTTGCCTTTCATCATTGCACCATAAATCAGCCACATGCACCCATAATCATTCATCCAACTTTGCACATGCATTCATCATCATAACCTAGCTGTCATTACCCTTTAATCACATGCATAAATCAGCCACATGCATCTCCCATCACCATTTCAGATTTCCACCAAGTTCCTAGCTGTCATATTCCCTCCTTTTCACCTATAAATAAGCATCCATTGCAGCCACAATTCATTCATTCCCATTCATACACAATTCATTCACCATTCACGCCAGAAATTCATCCCCTCTCTATAACACATCCATACTTCACCATTCTTCATATTTTCTGCCCAAAAAGAAGCCTTGAGGTCCCCTACATCCATCCCTATCCTAAACACATCATTCTACACCATCCATAACTCCCCATCCCTCCAAACCTATCCTTAGACCTTGTGCTACAACGAAGAGGAGGAGAAGAGTGCCTAAACGTTCATACAATTCAAGTTTGAGTTGTTGGAATGTTTAGGTGTTTCTTTTCCTCGATTCCAATGTTTAATTTCAATTCTCTTTGTTTTGTACGTATGAGGAACTAAACCCCCCCTTGGCTAGGGGGGATTCGAAATATATGTTTATGCTTGCATTTTGATTTGATTACTTCTAATTGCGTTTCATAAGTTGTGGATTCAATTTGTTTAACTGTTTGATTGATAACTTATTTATGTATGTTTATTGAGAGTATACGCTTAATTTTCATGCATGAATATGACGCTAGAATATAAGTGAGTTTCACCTAATAGTTACGAACTTATATTCACAAGTAGTGGAGGTTGCTTATAAACAATCGCGTTAAACGAATTCTTGGCATAAGTTTCATGCAATCATAGTAACGAATGCCTCGTCAACACTTATAATTTTCATAGAGCGTAATGATTCTTGCTTGTATCTCTATTATGCAATCATGTAGGGGACTTGTGGGGAATGTTTTGGGTTGTCGTATGCAATCATCCAATTCAATAACGTTAGGAAGATTTGAAGGTTAATTAGTGCATCACGGTTAACTTGGGGTGTTGAGAATTCATGGTTTATTGAAATGCAATTGGAAATCTTTTTATTATGCAAGTGTAACATGTGTGGAGATGAACCCCTTAGCTAGCCATCCCATCCATTCAATTCCATCACATTCATACTTACAATCTGTTTTAATTAGAATCTGTGCAATTAGTTTAATTTCGTCCAAAACTCAATCCCCCCTTGCTTTAGTGTCCAACTTAGTTAGAAAGTGTCTTAGTTTGTGTTTCTAAGTGTTTTGATTCATTTTATTACCCAATTTCGTCCAAAGTAGTCAAAGTGCTCAAAACTGCCCAGAAAGTGTTTTTAAGGCAGTTTTGAGTGTTTTGGGTGCTGTTTGAGTCTTTTGGTTTGTTTTAGTGTTTTAAGTGTTTAGTTTTGCATTCTTTGAGTCTAGTTTAGTGTTAAAGTGTCTTAGTTTGTGTTTATAAGTGTTTTGATTCAATTTATTACACACATTCGTCCAAATTCACCAAAGTGCTCAAAACTGCCCAGATTGTGTTTTTAAGGCAGTTTTGAGTGTTTTGGGGCTGTTTTGAGTCCTTTGGTTTGTTTTAGTGTTTTAAATGTTTAGTTTTGCATTCTTTGAGTCTAGTTTAGTGTTTTAAACTTTATTTTACGTTTTTGAGTCAGTTTCCAAGTGATTTTGCAATCCCTCCTAATCCCCGGTTAAGAACGATCCCTACTTATACTTATACTACAATTGATAAAAAGAGGGTTTAATTTGTGTGCGTATAATTCTCGCATCAAATTTTGGCGCCGTTGCCGGGGATTAGCAACTTTGCTAATCTCTTGGATTGTTTTATTTTCGTTTGTGTGTATATATTTTTAGTTTTATTTTGTTGATTTTAGAAGCACAACATGGCACTTGATAATGCTTATCTTTTGTCACAGCTCATGGAAAGGTCCCAAATGCAAAACGTTGATATAGTTGATCTTCAATCAAGGAATAACGTGTTTTCCAATACTTACAATTCGGATTGGAGTGATCATTCAACTTCTATGTGGTGGGAACCTCAAAATATTCAACAAGAAAGATATTGGGAGCCACCTCATATTCAATATGCCCAACCAAACTCAAATTCGTCAATAGATTATAATCAAATTCTTAATGAATTAAACTCTTTGGTGCAGGGTTCACAAAATCAAGCTAAGGAGACTCACCAAGAAACATATTGGCAACCATATGAGGATTCATATGCACCACCACAACCTTCCCCTCAATCTTCACATCCAAATTCAGGTATATCAAATTATTATAAGGAAGTTATTCAACAACTGAATTCTGTGGAGCAGGGCAGGGAAGCTCAACCATTTCAACAAGACGCATTTTGGCGACCAATTGAGGATTTCTATCAAGCAAAAAAGTTGGCTGAGTGGAACAGTCAATTTAGGCAGAATGCAGAATGCATGGAACAAATTCAAGAACAAATGGTTGAAGATGAGCCCATGGATGAATTGCTACTGCTCGAAGAGGAGGAGGATGCACAAGGCACGGCAAGGGAAGAACAACCCTTGCCGCAACCTCCCAATATTCCTACACCACCCCATTCAAGTAAGGTTGTTCCAAATTTAATTATTTCTAACTTTGTTCCCCCAAATGCACCCTTCCCTGGCAGGATCATGCAATCCATGAAAGATGAGGGGAAGAAAGACATCTTGGACACCTTTCCAACAATTCACGAGGAAAAAGTGGTTGAGGAGCATCTTGAATTCATCAAGGAGGAAATTGGAGTGGATCACACAGCCACAACCTTCAGAATGTCCAATCTGAATGAAAACATCCCTTGTGCATTTGTTGAATGTGCTGCGACTTTAGAGCCAATATTGCAGCCCATAGGTAAGCCACCAACTCAAATTCCAATTCCCACTTCAATTAATCGTGTGTTACATTCTTCATTGCAGGCACCTACTCAAATCCAATTTGGTGAAAGAGTTTACATGGAACTTAGGACAGATCTCTATTCCACTCCATACAAAGATCCAATTCTTGAATGTTTTGAGAAGCATTTCGTGGAGGATGTACTTAAGTTCTTATTGGAGCATGTAGGTAAGCCACCAACTCAAAATCCAAAGTCGTTTTTGACTAATATGTTGTTGATGTCAATGATTAGGGCACCCACTCTTGAAATTCAACCATTGCCGGAACATTTCAAGTATCATCATCCATTCAATGATCAACTCCATGCCGTGGGTTCCATTAAGGCATGATTGTGTTCTTCGTCCGGCTGCAAGACGTTAAAGAAAGCGCTACTTGGGAGGCAACCCAATACAGTGAATAAAACAAAGCTTTTTCATTAATTTTCGAGAAATTACAAATGTATCTAACAAATGGAGCTTCACAAAGGTTGTTTTTGTTTTTGTTTGCGTGAAGACCCACCACGAGGCAAAACTCTAGAAGCGGAAGTCATCGAAGCAGGAGGCATCGAAGTAGGAGGCATCGGAGCAAGAGGCATCGGAGCGAGAGGCATAGGAGCGGGAGGCATCGGATATAGAGCATTCCAGGCCCCAATACTTGGCGGAACGCTGGATGACCCAGGAAAAAGGTGCCCCTGGAAGAAAGACGCAAGCCGTTGACGGTCACTTTGCATCCGACCTTGAGATTCTTGCATCTCATCAAGCTTCCTCTTCATGCCCGACGAATAGTTATTGGCAAGCACATGCAAAGTTCTATTCTCGTACTTAAGTTGTTTGATCTCTTGTTTCAGGTTCTCCACCTCCGCCATCAAAGATTCAACCTGACGGGAGCGAGCAAGGAGGCGTTGGCCCATGTTGGACACAGAGCCTGCGCACTGAACGCTGAGAGCCAGGGACTCTTGAACGGCCAACTCATCGGACCGTCCTGAAAGCAGCTGACTATCTCTGGGAGTGAGGAGGTTCCGAGCTACTATCGTAGCTGTTGTGGCGTCCTGCATCACGGAGTCTTCACCTGTAAGAGGACCGTTAGAAGATAAGAAAGAAGGGCGCCATACGTTACCTTGACGCGGCACGCCCGTATCACTGCGGAGACTCAATTCTAAGCTAAGGTTCGATGGGTTTGCCATTTTTCAAAAGTGTTCAAAGAGAAGGGGTGGACGGAGTAAATTTTCAAAAGGGCCGGAGACGAGTATCAAGAATGGGAAATCTTCAGAGTGTGTAAGTTGGCAGTGATCGATAGCTCTATAAAAAGCCAAGGCAACGCGTCCACCGATTCAAAAAGCCGGAATTTGAGGCGTAAAGTTCGGCGACGCTCCCTCGGCTTTTTCAGAAAACGCGTTCGACACGTGGAGGCCACCATCACAACTACACGTCTTTAGCCGACAAGCGCAAAGTTCGGCGACGCTTTCTCTGCTTTTCAGAAAGCGCCTGCTCAGAAATCGAAGAGGCGTCTTCAAAGATCGAAGAGTCGTCACTATTTCAAAAAGCTGGATTTGCAGGATCAAAACGTTTGTCGACAAGGGTAAAAGAACAGTACCACCACTTGCTATTGGGAAATCCCTATATTTGTCGACTTTCATCTTTTATGGCAAGGCAAACCTGAAGAAAATGCCCGACTCTTCCTCACCTCTGAGGGCGCACTCCCAGCAAAGCCTTTCGAAACACTCAATTCTTTCTTCTTCCCCAAAGATGATACCAGATGCCTGGAGTACAGATGACCCAGGAGGAAGCAGCACAACAAATACATGTGCTGATTCATTCACCGCTTCTTCAAAAGCAAAGGTATCTCATATCATCAAGGTCAAAAGCAAAGGTATCTCATATCATGCTCTTTCCCTGTCTTTTCCTTTGTCTTTGTTATTACTTGCATGGCAAAGTGAAAGAAGCAATCAGCCGGCACTTGGAGTCTATCTAGACTCTATTCCCTGGTTGCTTACCTAGCTTTGCTGAGCTATCCTCTAACCCTCTTCAATACGAATTGGAGAGATTGAACAAAGAAACAGATAAGAGAATGAAGCTCAGACCTTCGGGGGAGACCAAAGGAAGCCTGCTGCCCAGTTCAAGAGTAGCACAAAGGAAAATCAACGATGGGAGCAGCGCAGTTCAAGAGTAAGCCTGTGGAATCACAAAGATCCAAGCCTCAATGCAATTACCAAGGAGAAGATGGAATTTACACTATATAACCAGATTTGCGTCTCTAAACTCTTCTCTTTGTTAACTACATTCTGCCATGTTTAGTATGTTTAGTTGCTTTTTGTGTGTTTACTTATGTTTTGTGTGAATCTATGCTTAAAACATTGAGGACAATGTTTGATTTAAGTGTGGGGGGGTAACTAAGTATATTTGATGCAAATTCGTGGGATTTTATCACCCATAACTTCAAATGTTGTTCCTTGCTGTTTTAAGGTGTTTTTAAGATGTTTTAGAGTGTTTTAGTATGTTTTGTTTTATAACTCCGAAAATCACATAAAAATTTGAAAAACATGTTTTGAAAAGCCTAAAAAGAGTGTTTTAAGTCGTTTTTGTGTGTTTGTGTCTTAGGATACCTTCCAACACAATGATAAGGATTTGGTTTGTAATTGCATGACTGTTAAAAAGAGTTATAAACATAGAGAAAAGTTTGATTTACTCTTGGTATATGCTTGGTTATGGTTATAATGTATGACTTCACATGCAATCATAAAAGAAAAATTCGTTTTTGTAACATGCTTGAAGGAAGGAACTCAAACAAACGCTACAACCCTGTGAGACTCGAGCCATTACCTTCTTTGGAGAGTTATAATCTGTGATTCTTTGTTTTCTAAAGTTGTTGCATGATCTCATTATTCCTTGCTTGGTTGCTACTTAGAATGCAATTATATCATGATAGAGCTAAATGCTAGAACTTATATCCGTTTCATTCAAAGCATGACATTGAATTGCATAACACATATCAAGATGAAGTTGTGTAACCACCACCATAGCCAAATAGCCTTACTTCCCATATTTCATATATGTTGTAAGTTTTAACCCCGTTGAGCCTTGTTTAGCCTTTATTCTTTGTTTACCCACATTTTCCTCACCTAGCCTAGAGTAGGACTTTCCTATACCCTTGTTCTTAAAGTATAGTGAGCATGACTTAAATGAATTCCTTTTGAGTTACATTATGCAAGAAAATGAGTGTGGGGGAGTAAAAGTTTGTTCTTACGTTTATATGTATGTTTTGAGATTCAAAAAAAAAAAAAAAAGAAAAGAAGAAGAAAAAAAAAAAAAAAAAAAAAAAAAAAAAAAGAGTGAAAATAAGTTAGAATGAACTCACGAGCGTTGATGGTTGAAGAAAGGGTCCAAAAAGTTGAATATGGCCCTAAGTTTTGTGTGATTTTCCCTTGGGTGTTCAAAGTTGACTTCTGCGTTCTTAAGGGAATTCTAAGTGCCTAATTCAATACTTTGCTCACTATTGCTTTAAGAATGTTTGTTTATCCTTCACCTTTCATTGTTAGCCAATACCCTAGCCCCGTTACAACCCTTTGACTTCTATCTTGAGTGTTATGTGTTTCAAAATGTGGAGTTTGGAATTGATATGAGCTTATGGAGTCACTGATTCTCGCGTCTAAGTAGTAGCATTCCATTCATGAGATCATATCTAAACATGCTTATTAACTCCAGAAATTGCTCTCTTTGTGATATATATATGTGAGTGTTCGTTTTCATTAATCTTCTCACAAATGACTAGATTAGGGTGTGTAGTTAGAAAATCTGAGTGAAAATCGAGTGCATATCTTGTAAGGAATTGAGCAAATTCTCTAAGGCATGTTACTACATTCAAAACATGGTTTTAAATGCTTAATTGTGAAATAGTATGTGGTGACTATGATTAAGAATGTACTTAAGTGTGAAGATGACTAAAATCTGTGAGAATGATGATTTTTAACATGTCATGTGCATTGGAAATCCCTGAGACGATTGTTGGAAGGTTTAGGTTGTGTTTTACTTGTTTTGTTTCGTTTCGTTTTGTTTTGTTTTTCTTTCTGTTTTGCTCGAGGACTAGCAAAAGATAAGTGTGGGGGTATTTGATAGGAGCATATTCATGCGACTTAAATGGCTTGTTCTCGTGCATTTACGTTATGTTTCATTAGTTATTTTAGTCCTTTATGCTTCTTTTGTGTGTTTTCAGGTTCTAAGGGCAAAGTATGCAAAATGGTGCATTTTGGTGCATTTTGGAGTAGTTTGGGGCGTTAAATGGATTGGATATACTTGAAGCCAAGTAGATGGACGAAATTGAAGACCAAAGGAGGCCCTTTGTACCAGAAATTCACACCAACACATCCCATTTCAGAATGCATTCCCTTCACAAATCAGCCACATGCACTTTGCCTTTCATCATTGCACCATAAATCAGCCACATGCACCCATAATCATTCATCCAACTTTGCACATGCATTCATCATCATAACCTAGCTGTCATTACCCTTTAATCACATGCATAAATCAGCCACATGCATCTCCCATCACCATTTCAGATTTCCACCAAGTTCCTAGCTGTCATATTCCCTCCTTTTCACCTATAAATAAGCATCCATTGCAGCCACAATTCATTCATTCCCATTCATACACAATTCATTCACCATTCACGCCAGAAATTCATCCCCTCTCTATAACACATCCATACTTCACCATTCTTCATATTTTCTGCCCAAAAAGAAGCCTTGAGGTCCCCTACATCCATCCCTATCCTAAACACATCATTCTACACCATCCATAACTCCCCATCCCTCCAAACCTATCCTTAGACCTTGTGCTACAACGAAGAGGAGGAGAAGAGTGCCTAAACGTTCATACAATTCAAGTTTGAGTTGTTGGAATGTTTAGGTGTTTCTTTTCCTCGATTCCAATGTTTAATTTCAATTCTCTTTGTTTTGTACGTATGAGGAACTAAACCCCCCCTTGGCTAGGGGGGATTCGAAATATATGTTTATGCTTGCATTTTGATTTGATTACTTCTAATTGCGTTTCATAAGTTGTGGATTCAATTTGTTTAACTGTTTGATTGATAACTTATTTATGTATGTTTATTGAGAGTATACGCTTAATTTTCATGCATGAATATGACGCTAGAATATAAGTGAGTTTCACCTAATAGTTACGAACTTATATTCACAAGTAGTGGAGGTTGCTTATAAACAATCGCGTTAAACGAATTCTTGGCATAAGTTTCATGCAATCATAGTAACGAATGCCTCGTCAACACTTATAATTTTCATAGAGCGTAATGATTCTTGCTTGTATCTCTATTATGCAATCATGTAGGGGACTTGTGGGGAATGTTTTGGGTTGTCGTATGCAATCATCCAATTCAATAACGTTAGGAAGATTTGAAGGTTAATTAGTGCATCACGGTTAACTTGGGGTGTTGAGAATTCATGGTTTATTGAAATGCAATTGGAAATCTTTTTATTATGCAAGTGTAACATGTGTGGAGATGAACCCCTTAGCTAGCCATCCCATCCATTCAATTCCATCACATTCATACTTACAATCTGTTTTAATTAGAATCTGTGCAATTAGTTTAATTTCGTCCAAAACTCAATCCCCCCTTGCTTTAGTGTCCAACTTAGTTAGAAAGTGTCTTAGTTTGTGTTTCTAAGTGTTTTGATTCATTTTATTACCCAATTTCGTCCAAAGTAGTCAAAGTGCTCAAAACTGCCCAGAAAGTGTTTTTAAGGCAGTTTTGAGTGTTTTGGGTGCTGTTTGAGTCTTTTGGTTTGTTTTAGTGTTTTAAGTGTTTAGTTTTGCATTCTTTGAGTCTAGTTTAGTGTTAAAGTGTCTTAGTTTGTGTTTATAAGTGTTTTGATTCAATTTATTACACACATTCGTCCAAATTCACCAAAGTGCTCAAAACTGCCCAGATTGTGTTTTTAAGGCAGTTTTGAGTGTTTTGGGGCTGTTTTGAGTCCTTTGGTTTGTTTTAGTGTTTTAAATGTTTAGTTTTGCATTCTTTGAGTCTAGTTTAGTGTTTTAAACTTTATTTTACGTTTTTGAGTCAGTTTCCAAGTGATTTTGCAATCCCTCCTAATCCCCGGTTAAGAACGATCCCTACTTATACTTATACTACAATTGATAAAAAGAGGGTTTAATTTGTGTGCGTATAATTCTCGCATCAACAGCTAGGGTGAATGATTAAAGGCAAAGTGCATGTGGCTGATTTGTGGTATAATGATGAAAGGCAAAGTGCATGTGGCTGATTTGTGGTGCAATGATGAAAGGATGGAAGTGCATGTGGCTGCAATGGATTAAAGGATGGGAGTGCATGTGGCTGCAATGGATTAAAGGATGGAAGTGCATGTGGCTGCAATGTAGCCTTCTAGAAATCATGTTTTTAGGCCCCCTTGCAACTCCCTAACTGAATTCAAGCCTTTCAAATTCGTCCATCCTCATGCCTCCATGCTTGCACTATCCAATCTTGGCCCAAAAATGCTCTAGAATGCTCCAAATTGCTTCTTTTTGCATACTTTGACACTAAAACCTGAAATTGCACGAAAATAACTTTAAACACTATAGTTAACATAGTTTAGCTAATTAAATGCAAGAAAACAAGCTAACTAAGTCGTATAAATATGCTCCTATCAAATTCCCCCACACTTAGCTTTTGCTAGTCCTCGAGCAAAACAAAACAAACAAAACATAACGAAACGAAACAAAACAAACAAAAGACAATCTAAACCTTCCAACGTTGCCTCTGGGATTTCCAATGCACATGACATGTTAAAATTCGTTATCTCCACAGATTTTAGTCATCTTCACACTTAAGTACATTCTTACTCAAAGTCACCACATACTAGTTCACAATTAGGCATTTAAAACCATGTTTTGAATGTAGTAACATGCTTTTAGAGAATTTGCTCAATTCCTTACAAGATATGCACTCAATTTTCACTCAGATTTTCTAACTACACACCCTAATCTAGTTATATGTGAGAAGATTGATGTAAACATGGAAACGAATACTCACATATATGTATCACAAAGGAAGCAATTTCTGGAGTTAATAAGCATGTTTAGATATGATCTCATGAATGGAATGCTACTACTTAGATGCGAGAACCAGTGATACCATATGCTCATACCAAGTTCAAACTCCACAAATTGAAACACATAACACTCAAGATTGAAGTCACGGGTTGTAGCGGGGCTTGGGGTGTTTGGCTAACAAAGAAGTGATATGGAAAACAAAGGTTCTTAAAGAAATAGTGAGCAAAGCATTTAAATCAACTTAGAATTCACTTTTGAATGCACACTCAACTTTTGAACAAAAGAGGAGAATTTAGACATTTTAGGGCTAGATTTGGTGTTTTGGACCCTTTCTTCAACATTCAACACTTAATCACTTATTCTTTCATCTTTTCAATCTCTTTTTCCTTTCTTTCTTTCTTTTCTTTTCTGTTTTTCTTTTTCATACGTTTTTCACACTTTTTCTTTTCTTTTGAATCTCAAAACATACATATTAACTTAAGAACAAACATTCCTTCCCCCCACACTCATTTTCTTGCATAATGTAACTCAAAAGGAATTCATTTAAGTTATGCTCACTATCTTTTAAGAACAAGGGTGTGGACTGTCCTAAACTAGGCTAGGTGAGGATAATGTGGGTTAACAAAGAATAAAGGCTAAACAAGGCTCAACGGGGTTAACTTAGACATGTAATGAAGTAGGATGCACGGCAATTTGGCTTTGGTGGTGGTCACTACACAACTTCTTCTTGAATATGTGTTATGCAAATCAATAACATGCTTTGAATGAAATGGGCATGAGTTCTAGCATTTGGAACTATATGATGAAACGCCTTCTAAGTAGCAACCAAGCAAAGAATAATGAGACCATGCAACGACTTTAGAAAACAATAATGCACAGATTTTAACTCTCCAAATAACGTTTAGGCTCAAGTCTCACAAGGTTGTAGCGTTTGTTTGAGTTCCTTCCTTCAAGCATGTTACAAAAACGAATTTTTTTTTTTCTTTCTTTTATGATTGCATGTGAAGTCATACATTATAACCATAACCAAGCATATACCAAGAGTAAATCAAACTTTTCTCCATGTTTATAACTCTTTTTAACAGTCATGCAATTACAAACCAAATCCTCATCATTGTGTTGGAAGGTACCCTAAGACACAAACACACAAAAACGACTCAAAACAATCTTTTTAGGCTTTTCAAAACATCTTTTTCAAATTTTTATGTGATTTTCGGAGTTATGAGACAAATCACACTAAAACACTCTAAAACAGCTTAAAAACACTTTAAAACAGCAAGGAACAACACTTGAAGTTATGGGTGATAAAATCCCACGAATTTGCATCAAATATCCTTAGTTACCCCCCCACACTTAAATCAAACATTGTCCTCAATGTTTTAAACATAACTTCACACAAAACACCATTAAACACACAAACAGCAACCAAACAACATAATAGGGCAGATGAGAAACAATAACAAAGAGACGGGTTTTAGAAACGCAAATCTGGAATTTGGGGGATTCCTTGAGCTTCCTTTGTTGAATAGATGGGTTGCCTCCCATATAGCGCTTGCTTTAACGTCGTGCAGCCGGACGAACACCTCCATCAAGCTTCAAGGGAGGCCATGGCATGGAGGGGTGTTTCCTCCACAACTTGCTCCTCAAACAAAGTGTAATACGGCTTCAACCTATGCCCATTGACCTTGAACTCTTGGCCACTCTTTAAGCTTTGGACTTGGACTGCACCATGAGGAAAAACATTAGTAACAACAAGAGGTCCAATCCACTTAGAACGTAACTTACCAGGGAATAACCGAAGTCTTGAATCAAAAAGCAACACTTTCTGCCCCTTGGAGAATGTTTTGGTACGAAGCATCTTATCATGATAAGCCTTTGTCTTGTCCTTGTAGATTCGAGCATTCTCGTAAGCCTCGTTCCTAATCTCCTCAAGTTCATCTAATTGGAGCTTCCTATGAACTCCAGCAGCGTCTATGTCCATATTGAAGGTTTTCACAGCCCAATGCGCCTTGTGCTCTAGCTCAACGGGCAAATGACATGGCTTACCATATATAAGCCGAAAAGGTGACATGCCAAGGGGAGTTTTGTAAGCCGTACGATAGGCCCACAATGCATCGTCTAAGCGCAAACTCCAATCTCTTCTTGAGGGTCCCACGGTTTTCTCTAGGACTTGTTTGATCTCCCTATTTGAAACCTCCGCTTGCCCATTGGTTTGAGGGTGATAAGGTGTTGAAACCTTATGCGTAACGTTGTACTTCTTGAGCAAAGCTTCAATGGTACGGTTGCAAAAGTGAGAACCCCCATCACTGATTAAAACTCGTGGCATCCCAAACCTAGCAAAAATATTAGATTTCACAAAATCTGCAACAACCTTAGAATCGTTAGTACGGGTGGCTTTGGCCTCCACCCATTTGGAAACATAATCGACAGCTAGCAAGATGTAAGTGAAACCAAAAGAAGGAGGAAAGGGGCCCATGAAATCAATACCCCAAGCATAAAAAATTTCCACAAATGAGAGAGATTGCTGCGGCATTTGGTCCTTAGGCCCTATGTTACCCGTTCTTTGACACTTATCACATGTTAAACAAAACATTTTAGCATCTTTAAAGAGATTAGGCCAATAAAATCCAGATTGTAACACCTTTAGGGCTGTCCTTTGGGTGCCAAAATGTCCCCCACATGCATAAGTATGGCAGAATGTAAGAATGGAATTAAAATCAGATTCGGGCACACATCTACGCACAATCTGATCTGGGCAGAATTTCCATAAATATGGATCATCCCAAACATAAAAACGTGCATCATGAACAAGTTTATCACGTTGGAATTTGTTTAGGGTACTAGGAACTTGCTTAGACACCAAGAAATTGACCAAATCGGCATACCAAGGGGTTCTTACCTCAATGGACAGAAGTTGTTCATCCGGGAATGTCTCTACGATGGGAACGGGCTCTTCCTCACGCACCATTCTACTTAGGTGGTCAGCCACTACGTTTTCACACCCTTTCTTGTCTCGAATTTCAAGATCGAACTCTTGAAGTAGGAGCATCCATCGAATGAGTCTTGGCTTGGCCTCCTTTTTTGTGAAAAGTGATGCGAGAATTATACGCACACAAATTAAACCCTCTTTTTGTCAATTGTAGTATAAGTATAAGTAGGGATCGTTCTGGACCGGGGATTAGGAGGGATTGTTAATCTCTTGGAAACTGACTCAAAAACGTAAAAACAAGATAAAACACTAAACTAGACTCAAAGAATGTGAAACTAAACGTTAAAACACTAAGACAAACCAAAAGACTCAAAATGCTTTAAAAACACAAACTAAAATGATTTCTAACTAAATTGAACAATAAAGTAAAGGGGGATTGGATTTGGACGACTTTAAACTAAAAATGGAAACTTGGAAACAAAACAAATTGTAAATATGGATTTGACGGAAATGAATGGATGGAAAGCTAGCTAAGGGGTTCATCTCCACAAATGTTATACTTGCATACAAAACGATGTCTAATTGCTTTTCAATAAACCATGAATTCTCAACGCCCCGGGTTAATTAGGTCCGCTTAAATTAACCGTCAAGTTTTCCTTAAGTTAATGAATTGGATGATTGCATACGACAATCCAAAGCATTCCTCACAAGTTCCCTACATGAATTGCATAATAGAGATACAAGCAAGAATCATTAAGCATCATGAAAACTATAAGTGTTGATGAGGCATTCGTTACTATGATTGCATGAAACTTATGCCAAGAATATGTTTAACACAATTGTTTATAAGCAACCTCCACTACTTGTGAATATAAGTTCATAACTATTACGTGAAACTCACTTATATTCTAGCGTCAAATTCATGCATGAAAATTAAGCGTTCATTCTTAATAAACATACATAAATAGGTTATCAATCAAACAGTTAAACAAATTGAATTCACAACTTATGAAACGTAATTAAAAGTAATCAAATCATATTACAAACATAAACATAGTTTCGAATCACCCCCTAGCTAAAGGGGGTTTATTTCCTCATACGTACAAAACAAAGAGAATTGAAATTAAACATTGAAATCAAAGAAACGCCTAAACATTCCAACAACTCAATCTTGAATTGTATGAACGTTTAGGCCCTCTTATCTTCCTCTTTATTGTAGCATAAGGTCTAGGGATAGTTGGTTGGGGGGATGGAAGTGTTGGGAAATTATGGAAATGGATGAGGAGTGGTGGAAATGGAAGATGGTTTTTGGATTCTAAGGGAGACTCACGGCTAAGGAAGGTGGATGTGTTTGTGGTGTTGTGTTGTGTTGTGAATGAGATGATTTTTGAATGAATGAATGCAAGGGTATTTATAGGAGGAGTGGAGATGTATATGGCTATTTGTTTAAGGTGTTTGTGGTTGCAATGATGAAGAATTGCATGTGGAAATAAAAGGGAAAATGTGGTGAAATGATGAAGTAGGAAGGTGGAAATGCATGTGAGATGTTGGAAAGGAAATGGGAATATGAGTAGGCCATGGCATGGGAGTTGTTTTGTTGGTGTAAATGTGCCATGGTTGCAATGATGAAGAATAAAGGGTGCATGTGGGGTGGAATTGAATGAATGCAAAGTGAATGAATAATGAAATGAGTTAAAGAGGGAGAATGTGGTGAAATGATGAAGTAGGAAGGTGGAAATGCATGTGACTTGTTTGTGGAATAAAGAATGAATGGTGGAATGATGAAGAGTTGCATAAAGAATGCATGTAGGGTTAGCTAGGTTGGCTTTGTTTGGGTGCATGTGTGTTAATGGTGGTTTTGCATGTGAATTGATGGATTGTTTTTGATGGAATGGATGGTTCTTTGCATGGCTTTTGAAGTGATTGTGGGCTTTGGAATTGGAAGGAAATGCATGGCCTTGGGGTTGGTTTAAGAGAGAATGGGCTAGGCCCTTTGTTTTATGTCCAAAATGAATACAAGGCCTTCAAATTCGTCCAACACTTTGGCTCCAATCATATGCTATCCATTCCAAGCCCAATTTTGCTCCAAAATGCTCCAAAATGCATCTTTTTGCTTCCTTAGCCATATGAACCTAAAAACACACGAAAATGGCTTAAACTACTAAAACAACTATGAATTAACAACATAGATGCACGAAAACAAGCTAAGTAAGTCGCCTAAATATGCTCCTATCAAACTCCCCCACACTTATCTTTTGCTAGTCCTCGAGCAAAACAGAATAAAAACAAATAAACAAAACGACACTAAACACGTAAAACACAACCTACACCTTCCAACAATCGTTTCAGGGATTTCCAATGCACATGACAAGTTAAAAATTATTATTCCCACAGAATTTAGCCATCTTTACCCTTAAGTACATTCTTAATCATAGTCACCACATACTAGTTCACAATTAAGCATTTAAAACCATGTTTTGAATGTAGTAACATGCCTTAGAGAATTTGCTCAATTCCTTACAAGATATGCACTCAATTTTCACTCAGATTTTCTAACTACACACCCTAATCTAGTCATATGTGAGAAGATTGATGTAAACGTGAAAACGAACACTCACATATATGTATCACAAAGAACGCAATTTTTGGAGTTAATAAGCATGTTTAGATTATGATCTCATGAATGGAATGCTACTACTTAGACACGAGAACCAGTGACACCATATGCTCATACCAAATTCAAACTCCACAATTGAAATACATAACACTCAAGATTGAAGTCACGGGTTGTAATGGGGCTTGGGGCGTGTGGATAACAAAGAAGGGATATGGAAAACAAAGGTTCTTAAAGAAATAGTGAGCAAGGCAATTGAATCAACTTAGAATTTTCTTTTGAATGAAAACTCAACTTTGGAACAAAAAGGGAGACAATTTAGGGCCAGAATTGGTGTTTTGAGCCCTTACTTCAATCACTCATTCTTTCATTTTTTTCAAGCTCTTTTTTCTTTCTTTCTTTTCTTTTCTGTTTTTCTTTTCTTTTGAAACTCAAAACATACTTAAGAACAAGCATTCCTTCTCCCACACTCATTTTCTTGCATAATGTAACTCAAAAGGAATTCATTTAAGTCATGCTCACTATCTTCTAAGAACAAAGGTGTGGATTGTCCTAAACTAGGCTAGGTGAGGATAATGTGGGTTGACAAAGAATAAAGGCTAAACAAAGCTCAACGGGGGTAAAACTTACAACATATACGAAATATGGGAAGTGAGGCTATTTGGCTATGGTGGCAACTACACAACTTCATCTTGGTATATGTTATGCAAATCAATAACATGCTTTGAATGAAATGGGCATGAGTTCTAGCATTTGGAACTATATGATGAAACGCCTTCTAAGTAGTAACCAAGCAAAGAATAATGAGATCATGCAACGACTTTAGAAAACAAGAAATCACAGATTATACTCTCCAAAGAACGTTATAGGCTCAAGTCTCTAAGGGTTGTAGCGTTTGTTTGAGTTCCTTCCTTCAAGCATGTTACATAACTAATTTTTTTCTTTTATAATTGCATGTGAAGTCATACATTATAACCATAACCAAGCATATACCTAGAGTAAATCAAACTTTTCTCCATGTTTATAACTCTTTTCAACAGTCATGCAATTAGAAACCAAATCCTTATCATTGTGTTGGAAGGTGACCTACGACACAAAAACGACTCAAAACACTCTTTTTAGGCTTTTCAAAACATGTTTTTCAAATTTTTATGTGATTTTCGAATTTTTAAGTCTAAACACACTTAAAAACAGCAAGAAACAACATTTGAAGTTATGGTGGATAAAACCCTACGAATTTTCATCAAAACACTTTAGTAACTCCCCCACACTTAAATCAAACATTGTCCTCAATGTTAAAAACCACACTACACACAAGCAAACATATAAACAGCAATTAAACAAACTAAACATGGCAGAATGTATCTAAAGAGAAGAGTTTAGAGATGCAAATCTGATTATGGAGTGTTCGTTCCATCTTCTCCTTGGTGATTGCAGTGAGGCTTGGATCTTTGTGATTCCACAGGCTTACTCTTGAATTGCGCTGCTCCCATCGTTGATTTTCCTTTGTGCTACTCTTGAACTGGGCAGCAGGCTTCCTTTGGTCTCCCCCGAAGGTCTGAGCTTCCTCCTCTTATCTGTTTCTTTGTTCAATCTCTCCAATTCGTATTGAAGAGGGTTAGAGGATAGCTCAGCAAAGCTAGGTAAGCAACCAGGGAATAGAGTCCAGATAGACTCCAAGTGCCGGCTGATTGCTTCTTTCACTTTGCCATGCAAGTAATATCAAGGACAAAGGAAAAGACAGGGAAAGAGCATGATATGAGATACCTTTGCTTTTGCCCTTGATGATATGAGATACCTTTGCTTTTGAAGAAGCGGTGAATGAATCAGCACATGTATTTGTGGTGCTGTTTCCTCCTGGGTCATCTGTACTCCAGGCATCTGGTATCATCTTTGGGGAAGAAGAAAGAATGGAGTATTTCGAAAGGCTGTGCTGGGAGTGCGCCCTCAGAGGTGAGGAAGAGTTGGGCATTTTCTTCAGTTCTGTCTTGCCATAAAAGATGAAGGTCGACATATATAGGGAATTCAATAGCAAGTGGTGATACTGTTCTTTTACCGTTGTCGACAAACATTTCGATCCCGCAAATCCGGCCTTTTGGAATAGTGACGACTCTTCGATCTTTGAAGACGCCTCTTCGATCTTTGAAAACGCCTCTTCGATAAAGCTGCACGCGTTTTCTGAAAAGCAGATAAAGCGTCGCCGAACTTTGCGCTTGTCGGCTAAAGACGTGTAGTTGCGATGATGGGCTCCACGTGTTGAACGCGTTTTCTGAAAAGCAGATAAAGCGTCGCCGAACTTTGCGCTTGTCGGCTTTTTGAATCGGTGGACGCGTTGCCTTGGCTTTTTATAGAGCTATCGATCACCGCCAACTTACACACTCTGAAGATTTTCCATTCTTGAAACTCGTCTCCGGCCCTTTGAAAATCTACTTCGTCCACCCCTTCTCTTTTAACTTCGTGAACAATGGCTAGCTCATCCAACCCATCGAACCTTTGCTTAGATTTGAGTCTAAGCAGTGATCTGGTCGCGTCTCGTCAGGGTAAGGTATGGTGCCCGTCTTTCTTATCTTCCCATGGCCCTCTTACAGATGAGGACTCTGTGATGACGGATCCCACAACGGCTACGATAGTGGCTCGGAACCTCCTCACTCCCAAAGACAGTCAGCTACTTTCAGGACGGTCCGATGAGTTGGCCGTTCAAGAATCCCTGGCTCTGAGTGTTCAGTGCGCTGGCTCTGTGTCCAACATGGGCCAACGCCTTCTTGCTCGCTCCCGTCAGGTTGAATCCTTGATGGCGGAGGTGGAGAGTCTTAAGCAGGAGATCAAACAGCTTAAGTACGAGAACCGAAGTTTGCACGTGCTTGCCAACAATTATTCGTCAGGCATGAAGAGGAAACTTGACGAGCTTGATGACCGTCAAAGGCTTGCAGCTTTCTTCCAGAGGCACCTCTTTCCTGGGTCATCCAGCGTTCCACCAAGGTTTGGGGCCTTGAATGATCTATCTTCGGTGCCTCCCGCTCCTATGCCTTCCGCTCCGATGCCTCTTGCTCCAATGCCTTCTGCTCCGAGACCTCCTGTTCCGATGCCTCCTGCTCCGATGCATCTTGCTCCGAGAGTGTTGCCACGTAGTGGGGCCTCACGTACACAACCTTTGTAAAGGCTCCATCTTTCTGCCATGTTTAGATACAATTGTAATTTATCGAAAAAATCAATGAACAAGCAAAAGTTTTATTTACTGTATTGGGTTGCCTCCCAAGTAGCGCTTTCTTTTACGTCTTACAGCCGGACGAAGAACCCAATCACTCCAGGATATGTTCACGAATCAGATGAGAACTCCGAGTCATGAACTAGTACCTAAAACAAGAAACAAAACAAATTTAAGAATCTGGAAAAATAAAAACAAACGAAAATAAAACAATCCAAGGGATTAGCAAAGTTGCTAATCCCCGGCAACGGCGCCAAAATTTGATGCGAGAATTATACGCACACAAATTAAACCCTCTTTTTGTCAATTGTAGTATAAGTATAAGTAGGGATCGTTCTGGACCGGGGATTAGGAGGGATTGTTAATCTCTTGGAAACTGACTCAAAAACGTAAAAACAAGATAAAACACTAAACTAGACTCAAAGAATGTGAAACTAAACGTTAAAACACTAAGACAAACCAAAAGACTCAAAATGCTTTAAAAACACAAACTAAAATGATTTCTAACTAAATTGAACAATAAAGTAAAGGGGGATTGGATTTGGACGACTTTAAACTAAAAATGGAAACTTGGAAACAAAACAAATTGTAAATATGGATTTGACGGAAATGAATGGATGGAAAGCTAGCTAAGGGGTTCATCTCCACAAATGTTATACTTGCATACAAAACGATGTCTAATTGCTTTTCAATAAACCATGAATTCTCAACGCCCCGGGTTAATTAGGTCCGCTTAAATTAACCGTCAAGTTTTCCTTAAGTTAATGAATTGGATGATTGCATACGACAATCCAAAGCATTCCTCACAAGTTCCCTACATGAATTGCATAATAGAGATACAAGCAAGAATCATTAAGCATCATGAAAACTATAAGTGTTGATGAGGCATTCGTTACTATGATTGCATGAAACTTATGCCAAGAATATGTTTAACACGATTGTTTATAAGCAACCTCCACTACTTGTGAATATAAGTTCATAACTATTACGTGAAACTCACTTATATTCTAGCGTCAAATTCATGCATGAAAATTAAGCGTTCATTCTTAATAAACATACATAAATAGGTTATCAATCAAACAGTTAAACAAATTGAATTCACAACTTATGAAACGTAATTAAAAGTAATCAAATCATATTACAAACATAAACATAGTTTCGAATCACCCCCTAGCTAAAGGGGGTTTATTTCCTCATACGTACAAAACAAAGAGAATTGAAATTAAACATTGAAATCAAAGAAACGCCTAAACATTCCAACAACTCAATCTTGAATTGTATGAACGTTTAGGCCCTCTTATCTTCCTCTTTATTGTAGCATAAGGTCTAGGGATAGTTGGTTGGGGGGATGGAAGTGTTGGGAAATTATGGAAATGGATGAGGAGTGGTGGAAATGGAAGATGGTTTTTGGATTCTAAGGGAGACTCACGGCTAAGGAAGGTGGATGTGTTTGTGGTGTTGTGTTGTGTTGTGAATGAGATGATTTTTGAATGAATGAATGCAAGGGTATTTATAGGAGGAGTGGAGATGTATATGGCTATTTGTTTAAGGTGTTTGTGGTTGCAATGATGAAGAATTGCATGTGGAAATAAAAGGGAAAATGTGGTGAAATGATGAAGTAGGAAGGTGGAAATGCATGTGAGATGTTGGAAAGGAAATGGGAATATGAGTAGGCCATGGCATGGGAGTTGTTTTGTTGGTGTAAATGTGCCATGGTTGCAATGATGAAGAATAAAGGGTGCATGTGGGGTGGAATTGAATGAATGCAAAGTGAATGAATAATGAAATGAGTTAAAGAGGGAGAATGTGGTGAAATGATGAAGTAGGAAGGTGGAAATGCATGTGACTTGTTTGTGGAATAAAGAATGAATGGTGGAATGATGAAGAGTTGCATAAAGAATGCATGTAGGGTTAGCTAGGTTGGCTTTGTTTGGGTGCATGTGTGTTAATGGTGGTTTTGCATGTGAATTGATGGATTGTTTTTGATGGAATGGATGGTTCTTTGCATGGCTTTTGAAGTGATTGTGGGCTTTGGAATTGGAAGGAAATGCATGGCCTTGGGGTTGGTTTAAGAGAGAATGGGCTAGGCCCTTTGTTTTATGTCCAAAATGAATACAAGGCCTTCAAATTCGTCCAACACTTTGGCTCCAATCATATGCTATCCATTCCAAGCCCAATTTTGCTCCAAAATGCTCCAAAATGCATCTTTTTGCTTCCTTAGCCATATGAACCTAAAAACACACGAAAATGGCTTAAACTACTAAAACAACTATGAATTAACAACATAGATGCACGAAAACAAGCTAAGTAAGTCGCCTAAATATGCTCCTATCAAAAAGATACCTCAAGGCTGCATGGTCAGTGAAAACAATGACTTTAGTACCAAGAAGATATGATCTAAACTTATCTAATGCAAATACAATAGCCAAGAGTTCTTTTTCGGTTGTAGAATAATTTAGTTGTGCATCATTCAACGTCCGTGAGGCATAGTAGATGACATGCGGCCTTTTGTCTTTCCTTTGCCCTAAAACAGCCCCTAGAGCATAATCAGAGGCGTCACACATCAATTCAAAAGGGAGACTCCAATCAGGGGGAGCAATGATTGGTGCCGTGGTCAACAACTCCTTGAGTTGATTGAATGAAGCCGTGCACTCCTTGGTGAATTCAAACGCCACTTCTTTTTGTAGGAGACGGCAAAGAGGTTGTGCAACTTTTGAGAAGTCCTTTATAAACCTACGATAGAATCCTGCATGGCCAAGAAAAGAACGAACCTCTCTAACCGAAGTTGGAGAGGGTAAGTGACGTACAAGATCTATTTTAGATTTGTCTACTTCAATGCCGTTTTCAGAGATAATGTGCCCTAAAACTATGCCTTGTTTAACCATGAAATGACACTTTTCCCAATTAAGAACAAGGTTAGTTTCAACACAACGTTTTAGAATCAAACTCAGATTATGCAAGCAACCATCAAAAGAATTACCAAAGACGCTAAAATCATCCATAAAAACTTCAATGATTTTCTCAACATAATCAGAAAATATACTCATCATGCATCTTTGAAACGTAGCAGGTGCATTACATAAACCAAAAGGCATGCGACGATATGCAAATGTACCAAAAGGGCATGTGAAAGTGGTTTTTTCTTGGTCCTCGGGTGCTATGACAATTTGATTATAACCAGAGTAACCATCAAGAAAACAATAGAAAGCATATCCCGCTAACCTTTCGAGCATTTGGTCAATGAACGGCAATGGGAAGTGGTCCTTCCTTGTGGTGGCGTTTAACTTCCTATAGTCGATGCACACCCTCCAACCAGTTTGAATGCGCGTAGGAACAATCTCATTCTCGGCGTTTTCAACCACAGTTACTCCGGATTTCTTTGGAACGCATTGCACGGGCGAAACCCACCTGCTATCAGAAATAGGATAAATCACTCCACAATCAAGCAATTTGATTACCTCTTTCTTCACTACTTCCATCATCGGAGGGTTAAGACGGCGTTGAGCCTCTCGAGATGTTTTGGACCCCTCCTCTAGAAGAATGCGATGCATGCACATAGTAGGGCTGATTCCCTTTATGTCGGCCAAAGTCCATCCAATTGCCGTCTTGTACTCTTTAAGCACTCGCACTAATTTGCTCTCCTCTTGTGCCGTGAGTGAGGATGAAATAATGACGGGCAATGTCTCATCCTCTCCCAAGAACACGTACTTCAAGTGACTCGGCGACGGCTTAAGTTCAAGTGTAGGTGGCTGCACAACTGAGGGAAGCATTTTATTAGTCGAAACAGAACTTAAAATAGGGTCCAAAAACTTACCTGAATGGGATGGCAATGACTCGAGTGCAGCCACCATCTCCATCATATCCTCACTAGGGGGCACGGCCAAGGACTCCTCATGCATGCCGTGGGGTTCCTTGGTGGTTGTCTCAATGTTCTGCACGTCCCTTCCTTGTGCAATGACCAATTCAAGTGCATCGTCCTTCAAATTGTCCAAATGGTCCTGCGCCAGAGAATCAATTATATCAATAGCAAAACACGAATGATTCTCACTAGGGTACTTCATAGAATCAGAAAGATTGAACTTAATAACTTCCCCATCAAATTCCATTGTCAAATTGCCATTATATACGTCAATCTTTGTACGAGCAGTTTTCATGAATGGCCTTCCAAGGAGGATGGGCAATGAAGGGGCATGGTCGGACTCATCCATTTCAAGCACATAGAAATCCGCCGGAAAGATTAAATGATTGACCTGTACTAAAACATCTTCCAAAACTCCCTTTGGATAGGCATTAGATCTATCGGCCAATTGTATAATAACACCATCATTTTTCAATGCTCCTAGATTCATAGATGCATAAATTGAATATGGCATGACATTTATTGATGCACCTAAATCTAACATGGCAGATTCGAAACGAGTATTACCAATAACACATGGAATTGTAAAACTACCCGGATCCTTGCATTTAGGGGGCAGTTTTCTTTGCAAGATGGCGGAGACATTTTCACCCATTTTGACAACCTCCTTGGTCGAAATCTTCCTTTTATTAGTGCAAAGCTCCTTCAAAAACTTGGCGTACCGCGGGACTTGCTTGATTGCATCCAAAAGAGGGATATTGACTTGAACTTTCCGAAACGTTTCGAGAATGTCTTTTTCGGCTTCCTCTCTCTTTGTTTGCATGAACCTACTGGGAAAAGGCACATTCGAAGGAAAAATATTAGTAGGAACTGAACTTAACACGTTTTTACCTTTATTGGACAGATTGGGTGGTTTAGAGCCACTAGAAGCTTGCGGCAAAGGGAGTTCCACCCTTGCCGTGGGTTTGGTTACTTCCCCCTCTTCAAAATGCAGTTTTTCATCCTCTTTGTGACATGTTTTTGATGAAGAACCTGCCCCAACTTCTTTTCCGCTTCTCAACACTATGGCTTTGGCAGATTCGAATCCACCTTTCGGATTCACTTGCGTTGAACTTGGTAACTTACCTTGTTCTCTACTAAATTGCCCCATGAATTCCGCCATTTGTCCCACTTGTCTCTTCAAATCTGTCACCTCTCGAGCTTGATTTTGTACCTCATTGGCGTAATTTTGCATGTCTTTGCCTTGTTTTTCTTGCCCCTGCGCCAATGTAGTTAGTAATTGAATAACTTGAGAATTATCAAAAGACGAACCTGAGTTGTTTTGGGACGATGGTGGTTGGGTTGCTTGGTATGGCCGTGGGAACCCAGGGGGGTTTTGTTGAAATCCCCTTTGTGGTGCAGATTGTTGGGACTCCCTCCACTTGAAATTGGGGTGATCTCTCCATCCGGGGTTGTAGGTGTTGGAGTATGGATCATGTTTGGGTTGGTTTTGGCCTTGGAAACCAATGGCATTGGCAGATTCCCATCCTCCATTCTCTATCAACTGAGGGCATGTCTCGGATGGATGCCCTTGCATTGAACACACGCCACACACTTGGTTGTCTTGTGGTTTTGATCCCTTGACAACCTGAGACACAAGAGAAGTAAGATTAGCCAATTGTGATTGAATATCAGAAATTGCACTTACCTCATTCACACTTTGTTGCCGTGGCGCCTCTCTTTGTCCAACACCTTCATATTGTTGAGCGTTATGTGCTCGGTTGGCAATTAGAGCTTTGGCATCCACTAGAGTCTTGTCCACTAATGCACCACCCGCCGAAGCATCTAGCATTTGACGTTCCATTGGAAGGAGTCCCTCGTAGAAATATTGAATGAGCAGCTCCTCCTTCATTTGGTGCTGTGGACATGAAGCAACAAGTGATTTAAAACGTTCATAATAAGATGGAAACGACTCACCTTGATTTTGTTGGATGCCACTAATTCGTTTCCTCAAGAGAATGATCTTGGCAGTGGGAAAGAATTTCTCTAAGAATGCACGTTTCATACTTTCCCAAGAGTTGACAGTTCCAGGGGACAATTCAAACAACCAATCTTTGGCCTTGTCCATAAGTGAGAATGGAAAGGCCTTCATCTTCAAAATACTCCCATCCACGTTGATGGGTGTCATACTTGAGCAAACTACTTCAAATTCCTTAAGATGTTTGTTAGGATCTTCCATGGACAACCCATGGAATTTAGGAATATGATGTAATAAACTAGACTTAAGTTCAAATTCTTCCGTCTTACCTTCAGCTGCCGTAGGGTATTGTATGCATAAAGGAACGGCATTGCCCATACCTGAGGCAGAGAGCTCTTTGATGGTACGATTGTCCACGGCCATGGTTGGTACTTCCTCCACAAATTGTGCCGTGGGCTCTCTTTTCTCCACAAACTCGGATGTAGAGCTAGAAGACGGTGGGGTAGGGTTTTGTTGATTCTTTTGCTTCCTCAACGTCCGCTCAAAATCGTCGTCAAAGTCTAAAATATGTTCGTGAACCGGATTAGAACTCCGAGTCATAAACAAGTACCTAGAACAAGAAACAAAATAACATAAGAATCTGATCTAATAAGAAAGCGAAAATAACAATCCAAAGGATTAGCAAAGTTGCTAATCCCCGGCAACGGCGCCAAAATTTGATGCGAGAATTATACACACACAAATTAAACCCTCTTTTTATCAATTGTAGTAAGTATGTAAGTAGGGATCGTTCTTAACCGGGGATTAGGAGGGATTGCAAATCACTTGGAAACTGACTCAAAAACGTAAAAGAAAGTTTAAAACACTAAACTAGACTCAAAGAATGCGAGACTAAACGCTTAAAACACTAAAACAAACCAAAAGACTCAAACATCACCCAAAACACTCAAAACTGCCTTAAAAACACTTTCTGGGCAGTTTTGAGCACCTTGGTGAATTTGGACGAATTTGTGCAACAAATTGAATCAAAACACTTATAAACACAAACTAAGACACTTTCTAACTAATTTGGACAATACAAAGACTCAAGGGACTCAAAACAAGTTCAAAAGACTCAAAACTGCCTAAAAACACTAACTAGGCAGTTTCTGACCTTAAACCCAATTTTGGACGAATTTAAGATTATGGCTTGATTCAAAACATTTTAAAACATAAACCAAACAGATTCTAAGCACTAAAGAACAAGAAAGTAAAGGGGGGGTTTTGATTTGACGAAAATTGAAATAACAAAACAAGTTAATAAACTAGGCAGAATTGTAAAACGAATTCCTTGAAAACAAGATAATGGATGGATTAGTTAGAGGTCCATTCTCCACACAAGACACATTTGTATATGAATCGATTCTCCAATTGCTTTTCATTAACTATGATGCTCAACACCCCAAGTTAACCGTGATGCACTAATTAACTCTCAAATTTTCCTTATGTTATTGAATTGGATGATGCATGCGACAATTCAAATCATTCTCCAATGGTTCTCAACATGAATGCATAGAAGAGATACAATGAGAGATCATTATGCTCTATGAAAATTATAAGTGTTGACGAGGCAATTGTAACTATGAATGCATGATACTCTTGCCAAGAATTCAATTAACACGGTTGTGACTAGCAACCTTCACTACTCATGTTTATAAACTTGTGACGATTAGGTGAAACTCGTTTATAAACTAGCATCGAGTTTAAGCATGAAGACTAAGTATGCATCCCTAATCAACATACAAAAACAAGTTTTTAATGAACAAATAATTGAATTGCAATCACAACTTAACAAATCACAATTGGAAGAAATCAATTCATATTTCAAACATGTTCATGGCTTCAAACTTTCCCCTAACTAATTAGGGGTTTAGCCACTCATGATTACAACAAACTTAGAGAGTAATAACAAAGTAAACATTGAAAACAAGAATCGAAGTACACCTAAAAATTCCAACAACTCAATCTTGAATTGTATGAACGTTTAAGCCTCTTCTCCTCTAGTTGCTGCGGCACAAGGGGTTTTGGTGAGTTTTGGGGGTTATGGATGATGTAGAATGATGTGTTTAGGGTAGGGATGGATGTAGGGGAAGGCAAGGAGTGTTTTTGGGCAGAAAATATGAAGAATGGTGAAGTATGGCTGTGTTAGAGAGAGGGAATGAATTTCTGGCGTGAATGAATGTGTATGAGAGGTGGTGATCTGATCTAGGGGTTAATATGAGTATATATAGGCACTTAGGACCCTAGGGAAATCAGATATGGACTTGAATTAATTAATGGGAGAGCATGGGAGTGACAGCTAGGGTGAATGATTAAAGGCAAAGTGCATGTGGCTGATTTGTGGTATAATGATGAAAGGCAAAGTGCATGTGGCTGATTTGTGGTGCAATGATGAAAGGATGGAAGTGCATGTGGCTGCAATGGATTAAAGGATGGGAGTGCATGTGGCTGCAATGGATTAAAGGATGGAAGTGCATGTGGCTGCAATGTAGCCTTCTAGAAATCATGTTTTTAGGCCCCCTTGCAACTCCCTAACTGAATTCAAGCCTTTCAAATTCGTCCATCCTCATGCCTCCATGCTTGCACTATCCAATCTTGGCCCAAAAATGCTCTAGAATGCTCCAAATTGCTTCTTTTTGCATACTTTGACACTAAAACCTGAAATTGCACGAAAATAACTTTAAACACTATAGTTAACATAGTTTAGCTAATTAAATGCAAGAAAACAAGCTAACTAAGTCGTATAAATATGCTCCTATCAAATTCCCCCACACTTAGCTTTTGCTAGTCCTCGAGCAAAACAAAACAAACAAAACATAACGAAACGAAACAAAACAAACAAAAGACAATCTAAACCTTCCAACGTTGCCTCTGGGATTTCCAATGCACATGACATGTTAAAATTCGTTATCTCCACAGATTTTAGTCATCTTCACACTTAAGTACATTCTTACTCAAAGTCACCACATACTAGTTCACAATTAGGCATTTAAAACCATGTTTTGAATGTAGTAACATGCTTTTAGAGAATTTGCTCAATTCCTTACAAGATATGCACTCAATTTTCACTCAGATTTTCTAACTACACACCCTAATCTAGTTATATGTGAGAAGATTGATGTAAACATGGAAACGAATACTCACATATATGTATCACAAAGGAAGCAATTTCTGGAGTTAATAAGCATGTTTAGATATGATCTCATGAATGGAATGCTACTACTTAGATGCGAGAACCAGTGATACCATATGCTCATACCAAGTTCAAACTCCACAAATTGAAACACATAACACTCAAGATTGAAGTCACGGGTTGTAGCGGGGCTTGGGGTGTTTGGCTAACAAAGAAGTGATATGGAAAACAAAGGTTCTTAAAGAAATAGTGAGCAAAGCATTTAAATCAACTTAGAATTCACTTTTGAATGCACACTCAACTTTTGAACAAAAGGGGAGAATTTAGACATTTTAGGGCTAGATTTGGTGTTTTGGACCCTTTCTTCAACATTCAACACTTAATGATATGTGATTAAGTGGTGATGATAAGTAATGATTTATGATAAGTGATAAGTGGTGATGATAAGTAATGATATGTGATTATGATAAGTGATAAGTGGTGATGATAAGTAATGATATGTGGGAGTGTGGCTGAAATGAAGGAGTGGAATGTTGGAATGTTATGCACGGCTAAGGATATAGGAAAGGTTTAAATGTCCTAAAACTAAAGGGAACAAGGTTCCAACACTTTGGTCTTCAATTAGGTCTTCAATTTCGTCCAACACTTTGGCTCCAAGCATAGGCTATCCATCCTTAGCCCAAAAGTGCTCCAAAAGTCTCCAAAATGCATCTTTTTGCTACTTTAGCCCTTTGGACCTACAAACACACGAAAATAGCTTAAAGTACTAAAATAACTAAAGAAACATAACGTAAATGCACGAGAACAAGCCATTTAAGTCGCATGAATATGCTCCTATCACCACCCCACAACCACCAAAATCAAGCGAAGAAGAGGATGAAAAGCTGCAAAATGAAGAGGAAGATTCAAGCAAGCCCACGGCAAGGGTACAAACACCCTTGCCGCAACTACCAAGGGACATTAATGCACCCAACTCATCTCATTCGGCCACCAAAGGTAAGTTGGGGTCAAAATTGATTAATTCTAACTTTGTTCCACCCAATGTTCCTTTTCCTAGCAGATTTTTGCAAACAAAGAAGGAGGAGGATGAAAAAGACATCTTGGAGACGTTTAGGAAGGTGCATGTCAATATCCCGCTCCTTGATGCAATAAAGCAAATTCCGAAGTATGCGAAGCTTTTGAAGAAGATTTGTACAACAAGGAAACGGATTCGGGAAAAAGAGGTGGTTCATGTAAGTGAGAATGTCTCTGCCATATTGCAAAGAAAGCTGCCACCCAAATGCAAAGATCCAGGTAGTTTTACTATCCCTTGTGTCATTGGTAATACAAAGTTCGAACATGCTATGTTAGATTTAGGTGCATCAATTAATGTCATGCCATACTCTGTTTATGCATCTATGAATCTAGGAGAGCTTAAAAATGATGGTGTTGTTATACAATTAGCTGATCGATCTAATGCATACCCGAGAGGAGTCTTGGAAAATGTTTTGGTGCAGGTAGAACACTTGATTTTTCCTGCAGATTTCTATGTGCTTGACATGGAAGATTCGGCACACTCTCCATCATCACCACTCTTACTTGGACGACCTTTCATGAAAACAGCTCAAACCAAGATTGATGTGGCCAAGGGAGCAGTCACTATGGCCTTTGGTGGTGATATGATTAACTTTAAGATTCCTGAATCGATTGAGAATACTAATGATGTTCGTTCTTGTTGTGCCATTAATGTAATTGAACACATAGGGACGGAGTATTCAACAAATATCAAGAAGGATGTTTCTCGAACTACCACCGAGAAGGAACTTGGAGTAGAGAACAAGGAGTGCACGGCTCCAACCTTGAAAGGACCACAATTGGCCATGAGCAACCCTTGTGCATCCGTCCATTGTGCTACCACTTCTTTGCCGTACAAAGGTAAGCCACCTATTCCAAATTCGATTCCCATTTCAACTAATAGGTTGTTACCTCGTGTGGTGCAGGTACCTAATCGAATTCAACGTCGTGGGAGAATTCGTGTTGATGTAGAAAAGAAAAACACGACAATAAGAAAGGATCATTATCCCACTCCATTCAAGGACCCAAAGCATGAAGTGGTTCGTTGGACAGATTGTAGTTGCACCCCTCCATGCCGTGGGGTTCCATAAACCTTCAAGGGAGCATCGTCCGGCTGTACGACGTTAAAGCAAGCGCTTCTTGGGAGGCAACCCATGCATTCAACAAGGAGAAGATGGAATTTACACTCCATAACCAGATTTGCGTCCCTAACCTCTTCTCTTTGCTATTTATATTCTGCCATGTTTAATGAGTTTAGTTGTTGTTTGTGTGTTTACTTTTGTTTGTTGTGAGTTTAAGCTTGAAACATTGAGGAATCCTTGTTGGAATAGGAATCCTTGTTGAAACATTGAGTTTAAGCTTGAAACATTGAGGAAACCTTGGCATAACTTTCCTACTTCAAGTAGGAATCCTTGTTGGAGTAGGAATCCTTGTTCTTCTAGGAATCCTCATATTTCTTCAAGTCTTCAACTCATTCATTCCTCTTTTGCTCCAAAAGACTCCAATTTGCATCTTCTTGCACACTTTGGCTTTATAATCTGAAAACACACAAAAGTGACTTTAAACACTAAAATAACTAAGGAAACACAACATAAATGCACGAGAACAAGCCAATTAAGTCGCATAAATATGCTCCTATCACTCCTCCTTGAATTGCAACTTCTTGTCCTTAGTTGGGGTTGATTTAGATTGTTGTGAGGCTGTTCCAACTTGTTTTCCACTTCGCAACATGATTGCTTTGGCAAATTTGAATCCTTCTTTTGGGTTGCCAACGGTTGAACTAGGCAACTTGCCTTGTTCTCTAAATTGGCCCATTGATAGGAGCATATTTAGGCGACTTACTTAGGAGCATATTTTAGTATTTTAAAGCTATTTTCGTGTGTTTGTAGGTCCATAGGCCTTATGAAGCAATAAGGTGCATTTTGGAGCCTTTTGGAGCAAAATTGGGATTGGAATGTATAGCATATGTTTGGAGCAAAAGGAATAGACGAAATTGAAGATCTAAAGATGTTAGGATTCCTAATCAAAGAAGGATTCCTAATCTGCCACATACCTTCTTTCCCCTTTTCTTCCAAAATCTGCCACATATCTTCTTTCCCCTTTTCTTCTAGTCAATGCCACAACTTTCCTTTCCTTTTCTCTTAGGAGAGAGGAGAAGCCTTGGACGTTTTGGCCATTCAAGCTAGGATTGTTGGACCGTTTCTAGGTGTATTCAATCTTTAAGTTATATTCTCTTTGTTTTGTTGTAAACATGAGGAGCTAAACTTGTTTTACCTAGGGGAGGCTTTGAAACCATGATTATGTTTATGATATGAATTGATTAATTCTCGTTGTGATTTCATAAAGTGTGAATGCAATTTACTTAACCGTTTGATGGATGACTTATTCTGGTATGTTGATTACGGATGCGTACTTAGTTTGCATGCATGAATTTGGTGCTAGAATATAAGGGAGTTTCACATAATCGTTACAAACTTATATTCACAAGTAGTTAAGGTTGTTTTCACAATCATGTTAAGTAAATTCCTAGCATGAGTATCATGATGTCATAGTTACGAGTGCTTTGTCAATACTTATCATTTTCATAGAACGTAATGATCTTTGATTGTATCTCTATTATGATGTCATGTAGGGAACTTTTGAAGAATGCTTTGGGTTGTCGAATGATGTCATGCAATCCAATAACTAAAGGAAAATCTGAGGGTTAATTAGTGATGTCACGGTTAATCTGGGGTGTTGAGGTTCATGGTTTATTGAAAAAGCAACTGGAAATCAATTTGTATTCGAATGTATCATGTGTGGAAAAGAATCCTCTAGCTAGTTAATCACCCATCCATATACCCAAATTCGTCCAAACCTTGTTTAAGTCTTTTAGTTACTTGTTTTTATCTTAAATTCGTCAAAAACCCAATCCCCTTTATTTTGTTGAGTCAAATCTGTCCTATTTTGTGTTTTTAAGTGTTTTGAGTCAAAACCAATTCTATTTTTGTCCAAATCAAGTCCTATAGTCTAGTTGGAGTCTATTTGATTGTTTTGTGTTGTTTTGAGTCTTTTGAGTTTGTTTTGAGTGATATAAGTTTAGTTAAAAGTCTTTGAGTTTGTTTAAGTGTTTTTAAGCATATTTTTGTATTCTTGAGTCAGTTTTTGTTAGATTAGCAATCCCTCCAAATCCCTGGTCTAGAACGATCCCTACTTACATCTTTACTACAATTGTCAATAAGAGGGTTTAATTTGCATGCTTGAATTTGGTGCTAGAATATAAGGGAGTTTCACATAATCGTCACAAACTTATATTCACAAGTAGTTAAGGTTGTTTTCACAATCATGTTAAGTAAATTCTTAGCATGAGTATCATGATGTCATAGTTACAAGTGCCTTGTCAATACTTATGATTTTCATTGAACGTAATGATCTTTGATTGTATCTCTATTATGATGTCATGTAGGGAACTTTTGAAGAAATCTTTGGGTTGTCGTATGATGTCATCCAATCCAATAACTTAAGGAAAATCTGAGGGTTAATTAGTGATGTCACGGTTAATCTGGGGTGTTGAGGTTCATGGTTTATAGGAAAAACAACTAGAAATCAATTTGTGTTTGAATGTATCATGTGTGGAAAAGTATCCTCTAGCTATCAACCCATCCATTGTTTTTCTCAAATTCGTCCAAAGTCTACTTAAGTTTTTAAGTCACTTGTTTTTACATTAATTTCGTCCAAAACCCAATCCCCTTTACTTACTTGTTTCAAATCTGTCCTAAAGTGTGTTTGTGAGTATTTTGAGTCAAAACCAATTCTATTTTCGTCCAAATTGAGTCGTAGAGTTTAAATTGAGTCTTTTTGATAGTTTTGTGTTGTTTTGAGTCTTTTAAGTTTAGTTCAGAGTCTTTGAGTTTGTTTAAGTGTTTTTAAGCATATTTTTGTATCTTTGAGTCAGTTTTCATTAGATTAGCCATCCCTCCTAATCCCCGGCCTAGAACGATCCCTACTTATATCTATACTACAATTGTCAAAAAGAGGGTTTAATTTGAGTGCTATTATTTATCACATCAAATTTTTGGTAGGAAACCTTATTTGACTAGGATTCCTCTTTTGATTAGGAATCCTCCTTTGATTAGGAATCTTAACATCTTCAAGTCTTCAATTTCGTCCATTCCTTTTGCTCCAAGCATATGCTATCCATTCCAAGTCCAATTTTGCTCCAAAATGCTCCAAAATGCACCTTCTTGCTTCCTTAGCCATATGAACCTAAAAACACGAAAATATCTTAAATTACTAAAATAACTATGAACTAACAACATAAATGTACGAAAACAAGCTAACTAAGTCGCCTAAATATGCTCCTATCAAATTCCCCCACACTTAGCTTTTGCTAGTCCTCGAGCAAAACAAAATAAAAGAAACAAAAAAAAACACAACCAAAACAAACTCTAAACCTTCCAACATGTACCTCAGGGATTTCCAACGAACATGACACATTAAAGAACATCATTCCCATGGTTGTTGACTTTCTTTACACTTTAGCAAATGATGCGAAAATTAACTTAACGCACAAATTAACCCTCTTTTGACAATTGTAGCATATAAGTAAGTAGGGATCGTTCTTAAACCGGGGATTAGGAGGTGATGTGATAAATAATAGCACTCAAATTAAACCCTCTTTTTGACAATTGTAGTATAGATATAAGTAGGGATCGTTCTTGGCCGGGGATTAGGAGGGATTGCTAATCTAATGAAAACTGACTCAAAGATACAAAAATATGCTTAAAAACACTTAAACAAACTCAAAGACTCTTAACTAAACCTATATGACTCAAAAGACTCAAAACAACACAAAACAATCAAAAAGACTCAAACTAGACTCTAGGACTTACTTTGGACGAAAATTGAATTAGTTTTGACTCAAAACACTTAAAAACACACAATAGCTCAGATTCTAACCTAATTGACACTTCAAACAAAGGGGGGTTTTGGTTTTGACGAATTTGAATTAAAACAAAGTAGAAACGAAACTAAACAAAATTATGAACGAATTTGGGTATATGGATGGGTGATTAGCTAACTAGAGGGTCCTTCTCCACACATGACACACTTGCATACAATTTGATTTCCAGTTGCTTTTCAATAAACCATGAACCTCAACACCCCAGATTAACCGTGACATCACTAATTAACCCTCAGATTTTCCTTAAGTTATTGGATTGGATGACATCATACAACAACCCAAAGCATTCTTCAAAAGTTCCCTACATGACATCATAATAGAGATACAATCAAAGATCATTACGTTCAATGAAAATCATAAGCATTGACAAAGCACTTGTAACTATGACATCATGATACTCATGCTAGGAATTTACTTAACATGATTGTGAAAACAACCTTAACTACTTGTGAACATAAGTTTGTAACGATTATGTGAAACTCCCTTATATTCTAGCACCAAATTTAAGCATGCAAATTAAGTGTGCAACCTTAATCAACAAACAAGAATAAGTTATCCATCAAATGGTTAAGTAAATTGCATTCACAATTTATGAAATCACAACTGGAATTAATCAATTCATATTGCAAATATAATCATGGTTTCAAAGTCTCCCCTAGCTAAAACAAGTTTAGCTCCTCATGTTTACAACAAAACAAAGAGAATATAAATTAAACATTGAAAACAAAGATTGAATACACCTAGAAACGCTCCAACAATCCAAGTTTGAATGGCCAAAACGTCCAACAATCCAAGATTGAATTATGGTGATGGATGGATAGGTTGGATGGTGGTAGAGGGTGGATGATGATAGGAGCATATTTATGCGACTTAGTTAGCTTATTCTTGTGCATTTGTGCTATTGTTTCCTAGTTAATGTCGTATTACAACTCATTTTCGTGCGTTTGTAGGTCCAAAGGGTTAAAGTACCAAGAAAGTGCATTTTGATGCATTTTGGAGCAGTTTTGGGCACTATGTGGATAGCTTGCATATGGGCCAACATGGATGGACGAATTTGGAGTTCAAGAGGCTAGAAATCTGATAAGAAGATGAATAAACTAAACTCAAGACAACGTGGATAAGGAATTAGCTCAAAAGAGGAAACATTATCCAAAACCTTATCCAACCTTATCTTATCCAAACCTTATCCTATCTTATCCTAACCTAATCTTGTTCCACCTTAATCCTAGCTGCAAGTGGACCTAAAAACCTAATTTCTAGAAGCCTTATCTAACCCTAAAAGGGTGCCACACCCTTCTGGTGTGAAAATTATGTTGACACACAAATTAAACCCTATTTGTGACAATTGTAGTATATATGCAAGTAGGGATCGTTCTAACCGGGGATTAACTAGGGATGCTAATCTACTCTAAACTGACTTAGAAACACAAAATTTAACTTTAAAACACTTACCTAGACCTATATGACTCAAAACAACTTTAAAAGACTCAAAACAGCCCAAAACACTCAAATAGAATCAAACTAGACTCTAAAGGGTGATTTGGACGAAATTTAACTAACTTAGACTCAAAACACTAATTTGGACAGATTCAAAGACTTTTCTAACTAATCTAACATGCTTAATAAAATGGGAAATTGATTTGGACGAAATTAATTGAAATGGACAGATTGTAAACTAGACAGATTAGGCACTAAACTAGGTGAATTGAATGGGAAAAAGGCTAGTTAGGGGGTTCTTCTCCACACATGCACATATGTAACATAAATTGATTGCCAGATTTTATTCCTTTTAAACCATGAATGACAATGCCCCAATTTAATTGTGAAAAGCACAAATTAACTCTCAGATTTTCCTAGTTTCATTGAATTGGATGGAATACGCATCGACAATCAAATTATTCTTATCAAATTCCCTACATGAACTGCATAATAGAGATAAAATCAAAGATCATTAAGCTTTTTGAAAACCCTAAGCATTGACTAGGCATTCGTAACTATGAATTGCATGATACTCTTGCCTAGAATTTACTTAATACAATCATGACTAGTGATTTCCACTACTTATGAATATAAGGTCATAACGATTAGGTGAAATTTCCTTATATCCTAGCATCAAATTCATGTATGAAAACACACAAGAACAAGTTCTCAATAAATCAATTAAGTAAATCACATCCACAATTCAAGAAACAAAATCTGGAGGAAATCAATTCATATAAAACATATGCCCATGGCTTTGAATTCACCCCTAACTAAGAAAAACTTAGTTACACATGTTCATAACAATTGAAAAGCAAATTAAAATAAACATGGAATCGAAACAAGGGAAGAAAGAACTCTGAAAGTCTCCAATGGATGTAGATTCCTTGCGGCACAAGATGGTCCTTCTCCTATGGAAGCCACGGCACTTCTTCTCCTCCCTAGAACTTGCGGCACAAGATGTGTTTTCTGAATGAATGGTGGCTGCTGTGAATGGATGAATGAATTGAAGGATGGATGGCTGCCTAGGGTCTCTAAGGGGTGCGGCAGATGTGTATGGAGGTGTATGGAGGTGTATGGAGGTGTATGGAGGCTGTGGCACAAGGGTTTTCTGTATAGCATAGGGGGTGTACGAAATTTTGGATGATTTTATGCTTATATAGTCCTAGGGTTAAGTAGATTAGGGTTAGGCTTAACAGATTTAGTGGACTAGGGCCCTAGAATTCGGCTATGTTTAATCAAATCCACCTAGGAGGAGGTTTTGGCCCACTTAGTTTCATAATAGGCTTGTGTAACCCAACTCCAAAGGGGATTAGGCCTTGGAAATCAGAATCCAAAGGGAATTGGGCCTAGGAAGGTGCGGCACATGTGAGGGAGAAGGTGGCTTGGCTTGCAAGGCAAGGCAAGGTCTTCTAGAAAGGTTTGGGGCGCCACTTTTGTAGGGTTTCTAGAAGGAATGGGTTTTGTGGCTGATTTGGGCCTTCTAGACTGGGATTCTTCTAGAAATAGGTTCTAGAATTACCTATTTAGGTCCCCTTGCAATTAGGATTAAGACATGATAAGGTTTGGATAGGATAAGATGAGATAAGGTTTGGATAATGTTTTGGATAATGTTGGATAAGGTTAGATAAGGTTTTGGATAATGTTTCCACTTTTGAGCTCCTTCCTTATTCACTTTGTCCCTAGCTTAGTTCCTTCCTCTTCTTATCACATTTCTAGCCTCTTGAAGTCCAAATTCGTCCATCCATGTTGGCCCATATGTAAGCTATCCACGTAGTGTCCAAAATTGCTCCAAAATGCACCAAAATGCACTTTCTTGGTACTTTGACCCATAGGACCTACAAACACACCAAATTGAGTTGTAATACGACATTAACTAAGATATAATAGCACAAATGCACAAGAATAAGCTAGCTAAGTCGCCTAAATATGCTCCTATCACCTTCCCCCTTTTATTTCTTCTAGAAAACCCAAAATCAGCCACAAAACACCTAGTTTCGAGAAGGCCCAATTTTGGACGAATTTCCTAAACCTTTTTCCCTTTGGATTCTGATTTCTAGGGCCTAATCCCTTTTGGATTTGGGTTACACAAGCCTATTATGAAACTAAGTGGGCCAAACCCCTTCCTAGGTGGATTTGATCACCTATAGACGAATTCTAGGGCCCTAATCCATAAAATCTGTTAAGTCTAACCCTAATCTACTTAACCCTAGGACTATATAAACATAAATTCAGCCAAAAATTCGTACCACCCCTTATGCTATACAAAAAACACCTTGCCGCAACACCCTAGCCTCCATTCTCATCCCCCATCCACTCCATACACCTCCATACACATCTGCCGCAACCCTACCACCATAATCAACCATCTTCCATCCCTCTAAACAAGAAAACACCATCCAAAACCCTCAATTCCACCACACACAACTTGTGCCGCAGCAAGGGGGAGGAAGAGAGCCAAGCCGTGCATCAAATCCATCTTGGAATTGCTAAAACGTTTAGGTGTAATCTTTCTTATGATTTCAATGTTTAATTTCAATACTCTTTGTTTTGCAAGCATGAGGAACTAATCCCCTTTTGGCTAGGGGGAATTTCGAAACCATGGTTATATTTGCATGATGATTTGATTACTTTCAGTTGTGGTTTCATGAATGGTGAATCCAATTTACTTATCTGTTTTAATTAAAACTTGTTTATGTATATGAATTGACAGTGCACACTTAATTTACATGCATAAGTATGATGCTAGGGTATAAGGAACCTTCACCTAATCGTTGGGAACTCATATCCATGAGTAGTTAAGATTGTTGGTCGCAATTATGTTAAGTAAATTCTTGGCATAAGTATCATGCACTTTCATAGTTACGAATGCCTCGTCAACACCTATGATTTCCATAGAACCTAATGATCTTTGATTGTCTTTCTATTATGCGCTTTCATATAGAAAACTTTTAAGGAATAATTTGATTGCAATGCGCTAAATCCATTCAATTCAATGACCTAAGGGAAATCTGAGAGTTAATTTAAGCGTACCTAATTAACTTGGGGTGTTGAGGTTCATAATTCATTGAATAAGCAACTGAAGATTGTGTTGTATGCAAGTATGCCATGTGTGAAGAAAAACCTCCTAGCCATGTCACCATCCACCTAATTCTATCAATTTCGCCTAAATCTGCCCAGTTTACATATTTGTTTTGTTTGTTTGATTTTCGTCCAAAATCAAATCCCCAATTGTCTTAGAGTGTCTAAGTGGTTCAAATATGTTCTAGATTGCGTTTTTAAGAGTTTTGAGTCAAGATAGAACCAATTTTCGTCCAAGTTTGTGTTTAGGCTCAAAACTGCCCAGTTTGAGTTTTTAGGCAGTTTTGAGTGTTTTTTAGGCTATTTTGAGTCTTGTGAACTTATTTTGAGTCCTTTTAAGTGAGTTCAAGTGTTTTAAAGGTTAGTTTTATTTATTTGAGTCAGTTTAGAGTGTTTAGCCATCCCTCCTAATCCCCGGTGTAAGAACGATCCCTACTTATTTATATGCTACAATTGTCAAAAGAGGGTTAATTTGTGTGTTAAGTTAATTTTCACATCAGATGATGGCTGAATGAATGGAGAGAATGAGGAATAATTCGAATGGATGTGTATGGATGTCTAGAAATCTCCAATATGTGCGGCAGATTATGTATATATAGAGGGAGAAAGGTTAAGGCCTTAATTAATTAATTTGGGAAGGTTTTTAGCTCCAAATCCTCAAGGAAAAAGGGTAACAAATCAGAATCCCAATGGAAAAGGGAAGGAAAGTTGCGGCATTGACTAGAATAAAAGGGGAAAGAAGATATATGGCAGATTTTGGAAGAAAAGGGTAACAAAGGTGCGCATAGACTAGGATAGTGCAAGGAATCTTTGGTTTGTGTCCTAAAATGCATAAGATACCTTCAAAGTTGCTGGAACTTAGGGATATTTAGGATTAGGAAAGGTTAAACCAAAATAGGAAACCTTGGCTTAACTTTCCTACTTTGATTAGGAATCCTTCTTTGATTAGGAATCCTTCTTTGATTAGGAATCCTACTTTGATTAGGAATCCTAACATCTTTAAGTCTTCAATTTCGTCCATTCCTTTTGCTCCAAGCATATGCTATCCATTCCAAGCCCAATTTTGCTCCAAAATGCACCTTTTTGCTTCCTTAGCCATATGAACCTAAAAACACCCGAAAATAGCTTAAACTACTAAAATAAATGTGAACTAACAACATAAATGTACGAAAACAAGCTAACTAAGTCGCCTAAATATGCTCCTATCAGGAGGGATTGCTAAACACTTTAAACTGACTCAAATAAATAAAACAAAGCTTCTAAACACTTAACTCAACTCAAAAGACTCAAAACAAGCTCACAAGACTCATAATGAGCTGAAAACACTCAAAACTGCCTAAAAAACACAGACTGGGTAGATTTGACTCTAAACGCAAAATTGGACGAAATTTGGTTCTAACTTGACTCAAAACTCTTGAAAACACAATCTAAAACATATTCGAACTAGTTAGACACTCTAGAATAAATGGGGATTTGGTTTTGGACAAAAATAAAACAAACAAACCAAGAAATTTAACTAGGCAGATTTGCACGAAATTGGTAGAATTAAGTGGATGGTAGGCTAGCTAGGAGGTCTTTCTCCACACATGGCATACTTGCATACAAAACAATCTCCAGTTGCTTATTCAATGAATCATGAACCTCAACACCCCAAGTTAATTAGGTACGCTTAAATTAACTCTCAATTTTCCTTAGGTCATTGAATTGAATGGAATTAGCGCATTGCAATCAAATTATTCCTCAAAAGTTCTCTACATGAAATCGCATAATAGAGAAACAATCAAAGATCATTAAATTCTATGAAAATCATAAGTGTTGACGAGGCATTCGTAACTATGAAAGCGCATGATACTTATGCCAAGAATTTACTTAACATGATTGTGATTAACAACCTTAACTACTCATGAATATAAGCTCCTAACGATTAGGTGAAGTTTCCTTATACCCTAGCATTAGTAATGCAAATTAAGTGTGCACTCTCAATTCATATACATAAACAAGTTTTAATTCAAATAGATAAGTAAATTGAATTCACCATTCATGAAATCACAACTGGAAGTAATCAAATCATAATGCAAATATAGCCATGGTTTCGAAATTCCCCCTAGCCAAAAGGGGATTAGTTCCTCATACTCGCAAAGAAAAGATTCTTGAAATTAAACATTGAAAAACACAAGAAAGATTACACCTAAAACGTTTCAGCAATTCCAAGTTGAATGGCATGTCTAGGCTTCCCTTCTTCTTCCTTGTTGCAACACAGGTTGCGGGTGGTGGTTTTGGGGGTTTTGAATGGTGTGTTCTTGTTTAGGAGGATGAACAATGGCTGATTAGGGTGGCAGAGTACGGCTGGTTGTGTATGGAGGTGTATGGAGTGGATGAAGGATGAAGAATTGAGGTTAGGGTGTTGCGGCACAAGTTTCTGAATAGCATAAGGGGGTGTTACGAAATTGTGGCTGAAATTATGTTTATATAGTCCTAGGGTTAATTAGATTAGGGTTACACTTAGTAGATTTAGTGGATTAGGGCCCTAGGGTTCGGCAATAGGTGATTAAATCCACTTAGGAGGGGGTTTGGCCCAATTAGTTTCATAAAAGGATTTGTGTAACCGAAATCCACAAGGAATGAGGCCCTAAAAATCAGAATCAATCAAGGATAGGGCCTAGAGGGTGCGGCACATATTGGAGAGAAGGAGGGAATGGCTTGCAAGGCAAGGCAAGGCCTTCTAGAAGGGAATAGGCGCCACCTTTGTAGGGTTTCTAGAGAGAATGAGCTTTGTGGCTAATTTGTGATGTGATATATAATAGCACACAAATTAAACCCTCTTTTTGACAATTGTAGTATAGATATAAGTAGGGATCGTTCTAGGCCGGGGATTAGGAGGGATTGCTAATCTAATGAAAACTGACTCAAAGATACAAAAATATGCTTAAAAACACTTAAACAAACTCAAAGACTCTTAACTAAACTTATATGAATCAAAACAAAAGTAAAAGACTCAAAACAACACAAAACAATCCAAAAGACTAAATTTTGACTCTAGGACTTAATTTGGACGAAAATAGAATTGGTTTTGACTCAAAACACTCAAAAACACTAATTAGGAAAGATTTGACACAACTAAATAAAGGGGATTGGGTTTTTGACGAATTTAAGGTAAAAACAAGTAACTAAAAGACTCAAACAAGGGTTGGACGAATTTGGGAAATATGGATGGGTGATTAGATAACTAGAGGATTCTTTTCCACACATGATACATTCGAACACAAATTGATTTCCAATTGCTTTTTCGATAAACCATGAACCTCAACACCCCAGATTAACCGTGACATCACTAATTAACCCTCATATTTTCCTTTAGTTATTGGATTGGATGACATCATACGACAACCCAAAGCATTCTTCAAAAGTTCCCTACACGACATCATAATAGAGATACAATCAAAGATCATTACGTTCTATGAAAATCATAAGTATTGACAAAGCACTTGTAACTATGACATCATGATACTCATGCTAGGAATTTACTTAACATGATTGTGAAAACAACCTTAACTACTTGTGAATATAAGTTTGTAACGATTATGTGAAACTCCCTTATATTCTAGCACCAAATTCAAGCATGCAAATTAAGTGTGCACCCTTAATCAACAAACAAGAATGAGTTATCCATCAAACGGTTAAGTAAATTGCATTCACAATTTTTGAAATCACAACTGGAATTAATCAATTCATATTCCAAATATAATCATGGTTTCAAAGTCTCCCCTAGCTAAAACAGGTTTAGCTCCTCATGTTTACAACAAAACAAAGAGAATATAAATTAAACATTGAAAACAAAGATTGAATACACCTAGAAACGCTCCAACAATCCAAGCTTGAATGGCCAAAACGTCCAAGGCTTCTCCTCTCTTCTTTCTCCTTCTTTGTTGTGGCACAAGGGTGTTTGGGTATGAATTATGGTGATGGATGGATAGGTTGGATGGTGGTAGAGGGTGGATGATGGCTGAATGAATGGGGAGAATGAGGAATAATTCGAATGGATGTGTATGGATGTCTAGAGTCTCCAATATGTGCGGCAGATTATGTATATGATAGGAGCATTTTTATGCGACTTAATTGTCTTGTTCTCATGCATTTATGCTGTTTTTCCTTAGTTAGTTTAGTGTTTAAAGTCATTTTCGTGCAATTTCAGGTTTTAGTGTCAAAGTATGCAAAAAGAAGCAATTTGGAGCATTCTAGAGCATTTTTGGGCCAAGATTGGATAGTGCAAGCATGGAGGCATGAGGATGGACGAATTTGAAGGCTTGAATTCAGTTAGGGAGCTGCAAGGGGGCCTAAAAACCTTATTTCTAGAAGGCTTTATCTATTCACACATGGTGCCTAATTTCTGTATTGGAAGAACAAGCCGTCCTAGCTTGTCACTAGCCGTCCTAGCTTGTCTCCTAGCCGTCCTAGCTTGTCACTAGCCGTCCTAGCTTGTCTCCTAGCCGTCCGAGCTTGTCTCCTAGCCGTCCTAGCTTGTCACTAGCCGTCCTACCTTGTCTCCTAGCCGTCACTAGCCGTCCTACCTTGTCTCCTAGCCGTCCTACCTTGTCTCCTAGCCGTCCTATCTTGTCTCCTACCTTCTCCAAGCCGTCCTAGCTTGTCACTAGCCATCCTAGCTTGTCTCCTAGCCGTCCTAGCTTGTCTCCTAGCCGTCCTAGCTTGTCTCCTACCTTGTCCAAGCCGTCCTACCTTGTCCAAGCTACACACATATATCCTTTAAGTGTTTCATGTATAGAATTTCTGGTACAAAACCTTTTGGTTTCAACTAAGTTCTAAACCTTTCCTAGCCCTATAAATAAGGCTTTGCAGCAAGGCACTAGGGGGATCACTCATTCACCCAATTTTCGTCCATTCATCTAGCCACACCACTCTACACATCCTAAAATCCTAGAAACACAATTCCAGCCAAACACTACACCTTGCCGTGCCTATCCTCCATCCAATTCCATAATCCCTGATCCTAAAACACCTCCCAACCATCCCATCCACCTTTGTGCCGTAGCAAGGAGAAAGAAGGAAGGACTCTTGGATGCTCAAGCTTCGTCGTTGGTGCATTCTAGGTGTAATTCGTTTTATGATTTCAATGTTTAATTTATTTTCCTTTCATTTTGCTATGAACATGAGTGGCTAAACCCCTATTGGTTAGGGGTGATTTCGAAGCCATAACTATGTGTGCAAGTTGATTTGATAAATTCCAGTTATGAGTTCTTGAATCGTGAATGCAATTGGCTTAACTGTGCGAGTAATAACGTATTTGTGTTTGTTAATTAGGGGTCGACACTTAATTGGCTTGCATGAATATGATGCTAGAATATAAGTTTGTTTCACATAATTTTCACACACTTATATTCACAAGTAGTGAAGGTTGCTAGTCACAATCGCGTTAAGTTCAATTCCTAGCATAAGTGTCATGATGTCATAGTCACAAGTGCTTTGTCAATGCTTATAGTTTTCATTGAACGTAATGATCTTTGATTGTATCTTTATTATGATGTCATGTAAGGAACTTTTGAAGAATGCTTTGGGTTGTCGTATGATGTCATCCAATTCAATAACACAAGGAAAACTTGAGAATTAACTAGTGATGTCACGGTTAATTTGGGGCATTGTCATTCATAATTCTATGAAGGAATAACTGGAAATCGAGTCATTTGCATACTTGTCATGTGTGGAGAAAGAACCCCTAACTAGTCCATCATCCATTAAAAACCCCAAAAACGTTTCAAAATCAGTTTTACTTTGCAATCTGTTTTCTCAACTTTAATTTCGTCCAAATCAAATCCCCCTTTACTTTGAAGTCTCAATTTAGTTAGAAATTGTTTTGGTTCATGTTTTTAAGTGTTTTGAGTCAAGTTTTCAACCAATTTCGTCCAAATTAGTGTAGGTGCTCAAAACTGCCCAGAAAGTGGTTTTTAGGCAGTTTTGAGTCTTCTAGTTGCTGTTTTGAGTTTTTGTTTTGTTTTAGTGTTTTAACTTTGGTTTTTCATTCTTTGAGTCCAAATTAGTGTTTTTAACTTTGTTTTGGAGTTCTTAGGTCAGTTTTCAAGAGTTTAGCAATCCCTCCTAATCCCCGGTTTTGAACGATCCCTACTTACATACTTTGCTACAATTGTCAGAAGAGGGTTTAATTTGTGTGCTTAATATATTTCGCATCAAATTTTTGGCGCCGTTGCCGGGGATTAGCAACTTTGCTAATCCCTTGGATTGTTTTATTTTCGTTTGTTTTATTTTATTCCAGATTCTTAATCTTGTTTTGTTTCTTGTTTTAGGTACTAGTTTATGACTCGGAGTTCTCATCCGATTCGTGAACATATCTTGGACTTTGTTTATTTTTCTTTTGATATTTTATAGAAGCATATTCATGCGACTTAAATGGCTTGTTCTCATGCATTTACGTTATGTTTCTTTAGTTATTTTAGTACTTTAAGCTATTTTCGTGTGTTTGTAGGTCCAAAGGGCTAAAGGAGCAAAAAGATGCATTTTGGAGACTTTTGGAGCAGTTTTGGGCTAAGGATGGATAGCTTATGCTTGGAGCCAAAGTGTTGGACGAAATTGAAGACCTAATTGAAGACCAAAGTGTTGGAACCTTGTTCCCTTTTATTTTAGGACATTTAAACCTTTCCTATATCCTTAGCCATGCATAACATTCCAACATTCCACTCCTTCATTTCAGCCACACTCCCACATATCATTACTTATCATCACCACTTATCACTTATCATAATCACATATCATTACTTATCATCACCACTTATCACTTATCATAATCACATATCATACACTTATCATCACCACTTATCACCTAACACAAAACCTTGCAGCCACATCCATTCCACTTCATTGCACATGCATCTTCATAAACCATCAGCACCAAAGAATCATTGCACATGCATTTCCAACCCACATGCATCCTTTAATCATTCAAACATGCAGCCACATTCCCTCCTAGCTGTCATGTTTCCCCTTTCATCATTCCCTCACATTCTTTAATTCAGCCAACACATGCTTACACATGCATTTTCAGCACCAAAGAATCATTGCACATGCATTTCCAACCCACATGCATCCTTTAATCATTCAAACATGCAGCCACATTCCCTCCTAGCTGTCATGTTCCCCCCATTTCGCCTATAAATAAGCATCCATTACACCTAAATTCTCATTTCATTCTTCCATACACATTTCAGTCACAAACACCAACCATTCCCTTGTGCCGTGCTCTCTCCCTAATAATCCAAACACCACACCAGAAATCATCCCATTGCCGTGGCCTCCTCCTTCCATTTTCACCACTCCCCAAACCATTCACACCATCAAACTATCCTTAGACCTTGTGCATACAATGAAGAGGAAGATAAGAGGGCCTAAACGTTCATACAATTCAAGTTTGAGTTGTTGGAATGTTTAGGTGTTTCTTTGATTTCAATGTTTAATTTCAATACTCTTTGTTTTGTACGAATGAGGAATGGAAGAGAAGAGGGCCTAAACGTTCATACAATTCAAGTTTGAGTTGTTGGAATGTTTAGGTGTTTCTTTGATTCTCTTTGTTTTGTATCATGAGGAACTAAACCCCCCCCTTGGCTAAGGGGGGATTCGAAATATATGTTTATGCTTGCAATATGATTTGATTACTTCTAATTACGTTTCATAAGTTGTGAATTCAATTTGTTTAACTGTTTGATTGATAACTTATTTATGTATGTTTATTGAGAGTGCACGCTTAATTTTCATGCATGAATATGACGCTAGAATATAAGTGAGTTTCACCTAATAGTTATGAACTTATATTCACAAGTAGTGGAGGTTGCTTATAAACAATCGCGTTAAATAAATTCTTGGCATAAGTTTCATGCAATCATAGTAACAAGTGCTTCGTCAATGCTTATGGTTTTCAAAGAACTTAATGATTCTTGCTTGTATCTCTATTATGCAATCATGTAGGGGACTTGTGGGAAATGTTTTGGGTTGTCGTATGCAATCATCCAATTCAATAACGTTAGGAAAATCTTAGGGTTAATTAGTCCATCACGGTTAACCTGGGGCGTTGAGAATTCATGGTTTATTGAAAAGCAATTAGAAATCGTTTTATATGAAAGTATAACATATGTGGAGATGAACCCCTTAGCTAGCTTTTCATCCCATCCATTCAAATCCATCACATTCATATTTACATTCTGTTTTTAATTAGAATCTGTGCAATTAGTTTAATTTCGTCCAAAACTCAATCCCCCCTTACTTTAATGTCCAAATTAGTTAGAAAGTGTTTTGATTTGTGTTTCTAAGTATTTTGATTCAAGTTTTCATCCAATTTCGTCCAAATTAGTGTAGGTGCTCAAAACTGCCCAGAAAGTGGTTTTTAGGCAGTTTTGAGTCTTCTAGTTGCTGTTTTGGGTTTTAGGTTTGTTTAAGTGTTTTAACTTTTAGTTTTGCATTCTTTGAGTCTAGTTTAGTGTTAAAGTGTCTTAATTTGTGTTTTAAAGTGTTTTGAATCAACCTATAATCTTAAATTCGTCCAAATTTGTGTTTAAGGTCAGAAACTGCCTAGTCAGTGTTTTTAGGCAGTTTTGAGTCTTTTGAACCTGTTTTGAGTCCTTTGAGTCTTTGTGAACGTTTTTAACTTTGTTTTTATGTTTTTGAGTCAATTTAGAGGGTTTAGCAAGCCCTCCTAATCCCCGGTCTAGAACGATCCCTACTTGCATTCTATACTACAATTTTCAAAAAGAGGGTTTAATTTGTGTGCTTAACTATTTTCGCATCAAATTTTGGCGCCGTTGCCGGGGATTAGCAACTTTGCTAATCCCTTGGATTTTTTTATTTTCGTTTGTTTTTATTTTTCCAGATTCTTAATTTTGTTTTGTTTCTTGTTTTAGGTACTAGTTCATGACTCGGAGTTCTCATCCGATTCGTGAACATATCCTGGAGTGATTGGGTTCTTCGTCCGGCTGCAAGACGTAAAAGAAAGCGCTACTTGGGAGGCAACCCAATGCACTGAATAAAACAAAGCATGTTCATAAAAAAAATAAAAAATAAAAAAAAAAAGATACTAAACATGGAGAAAGATGGAGCCTTCACAAAGGATGTTTACGTGAAGCCCCACTACGAGGCGTCGGAGCAGAAGGCATCGGAGCGGAAGGCATCGGAGCGGAAGGCATCGGAGCAGGAGGCATCGGAGCTAGAGCATTCCAGGCCTCAATACTGGGTGGAACGCTAGATGACCCAGGAAAAAGGTGCCTCTGGAAGAAAGACGCAAGCCTTTGACGGTCACTTTGAACGCCACCTTGAGATTCTTGCAGCTCATCAAGCTTTCTCTTCATGCCCGACGAATAGTTATTTGCAAGCACATGCAAACTTCTATTCTCGTACTTAAGCTGTTTGATCTCCTGCTTAAGATTTTCCACCTCTGCCATCAATGATTCCACTTGACGGGACCGAGCAAGCAGGCGTTGGCCCATGTTGGACACAGAGCTCGCACACTGAACACTAAGTGCGAGGGACTCTTGAACGGCCAACTCATCGGACCGTCCTGAAAGCAGCTGACTATCTTTGGGAGTGAGGAGGTTCCTAGCTACTATTGTAGCTGTTGTGGCATCCTGCATCACGGAGTCTTCACCTGTAAGAGGACCGTTAGAAGATAAGAAAGAAGGGCGCCATACGTTACCTTGACGCGGCGCGCCCGTATCACTGCTGAGACTCAATTCTAAGCTAAGGTTCGATGGGTTTGCCATTTTTCAAAGGTGTTCAAGAGAAGGGGTGGATGGAGTTAAATTTCAAAGGGCCGGAGACAATTTTCAAAAATGGGCAGTCTTCAGAGTGTGTATGTTTGAGGTGATCGGTAGCTCTATAAAAAGCCAAGGCGACGCATCCACCAATTCAAAAAGCCGGAATTTCCTGCGCAAAGTTCGGCAACGATCTCTCGGTTTTTCAGAAAACGCGTTCACTTTGTCAAAAGATCTCTGACAAAGTGAAAACACGTGGAGGCCATCATCGCAACTACACATCTTTAGCCGACAAACGCAAAGTTCGGCGACGCTTTCTCTACTTTTTGGAAAACGCATGCAGCTTTGTCAAAAGAGCCGCATCCGCACTACTACGTGTCGTTCAGAAAGTGAAGGGGCGTCGCTCAGAAATCGAAGGGGTGCCTGCTCAGAAATCGAAGAGGCGTCGTTCAGAAATCGAAGAGGCATCACTATTTCAAAAAGCCGGATTTGCGGGATCAAAACGTTTGTCGACAAGGGTAAAAGAACAATACCGCCACTTGCTATTGGGAAATCCCTATATATGTCGACCTTCATCTTTTATGGCAAGGCAAACCTGAAGAAAATGCCCAACTCTTCCTCACCTCTGAGGGCGCACTCCCAGCAAAGCCTTTCGAAATACTCAATTTTTTCTTCTTCCCCAAAGATGATACCAGATGCCTGGAGTACAGATGACCCAGGAGGAAACGGTAGATGGAAGCATGTGCTGATTCATTCACCGCTTCTTCAAAAGCAAAGGTATCTCATATCATCAAGGTCAAAAGCAAAAGTATCTCATATCATGCTCTTTCCCTGTCCTTTTCTTTGTCCTTGTTCTTACTCGCATGGCAAAGTGAAAGAAGCAATCAGCCGGCACTTGGAGTCAGTCTTCCGATCTGGAACCAACTGCCTGGAATCCCTTCCCTGATTGCTTACCTAGCGTTGCTCTCGAGTAGTCATCTTCAACCGTTGATACACTTCCAGAGAAGGGACCACTTCTGCAAAGGGGAGCAAGTAAGGCAAGTGAAAATGATACATTGAAGCATGTGGAGACAAGCTACAACTGCATATGCTGAGCTATCCTCTAACCCTCTTCAATACGAATTGGAGAGATTGAACAAAGAAACAGATAAAAGGAGGAAGCTCAGACCTTCGGGGGAGACTAAAGGAAGCCTGCTGCCCAGTTCAAGAGTAGCACAAAGGAAAATCAACGATGGGAGCAGCGCAGTTCAAGAGTAAGCCTGTGGAATCACAAAGATCCAAGCCTCAATGCAATTACCAAGGAGAAGATGGAATTTACACTCTATAACCAGATTTGCGTCTCTAAACTCTTCTCTTTGTTAATTACATTCTGCCATGTTTAGTATGTTTAGTTGCTTTTTGTGTGTTTACTTATGTTTTGTGTGAATCTATGCTTAAAACATTGAGGACAATGTTTGATTTAAGTGTGGGGGGGTAACTAAGTATATTTATGCAAATTCGTGGGATTTTATCACCCATAACTTCAAATGTTGTTCCTTGCTGTTTTAAGGTGTTTTTAAGTTGTTTTAAAGTGTTTTAGTATGTTTTGTTTTTATAACTCCGAAAATCACATAAAAATTTGAAAAACATGTTTTAAAAAGCCTAAAAAGAGTGTTTTGAGTCATTTTTGTGTGTTTGTGTCTTAGGGTACCTTCCAACAAAATGATAAGGATTTGGTTTGTAATTGCATGACTGTTAAAAAGAGTTATAAACATAGATGAAAGTTTGATTTACTCTTGGTATATGCTTGGTTATGGTTATAATGTATGACTTCACATGCAATCATAAAAGAAAAAAAACGCTACAACCTTGTGAGACTTGAGCCTAAATGTTCTTTGGAGAGTTATTTTCTGTGATTCTTTGTTTTCTAAAGTTGTTGCATGATCTCATTATTCCTTGCTTGGTTGCTACTTAGAATGCAATTGTATCATGATAGAACTAAATGCTAGAACTTATATCCGTTTCATTCAAAGCATGACATTGATTTGCATAACATATATCAAGATGAAGTTGTGTAGTGCCACCATAGCCAAATAGCCTTCCTTCCCATATTTCGTATATATTAGTTTTAACCCCGTTGAGCCTCGTTTAGCCTATTTTCTTTGCTAACCATATCACCCCTTACCTAGCCTAGAGTAGGACTTTCCTATACCCTTGTTCTTAAAGTATAGTGAGCATGACTTAAATGAATTCCTTTTGAGTTACATTATGCAAGAAAATGAGTGTGGGGGAGTAAAAGTTTGTTCTTACGTTTATATGTATGTTTTGAGATTCAAAAGAAAAAGAAGAAGAAAAGAAAAAAAAAAAAGGAGTGAAAATAAGTAAGAATGAACTCACGAGCGTTGATGGTTGAAGAAAGGGTCCAAAAAGTTGAATATGGCCCTAAGTTTTGTGTGACTTTCCCTTGGGTGTTCAAAGTTGACTTCTGCGTTCTTAAGGGAATTCTAAGTGCCTAATTCAATACTTTGCTCACTATTGCTTTAAGAATGTTTGTTTACCCTTCACCTTTCATTGTTAGCCAATACCCTAGCCCCGTTACAACCCTTTGACTTCTATCTTGAGTGTTATGTGTTTCAAAATGTGGAGTTTGGAATTGATATGAGCTTATGGAATCACTGGTTCTCATTCTAAGTAGTAGCATTCCATTCATGAGATCATATTCATGTCATTATCGTAAATCCAGAAAATGCTTTCTTTGTTATAACATATGTGAGATACTAGTATTTCATGTTTACATCAATCTCTCACATATAACTAGTGTAGGGTGTGTAGTCAGAAAATCTGTGTGAAAATAGAGTGCATTCTAGTAAGGAATTGAGGAAATTCTCTAAGGCATGTTACTACATTCAAATCATGGTTTTAAATGCTTAATTGTGAACTAGTATGTGGTGACTATGATTAAGAATGTACTTAAGTGTAAAGATGGCTAAAATCTGTGGGAATAATGATTTTTAACTTGTCATGTGCATTGGAAATCCCTGAGACGATTGTTGGAAGGTTTAGGTTGTGTTTTTCTTGATCAGTGTCGTTTTGTTTTTGGTTTCTTTTGTTTTGTTTTGCTCGAGGACTAGCAAAAGCTAAGTGTGGGGGTATTTGATAGGAGCATATTCATGCGACTTAAATGGCTTGTTCTCGTGCATTTACGTTATGTTTCTTTAGTTATTTTAGTACTTTAAGCTATTTTCGTGTGTTTGTAGGTCCAAAGGGCTAAAGGAGCAAAAAGATGCATTTTGGAGACTTTTGGAGCACTTTTGGGCTAAGGATGGATAGCTTATGCTTGGAGCCAAAGTGTTGGACGAAATTGAAGACCTAATTGAAGACCAAAGTGTTGGAACCTTGTTCCCTTTAGTTTTAGGACATTTAAACCTTTCCTATATCCTTAGCCGTGCATAACATTCCAACATTCCACTCCTTCATTTCAGCCACACTCCCACATATCATTACTTATCATCACCACTTATCACTTATCATAATCACATATCATACACTTATCATCACCACTTATCACCTAACACAAAACCTTGCAGCCACATCCATTCCACTTCATTGCACATGCATCTTCATAAACCATCAGCACCAAAGAATCATTGCACATGCATTTCCAACCCACATGCATCCTTTAATCATTCAAACATGCAGCCACATTCCCTCCTAGCTGTCATGTTTCCCCTTTCATCATTCCCTCACATTCTTTAATTCAGCCAACACATGCTTACACATGCATTTTCAGCACCAAAGAATCATTGCACATGCATTTCCAACCCACATGCATCCTTTAATCATTCAAACATGCAGCCACATTCCCTCCTAGCTGTCATGTTCCCCCCATTTCGCCTATAAATAAGCATCCATTACACCTAAATTCTCATTTCATTCTTCCATACACATTTCAGTCACAAACACCAACCATTCCCTTGTGCCGTGCTCTCTTTCTAATAATCCAAACACCACACCAGAAATCATCCCATTGCCGTGGCCTCCTCCTTCCATTTTCACCACTCCCCAAACCATTCACACCATCAAACTATCCTTAGACCTTGTGCATACAACGAAGAGGAAGATAAGAGGGCCTAAACGTTCATACAATTCAAGTTTGAGTTGTTGGAATGTTTAGGTGTTTCTTTGATTTCAATGTTTAATTTCAATACTCTTTGTTTTGTACGAATGAGGAATGGAAGAGAAGAGGGCCTAAACGTTCATACAATTCAAGTTTGAGTTGTTGGAATGTTTAGGTGTTTCTTTGATTCTCTTTGTTTTGTATCATGAGGAACTAAACCCCCCCTTGGCTAAGGGGGGATTCGAAATATATGTTTATCCTTGCAATATGATTTGATTACTTCTAATTACGTTTCATAAGTTGTGAATTCAATTTGTTTAACTGTTTGATTGATAACTTATTTATGTATGTTTATTGAGAGTGCACGCTTAATTTTCATGCATGAATATGACGCTAGAATATAAGTGAGTTTCACCTAATAGTTATGAACTTATATTCACAAGTAGTGGAGGTTGCTTATAAACAATCGCGTTAAATAAATTCTTGGCATAAGTTTCATGCAATCATAGTAACAAGTGCTTCGTCAATGCTTATGGTTTTCAAAGAACTTAATGATTCTTGCTTGTATCTCTATTATGCAATCATGTAGGGGACTTGTGGGAAATATTTTGGGTTGTCGTATGCAATCATCCAATTCAATAACGTTAGGAAAATCTGAGGGTTAATTAGTGCATCACGGTTAACCTGGGGCGTTGAGAATTCATGGTTTATTGAAAAGCAATTAGAAATCGTTTTATATGAAAGTATAACATATGTGGAGATGAACCCCTTAGCTAGCTTTTCATCCCATCCATTCAAATCCATCACATTCATATTTACATTCTGTTTTTAATTAGAATCTGTGCAATTAGTTTAATTTCGTCCAAAACTCAATCCCCCCTTACTTTAATGTCCAAATTAGTTAGAAAGTGTTTTGATTTGTGTTTCTAAGTATTTTGATTCAAGTTTTCATCCAATTTCGTCCAAATTAGTGTAGGTGCTCAAAACTGCCCAGAAAGTGGTTTTTAGGCAGTTTTGAGTCTTCTAGTTGCTGTTTTGGGTTTTAGGTTTGTTTAAGTGTTTTAACTTTTAGTTTTGCATTCTTTGAGTCTAGTTTAGTGTTAAAGTGTCTTAATTTGTGTTTTAAAGTGTTTTGAATCAACCTATAATCTTAAATTCGTCCAAATTTGTGTTTAAGGTCAGAAACTGCCTAGTTAGTGTTTTTAGGCAGTTTTGAGTCTTTTGAACCTGTTTTGAGTCCTTTGAGTCTTTGTGAACGTTTTTAACTTTGTTTTTATGTTTTTGAGTCAATTTAGAGGTTTTAGCAAGCCCTCCTAATCCCCGGTCTAGAACGATCCTTACTTGCATTCTATACTACAATTTTCAAAAAGAGGGTTTAATTTGTGTGCTTAACTATTTTCGCATCAATATTTGATTTAGTTTTATTTCTTTGATTTCAGGTACTAGAGAAGCAAGACATGGCAATTGCTAACCTTCAAGCTCAAATAGCAAATCTTACGTGTCAGTTATCACAGTATGCTGAAGGGTCCACAATGCAAACTGTCCCTACATTTGGTGCTCCTTATAGGCAAGAATATCAAGCAAATCTATGTCCACAAAGAAGTTGGGAGAATTTTAATACCTGGGGTTATCAAGATCATAATCAATCAAGGAACAATTTGTTTTCCAACATGTACAATTCAGATTGGAGTGATCATTCAAACTCTATGTGGTGGGAATCTCAAAAAGTCCAACAAGAAGGATATTGGCAGCCATATGAGGAGTTCTATACAAGCCCTATGCAGCCACCACAACCTCATATACAACCTGCCCAAACAAATTCAGGTGCGTCTTTGTATAATGATACGCTTATTAAGTTACTCACCAATTTGTCTCAGGGGCAGGAAAATCAAAAGAAAGCAATGCAAAATCGAGACAAAAGGTTGAACCACTTGGAAAAGCAAATTGGGCAGATAGCGGAGTTCGTAGGACAATTTCGTGACCAAGGCAAACTCCCTAGTTCAACCATTGTAAATCCGAAGGGAGGATTTGAAACCACCGATGCTATCACGTTAAGAAGTGGCAAAGAGGTTGGAACGGACCCTCAACCATCAAAATCACATCACAAGGAAGATGAAAGATTAAAATTTGAGGAAGAAGACATGCACACGGCAAGGGTAGAACAACCCTTGCCGCAGCCCCTTAAGCCCTCTAAACCACCCACCACAAGTAAGGACATCCCAATTCCATGTTATTCTGATGTTATTCCACCCGATGTCCCTTTTCCTAGCAGGTTTTTGATTCCCAACCAAGAAGAGAGTAAAAAGGACATCTTTGAAGCCTTCCCAAAGGTGCAAAATGCTATTCCAATTCTTGGTGCAACACAGCAAGTTTTAGATGGTGTTGAATTCTTCAAAGGACTTTGTACCCCAAGAAGAATGATTCAAGAGAAGGTAGTGGCTGGAGAGGATGTAGAAGGCATCAAAGAGGACATATTTGAAACCACAAAACCCAAAGAAGTTGAATTTGATGACATTGGACAAGTCATAACCATCACATGCAATCTAGCCAAGTCCAATATCCCTAAAACATTCAAAGGAGTGGTGTTTGTCATTGAGTTCTTGTCGGACAAAACAAGTAAGTCATCTTCTCCAAATTCCATTACATTTTATACTAACTGGCTGATTTTGATGAATCAGGCACCTACACTAGAATTCAAACCAATGCCGGTTCACTTCAAGTATCACCTTCCATTCAAGGATCAATTCCATGCCGTGGGACCTAGGGAAGTTTGAATGGAAGTTTCGTTCGGCTGGAAGACGTTAAAGCAAGCGCTACTTGGGAGGCAACCCATGCAATCAACAAAGGAAGAACTTGGGAATCGCTCCACACTCAGATTTGCGTCCCTAAACCCTTTCCTTTGTTGTTTACTTTATGTTATGAGTAATGTGTTCAATTGTGTCTAAAACATTGAGGACAATGTTTAGTTTAAGTGTGGGGGGGGTAACATTCTGTTTTGAGATATTTTTGCATGAAATTCGTAGGGTTTTACCACCTAACATGTCTAAACTTGTTTCCCACTGTTTTTAAGTGTTTTTAAGCAGTTTTGGTGTGTTTTAGTATGTTTTGAAGTAAAAATCCGAAAATCAAAGAAAAATTTGAAAAATTTGTTTTAAAAAAAAACCCAAAAAAGAGTTGTTTTTGTGTGTTTGTTTGTGTCTTAGGGCACCTTCCAACACAATGATGAGGATTTGGTTTTTAAATACATGGCTGTTAAAGAGAGTGATTAACATGGATGAAAGTTTGATTTACTCTATGTTTATGCTTGGTTGTGGTTATAACTTATGAATTCACATGCAATCATAAAAGAAAAAAATCAGTTTTTGTAACATGCTTGAAGGAAGGAACTCAAATTAACGCTACAACCTTGTGAGACTTGAGCCTAAACGTTTATTTGGAGAGTTAAAATCTGTGCATTCTTTGTTTTCTAAAATCGTTGCATGATCTCATTATTCTTTGCTTGGTTGCTACTTAGAAGGCGTTTCATCATTTAGTTCCAAACACTAGAAGTCATGCCCATTTCATTCAAAGCATGGTATTGATTAGCATAACACATATTCAAGATGAAGTTGTGTAGTGACCACCACTTTAGCCAAAAAGCCGTGTGCCCTACTCCATTATATGTTTAGGTGTTATCCCCATTGAGCCTTGTTTAGCCTTTTCTTTGTTAACCCACATTACCCTCACCTAGCCTAGATTAGGACTATCCATACCCTCGTTCTTAAAGTATAGTAAGCATGATTCAAATGGAATTCCTTTATGGCAGAAACCAAGTGTGGGGGAAGTTTTTATTTTGAGAATTATGTGCCATAAGCACGGGTAGAAAGAAAAGAAAAGAAAAATTCGTGAAAAAAAAAAAAAGAAAAAAAAATGAAAAAAAAAAAAGTATGAAAAGAGTTGAACAACATGAGAAAAAGAGTTCCAAGGTGTTGTTTGTTGAAGAAAGGGTCCAAAAAGTTGAATTCGGCCCCAAGAAGTTGTTTAAAGTCTTCCCCTTGTGTTTTTAAGTTAATTTCTGCAAACTAAGTGAATTCTAAGTCTTAATTTCATTACTTTGCTTACTAATGCTTGAAGAACGTTTGTTTTCCCTATCCTTTCTTTGTTAACCAATACCCCAAGCCCCGTTGCAATCCTTAAACTTCTATCTTGAGTGTTATGTGTTTCAATTTGTTGAGTTTGAATTTGGTATGAGCATATGGTGTCACTGGTTCTCGCATCTAAGTAGTAGCATTCCATTCATGAGATCATATCTAAACATGCCTATTAACTCCGGAAATTGCGTTCTTTGTGATACATATATGTGAGCATTCGTTTTTATATCTACATCAATTCTCTCACATATAACTAGTATAGGGTGTGTAGTTAGAAAATCTGAGTGAAAATAGAGTGCAAATCTATTAAGGATTGAGGGAATTCTCTAAGGCATGTTACTACATTCAAAACATTGTTTTAATTGGTTAATTGTGAACTAGTAAGTAGTGACTATGATTAAGCATGTGCTTAAGTGTTAAATTGACTCAAATCTGTGGGAATGATAATCTTTAACATGTCATGTGCATTGGAAATCCCTGAGGTAAACGTTGGAAGGTTTAGATTATGTTTGTTTGTTTTGTCTTGTTTTATTTCTTTGTTTTGCTCGAGGACTAGCAAAAGCTAAGTGTGGGGGAATTTGATAGGAGCATTTTTATGCGACTTAATTGGCTTGTTCTCATGCATTTATGTTGTTTTTCCTTAGTTAGTTTAGTGTTTAAAGTCATTTTCGTGCAATTTCAGGTTTTAGTGTCAAAGTATGCAAAAAGAAGCAATTTGGAGCATTCTAGAGCATTTTTGGGCCAAGATTGGATAGTGCAAGCATGGAGGCATGAGGATGGACGAATTTGAAGGCTTGAATTCAGTTAGGGAGCTGCAAGGGGGCCTAAAAACCTTATTTCTAGAAGGCTTTATCTATTCACACATGGTGCCTAAATTCTGTATTGGAAGAACAAGCCGTCCTAGCTTGTCACTAGCCGTCCTAGCTTGTCTCCTAGCCGTCCTAGCTTGTCTCCTAGCCGTCCTAGCTTGTCACTAGCCGTCCTACCTTGTCTCCTAGCCGTCACTAGCCGTCCTACCTTGTCTCCTAGCCGTCCTATCTTGTCTCCTACCTTCTCCAAGCCGTCCTAGCTTGTCACTAGCCATCCTAGCTTGTCTCCTAGCCGTCCTAGCTTGTCTCCTAGCCGTCCTAGCTTGTCTCCTACCTTGTCCAAGCCGTCCTACCTTGTCCAAGCTACACACATATATCCTTTAAGTGTTTCATGTATAGAATTTCTGGTACAAAACCTTTTGGTTTCAACTAAGTTCTAAACCTTTCCTAGCCCTATAAATAAGGCTTTGCAGCAAGGCACTAGGGGGATCACTCATTCACCCAATTTTCGTCCATTCATCTAGCCACACCACTCTACACATCCTAAAATCCTAGAAACACAATTCCAGCCAAACACTACACCTTGCCTTGCCTATCCTCCATCCAATTCCATAATCCCTGATCCTAAAACACCTCCCAACCATCCCATCCACCTTTGTGCCGTAGCAAGGAGAAAGAAGGAAGGACTCTTGGATGCTCAAGCTTCGTCGTTGGTGCATTCTAGGTGTAATTCGTTTTATGATTTCAATGTTTAATTTATTTTCCTTTCATTTTGCTATGAACATGAGTGGCTAAACCCCTATTGGTTAGGGGTGATTTCGAAGCCATAACTATGTGTGCAAGTTGATTTGATAAATTCCAGTTATGAGTTCTTGAATCGTGAATGCAATTGGCTTAACTGTGCGAGTAATAACGTATTTGTGTTTGTTAATTAGGGGTCGACACTTAATTGGCTTGCATGAATATGATGCTAGAATATAAGTTTGTTTCACATAATTGTCACACACTTATATTCACAAGTAGTGAAGGTTGCTAGTCACAATCGCGTTAAGTTCAATTCCTAGCATAAGTGTCATGATGTCATAGTCACAAGTGCTTTGTCAATGCTTATAGTTTTCATTGAACGTAATGATCTTTGATTGTATCTTTATTATGATGTCATGTAAGGAACTTTTGAAGAATGCTTTGGGTTGTCGTATGATGTCATCCAATTCAATAACACAAGGAAAACTTGAGAATTAACTAGTGATGTCACGGTTAATTTAGGGCATTGTCATTCATAATTCTATGAAGGAATAACTGGAAATCGAGTCATTTGCATACTTGTCATGTGTGGAGAAAGAACCCCTAACTAGTCCATCATCCATTAAAAACCCCAAAAACGTTTCAAAATCAGTTTTACTTTGCAATCTGTTTTCTCAACTTTAATTTCGTCCAAATCAAATCCCCCTTTACTTTGAAGTCTCAATTTAGTTAGAAATTGTTTTGGTTCATGTTTTTAAGTGTTTTGAGTCAAGTTTTCAACCAATTTCGTCCAAATTAGTGTAGGTGCTCAAAACTGCCCAGAAAGTGGTTTTTAGGCAGTTTTGAGTCTTCTAGTTGCTGTTTTGAGTTTTTGTTTTGTTTTAGTGTTTTAACTTTGGTTTTTCATTCTTTGAGTCCAAATTAGTGTTTTTAACTTTGTTTTGGAGTTCTTAGGTCAGTTTTCAAGAGTTTAGCAATCCCTCCTAATCCTCGGTTTTGAACGATCCCTACTTACATACTTTGCTACAATTGTCAGAAGAGGGTTTAATTTGTGTGCTTAATATATTTCGCATCAGTATATATAGAAGGAGAAAGGTTAAGGCCTTAATTAATTAATTTGGGTAGGTTTTAAGACTCCAAATCCTCCAACAAAAGGGTAACAAATCAGAATCCTAAGAGAAAAGGAAAGGAAAGTTGCGGCATTGACTAGAAGAAAAGGGGAAAGAAGATATGTGGCAGATTTTGGATGAAAAGGGTAAGAAAGGTGCGGCTCCATCTTGGATTGGGATTAGAGCTTTTAGGACATATATTTAAGTGTCCCAAATTGATTAGGAACCCCTTTTGATAGCTGGAAATTAAGTAGGAAAGATTAGGATTAGGAAAGGTCAAACAAAAATGGGAAACCTTGGCTTAAATTTCCTACTTCATGTAGGAAACCTTCTTTGACTAGGAATCCTTCTTTGACTAGGAATCCTTCTTTGATTAGGAATCCTTCTTAGATTAGGAATCCTAACATCTTTAGGTCTTCAATTTCATCCATTCCTTTTGCTCCAAGCATATGATATCCATTCCAAGTCCAATTTTGCTCCAAAAGGCTCCAAAATGCACCTTCTTGCTACTTTAGCCATATGAACCTATAAACACACGAAAATAGCTTAAATCACTATAATAAATAGAAACTAACTCACTAAATGTTAGAAAACAAGCTAACTAAGTCGCCTAAATATGCTCCTATCAATTTGGTGCTTCTAGAAGAGAATGCTTCTAGAAATAGGTTCTAGAAATATCTATTTAGGTCCCCTTGCAACTAGGATTAAGGTATGATAAGGTTAGGATAGGATAAGATGAGATAAGGTTTTGGATAATGTTGGATAAGGTTGGATAAGATTTCCTCTTTTGAGCTAATTCCTTATCCACTTTGTCTTAAGTTTAGTTCCTTCATCTTCTCATCATATTTCTAGCCTCTTGAACTCCAAATTCGTCCATCCATGTGATAGGATCATATTTATGCGACTTAATTGGCTTGTTCTCGTGCATTTACATTGTGTTTCCTTAGTTATTTTAGTCCTTTATGCCATTTTCGTGTGTTTTTAGGTTCAGTAACGAATGCCTCGTCAACACTTATAATTTTCATAGAGCGTAATGATTCTTGCTTGTATCTCTATTATGCAATCATGTAGGGGACTTGTGGGGAATGTTTTGGGTTGTCGTATGCAATCATCCAATTCAATAACGTTCGGAAGATTTGAAGGTTAATTAGTGCATCACGGTTAACTTGGGGTGTTGAGAATTCATGGTTTATTGAAATGCAATTGGAAATCTTTTTATTATGCAAGTGTAACATGTATGGAGATGAACCCCTTAGCTAGCAATCCATCACATTCATACTTACAATCTGTTTTAATTAGAATCTGTGCAATTAGTTTAATTTCGTCCAAAACTCAATCCCCCCTTGCTTTAGTGTCCAACTTAGTTAGAAAGTGTCTTAGTTTGTGTTTCTAAGTGTTTTGATTCATTTTATTACCCAATTTCGTCCAAAGTAGTCAAAGTGCTCAAAACTGCCCAAAAAGTGTTTTTAAGGCAGTTTTGAGTGTTTTGGGTGCTGTTTGAGTCTTTTGGTTTGTTTTAGTGTTTTAAGTGTTTAGTTTTTGCATTCTTTGAGTCTAGTTTAGTGTTAAAGTGTCTTAGTTTGTGTTTATAAGTGTTTTGATTCAATTTATTACACACATTCGTCCAAATTCACCAAAGTGCTCAAAACTGCCCAGATTGTGTTTTTAAGGCAGTTTTGAGTGTTTTGGGGCTGTTTTGAGTCCTTTGGTTTGTTTTAGTGTTTTAAATGTTTAGTTTTGCATTCTTTGAGTCTAGTTTAGTGTTTTAAACTTTATTTTACGTTTTTGAGTCAGTTTCCAAGTGATTTTGCAATCCCTCCTAATCCCTGGTTAAGAACGATCCCTACATATACTTATACTACAATTGATAAAAAGATGGTTTAATTTGTGTGCGTATAATTCTCGCATCAAATTTTGGCGCCGTTGCCGGGGATTAGCAACTTTGCTAATCCCTTGGATTGTTTTATTTTCGTTTGTTTTTATTTTATTCCAGATTCTTAATCTTGTTTTGTTTCTTGTTCTAGGTACTAGTTTATGACTCGGAGTTCTCATCCGATTCGTGAACATATCCTGGAGTGATTGGGTTCTTCGTCCGGCAGCAAGACGTAAAAGAAAGCGCTACTTGGGAGGCAACCCAATACACTGAAAAAAAAAAAAAAAAAAAATTATCAACAACAAAAGAGAAAGAATGTAGCCTTCACAAAGGTTGTGTACGTGAAGCCCCACTACGTGGCAACACTCTCGGAGCAGGAGGCATCGTAGCAGAAGGCATCGGAGCAAGAGGCATCGGAGATAGAGCATTCGAGGCCTCAATACTTGGCGGAACGCTGGATGACCCAGGAAAAAGGTGCCTCTGGAAGAAAGACGCAAGCCTTTGACGGTCACTTTGCATTAGACCTTGAGATTCTTGCATCTCATCAAGCTTCCTCTTCATGCCTGTCGAATAATTATTGGCAAGCACGTGCAAACTTCTATTCTCGTGCTTAAGCTGTTTGATCTTCTGCTTGAGATTTTCCACCTCTGCCATCAATGATTCAACCTGACGGGAGCGAGCAAGCAGGCGTTGGCCCATGTTGGACACAGAGCCTGCGCACTGAACACTGAGAGCCAGGGACTCTTGAACGGCCAACTCATCGGACCGTCCTGAAAGCAGCTGACTATCTTTGGGAGTGAGGAGGTTCCGAGCTACTATTGTAGCTGTTGTGGCATCCTGCATCACGAAGTCTTCACCTGTAAGAGGACCGTTAGAAGATAAGAAAGAAGGGCGCCATACGTTACCTTGACGCGGCGCGCCCGTATCACTGCTGAGACTCAATTCTAAGCTAAGGTTCGATGGGTTTGCCATTTTTCAAAAGTGTTTAATGAGAAGGGCTGGATGGAGTTAAATTTCAAAGGGCCGGAGACGATTTTCACAGATGGGCAGTCTTCAGAGTGTGTATGTTGGTGGTGATCGATAGCTCTATAAAAAGCCAAGGCGACGCTCTCCCGGCTTTTCAGAAAACGCGTTCAACTTTGTCAAAAGATCTCTGACAAAGTTGAAGACACGTGGAGGCCATCATCGCAACTACACATCTTTAGCCGACAAGCGCAAAGTTCGGCGACGCTTTCTCTGCTTTTCAGAAAACGCGTGTAACTTTGTCAAAAGTGGCGCTCGTTCAGAAATCGAAGAGGCGTCGTTCAGAAATCGAAGGGGCGCATTCAAAGATCGAAGAGTCGTCACTATTTCAAAAAGCCGGATTTGCGGGATCAAAACGTTTGTTGATAGGAGCATATTTATGCACCTTAGTTTAGCTTGTTCTTGTGCATTTATAGTGTTTTTCCTTAGTAAAGTAGTCTTTTAAGCTAGTTTTATGTATTTTCAGGTTTTAACGGCAAAGTATGCAAAAGGATGCATTTTGGAGCCTTTTGGAGCAAATTAGAGCTTGGAATGGACATCATATGCTTGGAGCCAAGAGGATGGACGAAATTGAAGACTTGAAGATGATGATTCCTACTTGAGCAAGGTTTCCTAGTTGAAGTAGGAAAGTCCCTAATGAAAATGGGTTTCCTAGTTGAAGATGGATTCCTAGAAGAATGAAGATTCCTACTCAAATAAGGTTTCCTACTTGAAGTAGGAAAGTCAAAATCCATATGGTCTCAAGTGAAGCAACAAAGAAGTTTTCCAAGTCCAAGAAGGAAAAGGAGTCCAAGATGAAGAAGGAATGATGAAGACAAGGTTTCCTAATCCTAATAGGCAAAGTTTCCAAGTACAATGAGGAGTCCTTATCCATTTAGGACACCTTATCCTAATCCTATAGGGATGCCATGCACTTTACCTTATCTTGGAGGGTTTCTAGAAGCCTTAGATGCCCTATCCTATCCTTGCCGTGGGTTTTATCCAATTCCCCTTAGTTTTAGGCTTTCTAGAAGCCCTAAACATTATCCCTAAGAAGGTGCTGCACCCTTATCTCTTTTTCCCTACAAATTTGGCACTTAAAGCATGATTTTAGGAACCTTATCTTATCTCCAACAAAGGTGGCGCCCAAACCCTTCTAGAAATCTGATTTCCCTTGCCTTGCAAGGCATTCTAGAAACCTTATCACCTTATCCCATACCTGCCACACCTAGGAAGCATTATCCCTCTCTATTTCTGATTTCTAAGCCTATTTCCTAGTTGATTTGGGTTATTCAAGTCCATATCTGATTACCCTAGGGTTTTAAGTGCCTATATATACTCATATTAACCCCTAGATCAGATCACCACCTCTCATATACATTCATTCACTCCAGAAATTCGTCCAAACTTCTCCACACACTTGCCGCAGCCACCAAACACCCCTTTCCCTAGTTTTAGACCTTTGCCGCACCATCCCCTTCCCCTAAACACTACTACATCCCTCCATAACCATACATCCATACACCTAAGGCCCTAAAACCTGTCCCTAGACCCTTGCCGCACCAAGGAGGAGGAGAAGGAAGCTCGGAAGTTCATGCAATTCAAGTTCACGTCGCTGGAATTTCTAGGTGTTTCTTTTCCTTTGATTTCAATGTTTGATTTCAATTCTCTTTGTTTTGTGCGTATGAGGAACTAAACCCCCCCTTTGGCTAGGGGGGAATTCGAAACACATGTTTATGCTTGCAATATGATTTGATTACTTCTAATTGCGTTTCATAAGTTGTGAATTCAATTTACTTATCTATGTGAATTACATTGATTTGTGTGTGTTGGTTGAGAGTGCACGCTTAATTTTCATGCATAAATTGGATGCTAGGATATAAGGAAATTTCACCTAATCGTTATGGAATTATATTCACAAGTAGTAAAGGTTGATGATCTCAATCGCGTTAAGTAAATTCTTGGCATAAGTTTCATGCAATCATAGTAACAAGTGCTTCGTCAATGCTTATGGTTTTCATAGAACTTAATGATTCTTGCTTGTATCTCTATTATGCAATCATGTAGGGGACTTGTGGGGAATGTTTTGGGTTGTCGTATGCAATCATCCAATTCAATAACGTTAGGAAAATCTGAGGGTTAATTAGTGCAATTCACGGTTAATCTGGGGCGTTGAGAATTCATGGTTTATTGAAAAGCAATTAGAAATCGTTTTGTGTGCAAGTATAACATGTGTGGAGATGAACCCCTTAGCTAGCTTCCCATCCATTCATTAAATCCAAATTCGTTCAAAATCTGTTCGTTTCACAAAGTTTTAAGTTTTGTTTTTAAATTCGTCCAAAACCAATCCCCCTTTACTTTGTTGAGTCATAGTAGTTAGAAATCACTTTAGTTTGTGTTTTTAAGTGTCTTAGGTCAAGTTAAAACCAATTTTCGTCCAAAGTTGTGTCTAGTGTTCAAAACTGCCCAGATTGTGTTTTTAAGGCAGTTTTGAGTGTTTTGGGGCTGTTTTGAGTCTTTTGGTTTGTTTTGGTGTTTTAAAGTTTAGTTTTGCATTCTTTGAGTCTAGTAAAGTGTTTTATATTGTGTTTCTACGTTTTTGAGTCAATTCCAAGTGATTAACAATCCCTCCTAATCCCCGGTCTAGAACGATCCCTACTTACATTCTCCACTACAATTGATAAAAAGAGGGTTTAATTTGTGTGCGTATAATTCTCACATCAAATTTTGGCGCCGTTGCCGGGGATTAGCAACTTTGCTAATCCCTTGGATTATTACTTCCTGTTTAGTCTTATTTTGTTTCTGTATATATTTTAGTTTTGTTTTGTTGATTTTAGGTACTAGAGAAGCAAGACATGGCACTTGATAGTGCTTCTCTTTTGTCACAGCTCATGGAAAGGTCCCAAATGCAAAGAATTGGTACATTTGATCATAATATATCAAGGAATGATGTGTTTTCCAATACTTATAATTCAGATTGGAGTGATCATTCAAACTCTATGTGGTGGGAACCTCAACATATTCAACAAGAAGGATATTGGCAGCCATATGAGGAGTTCTATTCAACATCTATGCATCCACCACAACCTCATATACAATATGCCCAACCAAACTCAGGTTTGTCAATAGATTATAATCAAGTTCTTAATGAATTAATTTCTTCGGTTCAGGGCTCACAAAACCAAGTCAAGGAGGCTCAACAAGAAGAATATTGGCAACCATATGAGGAGTTCTATACAACACCTATGCAGCCACCACAACCTGCCCAAAGCAATGTAGGTAATTCAAGTGATAATGATAAGATTTTTCAATTACTTACTACTTTGACGCAGGAAGTCCAAACTCAAAACAAAGAGAGGCAAATCCAAGACAAGAGGGTGGACAACTTGGAGAAGAAAATTGGGCAGATAGCGGAGTTCGTAGGATAATTTCGTGACCAAGGCAAACTCCCTAGTTCAACCATTGTAAATCCGAAGGTTGGATTTGAAACCACCGATGCTATCACGTTAAGAAGTGGCAAAGAGGTTGGAACGGACCCTCAACCATCAAAATCACATCACAAGGAAGATGAAAGATTACAATTTGAGGAAGAGGAGTTGGACAAAACCACGACAAGGGTGGAAACACCTTTGCCGCAGCCACCTCAAGATCCCAATTCGGCCACCATAGGTAAGGTTGTTCCAAATTTAATTATTTCTAACCCCATTCCACCCAATGTCCCTATTCCTTGCAGGTTCATGAATTCCAAGGAAGAAGAAAGTGAAAAAGACATCTTGGAAGCCCTTCAAAAGGTGAAAAGTAGGGAATATCAAGAATTCATCAAAGAGGATGTTCTTGCGACAAACAACCCCAAAGAAGTTGAATTTTATGACACAGGACAAGGAACAATCCTCACACCAAATCTGGCCAAGTGCAAAGTTCCTGAAACGTTCAAAGAAGATGTGTTTATCCTTGAGTTCTTGTTGGAGGACATAGGTAAGCCACCTCCTCCAATTTCAATTTCGTTTTATACTAACAGGTTGTTGATGATTCAGGCACCCAATCTTGAATTTAAACCATTTCCGAATCATTTCAAGTATCACCTCCCATTCAAAGATCAATTCCATGCCATGGGCCCTAGTAAGGAGTGAATGAGGTCTTCGTCCGGCTGTACGACGTTAAAGCAAGCGCTACTTGGGAGGCAACCCATGCATTCAACAAAGGAAGACCGAGAAAGCACTCCAATTCCAGATTTGCGTTCCTAAACTCTTCTCTTTGTTGTTGATTTTGTTTCTGCCATGTTAGGTTGTTAGATGTTGGTTTGTTTGTTTGTTTGTTATTTGTGTGAGTCTATGCTTGAAACATTGAGGACAATGTTTGATTAAAGTGTGGGGGGGTAACCAAAGTGTTTTGATGCAAATTCGTAGGGTTTTATCCACCATAACTTCTAATGTTGTTTCTTGCTGTTTTTAAGTGTTTTTAGGCTGTTTTAGAGTGTTTTAGAGTGTGTTGACTTAAAAATCCGAAAAACCCATAAAAATTGAAAAAAATTGTTTTGAAAACCCAAAAAGAGTTGTTTTTAAGTTGTTTTGTGTGTCTTAGGGTACCTTCCAACACAATGATGAGGATTCGGTTTGTAATTGCATGACTGTTAAAGAGAATGATTAACATGGATGAAAGTTTGATTTACTCTTTGTTTATGCTTGGTTGTGGTTATAACTTATGACTTCACATGTAATCAAAAAGAAAAAAAAAATTAGTTTTTGTAACATGCTTGAAGGAAGGAACTCAAACAAATGCTACAACCTTGTGAGACTTGAGCCTAAACGTTTATTTGGAGAGTTCAAATCTGTGCATTCTTGTTTTCTAAAGTCGTTGCATGATCTCATTATTCTTTGCTTGGTTACTACTTAGAAGGCGTTTCATCATTTAGTTCCAAATACTAGAACTCATGCCAATTTCATTCAAAACATGCTATTGAATTGCATAACACATATTCAAGATGAAGTTAGTAGTTACCACCATAGCCAAAAAGCCATCATTCCATGCATGTGTTTTTGTAGGTTTAAACCCCTTTGAGCCTTATTTAGCCTATTTTCATTGTTAGCCACATTATCCTCACCTAGCCTAGATTAGGACTTTCCATACCTTTGTTCTTAAAGGATAGTAAAGCACGACTTTGGGTGAACTCCTTTGGTCAATATATGGCAGGAAACGAGTGTGGGGGAAGATGATAGGGCACGAAAAAAAAAAAAGAAAAGAAAAGAAAAAAAAAAGAAGAAAAGAAGAGAAATTCGTAGAAAAATCAAAAGAAAATAGAAAAGTGTTGAAAAGAAAGAAAAAGAGTTGAAAAATAAGTGAGAATGAACTCACAAGTGTTGGTTGTTGAAGGAAGGGTCCAAAAGAGTGAATTTGACCCTAAATGTTGCATGAATCTTCCCTTGTGTGTACTAATTGATTTCGGCCATTTGAAGAGAGTTTAAGTGTCAAATTCATTACTTTGCTTACTATTGCTTTAAAGAACATTTGTTTATCCGTTACCTTTCTTTGTTAGCCAATATCCCTAGCCCCGTTACAACCCTTGACTTTAATCTTGAGTGTTATGTGTTTCAATTTGTAGAGTTTAAAATTGGTACGAGCATATGGTGTCACTAGTTCTCGCATCTAAGTAGTAGCATTCCATTCATGAGATCATATTGATAAACATGCTATTTAAACTCCGAAAAGTGCTTTCTTAGTCATACATATATGTGAGCATTCGTTTTCATATTTATCTATCTTCTCACATATAACTAGTATAGGGTGTGTAGTCAGAAAATCTGTGTGAAAATTGAGTGCATATCTAGTAAGGAATTGAGGAAATTCTCTAAGGCATGTTACTACATTCAAATCATGTTTTAATTTGGTTATTTGTGAACTAATGAGTAGTGACTATGATTAAGTAAATGCTTAAGCGTAAAGATGGCTAAAATCTGTGGGCATGATGATTTTTAACATGTCATGTGCATTGGAAATCCCTGAGGCGATTGTTGGAAGGTGTAGGTTGTGTTTTACTCGTTTTACTTCGCTTATTTACTTTGTGTCATTTTGTTTTGCTCGAGGACTAGCAAAAGCTAAGTGTGGGGGAATTTGATAGGAGCATATTTATGCACCTTAGTTTAGCTTGTTCTTGTGCATTTATAGTGTTTTTCCTTAGTAAAGTAGTCTTTTAAGCTAGTTTTATGTATTTTCAGGTTTTAACGGCAAAGTATGCAAAAGGATGCATTTTGTAGCCTTTTGGAGCAAATTAGAGCTTGGAATGGACATCATATGCTTTGAGCCAAGAGGATGGACGAAATTGAAGACTTGAAGATGATGATTCCTACTTGAGCAAGGTTTCCTAGTTGAAGTAGGAAAGTCCCTAATGAAAATGGGTTTCCTAGTTGAAGATGGATTCCTAGAAGAATGAAGATTCCTACTCAAATAAGGTTTCCTACTTGAAGTAGGAAAGTCAAAATCCATATGGTCTCAAGTGAAGCAACAAAGAAGTTTTCCAAGTCCAAGAAGGAAAAGGAGTCCAAGATGAAGAAGGAATGATGAAGACAAGGTTTCCTAATCCTAATAGGCAAAGTTTCCAAGTACAATGAGGAGTCCTTATCCATTTAGGACACCTTATCCTAATCCTATAGGGATGCCATGCACTTTACCTTATCTTGGAGGGTTTCTAGAAGCCTTAGATGCCCTATCCTATCCTTGCCGTGGGTTTTATCCAATTCCCCTTAGTTTTAGGCTTTCTAGAAGCCCTAAACATTATCCCTAAGAAGGTGCTGCACCCTTATCTCTTTTTCCCTACAAATTTGGCACTTAAAGCATGATTTTAGGAACCTTATCTTATCTCCTACAAAGGTGGCGCCCAAACCCTTCTAGAAATCTGATTTCCCTTGCCTTGCAAGGCATTCTAGAAACCTTATCACCTTATCCCACACCTGCCACACCTAGGAAGCATTATCCCTCTCTATTTCTGATTTCTAAGCCTATTTCCTAGTTGATTTGGGTTATTCAAGTCCATATCTGATTACCCTAGGGTTTTAAGTGCCTATATATACTCATATTAACCCCTAGATCAGATCACCACCTCTCATATACATTCATTCACTCCAGAAATTCGTCCAAACTTCTCCACACACTTGCCGCAGCCACCAAACACCCCTTTCCCTAGTTTTAGACCTTTGCCACACCATCCCCTTCCCCTAAACACTACTACATCCCTCCAAAAGAATCCTGCTGCCTAGTTCAAGAGTAGCACAAAGGAAAATCAACGAGTGGAGGAGACCAAAAGAATCCTCCAGCCCAGTTCAAGAGTAAGCCTGTGGAATCACCAAGATCATGCCCATGCATTCAACAAAGGAAGGCCAATTCCAGATTTGCGTTCCTAAACTCTTCTCTTTGTTGTTGATTTTGTTTATGCCATGTTAGGTTGTTAGATGTTGTTTTGTTTGTTTGTTTGTTATTTGTGTGAGTCTATGCTTGAAACATTGAGGACAATGTTTGATTTAAGTGTGGGGGGGTAACTAAGTATATTTGATGCAAATTCGTGGGATTTTATCACCCATAACTTCAAATGTTGTTCTTTGTTGTTTTAAGGTGTTTTTAAGATGTTTTAGAGTGTTTTAGTATGTTTTGTTTTGATAACTCTGAAAATCACATAAAAATTTGAAAAACATGTTTTGAAAAGCCTAAAAAGAGTGTTTTGAGTCGTTTTTGTGTGTTTGTGTCTTAGGGTACCTTCCAACAAAATGATAAGGATTTGGTTTGTAATTGCATGACTGTTAAAAAGAGTTATAAACATAGAGAAAAGTTTGATTTACTCTTGGTATATGCTTGGTTATGGTTATAATGTATGACTTCACATGCAATCATAAAAGAAAAATTCGTTTTTGTAACATGCTTGAAGGAAGGAACTCAAACAAACGTTACAACCCTGTGAGACTCGAGCCATTACCTTTTTTGGAGAGTTATAATCTGTGATTCTTTGTTTTCTAAAGTTGTTGCATGATCTCATTATTCCTTGCTTGGTTGCTACTTAGAATGCAATTGTATCATGATAGAACTAAATGCTAGAACTTATATCCGTTTCATTCAAAGCATGACATTGAATTGCATAACATATATCAAGATGAAGTTGTGTAGTTGCCACCATAGCCAAATAGCCGTACTTCCCATATTTCGTATTTGTTGTAAGTTTTAACCCCATTGAGCCTTGTTTAGCCTTTATTCTTTGTTTACCCACATTATCCTCACCTAGCCTAGTGTAGGACAGTCCACACCCTTGTTCTTAAAAGATAGTGAGCATGACTTAAATGAATTCCTTTTGAGTACATTATGAAAGAAAATGAGTGTGGGGGAAGGAATGCTTGTTCTTAAGTATGTTTTGAGATGCAAAAGAAAAGAAAAACAGAAAAGAAAAGAAAGAAAGAAAGGAAAAAAAAAAAAAAAAAGCTTGAAAAAAATGAAAGAATGAGTGATTGAAGAAAGGGTCCAAAACACCAATTCTGGCCCTAAATTGTCTAAATTCTCCCTTTTTGTTCAAAAGTTGAGTTTTCATTCAAAAGTGAATTCTAAGTTGATTCAATTGCTTTGCTCACTATTTCTTTAAGAACCTTTGTTTTCCATATCACTTCTTTGTTAGCCAAACTCCCCAAGCCCCATTACAACCCTTATGCTTCTATCTTGAGTGTTATGTGTTTCAATTTGTGGAGTTTGAACTTGGTATGAGCTTATGGAATCACTGGTTCTCGTTCTAAGTAGTAGCATTCCATTCATGAGATCATATTCATATTATTGTCGTAAATCCAGAAAATGCTTTCTTTGATATAACATATGTGAGTGTTAGTCTTCATATTTACATCAATCTTCTCACATATACCTAGTGTAAGGTGTGAAGTCAGAAAATCTGTGTGAAAATAGAGTGCATTCTAGTGAGGAATTGAGCAAATTCTCTAAGGCATGTTACTACATTCAAAACATGGTTTTAAATGCTTAATTGTGAACTAGTATGTGGTGACTATGAGTAAGAATGTACTTAAGTGTAAAGATGGCTAAAATCTGTGGGAATAATGAGTTTTAACTTGTCATGTGCATTGGAAATCCCTGAGACGATTGTTGGAAGGTGTAGGTTGTGTTTTGTTCGTTTTGTTTTGTTTTTGGTTTCTTTTGCTTTGTTTTGCTTGAGGACTAGCAAAAGCTAAGTGTGGGGGAATTTGATAGGAGCATATTCATGCGACTTAAATGGCTTGTTCTCGTGCATTTACGTTATGTTTCTTTAGTTATTTTAGTCCTTTATGCTTCTTTTGTGTGTTTTCAGGTTCTAAGGGCAAAGTATGCAAAAGGGTGCATTTTGGAGTAGTTTGGGGCGTTAAATGGATTGCATATACTTGAAGCCAAGTAGATGGACGAAATTGAAGACCAAAGGAGGCCCTTTGTACCAGAAATTCACACCAACACATCCCATTTCAGATTGCATTCCAATCATTCCAGCCAAGCCACATGCACTCCCTTTAATTTATTCAACCTAGCTGTCAAAGCACATGCACTCCCATCCATTTCATCATTCCAGCCACATATAGCTTTAATTCACATGTAAACAATCATGCATTCCCTTCATATAAATCAGCCACATGCACCCATAATCATTCAACCAACTTTGCACATGCATTCATCATCATAACCTAGCTGTCATTACCCTTTAATCACATGCATAAATCAGCCACATGCATCTCCCATCACCATTCCAGATTTCCACCAAGTTCCTAGCTGTCATATTCCCTCCTTTTCACCTATAAATAAGCATCCATTGCAGCCACAATTGATTCATTCCCATTCATTCTCATTCACTCTTCCAATTCAGAAATTCATCCATTCATACACATTCACACCATCAAACTATCCTTAGACCTTGTGCAGCAACAAAGAGGAAGAGAAGAGGGCCTAAACGTTCATACAATTCAAGTTTGAGTTGTTGGAATGTTTAGGTGTTTCTTTTCCTTTGATTTCAATGTTTAATTTCAATTCTCTTTGTTTTATACGTATGAGGAACTAAACCCCCCCTGGTTAGGGGGGGATTCGAAATATATGTTTATGCTTGCATTTTGATTTGATTACTTCTAATTGCGTTTCATAAGTTGTGGATTCAATTTGTTTAACTGTTTGATTGATAACTTATTTATGTATGTTTATTGAGAGTACACGCTTAATTTTCATGCATGAATATGACGCTAGAATATAAGTGAGTTTCACCTAATAGTTACGAACTTATATTCACAAGTAGTGGAGGTTGCTTATAAACAATCGCGTTAAACGAATTCTTGGCATAAGTTTCATGCAATCATAGTAACGAATGCCTCGTCAACACTTATAATTTTCATAGAGCGTAATGATTCTTGCTTGTATCTCTATTATGCAATCATGTAGGGGACTTGTGGGGAATGTTTTGGGTTGTCGTATGCAATCATCCAATTCAATAACGTTCGGAAGATTTGAAGGTTAATTAGTGCATCACGGTTAACTTGGGGTGTTGAGAATTCATGGTTTATTGAAATGCAATTGGAAATCTTTTTATTATGCAAGTGTAACATGTATGGAGATGAACCCCTTAGCTAGCAATCCATCACATTCATACTTACAATCTGTTTTAATTAGAATCTGTGCAATTAGTTTAATTTCGTCCAAAACTCAATCCCCCCTTGCTTTAGTGTCCAACTTAGTTAGAAAGTGTCTTAGTTTGTGTTTCTAAGTGTTTTGATTCATTTTATTACCCAATTTCGTCCAAAGTAGTCAAAGTGCTCAAAACTGCCCAGAAAGTGTTTTTAAGGCAGTTTTGAGTGTTTTGGGTGCTGTTTGAGTCTTTTGGTTTGTTTTAGTGTTTTAAGTGTTTAGTTTTGCATTCTTTGAGTCTAGTTTAGTGTTAAAGTGTCTTAGTTTGTGTTTATAAGTGTTTTGATTCAATTTATTACACACATTCGTCCAAATTCACCAAAGTGCTCAAAACTGCCCAGATTGTGTTTTTAAGGCAGTTTTGAGTGTTTTGGGGCTGTTTTGAGTCCTTTGGTTTGTTTTAGTGTTTTAAATGTTTAGTTTTGCATTCTTTGAGTCTAGTGACGTGAGAATTATACGCACACAAATTAAACCCTCTTTTTATCAATTGTAGTGGAGAATGTAAGTAGGGATCGTTCTAGACCGGGGATTAGGAGGGATTGTTAATCACTTGGAATTGACTCAAAAACGTAGAAACACAATATAAAACACTTTACTAGACTCAAAGAATGCAAAACTAAACTTTAAAACACCAAAACAAACCAAAAGACTCAAAACAGCCCCAAAACACTCAAAACTGCCTTAAAAACACAATCTGGACAGTTTTGAACACTAGACACAACTTTGGACGAAAATTGGTTTTAACTTGACCTAAGACACTTAAAAACACAAACTAAAGTGATTTCTAACTACTATGACTCAACAAAGTAAAGGGGGATTGGTTTTGGACGAATTTAAAAACAAAACTTAAAACTTTGTAAAACGAACAGATTTTAAACGAATTTGGATTTAATGAATGGATGGGAAGCTAGCTAAGGGGTTCATCTCCACACATGTTATACTTGCACACAAAACGATTTCTAATTGCTTTTCAATAAACCATGAATTCTCAACGCCCCAGATTAACCGTGAATTGCACTAATTAACCCTCAGATTTTCCTAACGTTATTGAATTGGATGATTGCATACGACAACCCAAAACATTCCCCACAAGTCCCCTACATGATTGCATAATAGAGATACAAGCAAGAATCATTAAGTTCTATGAAAACCATAAGCATTGACGAAGCACTTGTTACTATGATTGCATGAAACTTATGCCAAGAATTTACTTAACGCGATTGAGATCATCAACCTTTACTACTTGTGAATATAATTCCATAACGATTAGGTGAAATTTCCTTATATCCTAGCATCCAATTTATGCATGAAAATTAAGCGTGCACTCTCAACCAACACACACAAATCAATGTAATTCACATAGATAAGTAAATTGAATTCACAACTTATGAAACGCAATTAGAAGTAATCAAATCATATTGCAAGCATAAACATGTGTTTCGAATCCCCCCCTAGCCAAGGGGGGGTTTAGTTCCTCATACGCACAACACAAAGAGAATTGAAATTAAACATTGAAATCAAAGGAAAAGAAACACCTAGAAATTCCAGCGATGCGAACTCGAATTGTATGAGCTTCCGAGCTTCCTTCTCCTCCTCCTTGGTGCGGCAAGGGTCTAGGGACAGGTTTTTGGGCCTTAGGTGTATGGATGTATGGTTATGGAGGGATGTAGTAGTGTTTAGGTGAAGGGGATGGTGCGGCAAAGGTCTAAAACTAAGGAGAAAGGTGTTTGGTGGCTGCGGCAAGGGTGTGGAGAGGTTTGGACGAATTTCTGGAGTGAATGAAGGTGTATGAGAGGTGGTCCTCTGATCTAGGGGTTAATATGAGTATATATAGGCACTTAAAACCCTAGGGTAATCAGATATGGACTTGAATAACCCAAATCCACTAGGAAATAGGCTTAGAAATCAGAAATAGAGAGGGATAATGCTTCCTAGGTGCAGCAGGTAAGGGATAAGGTGATAAGGCTTCTAGAATGCCTTGCAAGGCAAGGGAAATCAGATTTCTAGAAGGGTTTGGGCGCCACCTTTGTAGGAGGTAAGATAAGGTTCCTCGAATCATGCTTTAAGTGCCAAATTTGTAGGGAAAAAGGGATAAGGGTGCGGCAAAGCTTAGGGATAATGTTTAGGGCTTCTAGAAAGCCTAAAACTAAGGGGAATTGGATAAAACCCATGGCAAGGATAGGATAGGGTATCTAAGGCTTCTAGAAACCCTCCAAGATAAGGTAAAGTGCATGGCATCCCTATAGGATTAGGATAAGGTGTCCTAAATGGATAAGGTGCCCTAAATGGATAAGGACTCCTCATTGCTCTTGGAAACTTTGCCTATTAGGATTAGGAAACCTTGTCTTCATCATTCCTTCTTCATCTTGAACTCCTTTTCCTTCTTGGACTTGGAAAACTTCTTTGTTGCTTCACTTGAGACCATTTGGATTTTGACTTTCCTACTTCAAGTAGGAAACCTTATTTGAGTAGGAATCGTCATTCTTCTAGGAATCCATCTTCAACTAGGAAACCCATTTTCATTAGGGACTTTCCTACTTCAACTAGGAAACCTTGCTCAAGTAGGAATCATCATCTTCAAGTCTTCAATTTCGTCCATCCTCTTGGCTCCAAGCATATGATGTCCATTCCAAGCTCTAATTTGCTCCAAAAGGCTCCAAAATGCATCCTTTTGCATACTTTGCCCTTAAAACCTGAAAATACATAAAACTAGCTTAAAAGACTACTTTACTAAGGAAAAACACTATAAATGCACAAGAACAAGCTAAACTAAGGTGCATAAATATGCTCCTATCATCTAGTTTAGTGTTTTAAACTTTATTTTACGTTTTTGAGTCAGTTTCCAAGTGATTTTGCAATCCCTCCTAATCCCCGGTTAAGAACGATCCCTACTTATACTTATACTACAATTGATAAAAAGAGGGTTTAATTTGTGTGCGTATAATTCTCGCATCACTTCTCTTCCTCTTTGTTGTAGCACAAGGTCTAAGGATAGTTTGATGGTGTGAATGGTTTGGGGAGTGGTGAAAATGGAAGGGGGAGGCCACGGCAATGGGATGATTTCTGGTGGTGTTTGGATTGGTAGGGAGACTCACGGCACAAAGGGCTCTCTTTGGTGAATTTCTGAAAATGGAAGAATGAATGAATGTTGTGTGAAGTGTGTATGGTTTTTATAGGGAGATGAATGGATGGGAGAGGGAACATGACAGCTAGGTAAAGTGAATGCATGTGCAAAACAGCTAGGATGGCTGAAATTGTAAGGGGAATGCATGTGCAATGCTGGAAATATGATGGGAACTCACGGCATGGGTATTTTCTGCAATGGTTGCAATGATGAAATGGATGGGAGTGCATGTGGCTGATTTAATTGAATAGGAAAGCATGTGGATTTAATGGATTAAAGGGTGCATGTGGGTTGGAAAGCTGGAATGATGAAGTGGCTGATTAGAATCTAGGGTGCATGTGTTGATGGTTTATGGAGATGCATGTGGATTAAAGGAATGCATGTGCAATGACAGCTAGGTTAAATTAATTAAAGGGACATGTGGGTTGGAAATGCATGTGGGTTGAAGTGGAATGACAATGAGTGCATGTGGAATGCTGGAAATATGATGATATGCATGTGCACGGTTTTTTGGGAGAAAGGTGGATGCATGAGCATGTGAATTAGGTTGGGGCGTTAAATGTGTTTTCAGGTTCTAAGGGCAAAGTATGCAAAATGGTGCATTTTGGTGCATTTTGGAGTAGTTTGGGGCGTTAAATGGATTGCATATACTTGAAGCCAAGTAGATGGACGAAATTGAAGACCAAAGGAGGCCCTTTCTACCAGAAATTCACACCAACACATCCCATTTCAGATTGCATTCCAATCATTCCAGCCAAGCCACATGCACTCCCTTTAATTTATTCAACCTAGCTGTCAAAGCACATGCACATTCACCCTAATCATTCACATACACAATCTGCCATCATTCACACATTCATTCCACATGCATTCATCAACATATCTAGCTGTCACTCACATGCATTCCCTTCATATAAATCAGCCACATGCACCCATAATCATTCAACCAACTTTGCACATGCATTCATCATCACAACCTAGCTGTCATATTCCCTCTTTTCTTCCTTCATTCACCTATAAATAAGCATCCATTGCATTCATTCTCATTCATTCATTCTTCCATTTTCAGAAATTCACCAAAGAGAGCCCTTTGTGCCGTGAGTCTCCCTACCAATCCAAACACCACCAGAAATCATCCCATTGCCGTGGCCTCCCCCTTCCATTTTCACCACTCCCCAAACCATTCACACCATCAAACTAACCTTAGACCTTGTGCTACGACAAAGAGGAAGAGAAGCGGGCCTAAACGTTCATACAATTCAAGTTTGAGTTGTTGGAATGTTTAGGTGTTTCTTTTCCTTTGAATTCAATGTTTAATTTCAATTCTCTTTGTTTTGTACGTATGAGGAACTAAACCCCCCCTTGGCTAGGGGGGGATTCAAAATATATGTTTATGCTTGCATTTTGATTTGATTACTTCTAATTGCGTTTCATAAGTTGTGGATTCAATTTGTTTAACTGTTTGATTGATAACTTATTTATGTATGTTTATTGAGAGTACACGCTTAATTTTCATGCATGAATATGACGCTAGAATATAAGTGAGTTTCACCTAATAGTTACGAACTTATATTCACAAGTAGTGGAGGTTGCTTATAAACAATCGCGTTAAACGAATTCTTGGCATAAGTTTCATGCAATCATAGTAACGAATGCCTCATCAACAGTTATAATTTTCATAGAGCATAATGATCTCTCATTGTATCTCTTCTATGCATTCATGTTGAGAACTATTGGAGAATGATTTGAATTGTCGCATGCATCATCCAATTCAATAACATAAGGAAAATTTGAGAGTTAATTAGTGCATCACGGTTAACTTGGGGTGTTGAGCATCATAGTTATTGAAAAGCAATTGGAAATCGTTTTATATGCAAGTGTAACATGTGTGGAGATGAACCCCTTAGCTAGCTTCCATTCCATTCATTAAATCCAAATTCGTTTTAAAATCTGTTCGTTTTACAAAGTTTTAAGTTTTGTTTTCAAATTCGTCAAAAACTCAATCCCCCTTTGCTTTAGTGTCCAACTTAGTTAGAAAGTGTCTTAGTTTGTGTTTCTAAGTGTTTTGATTCATTTTATTACCCAATTTCGTCCAAAGTAGTCAAAGTGCTCAAAACTGCCCAGAAAGTGTTTTTAAGGCAGTTTTGAGTGTTTTGGGTGCTGTTTGAGTCTTTTGGTTTGTTTTAGTGTTTTAAGTGTTTAGTTTTGCATTCTTTGAGTCTAGTTTAGTGTTTTAAACTTTATTTTACGTTTTTGAGTCAGTTTCCAAGTGATTTTGCAATCCCTCCTAATCCCCGGTTAAGAACGATCCCTACTTATACTTATACTACAATTGATAAAAAGAGGGTTTAATTTGTGTGCGTATAATTCTCGCATCAAGCATCCAACGAATGAGCCTTGGTTTGGCCTCCTTTTTGGTGAAAAGATACTTCAAGGCTGCATGGTCAGTGAAAACAATTACTTTAGTGCCAATAAGATATGATCTAAACTTATCTAAAGCAAATACAACCGCCAAGAGTTCTTTTTCGGTTGTAGAATAATTCAATTGAGCATCATTTAAAGTGCGGGAAGCATAATAAATAACATGTGACCGTTTATTTTTCCTTTGACCCAAAACAGCCCCAAGTGCATAATCCGAGGCATCACACATCAATTCAAATGGAATGGACCAATCCGGGGGAGCTCTTTGAGATGCTTGAATGACTTCTCGCATGCCTCGTTGAACTCAAAAGACACATCTTTTTGGAGGAGGCGGCATAGGGGTTGTGCAATCTTGGAAAAGTCCTTGATAAATCGTCTATAGAATCTTGCATGACCAAGAAAAGAACAAACCTCTCTAACCGAAGTAGGAGAGGGTAAGTAGCGTACAAGATCTACTTTAGACTTATCAACTTCAATTCCTTTTTCAGAGATTATATGACCCAAAACAATACCTTGTTTAACCATAAAATGGCATTTTTCCCAATTTAAAACAAGGTTTGTTTCAACACAACGTTTCAAGATTAAAGTGAGATTATCCAAGCATTTATCAAAAGAATCACCAAAAACACTAAAGTCATCCATGAATATCTCAATAATCCTTTCAACATAATCAGAAAATATGCTTACCATACACCTTTGAAACGTGGCAGGGGCATTGCACAAACCAAATGGCATGCGTCGATATGCAAATGTTCCAAAGGGACAAGTAAAAGTGGTCTTTTCTTGATGATCCGGGGCAATGACAATTTGATTATAACCTGAATATCCATCAAGAAAGCAATAAAAAGAATGACCCGCTAACCTTTCCAACATTTGATCTAGGAACGGCAATGGGAAGTGGTCCTTCCTTGTGGTGGCATTTATCTTCCTATAATCGATGCATACACGCCAACCGGTTTGGATTCTCATGGGTACAAGCTCATTCTCGGCATTCTCCACAACCGTCACTCCGGATTTCTTAGGCACACATTGGATAGGTGAAACCCAACGACTATCGGAGATAGGATAAATGACTCCACAATCAAGAAGTTTGATTATCTCCTTTTTCACAACTTCCATCATTGGAGGGTTAAGACGGCGTTGAGCTGATAGGAGCATAATTAGGCGACTTACTTAGCTTGTTTTCGTGCATCTATGTTGGTAATTCATAGTTATTTTAGTCCTTTATGCTTCTTTTGTGTGTTTTCAGGTTCTAAGGGCTTAGGGAGCAAGAAAGTGCATTTTGAGGCTATTTGGGGCACTTTTGGGCATGGATTGGATAGCTTAATCATGGAGCAAAGAGGATGGACGAAATTGAAGCCTTGTATGCTCTTTGGGGACATCAAACAAAGGGCCTAGCCCAATCAAACAAATCCTTTGAGCCATGGAAAACCTCTAGCCCAATCAAACATATTATGCCATGCAAACCAACCTATTTTAGACCCATTCTATGTACTTAAACCCTAGCCTTTTAAAATAGCCTTATTATCACTTCCATTCACTTATCACTCACCACATATCATTTACTTATCATGTCATTCACTTCCATTCACTTATCACTTATCAAAACCACCTATCATCACTTATCATCACCACATATCATTCATTTATCACTTAACATATCATTCATTCATCTCCTTATCATAACCATACACCTATCACTTATCACTTATCACAACAACAACCTTGCACATGCACTCCCATTCTTTAACCCAATTCCTTTCCAACATCTCACATGCATTTCCACCTTCCTACTTCATCATTTCATCACATTCTCCCTCTTTAATTCCACATGCATTCACTTCATCATTACACCACCATTCATTCTTTATTCCACATACACTCATCATCACACAACCTAGCTAACCCTACATGCATTCTTTATGCAACTCTTCATCATTCCACCATTCATTCTTTATTCCACAAACAAGTCACATGCATTTCCACCTTCCTACTTCATCATTTCACCACATTCTCCCTCTTTAACTCATTTCATTATTCATTCACTTTGCATTCATTCAATTCCACCCCACATGCACCCTTTATTCTTCATCATTGCAACCATGGCACATTTACACCAACAAAACAACTCCCATGCCATGGCCTACTCATATTCCCATTTCCTTTCCAACATCTCACATGCATTTCCACCTTCCTACTTCATCATTTCACCACATTTTCCCTTTTATTTCCACATGCAATTCTTCATCATTGTAGCCACAAACACCTTAAACAAATAGCCATATACATCTCCACTCCTCCTATAAATACCCTTGCATTCATTCATTCAAAAATCATCTCATTTCATACACAACACACCACAAACACTTCCATCTTCTCCCTAGCCGTGAGTTTCTCTCCATTTTCTCCACCACTCCTCATCCATTTCCATAATCCCCCAATCCATTCAACACACCAACAACATCCCTTAGTCCTTGTGCCACAATAAAGAGGAAGATAAGAGGGCCTAAACGTTCATACAATTCACGTTTGAGTTGTTGGAATGTTTACGCGTTTCTTTGATTTCAATGTTTAAATTCAATTCTCCTTGTTTTGTAGTATGAGAAATGGAAGAAAAGAGTGCTTAAACGTTCATACAATTCAAGTTTTGAGTTGTTGGAATGTTTAGGTGTTTCTTTGATTTCAAAGTTATGAGGAACTAAACCCCCTTTAGCTAGGGGGTGATTCGAAACTATGTTTATGTTTGCAATATGAATTGATTAACTTTCGTTGGAATTTCATAAGTTGTGGATTCAATTTGTTTAACCGTTTGATTGATAACTTATTTATGTATGTTTATTGAGAATGCACGCTTAATTTTCATGCATGAATATGACGCTAGAATATAAGTGAGTTTCACCTAATCGTTATGAACTTATATTCACAAGTAGTGGAGGTTGCTTATAAACAATCGCGTTAAATAAATTCTTGGCATAAGTTTCATGCAATCATAGTAACGAATGCCTCGTCAACACTTATAGTTTTCATTGAACGTAATGATCTTTGATTGTATCTTTATTATGATGTCATGTAAGGAACTTTTGAAGAATGCTTTGGGTTGTCGTATGATGTCATCCAATTCATTAACTTAAGGAAAACTTGACGGTTAATTTAAGCGGACCTAATTAACCCGGGGTGTTGAGAAATCATAATTTATCGAAAGACCAACTGAGAATCAATCTTGTATGCAAGTGTAACATGTGTGGAGAAGAACCCCTTGGCTATTCCATCATCCATATTTTCATCTCATTCATATTTACGTTTTGCCTTTAATTACAATTTGTCCATTTAATTTAATCTCGTCCAAACACAATCCCCCCTTTACTTTATTGTCAAATTAGTTAGAAATCAATTTAGTTTGTGTTTTTAAAGAATTTTGAGTCTTTTGGTTTGTCTTAATGTTTTAACGTTTAGTTTCACATTCTTTGAGTCTAGTTTAGTGTTTTATATTGTTTTTACGTTTTTGAGTCAAAATCCAAGTGATTAACAAGCCCTCCTAATCCCCGGTCTAGAACGATCCCTCACTTATCCATTCTACTACAATTGTCAAACGAGGGTTTAATTTGAGTGTCAAGTAATTCTCACATCAAATTTTGGCGCCGTTGCCGGGGATTAGCAACTTTGCTAATCTCTTGGATTGTTTTATTTTCGTTTGTGTGTATATATTTTTAGTTTTATTTTGTTGATTTTAGAAGCACAACATGGCACTTGATAATGCTTATCTTTTGTCACAGCTCATGGAAAGGTCCCAAATGCAAAACGTTGATCTTCAATCAAGGAATAACGTGTTTTCCAATACTTACAATTCGGATTGGAGTGATCATTCAACTTCTATGTGGTGGGAACCTCAAAATGTTCAACAAGAAAGATATTGGGAGCCACCTCATATTCAATATGCCCAACCAAACTCAAATTCGTCAATAGATTATAATCAAATTCTTAATGAATTAAACTCTTTGGTGCAGGGTTCACAAAATCAAGCTAAGGAGACTCACCAAGAAACATATTGGCAACCATATGAGGATTCATATGCACCACCACAGCCTTCCCCTCAATCTTCACATCCAAATTCAGGTATATCAAATTATTATAAGGAAGTTATTCAACAACTGAATTCTGTGGAGCAGGGCAGGAAAGCTCAACCATTTCAACAAGACGCATTTTGGCGACCAATTGAGGATTTCTATCAAGCAAAAAAGTTGGCTGAGTGGAACAGTCAATTTAGGCAGAATGCAAAATGCATGGAACAAATTCAAGAACAAATGGTTGAAGATGAGCCCATGGATGAATTGCTACTGCTCGAAGAAGAGGAGGATGCACAAGGCACGGCAAGGGAAGAACAACCCTTGCCGCAACCTCCCAATATTCCTACACCACCCCATTCAAGTAACGTTGTTCCAAATTTAATTATTTCTAACTTTGTTCCCCCAAATGCACCCTTCCCTGGCAGGTTCATGCAATCCATGAAAGATGAGGGGAAGAAAGACATCTTGGACACCTTTCCAACAATTCACGAGGAAAAAGTGGTTGAGGAGCATCTTGAATTCATCAAGGAGGAAATTGGAGTGGATCACACAGCCACAACCTTCAAAATGTCCAATCTGAATGAAAACATCCCTTGTGCATTTGTTGAATGTGCTGCGACTTTAGAGCCAATATTGCAGCCCATAGGTAAGCCACCAACTCAAAATCCAAAGTCGTTTTTGACTAATATGTTGTTGATGTCAATGATTAGGGCACCCACTCTTGAAATTCAACCATTGCCGGAACATTTCAAGTATCATCATCCATTCAATGATCAACTCCATGCCGTGGGTTCCATTAAGGCATGATTGTGTTCTTCGTCCGGCTGCAAGACGTTAAAGAAAGCGCTACTTGGGAGGCAACCCAATACAGTGAATAAAACAAAGCTTTTTCATTAATTTTCGAGAAATTACAAATGTATCTAACAAATTGAGCTTCACAAAGGTTGTTTTTGTTTTTGTTTGCGTGAAGACCCACTACGAGGCAAAACTCTAGAAGCGGAAGGCATAGAAGCGGAAGGCATAGGAGCGGAAGGCATCGGAGCGAGAGGCATGGGAGCGATAGGTATCGGAGATAGAGCATTCCAGGCCCCAATACTTGGCGGAACGCTGGATGACCCAGGAAAAAGGTGCCCCTGGAAGAAAGACGCAAGCCGTTGACGATCACTTTGCATCCGACCTTGAGATTCTTGCATCTCATCAAGCTTCCTCTTCATGCCCGACGAATAGTTATTGGCAAGCACATGCAAAGTTCTATTCTCGTACTTAAGTTGTTTGATCTCTTGTTTCAGGTTCTCCACCTCCGCCATCAAAGATTCAACCTGACGGGAGCGAGCAAGGAGGCGTTGGCCCATGTTTGACACAGAACCAGCGCACTGAACGCTGAGAGCCAGGGACTCTTGAACGGCCAACTCATCGGACCGTCCTGAAAGCAGCTGACTATCTCTGGGAGTGAGGAGGTTCCGAGCTACTATCGTAGCTGTTGTGGCGTCCTGCATCACAGAGTCTTCACCTGTAAGAGGACCGTTAGAAGAAAAGAAAGAAGGGCGCCATACATTACCTTGACGCGGCACGCCCGTATCACTGCGGAGACTCAATTCTAAGCTAAGGTTCGATGGGTTTGCCATTTTTCAAAAGTGTTCAAAGAGAAGGGGTGGACGGAGTAAATTTTCAAAAGGGCCGGAGACGAGTATCAAGAATGGGAAATCTTCAGAGTATGTAAGTTGGCAGTGATCGATAGCTCTATAAAAAGCCAAGGCAACGCGTCCACCGATTCAAAAAGCCGGAATTTGAGGCGTAAAGTTCGGCGACGCTCCCTCGGCTTTTTCAGAAAACGCGTTCGACACGTGGAGGCCACCATCACAACTACACGTCTTTAGCCGACAAGCGCAAAGTTCGGCGACGCTTTCTCTGCTTTTCAGAAAGCGCCTGCTCAGAAATCGAAGAGGCGTCTTCAAAGATCGAAGAGTCGTCACTATTTCAAAAAGCCGGATTTGCGGGATCGAAATGTTTGTCGACAAGGTAAAAGAACAGTATCACCACTTGCTATTGAATTCCCTATATATGTCGACCTTCATCTTTTATGGCAAGACAGAACTGAAGAAAATGCCCAACTCTTCCTCACCTCTGAGGGCGCACTCCCAGCAAAGCCTTTCGAAATACTCTATTCTTTCTTCTTCCCCAAAGATGATACCAGATGCCTGGAGTACAGATGACCCAGGAGGAAACAGCACCCCAAATACATGTGCTGATTCATTCACCGCTTCTTCAAAAGCAAAGGTATCTCATATCATCAAGGGCAAAAGCAAAGGTATCTCATATCATGCTCTTTCCCTGTCTTTTCCTTTGTCCTTGATATTACTTGCATGGCAAAGTGAAAGAAGCAATCAGCCGGCACTTGGAGTCTATCTGGACTCTATTCCCTGGTTGCTTACCTAGCTTTGCTGAGCTATCCTCTAACCCTCTTCAATACGAATTGGAGAGATTGAACAAAGAAACAGATAAGAGGAGGAAGCTCAGACCTTCGGGGGAGACCAAAGGAAGCCTGCTGCCCAGTTCAAGAGTAGCACAAAGGAAAATCAACGATGGGAGCAGCGCAGTTCAAGAGTAAGCCTGTGGAATCACAAAGATCCAAGCCTCACTGCAATCACCAAGGAGAAGATGGAACGAACACTCCATAATCAGATTTGCATCTCTAAACTCTTCTCTTTGTTAGATACATTCTGCCATGTTTAGTATGTTTAATTGCTGTTTATATGTTTGTTTGTGTTTAGTGTGGTTTTTAACATTGAGGACAATGTTTGATTTAAGTGTGGGGGAGTTACTAAAGTGTTTTGATGCAAATTCGTAGGGTTTTATCCACCATAACTTCAAATGTTGTTTCTTGCTGTTTTTAAGTGTGTTTAGTGTGTTTTGACTTAAAAATTCAAAAATCACATAAAAATTTGAAAAACATGTTTTGAAAAGCCTAAAAAGAGTGTTTTGAGTCGTTTTTGTGTCGTAGGTCACCTTCCAACACAATGATAAGGATTTGGTTTCTAATTGCATGACTGTTGAAAAGAGTTATAAACATGGAGAAAAGTTTGATTTACTCTTGGTATATGCTTGGTTATGGTTATAATGTATGACTTCACATGCAATCATAAAAGAAAAAAATTAGTTATGTAACATGCTTGAAGGAAAGAACTCAAACAAACGCTACAACCCTGAGAGACTTGAGCCTATAACGTTCTTTGGAGAGTATAATCTGTGATTTCTTGTTTTCTAAAGTTGTTGCATGATCTCATTATTCTTTGCTTGGTTACTACTTAGAAGGCGTTTCATCATATAGTTCCAAATGCTAGAACTCATGCCCATTTCATTCAAAGCATGTTATTGATTTACATAACATATTCAAGATGAAGTTGTGTAATTGCCACCATAGCCAAATAACCTCACTTCCCATATTTCGTATATGTTGTAAGTTTTACCCCCGTTGAGCTTTGTTTAGCCTTTATTCTTTGTCAACCCACATTATCCTCACCTAGCCTAGTTTAGGACAATCCACACCTTTGTTCTTAGAAGATAGTGAGCATGACTTAAATGAATTCCTTTTGAGTTACATTATGCAAGAAAATGAGTGTGGGAGAAGGAATGCTTGTTCTTAAGTATGTTTTGAGTTTCAAAAGAAAAAAAAAACAGAAAAGAAAAGAAAGAAAAAAAAAAAAGCTTGAAAAAAATGAAAGAATGAGTGATTGAAGTAAGGGCTCAAAACACCAATTCTGGCCCTAAATTGTCTCCCTTTTTGTTCCAAAGTTGAGTTTTCATTCAAAAGTGAATTCTAAGTTGATTCAATTGCCTTGCTCACTATTTCTTTAAGAACCGTTGTTTTCCATATCCCTTCTTTGTTATCCACACGCCCCAAGCCCCATTACAACCCGTGACTTCAATCTTGAGTGTTATGTATTTCAATTGTGGAGTTTGAATTTGGTATGAGCATATGGTGTCACTGGTTCTCGCGTCTAAGTAGTAGCATTCCATTCATGAGATCATATCTAAACATGCTTATTAACTCCAGAAATTGCGTTCTTTGTGATACATATATGTGAGTGTTCGTTTTCATGTTTACATCAATCTTCTCACATATGACTAGATTAGGGTGTGTAGTTAGAAATTCTGAGTGAAAATCGAGTGCATATCTTGTAAGGAATTGAGCAAATTCTCTAAGGCATGTTACTACATTCAAAACATGGTTTTAAATGCTTAATTGTGAACTAGTATATGGTGACTATGATTAAGAATGTACTTAAGTGTGAAGATGACTAAAATCTGTGAGAATGATGATTTCTAACATGTCATGTGCATTGGAAATCCCTAAGACGGTTGTTGGAAGGTTTAGGTTGTGTTTTACTTGTTTTGTTTCGTTTCGTTTTGTTTTGTTTTTCTTTCTGTTTTGCTCGAGGACTAGCAAAAGATAAGTGTGGGGGTATTTGATAGGAGCATAATTAGGCGACTTACTTAGCTTGTTTTCGTGCATCTATGTTGGTAATTCATAGTTATTTTAGTCCTTTATGCTTCTTTTGTGTGTTTTCAGGTTCTAAGGGCTTAGGGAGCAAGAAAGTGCATTTTGAGGCTATTTGGGGCACTTTTGGGCATGGATTGGATAGCTTAATCATGGAGCAAAGAGGATGGACGAAATTGAAGCCTTGTATGCTCTTTGGGGACATCAAACAAAGGGCCTAGCCCAATCAAACAAATCCTTTGAGCCATGGAAAACCTCTAGCCCAATCAAACATATTATGCCATGCAAACCAACCTATTTTAGACCCATTCTATGTACTTAAACCCTAGCCTTTTAAAATAGCCTTATTATCACTTCCATTCACTTATCACTCACCACATATCATTTACTTATCATGTCATTCACTTCCATTCACTTATCACTTATCAAAACCACCTATCATCACTTATCATCACCACATATCATTCATTTATCACTTAACATATCATTCATTCATCTCCTTATCATAACCATACACCTATCACTTATCACTTATCACAACAACAACCTTGCACATGCACTCCCATTCTTTAACCCAATTCCTTTCCAACATCTCACATGCATTTCCACCTTCCTACTTCATCATTTCATCACATTCTCCCTCTTTAATTCCACATGCATTCACTTCATCATTACACCACCATTCATTCTTTATTCCACATACACTCATCATCACACAACCTAGCTAACCCTACATGCATTCTTTATGCAACTCTTCATCATTCCACCATTCATTCTTTATTCCACAAACAAGTCACATGCATTTCCACCTTCCTACTTCATCATTTCACCACATTCTCCCTCTTTAACTCATTTCATTATTCATTCACTTTGCATTCATTCAATTCCACCCCACATGCACCCTTTATTCTTCATCATTGCAACCATGGCACATTTACACCAACAAAACAACTCCCATGCCATGGCCTACTCATATTCCCATTTCCTTTCCAACATCTCACATGCATTTCCACCTTCCTACTTCATCATTTCACCACATTTTCCCTTTTATTTCCACATGCAATTCTTCATCATTGTAGCCACAAACACCTTAAACAAATAGCCATATACATCTCCACTCCTCCTATAAATACCCTTGCATTCATTCATTCAAAAATCATCTCATTTCATACACAACACACCACAAACACTTCCATCTTCTCCCTAGCCGTGAGTTTCTCTCCATTTTCTCCACCACTCCTCATCCATTTCCATAATCCCCCAATCCATTCAACACACCAACAACATCCCTTAGTCCTTGTGCCACAATAAAGAGGAAGATAAGAGGGCCTAAACGTTCATACAATTCACGTTTGAGTTGTTGGAATGTTTACGCGTTTCTTTGATTTCAATGTTTAAATTCAATTCTCCTTGTTTTGTAGTATGAGAAATGGAAGAAAAGAGTGCTTAAACGTTCATACAATTCAAGTTTTGAGTTGTTGGAATGTTTAGGTGTTTCTTTGATTTCAAAGTTATGAGGAACTAAACCCCCTTTAGCTAGGGGGTGATTCGAAACTATGTTTATGTTTGCAATATGAATTGATTAACTTTCGTTGGAATTTCATAAGTTGTGGATTCAATTTGTTTAACCGTTTGATTGATAACTTATTTATGTATGTTTATTGAGAATGCACGCTTAATTTTCATGCATGAATATGACGCTAGAATATAAGTGAGTTTCACCTAATCGTTATGAACTTATATTCACAAGTAGTGGAGGTTGCTTATAAACAATCGCGTTAAATAAATTCTTGGCATAAGTTTCATGCAATCATAGTAACGAATGCCTCGTCAACACTTATAGTTTTCATTGAACGTAATGATCTTTGATTGTATCTTTATTATGATGTCATGTAAGGAACTTTTGAAGAATGCTTTGGGTTGTCGTATGATGTCATCCAATTCATTAACTTAAGGAAAACTTGACGGTTAATTTAAGCGGACCTAATTAACCCGGGGTGTTGAGAAATCATAATTTATCGAAAGACCAACTGAGAATCAATCTTGTATGCAAGTGTAACATGTGTGGAGAAGAACCCCTTGGCTATTCCATCATCCATATTTTCATCTCATTCATATTTACGTTTTGCCTTTAATTACAATTTGTCCATTTAATTTAATCTCGTCCAAACACAATCCCCCCTTTACTTTATTGTCAAATTAGTTAGAAATCAATTTAGTTTGTGTTTTTAAAGAATTTTGAGTCTTTTGGTTTGTCTTAATGTTTTAACGTTTAGTTTCACATTCTTTGAGTCTAGTTTAGTGTTTTATATTGTTTTTACGTTTTTGAGTCAAAATCCAAGTGATTAACAAGCCCTCCTAATCCCCGGTCTAGAACGATCCCTCACTTATCCATTCTACTACAATTGTCAAACGAGGGTTTAATTTGAGTGTCAAGTAATTCTCATGAGCCTCTCTAGTTGGTTTGGTCCCCTCCTCAAGAAATATGTGATGCATACAAGTTGTGGGGCTTATACCTTTGATATCGTCCAATGTCCATCCTAGGGCAGATTTGTACTCCTTCAACACATGCATGAGTTTTTCCTCCTCTTGTGCCGTGAGGGATGATGATATGATGGCAGGCAGTGTCTCATTTTCTCCCAAGAAAATGTACTTCAAATGGCTTGGCAAAGGTTTGAGTTCAAGGATAGGTGCCTGAATTATGGATGGAAGCAACTTGTTAGTCGAAATGGGAATGGACTCTTTGTTAGGAAACTTACCATCATGTATTGGTGATGACTCAAGGGCAGCAACTACTTCAAGAAAATCCTCACTAGGAGGCACGGCATAGGATAGTGTATTTGTGCCGTGGGGTTGCATGGATGTTGCTCCCTTGGTTTTGACTTCTACACCACTTGTAATGACTTTTTCAAGCATATCATCATTCAAATCTTCAAGGTATCCCTGCGCCAAAGAGTCAACAGTATCAATAAAGAAACATGAATGATCTTCACTAGGATACTTAATAGAATCGGAAAGATTGAAATTAACAACTTCCCCATCAAATTCCATGGACAAAGTTCCATTAAACACGTCAATCTTAGTCCGGGCCGTTTTCATGAATGACCTTCCAAGTAGAATGGGTAGCGAGGGTGCATGATCCGATTCATCCATCTCAAGGACATAGAAATCCGCCGGAAAGATCAAATGATTAACCTGCACCAAAACATCTTCCAAAACTCCCTTTGGATAGGCATTAGATCTATCGGCCAATTGTATGATAACACCATCCTTTTTCAATGCTCCTAGGTTCATAGATGCATATATGGAATATGGCATAACATTTATAGAGGCACCTAAGTCAAGCATGGCAGATTCAAATCTAGTGTTACCTATGACACAAGGAATGGTGAAACTACCCGGATCTTTGCATTTGGGAGGTAGTTTGCGTTGCAAGATGGCGGACACATTCTCACCTACTTTTACCACTTCCTTGGTCGACATCCTCTTCCTAGTGGTGCACAACTCCTTCAAAAACTTGGCGTATCTAGGGACTTGCTTGATTGCATCCAACAAGGGTATGTTCACTTGAACTTTCCTAAATGTCTCAAGGATGTCCTTTTCAGCTTCTTCCTTCCTTGTTTGCATAAACCTACTAGGAAAAGGAGCATTCGAAGGAAAAGCATTAGTAGAAACCAAATTTGACACATTCTTACCCTTTTTGGCCGAATTAGACAGTTTTGGGGCACTAGGAACTTGCGGCAAAGACTCTCCCACCTTTGCCGTGGGTTTGCTTGATTCTTCCTCTTCAATTTGCAAGATTTCATCACCTTTGGGACCTGATTGTGATGGTGTAGGATCTGCCCCAATCTCTTTTCCACTTCTCAAGGTTATGGCCTTTGCACTTTCGAAACCTCCCTTTGGATTTGGAACGGTGGAACTAGGGAGCTTTCCTTGTTCACGAAACTGCCCCATAAACTCGGCAATTTGCCCCATTTGTTTCTCCAATTGATCCACCCTTTTGTCTTGGTTTTGCATAGCCTTAGCTTGATCGTCCTGCCCATTAGACAACTTAGTTAGTATCTTAAGAAGTGCATCATTGTCAAGAGACGTACCTGAGGCACTTGGGCCGGATTGGGCTTGATTTTGGGGTGGGCCGTAGGTTTTGGGAAAGAACCCAGGGGGTTGTTCCCTAACGCCTCCTTGGTTTTGAGATTGTTGGGGCTCCCTCCATTTGAAATTTGGGTGGTCTCTCCAACCGGGATTATATGTGTTGGAATAAGGATCATTCCTTGGTTGGTTTTGGCCTTGAAACCCAATTGCATTGGCGCTTTCCCATCCACCATTTTCAATCAACTGTGGACATTTTTCAGAGGCATGTCCATGCATAGAACATACGCCACATACAATTGGTCCTTGCATCTTCATGCCCTCGGCCAACTGAGACACAATAGAAGTAAGATTAGCCAATTGTGAATTAATGTCGGAAGTAGAACTTACCTCATGAACATGTTGCCGTGGGGGTCCTTTTTGGCCTACTCCTTCGTATTGTTGAGCGTTCAACGCTCAATTAGAAATCAAGGTCTTGGCAGCCATAGGTGTTTTGTCCACTAATGCTCCACCTGCCGAGGCATCGAGCATTTGACGTTCTAATGGTAGGAGGCCCTCGTAGAAGTATTGCAAAAGTAGCTCCTCCTTCATCTGATGCTGTGGACAAGAAGCAACAAGTGATTTAAAACGTTCATAGTATGCAGGAAAAGACTCACCTTCATCTTGTTGAATTCCACTTATTTTTTTACGAAGAAGAATGATGCGAGAAGTTGGGAAAAACTTCTCCAAAAACGCTCTTTTCATACTCTCCCATGAAGTGACAGTGCCAGGAGCCAACTCGTATAACCAATCCTTAGCTTTATCCATTAAAGAGAACGGAAAAGCTTTCATCTTCAAAATACTTCCGTCAACATTGACGGGAGTCATGCTTGAACAAACTACTTCAAACTCTTTAAGATGCTTGTTTGGATCTTCCATGGAAAGCCCATGGTATTTAGGAATGTGGTGCAACAAGCTTGACTTCAACTCGAATTCATCGGTCTTGCCTTGGGCAGCCGCGGGGTATTGAATGCATAATGGTGCGGCATTGGCCAACCCTGAGGCCGAAAGCTCTTTAATGGTCCGATTGTCCGCTGCCATAACTTCTTCTTCCACTTCTTCAAACTCAGATTTGGCCTCTGAACTTGAACTAGGTTCACTACGTTCGGGATGCCTCCTCTTTCTTCTCAAATCACGTTCAAAATCGTCGTTAAAGTCTAAGATATGTGCATGCACAGTTTGAGAACAACGCGTCATGCACTAGTACCTAAAAAACAAGAAACAAAAATAGGTCAGAAACTAAAACAAAATCAGAAACAAAGTGAAATAAATGAAACAAAAACAATCCAAGGGATTAGCAAAGTTGCTAATCCCCGGCAACGGCGCCAAAAATTTGATGTGAAATATATTAAGCACACAAATTAAACCCTCTTCTGACAATTGTAGCAAAGTATGTTAGTAGGGATCGTTCAAAACCGGGGATTAGGAGGGATTGCTAAACTCTTGAAAACTGACCTAAGAACTCCAAAACAAAGTTAAAAACACTAATTTGGACTCAAAGAATGAAAAACCAAAGTTAAAACACTAAAACAAAACAAAAACTCAAAACAGCAACTAGAAGACTCAAAACTGCCTAAAAACCACTTTCTGGGCAGTTTTGAGCACCTACACTAATTTGGACGAAATTGGTTGAAAACTTGACTCAAAACACTTAAAAACATGAACCAAAACAATTTCTAACTAAATTGAGACTTCAAAGTAAAGGGGGAGTTGATTTGGACGAAATTAAAGTTGAGAAAACAGATTGCAAAGTAAAACTGATTTTGAAACGTTTTTGGGGTTTTTAATGGATGATGGACTAGTTAGGGGTTCTTTCTCCACACATGACAAGTATGCAAATGACTCGATTTCCAGTTATTCCTTCATAGAATTATGAATGACAATGCCCCAAATTAACCGTGACATCACTAGTTAATTCTCAAGTTTTCCTTGTGTTATTGAATTGGATGACATCATACGACAACCCAAAGCATTCTTCAAAAGTTCCTTACATGACATCATAATAAAGATACAATCAAAGATCATTACGTTCAATGAAAACTATAAGCATTGACAAAGCACCTGTGACTATGACATCATGACACTTATGCTAGGAATTGAACTTAACGCGATTGTGACTAGCAACCTTCACTACTTGTGAATATAAGTGTGTGACAATTATGTGAAACAAACTTATATTCTAGCATCATATTCATGCAAGCCAATTAAGTGTCGACCCCTAATTAACAAACACAAATACGTTATTACTCGCACAGTTAAGCCAATTGCATTCACGATTCAAGAACTCATAACTGGAATTTATCAAATCAACTTGCACACATAGTTATGGCTTCGAAATCACCCCTAACCAATAGGGGTTTAGCCACTCATGTTCATAGCAAAATGAAAGGAAAATAAATTAAACATTGAAATCATAAAACGAATTACACCAAGAATGCACCAACGACGAAGCTTGAGCATCCAAGAGTCCTTCCTTCTTTCTCCTTGCTACGGCACAAAGGTGGATGGGATGGTTGGGATGTGTTTTAGGATCAGGGATTATGGAATTGGATGGAGGATAGGCACGGCAAGGTGTAGTGTTTGGCTGGAATTGTGTTTCTAGGATTTTAGGATGTGTAGAGTGGTGTGGCTAGATGAATGGACGAAAATTGGGTGAATGAGTAATCCCCCTAGTGCCTTGCTGCAAAGCCTTATTTATAGGGCTAGGAAAGGTTTAGAACTTAGTTGAAACCAAAAGGTTTTGTACCAGAAATTCTATACATGAAACACTTAAAGGATATATGTGTGTAGCTTGGACAAGGTAGGAGACAAGATAGGACGGCTAGGAGACAAGGTAGGACGGCTAGTGACGGCTAGGAGACAAGGTAGGACGGCTAGTGACAAGCTAGGACGGCTAGGAGACAAGGTAGGACGGCTTGTGACAAGCTAGGACGGCTAGGAGACAAGCTAGGACGGCTAGTGACAAGCTTGGACGGCTAGTGACAAGCTAGGACGGCTTGTTCTTCCAATACAAAAAGTAGGCACCATGTGTGAATAGATAAAGCCTTCTAGAAATAAGGTTTTTAGGCCCCCTTGCAGCTCCCTAACTGAATTCAAGCCTTCAAATTCGTCCATCCTCATGCCTCCATGCTTGCACTATCCAATCTTGGCCCAAAAATGCTCTAGAATGCTCCAAATTGCTTCTTTTTGCATACTTTGACACTAAAACCTGAAATTGCACGAAAATGACTTTAAACACTAAACTAACTAAGGAAAAACAACATAAATGCATGAGAACAAGCCAATTAAGTCGCATAAAAATGCTCCTATCAACCATGCAGCCTTGAAGTATCTTCTCACCAAAAAGGAGGCCAAACCAAGACTCATTCGTTGGATGCTCCTACTTCAAGAGTTTGATATTGAAATTAGGGACATGAAAGGGTGTGAAAACGTGGTGGCTGACCACCTAAGTAGAATGGTGCGTGAGGAAGAGCCCATCCCCATTTTAGAAACATTTCCGGATGAGCAACTTCTGTCCATTCATGTAAGTACCCCTTGGTATGCCGATTTGGTCAATTATTTGGTATTTAGACAAGTTCCTAGCACCCTAAACAAATTCCAACGTGATAAACTTAAAAAGGATGCTAGATTTTATGTTTGGGATGACACATACTTGTGGAAACATTGCCCAGATCAGATTATAAGGAGATGTGTGCATGAATCAGATTTTCATTCAATTTTAAGTTTTTGTCACACATATGCTTGTGGGGGTCATTTTGGCACCCAAAAGACAGCTTTAAAAGTTCTTGAATGTGGTTTTTATTGGCCTACTTTGTTTAAAGATGCAAGAACCTTTTGTTTAGCTTGTAATCGATGCCAAAGGACAGGTAATATAGGCCAAAGAGATCAATTGCCGCAGGTACCCATTGTTGTTGTTGAAATTTTTGATGTGTGGGGAATTGATTTTATGGGTCCGTTTCCTTCATCTTTTGGTTTCAATTACATATTACTTGCAGTTGATTATGTTTCAAAGTGGGTGGAAGCGAAAGCCACTCGAACTAATGATTCTAAAGTTGTCGCAGATTTTGTGAAAACTAATATCTTTTCAAGATTTGGGATGCCTAGGGTGCTAATCAGTGATGGGGGGTCTCACTTTTGCAATCGTACCATTGAAGCCTTACTCAAGAAGTACCATGTGACGCATAAGGTTTCCACACCTTACCACCCCCAAACCAATGGCCAAGCCGAGGTGTCCAATAGAGAGATCAAACAGATTTTGGAGAAGACCATTGGGCCAAATGGAAAAGATTGGAGCTTGCGTTTGGATGATGCTCTTTAGGCATATAGAACAGTGTACAAAACTCCCATTGGTATGTCTCCTTTTCGTCTTGTTTGGTAAACCATGTCATCTCCCTGTGGAATTAGAACATAGAGCTCTTTGGGCTATCAAAACATGCAATTTGAATGTGGACCAAGCTGGAATTCATAGGAAGCTTCAATTATGTGAACTTGATGAAATAAGGCATGAAGCTTATGAGAATGCTAGAATTTACAAAGAGAAGACCACGGCATTCCATGATAAGATGATTAGAGGCAAGACTTTTACAATAGGGCAGAAAGTGTTGTTGTTCAACTCCTGGCTTCGTCTCTTCCCTGGTAAGTTATGTTCCAAGTGGGTTGGTCTTTTTGTTATTACTAATCTTTTTGTGCATGGTGTAGTCCAAATTAAGAGTTTGAGAACAGGGCAAGAATTCATGGTGAACGGACATAGATTGAAGCCCTACAATGAGAACTTTGTGAAGCATGTTGTGGAAGAGATTCCCTTGCATGCCGTGGGTTCCAAATTGGAGTGAAGGTGTTCTTCGTCCGGCTGTACGATGTTAAAGCAAGCGCTATGTGGGAGGCAACCCATCCATTCAACAAAGGAAGCCCTAGGAATCCCCCAAATTCCAGATTTGCATTCCTCAAACCCTTCTCTTTGTTGTTGTTTCTAATCTGCCATGTTATGTTGTTTAGTTGCTGTTTGTGTGTTTACTTGTGTTTTGTGTGAATTTATGTTTAAAACATTGAGGACAATGTTTGATTTAAGTGTGGGGGGGGGGGGGGGGGTAACTAAGTATTTTTGATGCAAATTCGTGGGATTTTATCACCCATAACTTCAAGTGTTGTTCCTTGCTGTTTTAAAGTGTTTTTAAGCTGTTTTGGAGTGTTTTAGTGTGTTTTGTTTTATAACTCCGAAAATCACATAAAAATTTGAAAAACATGTTTTGAAAAGCCTAAAAAGAGTGTTTTGAGTCGTTTTTGTGTGTTTGTGTCTTAGGGTACCTTCCAATACAATGATGAGGATTTGGTTTTTAATTGCATGACTGTTAAAAAAGAGTTATAAACATGGAGAAAAGTTTGATTTACTCTTGGTATATGCTTGGTTATGGTTATAATGTATGACTTTGATAGGAGCATATTCATGCGACTTAAATGGCTTGTTCTCGTGCATTTACGTTATGTTTCTTTAGTTATTTTAGTCCTTTATGCTTCTTTTGTGTGTTTTCAGGTTCTAAGGGCAAAGTATGCAAAATGGTGCATTTTGGTGCATTTTGGAGTAGTTTGGGGCGTTAAATGGATTGCATATACTTGAAGCCAAGTAGATGGACGAAATTGAAGACCAAAGGAGGCCCTTTGTACCAGAAATTCACACCAACACATCCCATTTCAGATTGCATTCCAATCATTCTAGCCAAGCCACATGCACTCCCTTTAATTTATTCAACCTAGCTGTCAAAGCACATGCACATTCACCCTAATCATTCACATACACAATCTGCCATCATTCACACATTCATTCCACATGCATTCCCTTCACAAATCAGCCACATGCACTTTGCCTTTCATCATTGCACCATAAATCAGCCACATGCACCCATAATCATTCAACCAACTTTGCACATGCATTCATCATCATAACCTAGCTGTCATTACCCTTTAATCACATGCATAAATCAGCCACATGCATCTCCCATCACCATTCCAGATTTCCACCAAGTTCCTAGCTGTCATATTCCCTCCTTTTCACCTATAAATAAGCATCCATTGCAGCCACAATTCATTCATTCCCATTCATACACAATTCATTCACCATTCACGCCAGAAATTCATCCCCTCTCTATAACACATCCATACTTCACCATTCTTCATATTTTCTGCCCAAAAAGAAGCCTTGAGGTCCCCTACATCCATCCCTATCCTAAACACATCATTCTACACCATCCATAACTCCCCATCCCTCCAAACCTATCCTTAGACCTTGTGCTACAACGAAGAGGAGGAGAAGAGTGCCTAAACGTTCATACAATTCAAGTTTGAGTTGTTGGAATGTTTAGGTGTTTCTTTTCCTCGATTCCAATGTTTAATTTCAATTCTCTTTGTTTTGTACGTATGAGGAACTAAACCCCCCCTTGGCTAGGGGGGGATTCGAAATATATGTTTATGCTTGCATTTTGATTTGATTACTTCTAATTGCGTTTCATAAGTTGTGGATTCAATTTGTTTAACTGTTTGATTGATAACTTATTTATGTATGTTTATTGAGAGTATACGCTTAATTTTCATGCATGAATATGACGCTAGAATATAAGTGAGTTTCACCTAATAGTTACGAACTTATATTCACAAGTAGTGGAGGTTGCTTATAAACAATCGCGTTAAACGAATTCTTGGCATAAGTTTCATGCAATCATAGTAACGAATGCCTCGTCAACACTTATAATTTTCATAGAGCGTAATGATTCTTGCTTGTATCTCTATTATGCAATCATGTAGGGGACTTGTGGGGAATGTTTTGGGTTGTCGTATGCAATCATCCAATTCAATAACGTTAGGAAGATTTGAAGGTTAATTAGTGCATCACGGTTAACTTGGGGTGTTGAGAATTCATGGTTTTTTGAAATGCAATTGGAAATCGTTTTATATGCAAGTGTAACATATGTGGAGATGAACCCCTTAGCTAGCTTTTCATCCCATCCATTCAAATCCATCACATTCATATTTACATTCTGTTTTTAATTAGAATCTGTGCAATTAGTTTAATTTCGTCCAAAACTCAATCCCCCTTTACTTTAATGTCCAAATTAGTTAGAAATCAATTTAGTTTGTGTTTTTAAGAGTCTTGAGTCAAGTTACAACTTAATTTCGTCCAAATTTGGGTTTAAGGTCAGAAACTGCCTAGTTAGTGTTTTTAGGCAGTTTTGAGTCTTTTGAACTTGTTTTGAGTCCTTTGAGTCTTTGTATTGTTCAAATTAGTTAGAAAGTGTTTTAGTTTGTGTTTATAAGTGTTTTGATTCAATTTGTTACCCAAATTCGTCCAAAGTACTCAAAGTGCTCAAAACTGCCCAGAAAGTGTTTTTAAGGCAGTTTTGAGTGTTTTGGTGCTGTTTTGAGTCTTTTGGTTTGTTTTAGTGTTTTAAAGTTTAGTTTTGCGTTCTTTGAGTCTAGTAGAGTGTTTTATATTGTGTTTTTACGTTTTTGAGTGAAATCCAAGTGATTAACAATCCCTCCTAATCCCCGGTCCAGAACGATCCCTACTTACATACTTACTACAATTGATAAAAAGAGGGTTTAATTTGTGTGCGTATAATTATCGCATCAGACTTCACATGCAATCATAAAAGAAAAATTAGTTTTTGTAACATGCTTGAAGGAAGGAACTCAAACAAACGCTACAACCTTGTGAGACTTGAGCCTAAACGTTATTTGGAGAGTTAAAATCTGTGCATTATTGTTTTCTAAAGTCGTTGCATGATGTCATTATTCTTTGCTTGGTTACTACTTAGAAGGCGTTTCATCATATAGTTCCAAATGCTAGAACTCATGCCCATTGCATTCGAAGCATGTTATTGATTTGCATAACACATATTCAAGAAGAAGTTGTGTAGTGACCACCACCAAAGCCAAATTGCCGTGTATCCTACTTCATTATATGTTTAAGTTAACCCCATTGAACCTTGTTAAGCTTACATTCTTTGTTAACCCACACTATCCTCACCTAGCCTAGATTAGGACCATCCATACCCTTATTCTTGAAGCATAGCAAAGCATGATTTGAATTGAACTCCTTTTGATTAATGTATGGCAGAAAACAAGTGTGGGGGAAGTATTTCTCATGTGAGTTAGTGTGCCATAGGCACGGGTGGAAAAGAAAAAAAAAACAAAAGAAAATTCGTGGAAAAAGAAAAAGAAAAGAAAAAGTTGTGAAAAGAAAGGAAAAAAGAGTATGAAATAAATGAAAATAAGTTCACATGTTTGTGGTAGTTGAAGAAAGGGTCCAAAAAGTTTGAATATGGCCCTAAGTTTTGTGTGATTTCCCCTTGGGTGTTAAAAGGTAGTTTTCTGCATTCTAAAGGGAATTCTAAGTGCCTAATTCATTACTTTGCTCACTATTGCTTTAAGAACGTTTGTTTCCTTTATCTTTCGTTGTTAGCCAATACCTAAGCCCCATTACAACCCTTGACTTCAATCTTGAGTGTTATGTGTTTCAATTTGTGGAGTTTGAATTTGGTATGAGCATATGGTGTCACTAGTTCTCGCGTCTAAGTAGTAGCATTCCATTCATGAGATCATATCTAAACATGCTTATTAACTCCAAAAATTTCTTTCTTTGTGATACATATATGTGAGTGTTCGTTTTCATGTTTACATCAATCTTCTCACATATAACTAGATTAGGGTGTGTAGTTAGAAAATCTGAGTGAAAATTGAGTGCATATCTTGTAAGGAATTGAGCAAATTCTCTAAGGCATGTTACTACATTCAAAACATGGTTTTAAATGCTTAATTGTGAACTAGTATGTGGTGACTATGATTAAGAATGTACTTAAGTGTGAAGATGACTAAAATCTGTGGAGATAATGAATTTTTAACATGTCATGTGCTTTGGAAATCCCTGAGGCAACGTTGGAAGGTTTAGATTGTCTTTTGGTTGTTTTGTTTTGTTTCGTTTTGTTTAGTTTGTTTGTTTTGCTAGAGGACTAGCAAAAGCTAAGTGTGGGGGAATTTGATAGGAGCATATTTATGCGACTTAATTGGCTTATTCTCGTGCATTTATGTTGTGTTTCCTTAGTTATTTTAGTCCTTTATGCCATTTTCGTGTGTTTTTAGGTTCATATGGCTAAGGAAGCAAAAAGGTGCATTTTGGAGCAAAATTGGGCTTGGAATGGATAGAGTATGTTTGGAGCAAAAGGAATGGACGAAATTGAAGACCTAATGAAGTTAGGATTCCTAATCACAAGAGGATTCCTAATCAAATGAGGAATCCTAGTCAAAGAAGGTTTCCTACTTGAAGTAGGAAAGTTAAGCCAAGGTTTCCTATTTTGGTTTAATCTTTCCTAATCCTTAAAGACTCCATATTTCAGCAAGATCAAAGGCTCCCACCTATTCTAGGTCATAAAAACAACATCCCTTGCAACCTTAAGCCATGCCGTGTGTCCTTGGTATTTCCCTTCCTTGCCGTGCAAGGAAGGGCTTTGTTTCCTATTCTAACTACTTAAACTCCTTCCTTTTTCATACCAATCTCAGCCATAATTCACATACCCTTTTATATTGCTAAATCCTTACCTAAATTCAGAAATAAATGACATTCCCCTTCTCTCTAATCTTTGCCGCAAGTTACATTCCTATTCCTTGCAATTTCTGATTTTTGTGTTTCCTATTCTTCAAAGATTTAGAATTAATTCCTTCCCTATATCACATCCGCACCTCCCTAGACCTTTCCTCCTCCTTGCCGTGCAAGGGAGATGGCTCTTTCCTATTTCCTTGCATTAAAACACATTCCTTTTGTGTTTTATGCCATTGCCGCAACTTTTAGTTAGTTTCCTTTAAATTTCTGACACATCCATACTTCACCATTCTCCATAATTTCTGCCCAAAACCAACCCTTGCTGTCCCCTACATCCATCCCAAACCTAAATCCATCATTCTACATCATCCATAACCCCCTAAACTCACCAGAACCTCTTGTGCCGAAGCAAAGGAGAGGAAGAAGATTGCTTGAAGATTCTAGCTATTCAACATTGGATCGTTGGAGTATTTAGGTGTCCTCTTTCTTACATTTACAATGTATAAATCTGTTTTCCTTTGTTTTACGAACATGAGGAACTAAGCCTTTTGGCTAGGGGGCTATTCAATACCATGATTATGCTTGCAAGATGAATTGATTACATCCAATTGTTATTTCATAAGTTGTGAATTCAATTTGCTTAACTGTTTGATTGATAACTCATTCTTGTGTGTTGATTAAGGTGGCCACTTAGTTTTTCATGCAGGGATTTGAAGCTAAAGTATAAGGGAATTTCACCTAATAGTTATAACCTTATATTTGCTAGTAGTGGAGGTCGTTTATCGACGATCGCGTTAAGTGAATTCTTGGCAAAAGTTTCATGCTTTTCATAGTAACAATTGCCTCGTCAATACTTATAGTTTTCATGAAACTTAATGATCTTTGATTGTACCTTTATTGTGCTTTTCACGTAAGGGACTTTTAGAGAATGTTTTGAGTTGTTGTTGCTCATTCCCATCCAATTCAATAACTTAAGGAAAACTTGAAAGTTAATAAAGTGCTGTTCACGGTTAACTTGGGGTATTGAGTTTCATGATTTATTGAAAGAAGCAATTGGAAATCAATTTGAATGCAAGTGTGTCATGTGTGGAGAAGAACCCTCTAGTTAGCTCATCATTCATCAATTCACCTAATTTAGTCTAAAGAATCTGTTTTCTTTGTCCTTGTCTTAATTTACTTAATTTTCGTCAAAACCAATTCCCCCATTAATTTAAAGTGTTAGATTAGTTAGAAATCAATTTAGTTGATGTTTTTAAGTGTTTTGAGTCAAGTGATAACTTAATTTCGTCCGGATTTGAGTATAGTGTTCAAAACTGCCCAAAAAGTGTTTTTAAGGCAGTTTTGAGTGTTTGTTTGCTGTTTTGAGTCTTTTGGTTTGTTTTGGTGTTTTATAGTTTAGTTTTGCATTCTTTGAGTCTAGTTTAGTGTTTAAACTTTGTTTTTATGATTTTGAGTCAGTTTAGAGTGTTTAGCAATCCCTCCTAATCCCCGGTTTAAGAACGATCCCTACTTACATATCTACTACAATTGTCAACAAGAGGGTTTAATTTGTGTGTTAAGTAATTTTCACATCACCATGTTGGCCCATATACAAGCTATCCACATGGTGCCCAAAACTATTCCAAAATGCACTTTCTTGGTACTTTAACCCTTTGGACCTACAAACACACGAAAATGAGTTGAACTACGACATTAACTAAGAAATAATAGCATAAATGCACAAGAATAAGCTAGCTAAGTTGCCTAAATATGCTCCTATCAAATTCCCCCACACTTACCTTTTGCTAGTCCTCGAGCAAAACGAACAAACAAAAGAAACAAAACAAACAATCTAAACCTTCCAACGTTTGCCTCAGGAATTTCCAATGAAACATAACATGTCAAAGATCACCACTCACATAGATTTAAGCAATCCTTACACTCGAGCATACTTAATCATAGTCACCATTCACTAGCTCACATTTAATCACTTAAAACAACATTTTGAATGTAGTAACATGCCTTAGAGAATTTCCTCAATTCCTTACTAGATGTACTCTCTATTTTCACTCAGATTTTCTGACTACACTCCCCACACTATGTATATGTGAGAGATTGATGTAAACTTGTAGACGAACACTCACATATGTTATAACAAGGAAAGCATTTTCTGGAATTATGACAATGACATGTATATTATCTCATGAATTGAATGCTACTACTTAGACGCGAGAACCAGGGATACCATATGCTCAAACCAATTTTAAACTCCACATATTGAAACACATAACAATCAAGATAGAAGTCTAAGGGTTGTAACGGGGCTAAGGTATTGGCTAACAAGGAAAGGTAGAGAAAACAAACGTTCTTAAAGAAATAGTGAGCAAAGTAATGAAGTAGGCACTTAGAATTCACTTTAGAATGCAAAAATCAACTTTGAACACCCAAGGGGAATTCACACAAAACTTAGGGCCATATTCAAACTTGTTGGACCCTTTCTTTAACAATCAACACTTTTGAGTTCATTCTCACTTATTTCCAACTCCTTTTCTTTCTTTTCTTTTTTTTTTCTTTTTTTTTTCTTTTTTTTTTTTTTTACCGTGCCTCCTTTAAGACTTTGGCACACACATACACACAAAAATCCCTTCCCCCACACTTGTTTTCTGCAAGAATGTTAATCAAAAGGAATTCCTTCCAAGTTATGCTCCACTATTCTAGGCTAGGTAAGGGTGATGTGGTTAACAAAGAAAATAGGCTAAATAAGGTTCAACGGGGTTTAAACCTACAATTCCAATGACAAGGGTGGATTTGGCTATTTGGCTATGGTGGTGACTACTAATCAATTTCATGCTTTGAATAAAACGGGTATGAGTTTTAGTATGTGGAACTATAGTGATGAAACGCATTCTAAGTAGCAACCAAGCAAAGAATAATGAGATCATGCAACGACTTTAGAAATCAAGAATGCACAGATTAATAACTCTCCAAATAAACGTTTAGGCTCAAGTCTCTCAGGGATGTAGCGTTTGAGCTCCCTCCTTCAAGCATGTTACAAAAACTGATTTTATCCTTCGTGATTACATGTGAATTCGTAAACTATAACTACAACCAAGCATAAACCAAAGAGAAAATCAAACTTCCATCATTGTTTGTAACTCTCTTTAACAGTCATGCATTAAAAACCAAATCCTCATCATTGTGTTGGAAGGTACCCTAAGACACAAACAAACACACAAAAACAACTCTTTTTGGCTTTTTCAAAACACTTTTTTTCCATTTTTTTTTTCAAATTTTCGGAATTTTACTTCAAAACACACCAAAACAGCTCAAAATGCACTAAAAACACATAAAAACAGTGAGAAACAACATTAGGAGTGCTAGGTGATAGAATCCCATGAATTTGCAAAAAAACACTTGTTTACCCCCGCACACTTAAATCAAACATTGTCCTCAATGTTTCACACAACGACTCACACAAAAGCAAACAAACACAAACAACTAAGCATAATAACAAAAAGCAGCAAAGAGAAGGGTTTAGAAACGCAAATTTGGGTTTGGAGTGGAAGTTCCATCTTCTCCTTGTTGAATGCATGGGTTGCCTCCCATGAAGCGCTTGCTTTAACGTCTTCCAGCCAAACGAATATGCCATGCTAAGCTTCACTAGTACCCACGGCATGGAGGGGTACATCATCCACAACATGCTCCTCGAAATTCTCATAGTAGGGCTTTAACCAATGGCCATTCACCTTGAACTCTTGTCCTGTTTTCAAGCTTTGAACTTGGACTCCATGATAGGAGCATATTTATGCACCTTAGTTTAGCTTGTTCTTGTGCATTTATAGTGTTTTTCCTTAGTAAAGTAGTCTTTTAAGCTAGTTTTATGTATTTTCAGGTTTTAAGGGCAAAGTATGCAAAAGGATGCATTTTGGAGCCTTTTGGAGCAAGTTAGAGCTTGGAATGGACATCATATGCTTGGAGCCAAGAGGATGGACGAAATTGAAGATTTGAAGATGATGTTTCCTACTTGAACAAGGTTTCCTAGTTGAAGTAGGAAAGTCCCTAATGAGCAAGGTTTCCTAGTTGAAGATGGATTCCTAGAAGAATGAAGATTCCTACTCAAATAAGGTTTCCTACTTGAAGTAGGAAAGTCAAAATCCAAATGGTCTCAAGTGAAGCAACAAAGAAGTTTTCCAAGTCCAAGAAGGAATAGGAGTCCAAGATGAAGAAGGAATGATGAAGACAAGGTTTCCTAATCCTAATAGGCAAAGTTTCCAAGTACAATGAGGAGTCCTTATCCATTTAGGGCACCTTATCCATTTAGGACACCTTATCCTAATCCTATAGGGATGCCATGCACTTTACCTTATCTTGGAGGGTTTCTAGAAGCCTTAGATACCCTATCCTATCCTTGCCGTGGGTTTTATCCAATTCCCCTTAGTTTTAGGCTTTCTAGAAGCCCTAAACATTATCCCTAAGCCTTGCCGCACCCTTATCTCTTTTTCCCTACAAATTTGGCACTTAAATCATGATTCTAGGAACCTTATCTTATCTCCTACAAAGGTGGCGCCCAAACCCTTCTAGAAAATCTGATTTCCCTTGCCTTGTAAGGCATTCTAGAAGCCTTATCACCTTATCCCTTACCTGCCGCACCTAGGAAGCATTATCCCTCTCTATTTCTGATTTCTAAGCCTATTTCCTAGTGGATTTGGGTTATTCAAGTCCATATCTGATTACCCTAGGGTTTTAAGTGCCTATATATACTCATATTAACCCCTAGATCAGGGCACCACCTCTCATACACCTTCATTCACTCCAGAAATTCGTCCAAACCTCTCCACACCCTTGCCGCAGCCACCAAACACCTTTCTCCCTAGTTTTAGACCCTTGCCGCACCATCCCCTTCCCCTAAACACTACTACATCCCTCCATAACCATCCATCCGTACACCTAAGGCCCTAAAACCTGTCCCTAGACCCTTGCCGCACCAAGGAGGAGGAGAAGGAAGCTCGGAAGTTCATGCAATTCAAGTTCGCGTGGCTGGAATTTCTAGGTGTTTCTTTTCCTTTGATTTCAATGTTTAATTTCAATTCTCTTTGTTTTGTGCGTATGAGGAACTAAACCCCCCCCCCCTTGGCTAGGGGGGGATTCGAAACACATGTTTATGCTTGCAATATGATTTGATTACTTCTAATTGCATTTCATAAGTTGTGAATTCAATTTACTTATCTATGTGAATTACATTGATTTGTGTGTGTTGGTTGAGAGTGCACGCTTAGTTTTCATGCATAAATTGGATGCTAGGATATAAGGAAATTTCACCTAATCGTTATGGAATTATATTCACAAGTAGTAAAGGTTGATGATCTCAATCGCGTTAAGTAAATTCTTGGCATAAGTTTCATGCAATCATAGTAACAAGTGCTTCGTCAATGCTTATGGTTTTCATAGAACTTAATGATTCTTGCTTGGATCTCTATTATGCAATCATGTAGGGGACTTGTGGGGAATGTTTTGGGTTGTCGTATGCAATCATCCAATTCAATAACGTTAGGAAAATCTGAGGGTTAATTAGTGCAATTCACGGTTAATCTGGGGCGTTGAGAATTCATGGTTTATTGAAAAGCAATTAGAAATCATTTTGTGTGCAAGTATAACATGTGTGGAGATGAACCCCTTAGCTAGCTTCCCATCCATTCGTTAAATCCAAATTCGTTTAAAATCTGTTCGTTTCACAAAGTTTTAAGTTTTGTTTTTAAATTCGTCCAAAACCAATCCCCCTTTACTTTGTTGAGTCATAGTAGTTAGAAATCACTTTAGTTTGTGTTTTTAAGTGTCTTAGGTCAAGTTAAAACCAATTTTCGTCCAAAGTTGTGTCTAGTGTTCAAAACTGCCCAGATTGTGTTTTTAAGGCAGTTTTGAGTGTTTTGGGGCTGTTTTGAGTCTTTTGGTTTGTTTTGGTGTTTTAAAGTTTAGTTTTGCATTCTTTGAGTCTAGTAAAGTGTTTTATATTGTGTTTCTACGTTTTTGAGTCAATTCCAAGTGATTAACAATCCCTCCTAATCCCCGGTCTAGAACGATCCCTACTTACATTCTCCACTACAATTGATAAAAAGAGGGTTTAATTTGTGTGCGTATAAATCTCACATCACTGCACCATAAGGAAAGACAATAGTAATAACAAACGGGCCAACCCACTTAGAACGCAAGTTACCAGGAAACAAGCGAAGGCGGGAATTAAAGAGTAGCATTTTCTGCCCAATGGAGAATGATTTGCCTCGATTCATCTTATCACGGAAAGCCTTTGTCTTCTCCTTGTAAATTCGAGCGTTTTCCTAAGCCTCATTCCTAATCTCTTCAAGTTCATTCAAGTGGAGCTTCCTATGAATTCCAGCGGCGTCAATGTCCATATTGAATGTTTTGACGGCCCAATGCGCCTTGTGCTCCAATTCTACGGGAAGATGGCATGGTTTGCCATATATGAGCCGAAATGGGGACATGCCCAGGGGTGTCTTATATCCCGTGCGATATGCCCACAATGCATCCTCCAAACTGATGTGATAAAAGATAGCACTCAAATTAAACCCTCTTTTTGACAATTGTAGTATAGATATAAGTAGGGATCGTTCTAGGCCGGGAATTAGGAGGGATTGCTAATCTAATGAAAATTGACTCAAAGATGTAAAAATATACTTCAAAACACGTAAACAAACTCAAAAGACTCTTAACTAAACTTGTATGACTCAAAACAAACTTAAAAGACTCAATTTGGATTCTAGGACTTAACTTGGACGAAAATACAATTGGTTTTGACTCAAAAGACTCAAAAACACACTTTTGGACAGATTTGAAACAAGTAAGAAAAAGGGATTTGGTTTTGGACGAATTTAAGAGAAAAACAAGTAAATAAAAGACTTAAAACAGATTTTGACGAATTTGGGAAAAACCAATGGATGATTAGATAGCTAAGGAATACTTCTCCACACATGATACATTCAAACATAAATTGATTTCCAGTTGCTTTTCCGATAAACCATGAACCTCAACACCCCAGATTAACCGTGACATCACTAATTAACCCTCAGATTTTCCTTAAGTTATTGGATTTGATGACATCATACGACAACCCAAAGCATTCTTCAAAAGTTCCCTACATGACATCATAATAGAGATACGATCAAAGATCATTACGTTCAATGAAAATCATAAGTATTGACAATGCACTTGTAACTATGACATCATGATACTCATGCTAGGAATTTACTTAACATGATTGTGAAAACAACCTTAACTACTTGTGAATATAAGTTTGTGACGATTATGTGAAACTCCCTTATATTCTAGCACCAAATTCAAGCATGCAAATTAAGTAGGCCTCCCTAATCAACATACAAGAATAAGTTATCCATCAAACGGTTAAGTAAATTGCATTCACGATTTATGAAATCACAACTGGACTTAATCAACTCATATTATAAACGTAATCATGGCTTCAAAGTCTCCCCTAGCTAAAACGAGTTTAGCCTCTCATGTTCATAACAAAACAAAGGAAAATAGAATTAAACATTGAAAACAAAAGATAGATTACACCTAAAAACGTTCCAACACTCCAACTTGAATGCACAAACGTCCAAGGCTTCTTCTTTCTTCTCTTCTTCCTTGCAAAGTCACGGCACAAGAGTCTAGGGAGATTTATGGATGATTTTCTGGGTTGGGAATGGATTTAGGATGGTTGGAAGGCTGCGGCAAAGGTTAGGGATGGTGTGTGTGTTGGAAATGTGCCCTAAAACCAATCATATGATGATACTTTACGGACATTTCAAACTAATGTAGTTTAAAAGGCAAAGATTATTGTTTGAGCCGTCTAATATAAATGTTATATGCTTAAACGATAAGTCCAAGGAATATGTGATTGGAAGAATGCGATCTAAAGAAGTTAGATTCATGAGACCATTCTTTCGTTGACACATCCTAAACGTTCCTGATCATAGGATTGTCAATTGGGCATTGACAGTCCGTTAAGATCAGTACGTGCTATGTCTTCTCTCAGGGAGAGTGACTAGTCTCGAGTCATTGGTGTGTGTGACATCAAGACAAGTACGTAGGTGCTCAATAGAGAATGAGTTCACTGAACACGATCAACGAAGAGTTCTCATATTCATGTCACATGAGAACTCATGGTTGGGATAATGCAAATTAGTCTTTTGACCTGAGGCATCACAGTTGTCTTGTGGTTAGGTCCTTAATCTTTGATTATGTCAAAGTCACTCTATCAGGGTGTCCACGACATCGTCGGGGTTAAGCCACTTAGCCATGGAGGCAAGTGAATGCGCAACAAGGGATCTCTAACCTTCAAACTGTTTGAGGGAGAATACTCTATGATATGATTTGGAATCTCTGGCCAGAGTATGAATGAAATGTTGGAATGCGTTCCAGATCACATTCAAGGTAATCATATAAGCACAAGATTCACATTGGATAGTAGACATGAATAAACTATCAAACCAAACAATGTGGTCAAGAGTATTGTATTAGAGAAAGACCGTATTGCATTTGTAATCCTAAACTGAATAGGTTCTCCACCTCTTCTGATTAGCTTGGGTAACCATGATATGCTGCTAGGTGTCACTCATGGTTTGTGGAAGCCCTAAAAGTGTATTATCACTAACGGGAGAATTGAAAGTAAGTTTCAATTCACAATCGATTTGAAAGAGTTTGAATCGCCCACTGCCTCGCTAAAAGGAACCTAATGGATCGTACACCGTGTAAGGTAGAGTTTGAAGATTCAACGGAGATGAGTAAGAATAATTAAATGGTTTAATTATTTATCTAAGGCTAGGATTAATTAATATGTTAATTAATCAAACGAATAAGTTCGTTAAAGACCTCGGGTTAGTTTTGGGCCGCAAGGCCCAATGGGATTTGAATGTCAAGCCCATTAACTCAAGTTGTATGACAACTTGAATAAAACAAAGGGCTTGAAAGCCCAATAAACCTATAGGCTAGCCATGTGTAAAAGAATAGGGCTTTTGGTCCATTAGGTCACTTATTTGAAGGGACTATATAAAGGACTTTATAGCCTAAAATTTACTAAGGGTTATTTTTGGGGGAAAGGATGAGAACACAAGCTCTCCTTTCTCTCTAAAATTTTGGCCAATCTAGAGGGGAAAATCTAGCAATCTTACTTCCTCTAGGTCACTCATTTCTTCTTCAATATACCTTGGTGTGGAGACTTAGAGGTTCTCAATTTTGGGAACTTGGAGAAATCTTTTCATCCATCCAAATCCATGGATCCAAGATGCAAGGAATGAAGGCCCTCTCTTTGGGTGATTAGCCTTTGCTTATGCAAAGAGGAATCTACAAAGGTATTGATTTCTCAACTCACTTTGTTTTGAGTTGAGTCTTGATTCACCTATCTACTAGGCTTTGAATTTCATGGGTAAATGTTTTGTTTTAAGTGCATACAAGCATGATTCCGCCTTTAATTGTTAATTGCATGCTATTGATGTTGCTTAAATGAACATGTTTTTCACAAATTTTCCTTCAAGTGGTATCAAGAGCCTAAGTCTAGTAGTTGGTGAATCCTTTTGTGTTTTGTAGTTCATAGTTTATGATTTGAATGTTGTAATTGTTACAAGCTTTATTCTTGCTTCTTTGAATGTAAATTTTGTTAGAAAATTTGCCATCTCAAATGTTGTAGATGTAGTTCATATGAGCATGAATTTTGGAGCTAAAATTTGGTGCCATGTTTTTTGGGAAATTCGGCCAAATCCAAAGGGTGGAATTTTGGGTTCTTGTTTGACTTGTTAAAATTGTTTTAAAGTGACTTTTGGAACCCCTATGTACCCTAGTATGGTTGTATGTTATTTCCCTTAAGTTTGAGTGGTTTTGGTATGTTTTTGGGTGAAGAATGTTCATGGAGCTCTTATGGGTTTTCATGAATGTTCTTCATTGTTCTTGATATGTTCTTGCCAAGAACAAAAGGTTTGGTGTTTTGATTCAAAGTTTTGATTTATTTCATGAAGTTTTTGTTTTGAAATATTTCTTATGTTTAAATATATTAGATATTTATTTTGAAAAATTAAAGAAATTTTAGTGGGTTGGTGTGTAATGATTTATTCCATTACACACACTCCACTTACAAAAACTTTGAAATTTTTTTTTATTACTTTGCTTCAAAATCAGCCACCCTAATCAATTAGGGTCCTTGTGGGGCTTTCATGCAATTATATAAAGTTTTGATACTTTTGTGTATTTGCATTTTGACCCAAAAGTTTACGTTTTTACGTAAAGGTCCAAAATCACTAAAAGGACAAATTGTTTTGCTCCTTTAATGAAGTTTTATTTTTTGTGGAAAATTTTGGGTTCTAGTTGTAATTACATGAAGTAGTGGACTTTTGTGTTTTTACAAAGTGACCCCAAAAGTTTAAGTTTTTGCAAAATAGCCCAAAAGTTGAGGTTAATTGCACTATGGCCCAAACAAGTTGAGGTCATAGCATTTTGGCCCAAATTAGGTAGAGAACAAAATTGTTTTGTTTCTTTAAATGAGAATTGGATTTTCATTTCATTTAGCTCCATTTAAATCAATTCTATGGATACAAAAACCAAATGAAAATGTTGCATTCAAGTTTAATTAGTTAAAGCGTTAATTAATTAAAGAAAGGGTGATTATGAACCTTAGCCTACGATAATTGAGCTATGTGAAAGGCCGTTTCAAATTTGTTTGAACCATGGGAATGTGTAGATTAAATTTTGGTTGTAATTTGATATGATCAATTGTTGTAAAAGAGCATAAGCTCTTCTTTACTTTAAAGTAATTTGATTTGATCAATTGTTGTAAAAGAGCATAAGCTCTTATTTACTTTGAAGTACTCCTTTCTTGTTTTATTCGATATGCATGAAATTGGAGTAGTTGGGTCCAACGCCCAATAAGACAACACGCCTTAATGTGATTAAACGCGTAACTAAAATCAATCACCATCCCTAGACTGAGATTCAACACTAGGCTCGTGTTTGAATCGAATCAAAGGTTCATAGTCATCCTAAGGCCCTAAGGCAACTATATAGTCCATCAATGAATGCAAACCTTATGTTAGTAGTATCATATACTTTTGCTTTAAAAACCGTTTTAAAAGCTTAGTGGGAGTATTATATACAACTAAATCAATCAAATGGACCAATAGTTGTAATAGGATCAAAATGTTTTAATTGGATTAAAATGTATGTTTATATGTGATGAGACCTAAAACCCTCAACAAATCAATATTAAGTTGATAAGCGAGAGATGCTTTGAATATCTCTTCGTGGCCTTCCACCGTGGTAGGCTCCAATCGTTTGTGACTTGTACACCGGCTTCACCCTATCATGGGGGAGTACAAAGTGCATGCTTACACTCAGGAGGAGTCTATACGCATATGATGAGGTGAGTGTAGGCAACGAGGATGGCCAATATCATATCATTGTGAGGTTATTCTTGAACCCCTTCATGAACTAAGCATGGTGGGAATAACTTAACTAAGTGCAATGGCGCCGATATCATATCATTGTGAGGCAACATTCTCTAGAGGCCAAATAAGATGGGTACTTGCATGAGATGCAAATGAGTAAGCATACTCTCTCATTATTATTAATGCTAGCCGATATCGTATCATCGTGAGGTGGGCTTGGTAATAGTGAGCCTCCCATACCCTACTAAGAGTTTCCTCCAAAACTCTCGAATTCCGATGAGGGATATGGAATTTGCCAAAAATAGTGGGTGGTGCTATTTGATTTAAAGACCCGAATCAAATGGCTTAAAATCAATCAATTTATATTCGTTATGTATTTGTTTACCAATATATTTGCAAACGCTATCCAAAACTTGACAAAGAAAAACCGAACGCTTTAATTTCCGGACTTAGTTCTACAATCCCATAGATTGTCTTGAATGGATTGTAAAAGTACCTAAGTAGTCTCATCCTCACAATCTTCCTATTGATAATGTATCAATAGAAGAACATGTTAGATAAGTCTACCATGAAGAGGACAATGCAAACTCTAGTGCTTGTCTCTTTGTTACACGAACAAGGAACTTGAGAAGTAAGCACAAGGGCATGGACACTTTATGTGCCATGATTCTTCACTTACAAATTGTTGTATGAAGAAATGAGAGTTGCCTTGAACAACTCTTGAGAGTTTGTTATTATGTTTAGAACATAATGGTTGGTTGACAAAAATAGTCCATTTATATGGACTTATGATGATTTTGAATCATTGAGTGATTGAAGTGTTAAACCACTTAACGAGACGGAAACTAGGCAAGGACTTCACCTTTGTGTCCTTATCCTAATGGTTCACTAAGTTTATTGTAAACTATATAGTGAACAATAACCGCACGCTCTCCAAATCGTTTGATGTGTATAACACATTTGAAATGAGTTTCAAGAGAGATAGTGGGAGTTTAGGGACCATGACTATTGTAATCAAAAGGGAAGTCAAATGAAGAAGGCAAAATAACTCCAAGGGAACAAACTTTCTTTATGAAAGGATGGACATTGGAAGGGGTATTTGCAAGAAATGTCTTGCAAGTGTCAAGAACACACCTTTCGAAGATGTTGTAAAATGTTCTTGAAAAGTTCACAACAGTTGGTTCTTCTACTTGAATACATGATTCTATATTAGTAACTATGTTTTACAATGATGTAAAAGTGTGCTAATAAGAAGTAGAAGATTAATGAGAGAAGAGAAAGTACTTCACATTCCAAACGTGAATCGAATATAGATCTCTGCGAAAGCGGATTGTACTTACTTCCTCATATGAACTACCAAAGAAATTGGAAAATACTAAAGATTGTCTTTACATTCCAATTTTAAGGAACTTAAATCCGTCACTATAGTAGAGATGGATAAATGTTTTGTTTGACAAAAACATTGTTCTTTATTAATCAATAAATTAGATTATTGTAATTTAATTGGTTGTCTCTATCGTAGAGATGATGTGGTAGTTTAACTGTTTAGAATACGATGATGCTTAAAACCCAAAAGGTTGCAAGGTAGTGACTAATCCCAACTGAGTTGTGATACCTCTAAAACATAAGTTACGAGTTGGTCATAGATGGATGCTTTGGATCGTTAGATCCGGATCCAATACCTTCTTGTTAAAATTGTATAGAGGCGAAATGTTCGAATCTTTATTCTTTTGGAAAGAAGAAAGAATCACAAAGTTGTTGAGGTTAATTCACTTAGATGTTAGTGGCACTTGTCCACAACATAATACTACTCATGTTGTATGACATTCACCGAAGATCACTCTCGGTTGGACTATAGTTTATTTTGAATAAACACAAGTCCGAATACTTTGCAAAAGGTTTCAAAGAATTCAAGAAATGTAAGTAGATGAGTAAGACGTCTAAAATATTTACCTCCTTAGATTTGATCCAAGGAAAAAGTAACACTTTAGATTAATTTCCTTGAAAAACATCAAGGAAAGTAGCATCATAAGATAATGAATTTCTTCATTAGGAGAAGAATGAACATAAATAAGATTTAGTTCGTTGGACATTATCAATTACCCATATATATATGATATATACTTCTAAGACATGTTAGTTGTAGAGATCCATCAATCATGGATCTTAGCAAGCTAGTGGGAGCCATAAGCGTCTTATGAGAAAAGATCAATTGTTTGATTTCTCATAAAGATGTAAATGAATCTTTTGTTTACTAGGTTTACAAAAGATTAGTGGGAGTTAATCATATTCCTAAATTTGAATATATATACATGATATATATTAATTTTGAAAATGAAAGGAATTCTTCATCGTTAAAGTTATGACTTTAAACATTCTATAATGATAGAATGTATATGGGAGACATAGTCTATATACATGGGATGGAAATCTATAATGATAGATTTCAAGATATAATTGGATTATATCAATCCCTAAAATAGACAATGAGATGCTAGAAAGTTTCTCATATGATGATAAACTTCAATTAGAATGACAATTCTAGTGAGACTAGGAAGTTGTTCTTCTCAAAGGGAATGTACCCTTTGACTCCCAAAGAAATAATGCGTAAATAGAATCCTTTATGCATACGCAGAAAGGTGATTTATGTATTTCATATTGTATGAAAACATTGATATAAGTCGTACCTAGAACGGTACAAGATGATATCAGTGCAAGCCCAGGATCAGAACCATGGCAACTGTCAAGTGAATCCTTAGGTATTTAAGAAATACTAAGGATGGATTCCTCAAGAATGAGGAAGAATTAGAGTAACGTAATGGAAGCGTAAATGTATTAGATTATGAATCCAATCCATCATAGAATATCTCTTCATTATGAATGAAGTGATAAAGAGATATCTCTTTATTATGACTAAAGAGATATTTGGGTGGAAACGTTAAAAGTAAATGACTTTAATGTGTTTCATCATGTATGCAAAATATATTGCCATATAGAAGCTTACAACATTGTTGTTTGGATGGGAAAGTTCATTCACGAACTCTTCATTCGGTTCCAACCAGAAAGTGTATGACACTAATGGGGCGATAGCTCAAGCCAGGGAATCAAGGTCTCATCAAGGTCCGAACTCAAATGAGAGACTAAACCACATGATTGAGAATCATGTATAATGGTGACGTCGTTATTCTCAAGGTTGCTTCTATGGATAACATATAGATATCCATTGTCTAGGCCTACTACTCAGCCATTTATGAAATGAATTACAGAAGAGGTATCATCAATGATGACTAAGCTGATTGGCTCTAGTGCAAGTGGGAGATTGTTGGAAATGTGCCCTAAAACCAATCATATGATGATACTTTACGGACATTTCAAACTAATGTAGTTTAAAAGGCAAAGATTATTGTTTGAGCCGTCTAATATAAATGTTATATGCTTAAACGATAAGTCCAAGGAATATGTGATTGGAAGAATGCGATCTAAAGAAGTTAGATTCATGAGACCATTCTTTCGTTGACACATCCTAAACGTTCCTGATCATAGGATTGTCAATTGGGCATTGACAGTCCGTTAAGATCAGTACGTGCTATGTCTTCTCTCAGGGAGAGTGACTAGTCTCGAGTCATTGGTGTGTGTGACATCAAGACAAGTACGTAGGTGCTCAATAGAGAATGAGTTCACTGAACACGATCAACGAAGAGTTCTCATATTCATGTCACATGAGAACTCATGGTTGGGATAATGCAAATTAGTCTTTTGACCTGAGGCATCACAGTTGTCTTGTGGTTAGGTCCTTAATCTTTGATTATGTCAAAGTCACTCTATCAGGGTGTCCACGACATCGTCGGGGTTAAGCCACTTAGCCATGGAGGCAAGTGAATGCGCAACAAGGGATCTCTAACCTTCAAACTGTTTGAGGGAGAATACTCTATGATATGATTTGGAATCTCTGGCCAGAGTATGAATGAAATGTTGGAATGCGTTCCAGATCACATTCAAGGTAATCATATAAGCACAAGATTCACATTGGATAGTAGACATGAATAAACTATCAAACCAAACAATGTGGTCAAGAGTATTGTATTAGAGAAAGACCGTATTGCATTTGTAATCCTAAACTGAATAGGTTCTCCACCTCTTCTGATTAGCTTGGGTAACCATGATATGCTGCTAGGTGTCACTCATGGTTTGTGGAAGCCCTAAAAGTGTATTATCACTAACGGGAGAATTGAAAGTAAGTTTCAATTCACAATCGATTTGAAAGAGTTTGAATCGCCCACTGCCTCGCTAAAAGGAACCTAATGGATCGTACACCGTGTAAGGTAGAGTTTGAAGATTCAACGGAGATGAGTAAGAATAATTAAATGGTTTAATTATTTATCTAAGGCTAGGATTAATTAATATGTTAATTAATCAAACGAATAAGTTCGTTAAAGACCTCGGGTTAGTTTTGGGCCGCAAGGCCCAATGGGATTTGAATGTCAAGCCCATTAACTCAAGTTGTATGACAACTTGAATAAAACAAAGGGCTTGAAAGCCCAATAAACCTATAGGCTAGCCATGTGTAAAAGAATAGGGCTTTTGGTCCATTAGGTCACTTATTTGAAGGGACTATATAAAGGACTTTATAGCCTAAAATTTACTAAGGGTTATTTTTGGGGGAAAGGATGAGAACACAAGCTCTCCTTTCTCTCTAAAATTTTGGCCAATCTAGAGGGGAAAATCTAGCAATCTTACTTCCTCTAGGTCACTCATTTCTTCTTCAATATACCTTGGTGTGGAGACTTAGAGGTTCTCAATTTTGGGAACTTGGAGAAATCTTTTCATCCATCCAAATCCATGGATCCAAGATGCAAGGAATGAAGGCCCTCTCTTTGGGTGATTAGCCTTTGCTTATGCAAAGAGGAATCTACAAAGGTATTGATTTCTCAACTCACTTTGTTTTGAGTTGAGTCTTGATTCACCTATCTACTAGGCTTTGAATTTCATGGGTAAATGTTTTGTTTTAAGTGCATACAAGCATGATTCCGCCTTTAATTGTTAATTGCATGCTATTGATGTTGCTTAAATGAACATGTTTTTCACAAATTTTCCTTCAGTGTGGAGGCTTGGATGAAGGTATGAATGTGTATGAATGGTGGAAGAATGGTTGGAAGGCTGGGGCAAAGGATGTGTGTTTCTGTAAATGAAGGCAGGTTGTATATGAAAGTGATTAGGGTTGAATGAAAGGTGCGGCCTTGGTATTTATTTGGGAGAAAGAATCCTAAGGTTTATTACATAGTTTAGGAAAGGATTTAACCCCTAATCCCTAAGGAAAAGGAAACACAAAGTCAGAAATCAAAGGGAAAGGGAAGGTAACCTGCGGCATTTGATTGCAAGAAAGGGAATGTGATTTAAATGCTAGAATTAGGCAAGGATTTGAGATAGAAAAGGTATGTGAGGTGCGGCATTAACTAGGGTGAAATAGGAATGTGGTTTAATGACTTAGAATAGGCAACAATGGACCTCCCTTGCACGGCAAGGAAAGGAAGCACTTATGGAATGCACGGCAAGGCACTTAGGTTGCAAGGGAAGCTTTATTTGTGTCCTAAAATACATAAGGTACCTTCAAAGTTGCTGGAAACAAGGGGTCTTTAAGGATTAGGAAAGGTTAAACCAAAATAGGAAACCTTGGCTTAACTTTCCTACTTCAAGTAGGAAACCTTCTTTGACTAGGATTCCTCTTTTGATTAGGAATCCTCTTGTGATTAGGAATCCTCTTGTGATTAAGAATCCTCTTGTGATTAGGAATCCGAACACCTTTAGGTCTTCAATTTCGTTCATTCCTTTTGCTCCAAGCATATGCTATCCATTCCAAGTCCAATTTTGCTCCAAAATGCTCCAAAATGTACCTTTTTGCTTCCTTAGCCATGTGAACCTAAAAACACACGAAAATAGCTTAAACTACTAAAATAACTATGAATTAACAACATAAATGTACGAAAACAAGCTAACTAAGTCGCCTAAATATGCTCCTATCACAAACGTATCCTCCAATCCTTCCTTGTTGGGCCAACGGTCTTCTATAGAATTTGCTTGATCTCCCTATTTGAAACCTCGGCTTGCCCATTGGTTTGAGGATGATAAAGTGTTGAAACCTTATGCGTGACGTTGTACTTCTTGAGCAAAGCCTCAATGGTTCGATTGCAAAAATGAGACCCTCTGATGCGAAAATAGTTAAGCACACAAATTAACCCTCTTGTTGTCAAATTGTAGTAAGTATGTAAGTAGGGATCGTTCTAGACCGGGGATTAGGAGGGCTTGCTAAAACCTCTAAACTGACTCAAAAACATAAAAACAAGGTTAAAAACGTTCACAAAGACTCAAAGGACTCAAAACAAGTTCAAAAGACTCAAAACTGCCTAAAAACACTAACTAGGCAGTTTCTGACCTTAAACCCAATTTTGGACGAATTTAAGATTATGGCTTGATTCAAAACATTTTAAAACATAAACTAAACAGATTCTAAGCACTAAAGAACAAGAAAGTAAAGGGGGGTTTTGATTTGACGAAAATTGAAATAACAAAACAAGTTAATAAACTAGGCAGAATTGTAAAACGAATTCCTTGAAAACAAGATAATGGATGGATTAGTTAGAGGTCCATTCTCCACACAAGACACATTTGTATATGAATCGATTCTCCAATTGCTTTTCATTAACTATGATGCTCAACACCCCAAGTTAACCGTGATGCACTAATTAACTCTCAAATTTTCCTTATGTTATTGAATTGGATGATTGCATACGACAATTCAAATCATTCCCCACAAGTCCCCTACATGATTGCATAATAGAGATACAAGCAAGAATCATTAAGTTCTATGAAAATTATAAGTGTTGACGAGGCAATTGTAACTATGAATGCATGATACTCTTGCCAAGAATTCAATTAACGCGGTTGTGACTAGCAACCTTCACTACTCATGTTTATAAACTTGTGACGATTAGGTGAAACTCGTTTATAAACTAGCATCGAGTTTATGCATGAAGACTAAGTATGCATCCCTAATCAACATACAAAAACAAGTTTTTAATAAACAGATAATTGAATTGCAATCACAACTTAACAAATCACAATTGGAAGAAATCAATTCATATTTCAAACATGTTCATGGCTTCAAACTTTCCCCTAACTAATTAGGGGTTTAGCCACTCATGATTACAACAAACTTAGAGAGTAATAACAAAGTAAACATTGAAAACAAGAATCGAAGTACACTTAAAAATTCCAACAACTCAATCTTGAATTGTATGAACGTTTAAGCCTCTTCTCCTCTAGTTGTTGCGGCACAAGGGGTTTTGGTGAGTTTTGGGGGTTATGGATGATGTAGAATGATGTGTTTAGGGTAGGGATGGATGTAGGGGAAGGCAAGGAGTGTTTTTGGGCAGAAAATATGAAGAATGGTGAAGTATGGCTGTGTTAGAGAGAGGGAATGAATTTCTGGCGTGAATGAATGTGTATGAGAGGTGGTGATCTGATCTAGGGGTTAATATGAGTATATATAGGCACTTAGACCCCTAGGGTAATCAAATATGGACTTGAATTAATTAATGGGAGAGCATGGGAGTGACAGCTAGGGTGAATGATTAAAGGAAAAGTGCATGTGGCTGATTTGTGGTGCAATGATGAAAGGCAAAGTGCATATGGCTGATTTGTGGTGCAATGATGGGAGTGCATGTGGCTGCAATGGATTAAAGGATGGGAGTGCATGTGGCTGCAATGGATTAAAGGATGGAAGTGCATGTGGCTCTAATGTAGCCTTCTAGAAATCAGGTTTTTAGGCCCCCTTGCAACTCCCTAACTGAATTCAAGCCTTTCAAATTCGTCCATCCTCATGCCTCCATGCTTGCACTATCCAATCTTGGCCCAAAAATGCTCTAGAATGCTCCAAATTGCTTCTTTTTGCATACTTTGACACTAAAACCTGAAATTGCACGAAAATAACTTTAAACACTATAATTAACATAGTTTAGCTAATTAAATGCAAGAAAACAAGCTAACTAAGTCGTATAAATATGCTCCTATCAATTTCCCCCACACTTAGCTTTTGCTAGTCCTCGAGCAAAACAAAACAAACAAAAGACAATCTAAACCTTCCAACGTTGCCTCCGGGATTTCCAATGCACATGACATGTTAAAATTCGTTATCTCCACAGATTTTAGTCATCTTCACACTTAAGTACATTCTTACTCATAGTCACCACATACTAGTTCACAATTAGGCATTTAAAACCATGTTTTGAATGTAGTAACATGCTTTTAGAGAATTTGCTCAATTCCTTACAAGATATGCACTCAATTTTCACTCAGATTTTCTAACTCCACACCCTACACTAGGTATATGTGAGGAGATTGATGTAAATATGAATTCTAACACTCACATATGTTATATCAAAGAAAGCATTTTCTGGATTTACGACAATGACATGAATGGAATGCTACTACTTAGAATGAGAACCAGTGATTCCATATGCTCATACCAAATTCAAACTCCACAAATTGAACACATAACATCAAGATAGAAGTTGAGGGTTGTAACGGGGCTAAGGGTAATGGTTTAACAAAGAAAGGTAAAGTAAAACAAAGGTTCTTAAAGTAATAGGAAGCGAAGTAATGAAATTGACACTTAAACTCACTTTTAATGGCAGAAATCAACTTTTAAACACAAGGGAAGATTCATGCAACAACTAGGGTCAAATTCACTCTTTTGGACCCTTCCTTCAATAACCAATACTTGTGAGATCATTCTCACTTATTTTTCAACTCTTTTTCTTTCTTTTCAACACTTTTCTATTTTCTTTTTATTTTTCCACGAATTTTTTTTTTCTTTTTTTTTCTTTATTTCATTCTTTGGCCGTGCCCTATTATCTTCCCCCACACTTATTTTCTGCAATATATTGATCAAAAGGAGTTCATTCTAAGTCATGCTTCACTATCCTTTAAGAACAAGGGTATGGAAAGTCCTAATCTAGGCTAGGTGAGGATAATGTGGTTAACAAAGAAAATAAGCTTGAAAAGGCTCAAAAGGGGTAATCCTACAATACATGTGAAAAGGGATAGGCTTTTTGGCTTTGACTTGACTAACAACTTCATCTTATTGTATGTTATGCAATCAATATCATGCTTTGAATGAATTGGGCATGAGTTCTAGTATTTGGAACTATAATGAAATGCATTCCAAGTAGCAACCAAGCAAAGAATGATGAGATCATGCAATGACTTTAGAAAACAAGAAATCACAGATTTATACTCTCCAAAGAACGTTTAGGCTCAAGTCTCACAAGGTTGTAGCGTTTGTTTGAGTTCCTTCCTTCAAGCATGTTAAAAAACCAATTTTTCTTTTATGATTGCATGTGAAGTCATACATTATAACCATAACCAAGCATATACCAAGAGCAAATCAAACTTTTCTCCATGTTTATAACTCTTTTTAACAGTCATGCAATTAAATACCAAATCCTCATCATTGTGTTGGAAGGTGACCTACGACACAAACACACAAAAACGACTCAAAACACTCTTTTTAGGCTTTTCAAAACATGTTTTTCAAATTTTTATGTGATTTTCGGAGTTATAAAACAAAACACACTAAAACACTTTAAAACAGTGAGAAACAACATGTGAAGTGATAGGTGATAAAAATCAACGAATTTGCATCAACATACTTAGTTATCCCCCCCACACTTCAATCAAACATTGTCCTTAATGTTTTAAGCCTAAGTTCACACCAAACAAAAGTAAACACATAAACAGCAACTAAACATACTAAACATGGCAGAATATATCTAACAAAGAGAAGAGTTTAGGGATGCAAATCTGGTTATGGAGTGTAAATTCCATCTTCTCCTTGGTGATTGCATTGAGGCTTGATCGTGAGTTTTTCCACAGGCTCATCTTGAACTGAGCTGGAGGATTCTGACACATGGCAGGCAAGCACGAGGTGGAGGTGATGACCGGTTTCTTTGTTCAATCTTTCCAATTTGTATTGAAGAGGGTTAGAGGATAACTCAACATATGCAGTTGTTGCGTTTGCTGACTATCCACAAGATTGATGTTTCCTCGTCACTCGTCTTAGCTGTTCTCCAAGCAGATGTGGTCCCTTATCTGGAAGTGTATCAACCTTTGAAGACGACTACTCGAGAGCAACACTAGGTAAGCAACCAGGGAATAGATTCCAGGTAGTCGGTTCCAGATCGGAAGACTGACTCCAAGTGCCGGCTGATTGCTCATTTTACTTTGCCATGCGAGTAATAACAAGGACAAAGGAAAGGACAGGGAAAGATCATGATATGAGATACCTTTGCTTTCGCCCTTGATGATATGAGATACTTTTGCTTTTGCAGAAGCAGCGAATGAATCAGCACATATATTTGTTGCGCTTGTCTCCACATGCTTCGATCCACCGTTTCCTCTTGCCTTATCTGTACTCCAGGCATCTGGTATCTTCTTTGGGGGATACATCAATGGTTGAATATGTGTTCTCAAGAGAAGAAGAAAACTGAGCATGTTTGAGAGGTTTAGTTGCATCTACATTTTCGGCCGAGAAGAAGAGTCATGCGTTTTTGGGTGTATGCCTTGCCATGGATGTTGATGTATATAGGAATTGTAATGGCAAGTGGCAGTGCGGATGCGGCAATGACCTCCACGCGTCTTTAGCTTTGTCAGAGAGCTTTCGACAAAGTGGCACGCGTTTTCTGAAAAGCCGGGAGCTTTTGACAAAGTTGCATGCTTTATTTGAAAAGCCGGGATTTCGGCTTTGTCACCCACGCTTGTCGGCAAAAGTGTGTAGCTGCTTTCTCGGCCTCCACGCATCTTCAACTTTGTCAGAAATCTTTTGACAAAGTTGAACGCTTTATTTGAAAAGCCGGGATTGTGTCTGAAGAGCTGGCGAACTTTACGCCGGAAAATCCGGCTTTGAAGAGTGGTGTCTCTTCAATTCTGAATCGGTGATTGTGTCGCCTCTCCTTTTATAGAGGTAATCGATCACCTCTAACACGCACACTTTGAATATTGCCCATCCGTGAAAATTGTCTCCGGCCGGTGGAGATTTTACTCCATCCAACCCTTCTTTTTTAACTTCTTGAAAAATGGCTAACTCTTCTAACCCATCTAACCTTTGCTTAGATTTGAGTCTCAACAGTGATCCGGTTGCGCCTCGTCAGGGTAAGGTATGGTGCCCGTCTTTCTTATCTTCTCATGGCCCTCTGACAGGTGAAGACTCCGTCATGACGGATGCAACAACAGCTACGATAGTAGCTCGGAACCTCCTCACTCCCAAAGATAGTCAGCTGCTTTCAGGACGGTCCGATGAGTTGGCCGTTCAAGAGTCCCTAGCTCTCAGTGTTCAGTGCGCGGGCTCTGTGTCCAACATGGGCCAACGCCTACTTGCTCGCTCCCGTCAGGTTGAATCATTGATGGCAGAGGTGGAAAATCTCAAGCAAGAGATCAAACAGCTTAAGTACGAGAATAGAACTTTGCACATGCTTGCCAATAATTATTCGACAGGCATGAAGAGGAAGCTTGATGAGATGCAAGAATCTCAAGGTCGAATGCAAAGTGACCGTCAAAGGCTTGCGTCTTTCTTCCAGAGGCACCTTTTTCCTGCGTCATCTAGCGTTCCACCAAGTATTGGGGCCTCGAATGATCTATCTTTGGTGCCTCCCGCTCCTATGCCTCTCGCTCCGATGCCTCCTACTCCGATGCCTCTTGCTCCGATGCCTCCCGCTCCTAGAGTTTTGCCACGTAGTGGGGCTTCACGTAAACAAAAACAACCTTTGTGAAGGCTCCATCTTTCGCTTTCTTTAGATACAAACTTTTTTTTTTTTTTTTTTTTTTTTTTTCTCCGCACTTGTAATTCTCGAAAATAAATGAACATGCTTTGTTTTATTCAGTGCATTGGGTTGCCTCCCAAGTAGCGCTTGCTTTAACGTCGTACAGCCGGACGAGACCTTCTTTTCTCACTTAGGACCCACAGCATGCAATGGGATCTCCTCCACAACATGCTCAATCAAGTTCTCGTAGTACGGCTCAATGAATGGGAGGGGATAGTGATCCTCCCTGATTCTGGCGTTTGGATTCCTAACGTCCCTGTAACTGATCCCACCTCCTTGAAATTGATTGGGTACCTGCACCAAAGAATCAAGAGTATCAATAGAGAAACATGAGTGATCATCATTAGGAAATTCCATAGTTTCAGAAATATTGAAATCAATCACTTCCCCATCGAATTTCATCGTTAAAGTGCCTTTAAACACGTCTATCTTTGTTCAGGCTGTCTTCATGAAGGGCCTCTGTTGGTATATAATTCCTTCCTAATGCTAGAATATGTTTAGTACAATGGCACAAGCAAGGGTGTCGAATCCACAGGGACTAATTGGACCTATGCAATTACTTGTTTTGCAAGAACTCTACGAAATGAATCAAACTAATCAATTTAGGCAGATTTGTTGTTGTAACTTGAAAACACTAGAAAGTGAAGTAAACACAATTAAATGAATCAACAACTAGTAAAATGGAATAATACCAATGGAGATGAAGCTAGGGATTCGATTTCACCATTGCTAAACCAAGTCGATGTTTGTTAAGTTAGTTTATACTCAGCCATCTACCTATTTCTTGAGTTTGTTTCACTTGGATATGATCAACCATATGATGTGTGGATTTGATCAAATGTCTCTAAACATGAACCTAATTGTGATGTGCAACTTTGGTTCCTAATCAAGAGTATGTAGTGCACAAGAAACTTTCATAAAACCAAAGGGGACACTCGGCAGGATGTTTGCCAAACATTCCCTTCATTCATTCATAAATCCACCAAGATTATGCATGATGTATGCTTTAATCTTGGCTAAATAACCTGTGGTTAACTCAAATGGAGATCAAGCATACAAATCAACTCACAAATTAACAATTATATCAGAGAATGAAACAAGAATTAGATGGACAAACTGAGCATTCTAACTTGATTACATGGCAATCTTTGCAAGGCTACATCGAATCCCTAGGGAGAGATTAGTTACACTTCATGTTTACAAAAGATTTGACATAAAAATATAAAACATGAATGAACATAGAATTAAGAAGAAGAAACCCTTGAAGCAAAACTGATGTTGAATTCCTTAAAGAGTGCCTTCGGTGTTGGTTCTCCAAGTATGGTGTAAATGAAGGTAGATTGGTTATGGTTGAATGGTTTCTGCACTTGAGAGAACAAATGGACAGAGATGGAGTGAAATGGAGTAGCTATGCGTGTGAATCATGGAATGATGGAAGAAACTTTGTTGTGTGAAATGTGCATTGTTTTATAGAAAGGAATGTGGCTGCCAACATTCAGATTGGATCTTGGATCTGCACATGTGAGATGGGAGTGCATAATTTAGCTGGAATGAATGGGTTTCTAAGGTGGTGGACGCACGGCACTAAGGAAATATGCATGCATTTGGCTATTTTAGTTGAATCATGCATGTGTATTGGCTGCAAAGCTGAAATGACACCCTGGAAAGGGTATCAAAGTGCACGGCATAGACAAGGAGGAGCTGGAATCACATGGAATAATGGGATGAATGGATTTCTGGAATGATGGATGCAAGGAATGGACATGATCTGCAGGTATGTGGTTTATTTAATCAAAGATGCATGTGCCCTTGCTGCAACAAGTGAGTGGACATCTGCAAAGGTGAATTGGACCACCTGAAATTGTTTGTACAAATCTGGAAAGGGGAAGAAAGCACACGGCATGGACAAAGGGGAAATGTGCAGCATGGGGTTTATTTAATTGAGGTGCATGTGTATTTCTGCAAAGATGAAGTGGAGAAAGGTAATGGAATGCACGGTCAGATTGTGAATCATGCATGTGAATGCATGTTTTGGTATTAGAAGTGCATAATCTGACTTGGAATCACATGGGAGTGCACGGCTAGGTTGTGATCATGGTGAAAATATGGCTGAGTGGATTAAGTAATGGAAGTGGATGTTTTTGGTGCAAAAGGGAGCTGGACAAGTAGTGGAATGCACGGCACAAAGTGTGTGGAATCTGATTTGGTGCTAGAAGTGCATAAAATGATGGGATGACATGGGAATGTACGACCAAAGTTGTGAACATGCATGTGAATGCATGTTTTGATGTTGGAACCACATAGCTGACTTCAATGTTTTTGCTTTGTTTAGAATCACCCAATATGGCCGAATTGCATCTCTTAACACTTCACATCTTTTCTTGAAATTCCAGCAGCCAATTATTTCCTAGATTCTTCATTTGGACTTCAATTTAACTCCCTAGAATCCTCTCCACGTTTGGAATAATGCTCAGCTACCAAAAGGAATGTTTTTACTTCATTTGCCTTCTCATTGATCCAAGTACACACTTGGCTGCACACTAACATCAAATAATGTAAAATGCAACTAGTTTAATCCAAAACAATCACAAAGACGCCAATTAATGAAGATATAAATGCATGCAAAATGTGACTTATCAAATACCCCCAAACCTGGTTTTTGCTAGTCCTCGAGCAAACTTAAAACTAAAACACACAAAACACAAACATCTAACTAAACCACTTTCGCTGGCTAGACAATTGCACTGAGCATGTGCAACAAGCCTTTGAACCCCTAGGTGTCCCTAGTTGGAGGAGTTGTGTCTCCTGAGGGTTTACAGTGATGACACCCACAATCATCTACAAAAACTGCAAACAATTTGGCTAATACATGCTTTAAACAAACTAATAAAAACCAATGAAGATTTTGTCATACATTCAACTCAAAAGTTTGCCACTTCAAAGAATCGTATCCATTGTAACGTATAAAGACATTTCTCCATGTCTTACAATTCAAGGTCACCATACCCAAATGCTTAAGATAGAATTCGCCTCAACTCTACTCCTCCCAGCTTCCACTCAAGTTTTCACTCAGATCCTAAGGTTTAGTCTCTCCACAAACATATATGAGTGAAATTATGTAAAAGGAATCAACATTCTCACATATGAAATCTGAAATGGAAGCACAATTTCTGAGTAGATCTCATGAAATGAATCGAATGCTAAGAATATAGATAGCACACATACTTACCATCACCCATGAATACATCCTCAATGATCAGCTAGGTCTTTCTCAAGATTGTAATGCAAGGCTTAGGGTATAGGTTAAGCAAGACGTGATATGAAATACTAGGGTTTGGGGCATACCAAAGTGTCCTTGAGGATCATGCTCTTCTGGCACGTTTGCTTTCTTTCTTCTTTGTTTTTGGCATCCAGGCCCTATGTCTTATAATGCGGAGATTTGGAACTTGTATCCACTTTATTTTTTTTTTTATAACTTTATTTTTAGAAACATCTTCAACATAGGTGCCCTCGGTACATGCCACAATCTTGTTCCAAAGCTCAATTTGCCTTTAGTCTTTATCACTTTGGTATTCCCCAAACTATAAGGTATGGCTTGTAATGAGCTAGAATGGTAGAGTATGGTGTGGGTGATGAAAGAATTAGGCTCAAGTGTTTGGTTGCAACAAGGGTGAATGGAGCACACAAATGGGTAGGATTTAAGCCTCTTAGTAGTCAAAACATGCATAGCCTAACATCATCTCATTGAGTTCATTCATGAATGATACTAAACACATGGTATCTGCAAAGGAGAGTGATTCTTAGTATCCAAACAAAATAGAAGTAATGAGATCATTTAGAGAGCAATTGAAAGAAAAAGATAGAAGTAGAAACACTTTAAACCCTCTCAAAGAAGCAATTAGGCTCGAAATAACTCACTACGGTAGTCTCCACTATTCTTCTTCCAGAATTTGAGTATGGTACCTCTATGATCATAATTTCAAGAGTTAAAGCTTTATACATGACAACAAGATGCAATACTTTTTATAGCAACCCAATCGTTTGTTTGCAAACATAGCCCTCATATACATTCATATTAGTAAGCAAAACACCCTTAACCAAAACTATCACATAAAACAACACAAAACACAAACTTTCCATCCCACACCCCCAAACCTAACCTAAGCATTGTCCTCGATGCTTAAAATTGTATGCAAAGTAAATAGGCAAAGAATATGGAATGGAAATAACATAAACACAAAATAAGGAAAGAACACAAACCACACTAGGTTGCCTCCTAGCAAGCGCTTTATTTAATGTCTAGGCAAGACATGGTAGCTTGTTCATGGTGTTGTAAATTCAAGAACATCTACGACTTGATACACTTGCTCTTCCTCCACTTTCTCCAAGTATGGTTTCAATCGCTGCCCATTGACTTTAAAAGAGGTGCCATTCTTCATGTTCTCTATCTCCACAGCTCCGTGGGGAAATGTTTGTAACACTTTGAATGGTCCCACCCACCTAGACTTCAATTTACCTGGAAAAAGTCTCAAACGTGAGTCATACAAAAGTACTTTCATACCTTGGTGAAACTCCTTCCTTAGGATGGCCTTGTCATGATAGAGCTTAGTCCGTTCCTTGTAGATTTTGGCATTCTCATATGCCTCATTTCTAAGTTCTTCTAACTCATTAAGTTGGAGCTTCCTTGCTATTCCAGCATCCTTGTAATCAAAGTTGAACTTCTTGATGGCCCAATATGCACGGTGTTCAAGCTCCATTGGCAAATGACAAGCTTTCCCAAACACAAGGCGATAAGGACTCATGCCAATGGGGGTCTTGTATGCTGTTCTATATGCCCATAGTGCATCATTTAACCTTAGTGACCAGTCCTTCCTTGTAGGGCTCACAGTCTTCATCAAAATGTTTTTGATCTCCCTGTTGCTAATCTCCACTTGTCCTGAGGTTTGAGGATGGTATGGTGTTGCCACTTTGTGGTTGATGTTGTACTTCTTCATCAAGGATTCAAAGGGTTTGTTGCAGAAATGGCTGCCACCATCACTAATAATAGCTCTTGGGGTTCCAAACCTACAAAAAATCACATCTTTAAGAAAATTCAAAACAACCTTATGATCATTAGTTCTTGTAGCCATGGCTTCAACCCATTTGGATACGTAATCCACTGCCACTAATATGTATAAGTAGCCAAAAGAGGATGGAAATGGTCCCATGAAGTCGATTCCCCAAACATCAAAGAGCTCCACTACCAAAATGTTGTTCAATGGCATCTCATTTCTTCGGCTAATGTTCCCCATTTTCTGGCACCTATCACACTTAGAACAAAAATCAAAAGCATCCTTGAACAAAGTAGGCCAAAAGAAACCAGATTGTAAGACTTTTAGAGATGTCTTTTTGGCACCAAAATGTCCTCCACATGCCAATGTATGGCTGAATGTTAGAATGCTTTGTTGCTTACTCTCTGGGACACATCTCCTAATGATTTGGTCAGGGCAATATTTGAACAAATATGGTTCATCCCAAACGTAGTGCTTTACCATGGCAAGGAACTTCTTTCTTTCCTGAAAAGAAAGGTCATTTCTCATTATACCACAAGCAAGATAATTAACAAAATCTGCATACCATGGTTCTTTTTCTTGAACAACAAGGAGTTGTTCATCTGGAAATGATTCATTTAGGGGCAAAGGTTGTCCAACTCCATGGTTTTCATTAAGCCTGGACAAATGGTCAGCCACAACATTATCACTGCCCTTCTTATCTCGAATTTCCAAGTCAAACTCTTGTAGTAAGAGTATCCATCTAATCAAGCGTGGTTTAGCATCCTTCTTTGTCATCAAGTACCTAAGGGCTGCATGATCAGAAAACACAATAACTTTAGATCCCACAAGATATGACCTAAACTTTTCTAAGGCAAAAACAACAGCAAGCAACTCCTTTTCAGTTGTGGAATAGTTAAGTTGAGCATCAAGCAGAGTCCTGCTTGCATAGTAGATCACATGTGGAAGCTTGTTCACCCTTTGCCCTAAAACTGCACCAATAGCATAGTCAGAGGCATCACACATTAATTCAAAAGGTAACGACCAATCTGGTGCCATAATAATAGGGGCCGAGGTTAGTTCATATTTCAAAGTATTGAATGCATCCATACAAGCCTTATCAAAATGAAAAACAACATCTTTAGCTAACAGATTGCATAATGGACGAGTGATCATTGAAAAGTTCTTAATGAAACGACGATAAAAACCCGCATGACCCAAAAAACTTCTTACTCCCTTCACCGTGGTGGGGGCTACCATATTGGTGATGACGTCAATTTTGGCTTTGTCCACCTCCATTCCTTTGCTAGAGATTACATGTCCCAACACAATTCCTTGTTTCACCATAAATTGGCACTTTTCCCAATTGAGAACCAAATTTGTTTCCTGACATCTTTGAAGTACTAACGAGAGATGGTTAAGACATTCATCAAAAGAGGAACCAAACACTGAGAAGTCATCCATAAATACCTCAATGAATCTTTCTACCATGTCAGAAAAGATGGCCAACATGCATCTTTGGAATGTTGCTGGAGCATTGCAAAGTCCAAAAGGCATCCTCCTGTATGCAAATGTGCCAAAGGGGCAAGTAAAGGTTGTTTTCTCTTGATCCTCCGGAGCGATTGCAATTTGATTGTAACCTGAGTATCCATCCAGAAAACAATAATGTGAGTAACCTGCCAATCTCTCAAGCATTTGATCTATGAAAGGCATAGGAAAGTAATCTTTTCTAGTGCTAGAATTCAACTTCCTGTAATCGGTGCAAACAAGCCAACTGGCCGTGGGCTTTGTGGGCACAAGCTCATTGTTTTCATTCCTCATCACAGTGATTCCCACCTTCTTAGGCACCACCTGAATAGCACTCACCCATTTGCTATCAGAAATGGGATATATGATCCCCACATCTAACAATTTCAACACCTCATTCCTAACAACCTCCTTCATGTGTGGATTGAGTCTTCTTTGTGGCTCACTGATAGGAGCATATTCATGCGACTTAAATGGCTTGTTCTCGTGCATTTACGTTATGTTTCTTTAGTTATTTTAGTACTTTAAGCTATTTTCGTGTGTTTGTAGGTCCAAAGGGCTAAAGGAGCAAAAAGATGCATTTTGGAGACTTTTGGAGCACTTTTGGGCTAAGGATGGATAGCTTATGCTTGGAGCCAAAGTGTTGGACGAAATTGAAGACCTAATTGAAGACCAAAGTGTTGGAACCTTGTTCCCTTTAGTTCTAGGACATTTAAACCTTTCCTTTAACCATTGCACATGCATTCCATCCTTTAATTCACCCACATGCACTCATAATCATTCACACCTTGCATTCACATGCATTTCCAACCTAATCACTCACCCACACAATCTGCCATCATTGCACCCTCACATGTCCCTTTAATCATTCAAACATGCACTCCCTTTAATCACATGCATAAATCAGCCACATGCATCTCCCATCATCATTCCACTTTAACCCACATGCATTTCCACCCACATGCTCTCCCATTTCAGATTATTCCTTCATCATTGCACCCTCACATGTCCCTTTAATCATTCAAACATGCACTCCCTTTAATCACATGCATAAATCACCCACTTGCATCTCCCATCATCATTCCACTTTAACCCACATGCATTTCCACCCACATGATCTCCCATTTCAGATTATTCCTTTCTCCACACCAAAACATGCAGCCACATTCCCTCCTAGCTGTCATGTTCCCCTCCTTTTCACCTATAAATAAGCATCCATTGCAGCCACAATTGATTCATTCCCATTCATACACAATTCATTCACCATTCACGCCAGAAATTCATCCCCTCTCTATAACACATCCATACTTCACCATTCTTCATATTTTCTGCCCAAAAAGAAGCCTTGATGTCCCCTACATCCATCCCTATCCTAAACACATCATTCTACACCATCCATAACTCCCCATCCCTCCAAACCTATCCTTAGACCTTGTGCTACAACGAAGAGGAGGAGAAGAGTGCCTAAACGTTCATACAATTCAAGTTTGAGTTGTTGGAATGTTTAGGTGTTTCTTTGATTTCAATGTTTAATTCCAATACCCTTTGTTTTGTACGAATGAGGAATGGAAGAGAAGAGGGCCTAAACGTTCATACAATTCAAGTTTGAGTTGTTGGAATGTTTAGGCGTTTCTTTGATTCTCTTTGTTTTGTATCATGAGGAACTAAACCCCCCCTGGTTAGGGGGGGATTTGAAATATATGTTTATGCTTGCATTTTGATTTGATTACTTCTAATTGCGTTTCATAAGTTGTGAATTCAATTTGTTTAACTATTTGATTGATAACCTATTTATGTATGTTTATTGAGAGTGCACACTTAATTTTCATGCATGAATATGACGCTAGAATATAAGGGAGTTTCACGTAATAGTTATGAACTTATATTCACAAGTAGTGGAGGTTGCTTATAAACAATCGCGTTAAACGAATTCTTGGCATAAGTTTCATGCAATCATAGTAACGAATGCCTCGTTAACACTTATAATTTTCATAGAGCGTAATGATTCTTGCTTGTATCTCTATTATGCAATCATGTAGGGGACTTGTGGGGAATGTTTTGGGTTGTCGTATGCAATCATCCAATTCAATAACGTTAGGAAGATTTGAAGGTTAATTTAAGCGGACCTAATTAACTTGGGGTGTTGAGAATTCATGGTTTATTGAAATGCAATTGGAAATCTTTTTATTATGCAAGTGTAACATATGTGGAGATGAACCCCTTGGCTAGCATCCATACATTCCATTTCATCAATTTCATATTTACATTCTGTTTTAATTGCAATTTGTTCATTTAGTTTAAGTTCGTCAAACCCAAAATCCCCCTTTACTTTGTTGTCAAATTAGTTAGAAATCAATTTAGTTTGTGTTTTTAAGAGTCTTGAGTCAAGTTACAACTTAATTTCGTCCAAATTTGGGTTTAAGGTCAGAAACTGCCTAGTTAGTGTTTTTAGGCAGTTTTGAGTCTTTTGAACTTGTTTTGAGTCCTTTGAGTCTTTGTATTGTCCAAATAAGTTAGAAAGTGTCTTAGTTTGTGTTTCTAAGTGTTTTGATTCAAGTTATTACCCAAATTCGTCCAAAGTACTCAAAGTGCTCAAAACTGCCCAGAAAGTGTTTTTAAGGCAGTTTTGAGTGTTTTGGTGCTGTTTTGAGTCTTTTGGTTTGTCTTGGTGTTTTAAAGTTTAGTTTTGCATTCTTTGAGTCTAGTATAGTGTTTTATATTGTGTTTTTACGTTTTTGAGTCAAATCCAAGTGATTAACAATCCCTCCTAATCCCCGGTTAAGAACGATCCCTACTTATATCTATACTACAATTGTCAAAAAGAGGGTTTAATTTGTGTGCGTATAATTCTCGCATCACTCACGGGTTGACTTTGCCCCTTCCTCCAAAAGAATCCTATGCATGCACATGATAGGGCTTATTCCCTTGATATCTGCAATAGACCAACCAAAAACTGATTTGAACTCTTTTAACACCCTAATTAGTTTATCTTCTTCATTTGGGGTGAGATCAGAAGCTATGATAATTGGAAGAGTTTCAAATTCAGCTAGATATGCATATTTTAGATGTGGTGGAAGTGGTTTAAGTTCAAGTTTTGGTGCCTTAACAGTGGAAGGAGTTAGATGTGACATTGATGATTCTAAAGGCTCTAAAAGAGGTGAAACATTCAAAGGATACAATGCTAATGCTTCCAAGGCAGCTACTTCTTCCATGAGTGCATCTTCTTCATCAAACTCATCTTGAGATTGACTCAAAACAGTTTGTAATGGTTCATTCGATTGTGCCTGCAAGAACTTAGAGAATACAAGTGAATCAAGCACATCAATGGCATAACAATCAAGAGATGAAGAAGGATGAGAAAGAGATTCAAACACTTTGAATTGAACTGTCTCTCCTAACACTGTCATAGTGAGGAGTCCATTTTGCACATCAATGATGGTCTTGGCCGTGGCCATGAAAGGTCTCCCAAGCAATATAGGCAACTCACGATCATGTATAGGAGCTTCTTCCATGTCCAACACTACAAAATCTGCAGGCAAGATTAGTTTATCAACTTGAACTAGAATATCTTCTACTATACCTCTTGGATATTTCACGGATCTGTCTGCAAGTTGTAATGAAATGGTGGTGGCTTTCAAATCTCCCAAACCTAGTTGAAGGTACACGGAATAAGGCATTAAGTTGATGCTAGCACCCAAATCAAGCATAGCCTTCTCTACTTTCTTGTCCCCTATGGTGATGTTGATAGAGAAACTTCCTGGATCCTTGAGCTTTGGTGGAAGTTTTCTTTGCAAAACTGCACTCACATTCTCAGACACCACTACCTTCTCATGTGGTCCATACTTCCTTTTGTAGCTGTTTAACTCCTTGAAGAACTTCCCATATGCTGGCATGTTCCTAATGACATCAAGCAAAGGTAAGTTAACATTCACTTTGCTTAGTATATCAAAAATTTCCTTGAATGACTTATCCTGCTTGCTCTTGGCAAGTCTTCCAGGGAATGGTATTGGTGGAGTGTAAGGTTTCTCGGCCTTGTGAAGATTTGGTGCTTCAAGTGAGGAAGTAGCGTGGCTTGGTTCCTCATTTGGTCTCTCATTGTCTCCTTGAGTAACACCTGCATTCACATGATCATATTCATTAGTAACTTCATTGCCAACCCTATTATCAATAATCTTACCACTTCTAAGTGTAGTGATTGCTTTGGCTTGCTCTTGGTTCCTTTGGAGTATCACGGGTTGGCTTGGAAACTTTCCAACTTCTCTTTGGTTCAAGGCATCTGCAATCTGCCCCAATTGTGTCTCCATTTTGGTTAGAGCCGCTGAATGTTGTTGGAGAGTGCTATTTGTAGAATGTTGGAATTGCAAGGTGTTTTGGGCTAACAACTTAACCGTATCTTCAAGGGTAGTGGCAGGTTTTGGTTGGAAATTTTGGAATTGATTGTTGTTCTTCCATGAAAGGTTGGGATGATCTCTCCAACTTGAGTTATATGTGTTGGAATACACATCATTCCTTGGCCTTTGATTGTAAGAATTCATGAGGTTCACTTGTTCTTGAACATACTCGGGGTAAGCTTCCCTAGATGGACATTGATGAGTAGGATGGCTTGGTATGTTGCAAATGGCACACACCTCATTTGCTTTTGGCACCATGTTGAGCACGGATTCAATCTTCCTTTCTAGGTTAGCTACCTGCAACAAAAGCTCATGATTAGAACTTGTTTCATAGACTCCAACTTTCTTACCCCTTAAATCTTTGTGTTGAGCATTAGACCCCAACATCTCATAAATGTTATATGACTCTTGAGCATTCTTTTTCTTCAATGCTCCACCTGCTGCATTATCAACAGTTGATTGACATGTTTGGGTTAGTCCATCATAGAAAATTTGCATTTGTAAGTGAAAAGGTAACCCATGGTGTGGACATTGCAACAAGAGGCCTTTAAAACGCTCCCAACACTCATTGAAAGGTTCTCCATCATCTTGTTTGAAGTTGAAGATTTGTCCCCTTAATGTGGCTGTCTTTTGAGTGGAAAAGAACTTCTCCAAGAACTTCTTAGCCACGGCATCCCATGTGGTGAGGGAACCTGGTGTTAGAGTCATCAACCAACTCTTGGCCCTATCTTTCAAAGTGTAAGGAAACACTCTCATCCTCAAATTTGCTTCACTTACTCCCTGCAAAGGTAAACCACTCACAACATTGTAAAACTCTTTAATATGAGCTAAAGGGTCTTCATTAGGTAAGCCATAAAATGAGGGAAACATATGGAAATGTGAAGATTTGAGATCATAGTTTCTAGCTTCGGTGGGCAGCAAGATGCATGAAGGTGAATTTGGTATGATTGGTTGAGCAAAGTCCTCCAAAGCTCGAAGCTCATCTTGATTGCCCGCCATCTCTTCTTCTCTTTCCCAATTAAATTGCTCAGATCCTTTACTTGTTGAACTAGGTGAATTCCCTTCTTCTTCTTCACGGATAATGGAGGAACTTGATGGCACAAAGTTGTCCAAAGTGTGGCCCTTTAACCGTTCAATTCTTTGGCCTAACTCAACAAGTCTATTTGACATATACTACCTGAAACAAAGTAACACAAGTTTGAATGAAAATCAAGAATCTACCTACAATGAAAAGAGCAAAGTTTAAATAGCAAACAACAATGAAATGAACAAATTTTAAATAGCAAACAAGCAATTACAAGGGACTGAAATCAGTCCCCGGCAACGGCACCATTTTTGTTGGTATATAATTCCTTCCTAATGCTAGAATATGTTTAGTACAATGGCACAAGCAAGGGTGTCGAATCCACAGGGACTAATTGGACCTATGCAATTACTTGTTTTGCAAGAACTCTACGAAATGAATCAAACTAATCAATTTAGGCAGATTTGTTGTTGTAACTTGAAAACACTAGAAAGTGAAGTAAACACAATTAAATGAATCAACAACTAGTAAAATGGAATAATACCAATGGAGATGAAGCTAGGGATTCTATTTCACCATTGCTAAACCAAGTCGATGTTTGTTAAGTTAGTTTATACTCAGCCATCTACCTATTTCTTGAGTTTGTTTCACTTGGATATGATCAACCATATGATGTGTGGATTTGATCAAATGTCTCTAAACATGAACCTAATTGTGAAGTGCAACTTTGGTTCCTAATCAAGAGTATGTAGTGCACAAGAAACTTTCATAAAACCAAAGGGGACACTCGGCAGGATGTTTGCCAAACATTCCCTTCATTCATTCACAAATCCACCAAGATTATGCATGATGTATGCTTTAATCTTGGCTAAATAACCTGTGGTTAACTCAAATGGAGATCAAGCATACAAATCAACTCACAAATTCACAATTATATCAGAGAATGAAACAAGAATTAGATGGACAAACTGAGCATTCTAACTTGATTACATGGCAATCTTTGCAAGGCTACATCGAATCCCTAGGGAGAGATTAGTTACACTTCATGTTTACAAAAGATTTGACATAAAAATATAAAACATGAATGAACATAGAATTAAGAAGAAGAAACCCTTGAAGCAAAACAGATGTTGAATTCCTTGAAGAATGCCTTCGGTGTTGGTTCTCCAAGTATGGTGTAAATGAAGGTAGATTGGTTATGGTTGAATGGTTTCTGCACTTGAGAGAACAAATGGACAGAGATGGAGTGAAATGGAGTAGCTATGCGTGTGAATCATGGAATGATGGAAGAAACTTTGTTGTGTGAAATGTGCATTGTTTTATAGAAAGGAATGTGGCTGCCAACATTCAGATTGGATCTTGGATCTGCACATGTGAGATGGGAGTGCATAATTTAGCTGGAATGAATGGGTTTCTAAGGTGGTGGACGCACGGCACTAAGGAAATATGCATGCATTTGGCTATTTTAGTTGAATCATGCATGTGTATTGGCTGCAAAGCTGAAATGACACCCTGGAAAGGGTATCAAAGTGCACGGCATAGACAAGGAGGAGCTGGAATCACATGGAATAATGGGATGAATGGATTTCTGGAATGATGGATGCAAGGAATGGACATGATCTGCAGGTATGTGGTTTATTTAATCAAAGATGCATGTGCCCTTGCTGCAACAAGTGAGTGGACATCTGCAAAGGTGAATTGGACCACCTGAAATTGTTTGTACAAATCTGGAAAGGGGAAGAAAGCACACGGCATGGACAAAGGGGAAATGTGCAGCATGGGGTTTATTTAATTGAGGTGCATGTGTATTTCTGCAAAGATGAAGTGGAGAAAGGTAATGGAATGCACGGTCAGATTGTGAATCATGCATGTGAATGCATGTTTTGGTATTAGAAGTGCATAATCTGACTTGGAATCACATGGGAGTGCACGGCTAGGTTGTGATCATGGTGAAAATGTGGCTGAGTGGATTAAGTAATGGAAGTGGATGTTTTTGGTGCAAAAGGGAGCTGGACAAGTAGTGGAATGCACGGCACAAAGTGTGTGGAATCTGATTTGGTGCTAGAAGTGCATAAAATGATGGGATGACATGGGAATGTACGACCAAAGTTGTGAACATGCATGTGAATGCATGTTTTGATGTTGGAACCACATAGCTGACTTCAATGTTTTTGCTTTGTTTAGAATCACCCAATATGGCCGAATTGCATCTCTTAACACTTCACATCTTTTCTTGAAATTCCAGCAGCCAATTATTTCCTAGATTCTTCATTTGGACTTCAATTTAACTCCCTAGAATCCTCTCCACGTTTGGAATAATGCTCAGCTACCAAAAGGAATGTTTTTACTTCATTTGCCTTCTCATTGATCCAAGTACACACTTGGCTGCACACTAACATCAAATAATGTAAAATGCAACTAGTTTAATCCAAAACAATCACAAAGACGCCAATTAATGAAGATATAAATGCATGCAAAATGTGACTTATCAGCCTCCCAAGAAGAATCGGCAAAGATGGAGCATGGCTAGTTTCTTCCATTTCAAGAACGTAGAAATCCGCCTGAAATATCAAATTATTTACCTGCACCAAGACATCTTCCAACACGCCCTTTGGATAGGCATTAGATCTATCGGCCAACTGAATAATCACACCATCATTTTTCAATTCACCAAGGTTCATTGAAGCATAAATAGAATATGGCATGACGTTAATTGAAGCTCCTAAGTCTAACATAGCATGTTCGAACTTAGTTTGACCAATAATACAAGGAATTGTAAAGCTACCTGGATCTTTGCACTTTGGTGGTAACTTCCTTTGTAAAATAGCGGAAACGTTTTCACTTACCCTTACTACCTCTTTATGTGACGCCCTCTTCCTTGTGGTGCACAATTCCTTCAAGAACTTAGCGTATTTGGGCAGTTGCTTTATGGCATCTAGGAGCGGGATATTGACTTGCACTTTCCTAAACGTTTCAAGAATGTCCTTCTCATGCTCCTCCTTCTTTGTTTGCAAAAATCTGTGAGGAAAAGGAACATTGGGTGGAACGGGGTTAGAATTAATCAAATTTGAACCCAACTTACCTTTGGTGGCCGAATGGAATGCCATGGATGAGTTTTGGTCCTTTTGGGCTTGCGGCAATGGAAGTTGTGTCCTTGCCGTGGGCTTCCCTTCAGCCTCCTCTTCATGTTGCAATGTTTCTTCTTCGTTAGGACTTGTTTTGGATGGTGTGGATGTAGTGCCAACTTCTTTTCCACTCCTCAAGGTAATTGCTTTGGCAGATTCGAACCCTCCCTTTGGATTGACAATGGTTGAACTTGGGAGCCTGCCTTGGTCTCGGAATTGTCCCACAAACTCCGCAATCTGCCCTATTTGCTTCTCTAAGTGGTCCACCCTTTTGTCTTGGTTTTGCAATACCCTTTCTTGGTTTTGCAATACTTTGTTTTGATTTTCTTGCCCCTGAGACAAACTAGTAAGCAACTTAAGAATAGTAGCATTATCTAAAGACGTACCTTGATGGTTTTGGGCGGATTGGGGTTAGGTTTGGTCTTGGCCGTGGGTTTTGGTGTAAAACCCCGGGGGTTACTGCCTAAAGCCTCCTTGTTGGTAAGGTTGTTGAGGCTCCCTCCACTTGAAGTTTGGATGGTCTCTCCAACCTGGATTGTATGTATTGGAATATGGATCATTCCTTGGTTGATTTTGGCTTGGAAATCCAATGGCGTTTGCACTCTCCCACCCACCATTCTCAATCAATTGAGGGCACTTTTCCGAAGGATGACCTTGAATAGAACATACGCCACATACAATTGGACTTTGGATCTTTATTCCTTCGGCCATCTGAGACACAAGAGAAGTAAGATTAGCTAATTGAGTTTGAAGGTCGGATTGAGAACTTACCTCATTCACTTGTTGCCGTGGAGGGTCCCTTTGCCCAATTCCTTCGTATTGTTGTGCATTGAGAGCTCGGTTTGCAATGAGGTTCTTGGCTGCCATAGGAGTTTTATCCACCAACGCTCCTCCCGCCGAAGCATCAAGCATTTGCCTTTCAATGGGAAGAAGACCTTCATAGAAGTATTGAATTAGAAGCTCCTCCTTCATTTGATGTTGAGGACATGATGCAACAAGGGTTTTAAAACGCTCATAGTATGTTGGAAAAGACTCCCCTTGACTTTGTTGAATTCCGCTAATCTTCTTTCTCAAGAGAATGACTCTTGAAGTAGGAAAGAAGAAACGCCCTCTTCATGCTCTCCCAAGAGGTGACCGTTCCGGGTGCTAGCTCGTATAACCAATCTTTGGCCTTCTCCAAAAGTGAGAACGGGAAAGCCTTCATCTTCAAAATGCTACCATCAACGTTAACTGGAGTCATGCTTGAACACACTACCTCGAACTCCTTCAAATGCTTGTTGCGATCCTCCATGGATAGTCCATGGAATTTTGGAATGTGGTGCAACAAGCTTGACTTCAATTCAAATTCGTCGGTCTTGTCTTGAGCCGCCCTTGGGTATTGAATGCACAAGGGTGCGGCATTGGCCAATCCCGAAGCGGAAAGCTCCTTGATTGTTCGGTTGTCTGCTGCCATGTCTTCTTCACCCACTCTTGTCGTGGGTTCCTCTTCTTTAAATTCAGAAATGGACTCGGAACTTTCACTTGATTCGCTAGGTTCTGGGTTCTTTCTCTTTCGTCTCAACTCACGCTCAAAATAGTCGTCAAAGTCTAAACTATGTTCGTGAACCGGATTAGAACTCCGAGTCATAAACAAGTACCTAGAACAAGAAACAAAATAACATAAGAATCTGATCTAATAAGAAAACGAAAATAAGAATCCAAAGGATTAGCAAAGTTGCTAATCCCCGGCAACGGCGCCAAAATTTGATGCGAAAATAGTTAAGCACACAAATTAACCCTCTTGTTGTTGTTGGAAATGTGCCCTAAAACCAATCATATGATGATACTTTACGGACATTTCACAAAGTTAAACTAATGTAGTTTAACTGTAAAGGGCAAAGATTATTGTTTGAGCCGTCTCATATAAATGTTATATGCTTAAACAATAAGTCCAAGGAAGATGTGATTGGAAGAATGCGATCTAAAGAAGTTAGATTCATGAGACCATTCTTTCGTTGACACATCCTAAACGTTCCTGATCATAGGATTGTCAATTGGGCATTGACAGTCCGTTAAGATCAGTACGTGCTATGTCTTCTCTCAGAGAGAGTGACTAGTCTCGAGTCATTGGTGTGTGTGACATCAAGACAAGTACGTAGGTGCTCAATAGAGAATGAGTTCACTGAACACGATCAACGAAGAGTTCTCATATTCATGTCACATGAGAACTCATGGTTGGGATAATGCAAATTAGTCTTTTGACCTGAGGCATCACAGTTGTCTTGTGGTTAGGTCCTTAATCTTTGATTATGTCAAAGTCACTCCATCAGGAGGGTGTCCACGGCATCGTTGGGGCTAAGCCACTTAGCCATGGAGGCAAGTGAATGCGCAACAAGGGATCTCTAACCTTCAAACTGTTTAAGGGAGAATACTCTATGATATGATTAAGAATCTTTGTCCAAAGTATGAATGAGATTTAGGAATGTGTTCCAAATCACATTCAAGGTAATCATATAAGCACAAGACTCACATTGGATAGTAGACATGAATAAACTATCAAACCAAACAATGTGGTCAAGAGTATTGTATTAGAGAAAAGACCGTATTGCATTTGTAATCCTAAGACTGAATAGGTTCTCCACCTCTTCTGATTAGCTTGGGTAACCATGACATGCTGCTAGGCGTCAACCATGGTTTGTGGAAGCCCTAAAAGTGTATTAACACTAACGGGAGAATTGAAAGTAAGTTTCAATTCACAATCGATTAGAAAGAGTTTTAATCGCCCACTGCCTCGCTAAAAGGAACCTAATGGATCGTTCACCGAGTAAGGTAGAGTTTGAAGAAACAACGGAAATGAGTAAGAATAATTAAATGGTTTAATTATTTATCTAAGGCTAGGATTAATTAATATGTTAATTAATCAAACGAATAAGTTCGTTAAAGACATCGGGTTAGTTTTGGGCCGCAAGGCCCAATGGGATTTGAATTTCAAGCCCATTAACTCAAGTTGTATGACAACTTGAATAAACAAAGGGCTTGAAAGCCCAATAAACCCTATAGGCCGGCCATGTTAGAAGAATAGGGCTTTTGGTCCATTAGGTCACTTATTTGAAGGGACTATATAAAGGACTTTATAGCCTAAAATTCATTAAGGGTTGTTTTTGGGGAAAGGATGAGAACACAAGCTCTCCTTTCTCTCTAAAATTTCGGCCACCTTGGAGGGATCATCTAGCAATCAAACTCCTCCAAGGTCACTCATTTCTTCTTCATTATGCCTTGGTGATGAATAATTAGAGGTTCTCAATTTTGGGAACTTTGGAGAAACCTTTTTTATCCATCCAAATCCATAGATCTAAAATGCAAGGAATGAAGGCCCTCTCTTTGGGTGATTAGCCTTTGTTTAAATACAAAGAGGAATCTACAAAGGTATATATTTCAACTCACTTTGTTTTGAGTTGATTATTGGTTCACCATTTTACTAGGCTTTGAACATTCATGGGTAATGTTTTGTTTTTAAGTGCATGCTAGCATGATTCCGCCTTTAATTTGTTAATTGCATGCTAATGATGTTGCTTAAATGAACATGTCATCTTCCAAAATAATCCTTCAAGTGGTATCAGAGCCTAGGCCTAGTTTATGGTGGATCCTTTTGGGTTTTGTGATTTTTCATATTTTGTGATTTAAGTGTTGTAAATGTTACAAGCTTTATTCTTGCTTCTTTGAATGTAAATTTTGTTAGAAAATTTGCCATCTCAAATGTTGTAGATGTAGTTCATATGAGCATGAATTTTGGAGCTAAATTTTGGTGCCATGTTTTTGGGGAAATTCGGCCAAATCCAAAGGGTGGATTTTTGGGTTCTTGTTTGACTTGTTAAAAGTGTTTTAAAGTGACTTTTGGAACCCCTATATACCCTAGTATGGTTGTATGTTATTTCCCTTAAGTTTATGTGGTTTTGGGATGTTTTTGGGTGAAGAATGTTCTTCATTGTTCTTGATATGTTCTTGCCAAGAACAAAAGGTTTGGTGTTTTGATTCAAAGTTTTGATTTATTTCATAAAGTTTTTGTTTTGAAATATTTCTTATGTTTAAATATATTAGATATTTATTTTGAAAAATTAAAGAAATTTTAGTGGGTGGGTGTGTAATGATTTATTCCATTTCACACACCCCACTTACAAAAACTTTGAAATTTTTTTTTATTACTTTGCTTCAAAACCGGCCACCCTACTCAATTAGGGTCCTTGTGGGGCTTTTATGCAATTACATAAAGTTTTGATACTTTTGTGTATTTGTACTTTGACCCAAAAGTTTACGTTTTTACGTAAAGGTCCAAAATCACTAAAAGGACAAATTGTTTTGCTCCTTTAATGAAGTTTTAGCTTTTGTGGAAATTTTTGGGTTCTAGTTGTAATTACATGAAGTAGTGGACTTTTGTGCTTTTACAAAGTGACCCCAAAAGTTTAAGTTTTTGCAAAATAGCCCAAAAGTTGAGGTTAATTGCACTATGGCCCAAACAAGTTGAGGTCATAGCATTTTGGCCCAAATTAGGTAGAGAACAAAATTGTTTTGTCTCTTTAAATGAGAATTGGATTTTCATTTCATTTAGCTCCATTTAAATCAATTCTATGGATACAAAAACCAAATGAAAATGTTGCATTCAAGTTTAATTAGTTAAAGCGTTAATTAATTAAAGAAAGGGTGATTATGAACCTAAGCCTACTATAATTGAGCTATGTGAAAGGCCGTTTCAAATTTGTTTGAACCATGGGAATGTGTAGATTAAATTTTGGTTGTAATTTGATATGATCAATTGTTGTAAAAGAGCATAAGCTCTTCTTTACTTTAAAGTAATTTGATTTGATCAATTGTTGTAAAAGAGCATAAGCTCTTATTTACTTTGAAGTACTCCTTTCTTGTTTTATTCGATATGCATGAAATTGGAGTAGTTGGGTCCAACGCCCAATAAGACAACGCGCCTTAATGTGATTAAACGCGTAACTAAAATCAATCACCATCCCTAGACCGAGATTCAACACTAGGCTCGTGTTGAATCGAATCAAAGGTTCATAGTCATCCTAAGGCCCTAAGGCAATGATAGGAGCATATTCATGCGACTTAAATGGCTTGTTCTCGTGCATTTACGTTATGTTTCATTAGTTATTTTAGTCCTTTATGCTTCTTTTGTGTGTTTTCAGGTTCTAAGGGCAAAGTATGCAAAATGGTGCATTTTGGTGCATTTTGGAGTAGTTTGGGGCGTTAAATGGATTGGATATACTTGAAGCCAAGTAGATGGACGAAATTGAAGACCAAAGGAGGCCCTTTGTACCAGAAATTCACACCAACACATCCCATTTCAGATTGCATTCCAATCATTCCAGCCAAGCCACATGCACTCCCTTTAATTTATTCAACCTAGCTGTCAAAGCACATGCACATTCACCCTAATCATTCACATACACAATCTGCCATCATTCACACATTCATTCCACATGCATTCCCTTCACAAATCAGCCACATGCACTTTGCCTTTCATCATTGCACCATAAATCAGCCACATGCACCCATAATCATTCATCCAACTTTGCACATGCATTCATCATCATAACCTAGCTGTCATTACCCTTTAATCACATGCATAAATCAGCCACATGCATCTCCCATCACCATTTCAGATTTCCACCAAGTTCCTAGCTGTCATATTCCCTCCTTTTCACCTATAAATAAGCATCCATTGCAGCCACAATTCATTCATTCCCATTCATACACAATTCATTCACCATTCACGCCAGAAATTCATCCCCTCTCTATAACACATCCATACTTCACCATTCTTCATATTTTCTGCCCAAAAAGAAGCCTTGAGGTCCCCTACATCCATCCCTATCCTAAACACATCATTCTACACCATCCATAACTCCCCATCCCTCCAAACCTATCCTTAGACCTTGTGCTACAACGAAGAGGAGGAGAAGAGTGCCTAAACGTTCATACAATTCAAGTTTGAGTTGTTGGAATGTTTAGGTGTTTCTTTTCCTCGATTCCAATGTTTAATTTCAATTCTCTTTGTTTTGTACGTATGAGGAACTAAACCGCCCCTTGGCTAGGGGGGGATTCGAAATATATGTTTATGCTTGCATTTTGATTTGATTACTTCTAATTGCGTTTCATAAGTTGTGGATTCAATTTGTTTAACTGTTTGATTGATAACTTATTTATGTATGTTTATTGAGAGTATACGCTTAATTTTCATGCATGAATATGACGCTAGAATATAAGTGAGTTTCACCTAATAGTTACGAACTTATATTCACAAGTAGTGGAGGTTGCTTATAAACAATCGCGTTAAACGAATTCTTGGCATAAGTTTCATGCAATCATAGTAACGAATGCCTCGTCAACACTTATAGTTTTCATGTTGCTTAATGATTCTTGCTTGTATCTCTATTATGCAATTCATGTAGGGAACTTGTGAGGAATGCTTTGGGTTGTCGTATGCAATCATCCAATTCATTAACTTAAGGAAAACTTGACGGTTAATTTAAGCGGACCTAATTAACCCGGGGCGTTGAGAATTCATGGTTTATTGAAATGCAATTGGAAATCTTTTTATTATGCAAGTGTAACATGTGTGGAGATGAACCCCTTAGCTAGCCATCCCATCCATTCAATTCCATCACATTCATCTTTACAATCTGTGCATTTTAGTTAATTTCGTCAAAAACTCAATCCCCCTTTACTTTAATGTCCAAATTAGTTAGAAAGTGTTTTAGTTTGTGTTTATAAGTGTTTTGATTCAATTTGTTATACAAATTCGTCCAAATTCACCAAAGTGCTCAAAACTGCCCAGAAAGTGTTTTTAAGGCAGTTTTGAGTGTTTTGGGTGATGTTTGAGTCTTTTGGTTTGTTTTAGTGTTTTAAGTGTTTAGTTTTGCATTCTTTGAGTCTAGTTTAGTGTTAAAGTGTCTTAGTTTGTGTTTCTAAGTGTTTTGATTCAAGTTATTACCCAAATTCGTCCAAAGTACTCAAAGTGCTCAAAACTGCCCAGAAAGTGTTTTTAAGGCAGTTTTGAGTGTTTTGGTGCTGTTTTGAGTCTTTTGGTTTGTTTTGGTGTTTTAAAGTTTAGTTTTGCATTCTTTGAGTCAAGTATAGTGTTTTATATTGTGTTTTTACGTTTTTTTAGTCAAATCCAAGTGATTAACAATCCCTCCTAATCCCCGGTCCTGAACGATCCCTACTTACATATCTATACTACAATTGTCAAAAAGAGGGTTTAATTTGTGTGCGTATAATTCACGCATCAAATTTTGGCGCCGTTGCCGGGGATTAGCAACTTTGCTAATCTCTTGGATTGTTTTATTTTCGTTTGTGTGTATATATTTTTAGTTTTATTTTGTTGATTTTAGAAGCACAACATGGCACTTGATAATGCTTATCTTTTGTCACAGCTCATGGAAAGGTCCCAAATGCAAAACGTTGATATAGTTGATCTTCAATCAAGGAATAACGTGTTTTCCAATACTTACAATTCGGATTGGAGTGATCATTCAACTTCTATGTGGTGGGAACCTCAAAATATTCAACAAGAAAGATATTGGGAGCCACCTCATATTCAATATGCCCAACCAAACTCAAATTCGTCAATAGATTATAATCAAATTCTTAATGAATTAAACTCTTTGGTGCAGGGTTCACAAAATCAAGCTAAGGAGACTCACCAAGAAACATATTGGCAACCATATGAGGATTCATATGCACCACCACAGCCTTCCCCTCAATCTTCACATCCAAATTCAGGTATATCAAATTATTATAAGGAAGTTATTCAACAACTGAATTCTGTGGAGCAGGGCAGGGAAGCTCAACCATTTCAACAAGACGCATTTTGGCGACCAATTGAGGATTTCTATCAAGCAAAAAAGTTGGCTGAGTGGAACAGTCAATTTAGGCAGAATGCAGAATGCATGGAACAAATTCAAGAACAAATGGTTGAAGATGAGCCCATGGATGAATTGCTACTGCTCGAAGAGGAGGAGGATGCACAAGGCACGGCAAGGGAAGAACAACCCTTGCCGCAACCTCCCAATATTCCTACACCACCCCATTCAAGTAAGGTTGTTCCAAATTTAATTATTTCTAACTTTGTTCCCCCAAATGCACCCTTCCCTGGCAGGATCATGCAATCCATGAAAGATGAGGGGAAGAAAGACATCTTGGACACCTTTCCAACAATTCACGAGGAAAAAGTGGTTGAGGAGCATCTTGAATTCATCAAGGAGGAAATTGGAGTGGATCACACAGCCACAACCTTCAGAATGTCCAATCTGAATGAAAACATCCCTTGTGCATTTGTTGAATGTGCTGCGACTTTAGAGCCAATATTGCAGCCCATAGGTAAGCCACCAACTCAAATTCCAATTCCCACTTCAATTAATCGTGTGTTACATTCTTCATTGCAGGCACCTACTCAAATCCAATTTGGTGAAAGAGTTTACATGGAACTTAGGACAGATCTCTATTCCACTCCATACAAAGATCCAATTCTTGAATGTTTTGAGAAGCATTTCGTGGAGGATGTACTTAAGTTCTTATTGGAGCATGTAGGTAAGCCACCAACTCAAAATCCAAAGTCGTTTTTGACTAATATGTTGTTGATGTCAATGATTAGGGCACCCACTCTTGAAATTCAACCATTGCCGGAACATTTCAAGTATCATCATCCATTCAATGATCAACTCCATGCCGTGGGTTCCATTAAGGCATGATTGTGTTCTTCGTCCGGCTGCAAGACGTTAAAGAAAGCGCTACTTGGGAGGCAACCCAATACAGTGAATAAAACAAAGCTTTTTCATTAATTTTCGAGAAATTACAAATGTATCTAACAAATGGAGCTTCACAAAGGTTGTTTTTGTTTTTGTTTGCGTGAAGACCCACCACGAGGCAAAACTCTAGAAGCGGAAGTCATCGAAGCAGGAGGCATCGAAGTAGGAGGCATCGGAGCAAGAGGCATCGGAGCGAGAGGCATAGGAGCGGGAGGCATCGGATATAGAGCATTCCAGGCCCCAATACTTGGCGGAACGCTGGATGACCCAGGAAAAAGGTGCCCCTGGAAGAAAGACGCAAGCCGTTGACGGTCACTTTGCATCCGACCTTGAGATTCTTGCATCTCATCAAGCTTCCTCTTCATGCCCGACGAATAGTTATTGGCAAGCACATGCAAAGTTCTATTCTCGTACTTAAGTTGTTTGATCTCTTGTTTCAGGTTCTCCACCTCCGCCATCAAAGATTCAACCTGACGGGAGCGAGCAAGGAGGCGTTGGCCCATGTTGGACACAGAGCCTGCGCACTGAACGCTGAGAGCCAGGGACTCTTGAACGGCCAACTCATCGGACCGTCCTGAAAGCAGCTGACTATCTCTGGGAGTGAGGAGGTTCCGAGCTACTATCGTAGCTGTTGTGGCGTCCTGCATCACGGAGTCTTCACCTGTAAGAGGACCGTTAGAAGATAAGAAAGAAGGGCGCCATACGTTACCTTGACGCGGCACGCCCGTATCACTGCGGAGACTCAATTCTAAGCTAAGGTTCGATGGGTTTGCCATTTTTCAAAAGTGTTCAAAGAGAAGGGGTGGACGGAGTAAATTTTCAAAAGGGCCGGAGACGAGTATCAAGAATGGGAAATCTTCAGAGTGTGTAAGTTGGCAGTGATCGATAGCTCTATAAAAAACCAAGGCAACGCGTCCACCGATTCAAAAAGCCGGAATTTGAGGCGTAAAGTTCGGCGACGCTCCCTCGGCTTTTTCAGAAAACGCGTTCGACACGTGGAGGCCACCATCACAACTACACGTCTTTAGCCGACAAGCGCAAAGTTCGGCGACGCTTTCTCTGCTTTTCAGAAAGCGCCTGCTCAGAAATCGAAGAGGCGTCTTCAAAGATCGAAGAGTCGTCACTATTTCAAAAAGCTGGATTTGCGGGATCAAAACGTTTGTCGACAAGGGTAAAAGAACAGTACCACCACTTGCTATTGGGAAATCCCTATATTTGTCGACTTTCATCTTTTATGGCAAGGCAAACCTGAAGAAAATGCCCGACTCTTCCTCACCTCTGAGGGCGCACTCCCAGCAAAGCCTTTCGAAACACTCAATTCTTTCTTCTTCCCCAAAGATGATACCAGATGCCTGGAGTACAGATGACCCAGGAGGAAGCAGCACAACAAATACATGTGCTGATTCATTCACCGCTTCTTCAAAAGCAAAGGTATCTCATATCATCAAGGTCAAAAGCAAAGGTATCTCATATCATGCTCTTTCCCTGTCTTTTCCTTTGTCTTTGTTATTACTTGCATGGCAAAGTGAAAGAAGCAATCAGCCGGCACTTGGAGTCTATCTAGACTCTATTCCCTGGTTGCTTACCTAGCTTTGCTGAGCTATCCTCTAACCCTCTTCAATACGAATTGGAGAGATTGAACAAAGAAACAGATAAGAGAATGAAGCTCAGACCTTCGGGGGAGACCAAAGGAAGCCTGCTGCCCAGTTCAAGAGTAGCACAAAGGAAAATCAACGATGGGAGCAGCGCAGTTCAAGAGTAAGCCTGTGGAATCACAAAGATCCAAGCCTCAATGCAATTACCAAGGAGAAGATGGAATTTACACTATATAACCAGATTTGCGTCTCTAAACTCTTCTCTTTGTTAACTACATTCTGCCATGTTTAGTATGTTTAGTTGCTTTTTGTGTGTTTACTTATGTTTTGTGTGAATCTATGCTTAAAACATTGAGGACAATGTTTGATTTAAGTGTGGGGGGGTAACTAAGTATATTTGATGCAAATTCGTGGGATTTTATCACCCATAACTTCAAATGTTGTTCCTTGCTGTTTTAAGGTGTTTTTAAGATGTTTTAGAGTGTTTTAGTATGTTTTGTTTTATAACTCCGAAAATCACATAAAAATTTGAAAAACATGTTTTGAAAAGCCTAAAAAGAGTGTTTTAAGTCGTTTTTGTGTGTTTGTGTCTTAGGATACCTTCCAACACAATGATAAGGATTTGGTTTGTAATTGCATGACTGTTAAAAAGAGTTATAAACATAGAGAAAAGTTTGATTTACTCTTGGTATATGCTTGGTTATGGTTATAATGTATGACTTCACATGCAATCATAAAAGAAAAATTCGTTTTTGTAACATGCTTGAAGGAAGGAACTCAAACAAACGCTACAACCCTGTGAGACTCGAGCCATTACCTTCTTTGGAGAGTTATAATCTGTGATTCTTTGTTTTCTAAAGTTGTTGCATGATCTCATTATTCCTTGCTTGGTTGCTACTTAGAATGCAATTATATCATGATAGAACTAAATGCTAGAACTTATATCCGTTTCATTCAAAGCATGACATTGAATTGCATAACACATATCAAGATGAAGTTGTGTAACCACCACCATAGCCAAATAGCCTTACTTCCCATATTTCATATATGTTGTAAGTTTTAACCCCGTTGAGCCTTGTTTAGCCTTTATTCTTTGTTTACCCACATTTTCCTCACCTAGCCTAGAGTAGGACTTTCCTATACCCTTGTTCTTAAAGTATAGTGAGCATGACTTAAATGAATTCCTTTTGAGTTACATTATGCAAGAAAATGAGTGTGGGGGAGTAAAAGTTTGTTCTTACGTTTATATGTATGTTTTGAGATTCAAAAAAAAAAAGAAAAGAAGAAGAAAAAAAAAAAAAAAAAAAAAAAAAAAAAAAAAAAAAAAAAAAAAAAAGAGTGAAAATAAGTAAGAATGAACTCACGAGCGTTGATGGTTGAAGAAAGGGTCCAAAAAGTTGAATATGGCCCTAAGTTTTGTGTGATTTTCCCTTGGGTGTTCAAAGTTGACTTCTGCGTTCTTAAGGGAATTCTAAGTGCCTAATTCAATACTTTGCTCACTATTGCTTTAAGAATGTTTGTTTATCCTTCACCTTTCATTGTTAGCCAATACCCTAGCCCCGTTACAACCCTTTGACTTCTATCTTGAGTGTTATGTGTTTCAAAATGTGGAGTTTGGAATTGATATGAGCTTATGGAGTCACTGGTTCTCGCGTCTAAGTAGTAGCATTCCATTCATGAGATCATATCTAAACATGCTTATTAACTCCAGAAATTGCTCTCTTTGTGATATATATATGTGAGTGTTCGTTTTCATTAATCTTCTCACAAATGACTAGATTAGGGTGTGTAGTTAGAAAATCTGAGTGAAAATCGAGTGCATATCTTGTAAGGAATTGAGCAAATTCTCTAAGGCATGTTACTACATTCAAAACATGGTTTTAAATGCTTAATTGTGAAATAGTATGTGGTGACTATGATTAAGAATGTACTTAAGTGTGAAGATGACTAAAATCTGTGAGAATGATGATTTTTAACATGTCATGTGCATTGGAAATCCCTGAGACGATTGTTGGAAGGTTTAGGTTGTGTTTTACTTGTTTTGTTTCGTTTCGTTTTGTTTTGTTTTTCTTTCTGTTTTGCTCGAGGACTAGCAAAAGATAAGTGTGGGGGTATTTGATAGGAGCATATTCATGCGACTTAAATGGCTTGTTCTCGTGCATTTACGTTATGTTTCATTAGTTATTTTAGTCCTTTATGCTTCTTTTGTGTGTTTTCAGGTTCTAAGGGCAAAGTATGCAAAATGGTGCATTTTGGTGCATTTTGGAGTAGTTTGGGGCGTTAAATGGATTGGATATACTTGAAGCCAAGTAGATGGACGAAATTGAAGACCAAAGGAGGCCCTTTGTACCAGAAATTCACACCAACACATCCCATTTCAGATTGCATTCCAATCATTCCAGCCAAGCCACATGCACTCCCTTTAATTTATTCAACCTAGCTGTCAAAGCACATGCACATTCACCCTAATCATTCACATACACAATCTGCCATCATTCACACATTCATTCCACATGCATTCCCTTCACAAATCAGCCACATGCACTTTGCCTTTCATCATTGCACCATAAATCAGCCACATGCACCCATAATCATTCATCCAACTTTGCACATGCATTCATCATCATAACCTAGCTGTCATTACCCTTTAATCACATGCATAAATCAGCCACATGCATCTCCCATCACCATTTCAGATTTCCACCAAGTTCCTAGCTGTCATATTCCCTCCTTTTCACCTATAAATAAGCATCCATTGCAGCCACAATTCATTCATTCCCATTCATACACAATTCATTCACCATTCACGCCAGAAATTCATCCCCTCTCTATAACACATCCATACTTCACCATTCTTCATATTTTCTGCCCAAAAAGAAGCCTTGAGGTCCCCTACATCCATCCCTATCCTAAACACATCATTCTACACCATCCATAACTCCCCATCCCTCCAAACCTATCCTTAGACCTTGTGCTACAACGAAGAGGAGGAGAAGAGTGCCTAAACGTTCATACAATTCAAGTTTGAGTTGTTGGAATGTTTAGGTGTTTCTTTTCCTCGATTCCAATGTTTAATTTCAATTCTCTTTGTTTTGTACGTATGAGGAACTAAACCGCCCCTTGGCTAGGGGGGGATTCGAAATATATGTTTATGCTTGCATTTTGATTTGATTACTTCTAATTGCGTTTCATAAGTTGTGGATTCAATTTGTTTAACTGTTTGATTGATAACTTATTTATGTATGTTTATTGAGAGTATACGCTTAATTTTCATGCATGAATATGACGCTAGAATATAAGTGAGTTTCACCTAATAGTTACGAACTTATATTCACAAGTAGTGGAGGTTGCTTATAAACAATCGCGTTAAACGAATTCTTGGCATAAGTTTCATGCAATCATAGTAACGAATGCCTCGTCAACACTTATAGTTTTCATGTTGCTTAATGATTCTTGCTTGTATCTCTATTATGCAATTCATGTAGGGAACTTGTGAGGAATGCTTTGGGTTGTCGTATGCAATCATCCAATTCATTAACTTAAGGAAAACTTGACGGTTAATTTAAGCGGACCTAATTAACCCGGGGCGTTGAGAATTCATGGTTTATTGAAATGCAATTGGAAATCTTTTTATTATGCAAGTGTAACATGTGTGGAGATGAACCCCTTAGCTAGCCATCCCATCCATTCAATTCCATCACATTCATCTTTACAATCTGTGCATTTTAGTTAATTTCGTCAAAAACTCAATCCCCCTTTACTTTAATGTCCAAATTAGTTAGAAAGTGTTTTAGTTTGTGTTTATAAGTGTTTTGATTCAATTTGTTATACAAATTCGTCCAAATTCACCAAAGTGCTCAAAACTGCCCAGAAAGTGTTTTTAAGGCAGTTTTGAGTGTTTTGGGTGATGTTTGAGTCTTTTGGTTTGTTTTAGTGTTTTAAGTGTTTAGTTTTGCATTCTTTGAGTCTAGTTTAGTGTTAAAGTGTCTTAGTTTGTGTTTCTAAGTGTTTTGATTCAAGTTATTACCCAAATTCGTCCAAAGTACTCAAAGTGCTCAAAACTGCCCAGAAAGTGTTTTTAAGGCAGTTTTGAGTGTTTTGGTGCTGTTTTGAGTCTTTTGGTTTGTTTTGGTGTTTTAAAGTTTAGTTTTGCATTCTTTGAGTCAAGTTTAGTGTTTTAAACTTTGTTTTTGAGTTTTTAAGTCAGTTTCCAAGTGTTTAGCAATCCCTCCTAATCCCCGGTTAAGAACGATCCCTACTTATATCTATACTACAATTGTCAAGAAGAGGGTTTAATTTGTGTGCGTATAAATCTCGCATCAGGCAACTATATAGTCCATCAATGAATGCAAATCTTATGTTAGTAGTACCATATAGTCTTGCGTCAAAAATCGTTTTAAAAGCATAGTGGGAGTATTATATACTACTAAATCAATCATATGGACCAATAGTTGTAATAGGACCAAAATGTATGTTTATATGTGATGAGACCTAAAAACCCTCAACTAAAACCATTATTAAGTTGATAAGCGAGAGATGCTTTGAATATCTCTTCGTGGCCTTCCACCGTGGTGGGCTCCAATCGTTTGTGACTTGTACACCGGCTTCACCCTATCATGGGGGAGTACAAAGTGCATGCTTACACTCAGGAGGAGTCCATAAACATATGATGAGGTAAGTGTAGGCAACGAGGATGGCCGATATCATATCATTGTGAGGCTATTCTTGAACCCCTTCATGAACTAAGCATGGTGGGAATAACTTAACTAAGTGCAATGGTGCTGATATCGTATCATCGTGAGGCCACATTCTCTAGAGGCCAAACTAGATGGGTAATTACAAGAGTTGTAAATGAGTAAAGTGTTATTCTCTCATTATTATTTTTGCTAACCGATATCGTATCATCGTGAGGTGGGCTTGGTAATTGTGAGTCTCCCATACCCCGCTAAGAGTTCAACAAAACTCTCGAATTCCGATGAGGGATATGGAATTTGCCAAAAATAGTGGGTGGTGCTATTTGATTTAAAGACCCGAATCAAATGGCTTAAAATCAATCAATTTATATTCGTTATGTATTTGTTTACCAATATATTTGCAAATGCTATCCAAAACTTGACAAAGAAAAGCCGAATGCTTTAATTTCCGGACTTAGTTCTACAATCCCATAGATTGTCTTTAATGGCTTGTAGATGTAACTAAGTAGTCTCATCCTCACAATCTTCCTATTGATAATGTATCATTGGAAGAATATGTTAGATAAGTCTAACATGAGAAGGACAACACTTTTAATGTCATAATTCTTCAAATACAAATTGTTGTATGAAGAAATAAGAGTTGCTTTGAACAACCCTTAATCAACACAAACTTTAGTGCTTGTTTCTTTGTTACATAAACAAGGAACTTTTGAAGTAAGCACAAGGGCATGGACGCTTTATGTGCCATGATTCTTCACTTACAAATTGTTGTACGAAGAAATGAGAGTTGCCTTGAACAACTCTTGAAAGTTTGTAATTATGTTTAGAACATAATGGTTGGTTGACAAAAATAGTCCATCAACATGGACTTATGATGATTTTGAATCATTGAGTGTTGAAGTGTTAAACCACTTAACGAGACGGAAATTAGGCAAGGACTTCACCTTTGTGTCCCTATCCTAATGGTTCACTAAGTTTATTGTAAACTATATAGTGAACAATAACCACACACTCTCCAAATTGTTTGATGTGTATAACACAATTGAAATAAGTTTCAAGAGAGATAGTGGGAGTTTAGGGACCATGACTATTGTAGTCAAAGGAGAAGTCAAATGAAGAAGGCAAAATAACTCCAAGGGAACAAACTTTCTTTATGAAAGGATGGACATTGGAAGGGGTATTTGCAAGAAATGTCTTGCAAGTGTCAAGAACACACCTTTCGAAGGTGTTGTAATATGTTCTTGAAATAGTTCAAAACAGTTGGTTCTTCTACTTGAATGCTTGATTCCGTATTAGTAACTATGTTTTACAATTGTTGTAAAAGTGTGCTAATAAAAAGTAGAAGATTAATGAGAGAAGAGAAAGTACTTCACATTCGGAAAGTGAATAAAATATAGATCTCTGCGAAAGCGGATTGTACTTACTTCCTCATATGAAATACCAAAGAAATTGGAAAATACTAAAGATTGTCTTTACATTCCAATTTTAAGGAACTTAAATCCGTCACTATAGTAGAGATGGATAAATGTTTTGTTTGACAAAACATTGTTCTTTATTAATCAATAATTAGATTATTGTAATTTAATTGGTTGTCTCTATAGTAGAGATGATGTGGTAGTTTAACTGTTTAGAATACGATGATGCTTAAAACCCAAAAGGTTGCAAGGGAGTGACTAATCCCAACTGAGTTGTGACACCTCTAAAACATAAATTACGAGTTGGTAATAGATGGATGCTTTGGATCGTTAGATCCGGATCCAATGCCTTCTTGTTAAAATTGTACAGAGGCGAAATGTTCGAATCTTTATTCTTTTGGAAAGAAGAAAGAATCACAAAGTTGTTGAGATTAATTCACTTAGATGTTAGTGAAGGAAGATTTGTGAAAAACAAGTTCATTTGAGCAACATCAACAACATGCAATTAACAATTAAAAGGCGGAATCATGTTTATATGCACTCAAAAAACAAAACTTAACCCATGAACTTCAAAGCCTAGTAGATAGGTGAACCAAGACTCAACTCAAAACAAAGTGAGTTGAGAAATCAATACCTTTGTAGATTCCTCTTTGCATAAGCAAAGGCTAATCACCCAAAGAGAGGGCCTTCATTCCTTGCATCTTGGATCCATGGATTTGGATGGATGAAAAGGTTTCTCCAAGTTCCCAAAATTGAGAACCTCTAAGTCTCCACACCAAGGTAAGATTAGAGAAGAAATGAGTGACCTTGAGGAAGTAAGATTGCTAGATGTTTTCCTCAAGGGTGGCCGAAATTTTAGAGAGAAAGGAGAGCTTGTGTTCTCATCCTTTCCCCAAAAATAACCCTTAATCAATTTTAGGCTATAAAGTCCTTTATATAGTCCCTTCAAATAAGTGACCTAATGGACCAAAAGCCCTATTCTTCTAACATGGCCGGCCTATAGGGTTTATTGGGCTTTCAAGCCCTTTGTTTATTCAAGTTGTCATACAACTTGAGTTAATGGGCTTGACATTCAAATCCCATTGGGCCTTGCGGCCCAAAACTAACCCGAGGTCTTTAACGAACTTATTCGTTTGATTAATAATCATATTCATTAATCCTTGCCATAAATAATTAAACCATTTAATTATTCTTACTCATCTCCGTTGAATCTTCAATCTCTACCTTACACGGTGTACGATCCATTAGGTTCCTTTTAGCGAGGCAGTGGGCGATTCAAACTCTTTCAAATCGATTGTGAATTGAAACTTACTTTCAATTCTCCCGTTAGTGATAATACACTTTTAGGGCTTCCACAAACCATGGTTGACGCCTAACAGCATGTCATGGTTACCCAAGCTAATCAGAAGAGGTGGAGAACCTATTCAGTTTTAGGATTACAAATGCAATACGGTCTTTCTCTAATACAATACTCTTGACCACATTGTTTGGTTTGATAGTTTATTCATGTCTACTATCCAATATGAGTCTTGTGCTTATATGATTACCTTGAATGTGATTTGGAACACATTCCTAAATCTCATTCATACTTTGGCCAAAGATTCTTAATCATATCATAGAGTATTCTCCCTCAAACAGTTTGAAGGTTAGAGATCCCTTGTTGCGCATTCACTTGCCTCCATGGCTAAGTGGCTTAACCCCAACGATGCCGTAGACACCCTCCTGATGGAGTGACTTTGACATAATCAAAGATTAAGGACCTAACCACAAGACAACTGTGATGCCTCAGGTCAAAAGACTAATTTGCATTATCCCAACCATGAGTTCTCATGTGACATGAATATGAGAACTCTTCGTAATTTGATGCAAACTAAGTAAGCACACAAATTAAAACCCTCTTGTGACAATTGTAGTATATGAATAAGTAGGGATCGTTCTTAACCGGGGATTAGGAGGGATTGCAAAATCACTTGGAACTGACTCAAAAACGTAAAATAAAGTTTGAAACACTAAACTAGACTCAAAGAATGCAAAACTACACAATAAAAACACTAAAACAAATCAAAAGACTCAAAACAGCCCCAAAACACTCAAAACTGCCTTAAAATCACTTTCTGGGCAGTTTTGAGCACTTTGACAACTTTGGACGAAATTGGGTAATAGAATGAATCAAAATGCTTAGAAACACAAACTAAGACACTTTCTAACTAAATTGGACACTAAAGTAAAGGGGGATTGAATTTTTGACGAAAATAAATTAAATGCACAGATTGTAGTTTAAAGGCAGATTGTAATGAATGTGATGAAAATATGGATGATGGAATAGCTAAGGGGTTTTTCTCCACACATGTCACACTTGCATACACTTTGATTTTCAGTTGGTCTTTCGATGAATTATGAAACTCAACACTCCGGGTTAATTAGGTCTGCTTAAATTAACCGTCAAGTTTTCCTTAAGTTAATGAATTGGATGGGTTAGCGCAACGCAGTTCAAAACATTCTCCAAAAGTCCTTTACGTGAAAAGCACAATAAAGATACAATCAAAGATCATTAAGCCTCATGAAAACTATAAGTGTTGACGAGGCATTCGTTACTATGATGAGCATGAAACTAATGCCAAGAATTCATCTAACGCGATTGTTTATAAGCAACCTCCACTACTTGTGAATATAAGTTCATAACTATTAGGTGAAACTCACTTATATTCTAGCGTCAAATTCATGCATGAACATTAAGCGTGCACTCTCAATAATCATACACAAACAAGTTATCAATAAAACAGTTAAACGAATTGAATCCAACATTCATGAAATTCCAACCAAAAGTAATCAATTCATATTGCAAGCATAAACATGGTTTCGAATCACCCCCTAGCTAACTAGGGGGATTTAGCCTCTCATGTTCACAAAAAGAGAATTACAAATGAATTTAAACATAAAGCACAAAGGATTGATTACACCTAGAACGCCCAACGAATCCACGTGAATTGATGCGCGTCGAAGCTCCTCTTTCTTCTTCTCCTTGCTGCGGCAGAGATGGTGTAGGATGATTTGGGATGAGTTTCTGGTTTAGGGATGGTTTTATGGTGGTTTAATGGTGCGGCAAGGTTGTGGGGTGGTGTAGGAAGGTGTGTAAGGTGGTGGAGAGTGGTGGAATGGCTGCGGCAAGGCTTGGAAGTGGCTGCAATGGATGGGGGAATGCACGGGCAGAGATGGTTTTTGGGAGAGGTGGATGCGGCTGGTTGCGGCTGTTGGGTTTTTAGGTTATGGAATGCACGGCTTGGGGAAATTAGGGTGAATGTGGCTGAAAATTGAAAGAATGAATGAGAGTGACGGCTAGGGTAGTTTTTGGTGTGAAAGTGGCTGATTAGTATGAATGGATGGCTACAGATTAAAGGGGAATGGAATGGAGGCTGCGGATTGAATGTGAATTAGGTTGAATGGCTGAATGAATATGTGTGTATGGTATGCACGGGTTGTATGGAGAAGGGGTGATGGAATGCAATGGTGGATGCACGGCTAAAGTGGATGTAGTTTAGGGTTTATTTGGGTGAATGGCTGAGATGGATTTTGGATGAATCAAAGGCCACGGATTCAAGGGAGATTGTGGAAGGGTGCGGCTAGGGTTAGGAAAATGTATGATTTCAGAAAACTAACCCTAGCTTATTTAAAATTAAATCAAAGGCTTACGAAAATAGGAAATTAAAACAGAAATATAAAGGTGCGGCTAGGGTTTAAAAGCATGTGTTTTAAGTGCAACCCTAAGACAAAATTGCCCTCCCTTGCACGGCAAGGGAAGGGAAGAAAATAAAAGGGCACGGCAAGGATGGATAAGGAGCCTAGGGTCTTCGTTTTGTGTCCTAAAGCGCCTACAAGGACTTCAAAGTGGCTAGAAAATATGGACGTTTAAGATTAGGAAAGGTTACCAAAACGGGAAACTTTGGGTTAACTTTCCTAAAATAGGAAACCTTGTTTGAGTAGGATTCCTCGTTTTGGTAAGAATTCATCGTTGGAGTAGGAATTCGTCGTTTCTTCACGTCTTCAACTCATTCATTCCTCTTTCGCTCCAAAAGGCTCCAATTTGCATCTTCTTGCACACTTTAGCCTTATAATCTGAAAATACACAAAAGTGGCCTTAAACACTAAAACAACTAAGTAAACACAACGTAAATGCACGAGAACAAGCTAATTAAGTCGCATGAATATGCTCCTATCAAATTCCCCCACACTTAACTTTTGCTAGTCCTCGAGCAAAACAAAACAACTAAAGTAAACAAAACGCAACAAAACAAACAAAACATAACCTAAACCTTCCAACGTTTGCCTCAGGGATTTCCAATGCACATGACATGTTAAAGATCGTTATCCCCACAGATTTGAGTCCTCTTTACACAAGCCCATACTTAAATAAAGCCACTACTCACTTGTTCACAAGTAATCAATTAAAACAATGCTTTGAATGTAGTAACATGCCTTAGAGAACTCCCTCAATTCCTTACAAGATATACACTCTATTTTCACTCAGATTTTCTAACTCCACACCCTATACTAGTCATATGTGAGAAGATTGATGTAGATATGAAAACGAATGCTCACATATATGTTTCACAACGAATGCAATTTCTAGAGTTAAGAAGCATATTTAGATATGATCTCATGAATGGAATGCTACTACTTAGATGCGAGAACCAGTGACACCATATGCTCATACCAAATTCAAACTCCACAAATTGAAACACATAACACTCAAGATAGAAGTTAAGGGTTGTAATGGGGCTTGGGGTGTTGGTTACCAAGGAAAGGATAGGGAAAACAAACGTTCTTCAAGCAATAGTAAGCAAAGCAATGAAATTGAGACTTAGAATTCACTTAGATTGCAGAAATTAACTTTAAAACACAAGGGAAAGATTTAGACAACTCCTTAGGGCCGAATTCATTGTTTTGGACCCTTACTTCAACAAACAATACTTTGGAACTCTTTTTCACTTCTTTTCAACTCTTTTTCATTTTTTTTTTCTTCTTTTTTTTTTATTTTTTATTTTAGCCATGTCTATGGCACATAAACTCACATAAATACTCTTTCCCCCACACTTATTTTCTGCAACACATTAATCAAAAGGAATTCATTGCTTACTATGCTTCAAGAACAAGGGTAAGGATGGTCCTATTCTAGGCTAGGGGAGGATAATGTGGGTTAACAAAGAACATAGGCTACACAAGGCTCAACGGGGTTAAATCCTACAAAACAAATGAAAAGCGAAATATGGCAATTTCGCTATGGTGTTCACTACACAACTTCATCTTGAATATGTGTTATGCAAATCAATAACATGCTTTGAATGAAATGGGCATGAGTTCTAGCATTTGGAACTAAGTGATGAAACGCCTTCTAAGTAGTAACCAAGCAAAGAATAATGAGATCATGCAACGACTTTAGAAAACATTAATGCACAGATTTTAACTCTCCAAATAACATTTAGGCTCAAGTCTCACAGGGATGTAGCGTTTGTTGGAGTTCCTTCCTTCAAGCATGTTACAAAAACTGATTTTTATCATTTGTGATTACATGTGAATTCGTAAACTATAACTACAACCAAGCATAAACCAAAGAGTATATCAAACGTCCATCCATGTTCGTAACTTTCTTTAACCATCATGCAATTAAAAACCAAATCCTCATCATTGTGTTGGAAGGTGACCTACGACACAAACAAACACACAAAAACAACTCTTTTTGGGTTTTTCAAAACAATTTTTCAAATTTTTATGAGATTTTCGGATTTTTAAGACAACACACTCTAAAACACTCTAAAATAGCTTAAAAACAGCAAAGAACAAATTTAGACATGTTAGGTGGTAATACCCTACGAATTTCATGCACAAATATCTCAAAACAGAATGTTACCCCCCCACACTTAAACTAAACATTGTCCTCAATGTTTTAGACACAATTAAAAACATTACACAAAACATAAAGTAAGCAACAAAGGGAAGGGTTTAGGGACGCAAATCTGAGTGTGGAGCGATTCCCAAGTTCTTCCTTTGTTGATTGCATGGGTTGCCTCCCACGAAGCGCTTGCTTTAACGTCTTCCAGCCGGACGAGACCTTCTTTTACTCTTCACTCTGGCTCACGGAATGGAGGGTTATGTCCTCCACGGTATACTCCTTGAAATTTCTTGTAGTATGGCTCAATGAATGGGAGGGGATAGTGATCCTCCCTAATGGTGGTGTTTCGGTTCCGACACTCCTTATACATGCTCCCACCACCTTTAAATTGGTTGTTCACCTGCACCACAGAAGGTAACAACCTATTACTTGAAATGGGAATCGGAATTGAGATTGGAGACTTACTAGAATGTTGTGGCAATGTCCCTAGGGCAGCCACCATCTCGCCAATTTTAGCACAAGGCACGGCCATATTGGATGTTTTTATGGTAGTGGCGTGCTCGTTGTGCTCCAATCCAATTCCTTCCTCGATGGTGATTCTAGATGCATCCTTCTTGATTGGTGTGGATCCTTTCGGCCCTATGTCCTTATGCACATCTATAACACAACAAGAATGAACATCATTAGTACTCTTAATGGATTCAGAAACTTTAAAGTTAATCGTATCACCACCAAACTCCATAGTTAAGGCTCCCTTGGCCACATCAATCTTGGTGTGGGCTGTTTTCATGAAAGGTCGTCCAAGTAAGAGTGGCGATGGTGGAGAGTGGGTTGAATCCTCCATGTCAAGCACATAGAAATCTGCAGGAAAAATCAAGTGTTCTACCTGCACCAAAACATCTTCCAAGACTCCTCTCGGGTATGCATTAGATCGATCAGCTAATTGTATAACAACACCATCATTTTTAAGCTCTCCTAGATTCATAGATGCATAAACAGAGTATGGCATGACATTAATTGATGCACCTAAATCTAGCATAGCATGTTCGAACTTTGTATTTCCAATTACACAAGGGATAGTGAAACTCCCTGGATCTTTGCATTTGGGAGGTAGTTTGCGTTGCAAGATGGCAGAGACATTCTCACTTACATGAACCACCTCTTTTTCCTGAATTCGTTTCCTTGTTGTACAAAGCTTTTTCAAGAACTTCGCATACTTCGGGATTTGCTTGATTGCATCCAAAAGGGGTATGTTGACTTGAACTTTCCTAAATGTCTCTAGAACATCTTTTTCCTCCTCTTCTTTCGTGGATTGCAAAAACCTGCCAGGAAAAGGAACATTGGGTGGAACAAAGTTAGAATTAATCAATTTTGACCCCAACTTACCTTTGGTGGCCGGATGAGATGAGTTGGGTGCATTAATGTCCCTAGGTAGTTGCGGCAAGGGTGTTTGTACCCTTGCCGTGGGCTTGCTTGCTTCCTCCTCTTCATGTTGCAGCTTTTCATCCTCTTGTTCGCTTGATTTTGGTGGTTGTGGGGTGGTTCCAACTTCCTTGCCACTTCTCAAGATAATTGCGTTGGCGGTTTCAAAACCTCCCTTCGGATTTGGAATGGTGGAACTAGGGAGTTGTCCGGGATCTCGAAACTTACCTACAAACTCGGCAATCTGCCCAATTTGTTTCTCAAGTTGATCCACCCTCTTATCTTGGTTTTGCATAGCCTTCGCTTAATCTTCCTGCCCATTAGACAACTTAGTTAGTATCTTAAGAAGTGCATCATTGTCAAGAGACGTACCTGAGGCACTTGGGCCGGATTGGGCTTGATTTTGGGTTGGGCCGTAGGTTTTGGGAAAGAACCCGGGGGGTTGTTGCCTAAAGCCTCATTGGTTCTGAGGTTGCTGGGAATCCCTCCACTTGAAATTTGGGTGGTCTCGCCACCCCGGATTATACGTGTTGGAGTATGGATCATGTCTTGACTGATTTTGGCTTTGAAACCCAATGGTATTCGCATTCTCCCATCCGCCATTCTCGATGAGTTGAGGACACTTTTCGGAGGCATGTCCTTGGATAGAACATACGCCACATACCACAGGTCCTTGCATCCTCATGCCTTCGGCCATCTGAGACACAATAGAGGTAAGATTAGCTAATTGTGAATGAATATCGAGTGTAAAACTTACCTCATGCACTTGCTGCCGTGGGGGTCCTCTTTGGCCTACTCCCTCATATTGTTGAGCGTTCAACGCTCGGTTCGCGATCAAGACCTTGGCATCCCTGGGCGTCTTGTCCACCAATGCTCCACCCGCCGATGCGTCAAGCATTTGTCGTTCAATTGGCAGGAGCCCCTCGTAGAAGTATTGCAGAAGCAACTCCTCCTTCATCTGGTGCTGTGGACAAGAAGCAACAAGAGATTTAAAACGTTCATAGTACGTAGGAAAAGACTCACCATCTTCTTGTTGGATTCCACTTATCCTTTTTCGTAAAAGGATGATTCGAGAAGTTGGGAAAAACTTCTCCAGAAAGGCCCTCTTCATGCTCTCCCACGATGTGACGGTTCCGGGAGCTAAATCGTACAACCAATCCTTGGCTTTGTCCATCAAAGAAAATGGAAAAGCCTTCATCTTCAATATACTTCCGTCAACGTTGACGGGAGTCATGCTTGAGCACACCACCTCAAATTCCTTTAGATGCTTGTTCGGATCCTCCATGGACAACCCATGGTACTTCGGAATATGGTGGAGCAAGCTTGACTTCAACTCGAACTCCTCGGTCTTCCCTTCAGCAGGTGGGGGATATTGGATGCACAAGGGTGCTGCATTAGCCAATCCCGAAGCGGAAATCTCCTTAAGTGTCCGGTTGTCTACGGCCATAACTTGTGGCTCTTCAAATGCCCTAGCCGTGGGTTCCTCAAAGATCCCTGCCGTGGCCTCTTCTTCCTCTTCTAGGCCTTGTTCGTCAAGCTCAGGTTCCGGGCTTGGCGGATTTGATTCGTAATGCTTCTTCCTTCGTCTCAAAGTCCTCTCAAAGTCACTGTCAAAGTCCAAGATGTCCTCACGAATCGGTTGAGAACTCCGAGTCATGCACTAGTACCTAAAACAAGAAGAACAAAATTAGGTCAGAAACTTAACAAAAATAAAATAAACAGAAAATACAATCCAAGGGATTAGCAAAGTTGCTAATCCCCGGCAACGGCGCCAAAAATTTGATGCAAACTAAGTAAGCACGCAAATTAAAACCCTCTTGTGACAATTGTAGTATATGAATAAGTAGGGATCGTTCTTAACCGGGGATTAGGAGGGATTGCAAAATCACTTGGAACTGACTCAAAAACGTAAAATAAAGTTTGAAACACTAAACTAGACTCAAAGAATGCAAAACTACACAATAAAAACACTAAAACAAATCAAAAGACTCAAAACAGCCCCAAAACACTCAAAACTGCCTTAAAATCACTTTCTGGGCAGTTTTGAGCACTTTGACAACTTTGGACGAAATTGGGTAATAGAATGAATCAAAATGCTTAGAAACACAAACTAAGACACTTTCTAACTAAATTGGACACTAAAGTAAAGGGGGATTGAATTTTTGACGAAAATAAATTAAATGCACAGATTGTAGTTTAAAGGCAGATTGTAATGAATGTGATGAAAATATGGATGATGGAATAGCTAAGGGGTTTTTCTCCACACATGTCACACTTGCATACACTTTGATTTTCAGTTGGTCTTTCGATGAATTATGAAACTCAACACTCCGGGTTAATTAGGTCTGCTTAAATTAACCGTCAAGTTTTCCTTAAGTTAATGAATTGGATGGGTTAGCGCAACGCAGTTCAAAACATTCTCCAAAAGTCCTTTACGTGAAAAGCACAATAAAGATACAATCAAAGATCATTAAGCATCATGAAAACTATAAGTGTTGACGAGGCATTCGTTACTATGATGAGCATGAAACTAATGCCAAGAATTCATTTAACGCGATTGTTTATAAGCAACCTCCACTACTTGTGAATATAAGTTCATAACTATTAGGTGAAACTCACTTATATTCTAGCGTCAAATTCATGCATGAACATTAAGCGTGCACTCTCAATAATCATACACAAACAAGTTATCAATCAAACAGTTAAACGAATTGAATCCAACATTCATGAAATTCCAACCAAAAGTAATCAATTCATATTGCAAGCATAAACATGGTTTCGAATCACCCCCTAGCTAACTAGGGGGATTTAGCCTCTCATGTTCACAAAAAGAGAATTACAAATGAATTTAAACATAAAGCACAAAGGATTGATTACACCTAGAACGCCCAACGAATCCACGTGAATTGATGCGCGTCGAAGCTCCTCTTTCTTCTTCTCCTTGCTGCGGCAGAGATGGTGTAGGATGATTTGGGATGAGTTTCTGGTTTAGGGATGGTTTTATGGTGGTTTAATGGTGCGGCAAGGTTGTGGGGTGGTGTAGGAAGGTGTGTAAGGTGGTGGAGAGTGGTGGAATGGCTGCGGCAAGGCTTGGAAGTGGCTGCAATGGATGGGGGAATGCACGGGCAGAGATGGTTTTTGGGAGAGGTGGATGCGGCTGGTTGCGGCTGTTGGGTTTTTAGGTTATGGAATGCACGGCTTGGGGAAATTAGGGTGAATGTGGCTGAAAATTGAAAGAATGAATGAGAGTGACGGCTAGGGTAGTTTTTGGTGTGAAAGTGGCTGATTAGTATGAATGGATGGCTACAGATTAAAGGGGAATGGAATGGAGGCTGCGGATTGAATGTGAATTAGGTTGAATGGCTGAATGAATATGTGTGTATGGTATGCACGGGTTGTATGGAGAAGGGGTGATGGAATGCAATGGTGGATGCACGGCTAAAGTGGATGTAGTTTAGGGTTTATTTGGGTGAATGGCTGAGATGGATTTTGGATGAATCAAAGGCCACGGATTCAAGGGAGATTGTGGAAGGGTGCGGCTAGGGTTAGGAAAATGTATGATTTCAGAAAACTAACCCTAGCTTATTTAAAATTAAATCAAAGGCTTACGAAAATAGGAAATTAAAACAGAAATATAAAGGTGCGGCTAGGGTTTAAAAGCATGTGTTTTAAGTGCAACCCTAAGACAAAATTGCCCTCCCTTGCACGGCAAGGGAAGGGAAGAAAATAAAAGGGCACGGCAAGGATGGATAAGGAGCCTAGGGTCTTCGTTTTGTGTCCTAAAGCGCCTACAAGGACTTCAAAGTGGCTAGAAAATATGGACGTTTAAGATTAGGAAAGGTTACCAAAACGGGAAACTTTGGGTTAACTTTCCTAAAATAGGAAACCTTGTTTGAGTAGGATTCCTCGTTTTGGTAAGAATTCATCGTTGGAGTAGGAATTCGTCGTTTCTTCACGTCTTCAACTCATTCATTCCTCTTTCGCTCCAAAAGGCTCCAAAAGGCTCCAATTTGCATCTTCTTGCACACTTTAGCCTTATAATCTGAAAATACACAAAAGTGGACTTAAACACTAAAACAACTAAGTAAACACAACGTAAATGCACGAGAACAAGCTAATTAAGTCGCATGAATATGCTCCTATCAAATTCCCCCACACTTAACTTTTGCTAGTCCTCGAGCAAAACAAAACAACTAAAGTAAACAAAACGCAACAAAACAAACAAAACATAACCTAAACCTTCCAACGTTTGCCTCAGGGATTTCCAATGCACATGACATGTTAAAGATCGTTATCCCCACAGATTTGAGTCCTCTTTACACAAGCCCATACTTAAATAAAGCCACTACTCACTTGTTCACAAGTAATCAATTAAAACAATGCTTTGAATGTAGTAACATGCCTTAGAGAACTCCCTCAATTCCTTACAAGATATACACTTTATTTTCACTCAGATTTTCTAACTCCACACCCTATACTAGTCATATGTGAGAAGATTGATGTAGATATGAAAACGAATGCTCACATATATGTTTCACAACGAATGCAATTTCTAGAGTTAAGAAGCATATTTAGATATGATCTCATGAATGGAATGCTACTACTTAGAATCGCCTCAGGGATTTCCAATGCACATGACATGTTAAAAATCATCATTCCCACAGATTTTAGCCATCTTTACGCTTAAGCATTTACTTAATCATAGTCACTACTCATTAGTTCACAAATAACCAATTAAAACATGATTTTGAATGTAGTAACATGCCTTAGAGAATTTCCTCAATTCCCTACTAGATATGCACTCAATTTTCACACAGATTTTCTGACTACACACCCTATACTAGTTATATGTGAGAAGATAGATGTAAATATGAAAACGAATGCTCACATATATGTATGACAAAGAAAGCACTTTTCGGAGTTAAATAGCATGTTTATCAATATGATCTCATGAATAGAATGCTACTACTTAGATGCGAGAACCAGTGACACCATATGCTCGTACCAATTTTAAACTCCACAAATTGAAACACATAACACTCAAGATTAAAGTCAAGGGTTGTAACGGGGCTAGGGGTATTGGCTAACAAAGAAAGGTAAAGGATAAAACAAACGTTCTTTAAAGCAATAGTAAGCAAAGTAATGAATTTGACATTTAAACTCTCTTCAAATGGCTGAAATCAATTAGTACACACAAGGGAAGATTCATGCAACATTTAGGGTCAAATTCACTCTTTTGGACCCTTCCTTCAACAACCAACACTTGTGAGTTTATTCTCACTTATTTTCCAACTCTTTTTCTTTCTTTTCAACACTTTTCTATTTTCTTTTGATTTTTCTACGAATTTCTCTTCTTTTCTTCTTTTTTTTTTTCGTGCCCTATCATCTTCCCCCACACTCGTTTCCTGCCATATGTTGACCAAAGGAGTTCACCCTACGTCGTGCTTTACTATCCTTTAAGAACAAAGGTATGGAAAGTCCTAATCTAGGCTAGGTGAGGATAATGTGGCTAACAATGAAAATAGGCTAAATAAGGCTCAAAGGGGTTTAAACCTACAATACAAATGACAAGGGTGGATTCAGCTATTTGGCTATGGTGGTGACTACTACACAACTTCATCTTGTTATTTGTTATGCTAATCAATTTCATGCTTTGAATAAAATGGGTATGAGTTCTAGTATTTGGAACTATAGTGATGAAACGCCTTCTAAGTAGTAACCAAGCAACGAATAATGAGATCATGCAACGACTTTAGAAAACAAGAATGCACAGATTTGACCTCTCCAAATAAACGTTTAGGCTCAAGTCTCACAAGGTTGTAGCATTTGTTTGAGTTCCTTCCTTCAAGCATGTTACAAAAACTAATTTTTTTCTTTTTGATTACATGTGAAGTCATAAGTTATAACTACAACCAAGCATAAACAAAGAGTAAATCAAACTTCCATCCGTGTTAATCATTCTCTTTAACAGTCATGCAATTACAAACCGAATCCTCATCATTGTGTTGGAAGGTACCCTAAGACACAAACAAACACACAAAAACAACTTAAAACAACTCTTTTTGGGTTTTCAAAACAATTTTTTTTAATTTTTTCTGGGATTTTCGGATTTTTAGAACAACAAGTACTAAAACACACCAAAACAGCCTAAAAACACCTAAAAACAGCAAGAAACAACATTTGAAATTATTGGTGACAAAACCCTACGAATTTGCATCAAAACACTTTGGTTACCCCCCCACACTTAAATCAAACATTGTCCTCAATGTTTCAAGCATAGACTCACACAATTAACAAACAAACAAACAAAACAACAACTAACAACCTAACATGGCAGAAACGAAATAGCAACAAAGAGAAGAGTTTAGAAACGCAAATCTGGAATTGGAGTGCTTTCTAGGTCTTCCTTTGTTGAATGCATGGGTTGCCTCCCAAGTAGCGCTTGCTTTAACGTCGTACAGCCGGACGATGCTCCCTTGAAGGTTTATGAAACCCCACGGCATGGAGGGGTGCAACTACAATCTGTCTGACGAACCACTTCATGCTTTGGGTCCTTGAATGGAGTGGGATAATGATCCTTTCTTATTGTCGTGTTTTGCTTTTCTACATCAACACAAATTCTCCCACGACGTTGAATTCGATTAGGTACCTGCACCACATGAGGTAACAACCTATTAGTTGAAATGGGAATCGAATTTGGAATAGGTGGCTTACCTTTGTACGGCAAAGAAGTGGTAGCACAATGGACGGATGCACAAGGGTTGCTCATGGCCAATTGTGGTGCTTTCAAGGTTGGAGCCGTGCACTCCTTGTGCTCTACTCCAAGTTCCTTCTCGGTGGTAGTTCGAGAAACATCCTTCTTGATCTTTGTTGAATACTCCGTCCCTATGTGTTCAATTATATTAATGGCACAACAAGAACGAACATCATTAGTATTCTCAATCGATTCAGGAATCTTAAAGTTAATCATATCACCACCAAAGGCCATAGTGACTGCTCCCTTGGCCACATCAATCTTGGTTTGAGCTGTTTTCATGAAAGGTCGTCCAAGTAAGAGTGGTGATGATGGAGAGTGTGCCGAATCTTCCATGTCAAGCACATAGAAATCTGCAGGGAAAATCAAATGGTCTACCTGCACCAAAACATCCTCCAAAACTCCTTTCGGATATGCATTAGATCGATCGGCTAATTGGATAATAACACCATCATTTTTAAGCTCTCCTAGATTCATCGATGCATAAACAGAATATGGCATGACATTAATTGAAGCACCTAAATCTAGCATGGCATGTTCAAACCTTGTATTACCAATTACGCAAGGGATAGTGAAACTACCTGGATCTTTGCATTTAGGTGGTAGCTTTCTTTGCAACAGTGCAGAGACATTCTCACTTACATGTACTACCTCTTTCTCCCGAATCCGTTTCCTTGTTGTACAAAGCTTTTTTAAGAACTTCGCATACTTCGGGATTTGCTTGATTGCATCCAAAAGGGGTATGTTGACTTGAACTTTCCTAAATGTCTGTAGAACATCTTTTTCCTCCTCTTCTTTCTTGGATTGCAAAAACCTGCCAGGAAAGGGCACATTTAGTGGAAAGGAACTAGAAGAATTCGAATTTGGACTTACCTTGACGGGTTGAGATGGTTTAGGGGCATGTTGTGGTTGTGGCAAGGGTGGTTCTACCCTTTCCGTGGGTTGGGCTCCATGTTCTTCTTCTTGCAGCAGCTTTTCATCCTTTATTTGACTTGATTTTGATGAGTTTGGATCAGCCCCAACTTGCCTACCACTTCTCAACGTGATGGCCTTGGCGGTTTCAAATCCTCCTTTTGGATTAACGATGGTTGAACTAGGCAATCTGCCTTGCTCTCTAATTTGCCCCATGAATTCCGCTATTTGCCCTATTTGCTTTTCCAAATTGTCCACCCTTTTGTCTTGGATTTGCCTGTCCTTGTTTTGAGTTTGTACCTCCTGCGTCAAAGTAGTTAGTAACTTAACAACTTGATCATTGTCCAAAGACATACCTGAATTGGTTGGGGCAGTTTGCATTTGGGTTTGATTTGGTACGAATGGCTTCGTATAAAAACCCGGGGGTTGTTGCCTAAATCCTCCTTGTTGTTGGGGTTGTTGAGGCTCCCTCCACTTGAAATTTGGATGATCCCTCCATCCCGGATTGTAAGTATTTGAGTATGGATCATTGCGTGGCTAATTTTGGCTCCCAAATCCCACGGCATTAGCACTCTCCCATCCTCCATTTTCTATTAGTTGAGGACATTGATCATTGCGGTGGCCTTGCATAGAACATACGTCACAAACAATTGGTCCTTGTATCTTTATCCCTTCGGCCATCTGTGACACAATGGAAGTGAGGTTAGCTAATTGAGATTGAATGTCGAATGGAGAACTTACCTCATTAACTTGCTGCCGTGGGAAGTCTCTTTGCCCAAGTCCTTCATATTGTTGTGCATTTAGCGCTCGGTTGGCAATTAGGGTCTTTGCAGCCACCGGGGTTTTGTCTACCAAAGCACCTCCCGCCGAAGCATCTAGCATTTGTCTCTCAAGTGGAAGTAGTCCTTCATAGAAATATTGAATCAAAAGCTCTTCCTTCATTTGATGTTGTGGGCATGATGCAACTAGAGCCTTGAAACGTTCATAGTATGCTGGGAATGATTCGCCTTGGCCTTGTTCAATTCCACTAATTTTCTTCCTTAAAAGAATAACTCTCGAAGTGGGGAAGAACTTCTCTAAGAATGCTCTCTTCATACTTTCCCACGAAGTGACCGTTCCAGGTGCTAATTCATAAAGCCAATCTTTAGCCTTTTCCAAAAGAGAGAATGGAAAAGCTTTCATCTTCAAAATACTCTCATCTACGTTGATGGGTGTCATGCTTGAGCATACTACTTCAAACTCTTTAAGATGCTTGTTTGGATCCTCCATGGACAGTCCATGGTACTTAGGAATGTGGTGCAACAAGCTTGACTTCAATTCAAATTCATCGGTCTTGCCTTGGGCAGCCGCGGGGTATTGAATGCATAATGGTGCGGCATTGGCCAACCTTGAGGCCGAAAGCTCTTTAATGGTCCGATTGTCCACTGCCATAACTTCTTCTTCCACTTTTTCAAACTCAGATTCGGCCTCTGAACTTGAACTAGGTTCACTAGGTTCGGGATGCCTCCTCTTTCTTCTCAAATCACGTTCAAAATCGTCGTTAAAGTCCAAGATATGTGCATGCACAGTTTGAGAACTCCGCGTCATGCACTAGTACCTAAAACAAGAAACAAAACAAGATGAAGAATCTGGAATAAAATAAAACAACGAAAATAAAACAATCCAAGGGATTAGCAAAGTTGCTAATCCCCGGCAACGGCGCCAAAATTTGACGTGAGATTTATACGCACACAAATTAAACCCTCTTTTTATCAATTGTAGTGAAGAATGTAAGTAGGGATCGTTCTGGACCGGGGATTAGGAGGGATTGTTAATCACTTGGATTTGACTCAAAAACGTAGAAACACAATATAAAACACTATACTAGACTCAAAGAATGCAAAACTAAACTTTAAAACACAAAAACAAACCAAAAGACTCAAAACAGCACCAAAACACTCAAAACTGCCTTAAAAACACAATCTGGGCAGTTTTGAACACTAGACACAACTTTGGACGAAAATTGGTTTTAACTTGACCTAAGACACTTAAAAACACAAACTAAATTGATTTCTAACTAATTTGACACTCTAAGTAAAGGGGGATTTTGATTTTGGACGAATTTAAAAACAAAACAAACTTTTTGAATTAGAACAGATTGTAAAAACGAATTTGATGGAATTGAATGGATGGAAAGCTAGCTAAGGGGTTCATCTCCACACATGTTATACTTGCACACAAAACGATTTCTAATTGCTTTTCAATAAACCATGAATTCTCAACGCCCCAGATTAACCGTGAATTGCACTAATTAACCCTCAGATTTTCCTAACGTTATTGAATTGGATGATTGCATACGACAACCCAAAACATTCCCCACAAGTCCCCTACATGATTGCATAATAGAGATACAAGCAAGAATCATTAAGTTCTATGAAAACCATAAGCATTGACGAAGCACTTGTTACTATGATTGCATGAAACTTATGCCAAGAATTTACTTAACGCGATTGAGATCATCAACCTTTACTACTTGTGAATATAATTCCATAACGATTAGGTGAAATTTCCTTATATCCTAGCATCCAATTTATGCATGATAATTAAGCGTGCACTCTCAACCAACACACACAAATCAATGTAATTCACATAGATAAGTAAATTGAATTCACAACTTATGAACCGCAATTAGAAGTAATCAAATCATATTGCAAGCATAACCATGTATTTCGAATCCCCCCCTAGCCAAGGGGGGGTTTAGTTCCTCATACGCACAAAACAAAGAGAATTGAATTAAACATTGAAATCAAAGGAAAAGGAACACCTAGAAACTCTAGCGACGCGAACTTGAATTGTATGAACTTCCGAGCTTCCTTCTCCTCCTCCTTGGTGTGGCAAAGGTCTAGGGACAGGTTTTAGGGCCTTAGGTGTATGGATGGATGGTTATGGAGGGATGTAGACTAGTTTAGGGGAAGGGGATGGTGCGGCAAAGGTCTAAAACTAAGGAGAAAGGTGTTTGGTGGCTGCGGCAAGGCTGTGGAGATGTTTTGACGAATTTATGGAATGAATGAATGTGTATGAGAGGTGGTGATTTGATCTAGGGGTTAATATGAGTATATATAGGCACTTAAAACCCCAGGGTAATCAGATATGGACTTGAATAACCCAAATCCACTAGGAAATAGGCTTAGAAATCAGAAATAGAGAGGGATAATGCTTCCTAGGTGCGGCAGGTATGGGATAAGGTGATAAGGTTTCTAGAATGCCTTGCAAGGCAAGGGAAATCAGATTTCTAGAAGGGTTTGGGCGCCACCTTTGTAGGAGATAAGATAAGGTTCCTAAAATCATGCTTTAAGTGCCAAATTTGTAGGGAAAAAGGGATAAGGGTGCGGCAAAGCTTAGGGATAATGTTTAGGGCTTCTAGAAAGCCCTAAAACTAAGGGGAATTGGATAAAACCCACGGCAAGGATAGGATAGGGTGTCCTAAATGGATAAGGTGCCTTAAATGGATAAGGACTCCTCATTGTACTTGGAAACTTTGCCTATTAGGATTAGGAAACCTTGTCTTCATCATTCCTTCTTCATCTTGGACTCCTTTTCCTTCTTGGACTTGGAAAACTTCTTTGTTGCTTCTCTTGAAACCATTTGGATTTTGACTTTCCTACTTCAAGTAGGAAACCTTGTTTGAGTAGGAATCTTCATTCTTCTAGGAATCCTAATTCAACTAGGAACCCCATTTCCATTAGGGCTTTCCAACTTCAACTAGGAAACCTTGTTCAAGTAGGAAACATCATCTTCAAATCTTCAATTTCGTCCATCCTCTTGGCTCCAAGCATATGATGTCCATTCCAAGCTCTAATTTGCTCCAAAAGGCTCCAAAATGCATCCTTTTGCATACTTTGCCCTTAAAACCTGAAAATACATAAAACTAGCTTAAAAGACTACTTTACTAAGGAAAAACACTTTAAATGCACAAGAACAAGCTAAACTAAGGTGCATAAATATGCTCCTATCATCCGTAAAGTATCATCATATGATTGGTTTTAGGGCACATTTCCAACAGTTAGTGGCTCTTATCCACAACATAATACTACTCATGTTGTATGACATTCACCGAAGATCACTCTCTGTTGGACTATAGTTTATTTTGAATAAACACAAGTCCGAATACTTTGCAAAAGGTTTCAAAGAATTCAAGAAATGTGAGTTGATGAGTAAGACGTCTAAAGTATTTACCTCCTTGGATTTGATCCAAGGAAAGATAACACTTTAGATGAGTTTCCTTGAAAGATATCAAGGAAAATAGCATCATAAGATAATGAATTTCTCCATTAGGAGAAGAACGAACTTGAATAAAATTTAGTTCGTTGGATGATATCTATTACCCATATATAGGATATATATACTTCTAAAAACAATATGATTGTCAATTAGAAGATCTTCCAAAATTTTCATAACTCCATAAGATGTAGTTGGAAAGAAAGACAAATCTTAAACATGTTAAAGATTTGGGGTTGTGTGCTAATAAGCAATATTTGTTTGATATGATCAACAAAAATAACAACCTAGTTCCTACACCACAAGCTCCAAGGTAGTCGAGAAGGATTTATAAATCGTCTCAGTTGAATGGTTTGAACTTTATGACTATGTCATAGAGTTACACCTCTTAATTCGAAAGAAATAAGAATGAAAATCCTTATGACTACACTGAGTGTATATATATGACATATACTCAAGGAAATGGTAAAGTACCATTTGAATCGAAATAATGAAACCTTAAATAGCTAATCGGTAGCTTAAGGTGACTACACTCAAAGAAAATGGTTGACTTTGAAGAAACCGTCTTTGACATAGTCTTAGTTTCAATTAATTCGAAGATTGCTAGAAACAACTAAATGGTGATTCAATGTTTGGACATAATATGGGTTTCCGAAACCATTATCAAGATAGTCTTGATAATATATGTCTAAAACTAAGAATCACAAAACATATAAGTTGTAGAGATCCATCCATCATGAATCTCAGCAAGTTAGTGGGAGCTATAAGCATCTTATGAGAAAAAGGATCAAATCGTTTGATTTCTCATAAAGATGTAAATGAATCTTTTGTTTACTAGGTTTACAAAAGATTAGTGGGAGTTAATCATATTCCTAAATTTGAATATATATACATGATATTTATTAATTTTGAAAATGAAAGGAATTCTTCATCGTTAAAGTTATGACTTTAAACATTCTATAATGATAGAATGTATATGGGAGACATAGTCTATATACATGGGATGGAAATCTATAATGATAGATTTCAAGATATAATTGGATTATATCAATCCCTAAAATAGACAAGAGATGCTAGGAAGTTTCTCATATGATGATAAACTTCAATTAGAATGACAATTCTAGTGAGACTAGGAAGTTGTTCTTCTCAAAGGGAATGTACCCTTTGACTCCCAAAGAAATAATGCGTAAATAGAATCCTTTATGCATACGCAGAAAGGTGATTTATGTATTTCATATTGTATGAAAACATTGATATAAGTTGTACCTAGAACGGTACAAGATGATATCAGTGCAAGCCCAGGATCAGAACCATGGCAACTGTCAAGTGAATCCTTAGGTATTTAAGAAATACTAAGGATGGATTCCTCAAGAATGAGGAAGAATTAGAGTAACGTAATGGAAGCGTAAATGTATTAGATTATGAATCTAATCCATCATAGAATATCTCTTCATTATGAATGAAGTGATAATGAGATATCTCTTTATTATGACTAAAGAGATATTTGGGTGGAAACGTTAAAAGTAATGACTTTAATGTGTTCCATCATGTATGCAAAATATATTGCCATATAGAAGCTTAAAACATTGTTGTTTGGATGGGAAAGTTCATTTATGAACTCTCCATTCGGTTCCAACCAGAAAGTGTATGACACTAATAGGGCGATAGCTGAAGCCAGGGAATCAAGGTCTCATCAAGGTCCGAACTCAAATGAGAGACTGAACCACATGATTGAGAATCATGTATAATGGTGACGTCGTTATTCTCAAGGTTGCTTCTATGGATAACATATAGATATCCATTGTCTAGGCCTACTACTCAGCCATTTATGAAATGAATTACAGAAGAGGTATCATCACTGATAACCAAGCTGATTGGCTCTAGTGCAAGTGGGAGATTGTTGGAAATGAGCCCTAAAACCAATCATATGATGATACTTTACGGACATTTCACAAAGTTAAACTAATGTAGTTTAACTGTGAAGGGCAAAGATTATTGTTTGAGCCGTCTCATATAAATGTTATATGCTTAAACGATAAGTCCAAGGAAGATGTGATTGGAAGAATGCGTGATGTGAGAATTATACGCACACAAATTAAACCCTCTTTTTATCAATTGTAGTGAAGAATGTAAGTAGGGATCGTTCTGGACCGGGGATTAGGAGGGATTGTTAATCACTTGGAAACTGACTCAAATACGTAAAAACAAGTTTAAAACACTATACTAGACTCAAAGAATGCAAAACTAAACTTTAAAACACCAAAACAAACCAAAAGACTCAAAACAGCCCCAAAACACTCAAAACTGCCTAAAAAACACAATCTGGGCAGTTTTGAACACTAGACACAACTTTGGACGAAAATTGGTTTTAACTTGACCTAAGACACTCAAAAACACAAACTAAATTGATTTCTAACTAATTTGACACTCAAAGTAAAGGGGGATTGGTTTTGGACGATTTTAAAAACAAAACTTAAAACTTTGTAAAACGAACAGATTTTAAAACGAATTTGGATTTAATGAATGGGATGGAAGCTAGCTAAGGGGTTCATATCCACACATGTTATACTTGCACACAAAACGATTTCTAATTGCTTTTCAATAAACCATGAATTCTCAACGCCCCAGATTAACCGTGAATTGCACTAATTAACCCTCAGATTTTCCTAACGTTATTGAATTGGATGATTGCATACGACAACCCAAAACATTCCCCACAAGTCCCCTACATGATTGCATAATAGAGATACAAGCAAGAATCATTAAGTTCTATGAAAACCATAAGCATTGACGAAGCACTTGTTACTATGATTGCATGAAACTTATGCCAAGAATTTACTTAACGCGATTGAGATCATCAACCTTTACTACTTGTGAATATAATTCCATAACGATTAGGTGAAATTTCCTTATATCCTAGCATCCAATTTATGCATGATAATTAAGCGTGCACTCTCAACCAACACACACAAATCAATGTAATTCACATAGATAAGTAAATTGAATTCACAACTTATGAAACGCAATTAGAAGTAATCAAATCATATTTCCAGCATAAACATGTGTTTCGAATCCCCCCCTAGCCAAGGGGGGGTTTAGTTCCTCATTCGCACAAAACAAAGAGAATTGAATTTAAACATTGAAATTAAAGGAAAAGAAACACCTAGAAATTCCAGCGACGCGAACTTGAATTGCATGAACTTCCGAGCTTCCTTCTCCTCCTCCTTGGTGCGGCAAGGGTCTATGGACAGGTTTTAGGGCCTTAGGTGTATGGATGGATGGTTATGGAGGGATGTAGTAGTGTTTAGGGGAAGGGGATGGTGCGGCAAAGGTCTAAAACTAAGGAGGAAGATGTTTGGTGGCTGCGGCAAGGCTGTGGAGATGTTTTGACGAATTTATGGAATGAATGAATGTGTATGAGAGGTGGTCCCTTGATCTAGGGGTTAATATGAGTATATATATAGGCACTTAAAACCCTAGGGTATTCAGATATGGACTTGAATAACCCAAATCAACTAGGAAATAGGCTTAGGAATCAGAAATAGAGAGGGATAATGCTTCCTAGGTGCGGCAGGTATGGGATAAGGTGATAAGGTTTCTAGAATGCCTTGCAAGGCAAGGGAAATCAGATTTCTAGAAGGGTTTGGGCGCCACCTTTGTAGGAGATAAGATAAGGTTCCTAAAATCATGCTTTAAGTGCCAAATTTGTAGGGAAAAAGGGATAAGGGTGCGGCAAAGCTTAGGGATAATGTTTAGGGCTTCTAGAAAGCCCTAAAACTAAGGGGAATTGGATAAAACCCACGGCAAGGATAGGATAGGGCATCTAAGGCTTCTAGAAACCCTCCAAGATAAGGTAAAGTGCATGGCATCCCTATAGGATTAGGATAAGGTGTCCTAAATGGATAAGGTGCCCTAAATGGATAAGGACTCCTCATTGTACTTGGAAACTTTGCCTATTAGGATTAGGAAACCTTGTCTTCATCATTCCTTCTTCATTTTGGACTCCTTTTCCTTCTTGGACTTGGAAAACTTCTTTGTTGCTTCACTTGAGACCATTTGGATTTTGACTTTCCTACTTCAAGTAGGAAACCTTATTTGAGTAGGAATCTTCATTCTTCTAGGAATCCATCTTCAACTAGGAAACCCATTTTCATTAGGGACTTTCCTACTTCAACTAGGAAACCTTGCTCAAGTAGGAATCATCATCTTCAAGTCTTCAATTTCGTCCATCCTCTTGGCTCCAAGCATATGATGTCCATTCCAAGCTCTAATTTGCTCCAAAAGGCTCCAAAATGCATCCTTTTGCATACTTTGCCCTTAAAACCTGAAAATACATAAAACTAGCTTAAAAGACTACTTTACTAAGGAAAAACACTATAAATGCACAAGAACAAGCTAAACTAAGGTGCATAAATATGCTCCTATCAATGCGATCTAAAGAAGTTAGATTCATGAGACCATTCTTTCGTTGACACATCCTAAACGTTCCTGATCATAGGATTGTCAATTGGGCATTGACAGTCTGTTAAGATCAGTACGTGCTATGTCTTCTCTCAGAGAGAGTGACTAGTCTCGAGTCATTGGTGTGTGTGACATCAAGACAAGTACGTAGGTGCTCAATAGAGAATGAGTTCACTGAACACGATCAACGAAGAGTTCTCATATTCATGTCACATGAGAACTCATGGTTGGGATAATGCAAATTAGTCTTTTCACCTGAGGCATCACAGTTGTCTTGTGGTTAGGTCCTTAATCTTTGATTATGTCAAAGTCACTCCATCAGGAGGGTGTCCACGGCATCGTTGGGTTTAAGCCACTTAGCCATGGAGGCAAGTGAATGCGCAACAAGGGATCTCTAACCTTCAAACTGTTTGAGGGAGAATACTCTATGATATGATTAAGAATCTTTGGCCAAAGTATGAATGAGATTTAGGAATGTGTTCCAAATCACATTCAAGGTAATCATATAAGCACAAGACTCACATTGGATAGTAGACATGAATAAACTATCAAACCAAACAATGTGGGCAAGAGTATTGTATTAGAGAAAAGACCGTATTGCATTTGTAATCCTAAGACTGAATAGGTTCTCCACATCTTCTGATTAGCTTGGGTAACCATGACATGCTGCTAGGCGTCAACCATGGTTTGTGGAAGCCCTAAAAGTGTATTAACACTAACGGGAGAATTGAAAGTAAGTTTCAATTCACAATCGATTAGAAAGAGTTTTAATCGCCCACTGCCTCGCTAAAAGGAACCTAATGGATCGTTCACCGAGTAAGGTAGAGTTTGAAGAAACAACGGAAATGAGTAAGAATAATTAAATGGTTTACTTATTTATCTAAGGCTAGGATTAATTAATATGTTAATTAATCAAACGAATAAGTTCGTTAAAGACCTCGGGTTAGTTTTGGGCCGCAAGGCCCAATGGGATTTGAATGTCAAGCCCATTAACTCAAGTTGTATGTCAACTTGAATAAACAAAGGGCTTGAAAGCCCAATAAACCCTATAGGCCGGCCATGTTAGAAGAATAGGGCTTTTGGTCCATTAGGTCACTTATTTGAAGGGACTATATAAAGGACTTTATAGCCTAAAATTCATTAAGGGTTGTTTTTGGGGAAAGGATGAGAACACAAGCTCTCCTTTCTCTCTAAAATTTCGGCCACCTTGGAGGGATCATCTAGCAATCAAACTCCTCCAAGGTCACTCATTTCTTCTTCATTATGCCTTGGTGATGAATCATTAGAGGTTCTCAATTTTGGGAACTTTGGAGAAACCTTTTTTATCCATCCAAATCCATAGATCTAAGATGCAAGGTATATATTTCAACTCACTTTGTTTTGAGTTGATTATTGGTTCACCATTTTACTAGGCTTTGAACATTCATGGGTAATGTTTTGTTTTTAAGTGCATGCTAGCATGATTCCGCCTTTAATTTGTTAATTGCATGCTAATGATGTTGCTTAAATGAACATGTCATCTTCCAAAATAATCCTTCAGTTGTCAAATTGTAGTAAGTATGTAAGTAGGGATCGTTCTAGACCGGGGATTAGGAGGGCTTGCTAAAACCTCTAAACTGACTCAAAAACATAAAAACAAGGTTAAAAACGTTCACAAAGACTCAAAGGACTCAAAACAAGTTCAAAAGACTCAAAACTGCCTAAAAACACTAACTAGGCAGTTTCTGACCTTAAACCCAATTTTGGACGAATTTAAGATTATGGCTTGATTCAAAACATTTTAAAACATAAACTAAACAGATTCTAAGCACTAAAGAACAAGAAAGTAAAGGGGGGTTTTGATTTGACGAAAATTGAAATAACAAAACAAGTTAATAAACTAGGCAGAATTGTAAAACGAATTCCTTGAAAACAAGATAATGGATGGATTAGTTAGAGGTCCATTCTCCACACAAGACACATTTGTATATGAATCGATTCTCCAATTGCTTTTCATTAACTATGATGCTCAACACCCCAAGTTAACCGTGATGCACTAATTAACTCTCAAATTTTCCTTATGTTATTGAATTGGATGACTGCATACGACAATTTAAATCATTCCCCACAAGTCCCCTACATGATTGCATAATAGAGATACAAGCAAGAATCATTAAGTTCTATGAAAATTATAAGTGTTGACGAGGCAATTGTAACTATGAATGCATGATACTCTTGCCAAGAATTCAATTAACGCAGTTGTGACTAGCAACCTTCACTACTCATGTTTATAAACTTGTGACGATTAGGTGAAACTCGTTTATAAACTAGCATCGAGTTTATGCATGAAGACTAAGTATGCATCCCTAATCAACATACAAAAACAAGTTTTTAATAAACAGATAATTGAATTGCAATCACAACTTAACAAATCACAATTGGAAGAAATCAATTCATATTTCAAACATGTTCATGGCTTCAAACTTTCCCCTAACTAATTAGGGGTTTAGCCACTCATGATTACAACAAACTTAGAGAGTAATAACAAAGTAAACATTGAAAACAAGAATCGAAGTACACTTAAAAATTCCAACAACTCAATCTTGAATTGTATGAACGTTTAAGCCTCTTCTCCTCTAGTTGCTGCGGCACAAGGGGTTTTGGTGAGTTTTGGGGGTTATGGATGATGTAGAATGATGTGTTTAGGGTAGGGATGGATGTAGGGGAAGGCAAGGAGTGTTTTTGGGCAGAAAAATATGAAGAATGGTGAAGTATGGCTGTGTTAGAGAGAGGGAATGAATTTCTGGCGTGAATGAATGTGTATGAGAGGTGGTGATCTGATCTAGGGGTTAATATGAGTATATATAGGCACTTAGACCCCTAGGGTAATCAGATATGGACTTGAATTAATTAATGGGAGAGCATGGGAGTGACAGCTAGGGTGAATGATTAAAGGAAAAGTGCATGTGGCTAATTTGTGGTGCAATGATGAAAGGCAAAGTGCATATGGCTGATTTGTGGTGCAATGATGGGAGTGCATGTGGCTGCAATGGATTAAAGGATGGGAGTGCATGTGGCTCTAATGTAGCCTTCTAGAAATCAGGTTTTTAGGCCCCCTTGCAACTCCCTAACTGAATTCAAGCCTTTCAAATTCGTCCATCCTCATGCCTCCATGCTTGCACTATCCAATCTTGGCCCAAAAATGCTCTAGAATGCTCCAAATTGCTTCTTTTTGCATACTTTGACACTAAAACCTGAAATTGCACGAAAATAACTTTAAACACTATAATTAACATAGTTTAGCTAATTAAATGCAAGAAAACAAGCTAACTAAGTCGTATAAATATGCTCCTATCACCCTCCATCACTTATGATTACTCGTGGCATTCCAAACCTTGCAAATAGGTTAGTTCTAATGAAATATGCAACCACTCGAGAATCATTAGTTCGGGTGGCTTTTGCTTCCACCCATTTCAACACATAATCCACAGCAAGTAAGATATAAAGGAACCTATGTGAGGAAGGAAAAGGACTGATAGGAGCATATTTATGCGACTTAGTTAGCTTGTTTTCTTGCATTTACCTAAATTCTACTTGTTAGAGTGTTTTAAGCTATTTTCGTGTGTTTTTAGGTTCAATAGACTAAGTTGGCAAGAAAGTGCAATTTGGAGCATTTTAGAGCAGTTTTGGGCTTGGAATGGATTGCACATGCATGGAGCAAGGTGGATGGACGAATTTGAAGATCAAGAGAGGCTAGGAATGTGATTAAGATCTAGAAGAATTAAATTGAAGACTTTGAAGATAAGGAATCAGCTACAAAGAAGGAATATTATCCAAATTTCCTTATCTTATCCAAACCTTATCTAACCTTATCTTATCTTATCATATCCTAATCTTTTCCTACCTTAATTCCAACTTCAAAGAGGACTCCTTTTCACATTGAATCACCTAAATATCAAGTTCTAGAAGCCCTATTTTCGTGCATTAAGTTTATGCCACATGTAACCCTTCTAGAAGTTCTAGAATCTGCCACAAGGACCATTCCTTGTCCTCTTTGGAATCTGATTGAAAGTATCCTTGTTCTTTGGTGATTTGGAGTCCTAATTCCTCTCCTTTTCAGCCCAATTTCGTGCCTCCCCTTCACCCTATAAATACATGATGCCACAACACTCAAAAACCACCACCCTCTACCACAAATTCACACCACACCATCCACCACACCTTGATAGGAGCATATTTATGCTACTTAGTTATGTTGTTTCCTTGCATTTAGTTACTTAATTACTATCTCTTTTAGTCTTTTAAGCTATTTTCGTATGTTTTTAGGTCCTAATGGCAAAAGGAGCAAGAAAGTGCATTTTGAGGCTATTTGGAGCAGTTTTGGGCATGGATTGGATAGCTTAACTATGGAGCAATGTGGATGGACGAGATTGAAGTCAAGAGATGCTAGGAAAGGCTAAAAATCTGGAGAAAGAAGTTCAAATGCAAAGAAGATAAGGAAAGAGCAAGAAATAAGGAACCTTATCCAAATTTCCCTATCTTATCCAAACCTTATCCAACCTTACCTTATCTTATCCTATCCTAATCTTTTCCTACCTTAATTCCAACTTCAAAGAGGACTCCTTTTCACATTAAATCACCTAAATATCAAGTTCTAGAAGCCCTATTTTCGTGCATTAAGTTTATGCCACATTTAACCCTTCTAGAAGTTCTAGAATCTGCCACAAGGACCATTCCTTGTCCTTCTTGGAATCTAATTGAAAGTATCCTTGTTCTTTGATGATTTGGGGTCCTAATTCCTCTCCTTTTCAGCCCAAATTCGTGCCTCCCCTTCACCCTATAAATACTTGATGCCACAACACTCAAAAACCACCACCCTCTACCACAAATTCACACCACACCATCCACCACACCTCAAGAGCCTAAATTCACACAAATCCCCATTGTTGGCAGCAAGGAAGGAAGGAGGAGCCACCTGGAGTGTTTCTAGGTGTATTCAATTTTTGTTTTCAATGTTTAATTTATATTCTCATTGTTTTGTTGTAAACATGAGGAACTAATTTTGTTTTGGCTAGAGGAGACTTTGAAACCATGATTATATTTGCAATATGAATTGATTAATTTTAGTTGTGATTTCAAAAATTGTGAATGCAATTTACTTAACCGTTTGATGGATAACTTATTCTTGTTTGTTGATTAAGGGTGCACACTTAATTTGCATGCTTGAATTTGGTGCCAGAATATAAGGGAGTTTCACATAATCGTTACAAACTTATATTCACAAGTAGTTAAGGTTGTTTTCACAATCATGTTAAGTAAATTCCTAGCATGAGTATCATGATGTCATAGTTACAAGTGCTTTGTCAATACTTATGATTTTCATAGAACGTAATGATCTTTGATTGTATCTCTATTATGATGTCATGTAGGGGACTTTTGAAGAATGCTTTGGGTTGTCGTATGATGTCATCCAATCCAATAACTTAAGGAAAATCTGAGGGTTAATTAGTGATGTCACGGTTAATCTGGGGTGTTGAGGTTCATGGTTTTGAGTCTTTTAAGTTTGTTTTGAGTCATTAAGAGTCTTTTGAGTTTGTTTAAGTGTTTTGAAGCATATTTTTATATCTTTGAGTCAATTTTCATTAGATTAGCAATCCCTCCTAATCCCCGGCCTAGAACGATCCCTACTTGTATCTATACTACAATTGTCAAAAAGAGCCTAAATTCACACAAATCCCCATTGTTGGTGATGCGAGAATTATACGCACACAAATTAAACCCTCTTTTTGACAATTGTAGTAAGTATGTAAGTAGGGATCGTTCAGGACCGGGGATTAGGAGGGATTGTTAATCACTTGGATTTCACTCAAAAACGTAAAAACACAATATAAAACACTATACTAGACTCAAAGAATGCAAAACTAAACTTTAAAACACTAAAACAAATCAAAAGACTCAAAATAGCACAAACACACTCAAATCTGCCTAAAGACCACTTTCTGGGCAGTTTTGAGCACAAACCCAAATTTGGACGAAATTAAGTTGTAACTTGACTCAAGACTCTTAAAAACACAAACTAAATTGATTTCTAACTAATTTGGCAATAAAGTAAAGGGGGATTTAGGGTTTGACGAAATTAAACTAAATGAACAAATTGCAATTAAAACAGAATGTAAATATGAAATTGATGAAATGGAATGAATGGATGCTAGCCAAGGGGTTCATCTCCACACATGTTACACTTGCATAATAAAAAGATTTCCAATTGCATTTCAATAAACCATGAATTCTCAACACCCCAAGTTAACCGTGATGCACTAATTAACCTTCAAATCTTCCTAACGTTATTGAATTGGATGATTGCATACGACAACCCAAAACATTCCCCACAAGTCCCCTACATGATTGCATAATAGAGATACTGATGCGAAAATAGTTAAGCACACAAATTAAACCCTCTTTTTGACAATTGTAGTATAGATATAAGTAGGGATCGTTCTTAACCGGGGATTAGGAGGGATTGCAAATCTCTTGGAAATTGACTTAAAAACGTAAAATAAAGTTTAAAACACTAAACTAAACTCAAAAAAAGCGAAACTAAACGCTTAAAACACTAAAACAAACCAAAAGACTCAAACATCACCCAAAACACTCAAAACTGCCTTAAAAACACTTTCTGGGCAGTTTTGAGCACTTTGGTGAATTTGGACGAATTTGTATAACAAATTGAATCAAAACACTTATAAACACAAACTAAGACACTTTCTAACTAATTTGGACAATACAAAGACTCAAAGGACTCAAAACAGGTTCAAAAGACTCAAAACTGCCTAAAAACACTAACTAGGCAGTTTCTGACCTTAAACACAAATTTGGACGAATTTAAGATTATAGGTTAATTCAAAACACTTTAAAACACAAATTAAACAGATTCTAAACACTATAGAACAAGAAATTAAAGGGGGGTTTTGTTTTGACGAAAATTGAAATAACAAAACAAAGTAACAAACTAGGCAGATTGTAAAACGAATTCCTTGAAAACAAGATGATGGATGGATTAGCTAAGGGGTTTATCTCCACACATGTTACACTTGCATAATAAAAAGATTTCCAATTGCATTTCAATAAACCATGAATTCTCAACACCCCAAGTTAACCGTGTTGCACTAATTAACCTTCAAATCTTCCTAACGTTATTGAATTGGATGATTGCATACGACAACCCAAAACATTCCCCACAAGTCCCCTACATGATTGCATAATAGAGATACAAGCAAGAATCATTACGCTCTATGAAAATTATAAGTGTTGACGAGGCATTCGTTACTATGATTGAATGAAACTTATGCCAAGAATTCGTTTAACGCGATTGTTTATAAGCAACCTCCACTACTTGTGAATATAAGTTCGTAACTATTAGGTGAAACTCACTTATATTCTAGCGTCATATTCATGCATGAAAATTAAGCGTGTACTCTCAATAAACATACATAAATAAGTTATCAATCAAACAGTTAAACAAATTGAATCCACAACTTATGAAACGCAATTAGAAGTAATCAAATCAAAATGCAAGCATAAACATATATTTCGAATCCCCCCCTAGCCAAGGGGGGGTTTAGTTCCTCATACGTACAAAACAAAGAGAATTGAAATTAAACATTGTAATCGAGGAAAAGAAACACCTAAACATTCCAACAACTCAAACTTGAATTGTATGAACGTTTAGGCACTCTTCTCCTCCTCTTCGTTGTAGCACAAGGTCTAAGGATAGTTTGATGGTGTGGATGTGTGTTTGAATGAATGAATTTCTGAAATGGAAGAGTGTATGAATGAATGGGAATGAATCTTTTGAATGAATGCAATGCATGGTTTTATAGGGAGAGAAGGGATGGGAGAACATGTGAATGGCAGCTAGGAATGATTAAAGAAGGGAATGCATGTGTAATGACAACTAGATTGGTTGGTGCAATGATGAAATGGATGGGAGAGGGAACATGACAGCTAGGTAAAGTGAATGTGGCTGCATGTTTGAATGATTAAATGATGCATGTGGGTTGGAAATGCATGTGCAATGATTCTTTGGTGCTGAAAATGCATGTGTAAGCATGTGTTTGTTGAATTAAAGAATGTGAGGGAATGATGAAAGGGGAAACATGACAGCTAGGTTGAATTATGAAGAGTGAATGCATGTGGCTGATTTATGTGAATGATTATGGGTGATTATGATAAGTGATAAGTGTTGATGATAAGTGTATGATATGTGATTATGATAAGTGATAAGTGGTGATGATAAGTAATGATTTATGATAAGCGATAAGTGGTGATGATAAGTAATGATATGTGGGAGTGTGGCTGAAATGAAGGAGTGGAGTGTTGGAATGTTATGCACGGCTAAGGATATAGGAGAGGTTTAAATGTCCTAAAACTAAAGGGAACAAGGTTCCAACACTTTGGTCTTCAATTAGGTCTTCAATTTCGTCCAACACTTTGGCTCCAAGCATAGGCTATCCATCCTTAGCCCAAAAGTGCTCCAAAAGTCTCCAAAATGCATATTTTTGCTCCTTTAGCCCTTTGGACCTACAAACCCACGAAAATAGCTTAAAGTACTAAAATAACTAAAGAAACATAACCTAAATGCACGAGAACAAGCCATTTAAGTCGCATGAATATGCTCCTATCAGATACAAGCAAGAATCATTACGCTCTATGAAAATTATAAGTGTTGACGAAGCATTCGTTACTATGATTGCATGAAACTTATGCCAAGAATTGGTTTAACGCGATTGTTTATAAGCAACCTCCACTACTTGTGAATATAAGTTCGTAACTATTAGGTGAAACTCACTTATATGCTAGCGTCATATTCATGCATGAAAATTAAGCGTGTACTCTCAATAAACATACATAAATAAGTTATCAATCAAACAGTTAAACAAATTGAATCCACAACTTATGAAACGCAATTAGAAGTAATCAAATCAAAATGCAAGCATAAACATATATTTCGAATCCCCCCCTAGCCAAGGGGGGTTTAGTTCCTCATACGTACAAAACAAAGAGAATTGAAATTAAACATTGGAATCGAGGAAAAGAAACACCTAAACATTCCAACAACTCAAACTTGAATTGTATGAACGTTTAGGCACTCTTCTCCTCCTCTTCGTTGTAGCACAAGGTCTAAGGTGAGTTTTGGTGTGTTGAATGGATTGGGGAATTATGGAAATGGATGAGGGAGGCCACGGCAATGGGATGATTTCTGGTGGTGTTTGGATTGGTAGGGAGGGCACAAGTTGGTGTGTATGGATGATTTTCTGAAATGGAAGAGTGTATGAATTGTGGCTGCAATGGATGCTTATTTATAGGTGAAAAAGAGGGAATATGACAGCTAGGTTATGATGATGAATGCATGTGCAAAGTTGGTTGAATGATTATGAGTGCATGTGGCTGATTTATGAAGGGAATGCATGTGGATTAAAGTGGAATGACAGCTAGGTTATGATGATGAATGCATGTGCAAAGTTGGTTGAATGATTATGAAGCATGTGGGTGGAAATGCATGTGGAATGGCTGATTGTTTATGATGATGTGCACGGCAAGGGGAGTGTTGGGTGATGGGTGCATGTGTTGATGGTTTATGGAGATGCATGTGGATTAAAGGAATGCATGTGCAATGACAGCTAGATTAAATGATTAAAGGGTGCATGTGGGTTGGAAATGCATGTGGAATGGCTGTTTTATTTGTTGGGAAAGCATGTGAATTAAAGCTAGGGTGAATGATGATGAATGCATGTGGGAGTGTGGCTGAAATGAAGGAGTGGAATGCTAGAATTAGGCACGGCACAAAAAGAATTTTCTGTGGTGAATGGGAATTCTTTGTTCTTCATTTTCATTTCTTCATCTCTTTATTTATTCCTAGCCTCCTTTGGTCTTCAATTTCGTCCATCTACTTGGCTTTAAGCATATGACATTCATTCCAATCTCTAATTTGCTCCAAAAGTCTCCAAAATGCATCCTTTTGCATACATTGCCCTTAGAACCTGAAAACACACAAAAGAAGCATAAAGGACTAAAATAACTAAAGAAACATAACGTAAATGCACGAGAACAAGCCATTTAAGTCGCATGAATATGCTCCTATCAGTTGGCAGCAAGGAAGGAAGGAGGAGCCACCTAGAGTGTTTCTAGGTGTATTCTATCTTTGTTTTTAATGTTTAAGTTTAATTATCTTTGTTTTGCCATGATTATATGTTTTATATGAATTGATTATATCCAGTTATTGTTTCTTAAGGCATGAATGTGATTTGCTTATCTAAGTTATTAAAACTTGTTTATGTATATGGGTTGGGGGTCGACACTTAATTCGCATGCATGAATTTGATGCTAGAGTATAAGGGGGTATCACGTAACAATTATTCACTTATATTCACAAGTAGTGGAGGTTGCTAGTCACAATCGTGTTCAGTAAATCCTTGGTATGAGTTTCATGCGTTTCATAGTGATGAATGCCTTGTCAATGCTTATGATTTTTGATGTGACAATTATACGCACACAAATTAAACCCTCTTTTTATCAATTGTAGTGAAGAATGTAAGTAGGGATCGTTCTGGACCGGGGATTAGGAGGGATTGTTAATCACTTGGATTTGACTCAAAAACGTAAAAACACAATATAAAACACCAAACTAGACCCAAAGAATGCAAAACTAAAGTTTAAAACACTAAGACAAACCAAAGACTCAAAACAGCAAGAAAACACTTAAAACTGCCTTAAAACTACTTTCTGAGCAGTTTTGAGCACTAGAGAAGAATTTGGACGAAAATAGTTATAACTTGACTCAAAATACTTTAAAAACACAAACTAAATTGATTTCTAACTAATTTGACACTCCAAGTAAAGGGGGATTTTGCTTTTGACGAATTTGAAAACAAAACTTAAAACTTTCTAAAACGAACAGATTTTAAAACGAATTTGGATTTAATGAATGGAATGAAAGCTAGCTAAGGGGTTCATCTCCACACATGCCATACTTGCACACAAAACGATTTCTAATTGCTTTTCAATAACCCATGAATTCTCAACGCCCCAGATTAACCGTGAATTGCACTAATTAACCCTCAGATTTTCCTAACGTTATTGAATTGGATGATTGCATACGACAACCCAAAGCATTCCCCACAAGTTCCCTACATGAATTGCATAATAGAGATACAAGCTAGAATCATTAAGTTCTTTGAAAACCATAAGCATTGACGAAGCACTCGTTACTATGAATTGCATGAAACTTATGCCAAGAATTTACTTAACGCAATTGAGGTCATCAACTTTTACTACTTGTGAATATAAGTTTGTAACGATTAGGTGAAACTTCCTTATATCCTAGCATTAGATTTATGCATGATAATTAAGCGTGCACTCTCAACCAACACACACAAATCAGTTTAATTCAATTAGATAAGTGAATTGAATTCACAACTTATGAAACGCAATTAGAGGTAATCAAATTATATAGCAAGCATGATCATGGTTTCGAATCCCCCCTAGCCAAGGGGGGGTTTAGTTCCTCATACGTACAAGACAAAGAAAAGTAAATTTAACCATTGAAATCAAAGGAGAGGAAACACCTAAAAATTCCAGCAACTCGAACTTGAATTGCATGAACGTTCAAGCCCTCTTCTCCTCCTCTTTGTTGCGGCACAATGTCTAAGGACAGGTTTTGGGTGGTATTTGTATGGAGGAATGGATGTGTGATGGTAGGGTAGTGTTTAGGAGGGATGGGGAGTGCGGCAAGGTGGGAAAATATGGAGAATGGTGAAGGATGGCTGCGGCAAAGGGTTGGGAATGTATTTCTGGCGAATTTCTGAATGTGGAGGAGTGAATGATCCTCAATTGGTGCGGCAAGGGGGTCTATTTATAGTGCAAAATCCCTCTCAATCAGCAAGGAAAAGGACTAAGTATTTGAAGATGACAAGGAAATCAAAACCCATCAGGAATAGGCCATCTAGAAGGTAGGAAACCCCAAAGGAAAAGGAATAGAGGCGCCAGATTTGTAGGAGATAAGATAAGGTTTCTAGAATCATGATTTAAGTGCTAGATTTGTAGGGAAAAAGAGATAAGGGTGCGGCACCTTCTTAGGGATAATGTTAGGGCTTCTAGAAAGCCTAAAAACTAAGGGGAGTTGGATAAAACCCACGGCAAAGATAGGATAGGGCATCTAAGGCTCCTAGAAACCCTCCAAGATAAGGTAAAGTGCATGGCATCCCTATAGGATTAGGATAAGGTGTCCTAAACTGTTTAGGACTCCTCTTTGTGGCTGAAAACCTTGTGCATTAGGATTAGGAAAGCTAATCCTTCTTCATCTTGGAATTCTTCTCCTTCTTGGACTTGGAAAACTTCTTTGTTGCTGCAACTTGAGGCCATTGGGATTTAACTTTCCTACTTCAAGTGGGAAACCTTGTTTGAGTAGGAAACATCATCTTCAAGTCTTCAATTTCGTCCATCCTCTTGGCTCTAAGCATATGATATCCATTCCAAGCTCTAATTTGCTCCAAAAGGCTCCAAAATGCATCCTTTTGCATACTTTGCCCTTAAATCCTGAAAATACATAAAACTAGCTTAAAAGACTACTTTACTAAGGAAAAACACTATAAATGCACAAGAACAAGCTAAACTAAGGTGCATAGATATGCCCCTATCAAATTCCCCCACACTTAGCTTTTGCTAGTCCTCGAGCAAAACAAAATGAAAACAAACAAACAGAACGACACTAAACAAGTAAAACACAACCTAAACCTTCCAACAATCGTCTCAGGGATTTTCAATGCACATGACATGTTAAAAATCATTATTCCCACAGATTTTAGCCATCTTTACACTCGAGCACATGCTTAATCATAGTCACTACTTACTAGTTCACAAATAACCACTTAAACCGATGTTTTGAATGTAGTAACATGCCTTAGAGAATTTCCTCAATTCCTTACAAGATATGCACTCTATTTTCACTCAGATTTTCTAACTACACACCCTACACTTAGTTATATGTGAGAAGATTGATGTAAATATAAAAACGAATGCTCACATATATGTATAACAAAGAACGCAATTTCCGGAGTTAATAACATGTTTAGATATGATCTCATGAATGGAACGCTACTACTTAGATGCGAGAACCAGTGACACCATATGCTCAAACCAAATTCAAACTCCACAAATTGAAACGCACAACACTCAAGATTAAAGTCAAGGGTTGTAACGGGGCTTGGGGAGTTGGCTAACAACGAAAGGATAGGGAAAACAAACGTTCTTTAAAGCAATAGTAAGCAACATAATGAAATTGAACTTAGAATTCCCCTTAGAATGCAGAAATCAACTTTTAAACTCAAAGGGAAGGTTCAAGCAATCAATTAGGGCCGAATTCAATGTTTTGGACCCTTCCTTCAACAAACAACACTTGAGAACACTTTTTCACATCTTTTCAACTCCTTTTTCATTCTTTTCGCAACTTTTCTTTTTTTTTCTTCTTATTTTCCACGAATTTTTTTTTTTTTTTTTTTTGCCGTGCCTCATTCAAGACTTTGGCACACCCATATATCAAGAATCCTCCCCCCACACTTGTTTTCTGCAATGCAATGATCAAAAGGAATTCATCTTGAGTTATGCTTTTACTATGCTTCAAGAACAAAGGTATGGGTGGTCCTACTCTAGGCTTGGTGAGGATAATTGTGGGTTAACAAAGAAAGTAGGCTACACAAGGCTCAACGGGGTTAAATCCTACAAAACAAATGAAAAAGGGAAATATGGCAATTTGGCTATGGTGGTCACTACACAACTTTATCTTGAATATGTGTTATGCAAATCAATAACATGCTTTGAATGAATTGGGCACGAGTTCTAGTATTTGGAACTAAATGATGAAACGCCTTCTAAGTAGCAACCAAGCAAAGAATAATGAGATCATGCAACGACTTTTAGAAAACAACAATGCACAGATTATTAACTCTCCAAATAAACGTTTAGGCTCAAGTCTCACAAGGTTGTAGCGTTAGTTTGAGTTCCTTCCTTCAAGCATGTTACAAAAACTAATTTTTTTCTTTTATGATTGCATGTGAATTCATAAATTATAACCACAACCAAGCATGAACCAAAGAGTAAATCAAACTTTTATCCATGTTTACAACTCTCCTTAATAGTCATGCAATTACAAATCGAATCCTCATCATTGTGTTGGAAGGTACGCTAAGCCACAAAAACAACTCTTTTTAGGTTTTTTGAAACAATTTTTCAAAATTTTATGGGATTTTCGAATTTTTAAGTCAAAACACACTAAAACAGTTTAAAAACACTTAAAAACAGCAAGAAACAACATTAGAAGTTATGGTGGATAAAACCCTACGAATTTGCATCAAAACACTTTAGTTACCCCCCCCACACTTAAATCAAACATTGTCCTCAATGTTTCAAGCATAGATGCACACAATTAACAAACAAACAAGCAAAACAACAACTAAACAACCTAACATGGCAGAAACGAAATAGCAACAAAGAGAAGAGTTTAGGAATGCAAATCTGGAATTGGAGTGCTTTCTAGGTCTTCCTTTGTTGAATGCATGGGTTGCCTCCCAAGTAGCGCTTGCTTTAACGTCGTACAGCCGGACGAAGAACCCAATCACTCCAGATTGGAGCCCACGGCACCCAAGGGGGTGTCATCCACGGTGTGCTCCACAAAGTTCTCATAATAGGCCTTCAAACGATGCCCGTTCACCTTAAATTCATGTCCCGTTTTCAAGCTTTGGATTTGGACTGCACCATGAACAAAAACATTAGTAATAACAAACGGTCCAATCCACTTGGAACGTAACTTACCGGGAAACAAACGTAAACGGGAATTGAACAATAGCACTTTCTGCCCAATGGAGAAAGATTTCCCACGGATCATGTTGTCATGGAAAGCTTTGGTCTTTTGCTTGTAAATGCTTGCATTCTCGTACGCCTCGTGCCGTATTTCATCAAGCTCATTCAATTGGAATTTCCTATGACTTCCCGCTTCATCTAAGTGCATGTTGAACTTCTTGACGGCCCAAAGAGCTTTATGCTCCAACTCCACGGGAAGATGGCACGCCTTGCCATAGACAAGTCGAAAAGGGGATATCCCAATGGGGGTTTTGTATGCCGTACGATACGCCCAAAGTGCATCATCTAACCGTAAACTCCAATCCTTTCTTGTTGGCCCAACGGTCTTTTCTAGGATTTGCTTGATCTCTCGGTTGGAAACCTCGGCTTGGCCATTTGTTTGAGGATGGTAAGGTGTAGAAACTTTATGGTTGACACTGTATTTCCTCAATAATGCCTCAATGGTCCGGTTGCAAAAATGGGACCCTCCATCACTAATGATCACTCGTGGCATGCCAAACCTTGCAAAAATGTTAGTTCTAATAAAATCTGCAACCACTTTAGAATCATTAGTCCGGGTGGCTTTTGCTTCCACCCACTTCGACACATAATCAACCGCAAGCAAAATATACATAAAACCATATGATGATGGAAAGGGACCCATAAAGTCAATACCCCAAACATCAAAAATTTCAACATTTAGGATAGAAACCTGCGGCATTTGGTCCCTTGCACTAATACCACCCATTCTTTGGCATTTATCACATGTTAAGCAAAACGTTCTAGCATCCTTAAAAATACTAGGCTAATAAAATCCACATTGTAACACTTTGAGGGCCGTGCGTTGTGTGCCAAAGTGCCCTCCACATGCATATGTATGACAACAACTCAAAATTGAATGACATTCAGAATCATGCACACAACGACGTATAATCTGATTGGGACAAAATTTCCATAAGTATGGATCATCCCACACATAAAACCGTGCATCTTGCGTAAGTTTGTCATTGATGCGTTTATTTATACGCACACAAATTAACCCTCTTTTTATCAATTGTAGTAAGTATGTAAGTAGGGATCGTTCTTAACCGGGGATTAGGAGGGATTGCAAATCACTTGGAAACTGACTCAAAAACGTAAAATAAAGTTTAAAACACTAAACTAGACTCAAAGAATGCGAAACTAAACGCTTAAAATACTAAAACAAACCAAAAGACTCAAACATCACCCAAAACACTCAAAACTGCCTTAAAAACACTTTCTAGGCAGTTTTGAGCACCTTGGTGAATTTGGACGAATTTGTGCAACAAATTGAATCAAAACACTTATAAACACAAACTAAGACACTTTCTAACTAATTTGGACAATAAAGTAAAGGGGGATTGGTTTTGGATGAATTTGAAATTAAAACAGAAACTTGGAAACAAAGCAGATTGTAAAACGAATTTGATGGAATAGAATGGATGGGATGGCTAGCTAAGGGGTTCATCTCCACACATGTTACACTTGCATATAAAACGATTTCCAATTGCTTTTCAATAAACCATGATGCTCAACACCCCAAGTTAACCGTGATGCACTAATTAACTCTCAAATTTTCCTTATGTTATTGAATTGGATGATGCATGCGACAATTCAAATCATTCTCCAATGGTTCTCAACATGAATATATAGAAGAGATACAATGAGAGATCATTATGTTCTATGAAAATTATAAGTGTTGACGAGGCAATTGTAACTATGAATGCATGATACTCTTGCCAAGAATTCATTTAACGCGATTGTTTATAAGCAACCTCCACTACTTGTGAATATAAGTTCATAACTATTAGGTGAAACTCACTTATATTCTAGCGTCATATTCATGCATGAAAATTAAGTGTGCACTCTCAATAAACATACATAAATAAGTTATCAATCAAACAGTTAAACAAATTGAATTCACAACTTATGAAATGCAATTAGAAGTAATCAAATCATATTGCAAGCATAAACATATATTTCGAATCCCCCCCTAGCCAAGGGGGGGTTTAGTTCCTCATACGTACAAGACAAAGAGAATTAAAGTTAAACATTGAGATCGAGGAAAAGCAACACCTAAAAATTCCAACAACTCAAACTTGAATTGTATGAACGTTTAGGCACTCTTCTCCTCCTCTTTGTTGTAGCACAAGGTCTAAGGATAATGTTTTGGGGGGATGGAAGTGTGGAATGAAGTGGGGAGTTATAGAAATGGATGCAATGGAGGAGAAAATGGTGCAGAAATGGATGAGGATGCACGGCACAAAGGGGGAGTGTTTGTGTTGTGTTGTGGTAATGGGAAATCCTCTGATCTAGGGGTTAATATGAGTATATATAGGCACTTAGAACCCTAGGGAAATCAGATATGGACTTGAATTAATTAATGGGAGAGCATGGGAGTGACAGCTAGGGTGAATGATTAAAGGGTGCTGCTAGGTTGGAAAGGTGTGTGGATTGGCTGGAATGAAGGGAGTAATGCACAGTTTTGGGAGAGAATGGGAGTGCATGTGGCTGATTTGTGGTGCAATGATGAAAGGCAAAGTGCATGTGGCTGATTTGTGGTGCAATGATGAAAGGCAAAGTGCATGTGGCTGCAATGGATTAAAGGATGGAAGTGCATGTGGCTCTAATGTAGCCTTCTAGAAATCAGGTTTTTAGGCCCCCTTGCAACTCCCTAACTGAATTCAAGCCTTTCAAATTCGTCCATCCTCATGCCTCCATGCTTGCACTATCCAATCTTGGCCCAAAAATGCTCTAGAATGCTCCAAATTGCTTCTTTTTGCATACTTTGACACTAAAACCTGAAATTGCACGAAAATAACTTTAAACACTATAATTAACATAGTTTAGCTAATTAAATGCAAGAAAACAAGCAAACTAAGGCGCATAAATATGCTCCTATCAGTCATGTTGGTGCCTACTGAACTCACTTGGAATACGTTTTGACACCAAAAAATTAACTATATCGGCATACCAAGGTGTACTAACCTTTATGGACAGCAATTGTTCATCGGGGAATGTCTCTGCAATGGGTAGGGACTCCTCATTATGCACCATTCGGCTTAGGTGGTCAGCCACCACGTTTTCACTTCCCTTCTTGTCACGAATCTCGATGTCGAACTCTTGAAGTAACAACATCCACCGAATTAGCCGGGGCTTGGCCTCCTTTTTGGTGAGCAAGTACTTTAGAGCTGCATGATCAGTGAAAACAATTACTTTAGTACCAATTAGATATGATCGAAATTTATCTAAAGCAAAGACAACGGCAAGAAGTTCTTTTTCCGTAGTGGAGTAGTTCAACTGGGCATCGTTCAACGTCCGTGAGGCATAGTAGATGACATGCGGCCTCTTGTCCTTTCTTTGTCCCAAAACAGCCCCTAAAGCATAATCGGACGCATCACACATAAGCTCGAACGGGAGGCTCCAATCCGGGGGAACAATAATGGGTGCCGTGGTCAACAACTCCTTGAGTTGGTTGAATGATGCCGTGCCCTCCTTAGTGAATTCAAATGCCACGTCTTTTTGTAGGAGGCGGCAAAGAGGTTGTGCAACTTTTGAGAAATCTTTGATAAACCTACGATAGAAACCTGCATGGCCAAGAAACGAACGAACCTCTCTAACCGAAGTCGGAGAGGGTAAGTGACGTACAAGATCCATCTTTGACTTATCAACTTCAATGCCGTTTTCAGAGATGATATGACCTAAAACTATGCCTTGTTTAACCATGAAATGACATTTTTCCCAATTAAGAACAAGGTTAGTTTCAACACAACGTTTTAGAATCAAACTTAGATTATGCAAGCAACCATCAAAGGAATCTCCAAAGACACTGAAATCATCCATAAAAATTTCAATTATTTTCTCAACATAATCGGAAAATATGCTCATCATGCATCTTTGAAATGTGGCAGGTGCATTACATAAACCAAAAGGCATGCGACGATATGCAAATGTACCAAAAGGTCATGTGAAAGTGGTTTTTTCTTGGTCCTCGAGTGCAATGACAATTTGATTATAACCGGAATAACCATCAAGAAAACAATAGAAAGCATAACCGGCTAACCTCTCAAGCATTTGGTCAATGAACGGCAATGGGAAATGATCCTTCCTCGTGGTGGCGTTTAGCTTCCTATAGTCGATGCACACCCTCCAACCAGTTTGAATGCGCGTAGGAACAAGCTCATTCTCGGCATTTGCAACCACAGTTACTCCGGATTTCTTTGGAACTCATTGCACGGGCGAAACCCACCTACTATCCGAGATTGGATAGATTACTCCACAATCCAAAAGCTTGATTATCTCCTTCTTCAAAACTTCCATCATCGGAGGGTTGAGACGGCGTTGAGCCTCTCGAGATGTTTTGGACCCCTCCTCTAGAAGTATGCGATGCATGCACGTAGTAGGGCTAATTCCCTTTATGTCGGCCAATGTCCATCCAATTGCCGTTTTGTACTCTTTAAGCACTCGCACCAATTTGTTTTCTTCTTGTGCCGTGAGTGAGGATGAGATAATGACGGGCAATGTCTCAGCCTCTCCCAAGAAAACATACTTCAAATGACTAGGCAACGGCTTAAGTTCAAGTGTAGGTGGCTGCACAACTGAGGGAAGCATTTTATTAGCCGAAACTGAACTTAAAATAGGGTCCAAAAACTTACCCGATTGTGATGGCAATGACTCGAAGGCAGCCACCATCTCAATAATATCCTCATTAGGGGGCACGGCCAAGGATTCCTCATGCATGTCGTGGGGTTCCTTGGTGGTTGTTTCCATGTTTTGCATGTCCCTTCCTTGTGCAATGACCAATTCAAGTGCATCGTCCTTCAAATTGTCCAAATGGTTCTGCGCCAAAGAGTCAATTATATCAATAGCAAAACATGAATGATCCTCACTAGGGTACTTCATAGAATCAGAAAGATTGAAATTAATAACTTCCCCATCAAATTCCATCGTCAAAGTGCCATTATAGACGTCAATCTTCGTATGAGTAGTTTTCATGAATGGCCTTCCAAGGAGAATGGGTAATGACGAGGCATGGTCCGATTCATCCATCTCATGTACGTAGAAATCCGCTGGAAAGATCAAATGATTAACCTGCACTAAAACATCTTCCAAAACTCCCTTTGGATAGGCATTAGATCTATCGGCCAATTATATAATAACACCATCATTTTTCAACGCTCCTAGGTTCATAGATGCATAAATTGAATATGGCATGACATTTATGGATGCACCTAAGTCTAACATGGCAGATTCAAACCTAGAATTACCAATAACACACGGAATTGTGAAACTACCCAGATCTTTGCATTTAGGGGGCAGTTTGCGTTGCAAGATGGCTGAGACGTTTTCACCCACTTTTACAACCTCCTTGGTCTAAATCCTCCTCTTATTAGTGCAAAGTTCCTTCAAGAACTTGGCGTACCTCGGGACTTGCTTGATTGCATCCAAAAGAGGGATATTGACTTGAACTTTGCGAAACGTCTCGAGAATGTCCTTTTCCGCTTCCTCTTTTTTTGTTTGCTTAAACCTACTAGGAAAAGGAACCTTCAAAGGAAAAGCATTAATAGGAACTGAACTTGACACGTTTTTACCTTTATTGGGTAATTGGACGGTTTAGGATCACATGAGGCTTGCGGCAAAGGTGTTTCCACCTTGGCCGTGAGTGAGTTTTGTTTCTCCTCTTCAATTCTCAATTCTTCCTCCTCGTTGGAATGTGATGTGGGTGGTCTAGGATCAGATCCAACTTGCTTTCCACTTCGCAAACTCATAGCTTTTGCAGATTCGAATCCACCTTTCGGATTGACCACGGTTGAACTTGGCAACCTACCTTGCTCTCGAAATTGTCCCATGAACTCAGCAATTTGCCCCAATTGCTTCTCCAAATTGTCCACCCTTTTGTCTTGGATTTGTCTCTCCTTAGTTTGAGTTTGTACTTCCTGCGTCAAAGTAGTAAGTAACTTAACAACTTGATCATTATCCAAAGACATACCTGAGCTTGTTGGGGTAGATTGCGATTGAGTTTGATTGGGGACGAATGGCTTTGTATAAAAGCCCGGTGGTTGCTGCCTAAATCCTCCTTGTTGTTAGGGTTGTTGAGGATCCTGCCATTTGAAATTTGGATGATCACGCCAACCGGGATTGTAGGTAGTGGAGAAGGGGTCACCACGATTTTGGTATTGATTCCCATATCCCACGGCATTGAGTGTCTCCCATCCTCCATTCTCGATCAATTGTGGGTACTTATCCGTGGGATGTCCTTGCATGGAGCACACACCACAAGAAGCTACGGTTTGGACTTTTGGACCGTCCATCACTTGAGAAAGCAAAATAGTGAGGTTAGCCATTTGATTTTGAAGTTCGGTTATGGCACTTACCTCATTGACTTGGTGTTGCCGTGGGGTACTCCTCTGTCCAACGCCTTCGTATTGTTGAGCGTTCAATGCTCGATTAGCAATCAAGGTCTTTGCAGCCGTGGGGGTCTTGTCCACCAAGGCTCCTCCTGCTGAGGCATCTAGCATTTGACGTTCGATTGGTAGAAGTCCCTCGTAGAAGTATTGTAAGAGAAGTTCCTCCTTCATCTGATGCTGTGGACATGAAGCAACAAGAGATTTAAAACGTTCATAATAAGTAGGAAAAGATTCACCTTCATCTTGTTGAATTCCACTTATCCTTTTTCGTAGGAGGATGACTCGAGAAGTTGGGAAAAACTTCTCCAAGAAAGCCCGTTTCATGCTCTCCCAAGATGTGACAGTTCCGGGAGCCAATTCATACAACCAATCTTTAGCTTTATCCATTAGAGAGAATGGAAAAGCTTTCATCTTCAAGATGCTTCCATCGACATTCACCGGGGTCATGCTCGAACAAACAACTTCGAACTCCTTTAAGTGTTTGTTTGGATCCTCCATGGACAGCCCGTGGTACTTCGGGATGTGATGTAACAAACTTGACTTCAATTCGAACTCGGCAGTCTTATCTGGAGCCGCCCTAGGATATTGAATACATAGGGGTGCGGCATTGTCCAATCCCGAAGCGGAAAACTCCTTGATTGTTAGGTTGTCCGCTGCCATGTTGATAGGAGCATATTTATGCGCCTTAGTTAGCTAGTTCTTATGCATTTTTGTTATGTTTTCTTCGTTAAAGTAGTCTTTTAAGCTACTTTCATGTGTTTTCAGGTTTAAAGGACATATTACATGAAATGATGCAATTTGGAGCTTTTGGAGCAAAACTGAGCTGGAATGTGGTGTATGCAAATGGAGCACGAGGAATGGACGAGGTTGAAGGTCAAAGGAGCTTAAGAAATGAAGAAATGAAAGTGAAGAGCAAAGAAGTCGGAATTGGCAACCAAAGTTTCTAAGGTTGGAAGTTTCTATTCTTGGAGGTTTCCATTGTCGTGAGTTTCTATTCTTGGCTTTGGGCTTTTAGATGACCTAAACCCTAACTCCTTGTGGACCCTAAGCCTATGCCGCACCTAAACCCTAATCCTAGCCCACTTAATCAGCCGCACCCTAGGGCCTAATCATTTAATTTCTGCCAAGTTAAACCCTAATCCATCTACCCTAAGCCCATGCCGCACCTAATGTTCTAGAAACCCTATTTTCTGGTGGATTTCCAACCCCTTGCCGCACCCAAACCATAGCCCATTTGTCTAACCTGATTTCTTTAGGGTTTGGCTGCCTATATTTATGTGTTTTACCACCATGCCGCAGATATCACCCTCTCCACAAATCAGAAATTCGTCAAAATATATTCAGCCCCCTTGCCGCAGCCTTCCTCCACCAATCTGCCATATTTTCACACTTTGCCGCAACCCCCATGTCCCCTAAACACTACCATATCATTCCTTACCTACTCATCCATCTAAATAACCCCTAGAACCTGTCCTAGTTCTTGTGCCGCAGACAAGAGGAGGAGAAAAAGCTTGGGACGTTCATGCCATTCAATTGAGGATTGCTGGAACGTTTTAGGTGTTGTCTTTCCGTTGAATTCCATGTTTAATTTTGATATTCTTTGTGTTGTGAGTATGAGGAACTAAACCCCCTTGGTTAGGGGGGAATTCGAAACCATGTACATGCTTGCAATATGATTTGATTACATTCAGTTGTTATTTCATAAGTTGTGGATTCAATTCATTCATCTATTTGATTGATAACTTATTTGTGTATGTTGATTGAGAGTGCACGCTTAGTTTTCATGCATGAATATGATGCTAGATTATGAGGGAGTTTCACCTAATAGTTACAATCTTATAATCACAAGTAGTGAAGGTCGCTTGAAAACGATCGCGTTGAATGAATTCTTAGCATAAGTTTCATGCAATTCATAGTAACGAATGCTTCGTCAATGCTTATGTTTTTCATAGAACTTAATGATTCTTGCTTGTATCTCTATTATGCAATTCATGTAGGGAACTTGTAGGGAATGTTTTGGGTTGTCGTATGCAATCATCCAACTTAATAACTTGTGGAAAAACTGAGGGTTAATTAGTGCAATTCACGGTTAATTTGGGGCGTTGAGTATTTATAATTTATTGGAAGAACAACTGAAAATCGTTTTGTTTACAAGTGTGACATGTGTGGAGAAGAACCTCCTAACTAACCTTTTATCCATCCTTTTTATCCAAAAACATTCTACAATCTGTTTAGTTTAAAGTTTCTGTTTTATGTTAAATTTTCGTCCAAAACAAATCCCCCTTTAATTTGAAGTCTTAGATTAGTTAGAAAGTGTTTTGATTTGTGTTTCTAAGTATTTTGATTCAAGTTTTCATCCAATTTCGTCCAAATTAGTGTAGGTGCTCAAAACTGCCCAGAAAGTGGTTTTTAGGCAGTTTTGAGTCTTCTAGTTGCTGTTTTGGGTTTTAGGTTTGTTTAAGTGTTTTAACTTTTAGTTTTGCATTCTTTGAGTCAAGTTTAGTGTTTTAAACTTTGTTTTTGAGTTTTTCAGTCAGTTTCCAAGTGTTTAGCAATCCCTCCTAATCCCCGGTCTAGAACGATCCCTACTTACATCTTTACTACAATTTGACAAAAAGAGGGTTTAATTTGTGTGCTTATCTATTTCGCATCACATGTCTACTTCACCCACTCTTGCCGTGGGTTCCTCTTCTTCAAATTCAGAAACGGACTCGGAACTTTCACTTGATTCGCTAGGTTCTGGGTTCCTTCTCTTTCATCTCAACTCTCGCTCGAAATCGTCGTCAAAGTCCAAGATATGTTCACGAATCGGATGAGAACTCCAAGTCATAAACTAGTACCTAAAACAAGAAACAAAACAAGATTAAGAATCTGGAATAAAATAAAACAAACGAAAATAAAACAATCCAAGGGATTAGCAAAGTTGCTAATCCCCGGCAACGGCGCCGAATTTTGATGTGAAAATTATACGCACACAAATTAAACCCTCTTTTTATCAATTGTAGTGAAGAATGTAAGTTGGGATCGTTCTGGACCGGGGATTAAGAGGGATTGTTAATCACTTGGATTTGACACAAAAACGTAAAAACACAATATAAAACACCAAACTAGACCCAAAGAATGCAAAACTAAAGTTTAAAACACTAAGACAAACCAAAGACTCAAAACAGCAAGAAAACACTTAAAACTGCCTTAAAACTACTTTCTAAGTAGTTTTGAGCACTAGAGAAGAATTTGGACGAAAATAGTTATAACTTGACTCAAGATACTTTAAAAACACAAACTAAATTGATTTCTAACTAATTTGACACTCCAAGTAAAGGGGGATTTTGCTTTTGACGAATTTGAAAACAAAACTTAAAACTTTGTAAAACGAACAGATTTTAAAACGAATTTGGATTTAATGAATGGAATGAAAGCTAGCTAAGGGGTTCATCTCCACACATGCCATACTTGCACACAAAACGATTTCTAATTGCTTTTCAATAACCCATGAATTCTCAACGCCCCAGATTAACCGTGAATTGCACTAATTAGCCCTCAGATTTTCCTAACGTTATTGAATTGGATGATTGCATACGACAACCCAAAGCATTCCCCACAAGTTCCCTACATGAATTGCATAATAGAGATACAAGCAAGAATCATTAAGTTCTTTGAAAACCATAAGCATTGACGAAGCACTCGTTACTATGAATTGCATGAAACTTATGCCAAGAATTTACTTAACGCAATTGAGGTCATCAACTTTTACTACTTGTGAATATAAGTTTGTAACGATTAGGTGAAACTTCCTTATATCCTAGCATTAGATTTATGCATGATAATTAAGCGTGCACTCTCAACCAACACACACAAATCAGTTTAATTCAATTAGATAAGTGAATTGAATTCACAACTTATGAAACGCAATTATAGGTAATCAAATCATATAGCAAGCATGATCATGGTTTCGAATCCCCCCCTAGCCAAGGGGGGGTTTAGTTCCTCATACGTACAAGACAAAGAGAAGTAAATTTAACCATTGAAATCAAAGGAGAGGAAACACCTAAAAATTCCAGCAACTCGAACTTGAATTGCATGAACGTTCAAGCCCTCTTCTCCTCCTCTTTGTTGCGGCACAAGGTCTAAGGACAGGTTTTGGGTGGTATTTGTATGGAGGAAGGGATGTGTGATGGTAGGGTAGTGTTTAGGAGGGATGGGGAGTGCGGCAAGGTGGGAAAATATGGAGAATGGTGAAGGATGGCTGCGACAAAGGGTTGGGAATGTATTTCTGGCGAATTTCTGAATGTGGAGGAGTGAATGATCCTCAATTGGTGCGGCAAGGGGGTCTATTTATAGTGCAAAATCCCTCTCAATCAGCAAGGAAAAGGACTAAGTATTTGAAGATGACAAGGAAATCAAAACCCATCAGGAATAGGCCATCTAAAAGGTAGGAAACCCCAAAGGAAAAGGAATAGAGGCGCCAGATTTGTAGGAGATAAGATAAGGTTTCTAGAATCATGATTTAAGTGCCAGATTTGTAGGGAAAAAGAGATAAGGGTGCGGCACCTTCTTAGGGATAATGTTAGGGCTTCTAGAAAGCCTAAAAACTAAGGGGAGTTGGATAAAACCCACGGCAAAGATAGGATAGGGCATCTAAGGCTCCTAGAAACCCTCCAAGATAAGGTAAAGTGCATGGCATCCCTATAGGATTAGGATAAGGTGTCCTAAAGTGTTTAGGACTCCTCTTTGTGGCTGAAAACCTTGTGCATTAGGATTAGGAAAGCTAATCCTTCTTCATCTTGGAATTCTTCTCCTTCTTGGACTTGGAAAACTTCTTTGTTACTGCAACTTGAGGCCATTGGGATTTAACTTTCCTACTTCAAGTAGGAAACCTTGTTTGAGTAGGAAACATCATCTTCAAGTCTTCAATTTCGTCCATCCTCTTGGCTCTAAGCATATGATATCCATTCCAAGCTCTAATTTGCTCCAAAAGGCTCCAAAATGCATCCTTTTGCATACTTTGCCCTTAAATCCTGAAAATACATAAAACTAGCTTAAAAGACTACTTTACTAAGGAAAAACACTATAAATGCACAAGAACAAGCTAAACTAAGGTGCATAGATATGTCCCTATCAATTTTCACAAAACTTAATGACTTTTGATATGTATCTTGTTATGCATTTCATATAGAGAACTTAAGAAAGATAATTTGGTTGTGATGCGTATTCCATCTAATTCAATGAAATAAGGAAAATCTGATGGTTAGTTGTGCGATGCAATTAACTTGGGGCGTTGTCATTCATAGTCTAAAGGAATAATAATTGGAAATTGGCTCATATGCATATGTGTCAGTGTGGAGAAAGACCCTCTAGCTAGCTTATCACCCATAGTTTTCCCTAATTTCGTCCAAGTTGTTTAGAGTCTTTATAATCTGTTTGTTTTTACCTTAATTTCGTCCAAAATCCAATCCCCCTTTACTTTGTTGTGTCAAATTAGTTAGAATCTGTCAGATTTGTGTTTTTAAGTGTTTTGAGTCAAGTTAAAAGTAATTTTCGTCCAAATCACCTTTAGAGTCTAGTTTGAGTCTTTTTTTATTGTTTTGTGCAGTTTTAAGTCTTTTTAGTTTGTTTGGAGTCTTATAAGTCTAGTTAAGTGTTTTTAAGTTTAGTTTTGTGTTTTTAAGTCAGTTTAGAGTAGATTAGCATCCCTTCTAATCCCTGGCCTAAAACTATCCCTACTTTCATATACTACAATCATAGGGTTTTAATTTGAGTGTTAGAATATTTCACATCAAGGACCCATAAAATCAATGCCCCAAACATCAAAAATTTCAACAGGAAGTATAACATTTTACGGCATTTGATCCTTTGCACTTATGTTACCCATTCTTTGGCAACGATCACAAGACGTACAGAAGGTTCTAGCATCCTTAAATAAAGTTAGCAAATAAAATCCACATTCTAAAACCTTCAGGGCTGTTGATGCGTTAAATATATAAACACAAATTAAACCCTCTTTTTGTCAATTGTAGTAAGTATGTAAGTAGGGATCGTTCTGGACCGGGGATTAGGAGGGATTGCAAATCACTTGGATTTGACTCAAAAACGTAAAAACAAGTTTAAAACACTATACTAACTTCGAAGAATGCAAAACTAAACTTTAAAGCACCAAAACAAACCAAAAGACTCAAAATACTTAAAAACACAAAATAAGATAGATTAAGACTTAAGACTTTAAACAAAATATGGGGGGAGGGGGATTGAGGTTTGGACGAGATTAAACTAAAATGCACAAATTGTAAATACGAATTTGATGGAATTGAATGGATGGGAAGCTAGCTAAGGGGTTCATCTCCACACATGTTATACTTGCATACAAAATGATTTCTTATTGCTTTTCAATAAACCATGAATTCACAATGCCCCAGGTTAACCGTGATTGCACTAATTAACCCTCAGATTTTCCTAACGTTATTGAATTGGATGATTGCATACGACAACCCAAAACATTTCCCACAAGTCCCCTACATGATTGCATAATAGAGATACAAGCAAGAATCATTAAGTTCTTTGAAAACCATAAGCATTGACGAAGCACTTGTTACTATGATTGCATGAAACTTATGCCATGCTAGATTTAGGTGCTTCAATTAATGTCATGCCATATTCTGTTTATGCATCGATGAATCTAGGAGAGCTTAAAAATGATGGTGTTATTATCCAATTAGCCGATCGATCTAATGCATATCCGAAAGGAGTTTTGGAGGATGTTTTGGTGCAGGTAGACCATTTGATTTTTCCTGCAGATTTCTATGTGCTTGACATGGAAGATTCGGCACACTCTCCATCATCACCACTCTTACTTGGACGACCTTTCATGAAAACAGCTCAAACCAAGATTGATGTGGCCAAGGGAGCAGTCACTATGGCCTTTGGTGGTGATATGATTAACTTTAAGATTCCTGAATCGATTGAGAATACTAATGATGTTCGTTCTTGTTGTGCCATTAATGTAATTGAACACATAGGGACGGAGTATTCAACAAAGATCAAGAAGGATGTTTCTCGAACTACCACCGAGAAGGAACTTGGAGTAAAGCACAAGGAGTGCACGGCTCCAACCTTGAAAGCACCACAATTGGCCATGAGCAACCCTTGTGCATCCGTCCATTGTGCTACCACTTCTTTGCAGTACAAAGGTAAGCCACCTATTCCAAATTCGATTCCCATTTCAACTAATAGGTTGTTACCTCGTGTGGTGCAGGTACCTAATCGAATTCAACGTCGTGGGAGAATTTGTGTTGATGTAGAAAAGCAAAACACGACAATAAGAAAGGATCATTATCCCACTCCATTCAAGGACCCAAAGCATGAAATGGTTCGTCAGACAGATTGTAGTTGCACCCCTCCATGCCGTGGGGTTCCATAAACCTTCAAGGGAGCATCGTCCGGCTGCACGACGTTAAAGCAAGCGCTACTTGGGAGGCAACCCATGCATTCAACAAAGGAAGACCGAGAAAGCACTCCAATTCCAGATTTGCGTTCCTAACTCTTCTCTTTGTTGTTGATTTTGAATCTGCCATGTTAGGTTGTTAGATGTTGTTTGTTTGTTATATGTGTGGGTCTATGCTTAAAACATTGAGGACAATGTTTGATTTAAGTGTGGGGGGGTAACCAAAGTGTTTTGATGCAAATTCGTAGGGTTTTGTCACCCATAATTTCAAATGTTGTTTTCTTGCTGTTTTTAGGTGTTTTTAGGCTGTTTTAGAGTGTTTTAGTATCTATTGATCTAAAAATCCGAAAATCCCAGAAAAAAAGTTGAAAAAATTGTTTTGAAAACCCAAAAAGAGTTGTTTTAAGTTGTTTTTGTGTGTTTGTTTGTGTCTTAGGGTACCTTCCAACACAATGATGAGGATTCGGTTTGTAAATTGCATGACTGTTAAAGAGAATGATTAACATGGATGGAAGTTTGATTTACTCTTTGTTTATGCTTGGTTGTGGTTATAACTTATGACTTCACATGTAATCAAAAAGAAAAAAATTAGTTTTTGTAACATGCTTGAAGGAAGGAACTCAAACAAATGCTACAACCTTGTGAGACTTGAGCCTAAACGTTTATTTGGAGAGTTCAAATCTGTGCATTCTTGTTTTCTAAAGTCGTTGCATGATCTCATTATTCTTTGCTTGGTTACTACTTAGAAGGCATTTCATCATTTAGTTCCAAATACTAGAACTCATGCCAATTTCATTCAAAACATGTTATTGAATTGCATAACACATATTCAAGATGAAGTTAGTAGTTACCACCATAGCCAAAAAGCCATCATTCCATGCATGTGTTTTTGTAGGTTTAACCCCGTTGAGCCTCGTTAAGCCTATTTTCGTTGTTAGCCACATTATCCTCACCTAGCCTAGATTAGGACTTTCCATACCTTTGTTCTTAAAGGATAGTAAAGCACGACTTAGGGTGAACTCCTTTGGTCAATATATGGCAGGAAACGAGTGTGGGGGAAGATGATAGGGCACGAAAAAGGAGAAAAAAGAAAAGAAAAAAAAAGAAAAAAAGAAGAAAAGAAGAGAAATTCGTAGAAAAATCAAAAGAAAAAAGAAAAGTGTTGAAAAGAAAGAAAAAGAGTTGAAAAATAAGTGAGAATGAACTCACAAGTGTTGGTTGTTGAAGGAAGGGTCCAAAAGAGTGAATTTGACCCTAAATGTTGCATGAATCTTCCCTTGTGTGTACTAATTGATTTCGGCCATTTGAAGAGAGTTTAAGTGTCAAATTCATTACTTTGCTTACTATTGCTTTTAAGAACGTTTGTTTATCCTTACCTTTCTTTGTTAGCCAATACCCATAGCCCCGTTACAACCCTTGACTTTAATCTTGAGTGTTATGTGTTTCAATTTGTGGAGTTTAAAATTGGTACGAGCATATGGTGTCACTGGTTCTCGCATCTAAGTAGTAGCATTCCATTCATGAGATCATATTGATAAACATGCTATTTAACTCCAAAAAGTGCTTTCTTTGTCATACATATATGTGAGCATTCGTTTTCATATTTACATCTATCTTCTCACATATAACTAGTATAGGGTGTGTAGTCAGAAAATCTATGTGAAAATTGAGTGCATATCTAGTAAGGAATTGAGGAAATTCTCTAAGGCATGTTACTACATTCAAATCATGTTTTAAATTGGTTATTTGTGAACTAATGAGTAGTGACTATGATTAAGTAAATGCTTAAGCGTAAAGATGGCTAAAATCTGTGGGAATGATGATTTTTAACATGTCATGTGCATTGGAAATCCCTGAGGCGATTGTTGGAAGGTGTAGGTTGTGTTTTACTCGTTTTACTTCGTTTACTTACTTTGTTTCATTTTGTTTTGCTCGAGGACTAGCAAAAGCTAAGTGTGGGGGAATTTGATAGGAGCATATTTATGCACCTTAGTTTAGCTTGTTCTTGTGCATTTAAAGTGTTTTTCCTTAGTAAAGTAGTCTTTTAAGCTAGTTTTATGTATTTTCAGGTTTTAAGGGCAAAGTATGCAAAAGGATGCATTTTGGAGCCTTTTGGAGCAAATTAGAGCTTGGAATGGACATCATATGCTTGGAGCCAAGAGGATGGACGAAATTGAAGATTTGAAGATGATGTTTCCTACTTGAACAAGGTTTCCTAGTTGAAGTAGGAAAGCCCCTAATGGAAATAGGTTTCCTAGTTGAATTAGGATTCCTAGAAGAATGAAGATTCCTACTCAAACAAGGTTTCCTACTTGAAGTAGGAAAGTCAAAATCCAAATGGTTTCAAGAGAAGCAACAAAGAAGTTTTCCAAGTCCAAGAAGGAAAAGGAGTCCAAGATGAAGAAGGAATGATGAAGACAAGGTTTCCTAATCCTAATAGGCAAAGTTTCCAAGTACAATGAGGAGTCCTTATCCATTTAGGGCACCTTATCCATTTAGGACACCCTATCCTATCCTTGCTGTGGGTTTTATCCAATTCCCCTTAGTTTTAGGCTTTCTAGAAGCCCTAAACATTATCCCTAAGAAGGTGCTGCACCCTTATCCCTTTTTCCCTACAAATTTGGCACTTAAAGCATGATTTTAGGAACCTTATCTTATCTCCTACAAAGGTGGCGCCCAAACCCTTCTAGAAATCTGATTTCCCTTGCCTTGCAAGGCATTCTAGAAACCTTATCACCTTATCCCATACCTGCCACACCTAGGAAGCATTATCCCTCTCTATTTCTGATTTCTAAGCCTATTTCCTAGTGGGTTTGGGTTATTCAAGTCCATATCTGATTACCCTAGGGTTTTAAGTGCCTATAAATACTCATATTAACCCCTAGATCAGATGACGACCTCTCATATACATTCATTCACTCCAGAAATTCGTCCAAACTTCTCCACACACTTGCCGCAGCCACCAAACACCCCTTTCCTTAGTTTTAGACCTTGGCCGCACCATCCCCTTCCCCTAAACACTACTACATCCCTCCATAACCATACATCCATACACCTAAGGCCCTAAAACCTGTCCCTAGACCCTTGCCGCACCAAGGAGGAGGAGAAGGAAGCTCGGAAGTTCATGCAATTCAAGTTCGCGTCACTGGAATTTCTAGGTGTTTCTTTTCCTTTGAATTCAATGTTTAATTTCAATTCTCTTTGTTTTGTGCGTATGAGGAACTAAACCCCCCCTTGGCTAGGGGGGGATTCGAAACACATGTTTATGCTTGCAATATGATTTGATTACTTCTAATTGCGTTTCATAAGTTGTGAATTCAATTTACTTATCTATGTGAATTACATTGATTTGTGTGTGTTGGTTGAGAGTGCACGCTTAATTATCATGCATAAATTGGATGCTAGGATATAAGGAAATTTCACCTAATCGTTATGGAATTATATTCACAAGTAGTAAAGGTTGATGATCTCAATCGCGTTAAGTAAATTCTTGGCATAAGTTTCATGCAATCATAGTAACAAGTGCTTCGTCAATGCTTATGGTTTTCATAGAACTTAATGATTCTTGCTTGTATCTCTATTATGCAATCATGTAGGGGACTTGTGGGGAATGTTTTGGGTTGTCGTATGCAATCATCCAATTCAATAACGTTAGGAAAATCTGAGGGTTAATTAGTGCAATTCACGGTTAATCTGGGGCGTTGAGAATTCATGGTTTATTGAAAAGCAATTAGAAATCGTTTTGTGTGCAAGTATAACATGTGTGGAGATGAACCCCTTAGCTAGCTTCCCATCCATTCATTAAATCCAAATTCGTTCAAAATCTGTTCGTTTTACAAAGTTTTAAGTTTTGTTTTTAAATTCGTCCAAAACCAATCCCCCTTTACTTTGTTGAGTCAAATTAGTTAGAAATCAATTTAGTTTGTGTTTTTAAGTGTCTTAGGTCAAGTTAAAACCAATTTTCGTCCAAAGTTGTGTCTAGTGTTCAAAACTGCCCAGATTGTGTTTTTAAGGCAGTTTTGAGTGTTTTGGGGCTGTTTTGAGTCTTTTGGTTTGTTTTTGTGTTTTAAAGTTTAGTTTTGCATTCTTTGAGTCTAGTATAGTGTTTTATATTGTGTTATTACGTTTTTGAGTCAAATCCAAGTGATTAACAATCCCTCCTAATCCCCGGTCCAGAACGATCCCTACTTACATTCTTCACTACAATTGATAAAAAGAGGGTTTAATTTGTGTGCGTATAATTCTTGCATCATCAATCAAATAGTTAAACAAATTGAATCCACAACTTATGAAACGTAATTAGAAGTAATCAAATCATTTTGCAAGCATAAACATATATTTCGAATCCCCCTCTAGCCAAGGGGGGGTTTAGTTCCTCATACGTACAAAACAAAGAGAATTGAAATTAAACATTGAAATCAAAGGAAAAGAAACACCTAAACATTCCAACAACTCAAACATGAATTGTATGAACGTTTAGGCCCGCTTCTCTTCCTCTTTGTTGTAGCACAAGGTCTAAGGATAGTTTGATGGTGTTAATGGTTTGGGGAGTGGTGAAAATGGAAGGGGAAAGCCACGGCACAAGGAATGATTTCTGGTGGTGTTTGGATTAATACGGAGTTGATAGGAGCACATTCATGCGACTTAATTAGCTTGTTCTCATGCATTTATGTTGTGTTTATTTAGCTATTTTAGTGTTTAAGGCCACTTTTGTGTATTTTCAGATTATAAGGCCAAAGTGTGCAAGAAGATGCAAATTGGAGTCTTTTGGAGCGATAGAGGATTGAATGAGTTGAAGACTTGAAGAAACGACGAATTCCTACGCCAACGATGAATTCTTACCAAAACGAGGAATCCTACTCAAACAAGGTTTCCTATTTTAGGAAAGTTGACCCTAAGCTTCCCGTTTTGGTAACCTTTCCTAATCTTAAACGTCCACATTTTCTAGCCACTTTGAAGTCCTTGTAGGCGCTTTAGGACACGAAACGAAGGCCCTAGGGCCCTTAAAACCCTTTGCTGTGGGCTTTAGCCCAACTCCCTTCCCTTGCCGTGCAAGGGGGGGCATTTTAGGCCCAAATCCATGCTTCTAAACCCTAGCCCTTTAACCTTGCAGCCGCACCTATTCTATGTTCACCCTAGATTCTATCATTCAGATTTTAACCCTTTTTATTTTACCCTAGCTGACCTAATTCACCATAAACCATCTCAGCCATTCATTCATAAACCCTAAACTAAACCCTAAGCCGTGCATACTATTCACCCTAATTGATTCAGCCATTTTTCACACCCTAATCCTTCAAACCCGTGCATCACACATCTCCCATACATTCAATCCGCAGCCACCAACTCATTCTCACTCCTTCAATCCGTGGAACCTCTACCATTCCCTCCATTCTCTCCCATTCTCTTCAACTAACCGTAGCATCATAACCCTAAATTCATTCACAAACCGTAGCCACCATCATTCATTCTCTCCATTGCCGTGCCATCCCCCTGCCATTCCAACCATCTTCCACATACTTCCCAACCTGTCCGCAGCCATCCCCACCATACCAGCCGCCCTACAAACCTTCCTCCATCACTCCACCACCTTGCCGCACCATTAAACCACCATTAAACTATCCCTAAACCAGAAAACCATCCAAAAACACAAGAAAACCTCTCTGCCGCAGCAAGGAGAAGAGGAAAGAGGAGCTTCGACGCGTGGAAATTCAAGTGGATTCATCGTGCGTTCTAGGTGTAATCAATCCTTTGTGCTTTATGTTTAAATTCAATTGTATTTCTCTTTTGTGACTATGAGAGGCTAAATCCCCCTAGTTAGCTAGGGGGTGATTCGAAACCATGTTTATGCTTGCAATATGAATTGATTACTTTTGGTTGGAATTTCATGAATGGTGAATTCAATTTGTTTAACTGCTTGTTCGATAACTTATTTATGTATGTTGATTGAGAGTGCACACTTAATTTTCATGCATGAATATGACGCTAGAATATAAGTGAGTTTCACCTAATAGTTATGAACTTATTTTCACAAGTAGTGGAGGTTGCTTATAAACAATCGCGTTAAATGAATTCTTGGCACTAGTTTCATGCTCATCATAGTAACGAATGCCTCGTCAACACTTATAGTTTTCATGATGCTTAATGATCTGTGATTGTATCTTTATTGTGCTTTTCACGTAAAGGACTTTTGGAGAATGTTTTGAATTGCGTTGCGCTAACCCATCCAATTCATTAACTTAAGGAAAACTTGACGGTTAATTTAAGCGGACCTAATTAACCCGGAGTGTTGAGTTTCATAATTCATCGAAAGACCAACTGAAAATCAAAGTGTATGCAAGTGTGACATGTGTGGAGAAAAACCCCTTAGCTATTCCATCATCCATATTTTCATTACATTCATATTTAGAATCTGCCCTAATTTACAATCTGTGCATTTTAATTAATTTCGTCAAAAACTCAATCCCCCCTTACTTTTGTGTCCAATTTAGTTAGAAAGTGTCTTAGTTTGTGTTTATAAGTGTTTTGATTCATTTTATTACCCAAATTCGTCCAAAGTTGTCAAAGTGCTCAAAACTGCCCAGAAAGTGTTTTTAAGGCAGTTTTGAGTGTTTTGGGGCTGTTTTGAGTCTTTTGATTCGTTTTAGTGTTTTATTGTTTAGTTTTCCATTCTTTGAGTCTAGTTTAGTGTTTTAAACTTTATTTTACGTTTTTGATTTAGTTTCCAAGTGATTTTGCAATCCCTCTTAATCCCCGGTTAAGAACGATCCCTACTTATTCATATACTACAATTGTCACAAGAGGGTTTTAATTTGTGTGCTTAATTCGTTTGCATCAAATTTTTGGCGCCGTTGCCGGGGATTAGCAACTTTGCTAATCCCTTGGTTCTTTTCTTTTTGGTCTAGTTGTTTTCGTTTTAGTTTCTAACTTAGTGTTGTTTTCTTTGTTTGTTGTTACTTTTGATATTTGATTTAGTTCTCTTTCTTTGATGTTAGGTACTAGAGAAGTAAGATATGGATTTTGCTAGCATTCAAGCTCAATTGGCAAATCTTACTTCTCAATTGTCGCCGTATGCCGAAAGGACCACAATGCAGAGTGTCCCTACATTTGGTGCTTAGGCAAGGATTTCAAGCCAATCAATGTCCACAAAGAGATTGGAGGGATCATTCAAACTCTATGTGGTGGGAAGCTCACATAGTTCAACGTGAAGCATATTGGCAGCCATATGAGGAGTTCTATTCAAGACCTATGCAGCCACCACAACTTCATATGCAATATGCTCAATTAAATTCAAGTTCGTCAATAGATTATAATCAAATTCTTAATGAATTAAATTCTTTGGTGCAGGGGTCACAAAATCAAGCCAAGGAGGCTCAACAAGAAGCATATTGGCAACCATATGAGGAGTTCTATACAACACCTATGCAGCCACCACAACCTCCCCCACAACAATTCCAATCAAGTTCAAGTATGTCCATGGATAATGATAAAAATTTTCAATTACTAACCTCTTTGACGCAGGACGAACAAAATCAAGACAAGAAGTTGGGTAAATTGGAGGAGCAAATTGGGCAGATTATGGAGTTCATGAAACAAATTCAAGAGCAAAGTGAACTCTCTAACTCAACTATTGAAAACTCGAAGGAAGATTTTGAAATCCATAATGCTATCACTTTGGGAAGTGCTATGGAGGTTGGAGCTGACCTAAAAATGTCCAAACATAGCCTAGAAGTGGATGAGGAGCTGCTAATTGAGGAGGAGGAAGAAGACATGCACACGGCAAGGGTAGAACAACCCTTGCCGCAGCCCCCTAAGCCCTCTAAACCACCCACCACAAGTAAGGACGTCCCAATTCCATGTTATTCTGAAGTTATTCCACCCAATGTCCCTTTTCCTAGCAGGTTTTTGATTCCCAACCAAGAAGAGAGTAAAAAGGACATCGTGGTGATAGGAGCATATTCATGCGACTTAATTAGCTTGTTCTCGTGCATTTATGTTGTGTTTACTTAGTTGTTTTAGTGTTTAAGGCCACTTTTGTGTATTTTCAGATTATAAGGCCAAAGTGTGCAAGAAGATGCAAATTGGAGTCTTTTGGAGCGAAAGAGGAATGAATGAGTTGAAGACTTGAAGAAACGACGAATTCCTACTCCAACGATGAATTCTTACCAAAACGAGGAATCCTACTCAAACATGGTTTCCTATTTTAGGAAAGTTAACCCTAAGTTTCCCGTTTTGGTAACATTTCCTAATCTTAAACGTCCGTATTTTCTAGCCACTTTGAAGTCCTTGTAGGCGCTTTAGGACACAAAACGAAGGCCCTAGCCCAAATTCTAGCCCTAAGCCGTGCCTTTAGCCCAATTCCCTTCCCTTGCCGTGCAAGGGGGGCATTTAAGGCCCATTTCATGCATTAAACCCTAACCCTAAACCCTAATAACCTAATTCATTCACTAGCCGTCACTCTCCCTTGAATCCATAGCCTTTGATTCATCCAAAACCAATCTCAGCCGCACCTATTCTCTTTTCACCCTAAATTCTGATTCATTCACCCCTAATTCCATATACAAAAACACACCATTTTCACCCTAATTTTTACCCTAGCCGTCACCCCACAACCATCTCAGATTTTCACCCTTTATTTCACCCTAGCCGACCTAATTCATGCCATCCATTCATTCATCAAACCATCTCAGCCATTCATTCAAAAACCCTATACATTTTACAACCTAGCCGCACCCTATTCTACGCATTCACATATATTCAGAAATTCAGCCACCATTCTCACCCTAATTCTTCCTCCTAAGCCGCACAATTCCATACTCTCCCTTTAATCCATAGCCATCCATTCATTCTAATCAGCCACAAATCTATCCTAGCCGTACCTTTTATTTTAACCCTAGAACCTATTCGATTCACTTCTCATTCTACACATTCAGCCACCATCATTGAACATTCATTCTTCAAACCCGTGCATCATACACCCCATTCATTCACAATCTGTGCACTCCCATTCCCCTCTCAATCATTCATACACTAATCAGCCACTGATAGGAGCATATTCATGCGACTTAAATGGCTTGTTCTCGTGCATTTACGTTATGTTTCTTTAGTTATTTTAGTACTTTAAGCTATTTTCGTGTGTTTGTAGGTCCAAAGGGCTAAAGGAGCAAAAAGATGCATTTTGGAGACTTTTGGAGCACTTTTGGGCTAAGGATGAATAGCTTATGCTTGGAGCCAAAGTGTTGGACGAAATTGAAGACCTAATTGAAGACCAAAGTATTGGAACCTTGTTCCCTTTAGTTCTAGGACATTTAAACCTTTCCTTTAACCATTGCACATGCATTCCATCCTTTATTTCCACCCACATGCTCTCCCATTTCAGATTATTCCTTCATCATTGCACCCTCACATGTCCCTTTAATCATTCAAACATGCACTCCCTTTAATCACATGCATAAATCAGCCACATGCATCTCCCATCATCATTCCACTTTAACCCACATGCATTTCCACCCACATGCTCTCCCATTTCAGATTATTCCTTCATCATTGCACCCTCACATGTCCCTTTAATCATTCAAACATGCACTCCCTTTAATCACATGCATAAATCAGCCACATGCATCTCCCATCATCATTCCACTTTAACCCACATGCATTTCCACCCACATGCTCTCCCATTTCAGATTATTCCTTTCTCCACACCAAAACATGCAGCCACATTCCCTCCTAGCTGTCATGTTCCCCCCCATTTCGCCTATAAATAAGCATTCATTCCCATTCATTCTCATTCACTCTTCCATTTCAGAAAATCATCCATACACACCAACTAGTGCCGTGGCCTCCCTCATCCATTTCCATAATTCCCCAATCCATTCAACACCCCAAAACTCACCTTAGACCTTGTGCTACAACGAAGAGGAGGAGAAGAGTGCCTAAACGTTCATACAATTCAAGTTTGAGTTGTTGGAATGTTTAGGTGTTTCTTTGATTTCAATGTTTGATTTCAATACCCTTTGTTTTGTACGAATGAGGAATGGAAGAGAAGAGGGCCTAAACGTTCATACAATTCAAGTTTGAGTTGTTGGAATGTTTAGGCATTTCTTTGATTCTCTTTGTTTTGTATCATGAGGAACTAAAACCCCCCTGGTTAGGGGGGGATTCGAAATATATGTTTATGCTTGCATTTTGATTTGATTACTTCTAATTGCGTTTCATAAGTTGTGAATTCAATTTGTTTAACTATTTGATTGATAACCTATTTATGTATGCTTATTGAGAGTTCACGCTTAATTTTCATGCATGAATTTGACGCTAGAATATAAGTGAGTTTCACGTAATAGTTATGAACTTATATTCACAAGTAGTGGAGGTTGCTTATAAACAATCGCGTTAAACATATTCTTGGCATAAGTTTCATGCAATCATAGTAACGAATGCCTCGTCAACACTTATAGTTTTCATGTTGCTTAATGATTCTTGCTTGTATCTCTATTATGCAATTCATGTAGGGAACTTGTGAGGAATGCTTTGGGTTGTCGTATGCAATCATCCAATTCATTAACTTAAGGAAAACTTGACTGTTAATTTAAGCGGACCTAATTAACCCGGGGCGTTGAGAATTCATAGTTTACTGAAATGCAATTGGAAATCTTTTTATTATGCAAGTGTAACATGTGTGGAGATGAACCCCTTAGCTAGTCATCCCATCCATTCAAATCCATCACATTCATATTTACATTCTGTTTTTAATTAGAATCTGTGCAATTAGTTTAATTTCGTCCAAAACTCAATCCCCCCTTACTTTAATGTCCAAATTAGTTAGAAATCAATTTAGTTTGTGTTTTTAAGAGTCTTGAGTCAAGTTACAACTTAATTTCGTCCAAATTTGGGTTTAAGGTCAGAAACTGCCTAGTTAGTGTTTTTAGGCAGTTTTGAGTCTTTTGAACTTGTTTTGAGTCCTTTGAGTCTTTGTATTGTTCAAATTAGTTAGAAAGTGTTTTGGTTTGTGTTTATAAGTGTTTTGATTCAATTTGTTTCCCAAATTCGTCCAAAGTACTCAAAGTGCTCAAAACTGCCCAGAAAGTGTTTTTAAGGCAGTTTTGAGTGTTTTGGTGCTGTTTTGAGTCTTTTGGTTTGTTTTGGTGTTTTAAAGTTTAGTTTTGCATTCTTTGAGTCTAGTATAGTGTTTTATATTGTGTTTTTACGTTTTTGAGTCAAATCCAAGTGATTAACAATCCCTCCTAATCCCCGGTCCAGAACGATCCCTACTTACGTACTTACTACAATTGATAAAAAGAGGGTTTAATTTGTGTGCGTATAATTCTCGCATCAGCCACCATAACCCTAAATACACAAAACCGTAGCCACCATCACATACTCTCCCATTGCCGTTCCCTCCCCCTTCCATTCCAGCCAATTTCCACACACTTCCCACCATTGCCGCAGCCTCTCCACCACTTCCCACACCATTCCACACCATCCTACACCACCCCATAGCCTTGCCGCACCACCAAACTTCTCTAAACCCATTCCCAAACCAGAAACACATCTCAAAACCACCCACAACCTCTCTGCCGTAGCAAGGAGAAGAGGAAAGAGGAGCTTCGACGCGTGGAAATTCAAGTGGATTCATCGTGCGTTCTAGGTGTAATCAATCCTTTGTGCTTTATGTTTAAATTCAATTGTATTTCTCTTTTTGTGACTATGAGAGGCTAAATCCCCCTAGTTAGCTAGGGGGTGATTCGAAACCATGTTTATGCTTGCAATATGAATTGATTACTTTTGGTTGGAATTTCATGAATGGTGAATTCAATTTGTTTAACTGCTTGTTCGATAACTTATTTATGTATGTTGATTGAGAGTGCACGCTTAATTTTCATGCATGAATATGACGCTAGAATATAAGTGAGTTTCACCTAATAGTTATGAACTTATATTCACAAGTAGTGGAGGTTGCTTATAAACAATCCCGTTAAATGAATTCTTGGCACTAGTTTCATGCTCATCATAGTAACGAATGCCTCGTCAACACTTATAGTTTTCATGATGCTTTATGATCTTTGATTGTATCTTTATTGTGCTTTTCACGTAAAGGACTTTTGGAGAATGTTTTGAATTGCGTTGCGCTAACCCATCCAATTCATTAACTTAAGGAGAACTTGACGGTTAATTTAAGCGGACCTAATTAATGGGGTGTTGAGTTTCATAATTTATCGAAAGACCAACTGAAAATCAAAGTGTATGCAAGTGTGACATGTGTGGAGAAGAACCTTCTAGCTAGCATTCATCCATATTTTCATCACATTCATATTTACATTCTGCCTTTAAATTACAATCTGTGCATTTATTTTAATTTCGTCAAAACCTCAATCCCCCTTTACTTTAGTGTCCAATTTAGTTAGATAGTGTCTTAGTTTGTGTTTATAAGTGTTTTGATTCATTTGATTACATAAATTCGTCCAAATTCACCAAAGTGCTCAAAACTGCCCAGAAAGTGTTTTTAAGGCAGTTTTGAGTGTTTTGGGGCTGTTTTGAGTCTTTTGATTTGTTTTAGTGTTTTTATTGTTTAGTTTTGCATTCTTTGAGTCTAGTTTAGTGTTTCAAACTTTATTTTACGTTTTTGAGTCAGTTTCCAAGTGATTTTGCAATCCCTCCTAATCCCCGGTTAAGAACGATCCCTACTTATTCATATACTACAATTGTCACAAGAGGGTTTTAATTTGTGTGCTTACTTAGTTTGCATCACGTGGAAGCCTTCCCAAAGGTGCAAAATGCTATTCCAATTCTTGGTGCAACACAGCAAGTTTTAGATGGTGTTGAATTCTTCAAAGGACTTTGTACACCGAGAAGAATGATTCAAGAGAAGGTAGTGGCTGGAGAAGATGTAGAAGGCATCAAAGAGGACATATTTGAAACCACAAAACCCAAAGAAGTTGAATTTGATGACATTGGACAAGTCATAACCATCACATGCAATCTGGCCAAGTCCAATATCCCTGAAACTTTCAAAGGAGTGGTGTTTGTAATTGAGTTCTTGTCGGATAAAACAAGTAAGTCATCTTCTCCAAATTCCATTACATTTTATACTAACTGGCTGCTTTTGATGAATCAGGCACCTACACTAGAATTCAAACCAATGCCGGTTCACTTCAAGTATCACCTTCCATTCAAGGATCAATTCCATGCCGTGGGACCTAGGGAAGTTTGAATGGAAGTTTCGTCCGGCTGGAAGACGTTAAAGCAAGCGCTACTTGGGAGGCAACCCATGCAATCAACAAAGGAAGAACTTGGGAATCGCTCCACACTCAGATTTGCGTCCCTAAACCATTTCCTTTGTTGCTTACTTTATGTTTTGTGTAATGTTTTTAATTGTGTCTAAAACATTGAGGACAATGTTTAGTTTAAGTGTGGGGGGGTAACATTCTGTTTTGATATAGTTTTGCATGAAATTCGTAGGGTATTACCACCTAACTTGTCTAAACTTGTTTTCCACTGTTTTTATGTGTTTTTAAGCTATTTTAGAGTGTGTTGTCTTAAAAATCCGAAAAACCCATAAAAATTTGAAAAATTGTTTTGAAAAACCCAAAAAGAGTTGTTTTTGTGTGTTTGTTTGTGTCGTAGGTTACCTTCCAACACAATGATGAGGATTTGGTTTTTAATTGCATGATGGTTAAAGAAAGTTACAAACATAGATGGACGTTTGATTTACTCTTTGGTTTATGCTTGTTTGTAGTTATAGTTTACGAATTCACATTAAATCACAAATGATAAAAATCAGTTTTTGTAACATGCTTGAAGGAAGGAACTTAAACAAACGCTACATCCCTGTGAGACTTGAGCTTAAACGTTATTTGGAGAGTTAAAATCTGTGCATTAATGTTTTCTAAAGTCGTTGCATGATCTCATTATTCTTTGCTTGGTTACTACTTAGAAGGCGTTTCATCACTTAGTTCCAAATGCTAGAACTCATGCCCATTTCATTCAAAGCATGTTATTGATTTGCATAACACATATTCAAGATGAAGTTGTGTAGTGAACACCATAGCCAAATTGCCATATTTCCCTTTTCATTTGTTTTGTAGGATTTAACCCCGTTGAGCCGTGTGTAGCCTACTTTCTTTGTTAACCCACATTATCCTCACCTAGCCTAGATTAGGACCATCCTTACCCTTGTTCTTGAAGCATAGTAAGCAATGAATTCCTTTTGATTAATGTGTTGCAGGAAATAAGTGTGGGGGAAGGATTATTGATGTGAGTTATATGCCATAGGCACGATTAGAAAAAAAAAAAAAAAGAGAAAAGAAGAAAGCAAAGAAAAGAAAAAAAAAATGGAAAAGAGTTGAAAAGAAGTGAAAAAGAGTTTCAAAGTATTGGTTGTTGAAGTAAGGGCCCAAAACAATGAATTAGGCCCTAAGAGTTGTTTGAATCTCCCCTATTTGTTTAAAAGTGGATTTCTGCATTCTAAGGGAATTCTAGGTCTTAATTTCATTGCTTTACTTGCTATTGCTTAAAGAACTTTTGTTTATCCCTACCTTTCCTTGTTAGCCAATTCCCCAAGCCCCGTTACAACCCGTGACTTCTATCTTGAGTGTTGTGCATTTCAATTGTGGAGTTTGAATTTGGTATGAGCATATGGTGTCACTGGTTCTCGCATCTAAGTAGTAACATTCCATTCATGAGATCATATCCAAACACGTTTAATTACTCTAGAAATTGCTTTCTTTGTTATAACATATGTGAGTACTAGTCTTTCATGTTTACATCAATTTGCTCACATATAACCAGTGTAGGGTGTGTAGTCAGAAAATCTGAGTGAAAATTGAGTGCATAACTAGTGAGGAATTGAGGGAATTCTCTAAGGCATGTTACTACATTCAAAATGTGTTTTAATTGATTAAATGCGAACTAGTGAATGGTGACTATGATTAAGGATGTGCTTAAGGGGAAGTAAGACTAAAAGCTATGTGAGTAATGATCTTTGACATGTCATGTTTCATTGGAAATCCTTGAGGCAAACGTTGGAAGGTTTAGGTTGTTTTCTTTGTTTTGTTTCGTTTTGTTTACTTCAGTTGTTTTGTTTTGCTAGAGGACTAGCAAAAGTTAAGTGTGGGGGAATTTGATAGGTGCACATTCTTGCGACTTAATTAGCTTGTTCTCGTGCATTTATGTTGTGTTTATTTAGCTATTTTAGTGTTTAAGGCCACTTTTGTGTATTTTCAGATTATAAGGCCAAAGTGTGCAAGAAGATGCAAATTGGAGTCTTTTGGAGCGATAGAGGAATGAATGAGTTGAAGACTTGAAGAAACGACGAATTCCTACGCCAACGATGAATTCTTACCAAAACGAGGAATCCTACTCAAACAAGGTTTCCTATTTTAGGAAAGTTGACCCTAAGCTTCCCGTTTTGGTAACCTTTCCTAATCTTAAACGTCCACATTTTCTAGCCACTTTGAAGTCCTTGTAGGCGCTTTAGGACACGAAACGAATGCCCTAGGGCCCTTAAAACCCTTTGTCGTGGGCTTTAGCCCAACTCTCTTCCCTTGCCGTGCAAGGGGGGGCATTTTAGGCCCAAATCCATGCTTCTAAACCCTAGCCCTTTAACCTTGCAGCCGCACCTATTCTATGTTCACCCTAGATTCTATCATTCAGATTTTAACCCTTTTTATTTTACCCTAGCTGACCTAATTCACCATAAACCATCTCAGCCATTCATTCATAAACCCTAAACTAAACCCTAAGCCGTGCATACTATTCACCCTAATTGATTCAGCCATTTTTCACACCCTAATCCTTCAAACCCGTGCATCACACATATCCCATACATTCAATCCGCAGCCACCAACTCATTCTCACTCCTTCAATCCATGCAACCTCTACCATTCCCTCCATTCTCTCCCATTCTCTTCAACTAACCGTAGCATCATAACCCTAAATTCATTCACAAATCGTAGCCACCATCATTCATTCTCTCCATTGCCGTGCCATCCCCCTGCCATTCCAACCATCTTCCACATACTTCCCAACCTGTCCGCAACCATCCCCACCATACCAGCCACCCTACAAACCTTCCTCCATCACTCCACCACCTTGCCGCACCATTAAACCACCATTAAACCATCCCTAAACCAGAAAACCATCCAAAAACACAAGAAAACCTCTCTGCCGCAGCAAGGAGAAGAGGAAAGAGGAGCTTCGGCGCGTGGAAATTCAAGTGGATTCATCGTGCGTTCTAGGTGTAATCAATCCTTTGTGCTTTATGTTTAAATTCAATTGTATTTCTCTTTTTGTGACTATGAGAGGCTAAATCCCCCTAGTTAGCTAGGGGGTGATTCGAAACGATGTTTATGCTTGCAATATGAATTGATTACTTTTGGTTGGAATTTCATGAATGGTGAATTCAATTTGTTTAACTGCTTGTTCGATAACTTATTTATGTATGTTGATTGAGAGTGCATGCTTAATTTTCATGCATGAATATGACGCTAGAATATAAGTGAGTTTCACCTAATAGTTATGAACTTATTTTCACAAGTAGTGGAGGTTGCTGATAAACAATCGCGTTAAATGAATTCTTGGCACTAGTTTCATGCTCATCATAGTAACGAATGCATCGTCAACACTTATAGTTTTCATGATGCTTAATGATCTGTGATTGTATCTTTATTGTGCTTTTCACGTAAAGGACTTTTGGAGAATGTTTTGAATTGCATTGCGCTAACCCATCCAATTCATTAACTTAAGGAAAACTTGACGGTTAATTTAAGCGGACCTAATTAACCCGGAGTGTTGAGTTTCATAATTCATCGAAAGACCAACAGAAAATCAAAGTGTATGCAAGTGTGACATGTGTGGAGAAAAACCCCTTATCTATTCCATCATCCATATTTTCATTACATTCATATTTAGAATCTGCCCTAATTTACAATCTGTGCATTTTAATTAATTTCGTCAAAAACTCAATCCCCCCTTACTTTTGTGTCCAATTTAGTTAGAAAGTGTCTTAGTTTGTGTTTATAAGTGTTTTGATTCATTTTATTACCCAAATTCGTCCAAAGTTGTCAAAGTGCTCAAAACTGCCCAGAAAGTGTTTTTAAGGCAGTTTTGAGTGTTTTGGGGCTGTTTTGAGTCTTTTGATTCGTTTTAGTGTTTTATTGTTTAGTTTTCCATTCTTTGAGTCTAGTTTAGTGTTTTAAACTTTATTTTACATTTTTGATTTAGTTTCCAAGTGATTTTGCAATCCCTCCTAATCCCCGGTTAAGAACGATCCCTACTTATTCATATACTACAATTGTCCCAAGAGGGTTTGAATTTGTGTGCTTAATTCGTTCGCATCAGGAGTACACGACAACATGGAAATGGTTGATGTTTGTGGATGATTTTCTGAAAATGGAAGAGTCTATGAATTGTGCCTGCAATGGATGCTTATTTATAGGTGAAAAAGAGGGAATATGACAGCTAGGAACTTGGTGGAAAGCTGGAAAATCAAAGGGGAATGCATGTGACTTGGCTGAAATGAAAGGGAATGCACGGCATGGGATGTTTGGTGCTGGAAATGAATGTGAAAGCATGTGCAATGACAGCTAGATATGTTGTGGAAAGCTGGAATTGCACAAGGGAAATGTGTGTGCACGGTTTTGGTGTGGAGAAAGGGGTGAATGTGCATGTGGAATGAATATGTGGCTGCATGTGGGTTAAAGGGGTGTGAATGATTATGGGATGCTGGAAATCTGGAAAGGCACGGCAATGGGATGTGTTTGTGTGAATGATGATGGGATGGGTGGATTTCTGGGATGGTGGATGCACGGCACAAGGGGAATATGAATGCATGTGGCTAATTTAATTGAAGATGCATGTGGAATGGCTGCAAGGATGAAGTGGACAACCTGGAATTGGTTGTAACAAGCTAGAAAAGGGTATGAAAGTGCACGGCATGGGCTTGTTGTTGGTGTAAATGTGGCTGAATGGTTTAATTAATGGGAGTGCATGTTTGAATGATTAAAGGGACATGTGGGGTGGCTGGAACAAAGGGGGAAGCACGGCATGGGTTGTTGTTGAATGATTATGGGTGCATGTTTGAATTAAAGCTAGAGTGATGATGATGAATGCATGTGCAATGACTGGAAATGAAGGAGTAATGCACGGCTTTGATGGTGTTTTTCTGCAATGGTTGCAATGATGAAATGGATGGGAGTGCATGTGGATTAAAGGGGGAAGGTATGGTTATGGTTATGATAAGTGATAAGTGAATGGTTATAATAAGTGATAAGTGAATGGTTTGATAAGTGATAAGTGAATGGTTTGGTCTTCAATTTCGTCCATCTACTTGGCTTTAAGCATATGCAATCCATTCCAATCTCTAATTTGCTCCAAAAGGCTCCAAAAGGCATCCTTTTGCATACTAAACAATAAAAACACTAAAACAAATCAAAAGACTCAAAACAGCCCCAAAACACTCAAAACTGCCTTAAAATCACTTTCTGGGCAGTTTTGAGCACTTTGGTAACTTTGGACGAAATTGGGTAATAGAATGAATCAAAATGCTTAAAAACACAAACTAAGATACTTTCTAACTAAATTGGACACTAAAGTAAAGGGGGATTGAGTTTTTGACGAAAATAAATTAAATGCACAGATTGTAAATTAAGGCAGATTCTAAAGATGAATTGAATGAAATTATGGATGAATGCTAGCTAGAAGGTTCTTCTCCACACATGTCACACTTGCATACACTTTGATTTTCAGTTGGTCTTTCGATGAATTATGAAACTCAACACCCCGGGTTAATTAGGTCCGCTTAAATTAACCGTCAAGTTCTCCTTAAGTTAATGAATTGGATGGGTTAGCGCAACGCAATTCAAAACATTCTCCAAAAGTCCTTTACGTGAAAAGCACAATAAAGATACAATCAAAGATCATTAAGCATCATGAAAACTATAAGTGTTGACGAGGCATTCGTTACTATGATGAGCATGAAACTAGTGCCAAGAATTCATTTAACGCGATTGTTTATAAGCAACCTCCACTACTTGTGAATATAAATTCATAACTATTGGGTGAAACTCACTTATATTCTAGCGTCATATTCATGCATGAAAATTAAGCGTGCACTCTCAATAAACATACACAAACAAGTTATCAATCAAACAGTTAAACGAATTGAAACCAACATTCATGAAATTCCAACCAAAAGTAATCAATTCATATTGCAAGCATAAACATGGTTTCGAATCACCCCCTAGCTAACTAGGGGGATTTAGCCTCTCATATTCACAAAAAGAGAAATACAATTGAATTTAAACATAAAGCACAAGGGTTGATTACACCTAGAACGCCCAATGAATCCACTTGAATTTCTATGCGTTTCAAGCCCTCTTTCCTCTTCTCCTTGCTGCGGCAGATTGGTTGTGGGTGGATTTTGGGATGAGTTTCTGGGTTAGGGATGGTTTTATGGTGGTTTAATGGTGCGGCAAGGTTATGGGGTGGTGTAGGGAGGTGTGTAAGGTGGTGGAGAGTGGTGGAGAGGCTGCGGTAAAGCTTGGAAGTGGCTGGAATGGGAGAGAATTGGTAGTGTTTTCTGCGGCAAAGGTAGAATAGGTGATGGTGGCTGAATGGATGCACGGCTTATAATGAATATGTGTGGCTGAATAGCTTAGGGTTGAATAATGGGAGAGAATGGCTGAATGAATTAGAATCAATGGGAAGTGACGGCTAGGGGTTTTTGTGTGTGAAGGTGGCTACGGCAATAGGAGAAATTAGGGTGTATGGATGCTACGGCCTATCTGAAGGAATGGGGTTTATGATGCACGGATTGGGGAGTGAATATGTGAATGATAGTGGCTGATTAATGTATGAATGAATTAGGGTGAGAGGTGCGGCTGCAAGGTTGTTGAACTAGGGTTATTAGGGTGAATGGCTGAGATGGTTTGATGAATAAATGGATGATGGATGGGAGATGCGGCTGCAAGGTTAAAGAATGAATAATAGAGCATAAAGTGTTGCTATTCAATTCCCGTCTTCGATTATTCCCCGGTAAGTTACGTTCTAAGTGGGTTGGTCCATTTGTTATCACTAATGTTTTTGTGCATGGTGCAGTCCAAATACAAAGTTTGAAAACTGGACAAGAATTCAAGGTGAATGGCCATAGGTTGAAACCCTACTACGAGAACTTTGTCGAGCATGTTGTGGAGGAGATCCCATTGCATGCCGTGGGCTCCAATGGGGAATGAGCTGAACGCAAATCTGGTTATGGAGTGTAAATTCCATCTTCTCCTTGTTGAATGCATGGGTTGCCTCCCAAGAAGCGCTTGCTTTAACGTCTTCCAGCCGGACGAGACCTTCTTTTACTCTTCACTTTGGCTCACGGAATGGAGGGTTATGTCCTCCATGGTATACTCCTTGAAATTTCTCGTAGTATGGCTCAATGAATGGGAGGGGATAGTGATCCTCCCTAATGGTGATGTTTCGGTTCCGACACTCCATGTACATGCTCCCACCACCTTTAAATTGGTTGTTCACCTGCACCACAGAAGGTAACAACCTATTAGTTGAAATGGGAATCGGAATTGGGCTTGAAGACTTACTAGAATGTTGTGGCAATGCCCCTAGGGCAGCCACCATCTCGCCAATTTTAGCACAAGGCACGGCCATATTGGATGTTTTTAGGGTAGTGGCGTGCTCGTTGTGCTCCAATCCAATTCCTTCCTCGATGGTGATTCTAGATGCATCCTTCTTGATTGGTGCGGATCCTTTCGGCTCTATGTCCTTATGCACATCTATAACACAACAAGAATGAACATCACTAGTATTCTTAATGGATTCAGAAACTTTAAAGTTAATTGTATCACCACCAAACTCCATAGTTAAGGCTCCCTTGGCCACATCAATCTTGGTGTGGGCTGTTTTCATGAAAGGTCGTCCAAGTAAGAGTGGCGATGGTGGAAAGTGGGTTGAATCCTCCATGTCAAGCACATAGAAATCTGCAGGAAAAATCAAGTGTTCTACCTGCACCAAAACATCTTCCAAGACTCCTCTTGGGTATGCATTAGATCGATCAGCTAATTGTATAATAACACCATCATTTTTAAGCTCTCCTAGATTCATAGATGCATAAACAGAGTATGGCATGACATTAATTGATGCACCTAAATCTAGCATAGCATGTTCGAACTTTGTATTTCCAATTACACAAGGGATAGTGAAACTACCTGGATCTTTGCATTTGGGTGGCAGCTTTCTTTGCAATATGGCAGAAACATTCTCACTTACATGAACCACCTCTTTTTCCCGAATCCGTTTCCTTGTTGTACAAATCTTCTTCAAAAACTTCGCATACTTCGGAATTTGCTTTATTGCATCAAGGAGCGGAATATTGACATGCACCTTCCTAAACGTCTCCAGAATGTCTTTTTCATCCTCCTCCTACTTTGTTTGCAAAAATCTGCTAGGAAAAGGAACATTGGGTGGAACAAAGTTAGAATTAATCAATTTTGAACCCAACTTACCTTTGGTGGCTGAATGAGATGAGTTGGGTGCATTAATGTCCCTTGGTAGTTGCGGCAAGGGTGTTTGTACCCTTGCCGTGGGTTGGGCTCCATGTTCTTCTTCTTGCAGCAGCTTTTCATCCTCTTCTTCGCTTGATTTTGGTGGTTGTGGGGTGGTTCCAACTTCCTTGCCACTTCTTAAGGTGATTGCATTGGCGGTTTCAAAGCCTCCCTTCGGATTTGGAATGGTTGAGCTAGGGAGCTTGCCTTGGTCTCTGAATTGTCCTACCAACTCCGCAATCTGCCCAATTTGTTTTTCCAATTGATCCACCCTCTTTTCTTGATTCTGCATCGCTTTGGCTTGATTTTCTTGCCCCTGAGACAAATTCGTTAGTAACTTAAGAAGTGTATCATTATCTAAAGTGTTACCTGAATTTGTTTGGGCAGATTGTGGAGGTGCTTGCGTGGGTGCGAATGGCTTGGTGTAGAAGCCCGGTGGTTGTTGCCTAAAGCCTCCTTGTTGTGGTGGTTGTTGGGGCTCCCTCCATTTGAAGTTCGGGTGGTCTCTCCAACCTGGATTATAAGTGTTTGAGTACGGATCGTTCCTTGGTTGGTTCTGGCCCTGAAATCCAATGGCGTTGGCGCTTTCCCATCCACCATTTTCTATGAGCTGTGGGCACTTCTCAGAAGCATGTCGTTGGATCGAACACACCCCGCATACAATCGGTCCTTGCATCCTTATGCCTTCGGCCATCTGAGACACAATGGAGGTAAGATTAGCTAATTGGGAATGAATGTCAGGTGTGGAACTTACCTCATGCACTTGCTGCCGTGGGGGTCCTCTTTGTCCTACTCCCTCATATTGTTGAGCGTTCAACGCTCGGTTCGCGATCAAGACCTTGGCCGCCATGGGTGTCTTGTCCACCAATGCTCCACCCGCCGATGCGTCGAACATTTGTCGTTCGATTGGTAGGAGCCCCTCGTAGAAGTATTGCAGAAGCAACTCCTCCTTCATCTGATGCTGTGGACAAGAAGCAACAAGAGATTTAAAACGTTCATAGTACGTAGGAAAAGACTCACCTTCATCTTGCTGGATTCCACTTATCCTTTTTCGTAAAAGGATGATTCGAGAAGTTGGGAAGAACTTCTCCAGAAAAGCCCTCTTCATACTCTCCCATGATGTGACGGTTCCGGGAGCTAAGTCGTACAACCAATCCTTGGCTTTGTCCATTAAAGAGAATGGAAAAGCCTTCATCTTCAAAATGCTTCCGTCGACGTTGACGGGAGTCATACTTGAGCACACCACCTCAAATTCCTTTAGGTGCTTGTTCGGATCCTCCATGGACAACCCATGGTACTTCGGAATATGGTGGAGCAAGCTTGACTTCAACTCGAACTCCTCAGTCTTGCCTTCGGCCGGTGGGGGATATTAGATACACAAGGGTGCGGCATTATCCAACCCCGAAGCGGTGATGTGAAAATTATACGCACACAAATTAAACCCTCTTTTTATCAATTGTAGTGAAGAATGTAAGTAGGGATCGTTCTGGACCGGGGATTAGGAGGGATTGTTAATCACTTGGATTTGACTCAAAAACGTAGAAACACAATATAAAACACTATACTAGACTCAAAGAATGCAAAACTAAACTTTAAAACACAAAAACAAACCAAAAGACTCAAAACAGCACCAAAACACTCAAAACTGCCTTAAAAACACAATCTGGGCAGTTTTGAACACTAGACACAACTTTGGACGAAAATTGGTTTTAACTTGACCTAAGACACTTAAAAACACAAACTAAATTGATTTCTAACTAATTTGACACTCTAAGTAAAGGGGGATTGGTTTTGGACGATTTTGAAAACAAAACTTAAAACTTTGTAAAACGAACAGATTTTAAAACGAATTTGGATTTAATGAATGGATGGGAAGCTAGCTAAGGGGTTCATCTCCACACATGTTATACTTGCACACAAAACGATTTCTAATTGCTTTTCAATAAACCATGAATTCTCAACGCCCCAGATTAACCGTGAATTGCACTAATTAACCCTCAGATTTTCCTAACGTTATTGAATTGGATGATTGCATACGACAACCCAAAACATTCCCCACAAGTCCCCTACATGATTGCATAATAGAGATACAAGCAAGAATCATTAAGTTCTATGAAAACCATAAGCATTGACGAAGCACTTGTTACTATGATTGCATGAAACTTATGCCAAGAATTTACTTAACGCGATTGAGATCATCAACCTTTACTACTTGTGAATATAATTCCATAACGATTAGGTGAAATTTCCTTATATCCTAGCATCCAATTTATGCATGATAATTAAGCGTGCACTCTCAACCAACACACACAAATCAATGTAATTCACATAGATAAGTAAATTGAATTCACAACTTATGAAACGCAATTAGAAGTAATCAAATCATATTGCAAGCATAAACATGTGTTTCGAATCCCCCCCTAGCCAAGGGGGGGTTTAGTTCCTCATACGGACAAAACAAAGAGAATTGAAATTAAACATTGAATTCAAAGGAAAAGAAACACCTAGAAATTCCAGTGACGCGAACTTGAATTGCATGAACTTCCGAGCTTCCTTCTCCTCCTCCTTGGTGCGGCAAGGGTCTAGGGACAGGTTTTAGGGCCTTAGGTGTATGGATGTATGGTTATGGAGGGATGTAGTAGTGTTTAGGGGAAGGGGATGGTGCGGCCAAGGTCTAAAACTAAGGAAAGGGGTGTTTGGTGGCTGCGGCAAGTGTGTGGAGAAGTTTGGACGAATTTCTGGAGTGAATGAATGTATATGAGAGGTCGTCATCTGATCTAGGGGTTAATATGAGTATTTATAGGCACTTAAAACCCTAGGGTAATCAGATATGGACTTGAATAACCCAAATCCACTAGGAAATAGGCTTAGAAATCAGAAATAGAGAGGGATAATGCTTCCTAGGTGTGGCAGGTATGGGATAAGGTGATAAGGTTTCTAGAATGCCTTGCAAGGCAAGGGAAATCAGATTTCTAGAAGGGTTTGGGCGCCACCTTTGTAGGAGATAAGATAAGGTTCCTAAAATCATGCTTTAAGTGCCAAATTTGTAGGGAAAAAGGGATAAGGGTGCAACACCTTCTTAGGGATAATGTTTAGGGCTTCTAGAAAGCCTAAAACTAAGGGGAATTGGATAAAACCCACAGCAAGGATAGGATAGGGTGTCCTAAATGGATAAGGTGCCCTAAATGGATAAGGACTCCTCATTGTACTTGGAAACTTTGCCTATTAGGATTAGGAAACCTTGTCTTCATCATTCCTTCTTCATCTTGGACTCCTTTTCCTTCTTGGACTTGGAAAACTTCTTTGTTGATTCTCTTGAAACCATTTGGATTTTGACTTTCCTACTTCAAGTAGGAAACCTTGTTTGAGTAGGAATCTTCATTCTTCTAGGAATCCTAATTCAACTAGGAAACCTATTTCCATTAGGGGCTTTCCTACTTCAACTAGGAAACCTTGTTCAAGTAGGAAACATCATCTTCAAATCTTCAATTTCGTCCATCCTCTTGGCTCCAATCATATGATGTCCATTCCAAGCTCTAATTTGCTCCAAAAGGCTCCAAAATGCATCCTTTTGCATACTTTGCCCTTAAAACCTGAAAATACATAAAACTAGCTTAAAAGACTACTTTACTAAGGAAAAACACTTTAAATGCACAAGAACAAGCTAAACTAAGGTGCATAAATATGCTCCTATCAAGCGGAAAGCTCCTTAAGTGTCCGGGTGTCTACGGCCATGTCTTGTGGCTCTTCAAATGCCCTTGCCGTGGGTTCCTCAAAGATCCCCGCCGTGGCCTCTTCTTCCTCTTCTAGGCCTTGTTCTTCAAGCTCAGGTTCCGGGCTTGGTGGGTTTGACTCGTGGTGCTTCTTCCTTCGTCTCAAAGTCCTCTCAAAATCGCTGTCAAAGTCCAAAATATCCTCACGAATCGGTTGAGAGCTCCGAGTCATGCACTAGTACCTAAAACAAGGAAAACAAAACAAAATCAGAAACTTTAACAAAATAAATAAATAAACAGAAATTAAACAATCCAAGGGATTAGCAAAGTTGCTAATCCCCGGCAACGGCGCCAAAAATTTGATGCGAACTAAGTAAGCACACAAATTAAAACCCTCTTGTGACAATTGTAGTATATGAATAAGTAGGGATCGTTCTTAACCGGGGATTAGGAGGGATTGCAAAATCACTTGGAAACTGACTCAAAAACGTAAAATAAAGTTTAAAACACTAAACTAGACTCAAAGAATGCAAAACTAAACAATAAAACACTAAAACAAATTAAAAGACTCAAAACAGCCCCAAAACACTCAAAACTGCCTCAAAAACACTTTCTGGGCAGTTTTGAGCACTTTGACAACTTTGGACGAATTTGGGTAATAGAATGAATCAAAACACTTAGAAACACAAACTAAGACACTTTCTAACTAAATTGGACAATAAAGTAAAGGGGGATTGAGTTTTTGACGAAATTAATTAAAATGCACAGATTGTAAATTAGGGCAGATTGTAAAGATGAATTGGATGAAAATATGGATGAATGCTAGCTAGAAGGTTCTTCTCCACACATGTCACACTTGCATACACTTTGATTTTCAGTTGGTCTTTCGATAAATTATGAAACTCAACACTCCGGGTTAATTAGGTCCGCTTAAATTAACCGTCAAGTTCTCCTTAAGTTAATGAATTGGATGGGTTAGCGCAACGCAATTCAAAACATTCTCCAAAAGTCCTTTACGTGAAAAGCACAATAAAGATACAATCAAAGATCATTAAGCATCATGAAAACTATAAGTGTTGACGAGGCATTCGTTACTATGATGAGCATGAAACTCGTGCCAAGAATTCATTTAACGCGATTGTTTATAAGCAACCTCCACTACTTGTGAATATAAGTTCATAACGATTAGGTGAAACTCACTTATATTCTAGCGTCATATTCATGCATGAAAATTAAGCGTGCACTCTCAATAAACATACACAAATAAGTTATCAATCAAAGAGTTAAACAAATTGAATCCACAACTCATGAAATTCCAACCAAATGTAATCAATTCATATTGCAAGCATAAACATGGTTTCGAATCACCCCCTAGCTAATTAGAGGTTTAGCCTCTCATGTTCACAGAAAGAGAAATACAATTGAATTTAAACATAAAGCACAAAGGATTGATTACACCTAGAATGCCCAACGAATCCACGTGAATTGGTGCGCGTCGAAGCTCCTCTTTCCTCTTCTCCTTGCTGCGGCAGAGATGGTGTAGGGGTGATTTGGATGTTTTTATGGTTTGTGAATGGATTTAGGGAGGTTAGGTGGTGCGGCAAGGTGGTAGGAAGGTGTGGAATGGTGTAGGATGGTGGCTGCAATGGTGGGAAGGCTACGGACAGGTTGGAAAATGGGTGGAATGGGTGGTTTTTGGGTTATGGTGGCTGAATGTGTATGCACGGTTTTTGGGAGAATGGTTGAATTAGGTTGAATGGATACGGCTTATGGGAGGAAAATGGGAGAGAGTGGCTGAATGAATTGGGTGTGACGGCTAGTGAATGAATTAGGGTTCTTAGGTTTTTTTAGATGGAATTTGCGGCTGAAAATGTGTGATGGATGGCTACAGCTTAGAGGGGATTTTAGGGTTATGGATACGCGGATTGAAGGAGGGAGAATGGGTTGGTGGCTGCATGTTAGAGTTAGGGTGAATATTAGGTGCGGCTCTGAATTAGAATTAGAGGGATTAGGGTTTTATGGATGATGGATGGGAGAGTGATGGCTAGATAGGTTTTGTGGCTGAAAATCTGAAAAGAATGGATGAATAGGGTGCGGCTTGGTTGTAAAATGTGTGGGGTTTCAGAAAATAAACCCTAGCTTATTATAATTAACTAAAATTAAATTAAAGGCTGCTAGAATTAAGGATTTAAATCAGAAATTAAAGGGAATGTGGCTGCAAGGAAAAAGATTAGGGTTTAGAAACATGGAATGGGCCTAAAATGCCCCCCCTTGCACGGCAAGGGAAGGGAATTGGGCTAAAGCCCACGGCAAAGGGTATAAAATGGGCTAGGGCCTTCGTTTTGTGTCCTAAAGCGCCTACAAGGACTTCAAAGTGGCTAGAAAATACGGACGTTTAAGTTTAGGAAAGGTTACCAAAACGGGAAACTTAGGGTTAACTTTCCTACTTCAAGTAGGAATCCTTGTTTGAGTAGGATTCCTCGTTTTGGTAGGAATTCATCGTTGGAATAGGAATTCGTCGTTGGAGTAGGAATTCGTCGTTTCTTCAAGTCTTCAACTCATGCATTCCTCTTTCGCTCCAAAAGACTCCAATTTGCATCTTCTTGCACACTTTGGCCTTATAATCTGAAAATACACAAAAGTGGCCTTAAACACTAAAACAACTAAGTAAACACAACATAAATGCACGAGAACAAGCTAATTAAGTCGCATGAATATGCTCCTATCAAGGACTAAAATAACTAAAGAAACATAACGTAAATGCACGAGAACTAGCCATTTAAGTAGCATGAATATGCTCCTATCAAATTCCCCCACATTTAGCTTTTGCTAGTCCTCGAGCAAAACAGAAAAACAAAACAAAACCTAAACCTTCCAACAATGGTCTCAGGGATTTCCAATGCACATGACAAGTTAAAAATCATTATTCCCACAGAATTTAGCCATCTTTACACTTAAGTACATTCTTAATCATAGTCACCACATACTAGTTCACAATTAAGCATTTAAAACCATGTTTTGAATGTAGTAACATGCCTTAGAGAAATTCCTCAATTCCTCACTAGAATGCACTCTATTTTCACACAGATTTTCTAACTTCACACCCTACACTAGGTATATGTGAGAAGATTGATGTAAATATGAATTCTAACACTCACATATGTTATATCAAAGAAAGCATTTCTGGATTTACGACAATGACATGAATATGATCTCATGAATGGAATGCTACTACTTAGAACGAGAACCAGTGATTCCATAAGCTCATACCAAGTTCAAACTCCACAAATTGAAACACATAACACTCAAGATAGAAGTCACGGGTTGTAATGGGGCTTGGGATGTGTGGATAACAAAGAAGGGATATGGAAAACAAAGGTTCTTAAAGAAATAGTGAGCAAAGCACCTGAATCAACTTAGAATTCACTTTTGAATGAAAACTCAACTTTTGAACAAAAAGGGAGAACAAGCTCTTTTTTCTTTCTTTCTTTTCTTTTCTGTTTTTCTTTTTTCATATGTTTTTCACAATTTTTTTTTCTTTTCTTTTGACTCTCAAAACATACATAAACACTTAAGAACAAAACATTCTCTCCCCCACACTCATTTTCTTGCATAATGTAACTCAAAAGGAATTCATTTAAGTCATGCTCACTATCTTTTTAAGAACAAGGGTATGGAATGTCCTACACTAGGCTAGGTGAGGATAATGTGGGTAAACAAAGAATAAAGGCTAAACAAGGCTTAACGGGGTTAAAACTTACAACATATACGAAATATGGGAAGTAAGGCTATTTGGCTATGGTGGCAATTACACAACTTCATCTTGATATATGTTATGCAATTCAATGTCATGCTTTGAATGAAACGGATATAAGTTCTAGCATTTAGTTCTATCATGATACAATTGCATTCTAAATAGCAACCAAGCAAGGAATAATGAGATCATGCAACAACTTTAGAAAACAAAGAATCACAGATTATAACTCTCTAAAGAAGGTAATGGCTTGAGTCTCACAGGGTTGTAGCGTTTGTTTAAGTTCCTTCCTTCAAGCATGTTACAAAAACGAATTTTTCTTTTATGATTGCATGTGAAGTCATACATTATAACCATAACCAAGCATATACCAAGAGTAAATCAAACTTTTCTCTATGTTTATAACTCTTTTTAACAGTCATGCAATTACAAACCAAATCCTGATCATTGTGTTGGAAGGTACCCTAAGACACAAACACACAAAAACGACTCAAAACACTCTTTTTAGGCTTTTCAAAACATGTTTTTCAAATTTTTATGTGATTTTCAGAGTTATCAAAACAAAACATACTAAAACACTCTAAAACAACTTTAAAATACCTTAAAACAGCAAGGAACAACATTTGAAGTTATGGGTGATAAAATCCCACGAATTTGCATCAAATATACTTAGTTACCCCCCCACACTTAAATCAAACATTGTCCTCAATGTTTCAAGCATAGACTCACACAAATAACAAACAAACAAACAAAACAACATCTAACAACCTAACATGGCATAAACAAAATCAACAACAAAGAGAAGAGTTTAGGAACGCAAATCTGGAATTGGAGTGCTTTCTCGGCCTTCCTTTGTTGAATGCATGGGCATGATCTTGGTGATTCCACAGGCTTACTCTTGAACTGGGCTGGAGCATTCTTTTGGTTTCCTCCAATCGTTGATTTTCCTTTGTGCTACTCTTGAACTGGGCAGCTGATAGGACCATATTTATGCGCCTTAGTTAGCTAGTTCTTATGCATTTTTGTTATGTTTTCTTCGTTAAAGTAGTCTTTTAAGCTACTTTCATGTGTTTTCAGGTTTAAAGGACATATTACATGAAATGATGCAATTTGGAGCTTTTGGAGCAAAACTGAGCTGGAATGTGGTGTATGCAAATGGAGCACGAGGAATGGACGAGGTTGAAGGTCAAAGGAGCTTAAGAAATGAAGAAATGAAAGTGAAGAGCAAAGAAGTCGGAATTGGCAACCAAAGTTTCTAAAGTTGGAAGTTTCTATTCTTGGAGGTTTCCATTGTCGTGAGTTTCTATTCTTGGCTTTGGGCTTTTAGATGATCTAAACCCTAACTCCTTGTGGACCCTAAGCCTATGCCGCACCTAAACCCTAATCCTAGCCCAGTTAATCAGCCGCACCCTAGGGCCTAATCATTTAATTTCTGCCAAGTTAGACCCTAATCCATCTACCCTAAGCCCATGCCGCACCTAATGTTCTAGTTTTAATCTCAGCCATTCACCCTAATAACCCTAGATTTACAACCTAGCCGCACCCTATTCTACATATATTCAGAAATTCAGCCATTCAACCTAATTCACATTCAATCCGCAGCCTCCATTCCCTTCCCCTTTAATCCGTAGCCCTCCATTCATACTAATCAGCCACTTTCACACCAAAAACTACCCTAGCCGTCACACCCCATTCATTCTTCCAATCCGTGCATTTTCCATCCACCCTAATAACCCTAATCCCCTCTAATCCGTGCACGACCATAACCCTAAATTCATTCACACAATTCGCAGCCACCCTCTATCACAGATTCTCTCCCGTTTTCCTCCAAAAACCGTGCAGCCACCATCAACCAACACCTTTGCCGTGCATATCCCCTTCCATTCCAGCCATCTCCACCACTTTCCACCACCTTACACACCTCCCTACACCATCCCATAACCTTGCCGCAGCCTTTCTCCACCAATCTGCCATATTTTCACACTTTGCCGCAACCCCCATGTCCCCTAAACACTACCATATCATTCCTTACCTACTCATCCATCTAAATAACCCCTAGAACCTGTCCTAGTTCTTGTGCCGCAGACAACAGGAGGAGAAAAAGCTTGGGACGTTCATGCCATTCAATTGAGGATTGCTGGAACCTTTTAGGTGTTGTCTTTCCGTTGAATTCCATGTTTAATTTTGATATTCTTTGTGTTGTGAGTATGAGGAACTAAACCCCCTTGGTTAGGGGGGAATTTGAAACCATGTACATGCTTGCAATATGATTTGATTACATTCAGTTGTTATTTCATAAGTTGTGGATTCAATTCGTTCATCTATTTGATTGATACCTTATTTGTGTATGTTGATTGAGAGTGCACGCTTAGTTTTCATGCATGAATATGATGCTAGATTATGAGGGAGTTTCACCTAATAGTTACAATCTTATAATCACAAGTAGTGAAGGTCGCTTGAAAACGATCGCGTTGAATGAATTCTTAGCATAAGTTTCATGCAATTCATAGTAACGAATGCTTCGTCAATGCTTATGTTTTTCATAGAACTTAATGATTCTTGCTTGTATCTCTATTATGCAATTCATGTAGGGAACTTGTAGGGAATGTTTTGGGTTGTCGTATGCAATCATCCAACTTAATAACTTGTGGAAAAACTGAGGGTTAATTAGTGCAATTCACGGTTATTTTGGGGCGTTGAGTATTTATAATTTATTGGAAGAACAACTGAAAATCGTTTTGTTTGCAAGTGTGACATGTGTGGAGAAGAACCTCCTAACTAGCCTTTTATCCATCCTTTTTATCCAAAAACATTCTACAATCTGTTTAGTTTAAAGTTTCTGTTTTATGTTAAATTTTCGTCCAAAACAAATCCCCCTTTAATTTGAAGTCTTAGATTAGTTAGAAAGTGTTTTGATTTGTGTTTCTAAGTATTTTGATTCAAGTTTTCATCCAATTTCGTCCAAATTACTGTAGGTGCTCAAAACTGCCCAGAAAGTGGTTTTTAGGCAGTTTTGAGTCTTCTAGTTGCTGTTTTGGGTTTTAGGTTTGTTTAAGTGTTTTAACTTTTAGTTTTGCATTCTTTGAGTCGAGTTTAGTGTTTTAAACTTTGTTTTTGAGTTTTTAAGTCAGTTTCCAAGTGTTTAGCAATCCCTCCTAATCCCCGGTCTAGAACGATCCCTACTTACATATTTACTATAATTTGACAAAAAGAGGGTTTAATTTGCGTGCTTATCTATTTCGCATCAAATTTTTGGCGCCGTTGCCGGGGATTAGCAACTTTGCTAATCCCTTGGATTGTTTACTTTCTGTTTATTTAGTTATTTTGTTAAAGAATCTGACCTTGTTTTGTTTTTCTTGTTTTAGGTACTAGTGCATGACTCGGAGTTCTCAACCGATTCGGGAAGATATTTATGACTTTGACAGCGATTTTGAGAGAACTTTGAGACGAAGGAAGAAGCATCACGAATCAAATCCGCCAAGCCCGGATCCTGAGCTTGAAGAACAAGTTCTAGAAGAGGAAGAAGAGGCCACGGCAGGTATCTTTGAGGAACCCACGGCAAGAGTATTTGAAGAGCCACAAGGCATGGCGGTGGACAACCGTACACTCAAGGAGCTTTCCGCCTCAGGTTTGGATAATGCCGCACCCTTATGCATTCAATACCCCACGGCTGCCCAAGGTAAGACGGATAAGTTTGAATTAAAGTCAAGTTTGCTTCATCATATTCCTAAATACCATGGCTTGTCCATGGAAGATCCTAACAAACATTTGAAAGAATTTGAAGTAGTTTGCTCTAGTATGACTCCCGTCACGGTTGACGGAAATATCTTGAAGATGAAGGCTTTTCCATTCTCTTTGATGTATAAAGCCAAAGATTGGTTATATGAGTTAGCTCCCGGCACTGTCACTTCTTGGGAGAGTATGAAGAGAGCGTACTTGGAGAAGTTCTTTCCAACTTCTCGCATCATCCTCCTACGCAAAAAGATAAGCGGAATCCAGCAAGAAGAAGGTGAGTCTTTTCCTACGTATTATGAACGATTTAAATCACTTGTTGCTTCTTGTCCACAACATCAGATGAAGGAGGAGTTGTTCTTGCAATATTTCTTTTGGTTTCCTCCAATCGTTGATTTTCCTTTGTGCTACTCTTGAACTGGGCAGCAGGATTCTTTTGGTCTCCCTCGAAGGTCTGAGCTTACTCCTTTTATCTGTTTCTTTGTTCAATCTCTCCAATTCGTATTGAAGAGGGTTAGAGGATAGCTCAGCATATGCAGTTGTTGCTTGTCTCCACATGCTTCAATGTATCATTTTTACTTGCCTTACTTGCTCCCCTTTGCAGAAGTGGTCCCTTCTCTGGAAGTGTATCAACCGTTGAAGATGACTACTCGAGAGCAACGCTAGGTAAGCAACCAGGGAATAGATTCCAGGTAGTTGGTTCCAGATCAGAAGACTGACTCCAAGTGCCGGCTGATTGCTCACTTTACTTTGCCATGCGAGTAATAACAAGGACAAAGGAAAGGACAGGGAAAGAACATGATATGAGATACCTTTGCTTTCGCCCTTGATGATATGAGATACTTTTGCTTTTGCAGAAGCAGCGAATGTCTCCACATGCTTCGATCCACCGTTTCCTCTTACCTCATTTGTACTCCAGGCATTTGGTATCTTCTTTGGGGGATACATCCATGGTTGAAAATGTGTTCTCAAGAGAAGAAGAAAACTGAGAATGTTTGAGAGGGTTGGTTGCAGCTACATTCTCGGCCGAGAAGGGAAGTCATGCGTTTTTGGGTGTATGCCTTGCCATGAATGTTGATGTATATAGGAATTGTATTGGCAAGTGGCAGTGCGGATGCGGCAATGTCCTCCACGCGTCTTCAGCTTTGTCAGAGAGCTTTTGACAAAATGGCACGCGTTTTCTGAAAAGCCGGGAGCTTTTGACAAAGTTGCACACGTTTTCTGAAAAGCCAGGAGCTTTCGGCTTTGTCACCCACGCTTGTCGGCAAAAGTGTGTAGTTGCTTTCTCGGCCTCCACGCGTCTTCTGAAAAGCCAGGAGCTTTTGACAAAGTTACACGCTTTATCTGAAAAGCCGGGATTGCGTCTGAAGAGCTGGCGATCTTTACGCCGGAAAATCCGGCTTTGAAGAGTGGTGTCTCTTCAATTCTGAATTGGTGATTGTGTCGCCTCTCCTTTAATAGAGGTGATCGATCACCTCTATCATGCACACTTTGAAGATTGCCCAAAAATCGTCTCCGGCCCGTCGAGATTTTACTCCATCCAACCCTTCTCTTTTAACTTCTTGAAAAATGGCTAGCTCATCTAACCCATCGAACATTTGCTTAGATTTGAGTCTAAGTAGTGATCCGGTCGCGCCTCGTCAGGGTAAGGTATGGTGCCCGTCTTTCTTATCTTCTCATGGCCCTCTTACAGGTGAAGACTCTGTGATGACGGATGCAACAACAGCTACGATAGTAGCTCGGAACCTCCTCACTCCCAAAGATAGTCAGCTGCTTTCAGGACGGTCCGATGAGTTGGCCGTTCAAGAGTCCCTGGCTCTCATTGTTCAGTGTGCGGGCTCTGTGTCCAACATGGGCCAACGCCTACTTGCTCGCTCCCGTCAGGTTGAATCATTGATGGGAGAGGTGGAAAATCTCAAGCAAGAGATCAAACAGCTTAAGTACGAGAATAGGAGTTTGCACGTGCTTGCCAATAATTATTCGACAGGCATGAAGAGGAAGCTTGATGAGATGCAAGAATCTCAAGGTCGGATTCAAAATGACCGTCAAAGGCTTGCGGCTTTCTTCCAGAGGCACCTCTTTCCCGCATCATCTAGCGTTCCACCAAGGATTGGGGCCTTGAATGATCTATCTTCGGTGCCTCCCGCTCCTATGCCTCTCGCTCCGATGCCTTCCGCTCCGATGTCTCTTGCTCCGATGCCTTCTGCTCCCAGAGTTTTGCCACGTAGTGGGGCTTCACGTAAACAAAAACAACCTTTGTGAAGGCTCATCTTTCTCTTTCTTTGTTAGATACATTTTTTTTTTTTTTTTTTTCACTTGTAATTCTCGAAAATCAATGAACATGCTTTGTTTTATTCAGTGCATTGGGTTGCCTCCCAAGTAGCGCTTTCTTTTACGTCTTGCAGCCGGACGAAGAACTTCTTTTCTCACTTAGGACCCACGACATGGAATTGATATTTGAATAGGGGGTGATACTTGAGATGATCCGGTAATGGTTTAAATTCTAGAGTGGGTGCCTGGATCATTAACAACATATTAGTATAAAAGAAAATTGAAATTCGGGGAGGCGGCTTACCTGTGTGCTCCGACAAGAACTCAATGACAAACACCACTCCCTTGAAAGTTTCAGGGATATTGGACTTGGCCAGATTGCATGTGATGGTTATGACTTGTCCAATGTCATCAAATTCAACTTCTTTGGGTTTTGTGGTTTCAAATATGTCCTCTTTGATGCCTTCTACATCTTCTCCAGCCATTACCTTCTCTTGAATCATTCTTCTTGGTGTACAAAGTCCTTTGAAGAATTCAACACCATCTAAAACTTGCTGTGTGATGCGAGAATTATACGCACACAAATTAAACCCTCTTTTTGTCAAATTGTAGTATAGAATGTAAGTAGGGATCGTTCTAGACCGGGGATTAGGAGGGCTTGCTAAAACCTCTAAATTGACTCAAAAACATAAAAACAAAGTTAAAAACGTTCACAAAGACTCAAAGGACTCAAAACAGGTTCAAAAGACTCAAAACTGCCTAAAAACACTAACTAGGCAGTTTCTGACCTTAAACACAAATTTGGACGAATTTAAGATTATAGGTTGATTCAAGACACTTTAAAACACAAATTAAGACACTTTAACACTAAACTAGACTCAAAGAATGCAAAACTAAACACTTAAAACACTAAAACAAACCAAAAGACTCAAACAGCACCAAAACACTCAAAACTGCCTTAAAAACACTTTCTGGGTAGTTTTGAGCACTTTGAGTACTTTGGACGAATTTGGGTAATAACTTGAATCAAAACACTTAGAAACACAAACTAAGACACTTTCTAACTATATTGGACACTAAAGTAAAGGGGGATTGAGTTTTTGACGAAATTAACTAAAATGCACAGATTGTAATTAAAAACAGATTGTAAAGATGAATGTGATGGAATTGAATGGATGGGATGGCTAGCTAAGGGGTTCATCTCCACACATGTTACACTTGCATAATAAAACGATTTCCAATTGCTTTTCAATAAACCATGATGCTCAACACCCCGGGTTAATTAGGTCCGCTTAAATTAACCTTCAAATCTTCCTAACGTTATTGAATTGGATGATTGCATACGACAACCCAAAACATTCCCCACAAGTCCCCTACATGATTGCATAATAGAGATACAAGCAAGAATCATTACGCTCTATGAAGATTATAAGTGTTGACGAGGCATTCGTTACTATGATTGCATGAAACTTATGCCAAGAATTCGTTTAACGCGATTGTTTATAAGCAACCTCCACTACTTGTGAATATAAGTTCGTAACTATTAGGTGAAACTCACTTATATTCTAGCATCATATTCATGCATGAAAATTAAGTGTGCACTCTCAATAAACATACATAAATAAGTTATCAATCAAATAGTTAAACAAATTGAATCCACAACTTATGAAACGCAATTAGAAGTAATCAAATCAAAATGCAAGCACAAACATATATTTCGAATCCCCCCCTAGCTAAGGGGGGGTTTAGTTCCTCATGCTACAAAACAAAGAGAATCAAAGAAACACCTAAACATTCCAACAACTCAAACTTGAATTGTATGAACGTTTAGGTCCTCTTCTCTTCCATTCCTCATTCGTACAAAACAAAGATTATTGAAATTAAACATTGAAATCAAAGAAACACCTAAACATTCCAACAACTCAAACTTGAATTGTATGAACGTTTAGGTCCTCTTATCTTCCTCTTCGTTGTAGCACAAGGTCTAAGGATAGGTTTGGAGGGATGGGGAGTTATGGATGGTGTAGAATGATGTGTTTAGGATAGGGATGGATGTAGGGGACCTCAAGGCTTCTTTTTGGGCAGAAAATATGAAGAATGGTGAAGTATGGATGTGTTATAGAGAGGGGATGAATTTCTGGCGTGAATGGTGGTGAATGAATTGTGTATGAATGGGAATGAATTGAATGAATGCAATGCATGGTTTTATAGGGAGAGAAGGGATGGGAGAACATGTGAATGGCAGCTAGGAATGATTAAAGAAGGGAATGCATGTGTAATGACAACTAGATTGGTTGGTGGAAATCTAAAATGGATGGGAGAGGGAACATGACAGCTAGGTAAAGTGAATGTGGCTGCATGTTTGAATGATTAAATGATGCATGTGCAATGATTCTTTGGTGCTGAAAATGCATGTGTAAGCATGTGTTGGCTGAATTAAAGAATGTGAGGGAATGATGAAAGGGGAAACATGACAGCTAGGTTGAATTATGAAAAGTGAATGCATGTGGCTGATTTATGTGAATGATTATGGGTGATTATGATAAGTGATAAGTGGTGATGATAAGTGTATGATATGTGATTATGATAAGTGATAAGTGGTGATGATAAGTAATGATTTATGATAAGTGATAAGTGGTGATGATAAGTAATGATATGTGATTATGATAAGTGATAAGTTGGTGAAGATAAGTAATGATATGTGGGAGTGTGGCTGAAATGAAGGAGTGGAATGTTGCAATGTTATGCACGGCTAAGGATATAGGAAAGGTTTAAATGTCCTAAAACTAAAGGGAACAAGGTTCCAACACTTTGGTCTTCAATTAGGTCTTCAATTTCGTCCAACACTTTGGCTCCAAGCATAGGCTATCCATCCTTAGCCCAAAAGTGCTCCAAAAGTCTCCAAAATGCATCTTTTTGCTCCTTTAGGCCTTTGGACCTACAAACACACGAAAATAGCTTAAAGTACTAAAATAACTAAAGAAACATAACGTAAATGCACGAGAACAAGCCATTTAAGTCGCATGAATATGCTCCTATCACTGTGTTGCACCAAGAATTGGAATAGCATTTTGCACCTTTGGGAAGGCTTCCACGATGTCCTTTTTACTCTCTTCTTGGTTGGGAATCAAAAACCTGCTAGGAAAAGGGACATTGGGTGGAATAACATCAGAATAACATGGAATTGGGACGTCCTTACTTGTGGTGGGTGGAATAACATCAGAATAACATGGAATTTAAGATTATGGCTTGATTCAAAACATTTTAAAACATAAACTAAACAGATTCTAAGCACTAAAGAACAAGAAAGTAAAGGGGGGGTTTTGATTTGACGAAAATTGAAATAACAAAACAAGTTAATAAACTAGGCAGAATTGTAAAACGAATTCCTTGAAAACAAGATAATGGATGGATTAATTAGAGGTCCATTCTCCACACAAGACACATTTGTATATGAATCGATTCTCCAATTGCTTTTCATTAACTATGATGCTCAACACCCCAAGTTAACCGTGATGCACTAATTAACTCTCAAATTTTCCTTATGTTATTGAATTGGATGATGCATGCGACAATTCAAATCATTCTCCAATGGTTCTCAACATGAATGCATAGAAGAGATACAATGAGAGATCATTATGCTCTATGAAAATTATAAGTGTTGACGAGGCAATTGTAACTATGAATGCATGATACTCTTGCCAAGAATTCAATTAACGCGGTTGTGACTAGCAACCTTCACTACTCATGTTTATAAACTTGTGACGATTAGGTGAAACTCGTTTATAAACTAGCATCGAGTTTATGCATGAAGACTAAGTATGCATCCCTAATCAACATACAAAAACAAGTTTTTAATAAACAGATAATTGAATTGCAATCACAACTTAACAAATCACAATTGGAAGAAATCAATTCATATTTCAAACATGTTCATGGCTTCAAACTTTCCCCTAACTAATTAGGGGTTTAGCCACTCATGATTACAACAAACTTAGAGAGTAATAACAAAGTAAACATTGAAAACAAGAATCGAAGTACACCTAAAAATTCCAACAACTCAATCTTGAATTGTATGAACGTTTAAGCCTCTTCTCTTCTAGTTGCTGCGGCACAAGGGGTTTTGGAGAGTTTTGGGGGTTATGGATGATGTAGAATGATGTGTTTAGGGTAGGGATGGATGTAGGGGAAGGCAAGGAGTGTTTTTGGGCAGAAAATATGAAGAATGGTGAAGTATGGATGTGTTATAGAGAGGGGATGAATTTCTGGCGTGAATGGTGAATGAATGGGAATGGTTTGTATGAATGCATTGCATGGTTTTATAGGGAGAGAAAGGGGTGAATGTGCATGTGGCTGCAAGGTGTGAATGATTATGGGTGCATGTGGTTGAAATAATTAAGGGAATGCATGTGCAAAACAGCTAGGAAAAGTTCTTTTGTTGATGATTGTGTTGGTGATGAATGTGGAGTGGTTGGAATGATGAAAGAATAAAGGGTGCATGTTTGAATGATTAAAGGGGCATGTGGGTTGGAAATGCATGTGGAGTGGCTGGAACAAAGGGGGAAGCATGGCACAAAGGTGGAATGACAGCTAGGTTATGATGATGAATGCATAAAGGTGGAATGACAGCTAGGTTATGATGATGAATGCATGTGGATTAGGTTGAAATTGCATGTGGCTCTAATGTAGCCTTCTAGAAATCAGGTTTTTAGGCCCCCTTGCAACTCCCTAACTGAATTCAAGCCTTTCAAATTCGTCCATCCTCATGCCTCCATGCTTGCACTATCCAATCTTGGCCCAAAAATGCTCTAGAATGCTCCAAATTGCTTCTTTTTGCATACTTTGACACTAAAACCTGAAATTGCACGAAAATAACTTTAAACACTATAATTAACATAGTTGAGCTAATTAAATGCAAGAAAACAAGCTAACTAAGTCGTATAAATATGCTCCTATCAACTACTTGTGAATATAAGTTCATAACTATTAGGTGAAACTCACTTATATTCTAGCGTCATATTCATGCATGAAGATTAAGCGTGCACTCTCAATAAACATACATAAATAGGTTATCAATCAAATAGTTAAACAAATTGAATCCACAACTTATGAAACGTAATTAGAAGTAATCAAATCATATTGCAAGCATAAACATATATTTCGAATCCCCCCTAGCCAAGGGGGGGTTTAGTTCCTCATACGTACAAAACAAAGAGAATTGAAATTAAACATTGAAATCAAAGGAAAAGAAACACCTAAACATTCCAACAACTCAAACTTGAATTGTATGAACGTTTAGGCCCGCTTCTCTTCCTCTTTGTTGTAGCACAAGGTCTAAGGATAGTTTGATGGTGTGAATGGTTTGGGGAGTGGTGAAAATGGAAGGGGAAAGCCACGGCACAAGGAATGATTTCTGGTGGTGTTTGGATTAATAGGGAGTACACGGCAACAAGGAAATGGTTGATGTTTGTGGATGATTTTCTGAAAATGGAAGAGTCTATGAATTGTGGCTGCAATGGATGCTTATTTATAGGTGAAAAAGAGGGAATATGACAGCTAGGAACTTGGTGGAAAGCTGGAAAATCAAAGGGGAATGCATGTGGCTGATTTATGCAGGGAATGCATGTGACTTGGCTGAAATGAAAGGGAATGCACGGCATGGGATGTTTGGTGCTGGAAATGAATGTGAAAGCATGTGCAATGACAGCTAGATATGTTGTGGAAAGCTGGAATTGCACAAGGGAAATGTATGTGCACGGTTTTGGTGTGGAGAAAGGGGTGAATGTGCATGTGGAATGAATATGTGGCTGCATGTGGGTTAAAGGGGTGTGAATGATTATGGGATGCTGGAAATCTGGAAAGGCACGACAATGGGATGTGTTTGTGTGAATGATGATGGGATGGGTGGATTTCTAGGATGGTGGATGCACGGCACAAGGGGAATATGAATGCATGTGGCTAATTTAATTGAAGATGCATGTGGAATGGCTGCAAGGATGAAGTGGACAACCTGGAATTGGTTGTAAAAAGCTGGAAAAAGGTATGAAAGTGCATGGCATGGGCTTGTTGTTGGTGTAAATGTGGCTGAATGGTTTAATTAATGGGAGTGCATGTTTGAATGATTAAAGGGACATGTGGGGTGGCTGGAACAAAGGGGGAAGCACGGCATGGGTTGTTGTTGAATGATTATGGGTGCATGTTTGAATTAAAGCTAGAGTGATGATGATGAATGCATGTGCAATGACTGGAAATGAAGGAGTAATGCACGGCTTTGATGGTGTTTTTCTGCAATGGTTGCAATGATGAAATGGATGGGAGTGCATGTGGATTAAAGGGGGAAGGTATGGTTATGGTTATGATAAGTGATAAGTGAATGGTTTGATAAGTGATAAGTGAATGGTTTGGTCTTCAATTTCGTCCATCTACTTGGCTTTAAGCATATGCAATCCATTCCAATCTCTAATTTGCTCCAAAAGGCTCCAAAAGGCATCCTTTTGCATACTTTGCCCTTAGAACCTGAAAACACACAAAAGAAGCATAAAGGACTAAAATAACTAAAGAAACATAACGTAAATGCACGAGAACTAGCCATTTAAGTAGCATGAATATGCTCCTATCAAATTCCCCCACACTTAGCTTTTGCTAGTCCTCGAGCAAAACAGAAAAACAAAACAAAACCTAAACCTTCCAACAATGGTCTCAGGGATTTCCAATGCACATGACAAGTTAAAAATCATTATTCCCACAGAATTTAGCCATCTTTACACTTAAGTACATTCTTAATTGAGCCATCTTCACAATTAAGCATTTAAAACCATGTTTTGAATGTAGTAACATGCCTTAGAGAAATTCCTCAATTCCTCACTAGAATGCACTCTATTTTCACACAGATTTTCTAACTTCACACCCTACACTAGGTATATGTGAGAAGATTGATGTAAATATGAATTCTAACACTCACATATGTTATATCAAAGAAAGCATTTCTGGATTTACGACAATGACATGAATATGATCTCATGAATGGAATGCTACTACTTAGAACGAGAACCAGTGATTCCATAAGCTCATACCAAGTTCAAACTCCACAAATTGAAACACATAACACTCAAGATAGAAGTCACGGGTTGTAATGGGGCTTGGGATGTGTGGATAACAAAGAAGGGATATGGAAAACAAAGGTTCTTAAAGAAATAGTGAGCAAAGCACCTGAATCAACTTAGAATTCACTTTTGAATGAAAACTCAACTTTTGAACAAAAAGGGAGAACAAGCTCTTTTTTCTTTCTTTCTTTTCTTTTCTGTTTTTCTTTTTTCATATGTTTTTCACAATTTTTTTTTCTTTTCTTTTGACTCTCAAAACATACATAAACACTTAAGAACAAAACATTCTCTCCCCCACACTCATTTTCTTGCATAATGTAACTCAAAAGGAATTCATTTAAGTCATGCTCACTATCTTTTTAAGAACAAGGGTATGGAATGTCCTACACTAGGCTAGGTGAGGATAATGTGGGTAAACAAAGAATAAAGGCTAAACAAGGCTTAATGATAGGAGCATATTCATGCGACTTAATTAGCTTGTTCTCGTGCATTTATGTTGTGTTTACTTATCTATTTTAGTGTTTAAGGCCACTTTTGTGTATGTTCAGATTATAAGGTCAAAGTGTGCAAGAAGATGCAAATTGGAGTCTTTCGGAGCGAAAGAGGAATGAATGAGTTGAAGCTTGAAGAAACGACGAATTCCTACTCCAACGATGAATTCTTACCAAAACGAGGAATCCTACTCAAACAAGGTTTCCTATTTTAGGAAAGTTAACCCTAAGTTTCCCGTTTTGGTAACCTTTCCTAATCTTAAACGTCCGTATTTTCTAGCCACTTTGAAGTCCTTGTAGGCGCTTTAGGACACAAAACGAAGGCCCTAGCCCAAATTCTAGCCCTTGCCGTGGGCTTTAACCCTATTTCTGATAGGATACTGTTGATGATACTTGTACAAGGTTGTGATAGGTTGATATTGTTGGTGACAAGTGTCTGGGAATCATTGATTGAATGTGTGGTTGTTAATTGATGATTAGTTAGGAAAATATCTTGTAACTACCCTAGCTTGCAATCTAGTATAAATACTAGATAATTGTGCACATGCAGTATTATGAATTGTAACAGAAGTTTGTTAGTAATACAAGAGGAAATATCAGCATATGAGTAAAGGTTAGAACAGGGGTTCTATTATTGGTATCAGCCAGTTACAGATCTCCACGTTTCCCTTCTTGTATGACGCGCGCATCTACGCGTGCTAACACCATGGATGCACGGGTAACGATTCTTGAAGGCTCCGTCTCAGAAATTCAATCGTCGGTTGCGACGATCAGTTCGACGATGCAGAATCTGTCCAGCGTAATTGCTTCCATGGAGGCCCGATTCGCATCTTTGGAGACTCATTTCAATGGTGCTGATCGCACTCGGCGGGATCAATTTGACCATGGCGATTCTTCCAATCCAATTGGGGGATCCGAAGACACCTTGCCTGATCCGGCGATTCATATGGGTCAGCGCTTTCATCGCCAAGAATCATTTTTTCAGCCCCGACCGCCATTAGTGAAGCTTGAATTTCCACGATTTTCAGATGGTGATGATGCCTTAGCATGGGTCTATCGTGCTGAGCATTATTTTGACTATTTCACCATTGATGATCGGCAGAAGGTGAGAATGGCCTCGTTCCACATGGATAATGAAGCTTTGCAGTGGTTTCAATGGAGAAATTGTATCACGAATTACCCAAAATGGGAGGAGTTTGTTCAGATTTTCTGCAAAGAATTTGGTCCATCAGAGTTTGAGGATTTCACCGAAGCCTTAGTTCAATTGAAGCAGTTGGGTTCTCTCAAAGATTATGTGGTGGAGTTCCGCCGTTTGGCGAATCGCACTAAGGAGATCAGTCCGGTGATGCTGAGAAGCTGTTTCATTGGTGGGTTGAAGTCCGAAGTGCGTCACGACGTCAAATTACTCCGTCCATCTGATGTTCATGAAGCAATTGCCTTGGCTTTTCAAGTGGATGCCAAATTGGCAGACATCAAGGTTCGGAATTTTTCTAAGAACCCAAATTCTTTTTCCAGCAATTTCACAAATCAGAAATCTTCACCTCTGTTAATTAGTCATAGCTCTTCTTCTAGCACAAATTCTAAACCTAGTAATGTGAGAAAAATGTCTTTTGAAGAACTTCAAGATCGTCGTAAGAAGGGTCTATGCTATTCATGTCCGGAAAAATGGGTTAGGGGTCATGTTTGTGCGAGTCAGCAATTGCTGTTATTAGATGTATTGGCTGAACGATCCGTTGATATGGGAGTCACTGATTGTGAGGATCAAGAAGATCAACATGTGGAAATCACAGCTTGTGCAGTCTATGGTATTTCGGCCCCTCAACATATCCAAACCATGAAAGTTACTGGTTTAATAAAAAATTGTCCTGTGATTGTCTTGCTTGATTCTGGAAGTTCCCACAATTTTATTAGCCTATCTGTTGCCAAGAAATTAGGCTGGAGTGTTGATGCCAATAAATCTTTTGAGGTCATGATAGCAAATGGGGGTACTATTTCGAGTAAGGGTTGTTGTTCACAGGTCAAATTACAGATTCAACAGTATGAGTATACTTCTGATTTTTATGTGTTACAACTGGGTGGATGCGATGTTGTTCTTGGAGCACAATGGCTTAGAACTTTAGGTCCTATTCTTTGGGATTTTGACAAATTAAAAATGGAGTTCAGTTTGGGGCAGAAACATTATTGTATTTCCAGTTATCCTCCCCCCTCACCAAGGACAGTTTCAGCATGTCAAGTGGAACGATTGCTTTCTCAGGGTCCTTTTGGTATGATTCTGTTTTTTGTGGAACCGGAGACACAAGTGGCTGTGGTTGGGACTCTTTCTGACCTTCAACAAACTGAATTAGATGCCTTACTCTCTCAATTCGCTGCTGTATTCCAGACCCCTACCACTCTGCCCCCTTCACGATCTCATGACCATCGCATTCCATTGTTGGAAGGCAGCAAGCCTACAAGTGCAAGGCCTTATAGATATGGTCCCTTTCAAAAATCGGAGATTGAAAAATGTGTACAAGACTTGCTCGATTCTGGTTTTATTAGAGCTAGCAACAGTCCCTTTTCTTCACCTGTTCTGCTAGTCAAAAAGAAGGACAATAGTTGGAGGATGTGCATGGATTACAGAGCCCTCAATTTGTTGACAATCAAAGATAAGTACCCCATTCCATTGATCGATGAGTTGATAGATGAATTGTTTGGTGCTCAATTTTTTTCCAAGTTGGATTTAAGAGCCGGGTATCATCAGATCAGGGTTCATCCGAGTGACATTGAAAAGACAGCTTTTCGTACTCATGATGGTCATTACGAATTCCTCGTCATGCCATTTGGACTTACAAATGCCCCGGCTACTTTCCAAAGTTTGATGAATGAGATTTTTCGGCCTTACTTGAGGAAGTTCGTCTTAGTTTTCTTCGACGATATTTTAGTCTATAGTCCTTCTTGGGCAGCTCATTTACACCATTTATCCTTGGTTTTAAGGATTCTTCAGACCCACCAACTCTTTGTGAAGAAGACAAAGTGTGATTTTGGTAAATCCCAAATTGAATATTTAGGTCATGTGGTGTCCAGGGAAGGTGTCGCTGCAGATCCCGCTAAACTTCAGTCCATCCAAGATTGGCCCGTCCCTAAGTCAGTAAAGGCTCTAAGAGGATTTCTTGGCCTTACCGGTTATTATCGGAAGTTTATTCCTAATTATGGGAAAATTTGTGGACCTCTCACTGTGCTTACAAAGAAGGATGCCTTCAAGTGGACTAATGAGGCAGATGTGGCTTTCCAAACTCTCAAGGCTGTTATGGTTTCGCCTCAAGTCCTTGCCTTGCCGGATTTTTCCAAGCCTTTTACCATTGAAACAGATGCTTCCAACACTGGGATTGGTGCTGTTTTACATCAAGATGGTAAGCCTATAGCCTTTACAAGCAAGGTTTTAGGTGCTCGAGCTCAGGCCATGTCTACCTACGAAAGGGAAATGCTAGCTATCGTCCATGCCATCAAGAAATGGCAGTCTTATATTCAGGGAACACACTTTATTATCAAAACTGATCATCACAGTTTGAAGTTCTTTTTACAGAATAGGGCACACACCCCGTTTCAGCAGAAATGGATCTCTAAACTCCTTGGTTTTGATTACGAAATCCAATATAAACAGGGTTGTGACAATGTGGCTGCTGATGCTCTGTCTCGCATGCATTCTGAGGTAGAATTACATGCCATTTCCTATCCTTATATGGGCTGGTTAGATGATATCCGAAGACATGGGGAACAAGATCCTTGGGTTGTCTCTAAGATTCAGGAATTGTTCTCTCCTGGTGCTACAACTTCCCATGATAAGTACCATTTTGACAATGGCTTCCTACGATACAAGGGACGAATTGTTTTGGGCCCATCGAGTTGCTGGAGGAATAAGGTTTTCTATGAACATCATTGCACTCCGGTGGCAGGACATTCTGGTTTTCTTAAGACCTACAAACGAATTTCCAGATCGTTTTATTGGCAAGGCATGAAATCCGACATTATGCAGTGGGTGGCAGCATGTCAAGTATGTCAACAAAATAAGAATGAGACCATTGCTTCTCCGGGGCTGCTCAATCCTCTCCCTATTCCTTCTACTGTTTGGACAGATATCGCCATGGATTTTATAGTGGGTCTTCCTCCTTGTAAGGGAAAAACTATTATCTTTGTGGTGGTCGATCGTCTTTCGAAGTATGCTCATTTTTTGCCAATGTCTCATCCCTACACTGCTCACTCAGTAGCTCAGTTATTTGTTGACCATATTTTCAAACTTCATGGAATGCCTTCAACAATTGTAAGTGATCGAGATCCTGTTTTTCTCAGCTCCTTTTGGAAGGAATTTTTTACACTACAAGGATCTCAGTTGTGTATGAGCTCCGGTTACCATCCTCAAACAGACGGTCAAACGGAGGTTACTAACAGAGGGTTGGAAACATATTTGAGATGTTTTTGTAGTCATCAACCAAAGAAATGGGTTCCATGGCTTCCTTGGGCGGAATGACACTACAATACTACTTTCCACACCTCTTCAAAGCTTACACCTTATGAGGTTGTTTATGGTCAGCCTCCACCTACTGTGCCTACTTATGAATCAGGAGCAACAAAAATTGATTTGGTTGATCGGAGTTTACAAGAACGAAACAGAATTTTATCCCAGCTTAAAACTAATCTTGTTGCTGCCCAAGTACGCATGAAGCAGCAAGCGGACAAGCATCGCAGTGACAGATCTTTTGAAGTGGGTGATATGGTATTTCTCAGATTAGTACCTTATCAACATCAATCTCTTGCTAAGCATCCTTTTCACAAACTACAACCGAGGTTTTATGGGCCATTCAAAGTATTACAAAAGGTGGGATCAGTTGCTTACAAGATAGATTTGCCTGCAAATTCCAAACTTCATCCAGTTTTCCATGTGTCTTGCTTAAAAAAACAGTTGGGCACTGGTCTTATCCCTGCAACTCCTTTACCGGTGGTAACCGAGGACGGCATAGTGGAGGACTATCCCATGGCCATCTTACAACAACGGGTGGTCCGCACTGGTACTTCATCTCAAACTCAGGTCTTGGTGCAGTGGAAGCATCATTCCAAGGAAGATGCCACTTGGGAAGACTTTGCGGCATTCAAACAGAGATTTCCTACATTCCAACCTTGAGGACAAGGTTCGTTTTTAAGGGTGGGGTAATGATAGGATACTGTTGATGATACTTGTACAAGGTTGTGATAGGTTGATATTGTTGGTGACAAGTGTCTGGGAATCATTGATTGAATGTGTGGTTGTTAATTGATGATTAGTTAGGAAAATATCTTGTAACTACCCTAGCTTGCAATCTAGTATAAATACTAGATAATTGTGCACATGCAGTATTATGAATTGTAACAGAAGTTTGTTAGTAATACAAGAGGAAATATCAGCATATGAGTAAAGGTTAGAACAGGGGTTCTATTAATTTCCCTCTCCTAACCTAACCCTAGCCGCACCTTGCAGCCATCCTTTTAATTTCTGATTTAAATCCCTTATTCTAGCAGCCTTTAATTTAATTTTAGTTAATAAAAATAATCTAGGGTTTGAATTTCTTAAACCCTACACATTTTTACAATTTAGCCGCACCCTAGGGGGGGGTTTTAGTGGATTCCTTTCAGCCACAAAAACAGGCAGCCACCATCCCATTTATTTTCTTCCTTGGGCGGTGCATTCCATGATTTTTTTCACCCTAATTGACTTTGCCGCAGCCATCATATCCCAATATATTATTCAGCCATTAACCCTTTTTTTTGAACCTAGCCGCAAATCCCATTCACCTTTTTCTCCATTCCATCCGCAAATCCCATTTCTTTCTCCTTTAGCCGCAACCACCCTTCCATATTTCTCCAATTCCCATTATTGCCGTGCCTTCTTCCACACCTTCCCCACCAGTGCCGCACCACTAAACCTCCATAAACCCAATCCCAAAACCAGAAAAACATCCAAAACTCACCTAGACTTTCACTGCCGCAGCAAGGAGAAGAAGAAGGAGGGCTTAGACGCGCAGAAATTCAAGTGGATTCGTTGGGCGTTCTAGGTGTAATCCATCCTTTGTGCTTTATGTTTAAATTCAATTGTATTTCTCTTTCTGTGAACATGAGAGGCTAAACCCCTAATTAGCTAGGGGATGATTCGAAACCATGTTTATGCTTGCAATATGAATTGATTACTTTTGGTTGGAATTTCATGAATGATTGATTCAATTCGTTTAACTGTGTGATTGATAACTTGTTTGTGTATGTTTATTGAGAGTGCACGCTTCATGTTCATGCATGAATTTGACGCTAGAATATAAGTGAGTTTCACCTAATAGTTATGAACTTATATTCACAAGTAGTGGAGGTTGCTTATAAACAATCGCGTTAAATGAATTCTTGGCACTAGTTTCATGCTCATCATAGTAACGAATGTCTCGTCAACACTTATAGTTTTCATGATGCTTAATGATCTTTGATTGTATCTTTATTGTGCTTTTCACGTAAAGGACTTTTGGAGAATGTTTTGAATTGCGTTGCGCTAACCCATCCAATTCATTAACTTAAGGAGAACTTGACGGTTAATTTAAGCGGACCTCATTAACCCGGAGTGTTGAGTTTCATAATTTATCGAAAGACCAACTGAAAATCAAAGTGTATGCAAGTGTAACATGTGTGGAGAAGAACCTTCTAGCTAGCATTCATCCATAGTTTCATCACATTCATTACAATCTGCCTTTAAACTACAATCTGTGCATTTAATTTATTTTCGTCAAAACCTCAATCCCCCTTTACTTTAGTGTCCAATTTAGTTAGAAAGTGTCTTAGTTTGTGTTTTTAAGTGTTTTGATTCATTTGATTACACAAATTCGTCCAATTTCACCAAAGTGCTCAAAACTGCCCAGAAAGTGTTTTTAAGGCAGTTTTGAGTGTTTTGGGGCTGTTTTGAGTCTTTTGTTTTGTTTTAGTGTTTTTATTGTTTAGTTTTGCATTCTTTGAGTCTAGTTTAGTGTTTCAACTTTATTTTACGTTTTTGAGTCAGTCTCCAAGTGATTTTGCAATCCCTCCTAATCCCCGGTTAAGAACGATCCCTACTTATTCATATACTACAATTGTCACAAGAGGGTTTTAATTTGTGTGCTTAATTAGTTAGCATCACTTAACGGGGTTAAAACTTACAACATATACGAAAAATGGGAAGTAAGGCTATTTGGCTATGGTGGCAATTACACAACTTCATCTTGATATATGTTATGCAATTCAATGTCATGCTTTGAATGAAACGGATATAAGTTCTAGCATTTAGTTCTATCATGATACAATTGCATTCTAAGTAGCAACCAAGCAAGGAATAATGAGATCATGCAACAACTTTAGAAAACAAAGAATCACAGATTATAACTCTCCAAAGAAGGTAATGGCTCGAGTCTCACAGGGTTGTAGCGTTTGTTTGAGTTCCTTCCTTCAAGCATGTTACAAAAACGAATTTTTCTTTTATGATTGCATGTGAAGTCATACATTATAACCATAACCAAGCATATACCAAGAGTAAACCAAACTTTTCTCTATGTTTATAACTCTTTTTAACAGTCATGCAATTACAAACCAAATCCTTATCATTGTGTTGGAAGGTACCCTAAGACACAAACACACAAAAACGACTCAAAACACTCTTTTTAGGCTTTTCAAAACATGTTTTTCAAATTTTTATGTGATTTTCAGAGTTATTAAAATAAAACATAATAAAACACTCTAAAACAACTTAAAAATACCTTAAAACAGCAAGGAACAACATTTGAAGTTATGGGTGATAAAATCCCACGAATTTGCATCAAATATACTTAGTTACCCCCCCACACTTAAATCAAACATTGTCCTCAATGTTTCAAGCATAGACTCACACAAATAACAAACAAACAAACAAAACAACATCTAACAACCTAACATGGCATAAACAAAATCAACAACAAAGAGAAGAGTTTAGGAACGCAAATCTGGAATTGGAGTGCTTTCTCGGCCTTCCTTTGTTGAATGCATGGGCATGATCTTGGTGATTCCACAGGCTTACTCTTGAACTGGGCTGGAGGATTCTTTTGGTTTCCTCCAATCGTTGATTTTCCTTTGTGCTACTCTTGAACTGGGCAGCAGGATTCTTTTGGTCTCCCCCGAAGGTCTGAGCTTACTCCTTTTTTCTGTTTCTTTGTTCAATCTCTCCAATTCGTATTGAAGAGGGTTAGAGGATAGCTCAGCATATGCAGTTGTTGCTTGTCTCCACATGCTTCAATGTATCATTTTTACTTGCCTTACTTGCTCCCCTTTGCAGAAGTGGTCCCTTCTCTGGAAGTGTATCAACCGTTGAAGATGACTACTCGAGAGCAACGCTAGGTAAGCAACCAGGGAATAGATTCCAGGTAGTTGGTTCCAGATCAGAAGACTGACTCCAAGTGCCGGCTGATTGCTCACTTTACTTTGCCATGCGAGTAATAACAAGGACAAAGGAAAGGACAGGGAAAGAACATGATATGAGATACCTTTGCTTTCGCCCTTGATGATATGAGATACTTTTGCTTTTGCAGAAGCAGCGAATGTCTCCACATGCTTCGATCCACCGTTTCCTCTTACCTCATTTGTACTCCAGGCATTTGGTATCTTCTTTGGGGGATACATCCATGGTTGAAAATGTGTTCTCAAGAGAAGAAGAAAACTGAGAATGTTTGAGAGGGTTGGTTGCAGCTACATTCTCGGCCGAGAAGGGAAGTCATGCGTTTTTGGGTGTATGCCTTGCCATGAATGTTGATGTATATAGGAATTGTAATGACAAGTGGCAGTGCGGATGCGGCAATGTCCTCCACGCGTCTTCAGCTTTGTCAGAGAGCTTTTGACAAAATGGCACGCGTTTTCTGAAAAGCCGGGAGCTTTTGACAAAGTTGCACAAGTTTTTTGAAAAGCCGGGAGCTTTCGGCTTTGTCACCCACGCTTGTCGGCAAAAGTGTGTAGCTGCTTTCTCGGCCTCCACGCGTCTTCTGAAAAGCCAGGAGCTTTTGACAAAGTTACATGCTTTATCTGAAAAGCCGGGATTGCGTCTGAAGAGCTGGCAATCTTTACGCCGGAAAATCCGGCTTTGAAGAGTGGTGTCTCTTCAATTCTGAATTGGTGATTGTGTCGCCTCTCCTTTAATAGAGGTGATCGATCACCTCTATCATGCACACTTTGAAGATTGCCCAAAAATCGTCTCCGGCCCGTCGAGATTTTACTCCAACCCTTCTCTTTTAACTTCTTGAAAAATGGCTAGCTCATCTAACCCATCGAACATTTGCTTAGATTTGAGTCTAAGCAGTGATCCGGTCGCGCCTCGTCAGGGTAAGGTATGGTGCCCGTCTTTCTTATCTTCTCATGGCCCTCTTACAGGTGAAGACTCTGTGATGACGGATGCAACAACAGCTACGATAGTAGCTCGAAACCTCCTCACTCCCAAAGATAGTCAGCTGCTTTCAGGACGGTCCGATGAGTTGGCCGTTCAAGAGTCCCTGGCTCTTAGTGTTCAGTGCACGGGCTCTGTGTCCAACATGGGCCAATGCCTACTTGCTCGCTCCCGTCAGGTTGAATCATTGATGGGAGAGGTGGAAAATCTCAAGCAAGAGATCAAACAGCTTAAGTACGAGAATAGGAGTTTGCACGTGCTTGCCAATAATTATTCGACAGGCATGAAGAGGAAGCTTGGTGAGATGCAAGAATCTCAAGGTCGGATTCAAAATGACCGTCAAAGGCTTGCGGCTTTCTTTCAGAGGCACCTCTTTCCCGCATCATCTAGCGTTCCACCAAGGATTGGGGCCTTGAATGATCTATCTTCGGTGCCTCCCGCTCCTATGCCTCTCGCTCCGATGCCTTCCGCTCCGATGTCTCTTGCTCCGATGCCTTCTGCTCCCAGAGTTTTGCCACGTAGTGGGGCTTCACGTAAACAAAAACAACCTTTGTGAAGGCTCATCTTTCTCTTTCTTTGTTAGATACATTTTTTTTTTTTTTTTTTTTCACTTGTAATTCTCGAAAATCAATGAACATGCTTTGTTTTATTCAGTGCATTAGGTTGCCTCCCAAGTAGCGCTTTCTTTTACGTCTTGCAGCCGGACGAAGAACTTCTTTTCTCACTTAGGACCCACGACATGGAATTGATCTTTGAATGGGGGGTGATACTTGAGATGATCCGGTAATGGTTTAAATTCTAGAGTGGGTGCCTGGATCATTAACAACATATTAGTATAAAAGAAAATTGAAATTAGGGGAGGCGGCTTACCTGTGTGCTCCGACAAGAACTCAATGACAAACACCACTCCCTTGAAAGTTTCAGGGATATTGGACTTGGCCAGATTGCATGTGATGGTTATGACTTGTCCAATGTCATCAAATTCAACTTCTTTGGGTTTTGTGGTTTCAAATATGTCCTCTTTGATGCCTTTTACATCTTCTCCAGCCACTACCTTCTCTTGAATCATTCTTCTTGGTGTACAGAGTCCTTTGAAGAATTCAACACCATCTAAAACTTGCTGTGTTGCACCAAGAATTGGAATAGCATTTTGCACCTTTGGGAAGGCTTCCACGATGTCCTTTTTACTCTCTTCTTGGTTGGGAATCAAAAACCTGCTAGGAAAAGGGACATTGGGTGGAATAACATCAGAATAACATGGAATTGGGACGTCCTTACTTGTGGTGGGTGGTTTAGAGGGCTTAGGGGGCTGCGGCAAGGGTTGTTCTACCCTTGCTGTGTGCATGTCTTCTTCCTCCTCCTCAATTAGCAGCTCCTCATCCACTTCTAGGCTATGTTTGGACATTTTTAGGTCAGCTCCAACCTCCATAGCACTTCCCAAAGTGATAGCGTTATGGATTTCAAAATCTTCCTTCGAGTTTTCAATAGTTGAGTTGGAGAGTTCACTTCGCTCTTGAATTTGTTTCATGAACTCCATAATCTGCTCAATTTGCTCCTCCAATTTACCCAACTTCTTGTCTTGATTTTGTTCGTCCTGCGTCAAAGAGGTTAGTTATTGAAAATTTTTATCATTATCCATGGACATACTTGAACTTGATTGGAATTGTTGTGGGGGAGGTTGTGGTGGCTGCATAGGTGTTGTATAGAACTCCTCATATGGTTGCCAATATGCTTCTTGTTGAGCCTCCTTGGCTTGATTTTGTGACCCCTGCACCAAAGAATTTAATTCATTAAGAATTTGATTATAATCTATTGACGAACTTGAATTTGGTTGGGCATATTGAATATGAGGTTGTGGTGGATGCATAGACGTTGAATAGAACTCCTCATAGGGCTGCCAATATCCTTCTTCTTGAACATGTTGAGGTTCCCACCATATAGAGTTTGAATGATCACTCCAATCTGAATTGTAAGTATTGGAAAACACGTTATTCCTTGATTGAAGATCAAATATATCAACGCTTTGCATTTGGGACCTTTCCATGAGCTGTGACAATAGATAAGCATTATCAAGTGCCATGTTGTGCTTCTCTAGTACTTGAATTCAACAAAACACAAATCAAAAACTAAAACTAAAATACATAACAGAAACGAACAATCCAAGGGATTAGCAAATTTGCTAATCCCCGGCAACGGCGCCAAAATTTGATGCGTTAAATATATAAGCACAAATTAAACCCTCTTTTTGTCAATTGTAGTAAGTATGTAAGTAGGGATCGTTCTGGACCGGGGATTAGGAGGGATTGCAAATCACTTGGATTTGACTCAAAAACGTAAAAACAAGTTTAAAACACTATACTAACTTCGAAGAATGCAAAACTAAACTTTAAAGCACCAAAACAAACCAAAAGACTCAAAATACTTAAAAACACAAAATAAGATAGATTAAGACTTAAGACTTTAAACAAAATATGGGGGGGGGGGATTGAGGTTTGGACGAGATTAAACTAAAATGCACAAATTGTAAAGAAAACAAATTGTAAATACGAATTTGATGGAATTGAATGGATGGGAAGCTAGCTAAGGGGTTCATCTCCACACATGTTATACTTGCATACAAAATGATTTCTAATTGCTTTTCAATAAACCATGAATTCTCAACGCCCCAGGTTAACCGTGATTGCACTAATTAACCCTCAGATTTTCCTAACGTTATTGAATTGGATGATTGCATACGACAACCCAAAACATTTCCCACAAGTCCCCTACATGATTGCATAATAGAGATACAAGCAAGAATCATTAAGTTCTTTGAAAACCATAAGCATTGACGAAGCACTTGTTACTATGATTGCATGAAACTTATGCCAAGAATTTATTTAACGCGATTGTTTATAAGCAACCTCCACTACTTGTGAATATAAGTTCATAACTATTAGGTGAAACTCACTTATATTCTAGCGTCATATTCATGCATGAAGATTAAGCGTGCACTCTCAATAAACATACATAAATAGGTTATCAATCAAATAGTTAAACAAATTGAATCCACAACTTATGAAACGTAATTAGAAGTAATCAAATCATATTGCAAGCATAAACATATATTTCGAATCCCCCCCTAGCCAAGGGGGGTTTAGTTCCTCATACGTACAAAACAAAGAGAATTGAAATTAAACATTGAAATCAAAGGAAAAGAAACACCTAAACATTCCAACAACTCAAACTTGAATTGTATGAACGTTTAGGCCCGCTTCTCTTCCTCTTTGTTGTAGCACAAGGTCTAAGGATAGTTTGATGGTGTGAATGGTTTGGGGAGTGGTGAAAATGGAAGGGGAAAGCCACGGCACAAGGAATGATTTCTGGTGGTGTTTGGATTAATAGGAAGTACACGGCAACAAGGAAATGGTTGATGTTTGTGGATGATTTTCTGAAAATGGAAGAGTCTATGAATTGTGGCTGCAATGGATGCTTATGTATAGGTGAAAAAGAGGGAATATGACAGCTAGGAACTTGGTGGAAAGCTGGAAAATCAAAGGGGAATGCATGTGGCTGATTTATGCAGGGAATGCATGTGACTTGGCTGAAATGAAAGGGAATGCACGGCATGGGATGTTTGGTGCTGGAAATGAATGTGAAAGCATGTGCAATGACAGCTAGATATGTTGTGGAAAGCTGGAATTGCACAAGGGAAATGTATTTGCACGGTTTTGGTGTGGAGAAAGGGGTGAATGTGCATGTGGAATGAATATGTGGCTGCATGTGGGTTAAAGGGGTGTGAATGATTATGGGATGCTGGAAATCTGGAAAGGCACGGCAATGGGATGTGTTTGTGTGAATGATGATGGGATGGGTGGATTTCTGGGATGGTGGATGCATGGCACAAGGGGAATATGAATGCATGTGGCTAATTTAATTGAAGATGCATGTGGAATGGCTGCAAGGATGAAGTGGACAACCTGGAATTGGTTGTAAAAAGCTGGAAAAGGGTATGAAAGTGCACGGCATGGGCTTGTTGTTGGTGTAAATGTGGCTGAATGGTTTAATTAATGGGAGTGCATGTTTGAATGATTAAAGGGACATGTGGGGTGGCTGGAACAAAAGGGGAAGCACGGCATGGGTTGTTGTTGAATGATTATGGGTGCATGTTTGAATTAAAGCTAGAGTGATGATGATGAATGCATGTGCAATGATTGGAAATGAAGGAGTAATGCACGGCTTTGATGGTGTTTTTCTGCAATGGTTGCAATGATGAAATGGATGAGAGTGCATGTGGATTAAAGGGGGAAGGTATGGTTATGGTTATGATAAGTGATAAGTGAATGGTTAAGATAAGTGATAAGTGAATGGTTTGATAAGTGATAAGTGAATGGTTTGGTCTTCAATTTCATCCATCTACTTGGCTTTAAGCATATGCAATCCATTCCAATCTCTAATTTGCTCCAAAAGGCTCCAAAAGGCATCCTTTTGCATACTTTGCCCTTAGAACCTGAAAACACACAAAAGAAGCATAAAGGACTAAAATAACTAAAGAAACATAACGTAAATGCACGAGAACTAGCCATTTAAGTAGCATGAATATGCTCCTATCAGCTGTGCGTTGTGTCCCAAAGTGTCCCCCACATGCATAAGTGTGACAGAATGTTAAAATAGAATTGAATTCCATGTCATGCACACACTTACGTATAATCTGATCCGAGCAATATTTCCACAAGTATGGATCATCCCAAACATAAAATCTAGCATCTTTTTTCAATTTATCACGTTGGTTTCTGTTTAGAGTTTTTGGAACTTGTTTAGTCACCAAATAATTCACCAAATCCGCATACCAAGGCTCACTTACCTTAATGGATAGCAATTGCTCATCAGGGAATGTTTCTAAAATAGGTAAAGGTTCCTCCTCATGTACCATACGGCTTAGGTGGTCAGCCACCACATTTTCACTCCCCTTTTTGTCCTTAATTTCGATGTCAAACTCTTGAAGAAGTAGCATCCATCGAATTAGCCTTGGTTTGGCTTCTTTCTTGGTGAACAAATACTTTAAAGTTGCATGATCAGTGAAAATAATAACCTTAGTACCAAGTAAATATGATCCAAATTTATCTAAAGCAAAGACAATGGCAAGAAGTTCTTTTTCAATGGTCGAATAGTTTAATTGAGCATCATTCAACGTCCGGGATGTGTAGTAGATAACATGCGGCTTCTTGTCCTTTCTTTGGCCTAAAACAGCCCCTAACGCATAGTCAGATGCATCACACATAAGCTCGAACGGAAGGCTCCAATTCGGTGAAACGATGATGGGTGCCGTGGTTAACAAGTCCTTGAGTTGTTGGAAAGCTGCCGTGCACTCCTTGTTGAAATCAAAAGTTGCATCTTTTTGTAGGAGACAACATAGAGGTTGGGAGACCTTCGAGAAATCCTTAATGAACCTTCAATAAAAACCTGCATGTCCAAGGAACGAACGAACCTCTCTAACCGAAGTAGGAGAGGGTAAGTGGCACACAAGATCTATCTTTGATTTATCAACCTCAATACCTTTTTAAGAAATAATATGACCTAAAACTATGCCATGTTTAACCATCAAATGACATTTTTTCCCAATTTAGAACAAGGTTAGTTTCAATGCATCGTTTTAAAATCAAACTAAGATTATTCAAACAACCATCAAATGAATTACCAAAAACGCTGAAATCATCCATAAAAACTTCAATAATTTTCTTAACATAATCCGAAAATATGCTCATCATGCATCTTTGAAATGTGGCCGGTGCATTGCATAATCCAAATGGCATGCAATGATAAGAAAATGTACCAAAGAGGCATGTGAAAGTGGTTTTCTCTTGATCTTCCAGAGCTATCACAATTTGATTATAACCTGAATATCCATCAAGAAAACAATAAAAAGCATAATGATGCGTGAATTATACGCACACAAATTAAACCCTCTTTTTGACAATTGTAGTAAGTATGTAAGTAGGGATCGTTCAGGACCGGGGATTAGGAGGGATTGTTAATCACTTGGATTTCACTCAAAAACGTAAAAACACAATATAAAACACTATACTAGACTCAAAGAATGCAAAACTAAACTTTAAAACACTAAAACAAACCAAAAGACTCAAACATCACCCAAAACACTCAAAACTGCCTTAAAAACACTTTCTGGGCAGTTTTGAGCACCTTGGTGAATTTGGACGAAATTAAGTTGTAACTTGACTCAAGACTCTTAAAAACACAAACTAAATTGATTTCTAACTAATTTGACAATAAAGTAAAGGGGGATTTAGGGTTTGACGAAATTAAACTAAATGAACAAATTGCAATTAAAACAGAATGTAAATATGAAATTGATGAAATGGAATGAATGGATGCTAGCCAAGGGGTTCATCTCCACACATGTTACACTTGCATAATAAAAAGATTTCCAATTGCATTTCAATAAACCATGAATTCTCAACACCCCAAGTTAACCGTGATGCACTAATTAACCTTCAAATCTTCCTAACGTTATTGAATTGGATGATTGCATATGACAACCCAAAACATTCCCCACAAGTCCCCTACATGGTTGCATAATAGAGATACAAGCAAGAATCATTACGCTCTATGAAAATTATAAGTGTTGACGAGGCATTCGTTACTATGATTGCATGAAACTTATGCCAAGAATTCGTTTAACGCGATTGTTTATAAGCAACCTCCACTACTTGTGAAAATAAGTTCATAACTATTAGGTGAAACTCACTGATGCATGAAAATTAAGCGTGCACTCTCAATAAACATACATAAATAAGTTATCAATCAAACAGTTAAACAAATTGAATCCACAACTTATGAAACGCAATTAGAAGTAATCAAATCAAAATGCAAGCATAAACATATATTTCGAATCACCCCCTAGCCAAGGGGGGTTTAGTTCCTCATACGTACAAAACAAAGAGAATTGAAATTAAACATTGAATTCAAGGGAAAAGAAACACCTAAACATTCCAACAACTCAAACTTGAATTGTATGAACGTTTAGGCCCGCTTCTCTTCCTCTTTGTTGTAGCACAAGGTCTAAGGTGAGTTTTGGGGATTATGGATGATGTAGAATGGAGTGGGGTGGTAAGATAGGGAGTGGTGAATGGCTGAATTTCTGGTGGTGTTTGGATTAATAGGGAACTCACGGCACAAGTTGGTGTGTATGGATGATTTTCTGAAATGGAAGAGTCAATGCATGTTGTGTGAAGTGTGTATGGTTTTTATAGGGAGATGAATGGATGGGAGAAGGAATATGACAGCTAGGAGAGAATGTGAGAATGATTATGGGTGCATGTGACTTAAAGGGGGAATGCTAGGTTGGAAATGCATGTGGCTGCAATGAAGGAAAGCTGGAATGGTCAATGGTTATGCACGGCAATGATGGGAAAAATGGATGGTGGATGAATGATGAAGAGTTGCATGTGGCTTAGTGATTAAAGAATGAATGGATGTGCTGGAATTGGTTGTGAAAAGCTGGAAAAGGGTATGAAAGTGCACGGCATGGGCTTGTTGTTGGTGAAAATGTGGCTGAATGGTTTAATTAATGGGAGTGCATGTTTGAATGATTAAAGGGACATGTGGGTGGAAATGCAAAGGGAATGCAAAGTGAATGAATAATGAATGCATGCGCACGGTTTTTGGGAGAAAGGTGGATGAATGTGCATGTGAATTAGGTTGTGAAAGCATGTGGAATGTGGCTGGAATTGATGAGTAATGCACGGCAAAGGTTGGAGAATGAATGTGTGATGGTGTGATTGAATGATTAAAGTGCATGTGGCTGATTTATGAGGGGAATGCATGTGGATTAAAGTGGAATGACAGCTAGGTTATGATGATGAATGCATGTGCAAAGTTGGTTGAATGATTATGGGTGCATATGGCTGAAATAGCATGTGGAATGGCTGAATTATTTGTTGGGAAAGCATGTGATTAAAGAGTGGAAGTGCATGTGGCTTGGTTGGATGCACGGCAAAGGGGAGTGTTGGTGTGAATTTCTGGTACAAAGGGCCTCCTTTGGTCTTCAATTTCGTCCATCTACTTGGCTTCAAGTATATGCAATCCATTTAACGCCCCAAACTACTCCAAAATGCACCAAAATGCACCCTTTTGCATACTTTGCCCTTAGAACCTGAAAACACACAAAAGAAGCATAAAGGACTAAAATAACTAAAGAAACATAACGTAAATGCACGAGAACAAGCCATTTAAGTCGCATGAATATGCTCCTATCAAATTCCCCCACACTTAGCTTTTGCTAGTCCTCGAGCAAAACAAAACAAAAGAAACCAAAAACAAAACAAAACGAACAAAACACAACCTACACCTTCTGATGCGAACTAAGTAAGCACACAAATTAAAACCCTCTTGTGACAATTGTAGTATATGAATAAGTAGGGATCGTTCTTAACCGGGGATTAGGAGGGATTGCAAAATCACTTGGAAACTAACTCAAAAACGTAAAATAAAGTTTGAAACACTAAATTAGACTCAAAGAATGCAAAACTAAACAATGAAACACAAAAACAAATCAAAAGACTCAAAACAGCCCCAAAACACTCAAAACTGCCTTAAAATCACTTTCTGGGCAGTTTTGAGCACTTTGGTAACTTTGGACGAAATTGGGTAATAGAATGAATCAAAATGCTTAAAAACACAAACTAAGATACTTTCTAACTAAATTGGACACAAAAGTAAGGGGGGATTGAGTTTTTGACGAAATTAATTAAAATGCACAGATTGTAGTTTAAAGGCAGCTTGTAATGAATTGAATGAAATTATGGATGAATGCTAGCTAGAAGGTTCTTCTCCACACATGTCACACTTGCATACACTTTGATTTTCAGTTGGTCTTTCGATGAATTATGGAACTCGACACTCCAAGTTAATTAGGTCCGCTTAAATTAACCTTCAAATTTCCCTAGAATCATTGAATTGGATGAATATGCATCGCAAACAAATTATTCCTAACAAGTTCTCTATATGAACAGCATGATAAAGATACAAGTTAGAATCATTACGTTCTTTGGAAATTATAAGCATCGACAAGGCATTTGTAACTATGAAAAGCATGATACTCTTGCCAGGAATTCAATTAACGCGATTGTTTAAAAGCAACCTCCACTACTTGTGAATATAAGTTCATAACTATTAGGTGAAACTCACTTATACTCTAGCGTCAAATTCATGCATGAACATTAAGCGTGCACTCTCAATAAACATACACAAACAAGTTATCAATCAAACAGTTAAATGAAATGAATCCAACATTCATGAAATTCCAACCAAAAGTAATCAATTCATATTGCAAGTATAACCATGGTTTCGAATCACCCCCTAGCTAACTAGGGGGATTTAGCCTCTCATGTTCACAAAAAGAGAATTACAAATGAATTTAAACATAAAGCACAAAGGATTGATTACACCTAGAACGCCCAACGAATCCACGTGAATTGGTGCACGACGAAGCTCCTCTATCCCCTTCTCCTTGCTGCGGCAGTGAGGTTAAATGGTGTTTTTGGGTGATTTTCTGGTTTAGGGTTGGAGTTATGGTGATAAGGTGGTGCGGCAAGGTGGTGGAGTGATGTAGGGAGGTTTGTATGGCGGTGGAAAGTGGTGGAGATGGCACGGCAAGGCTTGGAAGTGGCTGGAATTGGCTGCGGCAGGTTGGGAAATATGTGGAAGTTGGTTGGAATGGCAGGGGAATGGCACGACAATGGAGAGGATGAATGGGTTTTGGTGATGGTAGTTGCGGCTTGTGAATGAATTAGAGAGGAATTAGGGTGTATGGATGGTGTGGAATAGTGTATAAGGTGGCTGGAATGGTGGAGGTAATGCACGGCCAAGGTTGTGGGTGATGGTGGCTGCACGGTTTTGGGAGGAAATTGGGAGAGAATATGGGATGGTCGCTGCGTGTAACTAGGATGATTAGGGTTTAGGGTTAGGGTTTAAAGCATGAATTGGGCCAGAAATACCCCCCCTTGCACGGCAAGGAAAGGGAGTTGGGTTAAAGCCCACGGCAAAAGGTTTTAAGGGCCCTATGACCTTCGTTTTATGTCCTAAAGCGCCTACAAGGACTTCAAAGTGGCTAGAAAATGCGAACGTTTAAGATTAGGAAAGGTTACCAAAACGGGAAACTTAGGGTCAACTTTCCTAAAATAGGAAACCTTGTTTGAGTAGGATTCCTCGTTTTGGTAAGAATTCATCGTTGGCGTAGGAATTCGTCGTTTCTTCAAGTCTTCAACTCATTCATTCCTCTTTCGCTCCAAAAGACTCCAATTTGCATCTTCTTGCACATTTTGGCCTTATACTCTGAAAATACACAAAACTGGCCTTAAACACTAAAACAACTAAGTAAATACAACATAAATGCACGAGAACAAGCTAATTAAGTCGCATGAATATGCTCCTATCACCTTCCAACAATCGTCTCAGGGATTTCCAATGCACATGACAAGTTAAAAATCATTATTCCCACAGATTTTAGCCATCTTTACACTTAAGTACATTCTTACTCATAGTCACCACATAGTAGTTCACACTTAAGCATTTAAAACCATGTTTTGAATGTAGTAACATGCCTTAGAGAATTTGCTCAATTCCTCACTAGAATGCACTCTATTTTCACACAGATTTTCTGACTTCACACCCTACACTAGGTATATGTGAGAAGATTGATGTAAATATGAAGACTAACACTCACATATGTTATATCAAAGAAAGCATTTTCTGGATTTAATAAGCATGTTTAGATATGATCTCATGAATGGAATGCTACGACTTAGATGCGAGAACCAGTGACACCATATGCTCATACCAAGTTCAAACTCCACAAATTGAAATACATAACACTCAAGATTGAAGTCACGGGTTGTAATGGGGCTTGGGGCATGTGGATAACAAAGAAGGGATATGGAAAACAAAGGTTCTTAAAGAAATAGTGAGCAAAGCACTTGAATCAACTTAGAATTCACTTTTGAATGAAAACTCAACTTTTGAACAAAAAGGGAGAATTTAGACAATTTAGGGCCAGAATTGGTGTTTTGGACCCTTTCTTCAATCACTCATTCTTTCATTTTTTTCAAGCTTTTTCTTTCTTTCTTTCTTTCTTTTCTTTTCTGTTTTTCTTTTCTTTTGAATCTCAAAACATACTTAAGAACAAGCATTCCTTCCCCCACACTCATTTTCTTGCATAATGTAACTCAAAAGGAATTCATTTAAGTCATGCTCACTATCTTTTAAGAACAAGGGTGTGGATTGTCCTAAACTAGGCTAGGTGAGGATAATGAGGGTTAACAAGGAATAAAGGCTTAACAAGGCTCAACGGGGTTAACTTACACAAATAATGAAGTAGGATACATGGCAATTTGGCTTTGGTGATGGTCACTACGCAACTTCATCTTGAATATGTGTTATGCAAATCAATAACATGCTTTGAATGAAATGGGCATGAGTTCTAGCATTTGGAACTATATGATGAAACGCCTTCTAAGTAGTAACCAAGCAAAGAATAATGAGATCATGCAACGACTTTAGAAACAATAATGCACAGATTTTAACTCTCCAAATAACGTTTAGGCTCAAGTCTCACAGGGTTGTAGCGCTTGTTTGAGTTCCTTCCTTCAAGCATGTTACAAAAACGAATTTTTCTTTTATGATTGCATGTGAAGTCATACATTATAACCATAACCAAGCATATACCAAGAGTAAATCAAACTTTTCTCTATGTTTATAACTCTTTTTAACAGTCATGCAATTACAAACCAAATCCTTATCATTGTGTTGGAAGGTACCCTAAGACACAAACACACAAAAACGACTCAAAACACTCTTTTTAGGCTTTTCAAAACATGTTTTTCAAATTTTTATGTGATTTTCGGAGTTATAAAAACAAAACATACTAAAACACTCTAAAACATCTTAAAAACACCTTAAAACAACAAAGAACAACATTTGAAGTTATGGGTGATAAAATCCCACGAATTTGCATCAAATATACTTAGTTACCCCCCCACACTTAAATCAAACATTGTCCTCAATGTTTCAAGCATAGACTCACACAAATAACAAACAAACAAACAAAACAACATCTAACAACCTAACATGGCATAAACAAAATCAACAACAAAGAGAAGAGTTTAGGAACGCAAATCTGGAATTGGAGTGCTTTCTCGGCCTTCCTTTGTTGAATGCATGGGCATGATCTTGGTGATTCCACAGGCTTACTCTTGAACTGGGCTGGAGGATTCTTTTGGTCTCCTCCACTCGTTGATTTTCCTTTGTGCTACTCTTGAACTGGGCAGCAGGATTCTTTTGGTCTCCCCCGAAGGTCTGAGCTTACTCCTTTTTTCTGTTTCTTTGTTCAATCTCTCCAATTCGTATTGAAGAGGGTTAGAGGATAGCTCAGCATATGCAGTTGTAGCTTGTCTCCACATGCTTCAATGTATCATTTTCACTTGCCTTACTTGCTCCCCTTTGCAGAAGTGGTCCCTTCTCTGGAAGTGTATCAACCGTTGAAGATGACTACTCGAGAGCAACTCTAGGTAAGCAATCAGGGAAGGGATTCCAGGCAGTCGGAAGACTGACTCCAAGTGCCGGCTGATTGCTCCTTTCACTTTGCTATGCGAGTAATAACAAAGACAAAGGAAAAGACAGGGAAAGAGCATGATATGAGATACCTTTGCTTTTGACCTTGATGATATGAGATACAGGCTTTTGAAGAAGCGGTGAATGAATCAGCACATGCTTCCATCTACCGTTTCCTCCTGGGTCATCTGTACTCCAGGCATTGATAGGAGCATATTTATACGACTTAGTTAGCTTGTTTTCTTGCATTTAATTAGCTAAACTATGTTAATTATAGTGTTTAAAGTTATTTTCGTGCAATTTCAGGTTTTAGTGTCAAAGTATGCAAAAAGAAGCAATTTGGAGCATTCTAGAGCATTTTTGGGCCAAGATTGGATAATGCAAGCATGGTGGCATGAGGATGGACGAATTTGAAAGGCTTGAATTCAGTTAGGGAGTTGCAAGGGGGCCTAAAAACCTGATTTCTAGAAGGCTACATTTCAGCCACATGCACTCCCATCCTTTAATCCATTGCAGGTTTAAACCCCTTTGAGCCTTATTTAGCCTATTTTCATTGTTAGCCACATTATCCTCACCTAGCCTAGATTAGGACTTTCCATACCTTTGTTCTTAAAGGATAGTAAAGCACGACGTAGGGTGAACTCCTTTGGTCAATATATGGAAGGAAACGAGTGTGGGGGAAGATGATAGGGCACGAAAAAAAAAAAGAAGAAAAGAAAAAAAGAAGAAAAGAAGAGAAATTCGTAGAAAAATCAAAAGAAAATAGAAAAGTGTTGAAAAGAAAGAAAAAGAGTTGAAAAATAAGTGAGAATGAACTCACAAGTGTTGGTTGTTGAAGGAAGGGTCCAAAAGAGTGAATTTGACCCTAAATGTTGCATGAATCTTCCCTTGTGTGCACTAATTGATTTCGGCCATTTGAAGAGAGTTTAAGTGTCAAATTCATTGCTTTGCTTACTATTGTTTAAAGAACTTTTGTTTATCCTTTACCCTTCTTTGTTAGCCAATATCCCTAGCCCCGTTACAACCCTTGACTTTAATCTTGAGTGTTATGTGTTTCAATTTGTGGAGTTTAAAATTGGTACGAGCATATGGTGTCACTGGTTCTCGCATCTAAGTAGTACCATTCCATTCATGAGATCATATTGATAAACATGCTATTTAACTCCGAAAAGTGCTTTCTTTGTCATACATATATGTGAGCATTCGTTTTCATATTTACATCTATCTTCTCACATATAACTAGTATAGGGTGTGTAGTCAAAAAATCTGTGTGAAAATTGAGCGCATATCTAGTAAGGAATTGAGGAAATTCTCTAAGGCATGTTACTACATTCAAATCATGTTTTAAATTGGTTATTTGTGAACTAATGAGTAGTGACTATGATTAAGTAAATGCTTAAGCATAAAGATGGCTAAAATCTGTGGGAATGATGATTTTTAACATGTCATGTGCATTGGAAATCCCTGAGGCGATTGTTGGAAGGTGTAGGTTGTGTTTTACTCGTTTTACTTCGGTTATTTACTTTGTTTCATTTTGTTTTGCTCGAGGACTAGCAAAAGCTAAGTGTGGGGGAATTTGATAGGAGCATATTTATGCACCTTAGTTTAGCTTGTTCTTGTGCATTTATAGTGTTTTTCCTTGGTAAAGTAGTCTTTTAAGCTAGTTTTATGTATTTTCAGGTTTTAAGGGCAAAGTATGCAAAAGGATGCATTTTGGAGCCTTTTGGAGCAAATTAGAGCTTGGAATGGACATCATATGCTTGGAGCCAAGAGGATGGACGAAATTGAAGATTTGAAGATGATGTTTCCTATTTGAACAAGGTTTCCTAGTTGAAGTAGGAAAGCCCCTAATGGAAATGGGTTTCCTAGTTGAAGATGGATTCCTAGAAGAATGAAGATTCCTACTCAAACAAGGTTTCCTACTTGAAGTAGGAAAGTTAAATCCCAATGGTTTCAAGAGAAGCAACAAAGAAGTTTTCCAAGTCCAAGAAGGAAAAGGAGTCCAAGATGAAGAAGGAATGATGAAGACAAGGTTTCCTAATCCTAATAGGCAAAGTTTCCAAGTACAATGAGGAGTCCTTATCCATTTAGGGCACCTTATCCATTTAGGACACCTTATCCTAATCCTATAGGGATGCCATGCACTTTACCTTATCTTGGAGGGTTTCTAGGAGCCTTAGAAACCCTATCCTATCCTTGCCGTGGGTTTTATCCAATTCCCCTTAGTTTTAGGCTTTCCAGAAGCCCTAAACATTATCCCTAAGCCTTGCCACACCCTTATCTCTTTTTCCCTACAAATTTGGCACTTAAATCATGATTCTAGGAACCTTATCTTATCTCCTACAAAGGTGGCGCCCAAACCCTTCTAGAAATCTGATTTCCCTTGCCTTGCAAGGCATTCTAGAAGCCTTATCACCTTATCCCTTACCTGCCGCACCTAGGAAGCATTATCCCTTTGTATTTCTGATTTCTAAGCCTATTTCCTGGTGGATTTGGGTTATTCAAGTCCATATCTGATTACCCTAGGGTTTTAAGTGCCTATATATACTCATATTAACCCCTAGATCAGATTACCACCTCTCATACACATTCATTCATTCTAGAAATTCGTCCAAACCTCTCCACACCCTTGCCGCAGCCACCAAACACCTTTCTCCCTAGTTTTAGACCCTTGCCGCACCATCCCCTTCCCCTAAACACTACTACATCCCTCCATAACCATCCATCCATACACCTAAGGCCCTAAAACCTGTCCCTAGACCCTTGCCGCACCAAGGAGGAGGAGAAGGAAGCTCGGAAGTTCATGCAATTCAAGTTCGCGTCGCTGGAATTTCTAGGTGTTTCTTTTCCTTTGATTTCAATGTTTAATTTCAATTCTCTTTGTTTTGTGCGTATGAGGAACTAAACCCCCCCTTGGCTAGGGGGGGATTCGAAACACATGTTTATGCTTGCCATATGATTTGATTACTTCTAATTGCGTTTCATAAGTTGTGAATTCAATTTACTTATCTATATGAATTACATTGATTTGTGTGTGTTGGTTGAGAGTGCACGCTTAATTTTCATGCATAAATTGAATGCTAGGATATAAGGAAATTTAACCTAATCGTTATGGAATTATATTCACAAGTAGTAAAGGTTGATGATCTCAATCGCGTTAAGTAAATTCTTGGCATAAGTTTCATGCAATCATAGTAACAAGTGCTTCGTCAATGCTTATGGTTTTCATAGAACTTAATGATTCTTGCTTGTATCTCTATTATGCAATCATGTAGGGGACTTGTGGGGAATGTTTTGGGTTGTCGTATGCAATCATCCAATTCAATAACGTTAGGAAAATCTGAGGGTTAATTAGTGCAATTCACGGTTAATCTGGGGCGTTGAGAATTCATGGTTTATTGAAAAGCAATTAGAAATCGTTTTGTGTGCAAGTATAACATGTGTGGAGATGAACCCCTTAGCTAGCTTCCATCCCATTCATTAAATCCAAATTCGTTTTAAAATCTGTTCGTTTTACAAAGTTTTAAGTTTTGTTTTTAAATTCGTCCAAAACCAATCCCCCTTTACTTTGTTGAGTCATAGTAGTTAGAAATCACTTTAGTTTGTGTTTTTAAGTGTCTTAGGTCAAGTTAAAACCAATTTTCGTCCAAAGTTGTGTCTAGTGTTCAAAACTGCCCAGATTGTGTTTTTAAGGCAGTTTTGGGTGTTTTGGTGCTGTTTTGAGTCTTTTGGTTTGTTTTGGTGTTTTAAAGTATAGTTTTGCATTCTTTGAGTCTAGTATAGTGTTTTAAACTTGTTTTTACGTATTTGAGTCAGTTTCCAAGTGATTAACAATCCCTCCTAATCCCCGGTCCAGAACGATCCCTACTTACATTCTTCACTACAATTGATAAAAAGAGGGTTTAATTTGTGTGCGTATAATTCTCACATCAGGAATTCGATGGGGAAGTTGTTAATTTTAATCTTTCTGATTCCATTAAATACCCTAGTGAGGACCATTCATGCTTTTCTATTGATATAATTGACTCTTTGGCGCAGGGATATCTCGACGATTTGAATGACGATGCGCTTGAAAAAGTCATTACACGAGGCATGGAACTCAAAACAAAGGGGGCAGATTGCATGCATGCCCACGGCATACAAGAGTCATCCCATGCCGTGCCCCCTAGTGAGGAATTACTTGAAGTTGTGGCTGCCCTTGAGTCCTCACCTAAGCTTGATGGTAAGTATACTAACCGTGAGTCCATTCCCATTTCGACTAACAAATTGCTTCCATCTATAATTCAGGCACCTATCCTTGAACTCAAGCCTTTGCCAAGCCATTTGAAGTACATTTTCTTGGGGGAAAATGAAACACTACCTGCCATTATTTCCTCCTCCCTCACGGCACAAGAGGAGGAGAAGTTGCTTCGAGTTTTGAAGGAATTCAAATCTGCCCTAGGTTGGACATTGGCCGATATCAAAGGTATAAGCCCTACGACTTGTATGCATCACATATTTCTTGAGGAGGGGGCTAAACCAACTAGAGAGGCTCAACGCCGTCTTAACCCTCCGATGATGGAAGTAGTGAAAAAGGAGATAATCAAACTTCTAGATTGTGGGGTGATTTATCCCATCTCCGATAGTCGTTGGGTTTCACCTATCCAATGTGTGCCTAAGAAATCCGGAGTGACAGTTGTGGAAAATGCCGACAATGAGCTTGTACCCATGAGGATTCAAACCGGTTGGCATGTGTGTGATAGGAGCATATTCATGCGACTTAAATGGCTTGTTCTCGTGCATTTACGTTATGTTTCTTTAGTTATTTTAGTCCTTTATGCTTCTTTTGTGTGTTTTCAGGTTCTAAGGGCAAAGTATGCAAAATGGTGCATTTTGGTGCATTTTGGAGTAGTTTGGGGCGTTAAATGGATTGCATATACTTGAAGCCAAGTAGATGGACGAAATTGAAGACCAAAGGAGGCCCTTTGTACCAGAAATTCACACCAACACATCCCATTTCAGATTGCATTCCAATCATTCCAGCCAAGCCACATGCACTCCCTTTAATTTATTCAACCTAGCTGTCAAAGCACATGCACATTCACCCTAATCATTCACATACACAATCTGCCATCATTCACACATTCATTCCACATGCATTCCCTTCACAAATCAGCCACATGCACTTTGCCTTTCATCATTGCACCATAAATCAGCCACATGCACCCATAATCATTCAACCAACTTTGCACATGCATTCATCATCATAACCTAGCTGTCATTACCCTTTAATCACATGCATAAATCAGCCACATGCATCTCCCATCACCATTCCAGATTTCCACCAAGTTCCTAGCTGTCATATTCCCTCCTTTTCACCTATAAATAAGCATCCATTGCAGCCACAATTCATTCATTCCCATTCATTCTCATACACTCTTCCATTTCAGAAATTCATTCATTCAAACACACATCCACACCATCAAACTATCCTTCGACCTTGTGCTACAACGAAGAGGAGGAGAAGAGTGCGTAAACGTTCATACAATTCAAGTTTGAGTTGTTGGAATGTTTAGGTGTTTCTTTTCCTCGATTACAATGTTTAATTTCAATTCTCTTTGTTTTGTACGTATGAGGAACTAAACCCCCCCTTGGCTAGGGGGGGGGATTCGAAATATATGTTTATGCTTGCATTTTGATTTGATTACTTCTAATTGCGTTTCATAAGTTGTGGATTCAATTTGTTTAACTGTTTGATTGATAACTTATTTATGTATGTTTATTGAGAGTACACGCTTAATTTTCATGCATGAATATGACGCTAGAATATAAGTGAGTTTCACCTAATAGTTACGAACTTATATTCACAAGTAGTGGAGGTTGCTTATAAACAATCGCGTTAAACGAATTCTTGGCATAAGTTTCATGCAATCATAGTAACAAATGCCTCGTCAACACTTATAATTTTCATAGAGCGTAATGATTCTTGCTTGTATCTCTATTATGCAATCATGTAGGGGACTTGTGGGGAATGTTTTGGCTTGTCGTATGCAATCATCCAATTCAATAACATTAGGAAGATTTGAAGGTTAATTAGTGCATCACGGTTAACTTGGGGTGTAGAGAATTCATGGTTTATTGAAATGCAATTGGAAATCTTTTTATTATGCAAGTGTAACATGTGTGGAGATGAACCCCTTAGCTAGTCATCCCATCCATTCAAATCCATCACATTCATATTTACATTCTGTTTTTATTTAGAATCTGTGCAATTAGTTTAATTTCGTCCAAAACTCAATCCCCCCTTACTTTAATGTCCAAATTAGTTAGAAATCAATTTAGTTTGTGTTTTTAAGAGTCTTGAGTCAAGTTACAACTTAATTTCGTCCAAATTTGGGTTTAAGGTCAGAAACTGCCTAGTTAGTGTTTTTAGGCAGTTTTGAGTCTTTTGAACTTGTTTTGAGTCCTTTGAGTCTTTGTATTGTTCAAATTAGTTAGAAAGTGTTTTGGTTTGTGTTAATAAGTGTTTTGATTCAATTTGTTACCCAAATTCGTCCAAAGTACTCAAAGTGCTCAAAACTGCCCAGAAAGTGTTTTTAAGGCAGTTTTGAGTGTTTTGGTGCTGTTTTGAGTCTTTTGGTTTGTTTTAGTGTTTTAAAGTTTAGTTTTGCATTCTTTGAGTCTAGTAGAGTGTTTTATATTGTGTTTTTACGTTTTTGAGTGAAATCCAAGTGATTAACAATCCCTCCTAATCCCCGGTCCTGAACGATCCCTACTTACATTCTATATTACAATTGTCAAAAAGAGGGTTTAATTTGTGTGCATATAATTCTCGCATGAGTGTGCATTGATTATAGGAAGATAAACGCCAGCACAAGGAAGGATCACTTCCCTTTGCCGTTCCTAGACCAAATGTTGGAAAGGTTAGCCGGTCATTCCTTTTATTGTTTTCTTGATGGATATTCAGGTTATAACCAAATTGTCATTGCCCCGGATGATCAAGAAAAGACCACTTTTACTTGTCCCTTTGGAACGTTTGCATACCGACGCATGCCATTTGGCTTGTGCAATGCTCCTGCCACGTTTCAAAGGTGTATGGTAAGCATATTTTCGGATTATGTTGAAAAGATTATTGAGATATTCATGGATGATTTTAGTGTGTTTGGTGATTCATTTGACAAATGCTTGGATAATCTCACTTTAATCTTGAAACGTTGTGTTGAAACAAACCTTGTGTTGAATTGGGAAAAATGTCACTTTATGGTTAAACAAGGTATTGTTTTGGGTCATATAATCTCTGAAAAAGGAATTGAAGTTGATAAGTCTAAAGTAGATCTTGTACGTTACTTACCCTCTCCGACTTCGGTTAGAGAGGTTCGTTCGTTTCTTGGCCATGCAGGATTTTATCGTAGGTTTATCAAAGATTTCTCGAAGATAGCACAACCTCTTTGCCGACTCCTACAAAAAGAAGTGGCGTTTGAATTCACCAAGGAGTGCATGGAATCATTCAAACAAGTCAAGGAATTGTTGACCACGGCACCCATCATTGTTCCACCGGATTGGAGTCTACCTTTCGAGCTCATGTGTGATGCGTCCGACTATGCTTTAGGAGCTGTTTTAGGACAAAGAAAGGACAAGATGAAGTTGTGTAGTGACCACACATTCAAGATGAAGTTGTGTAGTGACCACCACCTTAGCCAAAAAGCCGTGTGCCCTATGTCATTATGTTTTGTAGGTTTTTAACCCCATTGAGCCTTGTTAGCCGTCATTATTTGTTAACTCATGTTTTCCTCACCTAGCCTAGATTAGGACTATCCATACCCTTGTTCTTGAAGCATAGCAAAGCATGATTCAAATTGAAGTCCTTTTGATTTATGTTGGCAGAAAACAAGTGTGGGGGAAGTGTTTTTCATGAGGAATTGTGTGCTATAGGCACGAAAAAAAAAAAAAAAAAAAAAAAAAAAAGGAAAAAAAATTCGTGGAAAAAGAAAAAAAAAATGAAGAAAAAGTTGAAAAGTTGAGAAAAAGAGTTCCAAAGTATTGTTTGTTGAAGTAAGGGTCCAAAATAATGAATTCGGCCCTAAGGAGTTGTCTAAATCTTTCCCTTGTGTTTTAAAGTTAATTTCTGCAATCTAAGTGAATTCTAAGTCTCAATTTCATTGCTTTGCTTACTATTGCTTGAAGAACGTTTGTTTTCCCTATCCTTTCCTTGTTAACCAACACCCCAAGTCCCATTACAACCCTTAACTTCTATCTTGAGTGTTATGTGTTTCAATTTGTGGAGTTTGAATTTGGTATGAGCATATGGTATCACTGGTTCTCGCATCTAAGTAGTAGCATTCCATTCATGAGATCATATCTAAACATGCTTCTTAACTCTAGAAATTGCATTCGTTGTGAAACATATATGTGAGCATTCGTTTTCATATCTACATCAATCTTCTCACATATGACTAGTATAGGATGTGGAGTTAGAAAATCTGAGTGAAAATAGAGTGTATATCTTGTAAGGAATTGAGGGAATTCATTAAGGCATGTTACTACATTCAAAGCATTGTTTTAATTGATTACTTGTGAACAAGTGAGTAGTGGCTTTAATTAAGTATGTGCTTGTGTAAAGAGGACTCAAATCTGTGGGGATAACGATCTTTAACATGTCATGTGCATTGGAAATCCCTGAGGCAAACGTTGGAAGGTTTAGGTTTTGTTTTGGTTAGTTTGTTTCGTTTTGTTTTCTTTCTTTTGTTTGTTTTGCTCGAGGACTAGCAAAAGCTAAGTGTGGGGGAAATTGATAGGAGCATATTTATACGACTTAGTTAGCTTGTTTTCTTGCATTTAATTAGCTAAACTATGTTAATTATAGTGTTGAAAGTTATTTTCGTGCAATTTCAGGTTTTAGTGTCAAAGTATGCAAAAAGAAGCAATTTGGAGCATTCTAGAGCATTTTTGGGCCAAGATTGGATAGTGCAAGCATGGTGGCATGAGGATGGACAAATTTGAAAGGCTTGAATTCAGTTAGGGAGTTGCAAGGGGGCCTAAAAACCTGATTTCTAGAAGGCTACATTTCAGCCACATGCACTCCCATCCTTTAATCCATTGCAGCCACATGCACTTCCATCCTTTCATCATTGCATCACAAATCAGCCACATGCACTTTGCCTTTCATCATTGCACCACAAATCATTCATCATTGCACCACAAATCAGCCACATGCACTTTGCCTTTCATCATTGCACCACAAATCAGCCACATGCACTCCCATGCTCTCCCATTAATTAATTCAAGTCCATATCTGATTTCCCAAGGGTTCTAAGTGCCTATATATACTCATATTAACCCCTAGATCAGATCACCACCTCTCATACACATTCATTCACGCCAGAAATTCATTCCCTCTCTCTAACACAGCCATACTTCACCATTCTTCATATTTTCTGCCCAAAAACACTCCTTGCCTTCCCCTACATCCATCCCTACCCTAAACACATCATTCTACATCATCCATAACCCCCAAAACTCACCAAAACCCCTTGTGCCGCAGCAACTAGAGGAGAAGAGGCTTAAACGTTCATACAATTCAAGATTGAGTTGTTGGAATTTTTAGGTGTACTTCGATTCTTGTTTTCAATGTTTACTTTGTTATTACTCTCTAAGTTTGTTGTAATCATGAGTGGCTAAACCCCCTTGGCTAGGGGGGAATTCGAAACCATGTACATGCTTGCAATATGATTTGATTACATTCAGTTGTTATTTCATAAGTTGTGGATTCAATTCGTTCATCTATTTGATTGATAACTTATTTGTGTATGTTGATTGAGAGTGCACGCTTAGTTTTCATGCATGAATATGATGCTAGATTATGAGGGAGTTTCACCTAATAGTTACAATCTTATAATCACAAGTAGTGAAGGTCGCTTGAAAACGATCGCGTTGAATGAATTCTTAGCATAAGTTTCATGCAATTCATAGTAACGAATGCTTCGTCAATGCTTATGTTTTTCATAGAACTTAATGATTCTTGCTTGTATCTCTATTATGCAATTCATGTAGGGAACTTGTAGGGAATGTTTTGGGTTGTCGTATGCAATCATCCAACTTAATAACTTGTGGAAAAACTGAGGGTTAATTAGTGCAATTCACGGTTAATTTGGGGCGTTGAGTATTTATAATTTATTGGAAGAACAACTGAAAATCGTTTTGTTTGCAAGTGTGACATGTGTGGAGAAGAACCTCCTAACTAGCCTTTTATCCATCCTTTTTATCCAAAAACATTCTACAATCTGTTTAGTTTAAAGTTTCTGTTTTATGTTAAATTTTCGTCCAAAAGAAATCCCCCTTTAATTTGAAGTCTTAGATTAGTTAGAAAGTGTTTTGATTTGTGTTTCTAAGTATTTTGATTCAAGTTTTCATCCAATTTCGTCCAAATTAGTGTAGGTGCTCAAAACTGCCCAGAAAGTGGTTTTTAGGCAGTTTTGAGTCTTCTAGTTGCTGTTTTGGGTTTTAGGTTTGTTTAAGTGTTTTAACTTTTAGTTTTGCATTCTTTGAGTCGAGTTTAGTGTTTTAAACTTTGTTTTTGAGTTTTTAAGTCAGTTTCCAAGTGTTTAGCAATCCCTCCTAATCCCCGGTCTAGAACGATCCCTACTTACATCTTTACTACAATTTGACAAAAAGAAGGTTTAATTTGTGTGCTTATCTATTTCGCATCAGGCATCTGGTATCATCTTTGGGGAAGAAGAAAAAATTGAGTATTTCGAAAGGCTTTGCTGGGAGTGCGCCCTCAGAGGTGAGGAAGAGTTGGGCATTTTCTTCAGGTCTGCCTTGCCATAAAAGATGAAGGTCGACATATATAGGGATTTCCCAATAGCAAGTGGTGGTACTGTTCTTTTACCCTTGTCGACAAAAGTTTTGATCCCGCAAATCCAGCCTTTTGATTTCTGAGCAAGCGCCTCTTCGATTTCTGAACAAGCGCCTTTTCGATTTCTGAACGACGCCTCTTTTGACAAAGTTGCACGCGTTTTCTGAAAAGCAGAGAAAGCGTCGCCGAACTTTGCGCTTGTCGGCTAAAGATGTGTAGTTGCGATGATGGCCTCCACGTGTTTTCAACTTTGTCAGAGATCTTTTGACAATGTTGAACGCGTTTTCTAAAAAGCCGAGTGATAAGTCACATTTTGCATGCATTTATATCTTCCTTATTTGGTGTCTTTGTGATTGTTTTGGATTAAACTAGTTGCATTTTACATTATTTGGTGTTAGTGTGCAGCCAAGTGTGAAAATTGGATCAATGGGAAGGCAAATGAAGTAAAAACATTCCAGAAAAGATGTGAAGTGTTAAAAGATGCAATTAGGCCATATTGGGTGATTCTAAACAAAGCAAAAACATTGAAGTCAGCTATGTGGTTCCAACATCAAAACATGCATTCACATGCAAGTTCACAACTTTGGCCGTGCATTCCCATGTCATCCCATCATTTTATGCACTTCTAGCACCAAATCAGATTCCACACACTTTGTGCCGTGCAAACCCCATGTTTGCACATTTCCCTTTTGCACCAAAAACATCCACTTCCATTACTTAATCCACTCAGCCACATTTTCACCATGATCACAACCTAGCCGTGCACTCCCATGTGATTCCAAGTCAGATTATGCACTTCTAATACCAAAACATGCATTCACATGCATGCTCACATCCATTTCGTGCATTCCATTACCTTTCTCATGTTTCATCTTTGCAGAAATCCACATGCTTGCACATTTCCCTTTTGTTATTCACCCATTATTCCAGAAAATCACTCATTCCATCATTCCATGCCGTGTGCTTTATTCCCCTTTCCAGATTTGTACAAACAATTTCTGGTGGTCCAATTCACCTTTGCAGGTTCCACTCACTTGTTGCAGCAAGGGCACATGCTTCTTTGAATACATTAACACATACTTGCAGATCTTGTCCAGGCCATGCGACCACTACCTCAGAAACCCATCAATTCCAGCTCATTTGATGCTATTCCATCTCACTTGTGCAGATTGAGATCCAATCTGAATGTTGGAGCCACATTCCTTTCTATAAAACAAGGCTCACTTCACACAACAAGGGGTTCCGCATTTTTCTTCTTCATTCAGTCCATTACACACGCATAACCTCTCCCATTTCACTTCATTTTCTGTCCATTTCTGTCCCAAGGGCAGAAACCATTCAACCATAACCAATTTAGTTCATATGCATCACACTAGGAGAATCAAGTCCGAAGGCCACTCTTCAAGGAATTCAACATCAGTTTTGCTTCAAGGGTTTCTTCTTCTTAATTCTATGTTCACTCATGTTATTTATTTTTATGTCAAACCTTTGTAAACATGAAGTGTAACTAATCTTCCTCTAGGGATTCGATGTAACCTTGCAAAGTTTGCCATGTAATTAAGTTAGAATGCTCAGTTTGTCCATCTATTTCTTGTTTCATTCTCTGATTTAATGGTGACTTAGTGTGTTGATTTTAATGTTTGATCATCATTTGAATTAATCACAAAGTTGTGTAGCCAAGATTAAAACACACATCATGCATAATCTTGGTAGATATGTGAATGAATGAAGGGAATGTTTAGCAAACATCCTGCCGAGTTATTCCCTTTGGTTTTATGAAAGTTTCTTGTGCATTACATACTCTTGATTATGAACCAAAGTTGCACATCACAATTAGGTTCATGATTAGAGACATTTGATCAAATCCACACATCATATGGTTGATCATATCCAAGTGAAACAAACTCAAGAAATAGGTAGATGAATGAGTACAAACTAACTTAACAAACATGGACTTAGTTGAGCAATGGTGAAACCGAATCCCTAGCTTCATTTCCATTGGAACCATCTCATTGTATTAATTGTTGATTCATTTATTTGTGTTTACTTCATTTTCTTATACTTTCAAGTTACAACAACAAATCTGCCTATTTTGATTAGTTTGATTCATTTCTTAGAGTTCTTGCAAAACAAGTAATTGCATAGGTCCAATTAGTCCCTGTGGATTCGACACCCTTGCTTGTGCCATTGTACTAAATATGTTCTAGCATTAGGAAGGATTTATATCTCAACACCGAGAGAGCGTCGCCGAACTTTACGCAGGAAATTCCGGCTTTTTGAATCGGTGGACGCGTCGCCTTGGCTTTTTATAGAGCTATCGATGATGCGAGAATTATACGCACACAAATTAAACCCTCTTTTTATCACTCTGGACCGGGGATTAGGAGGGATTGTTAATCACTTGGAAACTGACTCAAATACGTAAAAACAAGTTTAAAACACTATACTAGACTCAAAGAATGCAAAACTAAACTTTAAAACACCAAAACAAACCAAAAGACTCAAAACAGCACCAAAACACTCAAAACTGCCTTAAAAACACAATCTGGGCAGTTTTGAACACTAGACACAACTTTGGACGAAAATTGGTTCTAACTTGACCTAAGACACTTAAAAACACAAACTAAAGTGATTTCTAACTACTATGACTCAACAAAGTAAAGGGGGATTGGTTTTGGACGAATTTAAAAACAAAACAAACTTTTTGAATTAGAACAGATTGTAAAACGAATTTGATGGAATTGAATGGATGGGAAGCTAGCTAAGGGGTTCATCTCCACACATGTTATACTTGCACAAAAAACGATTTCTAATTGCTTTTCAATAAACCATGAATTCTCAACGCCCCAGATTAACCGTGAATTGCACTAATTAACCCTCAGATTTTCCTAACGTTATTGAATTGGATGATTGCATACGACAACCCAAAACATTCCCCACAAGTCCCCTACATGATTGCATAATAGAGATACAAGCAAGAATCATTAAGTTCTATGAAAACCATAAGCATTGACGAAGCACTTGTTACTATGATTGCATGAAACTTATGCCAAGAATTTACTTAACGCGATTGAGATCATCAACCTTCACAACTTATGAAACGCAATTAGAAGTAATCAAATCATATTGCAAGCATAAACATGTGTTTCGAATCCCCCCCTAGCCAAGGGGGGGGTTTAGTTCCTCATACGCACAAAACAAAGAGAATTGAAATTAAACATTGAAATCAAAGGAAAAGAAACACCTAGAAATTCCAGCGACGCGAACTCGAATTGCATGAACTTCCAAGCTTCCTTCTCCTCCTCCTTGGTGCGGCAAGGGTCTAGGGACAGGTTTTAGGGCCTTAGGTGTATGGATGGATGGTTATGGAGGGATGTAGTAGTGTTTAGGGGAAGGGTGATAGGAGCATATTTAGGCGACTTACTTAGCTTGTTTTCGTGCATTTATATTGTGAATTCAGAGTTGTTTTAGTAGTTTAAGTCATTTTCGTGTGTTTTTAGGTTCATATGGCTAAGGAAGCAAAAAGATGCATTTTGGAGCATTCTAGAGCACTTTTGGGCCAAGATTGGATAGTGCAAGCATGGAGGCATGAGGATGGACGAATTTGAAGGCTTGAATTCAGTTAGGGAGCTGCAAGGGGGCCTAAAAACCTTATTTCTAGAAGGCTTTATCTATTCACACATGGTGCCTAATTTCTGTATTGGAAGAACAAGCCGTCCTACCTTGTCTCCTAGCCGTCCTACCTTGTCTCCTAGCCATCCTAGCTTGTCACAAGCCGTCCTAGCTTGTCTCCTAGCCGTCCTAGCTTGTCTCCTAGCCGTCCTACCTTGTCTCCTAGCCGTCCTAGCTTGTCACAAGCCGTCCTAGCTTGTCTCCTAGCCGTCCTACCTTGTCTCCTAGCCGTCCTAGCTTGTCACAAGCTCATATCTGATTACCCTAGGGTTTTAAGTGCTTATATATACTCATATTAACCCCTAGATCAGATCATTCCCATTCATACACAATTCACACACCAGAAATTCATTGCCATGTCTCCCTTACAATCCAAACACCATCCTTCCATTTCCACCACTCCCCAAACCATTCACACCATCACACAACCATTCCTTAGACCTTGTGCAGCAACAAAGAGGAAGAGAAGAGGGCCTAAACGTTCATACAATTCAAGTTTGAGTTGTTGGAATGTTTAGGTGTTTCTTTTCCTTTGATTTCAATGTTTAATTTCAATTCTCTTTGTTTTGTACGTATGAGGAACTAAAACCCCCTTGGCTAGGGGGGGATTCGAAATATATGTTTATGCTTGCAATATGATTTGATTACTTCTAATTACGTTTCATAAGTTGTGGATTCAATTTGTTTAACTATTTGATTGATAACCTATTTATGTATGTTTATTGAGAGTGCACGCTTAATCTTCATGCATGAATATGACGCTAGAATATAAGTGAGTTTCACCTAATAGTTATGAACTTATATTCACAAGTAGTGGAGGTTGCTTATAAACAATCGCGTTAAATAAATTCTTGGCATAAGTTTCATGCAATCATAGTAACAAGTGCTTCGTCAATGCTTATGGTTTTCAAAGAACTTAATGATTCTTGCTTGTATCTCTATTATGCAATCATGTAGGGGACTCGTGGGAAATGTTTTGGGTTGTCGTATGCAATCATCCAATTCAATAACGTTAGGAAAATCTGAGGGTTAATTAGTGCAATCACGGTTAACCTGGGGCGTTGAGAATTCATGGTTTATTGAAAAGCAATTAGAAATCGTTTTATATGCAAGTGTAACATGTGTGGAGATGAACCCCTTAGCTAGCCATCCCATCCATTCAATTCCATCACATTCATCTTTACAATCTGTTTTTATTTCCAAGTTTCTGTTTTAATTTCAAATTCATCCAAAACCAATCCCCCTTTACTTTATTGTCCAAATTAGATAGAAAGTGTCTTAGTTTGTGTTTATAAGTGTTTTGATTCAATTTGTTGCACAAATTCGTCCAAATTCACCAAGGTGCTCAAAACTGCCCAGAAAGTGTTTTTAAGGCAGTTTTGAGTGTTTTGGGTGATGTTTGAGTCTTTTGGTTTGTTTTAGTATTTTAAGCGTTTAGTTTCGCATTCTTTGAGTCTAGTTTAGTGTTTTAAACTTTATTTTACGTTTTTGAGTCAGTTTCCAAGTGATTTGCAATCCCTCCTAATCCCCGGTCCAGAACGATCCCTACTTACATACTTACTACAATTGATAAAAAGAGGGTTTAATTTGTGCGCGTATAATTCTCGCATCAAATTTTGGCGCCGTTGCCGGGGATTAGCAAACTTTGCTAATCCCTTGGATTGTTTTATTTTCGTTTGATTTTATTTTATTCCAGATTCTTAATCTTGTTTTGTTTCTTGTTTTAGGTACTAGTTTATGACTCGGAGTTCTCATCCGATTCGTGAACATATCCTGGAGTGATTGGGTTCTTCGTCCGGCTGTACGACATTAAAGCAAGCGCTACTTGGGAGGCAACCCATGCATTCAACAAAGGAAGACCTAGAAAGCACTCCAATTCCAGATTTGCGTTCCTAAACTCTTCTCTTTGTTGCTATTTCGTTTCTGCCATGTTAGGTTGTTTAGTTGTTGTTTTGTTTGTTTGTTTGTTAATTGTGTGAGTCTATGCTTGAAACATTGAGGACAATGTTTGATTTAAGTGTGGGGGGGTAACTAAAGTGTTTTGATGCAAATTCGTAGGGTTTTATCCACCATAACTTCTAATGTTGTTTCTTGCTGTTTTTAAGTGTTTTTAAACTGTTTTAGTGTGTTTTGACTTAAAAATTCGAAAATCCCATAAAAATTTGAAAAATTGTTTCAAAAAATCCAAAAAGAGTTGTTTTTGTGTCTTAGGGTACCTTCCAACACAATGATGAGGATTTGGTTTTAATTGCATGACTATTAAAGAATGTTGTAAACATGGTTGGAAGTTGATTTATGCTTTGGTTTATGCTTGGTTATGGTTATAGCTTATGAATTCACATGTAATTACAAAGAGAAAATCTGTTTTTGTAACATGCTTGAACGAAGGAACTTAAACTAAAGCTACATCCTTGTGAGACTTGAGCCTATAACGTTCTTTGGAGAGTATAAATCTGTGATTTCTTGTTTTCTAAAGTCGTTGCATGATCTCATCATTCTTTGCTTGGTTGCTACTTGGAATGCATTTCATTATAGTTCCAAATACTAGAACTCATGCCCAATTCATTCAAAGCATGATATTGATTGCATAACATACAATAAGATGAAGTTGTTAGTCAAGCCAAAGCCAAAAAGCCTATCCCTTTTCACATGTATTGTAGGATTACCCCTTTTGAGCCTTTTCAAGCTTATTTTCTTGGTTAACCACATTATCCTCACCTAGCCTAGATAAGGACTTTCCATACCCTTGTTCTTAAAGGATAGTGAAGCATGACTTAGAATGAACTCCTTTTGATCAATATATTGCAGAAAATAAGTGTGGGGGAAGATAATAGGGCACGGCCAAAGAATGAAATAAAAAAAAAAAAAAAGAAAAAAAAAAGAAAGAAAAAAAAAATTCGTGGAAAAATAAAAAGAAAATAGAAAAGTGTTGAAAAGAAAGAAAAAGAGTTGAAAAATAAGTGAGAATGATCTCACAAGTATTGGTTATTGAAGGAAGGGTCCAAAAGAGTGAATTTGACCCTAGTTGTTGCATGAATCTTCCCTTGTGTTTAAAAGTTGATTTCTGCCATTAAAAGTGAGTTTAAGTGTCAATTTCATTACTTCGCTTCCTATTACTTTAAGAACCTTTGTTTTACTTTACCTTTCTTTGTTAAACCATTACCCTTAGCCCCGTTACAACCCTCAACTTCTATCTTGATGTTATGTGTTCAATTTGTGGAGTTTGAATTTGGTATGAGCATATGGAATCACTGGTTCTCATTCTAAGTAGTAGCATTCCATTCATGAGATCATATTCATGTCATTGTCGTGAATCCAGAAAATGCTTTCTTTGATATAACATATGTGAGTGTTAGAATTCATATTTACATCAATCTCCTCACATATACCTAGTGTAGGGTGTGGAGTTAGAAAATCTGTGTGAAAATTGAGTGCATTCTGGTAAGGAATTGAGGGAATTCTCTAAGGCATGTTACTACATTCAAAATGTTGTTTTAATTGATTAAATGTGAAATAATAAGTGGTAACTATGATTAAGTGTTTGTTGAAGTGTAAAGTAAGCTAAATATCGTGGGAATGATGTTCTATATTGTGTCATGTTCGTTTGAAATCCCTGAGATACATGTTGGAAGGTTTAGATTGTGTTTTGTTTTGGGTTTCTTTTGTTTTGTTTTGCTCGAGGACTAGCAAAAGCTAAGTATGGGGGAATTTGATAGGAGCATATTTAGGCGACTTAATTAGCTTGTTTTCGTGCATTTATATTGTGAATTCAGAGTTGTTTTAGTAGTTTAAGTCATTTTCGTGTGTTTTTAGGTTCATATGGCTAAGGAAGCAAAAAGATGCATTTTGGAGCATTCTAGAGCACTTTTGGGCCAAGATTGGATAGTGCAAGCATGGAGGCATGAGGATGGACGAATTTGAAGGCTTGAATTCAGTTAGGGAGCTGCAAGGGGGCCTAAAAACCTTATTTCTAGAAGGCTTTATCTATTCACACATGGTGCCTAATTTCTGTATTGGAAGAACAAGCCGTCCTACCTTGTCTCCTAGCCGTCCTACCTTGTCTCCTAGCCGTCCTACCTTGTCACAAGCCGTCCTAGCTTGTCTCCTAGCCGTCCTACCTTGTCTCCTAGCCGTCCTACCTTGTCTCCTAGCCGTCCTAGCTTGTCACAAGCCGTCCTAGCTGATGCGAGAATTATACGCGCACAAATTAAACCCTCTTTTTGACAATTGTAGTAAGTATGTAAGTAGGGATCGTTCTTAACCGGGGATTAGGAGGGATTGCAAAATCACTTGGAAACTGACTCAAAAACGTAAAATAAAGTTTAAAACACTAAACTAGACTCAAAGAATGCAAAACTAAACTTTAAAACACCAAAACAAACCAAAAGACTCAAAACAGCACCAAAACACTCAAAACTACCTTAAAAACACTTTCTGGGCAGTTTTGAGCACTTTGAGTACTTTGGACGAATTTGGGTAATAACTTGAATCAAAACACTTAGAAACACAAACTAAGACACTTTCTAACTATATTGGACACTAAAGTAAAGGGGGATTGATTTTTTTGACGAAATTAACTAAAATGCACAGATTGTAATTAAAGACAGATTGTAAAGATGAATGTGATGGAATTGAATGGATGGGATGGCTAGCTAAGGGGTTCATCTCCACACATGTTACACTTGCATAATAAAAAGATTTCCAATTGCATTTCAATAAACCATGAATTCTCAACACCCCAAGTTAACCGTGATTGCACTAATTAACCCTCAGATTTTCCTAATGTTATTGAATTGGATGATTGCATACGACAACCCAAAACATTTCCCACAAGTCCCCTACATGATTGCATAATAGAGATACAAGCAAGAATCATTAAGTTCTTTGAAAACCATAAGCATTGACGAAGCGCTTGTTACTATGATTGCATGAAACTCATGCCAAGAATTTACTTAACGCGATTGAGATCATCAACCTTTACTACTTGTGAATATAATTCCATAACGATTAGGTGAAATTTCCTTATATCCTAGCATCCAATTTATGCATGATAATTAAGCGTGCACTCTCAACCAACACACACAAATCAATGTAATTCACATAGATAAGTAAATTGAATTCACAACTTATGAAACGCAATTAGAAGTAATCAAATCATATTGCAAGCATAAACATGTATTTCGAATCCCCCCCTAGCCAAGGGGGGGTTTAGTTCCTCATACGTACAAAACAAAGAGAATTGAAATTAAACATTGAAATCAAAGGAAAAGAAACACCTAAACATTCCAACAACTCAAACTTGAATTGTATGAACGTTTAGGCCCTCTTCTCTTCCTCTTTGTTGCTGCACAAGGTCTAAGGAATGGTTGTGTGATGGTGTGAATGGTTTGGCGAGTGGTGGAAATGGAAGGATGGTGTTTGGATTGTAAGGGAGACATGGCAATGAATTTCTGGTGTGTGAATTGTGTATGAATGGGAATGATCTGATCTAGGGGTTAATATGAGTATATATAAGCACTTAAAACCCTAGGGTAATCAGATATGAGCTTGTGACAAGGTAGGACGGCTAGGAGACAAGGTAGGACGGCTAGGAGACAAGGTAGGACGGCTTGTGACAAGCTAGGACGGCTTGGAGACAAGCTAGGACGGCTTGTGACAAGCTAGGACGGCTAGGAGACAAGGTAGGACGGCTAGGAGACAAGCTAGGACGGCTTGTGACAAGGTAGGATGGCTAGGAGACAAGGTAGGACGGCTTGTGACAAGCTAGGACGGCTTGTGACAAGCTAGGACGGCTAGGAGACAAGGTAGGACGGCTAGGAGACAAGCTAGGACGACTTGTGACAAGCTAGGACGGCTAGGAGACAAGGTAGGACGGCTAGGAGACAAGGTAGGACGGCTTGTTCTTCCAATACAGAAATTAGGCAGAAATTAGGCACCATGTGTGAATAGATAAAGCCTTCTAGAAATAAGGTTTTTAGGCCCCCTTGCAGCTCCCTAACTGAATTCAAGCCTTCAAATTCGTCCATCCTCATGCCTCCATGCTTGCACTATCCAATCTTGGCCCAAAAGTGCTCTAGAATGCTCCAAAATGCATCTTTTTGCTTCCTTAGCCATATGAACCTAAAAACACACGAAAATGACTTAAACTACTAAAACAACTCTGAATTCACAATATAAATGCACGAAAACAAGCTAAGTAAGTCGCCTAAATATGCTCCTATCAAATTCCCCCATACTTAGCTTTTGCTAGTCCTCGAGCAAAACAAAACAAAAGAAACCCAAAACAAAACACAATCTAAACCTTCCAACATGTATCTCAGGGATTTCAAACGAACATGACACAATATAGAACATCATTCCCACGATATTTAGCTTACTTTACACTTCAACAAACACTTAATCATAGTTACCACTTATTATTTCACATTTAATCAATTAAAACAACATTTTGAATGTAGTAACATGCCTTAGAGAATTCCCTCAATTCCTTACCAGAATGCACTCAATTTTCACACAGATTTTCTAACTCCACACCCTACACTAGGTATATGTGAGGAGATTGATGTAAATATGAATTCTAACACTCACATATGTTATATCAAAGAAAGCATTTTCTGGATTCACGACAATGACATGAATATGATCTCATGAATGGAATGCTACTACTTAGAATGAGAACCAGTGATTCCATATGCTCATACCAAATTCAAACTCCACAAATTGAACACATAACATCAAGATAGAAGTTGAGGGTTGTAACGGGGCTAAGGGTAATGGTTTAACAAAGAAAGGTAAAGTAAAACAAAGGTTCTTAAAGTAATAGGAAGCGAAGTAATGAAATTGACACTTAAACTCACTTTTAATGGCAGAAATCAACTTTTAAACACAAGGGAAGATTCATGCAACAACTAGGGTCAAATTCACTCTTTTGGACCCTTCCTTCAATAACCAATACTTGTGAGATCATTCTCACTTATTTTTCAACTCTTTTTCTTTCTTTTCAACACTTTTCTATTTTCTTTTTATTTTTCCACGAATTTTTTTTTTCTTTCTTTTTTTTTTCTTTTTTTTTTTTTTTTTATTTCATTCTTTGGCCGTGCCCTATTATCTTCCCCCACACTTATTTTCTGCAATATATTGATCAAAAGGAGTTCATTCTAAGTCATGCTTCAGTATCCTTTAAGAACAAGGGTATGGAAAGTCCTTATCTAGGCTAGGTGAGGATAATGTGGTTAACCAAGAAAATAAGCTTGAAAAGGCTCAAAAGGGGTAATCCTACAATACATGTGAAAAGGGATAGGCTTTTTGGCTTTGGCTTGACTAACAACTTCATCTTATTGTATGTTATGCAATCAATATCATGCTTTGAATGAATTGGGCATGAGATCTAGTATTTGGAACTATAATGAAATGCATTCCAAGTAGCAACCAAGCAAAGAATGATGAGATCATGCAACGACTTTAGAAAACAAGAAATCACAGATTTATACTCTCGAAAGAACGTTATAGGCTCAAGTCTCACAAGGATGTAGCTTTAGTTTAAGTTCCTTCGTTCAAGCATGTTACAAAAACAGATTTTCTCTTTGTAATTACATGTGAATTCATAAGCTATAACCATAACCAAGCATAAACCAAAGCATAAATCAACTTCCAACCATGTTTACAACATTCTTTAATAGTCATGCAATTAAAACCAAATCCTCATCATTGTGTTGGAAGGTACCCTAAGACACAAAAACAACTCTTTTTGGGTTTTTTGAAACAATTTTTCAAATTTTTATGGGATTTTCGAATTTTTAAGTCAAAACACACTAAAACAGTTGAAAAACACTTAAAAACAGCAAGAAACAACATTAGAAGTTATGGTGGATAAAACCCTACGAATTTGCATCAAAACACTTTAGTTACCCCCCCACACTTAAATCAAACATTGTCCTCAATGTTTCAAGCATAGAATCACATAATTAACAAACAAACAAACAAAACAACAACTAAACAACCTAACATGGCAGAAACGAAATAGCAACAAAGAGAAGAGTTTAGGAACGCAAATCTGGAATTGGAGTGCTTTCTAGGTCTTCCTTTGTTGAAAGCATGGGTTGCCTCCCAAGTAGCGCTTGCTTTAACGTCGTACAGCCGGACGAAGAACCCAATCACTCCAGGATATGTTCACGAATCGGATGAGAACTCCGAGTCATAAACTAGTACCTAAAACAAGAAACAAAACAAGATTAAGAATCTGGAATAAAATAAAATCAAACGAAAATAAAACAATCCAAGGGATTAGCAAAGTTTGCTAATCCCCGGCAACGGCGCCAAAATTTTGATGCGAGAATTATACGCGCACAAATTAAACCCTCTTTTTGACAATTGTAGTAAGTATGTAAGTAGGGATCGTTCTTAACCGGGGATTAGGAGGGATTGCAAAATCACTTGGAAACTGACTCAAAAACGTAAAATAAAGTTTAAAACACTAAACTAGACTCAAAGAATGCAAAACTAAACTTTAAAACACCAAAACAAACCAAAAGACTCAAAACAGCACCAAAACACTCAAAACTACCTTAAAAACACTTTCTGGGCAGTTTTGAGCACTTTGAGTACTTTGGACGAATTTGGGTAATAACTTGAATCAAAACACTTAGAAACACAAACTAAGACACTTTCTAACTATATTGGACACTAAAGTAAAGGGGGATTGATTTTTTTGACGAAATTAACTAAAATGCACAGATTGTAATTAAAGACAGATTGTAAAGATGAATGTGATGGAATTGAATGGATGGGATGGCTAGCTAAGGGGTTCATCTCCACACATGTTACACTTGCATAATAAAAAGATTTCCAATTGCATTTCAATAAACCATGAATTCTCAACACCCCAAGTTAACCGTGATTGCACTAATTAACCCTCAGATTTTCCTAATGTTATTGAATTGGATGATTGCATACGACAACCCAAAACATTTCCCACAAGTCCCCTACATGATTGCATAATAGAGATACAAGCAAGAATCATTAAGTTCTTTGAAAACCATAAGCATTGACGAAGCGCTTGTTACTATGATTGCATGAAACTCATGCCAAGAATTTACTTAACGCGATTGAGATCATCAACCTTTACTACTTGTGAATATAATTCCATAACGATTAGGTGAAATTTCCTTATATCCTAGCATCCAATTTATGCATGATAATTAAGCGTGCACTCTCAACCAACACACACAAATCAATGTAATTCACATAGATAAGTAAATTGAATTCACAACTTATGAAACGCAATTAGAAGTAATCAAATCATATTGCAAGCATAAACATGTATTTCGAATCCCCCCCTAGCCAAGGGGGGGTTTAGTTCCTCATACGTACAAAACAAAGAGAATTGAAATTAAACATTGAAATCAAAGGAAAAGAAACACCTAAACATTCCAACAACTCAAACTTGAATTGTATGAACGTTTAGGCCCTCTTCTCTTCCTCTTTGTTGCTGCACAAGGTCTAAGGAATGGTTGTGTGATGGTGTGAATGGTTTGGCGAGTGGTGGAAATGGAAGGATGGTGTTTGGATTGTAAGGGAGACATGGCAATGAATTTCTGGTGTGTGAATTGTGTATGAATGGGAATGATCTGATCTAGGGGTTAATATGAGTATATATAAGCACTTAAAACCCTAGGGTAATCAGATATGAGCTTGTGACAAGGTAGGACGGCTAGGAGACAAGGTAGGACGGCTTGTGACAAGCTAGGACGGCTTGGAGACAAGCTAGGACGGCTTGTGACAAGCTAGGACGGCTAGGAGACAAGGTAGGACGGCTAGGAGACAAGCTAGGACGGCTTGTGACAAGGTAGGATGGCTAGGAGACAAGGTAGGACGGCTTGTGACAAGGTAGGATGGCTAGGAGACAAGGTAGGACGGCTTGTGACAAGCTAGGACGGCTAGGAGACAAGGTAGGACGGCTAGGAGACAAGCTAGGACGGCTTGTGACAAGCTAGGACGGCTAGGAGACAAGGTAGGACGGCTAGGAGACAAGGTAGGACGGCTTGTTCTTCCAATACAGAAATTAGGCAGAAATTAGGCACCATGTGTGAATAGATAAAGCCTTCTAGAAATAAGGTTTTTAGGCCCCCTTGCAGCTCCCTAACTGAATTCAAGCCTTCAAATTCGTCCATCCTCATGCCTCCATGCTTGCACTATCCAATCTTGGCCCAAAAGTGCTCTAGAATGCTCCAAAATGCATCTTTTTGCTTCCTTAGCCATATGAACCTAAAAACACACGAAAATGGCTTAAACTACTAAAACAACTCTGAATTCACAATATAAATGCACGAAAACAAGCTAAGTAAGTCGCCTAAATATGCTCCTATCACTAGCTTGTCTCCTAGCCGTCCTACCTTGTCTCCTAGCCATCCTAGCTTGTCACAAGCTCATATCTGATTACCCTAGGGTTTTAAGTGCTTATATATACTCATATTAACCCCTAGATCAGATCATTCCCATTCATACACAATTCACACACCAGAAATTCATTGCCATGTCTCCCTTACAATCCAAACACCATCCTTCCATTTCCACCACTCCCCAAACCATTCACACCATCACACAACCATTCCTTAGACCTTGTGCAGCAACAAAGAGGAAGAGAAGAGGGCCTAAACGTTCATACAATTCAAGTTTGAGTTGTTGGAATGTTTAGGTGTTTCTTTTCCTTTGATTTCAATGTTTAATTTCAATTCTCTTTGTTTTGTACGTATGAGGAACTAAAACCCCCTTGGCTAGGGGGGGATTCGAAATATATGTTTATGCTTGCAATATGATTTGATTACTTCTAATTACGTTTCATAAGTTGTGGATTCAATTTGTTTAACTATTTGATTGATAACCTATTTATGTATGTTTATTGAGAGTGCACGCTTAATCTTCATGCATGAATATGACGCTAGAATATAAGTGAGTTTCACCTAATAGTTATGAACTTATATTCACAAGTAGTGGAGGTTGCTTATAAACAATCGCGTTAAATAAATTCTTGGCATAAGTTTCATGCAATCATAGTAACAAGTGCTTCGTCAATGCTTATGGTTTTCAAAGAACTTAATGATTCTTGCTTGTATCTCTATTATGCAATCATGTAGGGGACTCGTGGGAAATGTTTTGGGTTGTCGTATGCAATCATCCAATTCAATAACGTTAGGAAAATCTGAGGGTTAATTAGTGCAATCACGGTTAACCTGGGGCGTTGAGAATTCATGGTTTATTGAAAAGCAATTAGAAATCGTTTTATATGCAAGTGTAACATGTGTGGAGATGAACCCCTTAGCTAGCCATCCCATCCATTCAATTCCATCACATTCATCTTTACAATCTGTTTTTATTTCCAAGTTTCTGTTTTAATTTCAAATTCATCCAAAACCAATCCCCCTTTACTTTATTGTCCAAATTAGATAGAAAGTGTCTTAGTTTGTGTTTATAAGTGTTTTGATACAATTTGTTGCACAAATTCGTCCAAATTCACCAAGGTGCTCAAAACTGCCCAGAAAGTGTTTTTAAGGCAGTTTTGAGTGTTTTGGGTGATGTTTGAGTCTTTTGGTTTGTTTTAGTATTTTAAGCGTTTAGTTTCGCATTCTTTGAGTCTAGTTTAGTGTTTTAAACTTTATTTTACGTTTTTGAGTCAGTTTCCAAGTGATTTGCAATCCCTCCTAATCCCCGGTCCAGAACGATCCCTACTTACATACTTACTACAATTGATAAAAAGAGGGTTTAATTTGTGCGCGTATAATTCTCGCATCAAAGGGGATGGTGCGGCAAGGTCTAAAACTAAGGAAAGGGGTGTTTGGTGGCTGCGGCAAGGGTGTGGAGAGGTTTGGACGAATTTCTGGTATGAATGATTGTGTATGAGAGGTGGTGCTCTGATCTAGGAGTTAATATGAGTATATATAGGCACTTAAAACCCTAGGGTAATCAGATATGGACTTGAATAACCCAAATCAACTAGGAAATAGGCTTAGAAATCAGAAATAGAGAGGGATAATGCTTCCTTGGTGCGGCAGGTATGGGATAAGGTGATAAGGTTTCTAGAATGCCTTGCAAGGCAAGGGAAATCAGATTTCTAGAAGGGTTTGGGCGCCACCTTTGTAGGAGATAAGATAAGGTTCCTAAAATCATGCTTTAAGTGCCAAATTTGTAGGGAAAAAGGGATAAGGGTGCGGCAAAGCTTAGGGATAATGTTTAGGGCTTCTAGAAAGCCTAAAACTAAGGGGAATTGGATAAAACCCACGGCAAGGATAGGATAGGGTGTCCTAAATGGATAAGGTGCCCTAAATGGATGAGGACTCCTCATTGTACTTGGAAACTTTGCCTATTAGGATTAGGAAACCTTGTCTTCATCATTCCTTCTTCATCTTGGACTCCTTTTCCTTCTTGGACTTGGAAAACTTCTTTGTTGCTTCTCTTGAGACCATTTGGATTTTGACTTTCCTACTTCAAGTAGGAAACCTTGTTTGAGTAGGAAACTTTGTTCTTCTAGGAATCCTAATTCAACTAGGAAACCCATTTCCATTAGGGGCTTTCCTACTTCAACTAGGAAACCTTGTTCAAGTAGGAAACATCATCTTCAAATCTTCAATTTCGTCCATCCTCTTGGCTCCAAGCATATGATGTCCATTCCAAGCTCTAATTTGCTCCAAAAGGCTCCAAAATGCATCCTTTTGCATACTTTGCCCTTAAAACCTGAAAATACATAAAACTAGCTTAAAAGACTACTTTACTAAGGAAAAACACTATAAATGCACAAGAACAAGCTAAACTAAGGTGCATAAATATGCTCCTATCAATCGATCACCCCCAACATGCACACTTTGAAGACTGCCCATTTGTGAAAATCGTCTCCGGCCCTTTGAAATTTTTCTCCATCCAACCCTTCTCTTTGAACACCTTTGAAAAATGGCTAACTCATCGAACCTTTGCTTAGATTTGAGTCTCAGCAGCGATCCGGTTGCGCCCCGTCAGGGTAATGTATGGCGCCCTTCTTTTTTATCTTCTAACGGTCCTCTTACAGGTGAAGACTCTGTGATGCAGGATGCAACAACAGCTACAATAGTAGCTAGGAACCTCCTCACACCAAAAGATAGTAGGCTGCTTTCAGGACGGTCCGATGAGTTGGCCGTTCAAGAGTCCCTCGCTCTCAGTGTTCAGTGTGCGAGCTCTGTGTCCAACATGGGCCAACGCCTGCTTGCTCGGTCCCGTCAAGTGGAATCATTGATGGCAGAGGTGGAAAATCTTAAGCAGGAGATTAAACAGCTGAAGTACGAGAATAGAAGTTTGCATGTGCTTGCAAATAACTATTCGTCGGGCATGAAGAGGAAGCTTGATGAGCTGCAAGAATCTCAAGGTCGAATGCAAAGTGACCGTCAAAGGCTTGCGTCTTTCTTCCAGAGGCACCTTTTTCCTAGGTCATCCAGCGTTCCACCAAGTATTGGGGCCTCGAATGATCTATCTTTGGTGCCTCCCGCTCCTATGCCTCTCGCTCCGATGCCTCCTGCTCCGATGCCTCTTGCTCCGATGCCTTCCGCTCCGATGCCTCCTGCTCCGATGCCTCGTAGTGGGGCTTCACGTAAACATCCTTTGTGAAGGCTCCATCATTCTGCCATGTTTTTTTTTTTTTTTATTTTTTTTTTTTTATTATTGCACGGCATGGAATTGATCTTTGAATGGAAGGTGATACTTGAGATGATCCGTTAATGGTTTAAATTCTAGAGTGGATGCCTGAATCATTAACAACATATTAGTATAAAAGAAAATTGAAATTCGGGGAGGCGGCTTACCTGTGCGCTCCGAAATGAACTCAAGAATAAACACATCTTCTTTGAATACTTCAGGAACCTTGCCCTTGGACAGACTATGTGTGAGGATTGTTCCTTGTCTTTTGTCATAAAATTCAACTTCTTTGGGGTTGTTTATCTCAAGAACGTCCTCTTTGATGAATTCTTGATATTCCATACTTTGCACCTTTGGAAGACCTTCCAAGATGTCTTTTTCACTTTCTTCTTCCTTGGAAGTCATGAATCTGCAAGAAATAGGGACATTAGGTGGAATGGGGTTACCACTAATTAAATTTGGAACAACCTTACTTGAATTAGATGGCGTAGGAGCAATAGGTGCCTCCGGCAAAGGTGTTTCCACCCTTGCCGTGGCTTGGGTCTCTTCCTCGTGATTTGATTTTCATGGTTGAGGGTCCGTTCCAACCTCCTTGCCACTTCTTAACATGATAGCTTTGGTGGTTTCAAATCCTTCCTTCGGATTTACAATGGTTGAACTAGGGAGTTTGCCTTGGTCTCAAAATTGTCCTAAAAACTCCGCTATCTGCCCAATTTGCTTTTCCAAGTGGTCCAACCTTTTGTCTTGATTTTGCATTGATTTTTCTTGAGTTTGGATTTCATTGCTTTGGGCATGTTGTGGTGGCTGCATAGGCGTTGAATAGAACTCCCCATATGGCTGCCAATATTCTCCTTGTTGAGCCTCATTGGCTTGATTTTGTGAGCCCTGCACCAAAGAAATTAATTCATTAAGCTTTTGATTATAATCTATTGATGAACTTGAGTTTGGTTGGGCATATTGAATATGAGGTTGTGGTGGGTGCATAGGTTTTGAATAGGACTCCTCATATGGCTACCAATATCCTTCTTCTTGAACATGCTGAGGTTCCCACCATATAGAGTTTGAATGATCACTCCAATCTGAATTGTAAGTATTGGAAAACACGTTATTCCTTGATTGAAGATCAAATATATCAACGCTTTGCATTTGGGACCTTTCCATGAGCTGTGACAATAGATAAGCATTATCAAGTGCCATGTTGTGCTTCTCTAGTACTTGAATTCAACAAACAAAACACAAATCAAAAACTAAAAGTAAAATACATAACAGAAACGAACAATCCAAGGGATTAGCAAATTTGCTAATCCCCGGCAACGGCGCCAAAATTTGATGCGTGAATTATACGCACACAAATTAAACCCTCTTTTTGACAATTGTAGTAAGTATGTAAGTAGGGATCGTTCAGGACCGGGGATTAGGAGGGATTGTTAATCACTTGGATTTCACTCAAAAACGTAAAAACACAATATAAAACACTATACTAGACTCAAAGAATGCAAAACTAAACTTTAAAACACTAAAACAAACCAAAAGACTCAAACATCACCCAAAACACTCAAAACTGCCTTAAAAACACTTTCTGGGCAGTTTTGAGCACCTTGGTGAATTTGGACGAAATTAAGTTGTAACTTGACTCAAGACTCTTAAAAACACAAACTAAATTGATTTCTAACTAATTTGACAATAAAGTAAAGGGGGATTTAGGGTTTGACGAAATTAAACTAAATGAACAAATTGCAATTAAAACAGAATGTAAATATGAAATTGATGAAATGGAATGAATGGATGCTAGCCAAGGGGTTCATCTCCACACATGTTACACTTGCATAATAAAAAGATTTCCAATTGCATTTCAATAAACCATGAATTCTCAACACCCCAAGTTAACCGTGATGCACTAATTAACCTTCAAATCTTCCTAACGTTATTGAATTGGATGATTGCATACGACAACCCAAAACATTCCCCACAAGTCCCCTACATGATTGCATAATAGAGATACAAGCAAGAATCATTACGCTCTATGATAGGAGCATATTCATGCGACTTAAATGGCTTGTTCTTGTGCATTTACGTTATGTTTCTTTAGTTATTTTAGTCCTTTATGCTTCTTTTGTGTGTTTTCAGGTTCTAAGGGCAAAGTATGCAAAAGGGTGCATTTTGGTGCATTTTGGAGTAGTTTGGGGCGTTAAATGGATTGCATATACTTGAAGCCAAGTAGATGGACGAAATTGAAGACCAAAGGAGGCCCTTTGTACCAGAAATTCACACCAACACATCCCATTTCAGATTGCATTCCAATCATTCCAGCCAAGCCACATGCAGTCCCTTTAATTTATTCAACCTAGCTGTCAAAGCACATGCACATTCACCCTAATCATTCAACCAACTTTGCACATGCATTCATCATCATAACCTAGCTGTCATTACCCTTTAATCACATGCATAAATCAGCCACATGCATCTCCCATCACCATTCCAGATTTCCACCAAGTTCCTAGCTGTCATATTCCCTCCTTTTCACCTATAAATAAGCATCCATATTCAGACACAATTCACTCTTCCATATTCAGAATGTAGACCATCAAACCACCCTTGCCGTGCCCTCCCTACCAATCCAAACACCACTGATGCAAACTAAGTAAGCACACAAATTAAAACCCTCTTGTGACAATTGTAGTATATGAATAAGTAGGGATCGTTCTTAACCGGGGATTAGGAGGGATTGCAAAATCACTTGGAAACTGACTCAAAAACGTAAAATAAAGTTTGAAACACGAAACTAGACTCAAAGAATGCAAAACCAATCAATAAAAACACTAAAACAAATCAAAAGACTCAAAACAGCCCCAAAACACTCAAAACTGCCTTAAAATCACTTTCTGGGCAGTTTTGAGCACTTTGGTGAATTTGGACGAATTTGTGTAACAACTTGAATCAAAACACTTATAAACACAAACTAAGACACTTTCTAACTAATTTGGACACTAAAGTAAAGGGGGATTGATGTTTTGACGAAATTAAAATAAATGCACAGATTGTAATTTAAGGCAGATTCTAAATATGAATGTGATGAAAATATGGATGAATGCTAGCTAGAAGGTTCTTCTCCACACATGTCACACTTGCATACACTTTGATTTTCAGTTGGTCTTTCGATGAATTATGAAACTCAACACCCCAGGTTAATTAGGTCTGCTTAAATTAACCGTCAAGTTCTCCTTAAGTTAATGAATTGGATGGGTTAGCGCAACGCAATTCAAAACATTCTCTAAAAGTCCTTTACGTGAAAAGCACAATAAAGATACAATCAAAGATCATTAAGCATCATGAAAACTATAAGTGTTGACGAGGCATTCGTTACTATGATGAGCATGAAACTAGTGCCAAGAATTCATTTAACGCGATTGTTTATAAGCAACCTCCACTACTTGTGAAAATAAGTTCATAACTATTAGGTGAAATTCACTTATATTCTAGCGTCATATTCATGCATGAAAATTAAGCGTGCACTCTCAATCAACATACATAAATAAGTTATCGATCAAGCAGTTAAACAAATTGAATTCACCATTCATGAAATTCCAACCAAAAGTAATCAATTCATATTGCAAGCATAAACATGGTTTCGAATCACCCCCTAGCTAATTAGGGGGTTTAGCCTCTCATGTTCACAAAAAGAGAATTACAAATGAATTTAAACATAAAGCACAAAGGATTGATTACACCTAGAACGCCCAACGAATCCACTTGAATTTCTGCGCGTCGAAGCTCCTCTTTCCTCTTCTCTTTGCTGCGGCAGAGAGGGTTTTGGATGATTTGGGATGAGTTTCTGGGTTAGGGATGGTTTTATGGTGGTTTAATGGTGCGGCAAGGTTGTGGGGGTGATAGGAGCATATTCATGCGACTTAATTAGCTTGTTCTCGTGCATTTGTGTTGTGTTTACTTATCTATTTTAGTGTTTAAGGCCACTTTTGCGTATTTTCAGATTAGAAGGCCAAAGTGTGCAAGAAGATGCAAATTGGAGTCTTTTGGAGCAAAAGAGGAATGAATGAGTTGAAGACTTAAAGAAACGACGAATTCCTACTCCAACGATGAATTCTTACCAAAACGAGGAATCCTACTCAAACAAGGTTTCCTATTTTAGGAAAGTTAACCCAAAGTTTCCCGTTTTGGTAACCTTTCCTAATCTTAAGAAAACAAAGTGAACACAAATAAATGAATCAACAACTAATAAAATGGGATAGTACCAATGGAGATGAAGCTAGGGATTCGATTTTACCATTGCTAACCCAAGGCCATGTTTGTTAAATCAGTTTATACTCAGTCATCTACCTATTGCTTGAGTTTGTTTCACTTAGATATGATCAACCATATGATGTGTGGATTTGATCAAATGTCTCTAATCATGAGCCTAATTGTGATGTGCAACTTTGGTTCCTAATCAAGAATATGTAGTGCACAAGAAACTTTCATAAAACCAAAGGGAACACTCGGCAGGATGTTTGCAAAACATTCCCTTCATTCATTCATGTATCCACCAAGATTATGCATGATGTGTGCTTTAATCTTGGCTAAACAACCTGTGGTTAATTCAAATGATGATCAAGCATTAAAATCAACACACTAAGTCACAATTAAATCAGAGAATGAAACAAGAAATAGATAGACTAACTAAGAATTCTGAATTAACTACATGGCAATCTTGCAAGGCTACATCGAATCCCTAGAGAGAGATTAGTTACACTTCATGTTTACAAAAGGTTTGACATAAAATATATAACATGAGTGAACATAGAATTAAGAAGAAGAAACCCTTGAAGCAAAACTGATGTCGAAATCCTTTAAGAGTGGCCTTTGGTGTTGGTTCTCCAAATGTAATGTAAATGAAATGGATCGGCTTAAGGTTGGATGTTTTGATGCGAAATAGATAAGCACACAAATTAAACCCTCTTTTTGTCAAATTGTAGTAAAGATGTAAGTAGGGATCGTTCTAGACCGGGGATTAGGAGGGATTGCTAAACATTTGGAAACTGACTTAGAAACTCAAAAACAAAGTTTAAAACACTAAACTCGACTCAAAGAATGCAAAACTAAAAGTTAAAACACTTAAACAAACCTAAAACCCAAAACAGCAACTAGAAGACTCAAAACTGCCTAAAAACCACTTTCTGGGCAGTTTTGAGCACCTACACTAATTTGGACGAAATTGGATGAAAACTTGAATCAAAATACTTAGAAACACAAATCAAAACACTTTCTAACTAATCTAAGACTTGAAATTAAAGGGGGATTTGTTTTGGACGAAAATTTAACATAAAACAGAAACTTTAAACTAAACAGATTGTAGAATGTTTTTGGATAAAAAGGATGGATAAAAGGCTAGTTAGGAGGTTCTTCTCCACACATGTCACACTTGCAAACAAAACGATTTTCAGTTGTTCTTCCAATAAATTATAAATACTCAACGCCCCAAATTAACCGTGAATTGCACTAATTAACCCTCAGTTTTTCCACAAGTTATTAAGTTGGATGATTGCATACGACAACCCAAAACATTCCCTACAAGTTCCCTACATGAATTGCATAATAGAGATACAAGCAAGAATCATTAAGTTCTATGAAAAACATAAGCATTGACGAAGCATTCGTTACTATGAATTGCATGAAACTTATGCTAAGAATTCATTCAACGCGATCGTTTTCAAGCGACCTTCACTACTTGTGATTATAAGATTGTAACTATTAGGTGAAACTCCCTCATAATCTAGCATCATATTCATGCATGAAAACTAAGCGTGCACTCTCAATCAACATACACAAATAAGTTATCAATCAAATAGATGAACGAATTGAATCCACAACTTATGAAATAACAACTGAATGTAATCAAATCATATTGCAAGCATGTACATGGTTTCGAATTCCCCCCTAACCAAGGGGGTTTAGCCACTCATGATTACAACAAACTTAGAGAGTAATAACAAAGTAAACATTGAAAACAAGAATCGAAGTACACCTAAAAATTCCAACAACTCAATCTTGAATTGTATGAACGTTTAAGCCTCTTCTCCTCTAGTTGCTGCGGCACAAGGGGTTTTGGTGAGTTTTGGGGGTTTATGGATGATGTAGAATGATGTGTTTAGGGTAGGGATGGATGTAGGGGAAGGCAAGGAGTGTTTTTGGGCAGAAAATATGAAGAATGGTGAAGTATGGCTGTGTTAGAGAGAGGGAATGAATTTCTGGCGTGAATGAATGTGTATGAGAGGTGGTGATCTGATCTAGGGGTTAATATGAGTATATATAGGCACTTAGAACCCTAGGGAAATCAGATATGGACTTGAATTAATTAATGGGAGAGCATGGGAGTGCATGTGGCTGATTTGTGGTGCAATGATGAAAAGGCAAAGTGCATGTGGCTGATTTGTGGTGCAATGATGAAAGGCAAAGTGCATGTGGCTGATTTGTGATGCAATGATGAAAGGATGGAAGTGCATGTGGCTGCAATGGATTAAAGGATGGGAGTGCATGTGGCTGAAATGTAGCCTTCTAGAAATCATGTTTTTAGGCCCCCTTGCAACTCCCTAACTGAATTCAAGCCTTTCAAATTCGTCCATCCTCATGCCACCATGCTTGCACTATCCAATCTTGGCCCAAAAATGCTCTAGAATGCTCCAAATTGCTTCTTTTTGCATACTTTGACACTAAAACCTGAAATTGCACGAAAATAACTTTAAACACTATAATTAACATAGTTTAGCTAATTAAATGCAAGAAAACAAGCTAACTAAGTCGTATAAATATACTCCTATCAGAAATAAAACCAGAAATTAAAGGGAATGGCTTAATAGGTGCGGCTAGGGTTTAGGGTTAGGGTTTTTGTGCATAAAATGGGACCAAAGTGCCCTCCCTTGCACGGCAAGGGAAGGAAAGAAAGGGAAAGGTGATGCGAGAATTATACGCACACAATTTAAACCCTCTTTTTGTCAATTGTAGTGAAGAATGTAAGTAGGGATCGTTCTGGACCGGGGATTAGGAGGGATTGTTAATCACTTGGATTTGACTAAAAAAAAACGTAAAAACACAATATAAACTAAACTCAAAGAATGCAAAACTAAACTTTAAAACATTAAAACAAATCAAAGACTCAAAATGCTTTAAAAACACAAACTAAATTGATTTCTAACTAAAATGACTTAACAAAGAAAAGGGGGATTGGTTTTGGATGAAATTGAAAACAAAACAAATACTTGGAAGCAAAATAGATTGTAAAACGGAGAATGATGAGAAACTAGTTAGAGGGTTCCTTATCCACACATGAACATATGCATATAATCGAATCCACAGGGACTAATTGGACCTATATAATTACTTGTTTTGCAAGAACTCTTTACTAGAGAAATAAAACTAATCAATGTAGGCAGAGTTGTTGTTGTAACTTAAAGGCATAAGGAAATGAAGTAAACACAAATAAATTAATCAACAACTAATAAAATGGGATAGTATCAATGGAGATGAAGCTAGGGATTCGATTTCACCATTGCTAAACCAAGTCCATGTTTGTTAAATCAGTTTGTACTCAGTCATCTACCTATTTCTTGAGTTTGTTTCACTTAGATATGATCAACCATATGATGTGTGGATTTGATCAAATGTCTCTAATCATGAACCTAATTGTGATGTGCAACTTTGGTTCCTGATCAAGAATATGTAGTGCACAAGAAACTTTCATAAAACCAAAGGGAACACTCGGCAGGATGTTTGCAAAACACTCCCTTCATTCATTCACATATCCACCAAGATTATGCATGATGTGTGCTTTAATCTTGGCTAAACAACCTGTGGTTAATTCAAATGATGATCAAGCATTAAAATCAACACACTAAGTCACAATTAAATCGGAGAATGAAACAAGAAATAGATAGACTAAATGAGAATTCTGAATTAACTACATGGCAATCTTGCAAGGCTACATCGAATCCCTAGAGAGAGATTAGTTACACTTCATGTTTACAAAAGGTTTGACATAAAAATATATAACATGAGTGAACATAGGATTAAGAAGAAAGGGGATTTAGTTCTTTATAACATTGAAATCAAAGAAACACCTAAACATTCCAACAACTCAAACTTGAATTGTATGAACGTTTAAGCACTCTTTTCTTCCATTCCTCAAACATACAAAACAAAGAGAATTGAATTTAAACATTGAAATCAAAGAAACACCCAAACATTCCAACAACTCAAACTTGAATTGTATGAACGTTTAGGCACTCTTCTCTTCCTCTTCGTTGTGGCACAAGGTCTAAGGACATGTTTTGATGGTGTGAATGGTTTGGGGAGTGGTGGAGGAATGGAAGAATGGTGTTTGGATTGTAAGGGAGAGTCACGGCCAAAGGGAAGTATTTGTGGTATGTACAATGAATGAATTTCTGAAATGGAAGAGTGTATGGATGAGTGAATGAGAATGAATGCAATGGATGCTTATTTATAGGTAAAATGGGGGGGACATGACAGCTAGGAGGGAATGTGGCTGCATGTTTGAATGATTAAAGGATGCATGTGGGTTGGAAATGATGGAAAAACAGCTAGGAAAGCATGTGAAAGCTGGAATTGCATGTGTGAAGGCCACGGCATTGAGTTTTCTGGTGGAATTCAATGTGAAAGTCACGGGTTGGATTGTGTGATGGTGTGTGTATGGGAATGACAGCTAGGAGGAGGAATATATGCATGTGCAAAGCTGGAAATGCAAGCAGAAAATGGAAGGGAATGCATGTGCACGGCAAGGAACTTTGTTTGTGTGCATGTGGATGAAATTGGATGAAATGCATGGAATTAGGCACGGCAATGATGGTGTTTTCCTGTGGTGAATGGTAATGTAATCTGAAATGGGAGAGCATGTGGATTAAAGGGGTAATGATGATGAATGCATGTGAATTATTTATGAAGGGAATGCATGTGCTTTGACAGAAATGAAAAGGAATGCACGGCATGGTTGATTTCTGGTGGTTGTGAGGTGGAAATGAGTGTGAAAGCATGTGGCTTTATGGTTGAATGATTAAGGAAGTGTTTAAGTGTTTTAAAATAGGGAACAAAGCCCTTCCTTGCATGGCAAGGAAGGGAGACACAAGGAAACACACGACAATGTCCTAAGGTTGCAAGGAATGTTGTTTTTGTGTTCTAAAGTGCGTAGGAGTCTTCAATGATGCTCAAACATGAGGTCTTTTAGGATTTAACTTTCCTACTTCAAGTCTTTAATTTCGTCCATCCTCTTGGCTCCAAGCATATGATATCCATTCCAATCTCTAATTTGCTCCAAAAAGCTCCAAAAGGCATCCTTTTGCATACCTTGCCCTTAGAACCTGAAAACACACAAAAGAAGCATAAAGGACTAAAATAACTAAAGAAACATAACGTAAATGCACGAGAACTAGCCATTTAAGTCGCATGAATATGCTCCTATCAAAAGGCACGGCTTAGGGCTAGAATTTGGGCTAGGGCCTTTGTTTTGGGTCCTAAAGTGCGTACGAGGCCTATAAAGTGGCTAGAAAATATGAACATTTAGATTAGGAAAGGTTACCAAAACGGGAAACTTAGGGTTAATTTTCCTACTTCAAGTAGGAATCCTTGTTTGAGTAGGATTCCTCGTTTTGGTAAGAATTCATCGTTGGAGTAGGAATTCGTCGTTTCTTCAAGTCTTCAACTCATTCATTCCTCTTTCGCTCCAAAAGGCTCCAATTTGCATCTTCTTGCACACTTTGGCCTTATAATCTGAAAATACACAAAAGTGGCCTTAAACACTAAAATAACTAAGTAAACACAACATAAATGCACGAGAACAAGCTAATTAAGTCGCATGAATATGTTCCTATCAACCACCAGAAATCATCCCATTGCCGTGGCCTCCCTCATCCATTTCCATAATTCCCCAATCCATTCAACACACCAAAACTCACCTTAGACCTTGTGCTACAACGAAGAGGAGGAGAAGAGTGCCTAAACGTTCATACAATTCAAGTTTGAGTTGTTGGAATGTTTAGGTGTTTCTTTTCCTCGATTCCAATGTTTGATTACTTCTAATTACGTTTCATAAGTTGTGAATTCAATTTGTTTAACTGTTTGATTGATAACTTATTTATGTATGTTTATTGAGAGTGCACGCTTAATTTTCATGCATGAATATGACGCTAGAATATAAGTGAGTTTCACCTAATAGTTATGAACTTATATTCACAAGTAGTGGAGGTTGCTTATAAACAATCGCGTTAAATGAATTCTTGGCAAGAGTATCATGCATTCATAGTTACAATTGCCTCGTCAACACTTATAATTTTCATAGAACATAATGATCTCTCATTGTATCTCTTCTATGCATTCATGTTGAGAACCATCGGAGAATGATTTGAATTGTCGCATGCATCATCCAATTCAATAACATAAGGAAAATTTGAGAGTTAATTATTGCATCACGGTTAACTTCGGGTGTTGAGCATCATGGTTTATTGAAAAGCAATTGGAAATCGTTTTATACGCAAGTGTAACATGTGTGGAGATGAACCCCTTAGCTAATCCATCCATCATCTTGTTTTCAAGGAATTCGTTTTACAATCTGCCTAGTTTGTTACTTTGTTTTGTTATTTCAATTTTCGTCAAAACAAAACCCCCCTTTACTTTCTTGTTCTATAGTGTTTAGAATCTGTTTAATTTGTGTTTTAAAGTGTTTTGAATCAACCTATAATCTTAAATTCGTCCAAATTTGTGTTTAAGGTCAGAAACTGCCTAGTTAGTGTTTTTAGGCAGTTTTGAGTCTTTTGAACCTGTTTTGAGTCCTTTGAGTCTTTGTATTGTCCAAATTAGTTAGAAAGTGTCTTAGTTTGTGTTTATAAGTGTTTTGATTCAATTTGTTATACAAATTCGTCCAAATTCACCAAAGTGCTCAAAACTGCCCAGAAAGTGTTTTTAAGGCAGTTTTGAGTGTTTTGGGTGATGTTTGAGTCTTTTGGTTTGATTTAGTGTTTTAAGCGTTTAGTTTCGCTTTCTTTGAGTTTAGTTTAGTGTTTCAAACTTTATTTTACGTTTTTAAGTCAGTTTCCAAGAGATTTGCAATCCCTCCTAATCCCCGGTTAAGAACGATCCCTACTTATATCTATACTACAATTGTCAAAAAGAGGGTTTAATTTGTGCGCGTATAATTCTCGCATCAAATTTTGGCGCCGTTGCCGGGGATTAGCAACTTTGCTAATCCCTTGGATTGTTTTATTTTCGTTTGTTTTTATTTTATTCCAGATTCTTAATCTTGTTTTGTTTCTTGTTCTAGGTACTAGTTTATGACTCGGAGTTCTCATCCGATTCGTGAACATATCCTGGAGTGATTGGGTTCTTCGTTCGGCTGCAAGACGTAAAAGAAAGCGCTAGTTGGGAGGCAACCCAATACACTGAAATAAAAAAATAAAAATAAAAAATAAAAAAATTTATCAACAACAAAAGAGAAAGAATGTAGCCTTCACAAAGGTTGTGTACATGAAGCCCCACTACGTGGCAACATGATAGGAGCATATTTATGCACCTTAGTTTAGCTTGTTCTTGTGCATTTATAGTGTTTTTCCTTAGTAAAGTAGTCTTTTAAGCTAGTTTTATGTATTTTCAGGTTTTAAGGGCAAAGTATGCAAAAGGATGCATTTTGGAGCCTTTTGGAGCAAATTAGAGCTTGGAATGGACATCATATGCTTGGAGCCAAGAGGATGGACGAAATTGAAGACTTGAAGATGATGATTCCTACTTGAGCAAGGTTTCCTAGTTGAAGATGGATTCCTAGAAGAATGAAGATTCCTACTCAAATAAGGTTTCCTACTTGAAGTAGGAAAGTCAAAATCCAAATGGTTTCAAGAGAAGCAACTAAGAAGTTTTCCAAGTGCAAGAAGGAAAAGGAGTCCAAGATGAAGAAGGAATGATGAAGACAAGGTTTCCTAATCCTAATAGGCAAAGTTTCCAAGTACAATGAGGAGTCCTTATCCATTTAGGGCACCTTATCCATTTAGGACACCCTATCCTATCCTTGCCGTGGGTTTTATCCAATTCCCCTTAGTTTTAGGGCTTTCTAGAAGCCCTAAACATTATCCCTAAGCTTTGCCACACCCTTATCCCTTTTTCCCTACAAATTTGGCACTTAAAGCATGATTTTAGGAACCTTATCTTATCTCCTACAAAGGTGGCGCCCAAACCCTTCTAGAAATCTGATTTCCCTTGCCTTGCAAGGCATTCTAGAAACCTTATCACCTTATCCCATACCTGCCGCACCAAGGAAGCATTATCCCTCTCTATTTCTGATTTCTAAGCCTATTTCCTAGTTGATTTGGGTTATTCAAGTCCATATCTGATTACCCTAGGGTTTTAAGTGCCTATATATACTCATATTAACCCCTAGATCAGATCACCACCTCTCATACACATTCATCCATTCCATAAATTCGTCCAAACCTCTCCACACACTTGCCGCAGCCACCAAACGCCCCTTTCCTTAGTTTTAGACCTTTGCCGCACCATCCCCTTCCCCTAAACACTACTACATCCCTCCATAACCATACATCCAGACACCTAAGGCCCTAAAACCGTCCCTAGACCCTTGCCGCACCAAGGAGGAGGAGAAGGAAGCTCGGAAGTTCATGCAATTCAAGTTCGCGTCGCTGGAATTTCTAGGTGTTTCTTTTCCTTTGATTTCAATGTTTAATTTCAATTCTCTTTGTTTTGTGCGTATGAGGAACTAAACCCCCCCTTGGCTAGGGGGGATTCGAAACACATGTTTATGCTTGCAATATGATTTGATTACTTCTAATTGCGTTTCATAAGTTGTGAATTCAATTTGTTTAACTGTTTGATTGATAACTTATTTATGTATGTTTATTGAGAGTGCACGCTTGATTTTCATGCATGAATATGACGCTAGAATATAAGTGAGTTTCACCTAATAGTTATGAACTTATATTCACAAGTAGTGGAGGTTGCTTATAAACAATCGCGTTAAGTAAATTCTTGGCATAAGTTTCATGCAATCATAGTAACAAGTGCTTCGTCAATACTTATGGTTTTCATAGAACTTAATGATTCTTGCTTGTATCTCTATTATGCAATCATGTAGGGGACTTGTGGGGAATGTTTTGGGTTGTCGTATGCAATCATCCAATTCAATAACGTTAGGAAAATCTGAGGGTTAATTTAAGCGAACCTAATTAACTTGGGGCGTTGAGAATTCATGGGTTATTGAAAAGCAATTAGAAATCGTTTTGTGTGCAAGTATAACATGTGTGGAGATGAACCCCTTAGCTAGCTTCCATCCCATTCATTAAATCCAAATTCGTTTTAAAATCTGTTCGTTTTACAAAGTTTTAAGTTTTGTTTTTAAATTCGTCCAAAACCAATCCCCCTTTACTTTGTTGAGTCAAATTTGTTAGAAATCAATTTAGTTTGTGTTTTTAAGTGTCTTAGGTCAAGTTAAAACCAATTTTCGTCCAAAGTTGTGTCTAGTGTTCAAAACTGCCCAGATTGTGTTTTTAAGGCAGTTTTGAGTGTTTTGGTGCTGTTTTGAGTCTTTTGGTTTGTTTTGGTGTTTTAAAGTTTAGTTTTGCATTCTTTGAGTCTAGTATAGTGTTTTATATTGTGTTTCTACGTTTTTGAGTCAAATCCAAGTGATTAACAATCCCTACTTACATTCTTCACTACAATTGATAAAAAGAGGGTTTAATTTGTGTGCGTATAATTCTCACGTCAAATTCTCGGAGCAGGAGGCATCGGAGCAGGAGGCATCGGAGCAGAAGGCATCGGAGCAAGAGGTATCGGAGATAGAGCATTCGAGGCCTCAATACTTGGCGGAACGCTGGATGACCCAGGAAAAAGGTGCCTCTAGAAGAAAGACGCAAGCCTTTGACGGTCACTTTGCATTCGACCTTGAGATTCTTGCATCTCATCAAGCTTCCTCTTCATGCCTGTCGAATAATTATTGGCAAGCACGTGCAAACTTCTATTCTCGTGCTTAAGCTGTTTGATCTCCTGCTTGAGATTTTCCACCTCTGCCATCAATGATTCAACCTGACGGGAGCGAGCAAGCAGGCGTTGGTGATGCGAACTAAGTAAGCACACAAATTAAAACCCTCTTGTGACAATTGTAGTATATGAATAAGTAGGGATCGTTCTTAACCGGGGATTAGGAGGGATTGCAAAATCACTTGGAAACTGACTCAAAAACGTAAAATAAAGTTTGAAACACTAAACTAGACTCAAAGAATGCAAAACTAAACAATAAAAACACTAAAACAAATCAAAAGACTCAAAACAGCCCCAAAACACTCAAAACTGCCTTAAAATCACTTTCTGGGCAGTTTTGAGCACTTTGGTAACTTTGGACGAAATTGGGTAATAGAATGAATCAAAATGCTTAAAAACACAAACTAAGATACTTTCTAACTAAATTGGACACTCAAGTAAAGGGGGATTGAGTTTTTGACGAAAATAAATTAAATGCACAGATTGTAAGTTAAAGGCAGATTGTAATGAATGTGATGAAACTATGGATGAAAGCTAGCTAGAAGGTTCTTCTCCACACATGTTACACTTGCATACACTTTGATTTTCAGTTGGTCCTTCGATAAATTATGGAACTCAACACTCTGGGTTAATTAGGTCCGCTTAAATTAACCGTCAAGTTCTCCTTAAGTTAATGAATTGGATGGGTTAGCGCAACGCAATTCAAAACATTCTCCAAAAGTCCTTTACGTGAAAAGCACAATAAAGATACAATCAAAGATCATTAAGCATCATGAAAACTATAAGTGTTGACGAGGCATTCGTTACTATGATGAGCATGAAACTAGTGCCAAGAATTCATTTAACGCAATTGTTTATAAGCAACATCCACTACTTGTGAATATAAGTTCGTAACTATTAGGTGAAACTCACTTATATTCTAGCGTCAAATTCATGCATGAACATTAAGCGTGCACTCTCAATAAACATACACAAACAAGTTATCGAACAAGCAGTTAAACAAATTGAATTCACCATTCATGAAATTCCAACCCAAAAGTAATCAATTCATATTGCAAGCATAAACATGGTTTCGAATCACCCCCTAGCTAACTAGGGGGATTTAGCCTCTCATGTTCACAGAAAGAGAAATACAATTGAATTTAAACATAAAGCACAAAGGATTGATTACACCTAGAACGCCCAACGAATCCACGTGAATTGGTGCGCGTCGAAGCTCCTCTTTCCTCTTCTGCTTGCTGCGGCAGAGATGGTGTAGGGGTGATTTGAATGTTTTTATGGTTTGGGAATGGATTTAGGGAGGTTAGGTGGTGCGGCAATGTTATGGGGTGGTGTAGGAAGGTGTGTAAGGTGGTGGAGAGTGGTGGAATGGCTGCGGCAGTGATGGGGGAAGGCTGGAATGGAGGGGAAGGTACACGGGTTTTGGGTTGAATGGGAGAGAATCTGTGATAGAGGGTGGCTGCGAATTGTGTGAATGAATTTAGGGTTATGGTAGTGCACGGATTAGAGGGGATTAGGGTTATTAGGGTGGTGGCTGAATGAATATGTGTGTAGTGGGCTAAATGGGATTGACGGCTTGGAAGGAATAATTAGGGTGAGAATGATGCACGGGTTTGAAGAGTGAATGGGGTGATGGAATGCCCGGCTTAGGTCAAGGAATGGGAGTTCACGGATTGATATGTGAATGTGGCTGGTTAGAATGAGTGGGAAGTGACGCCTACAAGGTTGTAGTTTAGGGTTTATGAGTGAATGGCTGAGATGGTTTTTGTATGAATGAATCAAAGGCTATGGATTCAAGGGAGAGTGACGGCTAGAGAGGTTTTTATGGCTGAAAATCTGAAAGAATGGATAAATAGGGTGCGGCTACTTGTAATTAGGGTGATTAGGGTTTAGGGTTAGGGTTTAATGCATGAAATGGGCCTAAAATGCCCCCCCTTGCACGGCAAGGGAAGGGACTTGGGCTAAAGCCCACGGCATTGGTTGGAATTTGGGCTAGGGCATTCGTTTTGTGTCCTAAAGCGCCTACAAGGACTTCAAAGTGGCTAGAAAATACGGACTTCAAAGTGCCAAAAATTTGATGCAAACTAAGTAAGCACACAAATTAAACCCTCTTTTTGTCAAATTGTAGTAAAGATGTAAGTAGGGATTGTTCTAGACCGGGGATTAGGAGGGATTGCTAAACACTTGGAAACTGACTTAAAAACTCAAAAACAAAGTTTAAAACACTAAACTCGACTCAAAGAATGCAAAACTAAAAGTTAAAACACTTAAACAAACCTAAAACCCAAAACAGCAACTAGAAGACTCAAAACTGCCTAAAAACCACTTTCTGGGCAGTTTTGAGCACCTACACTAATTTGGACGAAATTGGATGAAAACTTGAATCAAAATACTTAGAAACACAAATCAAAACACTTTCTAACTAATCTAAGACTTCAAATTAAAGGGGGATTTGTTTTGGACGAAAATTTAACATAAAACAGAAACTTTAAACTAAACAGATTGTAGAATGTTTTTGGATAAAAAGGATGGATAAAAGGTTAGTTAGGAGGTTCTTCTCCACACATGTCACACTTGCAAACAAAACGATTTTCAGTTGTTCTTCCAATAAATTATAAATACTCAATGCCCCAAATTAACCGTGAATTGCACTAATTAACCCTCAGTTTTTCCACAAGTTATTAAGTTGGATGATTGCATACGACAACCCAAAACATTCCCTACAAGTTCCCTACATGAATTGCATAATAGAGATACAAGCAAGAATCATTAAGTTCTATGAAAAACATAAGCATTGACGAAGCATTCGTTACTATGAATTGCATGAAACTTATGCTAAGAATTCATTCAACGCGATCGTTTTCAAGCGACCTTCACTACTTGTGATTATAAGATTGTAACTATTAGGTGAAACTCCCTCATAATCTAGCATCATATTCATGCATGAAAACTAAGCGTGCACTCTCAATCAACATACACAAATAAGTTATCAATCAAATAGATGAACGAATTGAATCCACAACTTATGAAATAACAACTGAATGTAATCAAATCATATTGCAAGCATGTACATGGTTTCGAATTCCCCCCTAACCAAGGGGGTTTAGCTCCTCATACTCACAACACAAAGAATATCAAAATTAAACATGGAATTCAACGGAAAGACAACACCTAAAACGTTCCAGCAATCCTCAATTGAATGGCATGAACGTCCCAAGCTTTTTCTCCTCCTCTTGTCTGCGGCACAAGAACTAGGACAGGTTCTAGGGGTTATTTAGATGGATGAGTAGGTAAGGAATGATATGGTAGTGTTTAGGGGACATGGGGGTTGCGGCAAAGTGTGAAAATATGGCAGATTGGTGGAGGAAGGCTGCGGCAAAGGGGGCTGAATATATTTTGACGAATTTCTGATTTGTGGAGAGGGTGATATCTACGGCATGGTGGTAAAACACATATATATAGGCAGCCAAACCCTAAAGAAATCAGGTTAGACAAATGGGCTAGGGTTTGGGTGCGGCAAGGGGTTGGAAATCCACCAGAAAATAGGGTTTCTAGAACATTAGGTGCGGCATGGGCTTAGGGTAGATGGATTAGGGTTTAACTTGGCAGAAATTAAATGATTAGGCCCTAGGGTGCGGCTGATTAAGTGGGCTAGGATTAGGGTTTAGGTGCGGCATAGGCTTAGGGTCCACAAGGAGTTAGGGTTTAGGTCATCTAAAAGCCCAAAGCCAAGAATAGAAACTCACGACAATGGAAACCTCCAAGAATAGAAACTTCCAACTTTAGAAACTTTGGTTGCCAATTCCGACTTCTTTGCTCTTCACTTTCATTTCTTCATTTCTTAAGCTCCTTTGACCTTCAACCTCGTCCATTCCTCGTGCTCCATTTGCATACACCACATTCCAGCTCAGTTTTGCTCCAAAAGCTCCAAATTGCATCATTTCATGTAATATGTCATTTAAACCTGAAAACACATGAAAGTAGCTTAAAAGACTACTTTAACGAAGAAAACATAACAAAAATGCATAAGAACTAGCTAACTAAGGCGCATAAATATGCTCCTATCAACATGGCAGCGGACAACCTAACAATCAAGGAGCTTTCCGCTTCGGGATTGGACAATGCCGCACCCCTATGTATTCAATATCCTAGGGCGGCTCCAGATAAGACTGCCGAGTTCGAATTGAAGTCAAGTTTGTTACATCACATCCCGAAGTACCACGGGCTGTCCATGGAGGATCCAAACAAACACTTAAAGGAGTTCGAAGTTGTTTGTTCGAGCATGACCCCGGTGAATGTTTTGGGTTTAGGGGACTTGTGGGGAATGTTTTGGGTTGTCGTATGCAATCATCCAATTCAATAACGTTAGGAAAATCTGAGGGTTAATTAGTGCAATTCACGGTTAATCTGGGGCGTTGAGAATTCATGGTTTATTGAAAAGCAATTAGAAATCGTTTTGTGTGCAAGTATAACATGTGTGGAGATGAACCCCTTAGCTAGCTTCCATCCCATTCATTAAATCCAAATTCGTTTTAAAATCTGTTCGTTTTACAAAGTTTTAAGTTTTGTTTTCAAATTCGTCAAAATCAAAATCCCCCTTTACTTAGAGTGTCAAATTAGTTAGAAATCAATTTAGTTTGTGTTTTTAAGTGTCTTAGGTCAAGTTAAAACCAATTTTCGTCCAAAGTTGTGTCTAGTGTTCAAAACTGCCCAGATTGTGTTTTTAAGGCAGTTTTGAGTGTTTTGGGGCTGTTTTGAGTCTTTTGGTTTGTTTTGGTGTTTTAAAGTTTAGTTTTGCATTCTTTGAGTCTAGTATAGTGTTTTATATTGTGTTTCTACGTTTTTGAGTCAATTCCAAGTGATTAACAATCCCTCCTAATCCCCGGTCCAGAACGATACCTACTTACATTCTTCACTACAATTGATAAAAAGAGGGTTTAATTTGTGTGCGTATAATTCTCACATCAAATTTTGGCGCCGTTGCCGGGGATTAGCAAAGTTGCTAATCCCTTGGATTGTTTTATTTTCGTTTGTTTTATTTTAGATCAGATTCTTATGTTATTTTGTTTCTTGTTTTAGGTACTTGTTTATGACTCGGAGTTCTAATCCGGTTCACGAACATATTTTAGACTTTGACGACGATTTTGAGCGTGAGTTGAGACGTAAGAGGAAGAACCCGGAACCTAGTGAATCAAGTGCAAGTTCCGAGTCCGTTTCTGAATTTGAAGAAGAAGTGGAAGACATGGCAGCGGACAACCGAACAATCAAGGAGCTTTCCGCTTCGGGATTGGCCAATGCCGCACCCTTGTGCATTCAATACCCAAGGGCGGCTCAAGACAAGACTGCCGAGTTTGAATTGAAGTCAAGCCTGTTACATCACATTCCGAAGTACCATGGGCTATCCATGGAAGATCCGAACAAGCACTTGAAGGAGTTTGAAGTCGTTTGCTCAAGCATGACTCCGGTGAATGTGGATGAGAGCATCTTGAAGATGAAGGCCTTTCCCTTTTCTCTCCAAGAGAAAGCGAAAGATTGGTTGTACGAATTGGCTCCCGGAACGGTCACATCATGGGAGAGCATGAAACGGGCTTTCTTGGAGAAGTTTTTCCCAACTTCTCGAGTCATCCTCCTACGAAAAAGGATAAGTGGAATTCAACAAGATGAAGGTGAATCCTTTCCTACTTATTATGAACGTTTTAAATCTCTTGTTGCTTCATGTCCACAGCATCAAATGAAGGAGGAACTACTTCTACAATACTTCTACGAGGGACTTCTACCTATTGAACGTCAAATGCTAGATGCCTCAGCGGGAGAAGCCTTGGTGGACAAGACCCCCACGGATGCAAAGACTTTGATTGCTAATCGAGCATTGAACGCTCAACAATACGAAGGCATTGGACAGAGGAGTACCCCACGGCAACACCAAGTTAATGAGGTAAGTGCCATAACCGAACTTCAAAATCAAATGGCTAACCTTACTACGTTGCTTTCTCAGGTGGTGGAAGGTCCAAAAGTCAAAACCGTAGCTTCTTGTGGCGTATGCTCCATGCAAGGACACCCTACAGACAAGTGCCCACAATTGATCGAGAATGGAGGGTGGGAGACACTCAATGCCGTGGGATATGGCAACCAATACCAATCACTTGGTGATCCGTTTTCTAATACTTACAATCCCGGTTGGCGTGATCATCCGAATTTCAAATGGCGAGACCCCCAACAAGGTCAACAACAAAGCGGATTTAGGCAACAACCCCCGGGTTTCTATCAAAAGCCGTTGGCACCACCACAAGCCCAAGCACAACCTGCCCAAAGCAATGTAGGTAATTCAAGTGATAATGATAAGATTTTTCAATTACTTACTACTTTGACGCAGGAAGTCCAAAATCAAAACAAAGAGAGGCAAATGCAAGAGAAGAGGGTGGACAACTTGGAGAAACAAGTGGGACAAATTGCCGAGTTTATGGGGCAATTTCGTGAGCAAGGAAAGTTGCCAAGTTCAACGGTGGTCAATCCGAAAGGCGGATTCGAATCTGCAAAAGCGATGCATTTGCGAAGTGGAAAGCAAGTCGGATCTGACCTCAACCCATCCAAATCACGTTCCAACGAGGAGGACGAGTTGAGAGTTGAAGAGGAGGAGCAAAGGCCACTCACGGCCAAGGTGGAACCAAATGGGCCGCATGTTCCAAGTGACCCCAAGTTGTCCAATTCATCCAATAAAGGTAAAAACGTGTCAAATTCGGTTCATACTAATGATTTTCCTGCGAATGTTCCTTTTCCTAGTAGGTTTAAGCAAACAAAGAAAGAAGAAACGGAAAAGGACATTTTGGAGACGTTTCGGAAAGTTCAAGTCAATATCCCCCTCTTGGATGCAATTAAGCAAGTCCCGAGGTACGCCAAATTCTTGAAGGAACTTTGCACCAATAGGAGGAGGATTTCGACCAAGGAGGTGGTCAAAGTAGGTGAAAACGTCTCAGCTATCTTACAACGCAAGCTGCCCCCAAAATGCAAAGATCCGGGTAGTTTTACAATTCCGTGTGTTATTGGTAATTCTAGGTTTGAATCTGCCATGTTAGACCTAGGTGCATCTATAAATGTCATGCCATATTCAATTTATGCATCTATGAACCTAGGAGCGTTGAAAAACGATGGTGTGATTATACAATTAGCCGATAGATCTAATGCCTATCCAAAGGGAGTTTTGGAAGATGTGTTAGTGCAGGTTAATCATTTGATCTTCCCGGCGGACTTCTACGTACTTGAGATGGATGAATCAGACCATGCCCCTTCATTGCCCATCCTCCTCGGAAGGCCATTCATGAAAACTGCGCGAACAAAGATTGACGTCTATAATGGCACGTTGACGATGGAATTTGATGGGGAAGTTATTAATTTTAATCTTTCTGATTCTATGAAGTACCCTAGTGAGAATCATTCATGTTTTGCTATTGATGTAATTGACTCTTTGTCGCAGGACTATTTTGACAAATTGAACAACGATGCACTTGAATTGGTCATTGCACAAGGCATGGACAAGCAAAACATGGAAGCCACAACCATGGGAACCCACGGCATGCATGATCATTCTTTTGCCGTGCCCCCTAATGATGAGGTCATTGAGATGGTGGCTGCCCTCGAGTCATTGCCAACACAATCAGGTAAGTATTCGGACCCTATTTTAAGTTCAGTTTCGGCTAATAAAATGCTTCCCTCAGTTGTACAGCCACCTACACTTGAACTTAAGCCGTTGCCTAGTCATTTGAAGTACGTTTTCTTGGGCGAGGATGACACGTTGCTCGTCATTATTTCATCCTCACTCACGGCACAAGAAGAGAGCAAATTGGTGCGAGTGCTTAAGGAGTACAAAACGGCAATTGGATGGACCTTGGCCGACATCAAGGGAATTAGCCCCACTACATGCATGCATCGCATACTTCTAGAGGAGGGGTCTAAAACATCCCGAGAGGCTCAACGCCGTCTCAACCCTCCGATGATGGAAGTTGTGAAGAAGGAGGTAATCAAGCTTTTGGATTGTGGAGTAATCTATCCAATCTCGGATAGTAAGTGGGTTTCACCCGTTCAATGCGTTCCGAATAAATCTGGGGTGACTGCGGTTGCAAATGCCGAGAATGAACTTGTTCCTCAACGCATTCAAACGGGTTGGAGGGTGTGCATCGATTATAGAAAGCTAACGCCGCAACAAGGAAGGATCACTTCCCATTGCCATTCATCGACCAAATGCTTGAGAGGTTAGCCGGTTATGCTTTCTATTGTTTTCTTGATGGTTATTCTGGTTATAATCAAATTGTCATAACACCCGAAGATCAAGAAAAAACTACTTTTACATGCCCCTTCGGTACTTTTGCATATCGTCGCATGCCTTTTGGTTTATGTAATGCACCTGCTACATTTCAACGATGCATGATGAGCATATTTTCTGATTATGTTGAGAAAATCATTGAAGTGTTTATGGATGATTTTAGCGTGTTTGGTGATTCTTTTGATGGTTGTTTGCATAATCTTAGTTTAATCTTAAAACGTTGCGTGGAAACTAACCTTGTTCTTAATTGGGAAAAATGCCATTTCATGGTTAAACAAGGCATAGTTTTAGGTCATATCGTCTTTAAAAACGGTATTGAGGTTGATAAGTCGAAAATAGATCTTGTACGTCACTTACCCTCTCCAACTTCGGTTAGAGAGGTTCGTTCTTTTCTTGTCCATGCAGGTTTCTATCGTAGGTTTATCAAGGATTTCTCGAAGGTTGGACAACCTCTTTGCCGTCTCCTACAAAAAGACGTGACGTTTGAATTCACCAAGGAGTGCACGGCATCATTCAACCAACTCAAGGAGTTGTTGACCACGGCACCCATTATTGTTCCCCCGGATTGGAGCCTCCCGTTCGAGCTTATGTGTGATGCGTCCGATTATGCTTTAGGGGCTGTTTTGGGACAAAGAAAGGACAAGAGGCCGCATGTCATCTACTATGCCTCACGGACGTTGAACGATGCCCAGTTGAACTACTCCACTACGGAAAAAGAACTTCTTGCCGTTGTCTTTGCTTTAGATAAATTTCGATCATATCTAATTGGTACTAAAGTAATTGTTTTCACTGATCATGCAGCTCTGAAGTACTTGCTCACTAAAAAGGAGGCCAAGCCACGGCTAATTCGATGGATGTTGCTACTTCAAGAGTTCGACATAGAGATTCGGGACAAGAAGGGAAATGAAAACGTGGTGGCTGATCACCTAAGCCGAATGGTGCACAATGAAGAGGCCCTACCCATTGCCGAGACATTCCCCGATGAACAATTGCTGTCCATTAAGGTTAGTGCACCTTGGTATGCCGATGTTGTTAATTTTTTGGTGTCAAAACGAATTCCAAGTGAGTTCACTAGACACCAATGTGATAAACTTAGGCATGATGCACGGTTTTATGTGTGGGATGATCCATACTTATGGAAATTTTGTCCCGATCAGATTATACGTCGTTGTGTGCATGATTCTGAATGTAATTCAATTTTGAGTTTTTGTCATACATATGCATGTGGAGGGCACTTTGGCACACAACGCACGGCCCTCAAAGTATTACAATGTGGATTTTATTGGCCTAGTATTTTTAAGGATGCTAGAACGTTTTGCTTAACATGTGCTAAATGCCAAAGAATGGGTGGTATTAGTGCAAAGGACCAAATGCCGCAAGTTTCTATCCTAAATGTTGAAATTTTTGATGTTTGGGGTATTGACTTTATGGGTCCCTTTCCATCATCATATGGTTTTACGTATATTTTGCTTGCGGTTGATTATGTGTCGAAGTGGGTGGAAGCAAAAGCCACCCGGACTAATGATTCTAAAGTGGTTGCAGATTTTATTAGAACTAACATTTTTGCAAGGTTTGGCATGCCACGAGTGATCATTAGTGATGGAGGGTCACACTTTTGCAATCGGACCATTGAAGCGTTATTGAGGAAATACCATGTCACCCATAAGGTTTCTACACCTTACCATCCTCAAACAAATGGCCAAGCCGAGGTTTCCAACCGAGAGATCAAGCAAATACTTGAGAAGACCGTTGGGCCAACAAGGAAGGATTGGAGCTTACGGTTAGATGATGCACTTTTTGCGTATCGTACGGCGTACAAAACCCCCTGGCCTGGGTTGTGGTTCTCCAAATGTGGTGCGGATGAACTAGATTGGCTTGGTTTGGATGGTTTCTGCCCTTGGGACAGAAATGGACATAGAATGGAGTGAAATGGGAGAGGTTTATGTGTGTGTAATGGACTGAATGAATAAGAGAAAATGCGGAACCCCTTGAAGAGTGAAGTGAGCCTTGTTTTATAGAATGTGGCTCCAACAATCAGATTGGATCTCCCTCTGCACAAGTGAGATGGAATAGCATCAAATGAGCTGGAATTGAATGGGTTTCTGAGGTGTTGGTCGCACGGCATGGACAAGGTCTGCAAGTATGTGGTTTGTTTAATCAAAATGCATGTGCCCTTGCTGCAACACGTGAGTGGAACCTGCAAAGGTGAATTGGACCACCAGAAATTGTTTGTACAAATCTGGAAAGGGGAATAAGGCACACGGCATGGACAAAGGGGGCTGGAATCACATGGGATGATGGGATGAAATGGATTTCTGAAATGATGGCTGCAAGGAGTGGTTTGTTTAATCAAAATGCATGTGAATTTCTGCAAAGATGAAGTGGAGAAAGGTAATGGAATGCAAGGTCAGATTGTGAGTCATGCATGTGAATGATGTTTTGGTGTTAGAACATGGAATCTGCACGGCTAGGTTGTGATCATGGTGAAAATGTGGCTGAGTGGATTAATTGATGGAAGTGGATGTTTTTGGTGAAAAAGGGAAATGTGCAAGCATGTGGTTTGCACGGCACAAAGTGTGAACTTGCATGTGAATGCATGTTTTGATGTTGGAACCACATAGCTAACTTCCATGTTTTTGCTTTGTTTAGAATCACCCAATATGGCCGAATTGCATCTCTTAACACTTCACATCGTTTCTGGAATGTTTTTACTTCATTTGCCTTCCCATTGATCCAATTTCACACTTGGCTGCACACTAACACCAAATAATGTAAAATGCAACTAGTTTAATCCAAAACAATCACAACGACACCAAATAAGGAAGATATAAATGCATGCAAAATGTGACTTATCACCCCCATTGGGATGTCCCCCTTTCGACTTGTCTATGGCAAGGCGTGCCACCTTCCCGTTGAATTGGAGCACAAAGCACTTTGGGCCGTCAAGAAGTTTAACATGAACCTCGATGAAGTGGGAAGTCAAAGGAAATTCCAATTGAATGAGCTTGATGAAATACGGCACGAGGCGTACGAGAATGCAAGCATTTACAAGCAAAAGACCAAAGCTTTCCATGACAACATGATCCATGGGAAATCCTTCTCCATTGGGCAGAAAGTGCTATTGTTCAATTCCCGTTTACGTTTGTTTCCCGGTAAGTTACGTTCTAAGTGGATTGGACCATTTGTTATTACTAATGTTTTAGTTCATGGTGCAGTCCAAATCCAAAGCTTGAAAACGGGACACGAATACAAGGTGAACGGGCATCGTTTGAAGCCCTATTATGACACCTTTGTGGAGCATGCCGTGGAAGAGCTTCCCTTGCATGTCGTGGGCCCTAGTAAGGAGTGAATGAGGTCTTCGTCCGGCTGTACGACGTTAAAGCAAGCGCTACTTGGGAGGCAACCCATGCATTCAACAAAGGAAGACCGAGAAAGCACTCCAATTCCAGATTTGCGTTCCTAAACTCTTCTCTTTGTTGTTGATTTTGTTTCTGCCATGTTAGGTTGTTAGATGTTGTTTTGTTTGTTTGTTTGTTATTTGTGTGAGTCTATGCTTGAAACATTGAGGACAATGTTTGATTTAAGTGTGGGGGGGTAACCAAAGTGTTTTGATGCAAATTCGTAGGGTTTTATCCACCATAACTTCTAATGTTGTTTCTTGCTGTTTTTAAGTGTTTTTAGGCTGTTTTAGAGTGTGTTGACTTAAAAATCCGAAAAACCCATAAAAATTGAAAAAATTGTTTTGAAAACCCAAAAAGAGTTGTTTTTAAGTTGTTTTTGTGTGTCTTAGGGTACCTTCCAACACAATGATGAGGATTCGGTTTGTAATTGCATGACTGTTAAAGAGAATGATTAACACGGATGGTAGTTTGATTTACTCTTTGTTTATGCTTGGTTGTGGTTATAACTTATGACTTCACATGTAATCAAAAAGAAAAAAAAATTAGTTTTTGTAACATGCTTGAAGGAAGGAACTCAAACAAATGCTACAACCTTGTGAGACTTGAGCCTAAACGTTTATTTGGAGAGTTCAAATCTGTGCATTCTTGTTTTCTAAAGTCGTTGCATGATCTCATTATTCTTTGCTTGGTTACTACTTAGAAGGCGTTTCATCACTATAGTTCCAAATACTAGAACTCATACCCATTTTATTCAAAGCATGAAATTGATTAGCATAACAAATAACAAGATGAAGTTGTGTAGTAGTCACCACCATAGCCAAATAGCCGAATCCACCCTTGTCATTTGTATTGTAGGTTTAAACCCCTTTTGAGCCTTATTTAGCCTATTTTCATTGTTAGCCACATTATCCTCACCTAGCCTAGATTAGGACTTTCCATACCTTTGTTCTTAAAGGATAGTAAAGCACGACTTAGGATGAACTCCTTTGGTCAATTTTTGGCAGGAAACAAGTGTGGGGGAAGATGATAGGGCACGAAAAAAGAAAAGAAGAAAAAAAAAAAAAAAAAAGAAAAGAAGAGAAATTCGTAGAAAAATCAAAAGAAAATAGAAAAGTGTTGAAAAGAAAAAAAAAAAAAAGAGTTGAAAAATAAGTGAGAATGAAATCACAAGTGTTGGTTGTTGAAGGAAGGGTCCAAAAGAGTGAATTTGACCCTAAATGTTGCATGAATCTTCCCTTGTGTGTACTAATTGATTTCGGCCATTTGAAGAGAGTTTAAGTGTCAAATTCATTACTTTGCTTACTATTGCTTTAAAGAACTTTTGTTTATCCTTTACCTTTCTTTGTTAGCCAATATCCCTAGCCCCGTTACAACCCTTGACTTTAATCTTGAGTGTTATGTGTTTCAATTTGTGGAGTTTAAAATTGGTACGAGCATATGGTGTCACTGGTTCTCGCATCTAAGTAGTAGCATTCCATTCATGAGATCATATTGATAAACATGCTATTTAACTCCGAAAAGTGCTTTCTTTGTCATACATATATGTGAGCATTCGTTTTCATATTTACATCTATCTTCTCACATATAACTAGTATAGGGTGTGTAGTCAGAAAATCTGTGTGAAAATTGAGTGCATATCGAGTAAGGAATTGAGGGAATTCTCTAAGGCATGTTACTACATTCAAAATCATGTTTTAATTGGTTATTTGTGAACTAATGAGTAGTGACTATGATTAAGTAAATGCTTAAGCGTAAAGATGGCTAAAATCTGTGGGAATGATGATTTTTAACATGTCATGTGCATTGGAAATCCCTGAGGCGATTGTTGGAAGGTGTAGGTTGTGTTTTACTCGTTTTACTTCGTTTGTTTACTTTGTTTTATTTTGTTTTGCTCGAGGACTAGCAAAAGCTAAGTGTGGGGGAATTTGATAGGAGCATATTTATGCACCTTAGTTTAGCTTGTTCTTGTGCGTTTATAGTGTTTTTCCTTAGTAAAGTAGTCTTTTAAGCTAGTTTTATGTATTTTCAGGTTTTAAGGGCAAAGTATGCAAAAGGATGCATTTTGGAGCCTTTTGGAGCAAATTAGAGCTTGGAATGGACATCATATGCTTGGAGCCAAGAGGATGGACGAAATTGAAGACTTGAAGATGATGATTCCTACTTGAGCAAGGTTTCCTAGTTGAAGTAGGAAAGTCCCTAATGAAAATGGGTTTCCTAGTTGAAGATGGATTCCTAGAAGAATGAAGATTCCTACTCAAAAAAAAAAGGTTTCCTACTTGAAGTAGGAAAGTCAAAATCCAAATGGTTTCAAGAGAAGCAACTAAGAAGTTTTCCAAGTCCAAGAAGGAAAAGAATTCATATTTACATCAATCTTCTCACATATACCTAGTGTAGGGTGTGAAGTTAGAAAATCTGTGTGAAAATAGAGTGCATTCTAGTGAGGAATTGAGGAATTTCTCTAAGGCATGTTACTACATTCAAAACATGGTTTTAAATGCTTAATTGTGAACTAGTATGTGGTGACTATGATTAAGAATGTATTTAAGTGTGAAGATGACTAAGATCTGTGGGAATGATGATTTTTAACATGTCATGTGCATTGTTTGCTTGTTTGCTTGTTTTCGTGCATTTACATTGTGTTTCTTTAGTTATTATTGTGTTTAAAGTTATTTTCGTGCAATTTCAGGTTTTAGTGTCAAAGTATGCAAAAAGAAGCAATTTGGAGCATTCTAGAGCAATTTTGGGCCAAGATTGGATAGTGCAAGCATGGAGGCATGAGGATGGACGAATTTGAAAGGCTTGAATTCAGTTAGGGAGTTGCAAGGGGGCCTAAAAACCTGATTTCTAGAAGGCTACATTGCAGCCACATGCACTTCCATCCTTTAAGCCATTCCACATGCAATTCCAACCTAATCCACATGCATTCATCATCATAACCTAGCTGTCATTCCACCTTTATGCATTCATCATCATAACCTAGCTGTCATTCCACCTTTGTGCCATGATTTCCCTTTCATTCCAGCCATTCCACATGCATTTCCAACCCACATGCCCCTTTAATCATTTAAACATGCACTCCCATCCTTTAATCCATTGCTGCCACATGCACTTCCATCCTTTCATCATTGCACTACAAATCAGCCACATGCACTTTGCCTTTCATCATTGCACCACAAATCAGCCACATGCACTCCCATGCTCTCCCATTAATTAATTCAAGTCCATATCTGATTTCCCTAGGGTTCTAAGTGCCTATATATACTCATATTAACCCCTAGATCAGATCACCACCTCTCATACACATTCATTCACGCCAGAAATTCATTCCCTCTCTCTAACACAGCCATACTTCACCATTCTTCATATTTTCTGCCCAAAAACACTCCTTGCCTTCCCCTACATCCATCCCTACCCTAAACACATCATTCTACATCATCCATAACCCCCAAAACTCACCAAAACCCCTTGTGCCGCAGCAACTAGAGGAGAAGAGGCTTAAACGTTCATACAATTCAAGATTGAGTTGTTGGAATTTTTAAGTGTACTTCGATTCTTGTTTTCAATGTTTACTTTGTTATTACTCTCTAAGTTTGTTGTAATCATGAGTGGCTAAACCCCTAATTAGTTAGGGGAAAGTTTGAAGCCATGAACATGTTTGAGATATGAATTGATTTCTTCCAATTGTGATTTGTTAAGTTGTGATTGCAATTCAATTATCTGTTTTATTCATAACTTGTTCTTGTATGTTGATTAAGGATGCATACTTAGTTTTCATGTATGAACTTGATGCTAGTTTATAAACGAGTTTCACCTAATCGTCACAAGTTTATAAACATGAGTAGTGAAGGTTGCTAGTCACAACCGCGATAATTGAATTCTTGGCAACAGTATCATGCATTCATAGTTACAATTGCCTCGTCAACACTTATAATTTTCATAGAGCATAATGATCTCTCACTGTATCTCTTCTATGCATTCATGTTGAGGACCATTGGAGAATGATTTGAATTGTCGCATGCATCATCCAATTCAATAACATAAGGAAAATTTGAGAGTTAATTAGTGCATCACGGTTAACTTGGGGTGTTGAGCATCATAGTTAATGAAAAGCAATTGGAGAATCGATTCATATACAAATGTGTCTTGTGTGGAGAATGAACCTCTAACTAATCCATCCATCATCTTGTTTTCAAGGAATTCGTTTTACAATCTGCCTAGTTTGTTACTTTGTTTTGTTATTTCAATTTTCGTCAAATCAAAACCCCCCTTTACTTTCTTGTTCTATAGTGTTTAGAATCTGTTTAGTTTATGTTTTAAAATGTTTTGAATCAAGCCATAATCTTAAATTCGTCCAAAATTGGGTTTAAGGTCAGAAACTGCCTAGTTAGTGTTTTTAGGCAGTTTTGAGTCTTTTGAACTTGTTTTGAGTCCTTTGAGTCTTTGTATTGTCCAAATTAGTTAGAAAGTGTCTTAGTTTGTGTTTATAAGTGTTTTGATTCAATTTGTTGCACAAATTCGTCCAAATTCACCAAGGTGCTCAAAACTGCCCAGAAAGTGATTTTAAGGCAGTTTTGAGTGTTTTGGGTGATGTTTGATTCTTTTGGTTTGTTTTAGTGTTTTAAGCGTTTAGTTTCGCATTATTTGAGTCTTGTTTAGTGTTTTAAACTTTATTTTACGTTTTTGAGTCAGTTTCCAAGTGATTTGCAATCCCTCCTAATCCCCGGTTAAGAACGATCCCTACTTACATACTTACTACAATTGACAAAAAGAGGGTTTAATTTGTGTGAGTATAATTCTCGCATCAATTCCCTTCAAATAAATCAGCCACATGCACCCATAATCATTCAACCAACTTTGCACATGCATTCATCATCATAACCTAGCTGTCATTCCACTTTAATCACATGCATAAATCAGCCACATGCATCTCCCATCACCATTCCAGATTTCCACCAAGTTCCTAGCTGTCATATTCCCTCCTTTTCACCTATAAATAAGCATCCATTGCAGCCACAATTGATTCATTCTCATTCACTCTTCCATTTTCAGAAAATCATCCACAAACACCAACCATTTCCTTATTGCCGTGCATTCCCTACTAATCCAAACACCATTCCATCAATTCCCATATTCACACACCAAAGAACTTCCCATTGCCGTGGCCTCCCACTTCCATTTTCACCACTCCCCAAACCATTCACACCATCAAACTATCCTTAGATCTTGTGCTACAACAAAGAGAAAGAGAAGCGGGCCTAAACGTTCATACAATTCAAGTTTGAGTTGTTGGAATGTTTAGGTGTTTCTTTTCCTTTGAATTCAATGTTTAATTTCAATTCTCTTTGTTTTGTACGTATGAGGAACAAAACCCCCCCTTGGCTAGGGGGGGATTCGAAATATATGTTTATGCTTGCATTTTGATTTGATTACTTCTAATTGCGTTTCATAAGTTGTGGATTCAATTTGTTTAACTGTTTGATTGATAACTTATTTATGTATGTTTATTGAGAGTACACGCTTAATTTTCATGCATGAATATGATGCTAGAATATAAGGGAGTTTCACCTAATAGTTACGAACTTATATTCACAAGTAGTGGAGGTTGCTTATAAACAATCGCGTTAAACAAATTCTTGGCATAAGTTTCATCCAATCATAGTAACGAATGCCTCGTCAACACTTATAATCTTCATAGAGCGTAATGATTCTTGCATGTATCTCTATTATGCAATCATGTAGGGGACTTGTGGGGAATGTTTTGGGTTGTCGTATGCAATCATCCAATTCAATAACGTTAGGAAGATTTGAAGGTTAATTAGTGCATCACGGTTAACTTGGGGTGTTAAGAAGTCATGGTTTATTGAAATGCAATTGGAAATCTTTTTATTATGCAAGTGTAACATGTGTGGAGATGAACCCCTTGGCTAGCATCCATTCATTCCAATTCATCCATTTCATATTTACATTCTGTTTTAATTGCAATTTGTTCATTTAGTTTAATTTCTTCAAAACCTAAATCCCCCTTTACTTTATTGTCAAATTAGTTAGAAATCAATTTAGTTTGTGTTTTTAAGAGTCTTGAGTCAAGTTACAACTTAAATTCGTCCAAAATTGGGTTTGATGCGAACTAAGTAAACACACAAATTAAAACCCTCTTGTGACAATTGTAGTATAAAAACATAAAAACGTGCATCCTTTTTTAATTTATCACGTTGAGCCTTGCTTAAGGTGTTAGGAACTTGCTTAGACACCAGAAAATTAACCAAATCAGCATACCAAGGCTCACTTACCTGGATAGACATTAATTGCTCATCGGGAAAGGTTTCAGAAATTGGCGTTGCTTCCTCATGTATCATCCGACTTAGGTGGTCAGCCACCACATTCTCCACACCCTTCTTATCCCGAATCTCAATGTCAAACTCTTGTAAGAGCAAAAGCCATCGAATTAGTCTAGGCTTGGCCTCCTTCTTCGTGAGCAAATACTTGAGAGCTGCATGATCAGTAAAAATAATAATTTTAGTCCCAAGTAAGTATGACCGAAACTTATCTAATGCAAATACCACAGCAAGTAATTCTTTTTCAGTGGTTGAGTAATTTAATTGAGCATCATTTAATGTTCTAGATGCATAATAAATAACATAAGGTTGTTTGTCCTTTCGCTGCCCCAAAACAGCACCAATCGCATAATCCGAAGCATCGCACATCAACTCGAATGGAAGGCTCCAATCTGGAGGTGTGATAATGGGAGCCGAAGTGAGAGCCTCCTTGAGGTGCTTGAAAGCCGTGGAGCATGCATCATCAAACTCGAACGCCACCTCTTTTTGCAGCAATCGGCATAGTGGCTGTGAAATCTTTGAGAAATCCTTTATGAACCGCCTATAAAAACCTGCATGACCAAGAAACGAACGAACCTCTCTAACCGAAGTTGGAGCGGGTAAGTGACGAACAAGGTCTACCTTAGATTCATCTACTTCAATGCCTTTTTCAGAAATAATATGTCCTAAAACAATACCTTGTTTAACCATGAAGTGACATTTTTCCCAATTAAGCACAAGATTTGTTTCAACACAACGGTTCAAGATCAAACTAAGATTACTCAAACAACCATCAAATGAATTACCAAACACACTGAAATCATCCATAAAAACCTCAATAATTTTCTCAACATAATCTGAAAATATGCTCATCATGCATCTTTGAAATGTAGCAGGTGCATTGCATAAACCAAATGGCATGCGACGATAAGCAAATGTACCAAAGGGACATGTAAAGGTAGTCTTTTCTTGATCATCCGGTGCAATAACAATTTGATTATACCCAGAATATCCATCAAGAAAACAATAAAATGAATGACCCGCTAACCTTTCCAACATTTGATCTAGGAACGGCAATGGGAAGTGGTCCTTCCTCGTGGTGGCATTTATCTTCCTATAATCCGTGCATACACGCCAACCGGTTTGGACTCGAGTGGGCACTAGTTCATTCTCTGCGTTCTCCACAACCGTCACTCCAGATTTCTTCGGCACGCATTGGATAGGCGAAACCCACTTACTATCCGAGATAGGATAGATAACTCCACAATCTAACAGCTTGATTATTTCCTTCTTCACAACTTCCATCATCGGAGGGTTAAGACGGCGTTGAGCCTCTCTAGTTGGTTTGGCCCCCTCCTCAAGAAATATATGATGCATGCATGTGGCGGGACTAATACCTTTAATATCGGCCAACGTCCAACCTAAGGCAGATTTGAACTCCTTCAAAACACGCACTAATTTCTCCTCTTCTTGTGCCGTGAGTGATGAAGAAATGATGGCCGGTAATGTCTCCTCTTCCCCCAAGAAAATGTACTTCAAATGTCCCGGTAATGGTTTGAGATCAAGGGTAGGTGCCTGAACTATGGATGGAAGCAATTTATTAGTCGAAATGGGAATTGACTCAAATTTAGAAAACTTACCCTCGTTCCTAGGAAGTGACTCGAGGGCAGCAACCAACTCCATGCATTCCTCACTAGGATGCACGGCATGGAGTAAAGCGTGTGTGCCGTGGGTTTTCAACAATCCCCCTCCATTGGTTTTGAGTTCCATGCTTCTTGTAATGACGTTTTCAAGCGCATCGTCATTCAAATCGTCGAGATATCCCTGCGCCAAAGAATCAATTATATCAATAGAAAAGCATGAATGGTCCTCACTAGGGTATTTAATGGAATCAGAAAGATTAAAATTAACAACTTCCCCATCGAATTCCATGGACAAAGTTCCACTATACACATCAATCTTCGTCCGGGCCGTCTTCATGAATGGCCTTCCAAGTAGAATGGGCAACGAAGGAGCATGGTCCGATTCATCCATTTCGAGGACATAGAAATCCGCCGGGAAGACCAAATGATTAACCTGCACAAGAACATCTTCCAAAACTCCCTTTGGATAGGCGTTAGATCTATCGGCCAATTGTATTATTACCCCATCATTTTTCAATGCTCCTAAGTTCATAGATGCATAAATGGAATATGGCATAACATTTATAGAAGCACCTAAATCAAGCATGGCAGATTCAAATCTAGTATTCCCAATGACACAAGGAATGGTAAAGCTACCTGGATCCTTGCATTTGGGCAGTACTTTGCGTTGCAAGATGGCGGACACATTCTCACCTACCTTTACCACTTCCTTAGTCGACATCCTCTTCCGCATATCTCGGGACTTGTTTTATTGCATCCAACAGGGGTATATTCACTTGAACTTTACGAAACGTCTCAAGGATGTCCTTTTCAGCTTCTTCTTTCTTCGTTTGCCTGAACCTACTAGGAAAAGGGACATTCGAAGGGAAAACATTAGTAGGAACTGAATTTAACACATTTTTACCTTTATTGGCCGAATTGGGCATATTTGGGACCATAGAGACTTGCGGCAAAGGTATGTCCACCTTTGCCGTGGGTTGCCTTGATTCCTCCTCTTCGATTCTTCGTTTTTCATCCTCTTCGGGGCTTGATGGTGGTGGTGTAGGACCTGCCCCGACTTCTTTTCCACTTCTCAAAAGTATGGCCTTTGCGCTTTCGAAACCTCCCTTCGGATTTGGAATGGTGGAACTAGGGAGTTGTCCGGGATCTCGAAACTTACCTACAAACTCGGCAATCTGCCCAATTTGTTTCTCAAGTTGATCCACCCTCTTATCTTGGTTTTGCATAGCCTTCACTTGATCTTCCTGCCCATTAGACAACTTAGTTAGTATTTTAAGAAGTGCATCATTGTCAAGAGACGTACCTGAGGCACTTGGGCCGGATTGGGCTTGATTTTGGGGTGGGCCGTAGGGTTTGGGAAAGAACCCCGGGGGTTGTTGCCTAAAGCCTCCTTGGTTCTGAGGTTGCTGGGAATCCCTCCACTTGAAATTTGGGTGGTCTCGCCACCCCGGATTATACGTGTTGGAGTACGGATCATGTCTTGACTGATTTTGGCTTTGAAAACCAATGGCATTCGCACTCTCCCATCCGCCATTCTCAATGAGTTGAGGACACTTTTCAGAGGCATGTCCTTGGATAGAACATACGCCACATACCACAGGTCCTTGCATCTTCATTCCCTCAGCCATCTGTGAAACAATAGAAGTAAGATTAGCCAATTGTGAATGAAGATCGGACGTTGAACTTACCTCATGTACTTGGTGCCGTGGGGGTCCTCTTTGGCCTACTCCCTCATACTGTTGAGCATTCAATGCTCGGTTCGCAATCAAGACCTTGGCCGCCATGGGTGTCTTGTCAACCAATGCTCCACCCGCCGATGCGTCAAGCATTTGTCGTTCAATTGGTAGGAGCCCCTCGTAGAAGTATTGCAGAAGCAACTCCTCCTTCATCTGGTGCTGTGGACAAGAAGCAACAAGAGATTTAAAACGTTCGTAATACGTAGGAAAAGACTCACCATCTTCTTGCTGTATACCACTTATCCTTTGTCGTAAAAGGATGATTCGAGAAGTTGGGAAGAACTTCTCCAGAAAAGCCCTCTTCATGCTCTCCCAAGAAGTGACAGTGCCGGGAGCTAACTCATATAACCAATCTTTGGCTTTATCCATCAAAGAGAATGGAAAAGCCTTCATCTTCAATATGCTTCCATCGACGTTGACGGGAGTCATACTAGAGCAAACTACTTCAAATTCTTTCAAATGTTTGTTAGGATCTTCCATGGACAAGCCATGGTATTTAGGAATATGATGAAGTAAACTTGACTTTAATTCAAACTCATCCGTCTTACCTTGGGCAGGTGGGGGGTATTGAATGCACAAGGGTGTGGCATTATCCAAACCTGAGGCGGAAAGCTCCTTAAGTGTCCGGGTGTCTACGGCCATGTCTTGTGGCTCTTCAAATACCCTTGCCGTGGGTTCTTCTTCCTCTTCTAGGCCTTGTTCGTCAAGCTCAGGTTCCGGGCTTGTCGGATTTGATTCGTGATGCTTCTTCCTTCGTCTCAAAGTTCTCTCAAAGTCACTGTCAAAGTCCAAGATGTCCTCACGAATCGGTTGAGAACTCCGAGTCATGCACTAGTACCTAAAACAAGAAGAACAAAATTAGGTCAGAAACTTAACAAAAATAAAATAAACAGAAAATACAATCCAAGGGATTAGCAAAGTTGCTAATCCCCGGCAACGGCGCCAAAAATTTGATGCGAACTAAGTAAACACACAAATTAAAACCCTCTTGTGACAATTGTAGTATATGAATAAGTAGGGATCGTTCTTAACCGGGGATTAGGAGGGATTGCAAAATCACTTGGATACTGACTCAAAAATGTAAAATGAAGTTTGAAACACTAAACTAGACTCAAAGAATGCAAAACTAACAATAAAAACACTCAAACAAATCAAAAGACTCAAAACAGCCCCAAAACACTCAAAACTGCCTTAAAATCACTTTCTGGGCAGTTTTGAGCACTTTGACAACTTTGGACGAAATTGGGTAATAGAATGAATCAAAATGCTTAAAAACACAAACTAAGACACTTTCTAACTCAATTGGACACTAAAGTAAAGGGGGATTGAGTTTTTGACGAAAATAATTAAAATGCACAGATTGTAAATTAGGCAGATTCTAAATATGAATTGGATGAAATTATGGATGAATGCTAGCTAGAAGGTTCTTCTCCACACATGTCACACTTGCATACACTTTGATTTTCAGTTGGTCTTTCGATAAATTATGAAACTCAACACTCCGGGTTAATTAGGTCCGCTTAAATTAACCGTCAAGTTCTCCTTAAGTTAATGAATTGGATGGGTTAGCGCAACGCAATTCAAAACATTCTCCAAAAGTCCTTTACGTGAAAAGCACAATAAAGATACAATCAAAGATCATTAAACATCATGAAACTATAAGTGTTGACGAGGCATTCGTTACTATGATGAGCATGAAACTAGTGCCAAGAATTCATTTAACGCGATTGTTTATAAGCAACCTCCACTACTTGTGAATATAAGTTCATAACTATTAGGTGAAACTCACTTATATTCTAGCGTCAAATTCATGCATGAACATTAAGCGTGCACTCTCAATAAACATACACAAACAAGTTATCAATCACACAGTTAAACGAATTGAATCAATCATTCATGAAATTCCAACCAAAAGTAATCAATTCATATTGCAAGCATAAACATGGTTTCGAATCACCCCTAGCTAACTAGGGGGATTTAGCCTCTCATGTTCACAAAAAGAGAATTACAAATGAATTTAAACGTAAAGAACAAAGGATTGATTACACCTAAAACGCCCAACGAATCCACGTGAATTGATGATAGGAGCATATTTAGGCAACTTACTTAGCTTGTTTTCGTGCATTTATATTGTGAATTCAGAGTTGTTTTAGTAGTTTAAGCCATTTTCGTGTGTTTTTAGGTTCATATGGCTAAGGAAGCAAAAAGATGCATTTTGGAGCATTCTAGAGCACTTTTGGGCCAAGATTGGATAGTGCAAGCATGGAGGCATGAGGATGGACGAATTTGAAGGCTTGAATTCAGTTAGGGAGCTGCAAGGGGGCCTAAAAACCTTATTTCTAGAAGGCTTTATCTACTCACACATGGTGCCTAATTTCTGCCTAATTTCTGTATTGGAAGAACAAGCCGTCCTACCTTGTCTCCTAGCCGTCCTACCTTGTCTCCAAGCCGTCCTAGCTTGTCACAAGCCGTCCTAGCTTGTCTCCTAGCCGTCCTAGCTTGTCTCCTAGCCGTCCTACCTTGTCTCCTAGCCGTCCTAGCTTGTCACAAGCCGTCCTAGCTTGTCACAAGCCGTCCTACCTTGTCTCCTAGCCGTCCTACCTTGTCTCCTAGCCGTCCTACCTTGTCTCCTAGCCGTCCTAGCTTGTCTCCTAGTCGTCCTAGCTTGTCTCCTAGCCGTCCTAGCTTGTCACAAGCCGTCCTAGCTTGTCTCCTAGCCGTCCTAGCTTGTCACAAGCTCATATCTGATTACCCTAGGGTTTTAAGTGCTTATATATACTCATATTAACCCCTAGATCAGATCATTCCCATTCATACACAATTCACACACCAGAAATTCATTGCCATGTCTCCCTTACAATCCAAACACCATCCTTCCATTTCCACCACTCCCCAAATCATTCACACCATCACACAACCATTCCTTAGACCTTGTGCAGCAACAAAGAGGAAGAGAAGAGGGCCTAAACGTTCATACAATTCAAGTTTGAGTTGTTGGAATGTTTAGGTGTTTCTTTTCCTTTGATTTCAATGTTTAATTTCAATTCTCTTTGTTTTGTACGTATGAGGAACTAAAACCCCCTTGGCTAGGGGGGATTCGAAATATATGTTTATGCTTGCAATATGATTTGATTACTTCTAATTACGTTTCATAAGTTGTGGATTCAATTTGTTTAACTATTTGATTGATAACCTATTTATGTATGTTTATTGAGAGTGCACGCTTAATCTTCATGCATGAATATGACGCTAGAATATAAGTGAGTTTCACCTAATAGTTATGAACTTATATTCACAAGTAGTGGAGGTTGCTTATAAACAATCGCGTTAAATAAATTCTTGGCATAAGTTTCATGCAATCATAGTAACAAGTGCTTCGTCAATGCTTATGGTTTTCAAAGAACTTAATGATTCTTGCTTGTATCTCTATTATGCAATCATGTAGGGGACTTGTGGGAAATGTTTTGGGTTGTCGTATGCAATCATCCAATTCAATAACGTTAGGAAAATCTGAGGGTTAATTAGTGCAATCACGGTTAACCTGGGGCGTTGAGAATTCATGGTTTATTGAAAAGCAATTAGAAATCGTTTTATATGCAAGTGTAACATGTGTGGAGATGAACCCCTTAGCTAGCCATCCCATCCATTCAATTCCATCACATTCATCTTTACAATCTGTTTTTATTTCCAAGTTTCTGTTTTAATTTCAAATTCATCCAAAACCAATCCCCCTTTACTTTATTGTCCAAATTAGATAGAAAGTGTCTTAGTTTGTGTTTATAAGTGTTTTGATTCAATTTGTTGCACAAATTCGTCCAAATTCACCAAGGTGCTCAAAACTGCCCAGAAAGTGTTTTTAAGGCAGTTTTGAGTGTTTTGGGTGATGTTTGAGTCTTTTGGTTTGTTTTAGTATTTTAAGCGTTTAGTTTCGCATTCTTTGAGTCTAGTTTAGTGTTTTAAACTTTATTTTACGTTTTTGAGTCAGTTTCCAAGTGATTTGCAATCCCTCCTAATCCCCGGTCCAGAACGATCCCTACTTACATACTACAATTGATAAAAAGAGGGTTTAATTTGTGCGCGTATAATTCTCGCATCAATTGATGCGCGTCGAAGCTCCTCTTTCCTCTTCTCCTTCTGCAGCAGATTGGTTATGGGTGGTTTTTGGATGGTTTTCTGGGTTAGGGATAGATTTAAGGTGGTTTAGGGATGCGGCAAGGCTATGGGGTGGTGTAGGGTGGTTTGTAAGGTGGTGGAATGGTGGAGATGGCGGCTGGAATGGAAGGGGAAGATGGAGAGGTGGCTGCGGATTAGAGATGATTTCTGATGGTGGCTACGGTTTTGTGTTAGGGTTATGGAGGCTACGGTTTAATGGAGAGAATGGGAGAATGGTGGCTGATTAGTGTTAGGGTGAAAGTGTAGAATGGGAGAGAATGGATGGTGGCTGCGGCTTTGAGAGAATTAGGTTGTAAATGTGGCTGAATGTGTATGGAATGAATGAATGGGATAATTAGGTGCGGCTAGGGTGCAATATGTGTATATTAGTGGCTGAAAATTATGAATCAATGGATGAGATTCTAGGGTGAATTAAAGGGTGTGGCTGAGATGGGTTTAGAAAGCTTTAGGGTGAAATACGGATGGTGGCTTGCGGCTGCAAGGGATTAGGGTGATGGGATGATACGATTTGGGAATGTGAATTAGGTTAAATAGATTATGGGAAGGAATGGGAATAAGTGGCTGAATGAATATGGAAGGAGAGGTGCGGCTGCAAGGAGTAAGGCTAGGGTTTAGAATTAGGGTTTAGTGCATGAAATGGCCAGAAATACCCCCCCTTGCACGGCAAGGAAAGGGGCTTGGGCTAAAGCCCACGACATTGGGTGTTAAGGGCCCTATGGCCTTCGTTTTGTGTCCTAAAGCGCCTACAAGGATTTCAAAGTGGCTAGAAAATGCGGACGTTTAAGATTAGGAAAGGTTACCAAAACGGGAAACTTAGGGTCAACTTTCCTAAAATAGGAAACCTTGTTTGAGTAGGATTCCTCGTTTTGGTAAGAATTCATCGTTGGCGTAGGAATTCGTCGTTTCTTCAAATCTTCAACTCATTCATTCCTCTTTCGCTCCAAAAGATTCCAATTTGCATCTTCTTGCACATTTTGGCCTTATACTCTGAAAATACACAAAAGTGGCTTTAAACACTAAAATAGCTAAATAAACACAACATAAATGCACGAGAACAAGCTAATTAAGTCGCATGAATATGCTCCTATCATATTCTTTGCTTGGTTACTACTTAGAAGGCGTTTCATCATATAGTTCCAAATGCTAGAACTCATGCCCATTTCATTCAAAGCATGTTATTGATTTGCATAACACATATTCAAGATGAAGTTGCGTAGTGACCATCACCAAAGCCAAATTGCCATGTATCCTACTTCATTATTTGTGTAAGTTAACCCCGTTGAGCCTTGTTAAGCCTTTATTCCTTGTTAACCCTCATTATCCTCACCTAGCCTAGTTTAGGACAGTCCACACCCTTGTTCTTAAAAGATAGTGAGCATGACTTAAATGAATTCCTTTTGAGTTACATTATGCAAGAAAATGAGTGTGGGGGAAGGAATGCTTGTTCTTAAGTATGTTTTGAGATTCAAAAGAAAAGAAAAACAGAAAAGAAAAGAAAGAAAGAAAGAAAAAAAAAGCTTGAAAAAAATGAAAGAATGAGTGATTGAAGAAAGGGTCCAAAACACCAATTCTGGCCCTAAATTATCTAAATTCTCCCTTTTTGTTCAAAAGTTGAGTTTTCATTCAAAAGTGAATTCTAAGTTGATTCAAGTGCTTTGCTCACTATTTCTTTAAGAACCTTTGTTTTCCATATCCCTTCTTTGTTATCCACATGCCCCAAGCCCCATTACAAACCGTGACTTCAATCTTGAGTGTTATGTATTTCAATTTGTGGAGTTTGAACTTGGTATGAGCATATGGTGTCACTGGTTCTCGCATCTAAGTCGTAGCATTCCATTCATGAGATCATATCTAAACATGCTTATTAAATCCAGAAAATGCTTTCTTTGATATAACATATGTGAGTGTTAGTCTTCATATTTACATCAATCTTCTCACATATACCTAGTGTAGGGTGTGAAGTCAGAAAATCTGTGTGAAAATAGAGTGCATTCTAGTGAGGAATTGAGCAAATTCTCTAAGGCATGTTACTACATTCAAAACATGGTTTTAAATGCTTAATTGTGAACTAGTATGTGGTGACTATGAGTAAGAATGTACTTAAGTGTAAAGATGGCTAAAATCTGTGGGAATAATGATTTTTAACTTGTCATGTGCATTGGAAATCCCTGAGACGATTGTTGGAAGGTGTAGGTTGTGTTTTGTTCGTTTTGTTTTGTTTTTGGTTTCTTTTGTTTTGTTTTGCTCGAGGACTAGCAAAAGCTAAGTGTGGGGGAATTTGATAGGAGCATATTCATGCGACTTAAATGGCTTGTTCTCGTGCATTTACGTTATGTTTCTTTAGTTATTTTAGTCCTTTATGCTTCTTTTGTGTGTTTTCAGGTTCTAAGGGCAAAGTATGCAAAAGGGTGCATTTTGGAGTAGTTTGGGGCGTTAAATGGATTGCATATACTTGAAGCCAAGTAGATGGACGAAATTGAAGACCAAAGGACGCCCTTTGTACCAGAAATTCACACCAACACTCCCCTTTGCCGTGCATCCAACCAAGCCACATGCACTTCCACTCTTTAATCACATGCTTTCCCAACAAATAATTCAGCCATTCCACATGCTATTTCAGCCATATGTACCCATAATCATTCAACCAACTTTGCACATGCATTCATCATCATAACCTAGCTGTCATTCCACTTTAATCCACATGCATTCTCTTCATAAATCAGCCACATGCACTTTAATCATTCAATCACACCATCACACATTCATTCTCCAACCTTTGCCGTGCATTACTCATCAATTCCAGCCACATTCCACATGCTTTCACAACCTAATTCACATGCACATTCATCCACCTTTCTCCCAAAAACCGTGCACATGCATTCATTATTCATTCACTTTGCATTCCCTTTGCATTTCCACCCACATGTCCCTTTAATCATTCAAACATGCACTCCCATTAATTAAACCATTCAGCCACATTTTCACCAACAACAAGCCCATGCCGTGCACTTTCATACCCTTTTCCAGCTTTTCACAACCAATTCCAGCACATCCATTCATTCTTTAATCACTAAGCCACATGCAACTCTTCATCATTCATCCACCATCCCTTTTTCCCATCATTGCCGTGCATAACCATTGACCATTCCAGTTTTCCTTCATTGCAGACACATGCATTTCCAACCTAGCATTCCCCCTTTAAGTCACATGCACCCATAATCATTCTCACATTCTCTCCTAGCTGTCATATTCCTTCTCCCATCCATTCATCTCCCTATAAAAACCATACACACTTCACACAACATGCATTGACTCTTCCATTTCAGAAAATCATCCATACACACCAACTTGTGCCGTGAGTTCCCTATTAATCCAAACACCACCAGAAATTCAGCCATTCACCACTCCCTATCTTACCACCCCACTCCATTCTACATCATCCATAATCCCCAAAACTCACCTTAGACCTTCTGCTACAACAAAGAGGAAGAGAAGCGGGCCTAAACGTTCATACAATTCAAGTTCGAGTTGTTGGAATGTTTAGGTGTTTCTTTTCCTTTGAATTCAATGTTCAATTTCAATTCTCTTTGTTTTGTACGTATGAGGAACTAAACCCCCCTTGGCTAGGGGGTGATTCGAAATATATGTTTATGCTTGCATTTTGATTTTATTACTTCTAATTGCATTTCATAAGTTGTGGATTCAATTTGTTTAACTGTTTGATTGATAACTTATTTATGTATGTTTATTGAGAGTGCACGCTTAATTTTCATGCATGAATATGACGCTAGAATATAAGTGAGTTTCACCTAATAGTTATGAACTTATTTTCACAAGTAGTGGAGGTTGCTTATAAACAATCGCGTTAAACGAATTCTTGGCATAAGTTTCATGCAATCATAGTAACGAATGCCTCGTCAACACTTATAATTTTCATAGAGCGTAATGATTCTTGCTTGTATCTCTATTATGCAATCATGTAGGGGACTTGTGGGGAATGTTTTGGGTTGTCGTATGCAATCATCCAATTCAATAACGTTAAGAAGATTTGAAGGTTAATTAGTGCATCACGGTTAACTTGGGGTGTTGAGAATTCATGGTTTATTGAAATGCAATTGGAAATCTTTTTATTATGCAAGTGTAACATGTGTGGAGATGAACCCCTTGGCTAGCATCCATTCATTCCAATTCATCCATTTCATATTTACATTCTGTTTTAATTGCAATTTGTTCATTTAGTTTAATTTCGTCAAACCCTAAATCCCCCTTTACTTTATTGTCAAATTAGTTAGAAATCAATTTAGTTTGTGTTTTTAAGAGTCTTGAGTCAAGTTACAACTTAATTTCGTCCAAATTTGGGTTTGTGCTCAAAACTGCCCAGAAAGTGTTTTTAAGGCAGTTTTGAGTGTTTTGGGTGATGTTTGAGTCTTTTGGTTTGTTTTAGTGTTTTAAAGTTTAGTTTTGCATTCTTTGAGTCTAGTATAGTGTTTTATATTGTGTTTTTACGTTTTTGAGTGAAATCCAAGTGATTAACAATCCCTCCTAATCCCCGGTCCTGAACGATCCCTACTTACATATGATGCGAGATTTATATGCACACAAATTAAACCCTCTTTTTGACAATTGTAGTAAGTATGTAAGTAGGGATCGTTCAGGACCGGGGATTAGGAGGGATTGTTAATCACTTGGATTTCACTCAAAAACGTAAAAACACAATATAAAACACTATACTAGACTCAAAGAATGCAAAACTAAACTTTAAAACACTAAAACAAATCAAAAGACTCAAACATCACCCAAAACACTCAAAACTGCCTTAAAAACACTTTCTGGGCAGTTTTGAGCACCTTGGTGAATTTGGACGAATTCGTGCAAAAAATTGAATCAAAACACTTATAAACACAAACTAAGACACTTTCTAACTAATTTGGACAATACAAAGACTCAAAGGACTCAAAACAAGTTCAAAAGACTCAAAACTGCCTAAAAACACTAACTAGGCAGTTTCTGACCTTAAACCCTGATAGGAGCATATTCATGCGACTTAATTAGCTTGTTCTCGTGCATTTATGTTGTGTTTATTTAGCTATTTTAGTGTTTAAAGCCACTTTTGTGTATTTTCAGAGTATAAGGCCAAAATGTGCAAGAAGATGCAAATTGGAATCTTTTGGAGCGAAAGAGGAATGAATGAGTTGAAGATTTGAAGAAACGACGAATTCCTACGCCAACGATGAATTCTTACCAAAACGAGGAATCCTACTCAAACAAGGTTTCCTATTTTAGGAAAGTTGACCCTAAGTTTCCCGTATTGGTAACCTTTCCTAATCTTAAACGTCCGCATTTTCTAGCCACTTTGAAATCCTTGTAGGCGCTTTAGGACACCAAACGAAGGCCATAGGGCCCTTAACACCCAATGTCGTGGGCTTTAGCCCAAGCCCCTTTCCTTGCCGTGCAAGGGGGGGTATTTCTGGCCATTTCATGCACTAAACCCTAATTCTAAACCCTAGCCTTACTCCTTGCAGCCGCACCTCTCCTTCCATATTCATTCAGCCACTTATTCCCATTCCTTCCCATAATCTATTTAACCTAATTCACATTCCCAAATCGTATCATCCCATCACCCTAATCCCTTGCAACCGCAAGCCACCATCCATATTTCACCCTAAAGCTTTCTAAACCCATCTCAGCCACACCCTTTAATTCACCCTAGAATCTCATCCATTGATTCATAATTTTCAGCCACTAATATACACATATTGCACCCTAGCCGCACCTAATTATCCCATTCATTCATTCCATACACATTCAGCCACATTTACAACCTAATTCTCTCAAAGCCGCAGCCACCATCCATTCTCTCCCATTCTACACTTTCACCCTAACACTAATCAGCCACCATTCTCCCATTCTCTCCATTAAACCGTAGCCTCCATAACCCTAACACAAAATCGTAGCCACCATCAGAAATCATCTCTAATCCGCAGCCACCTCTCCATCTTCCCCTTCCATTCCAGCCGCCATCTCCACCATTCCACCACCTTACAAACCACCCTACACCACCCCATAGCCTTGCCGCATCCCTAAACCACCTTAAATCTATCCCTAACCCAGAAAACCATCCAAAAACCACCCATAACCAATCTGCCGCAGAAGGAGAAGAGGAAAGAGGAGCTTCGACGCGCATCAATTCACGTGGATTCGTTGGGCGTTTTAGGTGTAATCAATCCTTTGTTCTTTACGTTTAAATTCATTTGTAATTCTCTTTTTGTGAACATGAGAGGCTAAATCCCCCTAGTTAGCTAGGGGGTGATTCGAAACCATGTTTATGCTTGCAATATGAATTGATTACTTTTGGTTGGAATTTCATGAATGATTGATTCAATTCGTTTAACTGTGTGATTGATAACTTGTTTGTGTATGTTTATTGAGAGTGCACGCTTAATGTTCATGCATGAATTTGACGCTAGAATATAAGTGAGTTTCACCTAATAGTTATGAACTTATATTCACAAGTAGTGGAGGTTGCTTATAAACAATCGCGTTAAATGAATTCTTGGCACTAGTTTCATGCTCATCATAGTAACGAATGCCTCGTCAACACTTATAGTTTCATGATGTTTAATGATCTTTGATTGTATCTTTATTGTGCTTTTCACGTAAAGGACTTTTGGAGAATGTTTTGAATTGCGTTGCGCTAACCCATCCAATTCATTAACTTAAGGAGAACTTGACGGTTAATTTAAGCGGACCTAATTAACCCGGAGTGTTGAGTTTCATAATTTATCGAAAGACCAACTGAAAATCAAAGTGTATGCAAGTGTGACATGTGTGGAGAAGAACCTTCTAGCTAGCATTCATCCATAATTTCATCCAATTCATATTTAGAATCTGCCTAATTTACAATCTGTGCATTTTAATTATTTTCGTCAAAAACTCAATCCCCCTTTACTTTAGTGTCCAATTGAGTTAGAAAGTGTCTTAGTTTGTGTTTTTAAGCATTTTGATTCATTCTATTACCCAATTTCGTCCAAAGTTGTCAAAGTGCTCAAAACTGCCCAGAAAGTGATTTTAAGGCAGTTTTGAGTGTTTTGGGGCTGTTTTGAGTCTTTTGATTTGTTTGAGTGTTTTTATTGTTAGTTTTGCATTCTTTGAGTCTAGTTTAGTGTTTCAAACTTCATTTTACATTTTTGAGTCAGTATCCAAGTGATTTTGCAATCCCTCCTAATCCCCGGTTAAGAACGATCCCTACTTATTCATATACTACAATTGTCACAAGAGGGTTTTAATTTGTGTGTTTACTTAGTTCACATCAAATTTTTGGCGCCGTTGCCGGGGATTAGCAACTTTGCTAATCCCTTGGATTGTATTTTCTGTTTATTTTATTTTTGTTAAGTTTCTGACCTAATTTTGTTCTTCTTGTTTTAGGTACTAGTGCATGACTCGGAGTTCTCAACCGATTCGTGAGGACATCTTGGACTTTGACAGTGACTTTGAGAGAACTTTGAGACGAAGGAAGAAGCATCACGAATCAAATCCGACAAGCCCGGAACCTGAGCTTGACGAACAAGGCCTAGAAGAGGAAGAAGAACCCACGGCAAGGGTATTTGAAGAGCCACAAGACATGGCCGTAGACACCCGGACACTTAAGGAGCTTTCCGCCTCAGGTTTGGATAATGCCACACCCTTGTGCATTCAATACCCCCCACCTGCCCAAGGTAAGACGGATGAGTTTGAATTAAAGTCAAGTTTACTTCATCATATTCCTAAATACCATGGCTTGTCCATGGAAGATCCTAACAAACATTTGAAAGAATTTGAAGTAGTTTGCTCTAGTATGACTCCCGTCAACGTCGATGGAAGCATATTGAAGATGAAGGCTTTTCCATTCTCTTTGATGGATAAAGCCAAAGATTGGTTATATGAGTTAGCTCCCGGCACTGTCACTTCTTGGGAGAGCATGAAGAGGGCTTTTCTGGAGAAGTTCTTCCCAACTTCTCGAATCATCCTTTTACGACAAAGGATAAGTGGTATACAGCAAGAAGATGGTGAGTCTTTTCCTACGTATTACGAACGTTTTAAATCTCTTGTTGCTTCTTGTCCACAGCACCAGATGAAGGAGGAGTTGCTTCTGCAATACTTCTACGAGGGGCTCCTACCAATTGAACGACAAATGCTTGACGCATCGGCGGGTGGAGCATTGGTTGACAAGACACCCATGGCGGCCAAGGTCTTGATTGCGAACCGAGCATTGAATGCTCAACAGTATGAGGGAGTAGGCCAAAGAGGACCCCCACGGCACCAAGTACATGAGGTAAGTTCAACGTCCGATCTTCATTCACAATTGGCTAATCTTACTTCTATTGTTTCACAGATGGCTGAGGGAATGAAGATGCAAGGACCTGTGGTATGTGGCGTATGTTCTATCCAAGGACATGCCTCTGAAAAGTGTCCTCAACTCATTGAGAATGGCGGATGGGAGAGTGCGAATGCCATTGGTTTTCAAAGCCAAAATCAGTCAAGACATGATCCGTACTCCAACACGTATAATCCGGGGTGGCGAGACCACCCAAATTTCAAGTGGAGGGATTCCCAGCAACCTCAGAACCAAGGAGGCTTTAGGCAACAACCCCCGGGGTTCTTTCCCAAACCCTACGGCCCACCCCAAAATCAAGCCCAATCCGGCCCAAGTGCCTCAGGTACGTCTCTTGACAATGATGCACTTCTTAAAATACTAACTAAGTTGTCTAATGGGCAGGAAGATCAAGCGAAGGCTATGCAAAACCAAGATAAGAGGGTGGATCAACTTGAGAAACAAATTGGGCAGATTGTCGAGTTTGTAGGTAAGTTTCGAGATCCCGGACAACTCCCTAGTTCCACCATTCCAAATCCGAAGGGAGGTTTCGAAAGCGCAAAGGCCATACTTTTGAGAAGTGGAAAAGAAGTCGGGGCAGGTCCTACACCACCACCATCAAGCCCCGAAGAGGATGAAAAACGAAGAATCGAAGAGGAGGAATCAAGGCAACCCACGGCAAAGGTGGACATACCTTTGCCGCAAGTCTCTATGGTCCCAAATATGCCCAATTCGGCCAATAAAGGTAAAAATGTGTTAAATTCAGTTCCTACTAATGTTTTCCCTTCGAATGTCCCTTTTCCTAGTAGGTTCAGGCAAACGAAGAAAGAAGAAGCTGAAAAGGACATCCTTGAGACGTTTCGTAAAGTTCAAGTGAATATACCCCTGTTGGATGCAATAAAACAAGTCCCGAGATATGCCAAGTTTTTAAAGGAGCTTTGCACCACTAGGAAGAGGATGTCGACTAAGGAAGTGGTAAAGGTAGGTGAGAATGTGTCCGCCATCTTGCAACGCAAACTACCGCCCAAATGCAAGGATCCAGGTAGCTTTACCATTCCTTGTGTCATTGGGAATACTAGATTTGAATCTGCCATGCTTGATTTAGGTGCTTCTATAAATGTTATGCCATATTCCATTTATGCATCTATGAACTTAGGAGCATTGAAAAATGATGGGGTAATAATACAATTGGCCGATAGATCTAACGCCTATCCAAAGGGAGTTTTGGAAGATGTTCTTGTGCAGGTTAATCATTTGGTCTTCCCGGCGGATTTCTATGTCCTCGAAATGGATGAATCGGACCATGCTCCTTCGTTGCCCATTCTACTTGGAAGGCCATTCATGAAGACTGATGCGAAAATAGTTAAGCACACAAATTAACCCTCTTGTTGTCAAATTGTAGTAAGGATGCAAGTAGGGATCGTTCTAGACCGGGGATTAGGAGGGCTTGCTAAAACCTCTAAACTAACTCAAAAACATAAAAACAAAGTTAAAAACGTTCACAAATACTCAAAGGACTCAAAACAGGTTCAAAAGACTCAAAACTGCCTAAAAACACTAACTAGGCAGTTTCTGACCTTAAACACACTTTTGGACGAATTTAAGATTATAAGTTGATTCAAAACACTTTAAAACACAAACTAAACAGATTCTAAACACTTTAGAACAAGAAAGTAAAGGGGGGTTTTGTTTTGACGAAAATTGAAATAACAAAGCAAGTAATCAAACTAGGCAGATTGTAAAACGAATTTGTTTAAAAACAAGATGATGGATGGATTAGTTAGAGGTCCATTCTCCACACATGACACATTTATATATGAATCGATTCTCCAATTGCTTTTCACTAACTATGATGCTCAACACCCCAAGTTAACCGTGATGCACTAATTAACCTTCAAATCTTCCTTATGTCAATGAATTGGATGATGCATGCGACAATTCATATTATTCTCCAACGGTCCTTGATGCGTGAATTATACGCACACAAATTAAACCCTCTTTTTGACAATTGTAGTATAGATATGTAAGTAGGGATCGTTCAGGACCGGGGATTAGGAGGGATTGTTAATCACTTGGATTTGACTAAAAAAACGTAAAAACACAATATAAAACACTATACTAGACTCAAAGAATGCAAAACTAAACTTTAAAACACCAAAACAAACCAAAAGACTCAAAACAGCACCAAAACACTCAAAACTGCCTTAAACACACTTTCTGGGCAGTTTTGAGCACTTTGAGTACTTTGGACGAATTTGGGTAATAACTTGAATCAAAACACTTAGAAACACAAACTAAGACACTTTAAAACTAAACTAGACTCAAAGAATGCAAAACTAAACACTTAAAACACTAAAACAAACCAAAAGACTCAAACATCACCCAAAACACTCAAAACTGCCTTAAAAACACTTTCTGGGCAGTTTTGAGCACTTTGGTGAATTTGGACGAATTTGTATAACAAATTGAATCAAAACACTTATAAACACAAACTAAAACACTTTCTAACTAATTTGGACATTAAAGTAAGGGGGGATTTAGTTTTGGACGAAATTAAACTAATTGCACAGATTCTAATTAAAACAGATTGTAAGTATGAATGTGATGGATTGCTAGCTAAGGGGTTCATCTCCACACATGTTACACTTGCATAATAAAAAGATTTCCAATTGCATTTCAATAAACCATGAATTCTCAACGCCCCGGGTTAATTAGGTCCGCTTAAATTAACCATCAAGTTTTCCTTAAGTTAATGAATTGGATGATTGCATACGACAACCCAAAGCATTCCTCACAAGTTCCCTACATGAATTGCATAATAGAGATACAAGCAAGAATCATTAAGCAACATGAAAACTATAAGTGTTGACGAGGCATTCGTTACTATGATTGCATGAAACTTATGCCAAGAATATGTTTAACGCGATTGTTTATAAGCAACCTCCACTACTTGTGAATATAAGTTCATAACTATTACGTGAAACTCACTTATATTCTAGCGTCATATTCATGCATGAAAATTAAGCGTATACTCTCAATAAACATACATAAATAAGTTATCAATCAAACAGTTAAACAAATTGAATCCACAACTTATGAAACGCAATTAGAAGTAATCAAATCAAAATGCAAGCATAAACATATATTTCGAATCCCCCCCTAACCAAGGGGGGGTTTAGTTCCTCATACGTACAAAACAAAGAGAATTGAAATTAAACATTGGAATCGAGGAAAAGAAACACCTAAACATTCCAACAACTCAACTTGAATTGTATGAACGTTTAGGCACTCTTCTCCTCCTCTTCGTTGTAGCACAAGGTCTAAGGATAGGTTTGGAGGGATGGGGAGTTATGGATGGTGTAGAATGATGTGTTTAGGATAGGGATGGATGTAGGGGACCTCAAGGCTTCTTTTTGGGCAGAAAATATGAAGAATGGTGAAGTATGGATGTGTTATAGAGAGGGGATGAATTTCTGGCGTGAATGGTGAATGAATTGTGTATGAATGGGAATGAATGAATTGTGGCTGCAATGGATGCTTATTTATAGGTGAAAAGGAGGGAATATGACAGCTAGGAACTTGGTGGAAATCTGAAATGGTGATGGGAGATGCATGTGGCTGATTTATGCATGTGATTAAAGGGTAATGACAGCTAGGTTATGATGATGAATGCATGTGCAAAGTTGGATGAATGATTATGGGTGCATGTGGCTGATTTATGGTGCAATGATGAAAGGCAAAGTGCATGTGGCTGATTTGTGAAGGGAATGCATGTGGAATGAATGTGTGAATGATGGCAGATTGTGTATGTGAATGATTAGGGTGAATGTGCATGTGCTTTGACAGCTAGGTTGAATAAATTAAAGGGAGTGCATGTGGCTTGGCTGGAATGATTGGAATGCAATCTGAAATGGGATGTGTTGGTGTGAATTTCTGGTACAAAGGGCCTCCTTTGGTCTTCAATTTCGTCCATCTACTTGGCTTCAAGTATATCCAATCCATTTAACGCCCCAAACTACTCCAAAATGCACCATTTTGCATACTTTGCCCTTAGAACCTGAAAACACACAAAAGAAGCATAAAGGACTAAAATAACTAATGAAACATAACGTAAATGCACGAGAACAAGCCATTTAAGTCGCATGAATATGCTCCTATCAGTCCTCAACATGAATGCATAGAAGAGATACGATGAGAGATCATTATGCTCTATGAAAATTATAAGTGTTGACGAGGCAATTGTAACTATGAATGCATGATACTCTTGCCAAGAATTCAATTAACTCGATTGTGACTAACAACCTTCACTACTCATGTTTATAAACTTGTGACGATTAGGTGAAACTCGTTTATAAACTAGCATCAAGTTCATGCATGAAAACTAAATATGCATCTTTAATCAACATACAAGAACAAGTTATGAATAAAACGGATAATTGAATTGCAATCACAACTTAACAAATCACAATTGGAAGAAATCAATTCATATTTCAAACATGTTCATGGCTTCAAACTTTCCCCTAACTAATTAGGGGTTTAGCCACTCATGATTACAGCAAACTTAGAAGATAATAGCAAAGTAAACATTGAAAACAAGAACGAAGTACACTTAAAACGCTCCAATCTGCAAGCATGAACCGTTCTAGGCTTCCTTCCTCTCCTAAGTGCTGCGACACAAGGGTTTTTGTGAGTTTTTGGCGATATGGATGGTGTTCAATGGTAGGTTTTAGGTTGGAATGGATGTAGGGGACGGCAAGGGATGTTTTTGGGCAGAAAAACTCAAGAATGGTGAAGTATGGAGGTCTTAGAGGGAGAGGATGAATTCTGGCGTGAATGGTGAATGAATGGATCCCTTGTGGCTGCAACAAGGGGGTTTATTAATATGATTTCAGGAATTAAAACCCTAGACTATTTAGGTAAACAGAAATTAAGTCAAAGACTCAAGAAAATAGGAAAGAATCCTCCCCCTTGCACGGCAAGGAGGAGGAATGGTCCAAGGAAGTGCACGGCAAGGATTTTCAGAAATAGGTAAGTGTTTAATTTCCTAAATCAATTCTAAGAATCAGGAATTAAGTTAAATCCCTCTAGAATAGGTAATTGAAATCAGGAATTAGGGAGAAAAAGGCTAAGTCTTGCGGCACAAGGGGAACAAGAAAGGGGAAATACAAAACTTGCAGATTTTGGGTGAGACAAGGCATTAAACCCACGGCAAGGAGAAGGGGAAAGGTTTTTAGGTCAGATTTTAGGAGAGAAAAGGAAGGTAACTCAAGGCACAATTTAGGACATGTCTAGGGCTTCTAGAACATGTGATTTAGGCAACCACATTATTTGGAAACTTGCACAATTGGAAACCTTCACAAATGGAAACTCCCAATAATGGAAACTAGTTTCCAATTCTTGATTTCTCCTTCTTCCTTCGATTCTAGGCTCACTTGGTCTTCAATTTCGTCCAACACTTTGACTCCAAGCATAAGCTATCCATCTCTAGCCCAAAAATGCTCCAAAAGGCTCCAAAATGCACTTCTTTGCTCCTTTAGCCCTTAGAACCTGAAAACACACGAAAATGACTTAAAAGACTTAAAGAACTAAGAAATAACAACGTAAATGCACAAGAACAAGCCAACTAAGTCGCCTAAATATGCTCCTATCAAATTCCCCCACACTTAGCTTTTGCTAGTCCTCGAGCAAAACAAAACAACAAAAGAACACGAAACGAGACAAAATGAACAAAACACAACCTACACCTTCCAACATTTGCCTCAGGGATTTCCAATGCACATGACATGTTAAAAATCATCATTCCCATAGATTTTAGTCATCCTTACACTTAAGTACAGTCTTAATCATAGTCACCACATACTAGTTCACAATTACGCATTTAAAACCATGTTTTGAATGTAGTAACATGCCTTAGAGAATTTGCCCAATTCCTTACAAGATATGCACTCAATTTTCACTCAGATTTTCTAACTACACACCCTAATCTAGTTATATGTGAGAAGATTGATGTAAACATGGAAACGAACACTCACATATATGTATCACAAAGAAAGCAATTTCTGGAGTTAATAAGCATGTTTAGATATGATCTCATGAATGGAATGCTACTACTTAGATGCGAGAACCAGTGACACCATATGCTCATACCAAGTTCAAACTCCACAAATTGAAACACACAACACTCAAGATTGAAGTCACGGGTTGTAACGGGGCTTGGGGTGTTTGGCTAACAAAGAAGAGATATGGGAAACAAAGGTTCTAAAAGAAATAGTGAGCAAAGCATTTAAATCAACTTAGAATTCACTTTTGAATGCAAACTCAACTTTTGAACAAAAGGGAAGAATTTAGACATTTTAGGGCCAGATCTGGTGTTTTGGACCCTTTCTTCAACATTCAACACTTGATCACTTATTCTTTCATCTTTTCAAGCTCTTTTGCCTTTCTTTCTTTCTTTTTTTTTTTTTTTTTTCTGATTTTCTTTTTCATACGTTTTTCACACTTTTTTCTTTTCTTTTGAATCTCAAAACATACATATAAACTTAAGAACAAACATTCTTTCCCCCACACTCATTTTCTTGCATAATGTAACTCAAAAGGAATTCATTTAAGTCATGCTCACTATCTTTTAAGAACAAGGGTGTGGACTGTCCTAAACTAGGCTAGGTGAGGATAATGTGGGTTAACAAAGAATAAAGGCTAAACAAGGCTCAACGGGGTTAACTTAAACAAATAATGAAGTAGGATACACGGCAATTTGGCTTTTGTGGTGGTCACTACACAACTTCTTCTTGAATATGTGTTATGCAAATCAATAACATGCTTTGAATGAAATGGGCATGAGTTCTAGCATTTGGAACTATATGATGAAACGCCTTCTAAGTAGTAACCAAGCAAAGAATAATGAGACCATGCAACGACTTTAGAAAACAATAATGCACAGATTTTAACTCTCCAAATAACGTTTAGGCTCAAGTCTCACAAGGTTGTAGCGTTTGTTTGAGTTCCTTCCTTCAAGCATGTTACAAAAACGAATTTTTCTTTTCTGATTGCATGTGAAGTCATACATTATAACCATAACTAAGCATATACCAAGAGTAATTCAAACTTTTCTCCATGTTTATAACTCTTTTTAACAGTCATGCAATTACAAACCAAATCCTCATCATTGTGTTGGAAGGTACCCTAAGACACAAACACACAAAACTGACTCAAAACACTCTTTTTAGGCTTTTCAAAACATCTTTTTCAAATTTTTATGTGATTTTCGGAGTTATGAAACAAAACACACTAAAACACTCTAAAACAGCTTAAAAACACTTTAAAACAGCAAGGAACAACACTTGAAGTTATGGGTGATAAAATCCCACGAATTTGCATCAAATATACTTAGGTACCCCCCCACACTTAAATCAAACATTGTCCTCAATGTTTTAAACATAAATTCATACAAAACACAATTAAACACCCAAACAGCAACTAAACAACATAATAGGGCAGATTAGAAACAATAACAACGAGAAGGGTTTTAGAAACGCAAATCTGGAATTTGGGGGATTCCTTGAGCTTCCTTTGTTGAATGGATGGGTTGCCTCCCATATAGCGCTTGCTTTAACGTCGTGCAGCCGGACGAACACCTCCATCAAGCTTCAGGGGAGGCCACGGCATGGAGGGGTGTTTCCTCCACAACATGCTCCTCAAACAAGGTGTAATACGGCTTCAACCTATGCCCATTGACCTTGAACTCGTGGCCACTCTTTAAGCTTTGGACTTGGACTGCACCATGAGGAAAAACATTAGTAACAACAAGAGGTGCAATCCACTTAGAACGTAACTTACCAGGGAATAACCGAAGTCTTGAATCAAAAAGCAACACTTTCTGCCCCTTGGAGAATGTTTTGGTACGAAGCATCTTATCATGATAAGCCTTCGTCTTGTCCTTGTAGATTCGAGCATTCTCGTAAGCCTCGTTCCTAATCTCCTCAAGTTCATCTAATTGGAGCTTCCTATGAACTCCAGCAGCGTCTATGTCCATATTGAAGGTTTTCACCGCCCAATGTGCCTTGTGCTCTAACTCAACGGGCAAATGACATGGCTTACCATATATAAGCCGAAAAGGTGACATTCCAAGGGGAGTTTTGTAGGCCGTGCGATAGGCCCACAATGCATCGTCCAAGCGCAAACTCCAATCTCTTCTTGAAGGTCCCACGGTTTTCTCTAGGACTTGTTTGATCTCCCTATTTGAAACCTCCGCTTGCCCATTGGTTTGAGGGTGATAAGGTGTTGAAACCTTATGCGTAACGTTGTATTTCTTGAGCAAAGCTTCAATGGTGCGGTTACAAAAGTGAGAACCCCCATCACTTATTAAAACTCGTGGCATCCCAAACCTAGCAAAAATATTAGATTTCACAAAATCTGCAACAACCTTAGAATCGTTAGTACGGGTGGCTTTAGCTTCCACCCATTTGGAAACATAATCAACAGCTAGTAAGATGTAAGTGAAACCAAAAGAGGGAGGAAAGGGACCCATGAAATCAATACCCCAAACATCAAAAATTTCCACAAATGAGAGAGATTGCTGCGGCATTTGGTCTTTAGGCCCTATGTTACCCGTTCTTTGACACTTATCACATGTTAAACAAAACATTTTAGCATCTTTAAAGAGATTAGGCCAATAAAATCCATATTGTAACACCTTTAGGGCTGTCCTTTGGGTGCCAAAATGTCCCCCACATGCATAAGTATGGCAGAATGTAAGAATGGAATTAAAATCAGATTCGGGCACACATCTACGCACAATCTGATCTGGGCAGAATTTCCATAAATATGGATCATCCCAAACATAAAAACGTGCATCATGAACAAGTTTATCACGTTGGAATTTGTTTAGGGTACTAGGAACTTGCTTAGACACCAAGAAATTGACCAAATCGGCATACCAAGGGGTTCTTACCTCAATGGACAGAAGTTGCTCATCCGGGAATGTTTCTAAGATGGGAATGGACTCTTCTTTGCCTACCATTCGGCTAAGGTGGTCAGCCACCACGTTTTCACATCATTTCTTGTCTCGAATTTCCAGATCGAACTCTTGGAGTAGGAGCATCCACCGAATGAGTCTTGGCTTGGCTTCCTTTTTGGTGAAAAGATACCTCAAAGCTGCATGGTCAGTGAAAACAATGACTTTAGTACCAAGAAGATATGATCTAAACTTATCTAATGCAAATACAATAGCCAAGAGTTCTTTTTCGGTTGTAGAATAATTTAGTTGTGCATCATTCAACGTCCGTCAGGCATAGTAGATGACATGCGGCCTCTTGTCTTTCCTTTGCCCTAAAACCGCCCCTAGAGCATAATCAGAGGCGTCACACATCAACTCAAAAGGGAGACTCCAATCGGGGGGAGCAATGATTGGTGCCGTGGTCAACAACTCCTTGAGTTGATTGAATGAAACCGTGCACTCCTTGGTGAATTCAAACGCCACATCTTTTTGTAGAAGACGGCAAAGAGGTTGTGCAACTTTTGAGAAGTCCTTGATAAACCTACGATAGAATCCTGCATGGCCAAGAAAAGAACGAACCTCTCTAACCGAAGTTGGAGAGGGTAAGTGACGTACAAGATCTATTTTAGATTTGTCTACTTCAATGCCGTTTTCAGAGATGATGTGCCCTAAAACTATGCCTTGTTTAACCATGAAATGACACTTTTCCCAATTAAGAACAAGGTTAGTTTCAACACAACGTTTTAGAATCAAACTCAGATTATGCAAGCAACCATCAAAAGAATTACCAAAGACGCTAAAATCATCCATAAAAACTTCAATGATTTTCTCAACATAATCAGAAAATATACTCATCATGCATCTTTGAAACGTAGCAAGTGCATTACATAAACCAAAAGGCATGCGACGATATGCAAATGTACCAAAAGGGCATGTGAAAGTGGTTTTTTCTTGGTCCTTGGGTGCTATGACAATTTGATTATAACCAGAGTACCCATCAAGAAAACAATAGAAAGCATATCCTGCTAACCTTTCGAGCATTTGGTCAATGAACGGCAAGGGAAAGTGGTCCTTCCTTGTGGTGGTGTTTAGTTTCCTATAATCGATGCACACCCTCCAACCAGTTTGAATGCGCGTAGGAACAAGCTCATTCTCGGCGTTTTCAACCACAGTCACTCCGGATTTCTTTGGAACGCATTGCACGGGCGAAACCCACCTGCTATCAGAAATAGGATAAATCACTCCACAATCAAGCAATTTGATTACCTCTTTCTTCACTACTTCCATCATCGGAGGGTTAAGACGGCGTTGAGCCTCTCGAGATGTTTTGGACCCCTCCTCTAGAAGAATGCGATGCATGCACATAGTAGGGCTGATTCCCTTTATGTCGGCCAAAGTCCATCCAATTGCCGTCTTGTACTCTTTAAGCACTCGCACTAACTTGCTCTCCTCTTGTGCCGTGAGTGAGGATGAAATAATGACGGGCAATGTCTCATCCTCTCCCAAGAACACGTACTTCAAGTGACTCGGCAACGGCTTAAGTTCAAGTGTAGGTGGCTGCACAACTGAGGGAAGCATTTTATTAGTCGAAACAGAACTTAAAATAGGGTCCAAAAACTTACCTGAATGGGATGGCAATGACTCGAGTGCAGCCACCATCTCCATCATATCCTCACTAGGGGGCACGGCCAAGGACTCCTCATGCATGCCGTGGGGTTCCTTGGTGGTTGTCTCAATGTTCTGCACGTCCCTTCCTTGTGCAATGACCAATTCAAGTACATCGTCCTTCAAATTGTCCAAATGGTCCTGCGCCAGAGAATCAATGATATCAATAGCAAAACACGAATGATTCTCACTAGGGTACTTCATAGAATCAGAAAGATTGAACTTAATAACTTCCCCATCAAATTCCATTGTCAAATTGCCATTATATACGTCAATCTTTGTACGAGCAGTTTTCATGAATGGTCGACCAAGGAGGATGGGCAATGAAGGGGCATGGTCGGATTCATCCATTTCAAGCACATAGAAATCCGCCGGAAAGATTAAATGATTGACCTGCACTAAAACATCTTCCAAAACTCCCTTTGGATATGCGTTAGATCTATCGGCCAATTGTATAATAACACCATCATTTTTCAATGCTCCTAGATTCATAGATGCATAAATTGAATATGGCATGACGTTTATTGATGCACCTAAATCTAACATGGCAGATTCAAAACGAGTATTACCAATGACACATGGAATTGTAAAACTACCCGGATCCTTGCATTTAGGGGGCAGTTTTCTTTGCAAGATGGCGGAGACATTTTCACCCACTTTGACAACCTCCTTGGTCGAAATCTTCCTCTTATTAGTGCAAAGCTCCTTCAAAAACTTGGCGTACCTCGGAACTTGCTTGATTGCATCCAAAAGAGGGATATTGACTTGAACTTTCCGAAACGTTTCGAGAATGTCTTTTTCGGCTTCCTCTCTCTTTGTTTGCATGAACCTACTAGGAAAAGGCACATTCGAAGGAAAAATATTAGTAGGAACTGAACTTAACACGTTTTTACCTTTATTGGACAGATTGGGTGGTTTAGAGCCATTAGAAGCTTGCGGCAAAGGGAGTTCCACCCTTGCCGTGGGTTTGGTTGCTTCCCCCTCTTCACAATGTAGTTTTTCATCCTCTTTATGACCTGTTTTTGATGAAGAACCTGCCCCAACTTCTTTTCCGCTTCTCAACACTATGGCTTTGGCAGATTCGAACCCACCTTTCGGATTCACTTGCGTTGAACTTGGTAACTTACCTTGTTCTCTACTAAATTGCCCCATGAATTCCGCCATTTGTCCCACTTGTCTCTTCAAATCCGTCACCTCTCGAGCTTGATTTTGTACCTCATTGGCGTAATTTTGCATGTCTTTGGCTTGTTTTTCTTGCCCCTGCGCCAATGTAGTTAGTAATTGAATAACTTGAGAATTATCAAAGGACGAACCTGAGTTGTTTTGGGACGATGGTGGTGGGTTTGCTTGGTATGGCCGTGGGAACCCAGGGGGGTTTTGTTGAAATCCCCTTTGTGGTGCAGATTGTTGGGACTCCCTCCACTTGAAATTGGGGTGATCTCTCCATCCGGGGTTGTAGGTGTTAGAGTATGGATCATGTTTGGGTTGGTTTTGGCCTTGGAAACCAATGGCATTAGCAGATTCCCATCCTCCATTCTCTATCAACTGAGGACATGTCTCGGATGGATGTCCTTGCATTGAACACACGCCACACACTTGGTTTTCTTGTGGTTTTGACCCCTTAACAACCTGAGACACAAGAGAAGTAAGATTAGCCAATTGTGATTGAATATCAGAAATTGCACTTACCTCATTCACACTTTGTTGCCGTGGCCCCTCTCTTTGTCCAACACCTTCATATTGTTGAGCGTTGTGTGCTCGGTTGGCAATTAGAGCTTTGGCATCCACTAGAGTCTTGTCCACTAATGCACCACCTGCCGAAGCATCTAGCATTTGACGTTCCATGGGAAGGAGTCCCTCGTAGAAATATTGAATAAGCAGCTCCTCCTTCATTTGGTGCTGTGGACATGAAGCAACAAGTGATTTAAAACGTTCATAATAAGATGGAAACGACTCACCTTGATTTTGTTGGATGCCACTAATTCGTTTCCTCAAGAGAATGATCTTGGCAGTGGGAAATAATTTCTCTAAGAATGCACGTTTCATACTTTCCCAAGAATTGACAGTTCCAGAGGACAATTCAAACAACCAATCTTTGGCCTTGTCCATAAGCGAGAATGGAAAGGCCTTCATCTTCAAAATACTCCCATCCACGTTGATGGGTGTCATACTTGAGCAAACTACTTCAAATTCCTTAAGATGTTTGTTAGGATCTTCCATGGACAACCCATGGAATTTAGGAATATGATGTAATAAACTAGACTTAAGTTCAAATTCTTCCGTCTTACCTTCAGCTGCCGTAGGGTATTGTATGCATAAAGGAACGGCATTGCCCATACCTGAGGCAGAGAGCTCTTTGATGGTTCGATTATCGACGGCCATGGTTGGTACTTCTTCCACAAATTGTGCCGTGGGCTCTCTTTCCTCCACAAACTCTGCCGTGTCCTCTCCTTCCTCCACAAACTCGGATGTAGAGCTAGAAGATGGGGTAGGGTTTTGTTGATTCTTTTGTTTCCTCAACGTCCGCTCAAAATCGTCGTCAAAGTCAAGGATGTGCTCACGAACAGGTTTTGAACTCCTAGTCATAAACTAGGACCCCTAGAAACAAGAACACGAATAGGGTCAGTAACCAAAACAAAATTATATGGAAAAGAAAATAAATAAAAAGAAATAACGAGGGATTAGCAAAGTTGCTAATCCCCGGCAACGGCGCCAAAATTTGATGCGAAAATAGTTAAGCACACAAATTAACCCTCTTGTTGTCAAATTGTAGTAAGGATGCAAGTAGGGATCGTTCTAGACCGGGGATTAGGAGGGCTTGCTAAAACCTCTAAACTAACTCAAAAACATAAAAACAAAGTTAAAAACGTTCACAAATACTCAAAGGACTCAAAACAGGTTCAAAAGACTCAAAACTGCCTAAAAACACTAACTAGGCAGTTTCTGACCTTAAACACACTTTTGGACGAATTTAAGATTATAAGTTGATTCAAAACACTTTAAAACACAAACTAAACAGATTCTAAACACTTTAGAACAAGAAAGTAAAGGGGGGTTTTGTTTTGACGAAAATTGAAATAACAAAGCAAGTAATCAAACTAGGCAGATTGTAAAACGAATTTGTTTAAAAACAAGATGATGGATGGATTAGTTAGAGGTCCATTCTCCACACATGACACATTTATATATGAATCGATTCTCCAATTGCTTTTCACTAACTATGATGCTCAACACCCCAAGTTAACCGTGATGCACTAATTAACCTTCAAATCTTCCTTATGTCAATGAATTGGATGATGCATGCGACAATTCATATTATTCTCCAACGGTCCTTGATGCGTGAATTATACGCACACAAATTAAACCCTCTTTTTGACAATTGTAGTATAGATATGTAAGTAGGGATCGTTCAGGACCGGGGATTAGGAGGGATTGTTAATCACTTGGATTTGACTAAAAAAACGTAAAAACACAATATAAAACACTATACTAGACTCAAAGAATGCAAAACTAAACTTTAAAACACCAAAACAAACCAAAAGACTCAAAACAGCACCAAAACACTCAAAACTGCCTTAAACACACTTTCTGGGCAGTTTTGAGCACTTTGAGTACTTTGGACGAATTTGGGTAATAACTTGAATCAAAACACTTAGAAACACAAACTAAGACACTTTAAAACTAAACTAAGACACTTTAAAACTAAACTAAACTAGGTAAGTGTTTAATTTCCTAAATCAATTCTAAGAATCAGGAATTAAGTTAAATCCCTCTAGAATAGGTAATTGAAATCAGGAATTAGGGAGAAAAAGGCTAAGTCTTGCGGCACAAGGGGAACAAGAAAGGGGAAATACAAAACTTGCAGATTTTGGGTGAGACAAGGCATTAAACCCACGGCAAGGAGAAGGGGAAAGGTTTTTAGGTCAGATTTTAGGAGAGAAAAGGAAGGTAACTCAAGGCACAATTTAGGACATGTCTAGGGCTTCTAGAACATGTGATTTAGGCAACCACATTATTTGGAAACTTGCACAATTGGAAACCTTCACAAATGGAAACTCCCAATAATGGAAACTAGTTTCCAATTCTTGATTTCTCCTTCTTCCTTCGATTCTAGGCTCACTTGGTCTTCAATTTCGTCCAACACTTTGACTCCAAGCATAAGCTATCCATCTCTAGCCCAAAAATGCTCCAAAAGGCTCCAAAATGCACTTCTTTGCTCCTTTAGCCCTTAGAACCTGAAAACACACGAAAATGACTTAAAAGACTTAAAGAACTAAGAAATAACAACGTAAATGCACAAGAACAAGCCAACTAAGTCGCCTAAATATGCTCCTATCAAAGACGGCCCGGACGAAGATTGATGTGTATAGTGGAACTTTGTCCATGGAATTCGATGGGGAAGTTGTTAATTTTAATCTTTCTGATTCCATTAAATACCCTAGTGAGGACCATTCATGCTTTTCTATTGATATAATTGATTCTTTGGCGCAGGGATATCTCGACGATTTGAATGACGATGCGCTTGAAAACGTCATTACAAGAAGCATGGAACTCAAAACCAATGGAGGGGGATTGTTGAAAACCCACGGCACACACTCTTTACTCCATGCCGTGCATCCTAGTGAGGAATGCATGGAGTTGGTTGCTGCCCTCGAGTCACTTCCTAGGAACGAGGGTAAGTTTTCTAAATTTGAGTCAATTCCCATTTCGACTAATAAATTGCTTCCATCCATAGTTCAGGCACCTACCCTTGATCTCAAACCATTACCGGGACATTTGAAGTACATTTTCTTGGGGGAAGAGGAGACATTACCGGCCATCATTTCTTCATCACTCACGGCACAAGAAGAGGAGAAATTAGTGCGTGTTTTGAAGGAGTTCAAATCTGCCTTAGGTTGGACGTTGGCCGATATTAAAGGTATTAGTCCCGCCACATGCATGCATCATATATTTCTTGAGGAAGGGGCCAAACCAACTAGAGAGGCTCAACGCCGTCTTAACCCTCCGATGATGGAAGTTGTGAAGAAGGAAATAATCAAGCTGTTAGATTGTGGAGTTATCTATCCTATCTCGGATAGTAAGTGGGTTTCGCCTATCCAATGCGTGCCGAAGAAATCTGGAGTGACGGTTGTGGAGAACGCAAAGAATGAACTAGTGCCCACTCGAGTCCAAACCGGTTGGCGTGTATGCACGGATTATAGGAAGATAAATGCCACCACGAGGAAGGACCACTTCCCATTGCCGTTCCTAGATCAAATGTTGGAAAGGTTAGCGGGTCATTCATTTTATTGTTTTCTTGATGGATATTCTGGGTATAATCAAATTGTTATTGCACCGGATGATCAAGAAAAGACTACCTTTACATGTCCCTTTGGTACATTTGCTTATCGTCGCATGCCATTTGGTTTATGCAATGCACCTGCTACATTTCAAAGATGCATGATGAGCATATTTTCAGATTATGTTGAGAAAATTATTGAGGTTTTTATGGATGATTTCAGTGTGTTTGGTAATTCATTTGATGGTTGTTTGAGTAATCTTAGTTTGATCTTGAACCGTTGTGTTGAAACAAATCTTGTGCTTAATTGGGAAAAATGTCACTTCATGGTTAAACAAGGTATTGTTTTAGGACATATTATTTCTGAAAAAGGCATTGAAGTAGATAAATCTAAGGTAGACCTTGTTCGTCACTTACCTGCTCCAACTTCGGTTAGAGAGGTTCGTTCGTTTCTTGGTCATGCAGGTTTTTATAGGCGGTTCATAAAGGATTTCTCAAAGATTTCACAGCCACTATGCCGATTGCTGCAAAAAGAGGTGGCGTTCGAGTTTGATGATGCATGCTCCACGGCTTTCAAGCACCTCAAGGAGGCTCTCACTTCGGCTCCCATTATCACACCTCCAGATTGGAGCCTTCCATTCGAGTTGATGTGCGATGCTTCGGATTATGCGATTGGTGCTGTTTTGGGGCAGCGAAAGGACAAACAACCTTATGTTATTTATTATGCATCTAGAACATTAAATGATGCTCAATTAAATTACTCAACCACTGAAAAAGAATTACTTGCTGTGGTATTTGCATTAGATAAGTTTCGGTCATACTTATTTGGGACTAAAATTATTATTTTTACTGATCATGCAGCTCTCAAGTATTTGCTCACGAAGAAGGAGGCCAAGCCTAGACTAATTCGATGGCTTTTGCTCTTACAAGAGTTTGACATTGAGATTCGGGATAAGAAGGGTGTGGAGAATGTGGTGGCTGACCACCTAAGTCGGATGATACATGAGGAAGCAACGCCAATTTCTGAAACCTTTCCCGATGAGCAATTAATGTCTATCCAGGTAAGTGAGCCTTGGTATGCTGATTTGGTTAATTTTCTGGTGTCTAAGCAAGTTCCTAACACCTTAAGCAAGGCTTAACGTGATAAATTAAAAAAGGATGCACGTTTTTATGTTTGGGACAACCCTTATTTGTGGAAAATATGCCCTGATCAGATTGTGCGTCGTTGTGTTCATGAATCTGAATTTAATTCCATTTTGAGTTTTTGCCATACATATGCATGTGGTGGACACTTTGGCACACAACGCACAGCGTTTAAGGTTCTTGAGAGTGGTTTTTATTGGCCTACGTTGTTTAGAGATGCTAGGGCTTTTTGCTTAACATGTTATAGATGTCAAAAGACCGGAAGTATAGGCCAAAGAGACCAAATGCCGCAAACCCCAATCCTTGTTGTTGAAATTTTTGATGTATGGGGTATTGATTTTATGGGTCCGTTCCCTATGTCTTTTGGTTTTACGTACATTTTACTTGCCGTTGATTATGTGTCGAAGTGGGTGGAAGCTAAAGCCACCCGAACTAACGATTCTAGAGTTGTTGCAGATTTTGTAAAATCTAACATTTTCTCTAGATTTGGGATGCCTCGAGTGCTCATAAGCGATGGTGGGTCACATTTTTGCAACCGCACCATTGCGGCGTTGCTCAAGAAGTACAACGTGTTGCATAAGGTTTCTACACCTTATCACCCCCAAACAAGTGGCCAAGCAGAAGTTTCAAATCGAGAAATCAAGCAAATTCTGGAAAAGACTGTTGGGCCGAATAGAAAAGATTGGAGCTTGCGTTTGGAGGATGCACTGTGGGCTTATCGAACGGCTTACAAAACGCCCATTGGTATGTCCCCGTTTCGGTTAGTCTATGGCAAGCCGTGCCATTTACCCGTAGAGCTTGAGCATAAGGCACATTGGGCGGTCAAGACCTTCAATATGGATGTGGACGCGGCTGGAAATCATAGGAAGCTACAATTGAGCGAGCTTGAAGAGATTAGGCATGAGGCGTATGAGAATGCCCGAATTTACAAGGAGAAGACTAAGGCCGTTCATGACAAGATGATTAGAGGCAAAACCTTCTCAATCGGGCAGAAAGTGTTGCTATTCAATTCCCGTCTTCGATTATTCCCCGGTAAGTTACGTTCTAAGTGGGTTGGTCCATTTGTTATCACTAATGTTTTTGTGCATGGTGCAGTCCAAATACAAAGTTTGAAAACTGGACAAGAATTCAAGGTGAATGGCCATAGGTTGAAACCCTACTACGAGAACTTTGTCGAGCATGTTGTGGAGGAGATCCCATTGAATGCCGTGGGCTCCAATGGGGAATGAGCAGAACGTCGTCCGGCTGGAAGACGTTAAAGCAAGCGCTTCGTGGGAGGCAACCCATGCAATCAAAAAAAGGAAGAACTTGGGAATCGCTCCACACTCAGATTTGCGTCCCTAAACCCTTTCCTTTGTTGCTTATTTTATGTTATGTGTATTATGTTTTTAATTGTGTCTAAAACATTGAGGACAATGTTTAGTTTAAGTGTGGGGGGGTAACATTCTGTTTTGAGATATTTTTGCATGAAATTCGTAGGGTTTTACCACCTAACATGTTTAAACTTGTTCTTTGCTGTTTTTAAGTGTTTTTAAGCTATTTTAGAGTGTTTTAGAGTGTGTTGACTTAAAAATCCGAAAATACCATAAAAATTTGAAAAATTGTTTTGAAAAACCCAAAAAGAGTTGTGTTTGTGTGTTTGTTTGTGTCGTAGGTTACTGATGCGAGAATTATACGCACACAAATTAAACCCTCTTTTTGTCAAATTGTAGTATAGAATGTAAGTAGGGATCGTTCTAGACCGGGGATTAGGAGGGCTTGCTAAAACCTCTAAATTGACTCAAAAACATAAAAACAAAGTTAAAAACGTTCACAAAGACTCAAAGGACTCAAAACAGGTTCAAAAGACTCAAAACTGCCTAAAAACACTAACTAGGCAGTTTCTGACCTTAAACACAAATTTGGACGAATTTAAGATTATAGGTTGATTCAAGACACTTTAAAACACAAATTAAGACACTTTAACACTAAACTAGACTCAAAGAATGCAAAACTAAACACTTAAAACACTAAAACAAACCAAAAGACTCAAACAGCACCAAAACACTCAAAACTGCCTTAAAAACACTTTCTGGGCAGTTTTGAGCACTTTGAGTACTTTGGACGAATTTGGGTAATAACTTGAATCAAAACACTTAGAAACACAAACTAAGACACTTTCTAACTATATTGGACACTAAAGTAAAGGGGGATTGAGTTTTTGACGAAATTAACTAAAATGCACAGATTGTAATTAAAAACAGATTGTAAAGATGAATGTGATGGAATTGAATGGATGGGATGGCTAGCTAAGGGGTTCATCTCCACACATGTTACACTTGCATAATAAAACGATTTCCAATTGCTTTTCAATAAACCATCATGCTCAACACCCCGGCTTAATTAGGTCCGCTTAAATTAACCTTCAAATCTTCCTAACGTTATTGAATTGGATGATTGCATACGACAACCCAAAACATTCCCCACAAGCCCCCTACATGATTGCATAATAGAGATACAAGCAAGAATCATTACGCCCTATGAAGATTATAAGTGTTGACGAGGCATTCGTTACTATGATTGCATGAAACTTATGCCAAGAATTCGTTTAACGCGATTGTTTATAAGCAACCTCCACTACTTGTGAATATAAGTTCGTAACTATTAGGTGAAACTCACTTATATTCTAGCGTCATATTCATGCATGAAAATTAAGTGTGCACTCTCAATAAACATACATAAATAAGTTATCAATCAAATAGTTAAACAAATTGAATCCACAACTTATGAAACGCAATTAGAAGTAATCAAATCAAAATGCAAGCACAAACATATATTTCGAATCCCCCCCTAGCTAAGGGGGGGTTTAGTTCCTCATGATACAAAATAAAGAGAATCAAAGAAACACCTAAACATTCCAACAACTCAAACTTGAATTGTATGAACGTTTAGGTCCTCTTCTCTTCCATTCCTCATTCGTACAAAACAAAGATTATTGAAATTAAACATTGAAATCAAAGAAACACCTAAACATTCCAACAACTCAAACTTGAATTGTATGAACGTTTAGGTCCTCTTATCTTCCTCTTCGTTGTAGCACAAGGTCTAAGGATAGGTTTGGAGGGATGGGGAGTTATGGATGGTGTAGAATGATGTGTTTAGGATAGGGATGGATGTAGGGGACCTCAAGGCTTCTTTTTGGGCGGAAAATATGAAGAATGGTGAAGTATGGATGTGTTATAGAGAGGGGATGAATTTCTGGCGTGAATGGTGGTGAATGAATTGTGTATGAATGGGAATGAATTGAATGAATGCAATGCATGGTTTTATAGGGAGAGAAGGGATGGGAGAACATGTGAATGGCAGCTAGGAATGATTAAAGAAGGGAATGCATGTGTAATGACAACTAGATTGGTTGGTGGAAATCTGAAATGGATGGGAGAGGGAACATGACAGCTAGGTAAAGTGAATGTGGCTGCATGTTTGAATGATTAAATGATGCATGTGGGTTGGAAATGCATGTGCAATGATTCTTTAGTGCTGAAAATGCATGTGTAAGCATGTGTTGGCTGAATTAAAGAATGTGAGGGAATGATGAAAGGGGAAACATGACAGCTAGGTTGAATTATGAAAAGTGAATGCATGTGGCTGATTTATGTGAATGATTATGGGTGATTATGATAAGTGATAAGTGGTGATGATAAGTGTATGATATGTGATTATGATAAGTGATAAGTGGTGATGATAAGTAATGATTTATGATAAGTGATAAGTGGTGATGATAAGTAATGATATGTGATTATGATAAGTGATAAGTTGGTGATGATAAGTAATGATATGTGGGAGTGTGGCTGAAATGAAGGAGTGGAATGTTGCAATGTTATGCACGGCTAAGGATATAGGAAAGGTTTAAATGTCCTAAAACTAAAGGGAACAAGGTTCCAACACTTTGGTCTTCAATTAGGTCTTCAATTTCGTCCAACACTTTGGCTCCAAGCATAGGCTATCCATCCTTAGCCCAAAAGTGCTCCAAAAGTCTCCAAAATGCATCTTTTTGCTCCTTTAGCCCTTTGGACCTACAAACACACGAAAATAGCTTAAAGTACTAAAATAACTAAAGAAACATAACGTAAATGCACGAGAACAAGCCATTTAAGTCGCATGAATATGCTCCTATCAGTTACCTTCCAACACAATGATGAGGATTTGGTTTTTAATTGCATGATGGTTAAAGAAAGTTACAAACATGGATGGACGTTGGATATACTCTTTGGTTTATGCTTGTTTGTAGTTATAGTTTACGAATTCACATGTAATCACAAATGATAAAAAATTAGTTTTTGTAACATGCTTGAAGGAATGAAATCAAACTAAAGCTACATCCCGGTGAGACTTGAGCCTAAACGTTATTTGGAGAGTTAAAATCTGTGCATTAATGTTTTCTAAAGTCGTTGCATGATCTCATTATTCTTTGCTTGGTTACTACTTAGAAGGCGTTTCATCACTTAGTTCCAAATGCTAGAACTCATGCCCATTTCATTCAAAGCATGTTATTGATTTGCATAACACATATTCAAGATGAAGTTGTGTAGTGAACACCATAGTCAAATTGCCATATTTCCCTTTTCATTTGTTTTGTAGGATTTAACCCCGTTGAGCCTTGTGTAGCCTATGTTTTTTTTTGTTAACCCACATTCTCCTCACCTAGCCTAGATTAGGACTATCCTTACCCTTGTTCGTGAAGCATAGTAAGCATGAATGAATTCCCTTTGATTAATGTGTTGCAGAAAATAAGTGTGGGGGAAGGATTATTGATGTGAGTTTATGTGCCATAGGCATGGTTAGAAAAGAAAAAAAAAAAGAAAGAAAAGAAAAGAGAAAAATGAAAAAAAAAAAAAAAAAAAAGTTGAAAAGTATTGGTTGTTGAAGTAAGGGCCCAAAACAATGAATTAGGCCCTAAGAGTTGTTTGAATCTCCCCTATTTGTTTAAAAGTTGATTTCTGCATTCTAAGGGAATTCTAGGTCTTAATTTCATTACTTTACTTGCTATTGCTTAAAGAACTTTTGTGTATCCCTACCTTTCCTTGTGAGCCAATACCCCAAGCCCCGTTACAACCCTTGACTTCTATCTTGAGTGTTGTGCATTTCAATTGTGGAGTTTGAATTTGGTATGAGCATATGGTGTCACTGGTTCTCGCATCTAAGTAGTAGCATTCCATTCATGAGATCATATCTAAACACGTTTAATTACTCCAGAAATTGCTTTCTTTGTATAACGTATGTGAGTACTAGTCTTTCATGTTTACATCAATCTTCTCACATATAACTAGTGTAGGGTGTGTAGTCAGAAAATTTGGGTGAAAATTGAGTGCATAACTAGTGAGGAATTGAGGGAACTCTCTAAGGCATGTTACTACATTCAAAATGTGTTTTAATTGATTAAATGCGAACTAGTGAATGGTGACTATGATTAAGTGTGTGCTTGAGGGGAAGGAAGACTAAAAGCCATGTGAGTAATGATTTTTGACATGTCATGTTTCATTGGAAATCCCTGAGGCAAACGTTGGAAGGTTTAGGTTATGTTTTGTTTGTTTTGTTTCGTATTGCTTACTTTAGTTGTTTTGCTTTGCTCGAGGACTAGCAAAAGTTAAGTGTGGGGGAATTTGATAGGAGCATATTCATGCGACTTAATTAGCTTGTTCTCGTGCATTTATGTTGTGTTTATTTAGCTATTTTAGTGTTTAAAGCCACTTTTGTGTATTTTCAGAGTATAAGGCCAAAATGTGCAAGAAGATGCAAATTGGAGTCTTTTGGAGCGAAAGAGGAATGAATGAGTTGAAGATTTGAAGAAACGACGAATTCCTACGCCAACGATGAATTCTTACCAAAACGAGGAATCCTACTCAAACAAGGTTTCCTATTTTAGGAAAGTTGACCCTAAGTTTCCCGTTTTGGTAACCTTTCCTAATCTTAAACGTCCGCATTTTCTAGCCACTTTGAAATCCTTGTAGGCGCTTTAGGACACAAAACGAAGGCCATAGGGCCCTTAACACCCAATGCCGTGGGCTTTAGCCCAAGCCCCTTTCCTTGCCGTGCAAGGGGGGGTATTTCTGGCAATTTCATGCACTAAACCCTAATTCTAAACCCTAGCCTTACTCCTTGCAGCCGCACCTCTCCTTCCATATTCATTCAGCCACTTATTCCCATTCCTTCCCATAATCTATTTAACCTAATTCACATTCCCAAATCGTATCATCCCATCACCCTAATCCCTTGCAGCCGCAAGCCACCATCCATATTTCACCCTAAAGCTTTCTAAACCCATCTCAGCCACACCCTTTAATTCACCCTAGAATCTCATCCATTGATTCATAATTTTCAGCCACTAATATACACATATTGCACCCTAGCCGCACCTAATTATCCCATTCATTCATTCCATACACATTCAGCCACATTTACAACCTAATTCTCTCAAAGCCGCAGCCACCATCCATTCTCTCCCATTCTACACTTTCACCCTAACACTAATCAGCCACCATTCTCCCATTCTCTCCATTAAACCGTAGCCACCATCAGAAATCATCTCTAATCCGCAGCCACCTCTCCATCTTCCCCTTCCATTCCAGCCGCCATCTCCACCATTCCACCACCTTACAAACCACCCTACACCACCCCATAGCCTTGCCGCATCCCTAAACCACCTTAAATCTATCCCTAACCCAGAAAACCATCCAAAAACCACCCATAACCAATCTGCCGCAGAAGGAGAAGAGGAAAGAGGAGCTTCGACACGCATCAATTCACGTGGATTCGTTGGGCGTTTTAGGTGTAATCAATCCTTTGTTCTTTACGTTTAAATTCATTTGTAATTCTCTTTTTGTGAACATGAGAGGCTAAATCCCCCTACTTAGCTAGGGGGTGATTCGAAACCATGTTTATGCTTGCAATATGAATTGATTACTTTTGGTTGGAATTTCATGAATGATTGATTCAATTCGTTTAACTGTGTGATTGATAACTTGTTTGTGTATGTTTATTGAGAGTGCACGCTTAATGTTCATGCATGAATTTGACGCTAGAATATAAGTGAGTTTCACCTAATAGTTATGAACTTATATTCACAAGTAGTGGAGGTTGCTTATAAACAATCGCGTTAAATGAATTCTTGGCACTAGTTTCATGCTCATCATAGTAACGAATGCCTCGTCAACACTTATAGTTTCATGATGTTTAATGATCTTTGATTGTATCTTTATTGTGCTTTTCACGTAAAGGACTTTTGGAGAATGTTTTGAATTGCGTTGCGCTAACCCATCCAATTCATTAACTTAAGGAGAACTTGACGGTTAATTTAAGCGGACCTAATTAACCCGGAGTGTTGAGTTTCATAATTTATCGAAAGACCAACTGAAAATCAAAGTGTATGCAAGTGTGACATGTGTGGAGAAGAACCTTCTAGCTAGCATTCATCCATAATTTCATCCAATTCATATTTAGAATCTGCCTAATTTACAATCTGTGCATTTTAATTATTTTCGTCAAAAACTCAATCCCCCTTTACTTTAGTGTCCAATTGAGTTAGAAAGTGTCTTAGTTTGTGTTTTTAAGCATTTTGATTCATTCTATTACCCAATTTCGTCCAAAGTTGTCAAAGTGCTCAAAACTGCCCAGAAAGTGATTTTAAGGCAGTTTTGAGTGTTTTGGGGCTGTTTTGAGTCTTTTGATTTGTTTGAGTGTTTTTATTGTTAGTTTTGCATTCTTTGAGTCTAGTTTAGTGTTTCAAACTTCATTTTACATTTTTGAGTCAGTATCCAAGTGATTTTGCAATCCCTCCTAATCCCCGGTTAAGAACGATCCCTACTTATTCATATACTACAATTGTCACAAGAGGGTTTTAATTTGTGTGTTTACTTAGTTCGCATCAGAATAATGAGATCATGCAACGACTTTAGAAACAATAATGCACAGATTTTAACTCTCCAAATAACGTTTAGGCTCAAGTCTCACAGGGTTGTAGCGCTTGTTTGAGTTCCTTCCTTCAAGCATGTTACAAAAACGAATTTTTCTTTTATGATTGCATGTGAAGTCATACATTATAACCATAACCAAGCATATACCAAGAGTAAATCAAACTTTTCTCTATGTTTATAACTCTTTTTAACAGTCATGCAATTACAAACCAAATCCTTATCATTGTGTTGGAAGGTACCCTAAGACACAAACACACAAAAACGACTCAAAACACTCTTTTTAGGCTTTTCAAAACATGTTTTTCAAATTTTTATGTGATTTTCGGAGTTATAAAAACAAAACATACTAAAACACTCTAAAACATCTTAAAAACACCTTAAAACAACAAAGAACAACATTTGAAGTTATGGGTGATAAAATCCCACGAATTTGCATCAAATATACTTAGTTACCCCCCCACACTTAAATCAAACATTGTCCTCAATGTTTCAAGCATAGACTCACACAAATAACAAACAATCAAACAAAACAACATCTAACAACCTAACATGGCATAAACAAAATCAACAACAAAGAGAAGAGTTTAGCAACGCAAATCTGGAATTGGAGTGCTTTCTCGGCCTTCCTTTGTTGAATGCATGGGCATGATCTTGGTGATTCCACAGGCTTACTCTTGAACTGGGCTGGAGGATTCTTTTGGTCTCCTCCACTCGTTGATTTTCCTTTGTGCTACTCTTGAACTGGGCAGCAGGATTCTTTTGGTCTCCCCCGAAGGTCTGAGCTTACTCCTTTTTTCTGTTTCTTTGTTCAATCTCTCCAATTCGTATTGAAGAGGGTTAGAGGATAGCTCAGCATATGCAGTTGTAGCTTGTCTCCACATGCTTCAATGTATCATTTTCACTTGCCTTACTTGCTCCCCTTTGCAGAAGTGGTCCCTTATCTGGAAGTGTATCAACCGTTGAAGATGACTACTCGAGAGCAACGCTAGGTAAGCAATCAGGGAAGGGATTCCAGGCAGTCGGAAGACTGACTCCAAGTGCCGGCTGATTGCTCCTTTCACTTTGCTATGCGAGTAATAACAAAGACAAAGGAAAAGACAGGGAAAGAGCATGATATGAGATACCTTTGCTTTTGAAGAAGCGGTGAATGAATCAGCACATGCTTCCATCTACCGTTTCCTCCTGGGTCATCTGTACTCCAGGCATCTGGTATCATCTTTGGGGAAGAAGAAAAAATTGAGTATTTCGAAAGGCTTTGCTGGGAGTGCGCCCTCAGAGATGAGGAAGAGTTGGGCATTTTCTTCAGGTCTGCCTTGCCATAAAAGATGAAGGTCGACATATATAGGGATTTCCCAATAGCAAGTGGTGGTACTGTTCTTTTACCCTTGTCGACAAAAGTTTTGATCCCGCAAATCCAGCCTTTTGATTTCTGAGCAAGCGCCTCTTCGATTTCTGAACAAGCGCCTTTTCGATTTCTGAACGACGCCTCTTTTGACAAAGTTGCACGCGTTTTCTGAAAAGCAGAGAAAGCGTCGCCGAACTTTGCGCTTGTCGGCTAAAGATGTGTAGTTGCGATGATGGCCTCCACGTGTTTTCAACTTTGTCAGAGATCTTTTGACAATGTTGAACGCGTTTTTTGAAAAGCCGAGAGAGCGTCGCCGAACTTTACGCAGGAAATTCCGGCTTTTTGAATCGGTGGACGCGTCGCCTTGGCTTTTTATAGAGCTATCGATCACCCCCAACATGCACACTTTGAAGACTGCCCATTTGTGAAAATCGTCTCCGGCCCTTTGAAATTTTTCTCCATCCAACCCTTCTCTTTGAACACCTTTGAAAAATGGCTAACTCATCGAACCTTTGCTTAGATTTGAGTCTCAGCAGCGATCCGGTTGCGCCCCGTCAAGGTAATGTATGGCGCCCTTCTTTTTTATCTTCTAACGGTCCTCTTACAGGTGAAGACTCCGTGATGCAGGATGCAACAACAGCTACAATAGTAGCTAGGAACCTCCTCACACCAAAAGATAGTAGGCTGCTTTCAGGACGGTCCGATGAGTTGGCCGTTCAAGAGTCCCTCGCTCTCAGTGTTCAGTGTGCGAGCTCTGTGTCCAACATGGGCCAACGCCTGCTTGCTCGGTCCCGTCAAGTGGAATCATTGATGGCAGAGGTGGAAAATCTTAAGCAGGAGATTAAACAGCTGAAGTACGAGAATAGAAGTTTGCATGTGCTTGCAAATAACTATTCGTCGGGCATGAAGAGGAAGCTTGATGAGCTGCAAGAATCTCAAGGTCGAATGCAAAGTGACCGTCAAAGGCTTGCGTCTTTCTTCCAGAGGCACCTTTTTCCTGGGTCATCCAGCGTTCCACCAAGTATTGGGGCCTCGAATGATCTATCTTTGGTGCCTCCCGCTCCTATGCCTCTCGCTCCTATGCCTCTCGCTCCGATGCCTCCTGCTCCGATGCCTCTTGCTCCGATGCCTTCCGCTCCGATGCCTCCTACTCCGATGCCTCGTAGTGGGGCTTCACGTAAACATCCTTTGTGAAGGCTCCATCATTCTGCCATGTTTTTTTTATTTTTTTTTTTATTTTTTATTATTGTACGGCATGGAATTGATCTTTGAATGGAAGGTGATACTTGAGATGATCCGTTAATGGTTTAAATTCTAGAGTGGATGCCTGAATCATTAACAACATATTAGTATAAAAGAAAATTGAAATTCGGGGAGGCGGCTTACCTGTGTGCTTCGAAATGAACTCAAGAATAAACACATCTTCTTTGAATACTTCAGGAACCTTGCCCTTGGACAGACTGTGTGAGGATTGTTCCTTGTCTTTTGTCATAAAATTCAACTTCTTTAGGGTTGTTTATCTCAAGAACGTCCTCTTTGATGAATTCTTGATATTCCATACTTTGCACCTTTGGAAGACCTTCCAAGATGTCTTTTTCACTTTCTTCTTCCTTGGAAGTCATGAATCTGCAAGAAATAGGGACATTAGGTGGAATGGGGTTACCACTAATTAAATTTGGAACAACCTTACTTGAATTAGATGGCGTAGGAGCAATAGGTGCCTCCGGCAAAGGTGTTTCCACCCTTGCCGTGGCTTGGGTCTCTTCCTCGTGATTTGATTTTCATGGTTGAGGGTCCGTTCCAACCTCCTTGCCACTTCTTAACATGATAGCTTTGGTGGTTTGATAGGAGCATATTTATGCACCTTAGTTTAGCTTGTTCTTGTGCATTTATAGTGTTTTTCCTTAGTAAAGTAGTCTTTTAAGCTAGTTTTATGTATTTTCAGGTTTTAAGGGCAAAGTATGCAAAAGGATGCATTTTGGAGCCTTTTGGAGCAAGTTAGAGCTTGGAATGGACATCATATGCTTGGAGCCAAGAGGATGGACGAAATTGAAGATTTGAAGATGATGTTTCCTACTTGAACAAGGTTTCCTAGTTGAAGTAGGAAAGTCCCTAATGAGCAAGGTTTCCTAGTTGAAGATGGATTCCTAGAAGAATGAAGATTCTTACTCAAATAAGGTTTCCTACTTGAAGTAGGAAAGTCAAAATCCAAATGGTCTCAAGTGAAGCAACAAAGAAGTTTTCTAAGTCCAAGAAGGAATAGGAGTCCAAGATGAAGAAGGAATGATGAAGACAAGGTTTCCTAATCCTAATAGGCAAAGTTTCCAAGTACAATGAGGAGTCCTAATCCATTTAGGGCACCTTATCCATTTAGGACACCTTATCCTAATCCTATAAGGATGCCATGCACTTTACCTTATCTTGGAGGGTTTCTAGAAGCCTTAGATACCCTATCCTATCCTTGCCGTGGGTTTTATCCAATTCCCCTTAGTTTTAGGCTTTCTAGAAGCCCTAAACATTATCCCTAAGCCTTGCCGCACCCTTATCTCTTTTTCCCTACAAATTTGGCACTTAAATCATGATTCTAGGAACCTTATCTTATCTCCTACAAAGGTGGCGCCCAAACCCTTCTAGAAATCTGATTTCCCTTGCCTTGTAAGGCATTCTAGAAGCCTTATCACCTTATCCCTTACCTGCCGCACCTAGGAAGCATTATCCCTCTCTATTTCTGATTTCTAAGCCTATTTCCTAGTGGATTTGGGTTATTCAAGTCCATATCTGATTACCCTAGGGTTTTAAGTGCCTATATATACTCATATTAACCCCTAGATCAGGGCACCACCTCTCATACACCTTCATTCACTCCAGAAATTCGTCCAAACCTCTCCACACCCTTGCCGCAGCCACCAAACACCTTTCTCCCTAGTTTTAGACCTTTGCCGCACCATCCCCTTCCCCTAAACACTACTACATCCCTCCATAACCATACATCCATACACCTAAGGCCCTAAAACCTGTCCCTAGACCCTTGCCGCACCAAGGAGGAGGAGAAGGAAGCTCGGAAGTTCATGCAATTCAAGTTCACGTCGCTGGAATTTCTAGGTGTTTCTTTTCCTTTGAATTCAATGTTTAATTTTAATTCTCTTTGTTTTGTGCGTATGAGGAACTAAACCCCCCTTGGCTAGGGGGGGATTCGAAACACATGTTTATGCTTGCAATATGATTTGATTACTTCTAATTGCGTTTCATAAGTTGTGAATTCAATTTACTTATCTATGTGAATTACATTGATTTGTGTGTGTTGGTTGAGAGTGCACGCTTAATTATCATGCATAAATTGGATGCTAGGATATAAGGAAATTTCACCTAACCGTTATGGAATTATATTCACAAGTAGTAAAGGTTGATGATCTCAATCGCGTTAAGTAAATTCTTGGCATAAGTTTCATGCAATCATAGTAACAAGTGCTTCGTCAATGCTTATGGTTTTCATAGAACTTAATGATTCTTGCTTGGATCTCTATTATGCAATCATGTAGGGGACTTGTGGGGAATGTTTTGGGTTGTCGTATGCAATCATCCAATTCAATAACGTTAGGAAAATCTGAGGGTTAATTAGTGCAATTCACGGTTAATCTGGGGCGTTGAGAATTCATGGTTTATTGAAAAGCAATTAGAAATCGTTTTGTGTGCAAGTATAACATGTGTGGAGATGAACCCCTTAGCTAGCTTCCATCCCATTCATTAAATCCAAATTCGTTTTAAAATCTGTTCTAATTCAAAAAGTTTGTTTTGTTTTTAAATTCGTCCAAAACCAATCCCCCTTTACTTTGTTGAGTCATAGTAGTTAGAAATCACTTTAGTTTGTGTTTTTAAGTGTCTTAGGTCAAGTTAAAACCAATTTTCGTCCAAAGTTGTGTCTAGTGTTCAAAACTGCCCAGATTGTGTTTTTAAGGCAGTTTTGAGTGTTTTGGTGCTGTTTTGAGTCTTTTGGTTTGTTTTGGTGTTTTAAAGTATAGTTTTGCATTCTTTGAGTCTAGTATAGTGTTTTAAACTTGTTTTTACGTATTTGAGTCAGTTTCCAAGTGATTAACAATCCCTCCTAATCCCCGGTCCAGAACGATCCCTACTTACATTCTTCACTACAATTGATAAAAAGAGGGTTTAATTTGTGTGCGTATAATTCTCACATCATGGTTTCAAATCCTTCCTTCGGATTTACAATGGTTGAACTAGGGAGTTTGCCTTGGTCTCAAAATTGTCCTAAAAACTCCGCTATCTGCCCAATTTGCTTTTCCAAGTGGTCCAACCTTTTGTCTTGATTTTGCATTGATTTTTCTTGAGTTTGGATTTCATTGCTTTGGGCATGTTGTGGTGGCTGCATAGGCGTTGAATAGAACTCCCCATATGGCTGCCAATATTCTCCTTGTTGAGCCTCATTGGCTTGATTTTGTGAGCCCTGCACCAAAGAAATTAATTCATTAAGCTTTTGATTATAATCTATTGACGAACTTGAGTTTGGTTGGGCATATTGAATATGAGGTTGTGGTGGGTGCATAGGTTTTGAATAGAACTCCTCATATGGCTGCCAATATCCTTCTTCTTGAACATGCTGAGGTTCCCACCATATAGAGTTTGAATGATCACTCCAATCTGAATTGTAAGTATTGGAAAACACGTTATTCCTTGATTGAAGATCAAATATATCAACGCTTTGCATTTGGGACCTTTCCATGAGCTGTGACAATAGATAAGCATTATCAAGTGCCATGTTGTGCTTCTCTAGTACTTGAATTCAACAAACAAAACACAAATCAAAAACTAAAAGTAAAATACATAACAGAAACGAACAATCCAAGGGATTAGCAAATTTGCTAATCCCCGGCAACGGCGCCAAAATTTGATGCGTGAATTATACGCACACAAATTAAACCCTCTTTTTGACAATTGTAGTAAGTATGTAAGTAGGGATCGTTCAGGACCGGGGATTAGGAGGGATTGTTAATCACTTGGATTTCACTCAAAAACGTAAAAACACAATATAAAACACTATACTAGACTCAAAGAATGCAAAACTAAACTTTAAAACACTAAAACAAACCAAAAGACTCAAAAATCACCCAAAACACTCAAAACTGCCTTAAAAACACTTTCTGGGCAGTTTTGAGCACCTTGGTGAATTTGGACGAAATTAAGTTGTAACTTGACTCAAGACTCTTAAAAACACAAACTAAATTGATTTCTAACTAATTTGACAATAAAGTAAAGGGGGATTTAGGGTTTGACGAAATTAAACTAAATGAACAAATTGCAATTAAAACAGAATGTAAATATGAAATTGATGAAATGGAATGAATGGATGCTAGCCAAGGGGTTCATCTCCACACATGTTACACTTGCATAATAAAAAGATTTCCAATTGCATTTCAATAAACCATGAATTCTCAACACCCCAAGTTAACCGTGATGCACTAATTAACCTTCAAATCTTCCTAACGTTATTGAATTGGATGATTGCATACGAAAACCCAAAACATTCCCCACAAGTCCCCTACATGATTGCATAATAGAGATACAAGCAAGAATCATTACGCTCTATGATAGGAGCATATTCATGCGACTTAAATGGCTTGTTCTCGTGCATTTACGTTATGTTTCTTTAGTTATTTTAGTCCTTTATGCTTCTTTTGTGTGTTTTCAGGTTCTAAGGGCAAAGTATGCAAAAGGGTGCATTTTGGTGCATTTTGGAGTAGTTTGGGGCGTTAAATGGATTGCATATATGATGCGAGATTTATACGCACACAAATTAAACCCTCTTCTTGACAATTGTAGTATAGATATAAGTAGGGATCGTTCTTAACCGGGGATTAGGAGGGATTGCTAAACACTTGGAAACTGACTTAAAAACTCAAAAACAAAGTTTAAAACACTAAACTTGACTCAAAGAATGCAAAACTAAACTTTAAAACACCAAAACAAACCAAAAGACTCAAAACAGCACCAAAACACTCAAAACTGCCTTAAAAACACTTTCTGGGCAGTTTTGAGCACTTTGAGTACTTTGGACGAATTTGGGTAATAACTTGAATCAAAACACTTAGAAACACAAACTAAGACACTTTAACACTAAACTAGACTCAAAGAATGCAAAACTAAACACTTAAAACACTAAAACAAACCAAAAGACTCAAACATCACCCAAAACACTCAAAACTGCCTTAAAAACACTTTCTGGGCAGTTTTGAGCACTTTGGTGAATTTGGACGAATTTGTATAACAAATTGAATCAAAACACTTATAAACACAAACTAAAACACTTTCTAACTAATTTGGACATTAAAGTAAAGGGGGATTGAGTTTTTGACGAAATTAACTAAAATGCACAGATTGTATTTAAAAACAGATTGTAAAGATGAATGTGATGGAATTGAATGGATGGGATGGCTAGCTAAGGGGTTCATCTCCACACATGTTACACTTGCATAATAAAAAGATTTCCAATTGCATTTCAATAAACCATGAATTCTCAACGCCCCGGGTTAATTAGGTCCGCTTAAATTAACCGTCAAGTTTTCCTTAAGTTAATGAATTGGATGATTGCATACGACAACCCAAAGCATTCCTCACAAGTTCCCTACATGAATTGCATAATAGAGATACAAGCAAGAATCATTAAGCAACATGAAAACTATAAGTGTTGACGAGGCATTCGTTACTATGATTGCATGAAACTTATGCCAAGAATTCGTTTAACGCGATTGTTTATAAGCAACCTCCACTACTTGTGAATATAAGTTCGTAACTATTAGGTGAAACTCACTTATATTCTAGCGTCATATTCATTCATGAAAATTAAGCGTATACTCTCAATAAACATACATAAATAAGTTATCAATCAAACAGTTAAACAAATTGAATCCACAACTTATGAAACGCAATTAGAAGTAATCAAATCAAAATGCAAGCATAAACATATATTTCGAATCCCCCCCTAGCCAAGGGGCGGTTTAGTTCCTCATACGTACAAAACAAAGAGAATTGAAATTAAACATTGGAATCGAGGAAAAGAAACACCTAAACATTCCAACAACTCAAACTTGAATTGTATGAACGTTTAGGCACTCTTCTCCTCCTCTTCGTTGTAGCACAAGGTCTAAGGATAGGTTTGGAGGGATGGGGAGTTATGGATGGTGTAGAATGATGTGTTTAGGATAGGGATGGATGTAGGGGACCTCAAGGCTTCTTTTTGGGCAGAAAATATGAAGAATGGTGAAGTATGGATGTGTTATAGAGAGGGGATGAATTTCTGGCGTGAATGGTGAATGAATTGTGTATGAATGGGAATGAATGAATTGTGGCTGCAATGGATGCTTATTTATAGGTGAAAAGGAGGGAATATGACAGCTAGGAACTTGGTGGAAATCTGAAATGGTGATGGGAGATGCATGTGGCTGATTTATGCATGTGATTAAAGGGTAATGACAGCTAGGTTATGATGATGAATGCATGTGCAAAGTTGGATGAATGATTATGGGTGCATGTGGCTGATTTATGGTGCAATGATGAAAGGCAAAGTGCATGTGGCTGATTTGTGAAGGGAATGCATGTGGAATGAATGTGTGAATGATGGCAGATTGTGTATGTGAATGATTAGGGTGAATGTGCATGTGCTTTGACAGCTAGGTTGAATAAATTAAAGGGAGTGCATGTGGCTTGGCTGGAATGATTGGAATGATATCTGAAATGGGATGTGTTGGTGTGAATTTCTGGTACAAAGGGCCTCCTTTGGTCTTCAATTTCGTCCATCTACTTGGCTTCAAGTATATCCAATCCATTTAACGCCCCAAACTACTCCAAAATGCACCAAAATGCACCATTTTGCATACTTTGCCCTTAGAACCTGAAAACACACAAAAGAAGCATAAAGGACTAAAATAACTAAAGAAACATAACGTAAATGCACGAGAACAAGCCATTTAAGTCGCATGAATATGCTCCTATCAAATACCCCCACACTTATCTTTTGCTAGTCCTCGAGCAAAACAGAAAGAAAAACAAAACAAAACGAAACGAAACAAAACAAGTAAAACACAACCTAAACCTTCCAACAATCGTCTCAGGGATTTCCAATGCACATGACATGTTAAAAATCATCATTCTCACAGATTTTAGTCATCTTCACACTTAAGTACATTCTTAATCATAGTCACCACATACTATTTCACAATTAAGCATTTAAAACCATGTTTTGAATGTAGTAACATGCCTTAGAGAATTTGCTCAATTCCTTACAAGATATGCACTCGATTTTCACTCAGATTTTCTAACTACACACCCTAATCTAGTCATTTGTGAGAAGATTAATGAAAACGAACACTCACATATATATATCACAAAGAGAGCAATTTCTGGAGTTAATAAGCATGTTTAGATATGATCTCATGAATGGAATGCTACTACTTAGACGCGAGAACCAGTGACACCATATGCTCATACCAAGTTCAAACTCCACAATTGAAATGCACAACACATCAAGATAGAAGTCAAGGGTTGTAACGGGGCTTGGGTATTGGCTAACAATGAAAGGTGAAGGATAAACAAACATTCTTAAAGCAATAGTGAGCAAAGTATTGAATCAGGCACTTAGAATTCCCTTAAGAACGCAGAAGTCAACTTTGAACACCCAAGGGAAAGTCACACAAAACTTAGGGCCATATTCACTTTTTGGACCCTTTCTTCAATCACTCATTCTTTCATTTTTTTCAAGCTCTTTTTTTTTTTTTTTTTCTTTCTTTCTTTCTTTTCTTTTCTGTTTTTCTTTTCTTTACTGTCTCAAAACATACTTAAGAACAAGCATTCCTTCCCCCACACTCATTTTCTTGCATAATGTAAAAAGGAATTCATTTAAGTCATGCTCACTATCTTTTAAGAACAAGGGTGTGGATTGTCCTAAACTAGGCTAGGTGAGGAAAATGTGGGTAAACAAAGAATACAGGCTAAACAAAACTCAACGGGGTTAAAACTTACAACAAATACGAAATATGGGAAGTAAGGCTATTTGGCTATGGTGGTGGTCACTACGCAACTTCTTCTTGAATATGTGTTATGCAAATCAATAACATGCTTTGAATGAAATGGGCATGAGTTCTAGCATTTGGAACTATATGATGAAACGCCTTCTAAGTAGTAACCAAGCAAAGAATAATGAGATCATGCAACGACTTTAGAAAACAAGAAATCACAGATTATACTCTCTAAAGAACGTTATAGGCTCAAGTCTTTTAGGGTTGTAGCGTTTGTTTGAGTTCCTTCCTTCAAGCATGTTACAAAAACGAATTTTTCTTTTATGATTGCTTGTGAAGTCATACATTATAACCATAACCAAGCATATACCAAGAGTAAATCAACTTTTTCTCTATGTTTATAACTCTTTTTAACAGTCATGCACTTACAAACCAAATCCTTATCATTGTGTTGGAAGGTATCCTAAGACATAAACACACACACAAAAACAACTTTAAAACAACTCTTTTTGGGTTTTTCAAAACAATTTTTCAAATTTTTATGGGATTTTCGAATTTTTAAGTCAAAACACACTAAAACAGTTTAAAACAGTGAGAAACAACATGTGAAGTGATAGGTGATAAAATCCAACGAATTTGCATCAAATATACTTAGTTACCCTCCCACACTTAAATCAAACATTGTCCTCAATGTTTTAAGCTTAAAAGCACACCAAACGAACGTAAACACATAAACAGCAACTAAACATACTAAACATAGCAGAATGTATCTAACAAAGAGAAGAGTTTAGAGACGCAAATCTGGTTATAGAGTGTAAATTCCATCTTCTCCTTGGTAATTGCATTGAGGCTTGGATCTTTGTGATTCCACAGGCTTACTCTTGAACTGCGCTGCTCCATCGTTGATTTTCCTTTGTGCTACTCTTGAACTGGGCAGCAGGCTTCTTTTGGTCTCCCCCGAAGGTCTGAGCTTCATTCTCTTATCTGTTTCTTTGTTCAATCTCTCTAATTCGTATTGAAGAGGGTTAGAGGATAGCTCAGCAAAGCTAGGTAAGCAACCAGGGAATAGAGTCTAGATAGACTCCAAGTGCCGGCTGATTGCTTCTTTCACTTTGCCATGCAAGTAATAACAAAGACAAAGGAAAAGACAGGGAAAGAGCATGATATGAGATACCTTTGCTTTTGACCTTGATGATATGAGATACCTTTGCTTTTGAAGAAGCGGTGAATGAATCAGCACATGTATTTGTTGTGCTGCTTCCTCCTGGGTCATCTGTACTCCAGGCATCTGGTATCATCTTTGGGGAAGAAGAAAGAATTGAGTGTTTCGAAAGGCTTTGCTGGGAGTGCGCCCTCAGAGGTGAGGAAGAGTCGGGCATTTTCTTCAGGTTTGCCTTGCCATAAAAGATGAAAGTCGACAAATATAGGGATTTCCCAATAGCAAGTGGTGGTACTGTTCTTTTACCCTTGTCGACAAACGTTTTGATCCCGCAAATCCAGCTTTTTGAAATAGTGACGACTCTTCGATCTTTGAAGACGCCTCTTCGATTTCTGAGCAGGCGCTTTCTGAAAAGCAGAGAAAGCGTCGCCGAACTTTGCGCTTGTCGGCTAAAGACGTGTAGTTGTGATGGTGGCCTCCACGTGTCAAACGCGTTTTCTGAAAAAGCCGAGGGAGCGTCGCCGAACTTTACGCCTCAAATTCCGGCTTTTTGAATCGGTGGACGCGTTGCCTTGGCTTTTTATAGAGCTATCGATCACTGCCAACTTACACACTCTGAAGATTTCCCATTCTTGATACTCGTCTCCGGCCCTTTTGAAAATTTACTCCGTCCACCCCTTCTCTTTGAACACTTTTGAAAAATGGCAAACCCATCGAACCTTAGCTTAGAATTGAGTCTCCGCAGTGATACGGGCGTGCCGCGTCAAGGTAACGTATGGCGCCCTTCTTTCTTATCTTCTAACGGTCCTCTTACAGGTGAAGACTCCGTAATGCAGGACGCCACAACAGCTACGATAGTAGCTCGGAACCTCCTCACTCCCAGAGATAGTCAGCTGCTTTCAGGACGGTCCGATGAGTTGGCCGTTCAAGAGTCCCTGGCTCTCAGCGTTCAGTGCGCAGGCTCTGTGTCCAACATGGGCCAACGCCTCCTTGCTCGCTCCCGTCAGGTTGAATCTTTGATGGCGGAGGTGGAGAACCTGAAACAAGAGATCAAACAACTTAAGTACGAGAATAGAACTTTGCATGTGCTTGCCAATAACTATTCGTCGGGCATGAAGAGGAAGCTTGATGAGATGCAAGAATCTCAAGGTCGGATGCAAAGTGACCGTCAACGGCTTGCGTCTTTCTTCCAGGGGCACCTTTTTCCTGGGTCATCCAGCGTTCCGCCAAGTATTGGGGCCTGGAATGCTCTATATTCGATGCCTCCCGCTCCGATGCCTCTTGCTCCGATGCCTCTTGCTCCGATGCCTCCTACTTCGATGCCTCCTGCTTCGATGACTTCCGCTTCTAGAGTTTTGCCTCGTGGTGGGTCTTCACGCAAACAAAAACAAAAACAACCTTTGTGAAGCTCCATTTGTTAGATACATTTGTAATTTCTCGAAAATTAATGAAAAAGCTTTGTTTTATTCACTGTATTGGGTTGCCTCCCAAGTAGCGCTTTCTTTAACGTCTTGCAGCCGGACGAAGAACACAATCATGCCTTAATGGAACCCACGGCATGGAGTTGATCATTGAATGGATGATGATACTTGAAATGTTCCGGCAATGGTTGAATTTCAAGAGTGGGTGCCCTAATCATTGACATCAACAACATATTAGTCAAAAACGACTTTGGATTTTGAGTTGGTGGCTTACCTACATGCTCCAATAAGAACTTAAGTACATCCTCCACGAAATGCTTCTCAAAACATTCAAGAATTGGATCTTTGTATGGAGTGGAATAGAGATCTGTCCTAAGATCCATGTAAACTCTTTCACCAAATTGGATTTGAGTAGGTGCCTGCAATGAAGAATGTAACACACGATTAATTGAAGTGGGAATTGGAATTTGAGTTGGTGGCTTACCTATGGGCTGCAATATTGGCTCTAAAGTCGCAGCACATTCAACAAATGCACAAGGGATGTTTTCATTCAGATTGGACATTCTGAAGGTTGTGGCTGTGTGATCCACTCCAATTTCCTCCTTGATGAATTCAAGATGCTCCTCAACCACTTTTTCCTCGTGAATTGTTGGAAAGGTGTCCAAGATGTCTTTCTTCCCCTCATCTTTCATGGATTGCATGAACCTGCCAGGGAAGGGTGCATTTGGGGGAACAAAGTTAGAAATAATTAAATTTGGAACAACCTTACTTGAATGGGGTGGTGTAGGAATATTGGGAGGTTGCGGCAAGGGTTGTTCTTCCCTTGCCGTGCCTTGTGCATCCTCCTCCTCTTCGAGCAGTAGCAATTCATCCATGGGCTCATCTTCAACCATTTGTTCTTGAATTTGTTCCATGCATTCTGCATTCTGCCTAAATTGACTGTTCCACTCAGCCAACTTTTTTGCTTGATAGAAATCCTCAATTGGTCGCCAAAATGCGTCTTGTTGAAATGGTTGAGCTTCCCTGCCCTGCTCCACAGAATTCAGTTGTTGAATAACTTCCTTATAATAATTTGATATACCTGAATTTGGATGTGAAGATTGAGGGGAAGGCTGTGGTGGTGCATATGAATCCTCATATGGTTGCCAATATGTTTCTTGGTGAGTCTCCTTAGCTTGATTTTGTGAACCCTGCACCAAAGAGTTTAATTCATTAAGAATTTGATTATAATCTATTGACGAATTTGAGTTTGGTTGGGCATATTGAATATGAGGTGGCTCCCAATATCTTTCTTGTTGAACATTTTGAGGTTCCCACCACATAGAAGTTGAATGATCACTCCAATCCGAATTGTAAGTATTGGAAAACACGTTATTCCTTGATTGAAGATCAACTATATCAACGTTTTGCATTTGGGACCTTTCCATGAGCTGTGACAAAAGATAAGCATTATCAAGTGCCATGTTGTGCTTCTAAAATCAACAAAATAAAACTAAAAATATATACACACAAACGAAAATAAAACAATCCAAGAGATTAGCAAAGTTGCTAATCCCCGGCAACGGCGCCAAAATTTGATGCGAGATTTATACGCACACAAATTAAACCCTCTTCTTGACAATTGTAGTATAGATATAAGTAGGGATCGTTCTTAACCGGGGATTAGGAGGGATTGCTAAACACTTGGAAACTGACTTAAAAACTCAAAAACAAAGTTTAAAACACTAAACTTGACTCAAAGAATGCAAAACTAAACTTTAAAACACCAAAACAAACCAAAAGACTCAAAACAGCACCAAAACACTCAAAACTGCCTTAAAAACACTTTCTGGGCAGTTTTGAGCACTTTGGTGAATTTGGACGAATTTGTATAACAAATTGAATCAAAACACTTATAAACACAAACTAAAACACTTTCTAACTAATTTGGACATTAAAGTAAAGGGGGATTGAGTTTTTGACGAAATTAACTAAAATGCACAGATTGTATTTAAAAACAGATTGTAAAGATGAATGTGATGGAATTGAATGGATGGGATGGCTAGCTAAGGGGTTCATCTCCACACATGTTACACTTGCATAATAAAAAGATTTCCAATTGCATTTCAATAAACCATGAATTCTCAACGCCCCGGGTTAATTAGGTCCGCTTAAATTAACCGTCAAGTTTTCCTTAAGTTAATGAATTGGATGATTGCATACGACAACCCAAAGCATTCCTCACAAGTTCCCTACATGAATTGCATAATAGAGATACAAGCAAGAATCATTAAGCAACATGAAAACTATAAGTGTTGACGAGGCATTCGTTACTATGATTGCATGAAACTTATGCCAAGAATTCGTTTAACGCGATTGTTTATAAGCAACCTCCACTACTTGTGAATATAAGTTCGTAACTATTAGGTGAAACTCACTTATATTCTAGCGTCATATTCATTCATGAAAATTAAGCGTATACTCTCAATAAACATACATAAATAAGTTATCAATCAAACAGTTAAACAAATTGAATCCACAACTTATGAAACGCAATTAGAAGTAATCAAATCAAAATGCAAGCATAAACATATATTTCGAATCCCCCCCTAGCCAAGGGGCGGTTTAGTTCCTCATACGTACAAAACAAAGAGAATTGAAATTAAACATTGGAATCGAGGAAAAGAAACACCTAAACATTCCAACAACTCAAACTTGAATTGTATGAACGTTTAGGCACTCTTCTCCTCCTCTTCGTTGTAGCACAAGGTCTAAGGATAGGTTTGGAGGGATGGGGAGTTATGGATGGTGTAGAATGATGTGTTTAGGATAGGGATGGATGTAGGGGACCTCAAGGCTTCTTTTTGGGCAGAAAATATGAAGAATGGTGAAGTATGGATGTGTTATAGAGAGGGGATGAATTTCTGGCGTGAATGGTGAATGAATTGTGTATGAATGGGAATGAATGAATTGTGGCTGCAATGGATGCTTATTTATAGGTGAAAAGGAGGGAATATGACAGCTAGGAACTTGGTGGAAATCTGAAATGGTGATGGGAGATGCATGTGGCTGATTTATGCATGTGATTAAAGGGTAATGACAGCTAGGTTATGATGATGAATGCATGTGCAAAGTTGGATGAATGATTATGGGTGCATGTGGCTGATTTATGGTGCAATGATGAAAGGCAAAGTGCATGTGGCTGATTTGTGAAGGGAATGCATGTGGAATGAATGTGTGAATGATGGCAGATTGTGTATGTGAATGATTAGGGTGAATGTGCATGTGCTTTGACAGCTAGGTTGAATAAATTAAAGGGAGTGCATGTGGCTTGGCTGGAATGATTGGAATGATATCTGAAATGGGATGTGTTGGTGTGAATTTCTGGTACAAAGGGCCTCCTTTGGTCTTCAATTTCGTCCATCTACTTGGCTTCAAGTATATCCAATCCATTTAACGCCCCAAACTACTCCAAAATGCACCAAAATGCACCATTTTGCATACTTTGCCCTTAGAACCTGAAAACACACAAAAGAAGCATAAAGGACTAAAATAACTAAAGAAACATAACGTAAATGCACGAGAACAAGCCATTTAAGTCGCATGAATATGCTCCTATCAATATACTTGAAGCCAAGTAGATGGACGAAATTGAAGACCAAAGGAGGCCCTTTGTACCAGAAATTCACACCAACACATCCCATTTCAGATTGCATTCCAATCATTCCAGCCAAGCCACATGCACTCCCTTTAATTTATTCAACCTAGCTGTCAAAGCACATGCACATTCACCCTAATCATTCAACCAACTTTGCACATGCATTCATCATCATAACCTAGCTGTCATTACCCTTTAATCACATGCATAAATCAGCCACATGCATCTCCCATCACCATTCCAGATTTCCACCAAGTTCCTAGCTGTCATATTCCCTCCTTTTCACCTATAAATAAGCATCCATAGCAGCCACAATTCATTCATTCCCATTCATACACAATTCACTCTTCCATATTCAGAATGTAGACCATCAAACCACCCTTGCCGTGCCCTCCCTACCAATCCAAACACCACTGATGCAAACTAAGTAAGCACACAAATTAAAACCCTCTTGTGACAACTGTAGTATATGAATAAGTAGGGATCGTTCTTAACCGGGGATTAGGAGGGATTGCAAAATCACTTGGAAACTGACTCAAAAACGTAAAATAAAGTTTGAAACACGAAACTAGACTCAAAGAATGCAAAACCAAACAATAAAAACACTAAAACAAATCAAAAGACTCAAAACAGCCCCAAAACACTCAAAACTGCCTTAAAATCACTTTCTGGGCAGTTTTGAGCACTTTGGTGAATTTGGACGAATTTGTGTAACAACTTGAATCAAAACACTTATAAACACAAACTAAGACACTTTCTAACTAATTTGGACACTAAAGTAAAGGGGGATTGATGTTTTGACGAAATTAAAATAAATGCACAGATTGTAATTTAAGGCAGATTCTAAATATGAATGTGATGAAAATATGGATGAATGCTAGCTAGAAGGTTCTTCTCCACACATGTCACACTTGCATACACTTTGATTTTCAGTTGGTCTTTCGATGAATTATGAAACTCAACACCCCAGGTTAATTAGGTCCGCTTAAATTAACCGTCAAGTTCTCCTTAAGTTAATGAATTGGATGGGTTAGCGCAACGCAATTCAAAACATTCTCTAAAAGTCCTTTACGTGAAAAGCACAATAAAGATACAGTCAAAGATCATTAAGCATCATGAAAACTATAAGTGTTGACGAGGCATTCGTTACTATGATGAGCATGAAACTAGTGCCAAGAATTCATTTAACGCGATTGTTTATAAGCAACCTCCACTACTTGTGAAAATAAGTTCATAACTATTAGGTGAAATTCACTTATATTCTAGCGTCATATTCATGCATGAAAATTAAGCGTGCACTCTCAATCAACATACATAAATAAGTTATCGATCAAGCAGTTAAACAAATTGAATCACAAAAAGAGAATCACAAATGAATTTAAACATAAAGCACAAAGGATTGATTACACCTAGAACGCCCAACGAATCCACTTGAATTTCTGCGCGTCGAAGCTCCTCTTTCCTCTTCTCCTTGCTGCAGCAGAGAGGGTTTTGGATGATTTGGGATGAGTTTCTGGTTTAGGGATGGTTTTATGGTGGTTTAATGGTGCGGCAAGGTTGTGGGGTGATAGGAGCATATTCATGCGACTTAATTAGCTTGTTCTCGTGCATTTGTGTTGTGTTTACTTATCTATTTTAGTGTTTAAGGCCACTTTTGTGTATTTTCAGATTATAAGGCCAAAGTGTGCAAGAAGATGCAAATTGGAGTCTTTTGGAGCAAAAGAGGAATGAATGAGTTGAAGACTTAAAGAAACGACGAATTCCTACTCCAACGATGAATTCTTACCAAAACGAGGAATCCTACTCAAACAAGGTTTCCTATTTTAGGAAAGTTAACCCAAAGTTTCCCGTTTTGGTAACCTTTCCTAATCTTAAACGTCCGTATTTTCTAGCCACTTTGAAGTCCTTGTAGGCGCTTTAGGACACAAAACGAAGGCCCTAGCCACTTTGTAACCCTTTGCCGTGCCCTTTTATTTTCTCCCCTTCCCTTGCCGTGCAAGGGGGGTAGTTTTGTCTCATTTCATGCATTAAACCCTAAACCCTAATCACCCTAATTACCTTGCAGCCATCCCTTTTATTTTCTGATTTTATTTCCTAGTTCTAGAAGCTTTTAACTTAATTTTAATTAACCAAAATAAATTAGGATTTATTTTCTGAAACCCTACATATTTTATAACCCTAGCCGCACCCTTTATGCTCTATTATTCATTCTTTAACCTTGCAGCCGCATCTCCCATCCATCATCCATTTATTCATCAAACCATCTCAGCCATTCACCCTAATAACCCTAGTTCAACAACCTTGCAGCCGCACCTCTCACCCTAATTCATTCATACATTAATCAGCCACTATCATTCACATATTCACTCCCCAATCCGTGCATCATAGACCCCATTCCTTCAGCTAGGCCGTAGCATCCATACACCCTAATTTCTCCTATTGCCGCAGCCACCTTCACACACAAAAACCCCTAGCCGTCACTTCCCATTGATTCTAATTCATTCAGCCATTCTCTCCCATTATTCAACCCTAAGCTATTCAGCCACACATATTCATTCTAAGCCGTGCATCCATTCAGCCACCATCACCTATTCTCCCTTTGCCGCAGAAAACACTACCAATTCTCCCCCATTCCAGCACTTCCAAGCTTTGCCGCAGCCTCTCCACCACTCTCCACCACCTTACACACCTCCCTACACTACCCCATAACCTTGCCGCACCATTAAACCACCATAAAACCATCCCTAACCCAGAAACTCATCCCAAAATCCACCCACAACCAATCTGCCGCAGCAAGGAGAAGAGGAAAGAGGAGCTTCGACGCGCAGAAATTCAAGTGGATTCGTTGGGCGTTCTAGGTGTAATCAATCCTTTGTGCTTTATGTTTAAATTCATTTGTGATTCTCTTTTTGTGAACATGAGAGGCTAAATCCCCCTAGTTAGCTAGGGGGTGATTCGAAACCATGTTTATGCTTGCAATATGAATTGATTACTTTTGGTTGGAATTTCATGAATGGTGGATTCAATGCGTTTAACTGTTTGATTGATAACTTATTTGTGTATGTTTATTGAGAGTGCACGCTTAATTTTCATGCATGAATATGACGCTAGAATATAAGTGAGTTTCACCTAATAGTTATGAACTTATTTTCACAAGTAGTGGAGGTTGCTTATAAACAATCGCGTTAAATGAATTCTTGGCACTAGTTTCATGCTCATCATAGTAACGAATGCCTCGTCAACACTTATAGTTTTCATGATGCTTAATGATCTTTGATTGTATCTTTATTGTGCTTTTCACGTAAAGGACTTTTAGAGAATGTTTTGAATTGCGTTGCGCTAACCCATCCAATTCATTAACTTAAGGAAAACTTGACGGTTAATTTAAGCGGACCTAATTAACCCGGGGTGTTGAGTTTCATAATTTATCGAAAGGCCAACTGAAAATCAAAGTGTATGCAAGTGTGACATGTGTGGAGAAAAACCCCTTAGCTATTCCATCATCCATATCTTCTTCAAATTTATATTTAGATTCTGCCTTAAATTTATAATCTGTGCATTTTAATTACTTTCGTCAAAAACTCAATTCCCCCTTACTTTTGTGTCCAATTTAGTTAGAAAGTGTCTTAGTTTTGTGTTTATAAGCATTTTGATTCATTTTATTACCCAAATTCGTCCAAAGTTGTCAAAGTGCTCAAAACTGCCCAGAAAGTGATTTTAAGGCAGTTTTGAGTGTTTTGGGGCTGTTTTGAGTCTTTTGTTTTGTTTTAGTGTTTTTATTGTTTAGTTTTGTATTCTTTGAGTCTAATTTAGTGTTTCAAACTTTATTTTACGTTTTTGAGTCAGTCTCCAAGTGATTTTGCAATCCCTCCTAATCCCCGGTTAAGAACGATCCCTACTTATTCATATACTACAATTGTCACAAGCGGGTTTTAATTTGTGTGCTTACTTAGTTCGCATCATGGGGTGGTGTAGGAAGGTGTGTAAGGTGGTGGAGAGTGGTGGAATGGCTGCGGCAAGGCTTGGAAGTGGCTGCAATGGAGGGGGGAGATGGAGAGGTTGGGTGATGGTGGCTGCGGCTGTTTGAGAGAATGGGAGAAATTAGGTTGAAATTAGGTTGAATGGATGCACGGTTTTTTTTGGGAAATATGAGATGATTGGCTGAATGAATTAGGGTGAGAATGTATGGTGCGGCTGCTAGTGGAACTAGGGTTACAATTAAAGGGAACGGCTGAGATGGATTTGTGAATTATTAGGGTGAAAATCAATGGATGGGAACTTGCGGCTGTTAGGTTGTTGTGTGAAGGAATGCACGGCTTGTGAATGAAAAGGGTGTAAAGGTGGCTGCCTGTTAGAGTTAGGGTGAATATTAGGTGCGGCTGTGATGCATTTTTGGGTTATTGGTGCGAGAATTAAACGCACACAAATTAAACCCTCTTTTTGACAATTGTAGTAATGATGTAAGTAGGGATCGTTCTTAACCGGGGATTAGGAGGGATTGCAAAATCACTTGGAAACTGACTCAAAAACGTAAAATAAAGTTTGAAACAATAAACTAGACTCAAAGAATGCAAAACTAAACAATAAAAACACTCAAACAAATCAAAAGACTCAAAACAGCCCCAAAACACTCAAAACTGCCTTAAAATCACTTTCTGGGCAGTTTTGAGCACTTTGGTAACTTTGGACGAAATTGAGTAATAGAATGAATCAAAATGCTTAAAAACACAATCTAAAACATATTTGGACTAATTAGACACTCTAAGACAATTGGGGATTTGGTTTTGGACGAAAATAAACAAAACAACACAAATATGTAAACTAGGCAGATTTGTTGTTGTAACTTGAAAGCATAAGAAAATGAAGTAAACACAAATCAATGAATCAACAATTAATAAAATGAGATAGTATCAATGGCGATGAAGCTAGGGATTCGATTTCACCATTGCTAAACCAAGTCCATGTTTGTTAAGTCAAAACGTATTCAACTCTCCAATCTGCAACTAGGGTTCGTTTTACTTATTTATGATCATCCATTTGATGTGTGGTTGTGATCAAGTACTCCTAATATGCAACCTAGTTGTGATGTTCAACTTAGATTAGCAAGTAAGAATCCATTAAGAACAAGAAAACTTCAAAGAATCAAAGAAATCACATGGCTGGATGTATGCATAGCAGTTTCTTCATTCATTCACATGTCTACCAAGATTAAGCATGATGTGTACTATAACCTTGATCAAATAATTCATAAGCAGCCCTAATGGTGATCAAACATTAAGATTAACAAACAAATTAAACTATAAAATCAGTGAATGAAACAAGAACACAGATTGGTGAATCAAATACTTTAACTTAATAACATGGAATAGTTTCGCAAAGCTACATCGAATCCACCCCTAGCCCAAAGGGGTGTTTAGTTCTTTCTAACATTGAAATCAAAGAAACACCCAAACATTCCAACAACTCGAACTTGAATTGTATGAACGTTTAGGCACTCTTCTCTTCCTCTTCGTTGTGGCTCAAGGTCTAAGGACATGTTTTGATGGTGTGAATGGTTTGGGGAGTGGAGGAGGAATGGAAGAATGGTGTTTGGATTGTAAGGGAGAGTCACGGCCAAAGGGTTGTGGTTTGATGTCTACATTCTGAAAATGGAAGAGTTTGTGACTGAAATGTGTATGAAATGAGAGTCAATGAGAATGAATGCAATGGATGCTTATTTATAGGTAAAATGGGGGGAACATGACAGCTAGGAGGAGGAATATATGCATGTGCAAAGTTGGAAATGCAAGCAGAAAATGGAAGGGAATGCATGTGCACGGCAATGATGGTATTTGGTGGTGAATGGTAATGTAATCTGAAATGGGAGAGCATGTGGATTAAAGGGGTAATGATGATGAATGCATGTGAATTATTTATGAAGGGAATCTGAAATGCATGTGAATTAAAGCTATGTGAATGATTAGGGTGAATGTGCATGTGAAATCTGCCAAGATGCATGTGCAATGAAGTGGAATGACAGCTAGGTTGAATATGCATGTGGAATGGCTTCATTTCTGAAATGTTGAATGTGCATGTGAATTAAAGCTAGAGTGATGATGATAAATGCATGTGGAATGGCTGAAATGAATGATTATGGATGCATGTGCAATGTTTTAAAGGATGGAATGCATGTGGAATGTTTGTGGTGAGTGAATGTGCAAAGCAATGAGTGGAGAAATGTGTGAATGATGGCAGATTTGTGTGGATGATATGTTTAGGGTCTTGTAAGGGTGGAAATGCATGTGGAGTGCATGATTGTTTATGATGATATGGATGGTTCTTTGCATGGCTTTTGAAATGATTGTGGGCTTTGGAATTGGAAGGAAATGCATGGCCTTGGGGTTGGTTTAAGAGAGAATGGGCTAGGCCCTTTGTTTAATGTCCAAAATGAATACAAGGCCTTCAAATTCGTCCAACACTTTGGCTCCAATCATATGCTATCCATTCCAAGCCCAATTTTGCTCCAAAATGCTCCAAAATGCATCTTTTTGCTTCCTTAGCCATATGAACCTAAAAACACACGAAAATGGCTTAAACTACTAAAACAACTATGAATTAACAACATAGATGCCCGAAAACAAGCTAAGTAAGTCGCCTAAATATGCTCCTATCAGTTATTAGGGTTTATGGATGATGAAAAATATAAATGAATGTGAATGCATGAGAATTAGGGTGCGGCTAGGTTGTAAAATGTGTAGGGTTTCAGAAAATAAACCCTAGCTTATTATAATTAACTAAAATTAAATTAAAGGCTGCTAGAATTTAGGAAATAAAACCAGAAATTAAAGGGAATGGCTTAATACGTGCGGCTAGGGTTTAGGGTTAGGATTTTTGTGCATAAAATGGGACCAAAGTGCCCTCCCTTGCACGGCAAGGGAAGGAAAGAAAGGGAAAGGCACGGCTTAGGGCTAGAATTTGGGCTAGGGCCTTTGTTTTGGGTCCTAAAGTGCGTACGAGGCCTATAAAGTGGCTAGAAAATATGAACATTTAGATTAGGAAAGGTTACCAAAACGGGAAACTTAGGGTTAACTTTCCTACTTCAAGTAGGAATCCTTGTTTGAGTAGGATTCCTCGTTTTGGTAAGAATTCATCGTTGGAGTAGGAATTCGTCGTTTCTTCAAGTCTTCAACTCATTCATTCCTCTTTCGCTCCAAAAGGCTCCAATTTGCATCTTCTTGCACACTTTGGCCTTATAATCTGAAAATACACAAAAGTGGCCTTAAACACTAAAATAACTAAGTAAACACAACATAAATGCACGAGAACAAGCTAATTAAGTCGCATGAATATGTTCCTATCAAATTCCCCCAAACTTAACTTTTGCTAGTCCTCGAGCAAAACAAAACAACTAAAGATAACAAGACGAAACAAAACAAACAAAACATAACCTAAACCTTCCAACGTTTGCCTCAGGGATTTCCAATGAAACATGACATGTCAAAGATCATTACTCAAATAGCTTTTAGTCTTCCTTCCTCTCAAGCACATACTTAATCATAGTCACCATTCACTAGTTCGCATTTAATCAATTAAAACACATTTTGAATGTAGTAACATGCCTTAGAGAATTCCCTCAATTCCTCACTAGTTATGCACTCAATTTTCACTCAGATTTTCTGACTACACACCCTACACTAGTTATATGTGAGAAGATTGATGTAAACATGAAAGACTAGTACTCACATATGTTATAACAAAGAACGCAATTTATGGAGTAATTAAACGTGTTTAGATATGATCTCATGAATGGAATGCTACCACTTAGATGCGAGAACCAGTGACACCATATGGTCATACCAAATTCAAACTCCACAATTGAAATGCACAACACTCAAGATAAAAGTCAAGGGTTGTAACGGGGCTTGGGGTTTTGGCTAACAAGGAAAGGTAAGGATAAACAAACGTTCTTTAAGCAATAATAAGTAAAGTAATGAAATTAAGACCTAGAATTCCCTTAGAATGCAGAAATCAACTTTTAAACAAATAGGGGAGATTCAAACAACTCTTAGGGCCTAATTCATTGTTTTGGGCCCTTACTTCAACAACCAATACTTTTCAACTCTTTTTTTTTTTTTTTTTTTTTTCTTTTCTTTTCTTACCGTGCCTATGGCACAAAAACTCACATAAATACTCTTTCCCCCACACTTATTTTCTACAACACATTAATGAAAAGGAATTCATTGCTTATTATGCTTCAAGAACAAGGGTAAGGATGGTCCTATTCTAGGCTAGGTGAGGATAATGTGGGTTAACAAAGAAAGTAGGCTACACAAGGCTCAACGGGGTTAAATCCTACAAAACAAATGAAAAGGGAAATATGGCAATTTGGCTATGGTGTTCACTACACAGCTTCATCTTGAATATGTGTTATGCAAATCAATAACATGCTTTGAATGAAATGGGCATGAGTTCTAGCATTTGGAACTAAGTGATGCAACGCCTTCTAAGTAGTAACCAAGCAAAGAATAATGAGATCATGCACCAACTCTCCAAATAACGTTTAGGCTCAAGTCTCACAGGGATGTAGCGTTAGTTTGAGTTCATTCCTTCAAGCATGTTACAAAAACTAATTTTTTTCTTAAGTGTTACACACTTAGTTCATTCCTTCCCTGGTTGCTTACCTAGCGTTGCTCTCGAGTAGTCATCTTCAACGGTTGATACACTTCCAGAGAAGGGACCACTTCTGCAAAGGGGAGCAAGTAAGGCAAGTGAAAATGATACATTGAAGCATGTGGATGATGCAAACTAAGTAAGCACACAAATTAAACCCTCTTTTTGTCAAATTGTAGTAAAGATGTAAGTAGGGATCGTTCTAGACCGGGGATTAGGAGGGATTGCTAAACACTTGGAAACTGACTTAAAAACTCAAAAACAAAGTTTAAAACACTAAACTCGACTCAAAGAATGCAAAACTAAAAGTTAAAACACTTAAACAAACCTAAAACCCAAAACAGCAACTAGAAGACTCAAAACTGCCTAAAAACCACTTTCTGGGCAGTTTTGAGCACCTACACTAATTTGGACGAAATTGGATGAAAACTTGAATCAAAATACTTAGAAACACAAATCAAAACACTTTCTAACTAATCTAAGACTTCAAATTAAAGGGGGATTTGTTTTGGACGAAAATTTAACATAAAACAGAAACTTTAAACTAAACAGATTGTAGAATGTTTTTGGATAAAAAGGATGGATAAAAGGTTAGTTAGGAGGTTCTTCTCCACACATGTCACACTTGCAAACAAAACGATTTTCAGTTGTTCTTCCAATAAATTATAAATACTCAACGCCCCAAATTAACCGTGAATTGCACTAATTAACCCTCAGTTTTTCCACAAGTTATTAAGTTGGATGATTGCATACGACAACCCAAAACATTCCCTACAAGTTCCCTACATGAATTGCATAATAGAGATACAAGCAAGAATCATTAAGTTCTATGAAAAACATAAGCATTGACGAAGCATTCGTTACTATGAATTGCATGAAACTTATGCTAAGAATTCATTCAACGCGATCGTTTTCGAGCGACCTTCACTACTTGTGATTATAAGATTGTAACTATTAGGTGAAACTCCCTCATAATCTAGCATCATATTCATGCATGAAAACTAAGCGTGCACTCTCAATCAACATACACAAATAAGTTATCAATCAAATAGATGAACGAATTGAATCCACAACTTATGAAATAACAACTGAATGTAATCAAATCATATTGCAAGCATGTACATGATTTCGAATTCCCCCCTAACCAAGGGGGTTTAGTTCCTCATACTCACAACACAAAGAATATCAAAATTAAACATGGAATTCAACGGAAAGACATGAACGTCCCAAGCTTTTTCTCCTCCTCTTGTCTGCGGCACAAGAACTAGGACAGGTTCTAGGGGTTATTTAGATGGATGAGTAGGTAAGGAATGATATGGTAGTGTTTAGGGGACATGGGGGTTGCGGCAAAGTGTGAAAATATGGCAGATTGGTGGAGGGAGGCTGCGGCAAAGGGGGCTGAATATATTTTGACGAATTTCTGATTTGTGGAGAGGGTGATATCTGCGGCATGGTGGTAAAACACATATATATAGGCAGCCAAACCCTAAAGAAATCAGGTTAGACAAATGGGCTAGGGTTTGGGTGCGGCAAGGGGTTGGAAATCCACCAGAAAATAGGGTTTCTAGAACATTAGGTGCGGCATGGGCTTAGGGTAGATGGATTAGGGTTTAACTTGGCAGAAATTAAATGATTAGGCCCTAGGGTGCGGCTGATTAAGTGGGCTAGGATTAGGGTTTAGGTGCGGCATAGGCTTAGGGTCCACAAGGAGTTTGGGTTTAGGTCATCTAAAAGCCCAAAGCCAAGAATAGAAACTCACGACAATGGAAACCTCCAATAATAGAAACTTCCAACTTTAGAAACTTTGGTTGCCAATTCCGACTTCTTTACTCTTCACTTTCATTTCTTCATTTCTTAAGCTCCTTTGACCTTCAACCTCGTCCATTCCTCGTGCTCCATTTGCATACACCACATTCCAGCTCAGTTTTGCTCCAAAAGCTCCAAATTGCATCATTTCATGTAATATGTCCTTTAAACCTGAAAACACATGAAAGTAGCTTAAAAGACTACTTTAACGAAGAAAACATAACAAAAATGCATAAGAACTAGCTAACTAAGGCGCATAAATATGCTCCTATCAAATTCCCCCACACTTAGCTTTTGCTAGTCCTCGAGCAAAACAAACAAAAGAAAGAAAACAAAACGAAACAAACTAACCAAAACAAAACCTAAACCTTCCAACATTTGCCTCAGGGATTTCCAATGCACATGACATGTTAAAGATCGTTATCCCCACAGATTTGAGTCCTCTTTACACAAGCACATACTTAATTAAAGCCACTACTCATTTGTTCACAAGTAATCAATTAAAACAATGCTTTGAATGTAGTAACATGCCTTAGAGAATTCCCTCAATTCCTTACAAGATATACACTCTATTTTCACTCAGATTTTCTAACTCCACACCCTATACTAGTCATATGTGAGAAGATTGATGTAGATATGAAAACGAATGCTCACATATATGTTTCACAACGAATGCAATTTCTAGAGTTAAGAAGCATGTTTAGATATGATCTCATGAATGGAATGCTACTACTTAGATGAGAGAACCAGTGACACCATATGCTCATACCTAATTCAAACTCCACAAATTGAAACACATAACACTCAAGATAGAAGTTAAGGGTTGTAATGGGGCTTGGGGTGTTGGTTAACAAGGAAAGGATAGGGAAAACAAACGTTCTTCCAGCAATAGTAAGCAAAGCAATGAAATTGAGACTTAGAATTCACTTAGATTGCAGAAATTAACTTTAAAACACAAGGGAAAGATTTAGACAACTCCTTAGGGCCGAATTCATTGTTTTGGACCCTTACTTCAACAAACAATACTTTGGAACTCTTTTTCTCAACTTTTCAACTTTTTCTTTTTCCACGAATTTTTTTTTTCCTTTTTTTTTTTTTTTTTTTTTTTTTCTTTCTCTTTTTTTTTCCCATGCCTATAGCACACAATTCCTCATGAAAAACACTTCCCCCACACTTGTTTTCTGCCAACATAAATCAAAAGGACTTCAATTTGAATCATGCTTTGCTATGCTTCAAGAACAAGGGTATGGATAGTCCTAATCTAGGCTAGGTGAGGAAAACATGAGTTAACAAATAATGAAGGCTAACAAGGCTCAATGGGGTTAAAAACCTACAAAACATAATGACATAGGGCACACGGCTTTTTGGCTAAGGTGGTGGTCACTACACAACTTCATCTTGAATGTGTGTTATGCAAATCAATAACATGCTTTGAATGAAATGGGCATGAGTTCTAGCATTTGGAACTAAATGATGAAACGCCTTTGATGCGAAATAGATAAGCACACAAATTAAACCCTCTTTTTGTCAAATTGTAGTAAAGATGTAAGTAGGGATCGTTCTAGACCGGGGATTAGGAGGGATTGCTAAACACTTGGAAACTGACTTAAAAACTCAAAAACAAAGTTTAAAACACTAAACTCGACTCAAAGAATGCAAAACTAAAAGTTAAAACACTTAAACAAACCTAAAACCCAAAACAGCAACTAGAAGACTCAAAACTGCCTAAAAACCACTTTCTGGGCAGTTTTGAGCACCTACACTAATTTGGACGAAATTGGATGAAAACTTGAATCAAAATACTTAGAAACACAAATCAAAACACTTTCTAACTAATCTAAGACTTCAAATTAAAGGGGGATTTGTTTTGGACGAAAATTTAACATAAAACAGAAACTTTAAACTAAACAGATTGTAGAATGTTTTTGGATAAAAAGGATGGATAAAAGGCTAGTTAGGAGGTTCTTCTCCAAACATGTCACACTTGCAAACAAAACGATTTTCAGTTGTTCTTCCAATAAATTATAAATACTCAACGCCCCAAATTAACCGTGAATTGCACTAATTAACCCTCAGTTTTTCCACAAGTTATTAAGTTGGATGATTGCATACGACAACCCAAAACATTCCCTACAAGTTCCCTACATGAATTGCATAATAGAGATACAAGCAAGAATCATTAAGTTCTATGAAAAACATAAGCATTGACGAAGCATTCGTTACTATGAATTGCATGAAACTTATGCTAAGAATTCATTCAACGCGATCGTTTTCAAGCGACCTTCACTACTTGTGATTATAAGATTGTAACTATTAGGTGAAACTCCTTCATAATCTAGCATCATATTCATGCATGAAAACTAAGCGTGCACTCTCAATCAACATACACAAATAAGTTATCAATCAAATAGATGAACGAATTGAATCCACAACTTATGAAATAACAACTGAATGTAATCAAATCATATTGCAAGCATGTACATGGTTTCGAATTCCCCCCTAACCAAGGGGGTTTAGCCACTCATGATTACAACAAACTTAGAGAGTAATAACAAAGTAAACATTGAAAACAAGAATCGAAGTACACCTAAAAATTCCAACAACTCAATCTTGAATTGTATGAACGTTTAAGCCTCTTCTCCTCTAGTTGCTGCGGCACAAGGGGTTTTGGTGAGTTTTGGGGGTTATGGATGATGTAGAATGATGTGTTTAGGGTAGGGATGGATGTAGGGGAAGGCAAGGAGTGTTTTTGGGCAGAAAATATGAAGAATGGTGAAGTATGGCTGTGTTAGAGAGAGGGAATGAATTTCTGGCGTGAATGAATGTGTATGAGAGGTGGTAATCTGATCTAGGGGTTAATATGAGTATATATAAGCACTTAAAACCCTAGGGTAATCAGATATGAGCTTGTGACAAGCTAGGACGGCTAGGAGACAAGCTAGGACGGCTTGTGACAAGCTAGGACGGCTAGGAGACAAGCTAGGACGGCTAGGAGACAAGGTAGGACGGCTAGTGACAATCTAGGACGGCTAGGAGACAAGGTAGGACGGCTAGTGACAAGGTAGGACGGCTAGGAGACAAGCTAGGACGACTTGTTCTTCCAATACAGAAATTAGGCACCATGTGTGAATAGATAAAGCCTTCTAGAAATAAGGTTTTTAGGCCCCCTTGCAGCTCCCTAACTGAATTCAAGCCTTCAAATTCGTCCATCCTCATGCCTCCATGCTTGCACTATCCAATCTTGGCCCAAAAATGCTCTAGAATGCTCCAAATTGCTTCTTTTTGCATACTTTGACACTAAAACCTGAAATTGCACGAAAATGACTTTAAACACTAAACTAACTAAGGAAAAACAACATAAATGCATAAGAACAAGCCAATTAAGTCTCATAAAAATGCTCCTATCAGCCTTCTAAGTAGCAACCAAGCAAAGAATAATGAGATCATGCAACGACTTTAGAAAACAAAGAATGCACAGAGTTTAACTCTCCAAATAAACGTTTAGGCTCAAGTCTCACAAGGTTGTAGCGTTAGTTTGAGTTCCTTCCTTCAAGCATGCTACAAAAACTGATTTTTTTTTTTTCTTTATGATTGCATGTGAATTCATAAGTTATAACCACAACTAAGCATAAACAAAGAGTAGATCAAACTTTCATCCATGTTAATCACTCTCTTTAACAGCCATGTAATTACAAACCGAATCCTCATCATTGTGTTGGAAGGTACCCTAAGACACAAACAAACACACAAAAACAACTCTTTTTGGGTTTTTAAAACAAATTTTTCAAATTGTTATGTGATTTTCGGATTTTTGCATCAAAACACACTGAAACACACCAAAACTGCTCAAAAACACTTAAAAACAGCAAGAAACAACATTTGAAATTATGGGTGACAAAACCCTACGAATTTGCAAGAAAACACTTTGGTTACCCCCACACTTAACTCAAACATTGTCCTCAATGTTTTAAGGCATAACTCACACAAATAACAAACAAACAAACAAACAGCAACTAACATACTAAACATGGCAGAAACGAAATACACAACAAAGAGAAGGGTTTAGGAACGCAAATCTGGAATTGGAGTGATTCCTTGGGCTTCCTTTGTTGGATTGCATGGGTTGCCTCCCAAGTAGCGCTTGCTTTAACGTCTTCCAGCCGGACGAGACCTTCTTTTACTCTTCACTCTGGCTCACGGAATGGAGGGTTATGTCCTCCACGGTATCCTTCTTGAAATTTCTCGTAGTATGGCTCAATGAATGGGAGGGGATAGTGATCCTCCCTGCTGGTGGTGTTTCGATTCCGACACTCCATGTAACTGCTCCCACCACCTTTAGTTGAAATAGGAATTGAGATTGGAATTGAAGACTTACAATCATAGTGTGGTGAGGGCTCAAAAGTGGCAGCCCTTTCAACAATGTTACTATGGCTACTTTCGGCCATATTGGGTGGTTGTAGACCAATCACTCCAAGTTCTTCTCCAGTGGTGGTTCCCGATACATCCTTCTTGATAGGTATGGATCCTTTCAGCCCCATGTCCTTATGCACATCTATGGCAAAGCAAGAATGGCAATCGTTAGGATTCTTAATAGAGTCATAAACATTAAACTTAATTACATCATCACCAAACTCCATTGTTAGTGCTCCTTTGGCCACATCAATCTTTGTTTGAGCTGTTTTCATAAACGGACGGCCTAGCAAGAGTGGCAATGATGGAGCATCGCTCGAATCCCCTATTTCTAAGACATAAAAATCTGCAGGAAAGATGAGATGATTGACCTGCACTAAAACATCCTCAACGACTCCCTTGGGATAAACATTAGAACGATCTGCCAACTGAATTATAACACCATCTTGTTTTAACTCACCAAGGTTCATAGATGCATAAATGGAATATGGCATGACATTAATAGAAGCACCTAAATCTAACATGCATTGTTTAAATCTCGTGTTTCCAATTGTGCATGGGATAGTAAAGCTCCCTGGATCCTTACACTTTGGAGGCAACTTTCGTTGCAAAACCGCTGATACATTTTCACTCACTTTCACAACTTCTTTGTTTGCAATTCTTTTCCTAGTTGTGCATAACTCTTTTAAAAACTTTGCATACCTGGGCACTTGCTTAATGGCATCAAGTAAAGGAATGTTTACTTGGACTTTCCGAAACGTCTCCAGAATGTCTTTTTCCTGCTCCTCCTTCTTTGTTTGATGAACCTACTAGGAAAAGGCACATTGAAAGGAAAAACATTAGTCGGAACCGAATTTGACACATTCTTACCCTTTTTGGCCAAATTAGACAATTTTGGATCAATACAAACTTGCGGCAAAGGTGTTTCCACCTTTGCCGTAGGTTGGCCTATCTCCTCCTCTTCGATTCTCAATTTTTCCTCCTCTTCGGGGCTTGATGGTGATGGTTTGGATGTAATGCCAACTTCTTTTCCACTTCTCAAGGTGATTGCGTTGGCCGTTTCGAACCCTCCCTTTGGATTTGGAATGGTGGAACTAGGGAGTTGTCCGGGATCTCGAAACTTACCTACAAACTCGGCAATCTGCCCAATTTGTTTCTCAAGTTGATCCACCCTCTTATCTTGGTTTTGCATAGCCTTCGCTTGATCTTCCTGCCCATTAGACAACTTAGTTAGTATCTTAAGAAGTGCATCATTGTCAAGAGACGTACCTAAGGCACTTGGGCCGGATTGGGCTTGATTTTGGGGTGGGCCGTGGGTTTTGGGAAAGAACCCCGGGGATTGTTGCCTAAAGCCTCCTTGGTTCTGAGGTTGCTGGGAATCCCTCCACTTGAAATTTGGGTGGTCTCGCCACCCCGGATTATACGTGTTGGAGTATGGATCATGTCTTGACTGATTTTGGCTTTGAAACCCAATGGCATTCGCACTCTCCCATCCGCCATTCTCGATGAGTTGAGGACACTTTTCGGAGGCATGTCCTTGGATAGAACATACGCCACATACCACAGGTCCTTGCATCTTCATTCCCTCGGCCATTTGTGAAACAATAGAAGTAAGATTAGCCAATTGTGAATGAAGATCGGACGTTGAACTTACCACATGTACTTCGTGCCGTGGGGGTCCTCTTTGGCCTACACCTTCGTACTGTTGAGCGTTCAACGCTCTATTAGCAATCAAGACCTTGGCAGCCATGGGGGTTTTGTCCACCAATGCTCCCCCCGCCGAAGCATCAAGCATTTGACGTTCTAGAGGTAGGAGACCCTCGTAGAAATATTGCAAGAGCAACTCCTCCTTCATCTGATGCTGTGGACAAGAAGCAACAAGTGATTTAAATCGTTCATAATACGTAGGAAAAGACTCACCTTCTTCTTGCTGGATTCCTCTTATCTTTTTGCGTAGGAGGATGATGCGAGAAGTTGGAAAGAACTTCTCTAAGTACGCTCTCTTCATACTCTCCCAAGAAGTGACAGTGCCGGGAGCTAACTCATATAACCAATCTTTGGCTTTATCCATCAAAGAGAATGGAAAAGCCTTCATCTTCAAGATATTTCCGTCAACAGTGACGGGAGTCATACTAGAGCAAACTACTTCAAATTCTTTCAAATGTTTGTTAGGATCTTCCATGGACAAGCCATGGTATTTAGGAATATGATGAAGCAAACTTGACTTTAATTCAAACTCATCCGTCTTACCTTGGGCAGCCGTGGGGTATTGAATGCACAAGGGTGCGGCATTATCCAATCCCGAAGCGGAAAGCTGATGCGAGAAATATACGCACACAAATTAAACCCTCTTTTTGACAATTGTAGTAAGTATGTAAGTAGGGATCGTTCTGGACCGAGGATTAGGAGGGATTGTTAATCACTTGGATTTCACTCAAAAACGTAAAAACACAATATAAATCACTATACTAGACTCAAAGAATGCAAAACTAAACTTTAAAACACCAAAACAAACCAAAAGACTCAAAACAGCACCAAAACACTCAAAACTGCCTTAAAAACACTTTCTGGGCAGTTTTGAGCCCTTTGAGTACTTTGGACGAATTTGGGTAATAACTTGAATCAAAACACTTAGAAACACAAACTAAGACACTTTCTAACTATATTGGACACTAAAGTAAAGGGGGATTGAGTTTGTGACGAAATTAACTAAAATGCACAGATTGTAATTAAAAACAGATTGTAAAGATGAATGTGATGGAATTGAATGGATGGGATGGCTAGCTAAGGGGTTCATCTCCACACATGTTACACTTGCATATAAAACGATTTCTAATTGCTTTTCAATAAACCATGAATTCTCAACGCCCCAGGTTAACCGTGATTGCACTAATTAACCCTCAGATTTTCCTAATGTTATTGAATTGGATGATTGCATACGACAACCCAAAACATTTCCCACAAGTCCCCTACATGATTGCATAATAGAGATACAAGCAAGAATCATTAAGTTCTTTGAAAACCATAAGCATTGACGAAGCACTTGTTACTATGATTGCATGAAACTTATGCCAAGAATTCATTTAACGCAATTGTTTATAAGCAACCTCCACTACTTGTGAATATAAGTTCATAACTATTAGGTGAAACTCACTTATATTCTAGCGTCATATTCATGCATGAAAATTAAGCGTGCAATCTCAATAAACATACATAAATAAGTTATCAATCAAACAGTTAAACAAATTGAATTCACAACTTATGAAACGTAATTAGAAGTAATCAAATCATATTGCAAGCATAAACATATATTTCGAATCCCCCCCTAGCCAAGGGGGGGTTTAGTTCCTCATACGTACAAAACAAAGAGAATTGAAATTAAACATTGTAATCGAGGAAAAGAAACACCTAAACATTCCAACAACTCAAACTTGAATTGTATGAACATTTAGGCACTCTTCTCCTCCTCTTCGTTGTAGCACAAGGTCTAAGGATAGTTTGATGGTGTGGATGTGTGTTTGAATGAATGAATTTCTGAAATGGAAGAGTGAATGAGAATGAATGGGAATGAATGAATTGTGGCTGCAATGGATGCTTATTTATAGGTGAAAAGGAGGGAATATGACAGCTAGGAACTTGGTGGAAATCTGGAATGGTGATGGGAGATGCATGTGGCTGATTTATGCATGTGATTAAAGGGTAATGACAGCTAGGTTATGATGATGAATGCATGTGCAAAGTTGGTTGAATGATTATGGGTGCATGTGGCTGATTTATATGAAAGGAATGCATGTGAAGTGGTTGGAACAAAGGGGGAAGCATGGCACAAAGGTGGAATGACAGCTAGGTTATGATGATGAATGCATAAAGGTGGAATGACAGCTAGGTTATGATGATGAATGCATGTGGAATGGCTTAAAGGATGGAAGTGCATGTGGCTCTAATGTAGCCTTATAGAAATCAGGTTTTTAGGCCCTCTTGCAACTCCCTAACTGAATTCAAGCCTTTCAAATTCGTCCATCCTCATGCCTCCATGCTTGCACTATCCAATCTTGGCCCAAAAATGCTCTAGAATGCTCCAAATTGCTTCTTTTTGCATACTTTGACACTAAAACCTGAAATTGCACGAAAATAACTTTAAACACTATAAGTAACATAGTTTAGCTAATTAAATGCAAGAAAACAAGCTAACTAAGTCGTATAAATATGGTCCTATCAAATTCCCCCACACTTAGCTTTTGCTAGTCCTCGAGCAAAACAAAACAAAAGAAACCAAAAACAAAACAAAACGAACAAAACACAACCTACACCTTCCAACATTTGCCTCAGGGATTTCCAATGCACATGACATGTTAAAAATCATTATTCCCACAGATTTTAGCCATCTTTACACTTAAGTACATTCTTAATCATAGTCACCACATACTAGTTCACAATTAAGCATTTAAAACCATGATTTGAATGTAGTAACATGCCTTAGAGAATTTCCTCAATTCCTTACTAGAATGCACTCTATTTTCACACAGATTTTCTGACTACACACCCTACACTAGTTATATGTGAGAGATTGATGTAAACATGAAAGACTAGTATCTCACATATGTTATAACAAAGAAAGCATTTTCTGGATTTACGATAATGACATGAATATGATCTCATGAATGGAATGCTACTACTTAGAATGAGAACCAGTGATTCCATAAGCTCATATCAATTCCAAACTCCACATTTTGAAACACATAACACTCAAGATAGAAGTCAAAGGGTTGTAACGGGGCTAGGGTATTGGCTAACAATGAAAGGTGAAGGATAAACAAACATTCTTAAAGCAATAGTGAGCAAAGTATCGAATTAGGCACTTAGAATTCCCTTAAGAACGCAGAAGTCAACTTTGAACACCCAAGGGAAAGTCACACAAAACTTAGGGCCATATTCAACTTTTTGGACCCTTTCTTCAACCATCAACGCTCGTGAGTTCATTCTTACTTATTTTCACTCCTTTTTTTATTTTTATTTTTTTTATTTATTTATTTTTTTTTTCTTCTTCTTCTTTTTCTTTTGAATCTCAAAACATACATATAAACGTAAGAACAAACTTTTTACTCCCCCACACTCATTTTCTTGCATAGTGTAACTCAAAAGGAATTCATTTAAGTCATGCTCACTATACTTTAAGAACACGGGTATAGGAAAGTCCTACTCTAGGCTAGGTAAGGGGTGATGTGGGTTAACAAAGAATAAAGGCTAAACAAAGCTCAACGGGGGTAAAACTTACAACATATACGAAATATGGGAAGTAAGGCTATTTGGCTATGGTGGCAATTACACAACTTCATCTTGATATATGTTATGCAATTCAATGTCATGCTTTGAATGAAACGGATATAAGTTCTAGCATTTAGTTCTATCATGATACAATTGCATTCTAAGTAGCAACCAAGCAAGGAATAATGAGATCATGCAACAACTTTAGAAAACAAAGAATCACAGAAAATAACTCTCCAAAGAACATTTAGGCTCAAGTCTCACAAGGTTGTAGCGTTTGTTTGAGTTCCTTCCTTCAAGCATGTTACAAAAACAATTTTTTTCTTTTATGATTCCATGTGAAGTCATACATTATAACCATAACCAAGCATATACCAAGAGTAAATCAAACTTTTCTCTATGTTCATAACTCTTTTTAACAGTCATGCAATTACAAACCAAATCCTTATCATTGTGTTGGAAGGTACCCTAAGACACAAACACACAAAAACGACTCAAAACACTCTTTTTAGGCTTTTCAAAACATGTTTTCCAAATTTTTATGTGATTTTCGGAGTTATAAAAACAAAACATATTAAAACACTCTAAAACATCTTCAAAACACCTTAAAACAGCAAGGAACAACATGAAGTTATGGGTGATAAAATCCCACGAATTTGCATCAAATATACTTAGTTACCCCCCCCACACTTAAATCAAACATTGTCCTCAATGTTTTAAGCATAGATTCACACAAAACATAAGTAAACACACAAAAAGCAACTAAACATACTAAACATGGCAGAATGTAATTAACAAAGAGAAGAGTTTAGGGACACAAATCTGGTTATGGAGTGTAAATTCCATCTTCTCCTTGGTAATTGCATTGAGGCTTTGATCTTGGTGATTCCACAGGCTACTCTTGAACTGGGTGCAGGATTCTTTTGGTCTCCTCCACTCGTTGATTTTCCTTTGTGCTACTCTTGAACTGGGCAGCAGGATTCTTTTGGTCTCCCCCGAAGGTCTGAGCTTCCTCCTTTTTTCTGTTTCTTTGTTCAATCTCTCCAATTCGTATTGAAGAGGGTTAGAGGATAACTCAGCATATGCAGTTGTCTCCACATGCTTCAATGTGTCATTTTCACTTGCCTTACTTGCTCCCCTTTGCAGAAGTGGTCCCTTCTCTGGAAGTGTATCAACCGTTGAAGATGACTACTCAAGAGCAACGCTAGGTAAGCAACCAGGGAATAGAGTCCAGGTAGACTCCAAGTGCCGGCTGATTGCTTCTTTTACTTTGCCATGCAAGTAATATCAAAGACAAAGGAAAAGACAGGGAAAGAGCATGATATGAGATACTTTTGCTTTTGACCTTGATGATATGAGATACCTTTGCTTTTGAAGAAGCGGTGTATGAATCAGCACATGTATTTGTGGTGCTGTTTCCTCCTGGGTCATCTGTACTCCAGGCATCTGGTATCATCTTTGGGGAAGAAGAAAGAATGGAGTATTTCGAAAGGCTTTGCTGGGAGTGCGCCCTCAGAGGTGAGGAAGAGTTGGGCATTTTCTTCAGGTTTGCCTTGCCATAAAAGATGAAGGTCGACATATATAGGGATTTCCCAATAGCAAGTGGTGGTATTGTTCTTTTACCTTTGTCGACAAACGTTTTGATCCTGCAAATCCGGCTTTTTGAAATAGTGACGCCTCTTCGATTTCTGAACGACGCCTCTTCGATTTCTGAGCAGGCGCCCCTTCGATTTCTGAGCAGGCGCCCCTTCGATTTCTGAGCAGGCGCCCCTTCGATTTCTGAGTGACGCCCTTTCGCTTTCTGAACGACACGTAGTAGTGCGGATGCGGCTCTTTTAACAAAGCTGCATGCGTTTTCTGAAAAGTAGAGAAAGCGTCGCCGAACTTTGCGCTTGTCGGCTAAAGATGTGTAGTTGCGATGATGGCCTCCACGTGTTGACAAAGTTGAACGCGTTTTCTGAAAAGCCGAGAGAGCGTCGCCGAACTTTACGCAGGAAATTCCGGCTTTTTGAATCGGTGGACGCGTCGCCTTGGCTTTTTATAGAGCTATCGATCACCACCAACATACACACTCTGAAGACTGCCCATTTTTGAAAATTGTCTCCGGCCCTTTGAAATTTAACTCCATCCACCCCTTCTCTTTGAACACCTTTGAAAAATGGCAAACCCATCGAACCTTAGCTTAGAATTGAGTCTCAGCAGAAGGAGTGATACGGGCGCGCCGCGTCAAGGTAACGTATGGCGCCCTTCTTTTTTATCTTCTAACGGTCCTCTTACAGGTGAAGACTCTGTGATGTAGGACGCCACAACAGCTACAATAGTAGCTAGGAACCTATTCACTCCAAAAGATAGTAGGCTGCTGTCAGGACGGTCCGATGAGTTGGCCGTTCAAGAGTCCCTCGCACTTAGTGTTCAGTGTGCGAGCTTTGTGTCCAACATGGGCCAATGCCTGCTTGCTCGGTCCCGTCAGGTGGAATCATTGATGGCAGAGGTGGAAAATCTTAAGCAGGAGATCAAACAGCTTAAGTACGAGAATAGAAGTTTGCATATGCTTGCAAATAACTATTCGTCGGGCATGAAGAGGAAGCTTGATGAGATGCAAGAATCTCAAGGTCGAATGCAAAGTGACCGTCAAAGGCTTGCGTCTTTCTTCCAGAGGCACCTTTTTCCTGGGTCATCCAGCGTTCCGCCAAGTATTGAGGCCTGGAATGCTCTATCTCCGATGCCTTCCGCTCCGATGCCTCCTGCTCCGATGCCTTCCGCTCCGATGCCTTCTGCTCCGATGCCTTCCGCTTCTAGAGTTTTGCCTCGTGGTGGGTCTTCACGCAAACAACCTTTGTGAAGGCTACATTCTTTTATTTTTTTTTTATTTTTTATTTTTTTTTTATTTTTATTTTATTTTATTTTATTTTTTTTTTTGAATCAAACGGCATGGAATTGATCTTTGAATGGAAGGTGATACTGAAATGATCCGGTAATGGTTTAAATTCAAGATTGGATGCCTGAATCATTAACAACATGTTAGTATAAAAGAAAATTGAAATTGGAGGAGGTGGCTTACTTATGTGATCCAATAAGAACTCAAGAATAAACACCCCTTCTTTGAACGTTTCAGGGACTTTGCACTTAGTCAGATTTGATGTGAGGATTGGTCCTTGTCTTGTGTCATAAAATTCAACTTCTTTGGGGTTGTTTATCTCAAGAATGTCCTCTTTGATGAATTCATGATATTCCCTACTTTTCACCTTTGGAAGGGCTTCCAAGGTGTCTTTTTCACTTTCTTCTTCCTTGGAATTCATGAACCTGCAAGGAATAGGGATATTAGGTGGAATGGGGTTAGAACTAATTAAATTTGGAACAACCTTACTTGAATTAGATGGCGTAGGAGCAATAGGTGCCTCCGGCAAAGCTGTTTCCACTCTTGCCGTGGGTTGGGTGTATTCCTCTTCCTTGTGATTTGATTTTGATGGTTGAGGGTCCGTTCCAACCTCCTTGTCACTTCTCAACATGATTTCCTTGGCAGTTTCAAATTCTCCCTTCGGATTTGCAATGGTTGAACTAGGGAGTTCGCCTTGGTCTCGAAACTGTCCTACGAACTCCGCGATCTGCCCAATTTGCTTTTCCAAGTGGTCCAACCTTTTGTCTTGATTTTGCCTTGCTTTGTTTTGATCTTCTTGCCCCTGAGACAAATTGGTGAGTAACTTACTAACCGTATCATTATACAAAGACTCACTTGAATTTGTTTGGGCAGGTTGTGGTGGCTGCATAGGTGTTGTATAGAACTCCTCATATGGTTGCCAATATTCTCCTTGTTGAGCCTCCTCGAGTTGGTTTTGTGAGCCCTGCACCAAACAAATTAATTCATTAAGCTTTTGATTATAATCTATTGACGAACTTGAGTTTGGTTGGGCATATTGAATATGAGGTGGCTGCCAATATCCTTCTTGTTGAACATTTTGAGGTTCCCACCATATAGAGTTTGAATGATCACTCCAATCTGAATTGTAAGTATTGGAAAACACGTTATTCCTTGATTGAAGATCAAATATATCAACGCTTTGCATTTGGGACCTTTCCATGAGCTGTGACAATAGAGAAACACTATCAAGTGCCATGTCTTGCTACTATGATTGCATGAAACTTATGCCAAGAATTCATTTAACGCAATTGTTTATAAGCAACCTCCACTACTTGTGAATATAAGTTCATAACTATTAGGTGAAACTCACTTATATTCTAGCGTCATATTCATGCATGAAAATTAAGCGTGCAATCTCAATAAACATACATAAATAAGTTATCAATCAAACAGTTAAACAAATTGAATTCACAACTTATGAAACGTAATTAGAAGTAATCAAATCATATTGCAAGCATAAACATATATTTCGAATCCCCCCCTAGCCAAGGGGGGGTTTAGTTCCTCATACGTACAAAACAAAGAGAATTGAAATTAAACATTGTAATCGAGGAAAAGAAACACCTAAACATTCCAACAACTCAAACTTGAATTGTATGAACGTTTAGGCACTCTTCTCCTCCTCTTCGTTGTAGCACAAGGTCTAAGGATAGTTTGATGGTGTGGATGTGTGTTTGAATGAATGAATTTCTGAAATGGAAGAGTGAATGAGAATGAATGGGAATGAATGAATTGTGGCTGCAATGGATGCTTATTTATAGGTGAAAAGGAGGGAATATGACAGCTAGGAACTTGGTGGAAATCTGGAATGGTGATGGGAGATGCATGTGGCTGATTTATGCATGTGATTAAAGGGTAATGACAGCTAGGTTATGATGATGAATGCATGTGCAAAGTTGGTTGAATGATTATGGGTGCATGTGGCTGATTTATATGAAAGGAATGCATGTGAAGTGGTTGGAACAAAGGGGGAAGCATGGCACAAAGGTGGAATGACAGCTAGGTTATGATGATGAATGCATAAAGGTGGAATGACAGCTAGGTTATGATGATGAATGCATGTGGAATGGCTTAAAGGATGGAAGTGCATGTGGCTCTAATGTAGCCTTATAGAAATCAGGTTTTTTGGCCCTCTTGCAACTCCCTAACTGAATTCAAGCCTTTCAAATTCGTCCATCCTCATGCCTCCATGCTTGCACTATCCAATCTTGGCCCAAAAATGCTCTAGAATGCTCCAAATTGCTTCTTTTTGCATACTTTGACACTAAAACCTGAAATTGCACGAAAATAACTTTAAACACTATAATTAACATAGTTTAGCTAATTAAATGCAAGAAAACAAGCTAACTAAGTCGTATAAATATGCTCCTATCAAAAGCTCCTTAAGTGTCCGTGTGTCTACGGCCATGTCTTGTGGCTCTTCAAATGCCCTTGCCGTGGGTTCCTCAAAGATCCCTGCCGTGGCCTCTTCTTCCTCTTCTAGGCCTTGTTCTTCAAGCTCAGGTTCCGGGCTTGGTGGATTTGACTCGTGGTGCTTCTTCCTTCGTCTCAACGTCCTCTCAAAATCACTGTCAAAGTCCAAGATATCCTCACGAATCGGTTGAGAACTCCGAGTCATGCACTAGTACCTAAAACAAGGAAAACAAAACAAAATCAGAAACTTTAACAAAATAAATAAATAAACAGAAATGAAACAATCCAAGGGATTAGCAAAGTTGCTAATCCCCGGCAACGGCGCCAAAAATTTGATGGAAACTAAGTAAGCACACAAATTAAACCCTCTTTTTGTCAATTGTAGTAAAGATGTAAGTAGGGATCGTTCTAGACCTGGGATTAGGAGGGATTGCTAAACACTTGGAAACTGACTTAAAAACTCAAAAACAATGTTTAAAACACTAAACTCGACTCAAAGAATGCAAAACTAAAAGTTAAAACACTTAAACAAACCTAAAACCCAAAACAGCAACTAGAAGACTCAAAACTGCCTAAAAACCACTTTCTGGGCAGTTTTGAGCACCTACACTAATTTGGACGAAATTGGATGAAAACTTGAATCAAAATACTTAGAAACACAAATCAAAACACTTTCTAACTAATCTAAGACTTCAAATTAAAGGGGGATTTGTTTTGGACGAAAATTTAACATAAAACAGAAACTTTAAACTAAACAGATTGTAGAATGTTTTTGGATAAAAAGGATGGATAAAAGGTTAGTTAGGAGGTTCTTCTCCACACATGTCACACTTGCAAACAAAACGATTTTCAGTTGTTCTTCCAATAAATTATAAATACTCAACGCCCCAAATTAACCGTGAATTGCACTAATTAACCCTCAGTTTTTCCACAAGTTATTAAGTTGGATGATTGCATACGACAACCCAAAACATTCCCTACAAGTTCCCTACATGAATTGCATAATAGAGATACAAGCAAGAATCATTAAGTTCTATGAAAAACATAAGCATTGACGAAGCATTCGTTACTATGAATTGCATGAAACTTATGCTAAGAATTCATTCAACGCGATCGTTTTCGAGCGACCTTCACTACTTGTGATTATAAGATTGTAACTATTAGGTGAAACTCCCTCATAATCTAGCATCATATTCATGCATGAAAACTAAGCGTGCACTCTCAATCAACATACACAAATAAGTTATCAATCAAATAGATGAACGAATTGAATCCACAACTTATGAAATAACAACTGAATGTAATCAAATCATATTGCAAGCATGTACATGGTTTCGAATTCCCCCTAACCAAGGGGGTTTAGTTCCTCATACTCACAACACAAAGAATATCAAAATTAAACATGGAATTCAACGGAAAGACAACACCTAAAACGTTCCAGCAATCCTCAATTGAATGGCATGAACGTCCCAAGCTTTTTCTCCTCCTCTTGTCTGCGGCATGATGCGTGAATATGAGGAACTAAACCCTCTTTTTGACAATTGTAGTATAGAATGTAAGTAGGGATCGTTCAGGACCGGGGATTAGGAGGGATTGTTAATCACTTGGATTTCACTCAAAAACGTAAAAACACAATATAAAACACTTTACTAGACTCAAAGAATGCAAAACTAAACTTTAAAACACTAAAACAAACCAAAAGACTCAAAACAGCACCAAAACACTCAAAACTGCCTTAAAAACACTTTCTGGGCAGTTTTGAGCACTTTGAGTACTTTGGACGAATTTGGGTAACAAATTGAATCAAAACACTTATAAACACAAACCAAAACACTTTCTAACTAATTTGAACAATACAAAGACTCAAAGGACTCAAAACAAGTTCAAAAGACTCAAAACTGCCTAAAAACACTAACTAGGCAGTTTCTGACCTTAAACCCAAATTTGGACGAAATTAAGTTGTAACTTGACTCAAGACTCTTAAAAACACAAACTAAATTGATTTCTAACTAATTTGGACATTAAAGTAAGGGGGGATTGAGTTTTGGACGAAATTAAACTAATTGCACAGATTCTAATTAAAAACAGAATGTAAATATGAATGTGATGGATTTGAATGGATGGGATGACTAGCTAAGGGGTTCATCTCCACACATGTTACACTTGCATAATAAAAAGATTTCCAATTGCATTTCAATAAACCATGAATTCTCAACACCCCAAGTTAACCGTGATGCACTAATTAACCTTCAAATCTTCCTAACGTTATTGAATTGGATGATTGCATACGACAACCCAAAACATTCCCCACAAGTCCCCTACATGATTGCATAATAGAGATACAAGCAAGAATCATTACGCTCTATGAAAATTATAAGTGTGGACGAGGCATTCGTTACTATGATTGCATGAAACTTATGCCAAGAATTCGTTTAACGCGATTGTTTATAAGCAACCTCCACTACTTGTGAATATAAGTTCGTAACTATTAGGTGAAACTCACTTATATTCTAGCATCATATTTATGCATGAAAATTAAGTGTGCACTCTCAATAAACATACATAAATAAGTTATCAATCAAATAGTTAAACAAATTGAATCCACAACTTATGAAACGCAATTAGAAGTAATCAAATCAAAATGCAAGCATAAACATATATTTCGAATCCCCCCCTAGCCAAGGGGGGGTTTAGTTCCTCATACGTACAAAACAAAGAGAATTGAAATTAAACATTGTAATCGAGGAAAAGAAACACCTAAACATTCCAACAACTCAAACTTGAATTGTATGAACGTTTAGGCACTCTTCTCCTCCTCTTCGTTGTAGCACAAGGTCTAAGGATAGTTTGATGGTGTGGATGTGTGTTTGAATGAATGAATTTCTGAAATGGAAGAGTGTATGAGAATGAATGGGAATGAATGAATTGTGGCTGCAATGGATGCTTATTTATAGGTGAAAAGGAGGGAATATGACAGCTAGGAACTTGGTGGAAATCTGGAATGGTGATGGGAGATGCATGTGGCTGATTTATGCATGTGATTAAAGGGTAATGACAGCTAGGTTATGATGATGAATGCATGTGCAAAGTTGGTTGAATGATTATGGGTGCATGTGGCTGATTTATGGTGCAATGATGAAAGGCAAAGTGCATGTGGCTGATTTGTGAAGGGAATGCATGTGGAATGAATGTGTGAATGATGGCAGATTGTGTATGTGAATGATTAGGGTGAATGTGCATGTGCTTTGACAGCTAGGTTGAATAAATTAAAGGGAGTGCATGTGGCTTGGCTGGAATGATTGGAATGCAATCTGAAATGGGATGTGTTGGTGTGAATTTCTGGTACAAAGGGCCTCCTTTGGTCTTCAATTTCGTCCATCTACTTGGCTTCAAGTATATGCAATCCATTTAACGCCCCAAACTACTCCAAAATGCACCATTTTGCATACTTTGCCCTTAGAACCTGAAAACACACAAAAGAAGCATAAAGGACTAAAATAACTAAAGAAACATAACGTAAATGCACGAGAACAAGCCATTTAAGTCGCATGAATATGCTCCTATCAAATACCCCCACACTTATCTTTTGCTAGTCCTCGAGCAAAACAGAAAGAAAAACAAAACGAAACGAAACAAAACAAGTAAAACACAACCTAAACCTTCCAACAATCGTCTTAGGGATTTCCAATGCACATGACATGTTAAAAATCATCATTCCCACAGATTTTAGTCATCTTCACAATTAATTACATTCTTAATCACAGTCACCACATACTATTTCACAATTAAGCATTTAAAACCATGTTTTGAATGTAGTAACATGCCTTAGAGAATTTGCTCAATTCCTCACAAGATATGCACTCAATTTTTACTCAGATTTTCTGACTACACACCCTACACTAAGTATATGTGAGAAGATTGATGTAAACATGAAACCGAACACTCACATATATGTATCACAAAGAACGCAATTTCTGGAGTTAATAAGCATGTTTAGATATGATCTCATGAATGGAATGCTACTACTTAGACGCGAGAACCAGTGACACCATATGCTCATACCAAGTTCAAACTCCACAAATTGAAACACATAACACTTAAGATTGAAGTCACGGGTTGTAATGGGGTTCGGGGCGTGTGGATAACAAAGAAGGGATATGGAAAACAAAGGTTCTTAAAGAAATAGTGAGCAAAGCACTTGAATCAACTTAGAATTCACTTTTGAATGAAAACTCAACTTTTGAACAAAAAGGGAGAATTTAGACAATTTACGGCCAGAATTGGTGTTTTGGACCCTTTCTTCAATCACTCATTCTTTCATTTTTTTCAAGTTTTTTTTTTTTCTCTTTCTTTCTTACTTTTTTTTTTTTTTTTTTTTCTTTTCTTTTGAATCTCAAAACATACATAAACACTTAAACATTCTCTCCCCCACACTCATTTTCTTTCATAATGTAACTCAAAAGGAATTCAATTAAGTCATGCTCACTATCTTTTAAGAACAAGGGTGGGGATTGTCCTAAACTAGGCTAGGTGAAGAAAATGTGGGTAAACAAAGAATAAAGGCTAAACAAGGCTCAACGGGGTTAAAACTTACAACATATACGAAATATGGGAAGTAAGGCTATTTGGCTATGGTGGTGGTCACTACACAACTTCTTCTTGAATATGTGTTATGCAAATCAATAACATGCTTTGAATGAAATGGGCATGAGTTCTAGCATTTGGAACTATATGATGAAACGCCTTCTAAGTAGTAACCAAGCAAAGAATAATGAGATCATGCAACGACTTTAGAAAACAAGAAATCACAGATTATACTCTCCAAAGAACGTTATAGGCTCAAGTCTCTCAGGGTTGTAGCGTTTGTTTGAGTTCCTTCCTTCAGGCATGTTACAAAAACGAATTTTTCTTTTATGATTGCATGTGAAGTCATACATTATAACCATAACCAAGCATATATCAAGAGTAAATCAAACTTTTCTCTATGTTTATAACTCTTTTTAACAGTCATGCAATTAAAAACCAAATCCTGAGGCAAGTGTTGGAAGGTACCTACGACACAAAAATGACTCAAAACACTCTTTTTAGGCTTTTCAAAACATGTTTTTCAAATTTTTATGTGATTTTCGGAGTTATAACACAAAACACACTAAAACACTCCAAATCAGTTTAAAAACATTTTAAAACAGCAAGGAACAACACTAGAAGTTATGGGTGATAAAATCCCGCGAATTTGCATCAAATATACTTAGTTACCCCCCCACACTTAAATCAAACATTGTCCTCAATGTTTTAAGCTTAAAACACACCAAACAAAAGTAAACACATAAACAGCAACTAAACATACTAAACATGGCAGAATGTATCTAACAAAGAGAAGAGTTTAGGGATGCAAATCTGGTTATGGAGTGTAAATTCCATCTTCTCCTTGGTGATTGCAGTGAGGCTTCATCGTGAGTTTTTCCACAGGCTACTCTTGAACTGAGCTGGAGATTCTTTTGGTTTCCTCCGATCGTTGATTTTCCTTTGTGCTACTCTTGAACTGGGCAGCAGGATTCTTTTGGTCTCCCCTGAAGGTCTGAGCTTACTCCTTTTATCTGTTTCTTTGTTCAATCTCTCCAATTCGTATTGAAGAGGGTTAGAGGATAGCTCAGCATATGCTTGTCTCCTCATGCTTCAATGTATCTTTTTCCTTTGCCTTACTTGCTCCCCTTTGCAGAAGTGGTCCCTTGCTTGATGTCATTAGGAACCAAGCCATGCTACTTCCTCACTTGAAGCACCAAATCTTCACAAGGCCGAGAAACCTTACACTCCACCAATACCATTCCCTGGAAGACTTGCCAAGAGCAAGCAGGATAAGTCATTTAAGGAAATTTTTGATATACTAAGCAAAGTGAATGTTAACTTACCCTTGCTTGATGTCATTAGGAACATGCCGGCATATGGGAAGTTCTTCAAGGAGTTAAACAGCTACAAAAGGAAGTATGGACCACATGAGAAGGTAGTGGTGTCCGAGAATGTGAGTGCCGTTTTGCAAAGAAAACTTCCACCAAAGCTCAAGGATCCAGGAAGTTTCTCTATCAACATCACCATAGGGGACAAGAAAGTAGAGAAGGCGATGCTTGATTTAGGTGCTAGCATCAACTTAATGCCTTATTCCGTGTACCTTCAACTAGGTTTGGGGGATTTGAAAGCCACCACCATCTCATTACAACTTGCAGACAGATCCGTGAAATATCCAAGAGGTATAGTAGAAGATATTCTAGTTCAAGTTGATAAATTAATCTTGCCTGCAGATTTTGTAGTGTTGGACATGGAAGAAGCTCCTATACATGACCGAGAGTTGCCTATATTGCTTGGGAGACCTTTCATGGCCACGGCCAAGACCATCATTGATGTGCAAAATGGACTCCTCACTATGACAGTGTTAGGAGAGACAGTTCAATTCAAAGTGCTTGATTCACTTGTTTTATCTAAGTTCTTGCAGGCACAATCTAATGAACCATTACAAACTGTTTTGAGTCAATCTCAAGATGAGTTTGATGAAGAAGATGCACTCATGGAAGAGGTAGCTGCCTTGGAAGCATTGGCACCGTATCCTTTGAATGTTTCACCTCTTTTAGAGCCTTTAGAATCATCAATGTCACATCTAACTCCTTCCACTGTTAAGGCACCAAAACTTGAACTTAAACCACTTCCACCACATCTAAAATATGCATATCTAGCTGAATTTGAAAATCTTCCAGTTATCATAGCTTCTGACCTCACCCCAAATGAAGAAGATAAACTAATTAGGGTGTTAAAAGAGTTCAAATCGGCTTTTGGTTGGTCTATTGCAGATATCAAGGGAATAAGCCCTACCATGTGCATGCATAGGATTCTTTTAGAGGAAGGAGCCAAGTCAACCCGTGAACCACAAAGAAGGCTCAACCCACACATGAAGGAAGTTGTGAGGAATGAAGTGTTGAAGTTGTTAGATGTGGGGATCATATATCCCATTTCTGATGGCAAATGGGTGAGTGCTATTCAAGTGGTACCTAAGAAGGTGGGAATCACAGTGATGAAGAATGAAAACGAAGAGCTTGTGCCCACAAAGCCCACGGCTAGTTGGCGTGTTTGCACCGATTACAGGAAGTTGAATTCTAGCACTAGAAAAGATTACTTTCCTATGCCTTTCATAGATCAAATGCTTGAGAGATTGGCAGGTTACTCACACTATTGTTTTCTTGATGGTTACTCAGGTTACAATCAAATTGCAATTGCTCCGGAGGATCAAGAGAAAACAACCTTTACTTGCCCATTTGGCACATTTGCATATAGGAGAATGCCTTTTGGACTTTGCAATGCTCCAGCAACATTCCAAAGATGCATGCTGGCAATCTTTTCTGACATGGTAGAAAGATTCATTGAGGTATTTATGGATGACTTCTCAGTGTTTGGTTCCTCTTTTGATGAATGTCTTAACCATCTCTCTTTAGTACTTCAAAGATGTCAGGAAACAAATTTGGTTCTCAATTGGGAAAAGTGCCAATTTATGGTGAAACAAGGAATTGTGTTGGGACATGTAATCTCTAGCAAAGGAATTGAGGTGGACAAAGCCAAAATTGACGTCATCACCAATATGGTAGCTCCCACCACTGTGAAGGGAGTAAGAAGTTTTTTGGGACATGCGGGTTTTTATCGTCGTTTCATTAAGAACTTTTCAATGATCACTCGTCCATTATGCAATCTGTTAGCTAAACATGTTGTATTTCATTTTGATAAAGCTTGTATGGATGCATTCAATGCTTTGAAATATGAACTAACCTCGGCCCCTATTATTATGGCACCAGATTGGTCTATACCTTTTGAATTAATGTGTGATGCCTCTGACTATGCTATTGGTGCAGTTTTGGGGCAAAGGGTGAACAAGCTTCCACATGTGATCTACTATGCAAGCCGGACTCTACATGATGCTCAACTTAACTATTCCACAACTGAAAAGGAGTTGCTTGCTATTGTTTTTGCCTTAGAGAAGTTTCGGTCATATCTTGTGGGATCTAAAGTTATTGTGTTTTCTGATCATGCAGCCCTTAGGTACTTGATGACAAAAAAGGATGCTAAACCACGCTTAATTAGATGGATACTCTTACTACAAGAGTTTGACTTGGAAATTCGAGATAAGAAGGGAAGTGATAATGTTGTGGCTGACCATTTGTCACGGCTTAATGAAAACCATGGAGTTGGACAACCTTTGCCTCTAAATGAATCATTTCCAGATGAACAACTCCTTGTCATTCAAGAAAAAGAACCATGGTATGCGGATTTTGTTAATTATCTTGCTTGTGGTATAATTAGAAATGACCTTTCTTTTCAGGAAAGAAAGAAGTTCCTTGCCATGGTAAAGCACTACGTTTGGGACGAACCATATTTGTTTAAATATTGCCCTGACCAAATCATTAGGAGATGTGTCCCAGAGAGTGTGCAACAAAGCATTCTAACATTCAGCCATACATTGGCATGTGGAGGACATTTTGGTGCCAAAAAGACATCTCTAAAGGTTTTACAATCTGGTTTCTTTTGGCCTACTTGATAGGAGCATATTCATGCGACTTAAATGGCTTGTTCTCGTGCATTTACGTTATGTTTCTTTAGTTATTTTAGTACTTTAAGCTATTTTCGTGTGTTTGTAGGTCCATAGGGCTAAAGGAGCAAAAAGATGCATTTTGGAGACTTTTGGAGCACTTTTGGGCTAAGGATGGATAGCTTATGCTTGGAGCCAAAGTGTTGGACGAAATTGAAGACCTAATTGAAGACCAAAGTGTTGGAACCTTGTTCTCTTTAGTTCTAGGACATTTAAACCTTTCCTATATCCATTGCACATGCATTCCTTTAATCCACATTCACTCACCACAAACATTCCACATGCAATCATCAACATATCTAGTTGTCACTCACATGCATTTCCTTCATCATTTCCAACCCACATGTCCCTTTAATCATTCACACATACACCCATTCACTACCAAGAAATCATTCAACACATGCATTTTGGCAGATTTCATATGCACATTCAACATTCCAGAAATCCTCTCAAAACCGTGCATTATCCCTTTCATTTCTGTCAAAGCACATGCATTCCCTTCATAAATAATTCACATGCATTCATCATCATTACCCCTTTAATCCACATGCTTTCCCATTTCAGATTCACCACAAGAAAACACCATCATTGCCGTGCACATGCATTCCCTTCCATTTTCTGCTTGCATTTCCAGCTTTGCACATGCATATATTCCTCCTCCTAGCTGTCATGTCCCCCCATTTTACCTATAAATAAGCATCCATTGCATTCATTCTCATGCACTCTCATTCATACACATTTCAGTCACAACTTCTTCCATTTCAGAATGTAGACATCAAACCACCCTTGCCGTGCTCTCCCTTACAATCCAAAAAAACCATCTTCCATTTCCATCACTCCCCACTCCACTCCACACTTCCATCCCCCCAACCAACTATCCCTAGACCTTATGCTACAACGAAGAGGAAGAGAAGAGGGCCTAAACGTTTATACAATTCAAGTTTGAGTTGTTGGAATGTTTAGGTGTTTCTTTGATTTCAATGTTTAAATTCAATTCTCTTTGTTTTGTATGTTTGAGGAATGGAAGAAAAGAGTGCTTAAACGTTCATACAATTCAAGTTTGAGTTGTTGGAATGTTTAGGTGTTTCTTTGATTTCAATGTTAAAAAGAACTAAATCCCCCTTTGGCTAGGGGTGGTTTCGATGTAGCCTTGCAAGATTGCCATGTAGTTAATTCAGAATTCTCATTTAGTCTATCTATTTCTTGTTTCATTCTCCGATTTAATTGTGACTTAGTGTGTTGATTTTAATGCTTGATCATCATTTGAATTAACCACAGGTTGTTTAGCCAAGATTAAAGCACACATCATGCATAATCTTGGTGGATATGTGAATGAATGAAGGGATTGTTTTGCAAACATCCTGCCGAGTGTTCCCTTTGGTTTTATGAAAGTTTCTTGTGCACTACATATTTTTTATTAGGAACCAAAGTTGCACATCACAATTAGGTTCGTGATTAGAGACATTTGATCAAATCCACACATCATATGGTTGATCATATCTAAGTGAAACAAACTCAAGAAATAGGTAGATGACTGAGTATAAACTGATTTAACAAACATGGACTTGGTTTAGCAATGGTGAAATCAAATCCTTAGCTTCATCTCCATTGGTACTATCCCATTTTATTAGTTGTTGATTCATTTAATTGTGTTTACTTCATTTTCTTATGCTTTCAAGTTACAACAACAAATCTGCCCAATTTGATTAGTTTGATTCATTTCATAGAGTTCTTGCAAAACAAGTAATTACATAGGTCCAATTAGTCCCTGTGGATTCGACACCCTTGCTTGTGCCATTACACTAAACATATTCTAGCATTAAGAAGGAAATATATCTCAACAGCTTCCCATCCATTCATTAAATCCAAATTCGTTTAAAATCTGTTCGTTTTACAAAGTTTTAAGTTTTGTTTTTAAATTCGTCCAAAACCAATCCCCCTTTACTTTGTTGAGTCAAATTAGTTAGAAATCAATTTAGTTTGTGTTTTTAAGTGTCTTAGGTCAAGTTAAAACCAATTTTCGTCCAAAGTTGTGTCTAGTGTTCAAAACTGCCCAGATTGTGTTTTTAAGGCAGTTTTGAGTGTTTTGGGGCTGTTTTGAGTCTTTTGGTTTGTTTTGGTGTTTTAAAGTTTAGTTTTGCATTTGTTGAGTCTAGTAAAGTGTTTTATATTGTGTTTCTACGTTTTTGAGTCAATTCCAAGTGATTAACAATCCCTCCTAATCCCCGGTCTAGAACGATCCCTACTTACATTCTTCACTACAATTGACAAAAAGAGGGTTTAAATTGTGTGCGTATAATTATCGCATCACTACTTTATTCAAAGATGCTTTTGATTTTTGTTCGAAGTGTGATAGGTGCCAGAAAATGGGGAACATTAGCCGAAGAAATGAGATGCCATTGAACAACATTTTGGTGGTGGAGCTCTTTGATGTTTGGGGAATCGATTTCATGGGACCATTTCCATCCTCTTTTGGCCACTTATATGTATTAGTGGCAGTAGATTATGTATCCAAATGGGTTGAAGCCATTGCTACAAGAACTAATGATCATAAGGTTGTTTTGAATTTTCTTAAAGATGTGATTTTTTGTAGGTTTGGAACCCCAAGAGCTATTATTAGTGATGGTGGCAGCCATTTCTGCAACAAACCCTTTGAATCCTTGATGAAGAAGTACAACATCAACCACAAAGTGGCAACCCCGTACCATCCTCAAACCTCAGGACAAGTGGAGATTAGCAACAGGGAGATCAAGAACATTTTGATGAAGACTGTGAGCCCTACAAGGAAGGATTGGTCATTGAGGTTAAATGATGCACTATGGGCATATAGAACAGCATACAAGACCCCCATTGGCATGAGTCCTTATCGCCTTGTGTTTGGGAAAGCTTGTCATTTGCCAATGGAGCTTGAACACCATGCATATTGGGCCATCAAGAAGTTCAACTTTGATTACAAGGAAGCTGGAGTAGCAAGGAAACTCCAACTTAATGAGTTGGAAGAACTTAGAAATGAGGCATATGAGAATGCCAAAATCTACAAGGAACGAACTAAGCTCTATCATGACAAGGTCATCCTAAGGAAGGAGTTTTACCAAGGTATGAAAGTACTTTTGTATGACTCACGTTTGAGACTTTTTCCAGGTAAATTGAAGTCTAGGTGGGTGGGACCATTCAAAGTGCTGCAAACATTTCCCCACGGAGCTGTGGAGATAGAGAACATGAAGAATGGTACCTCTTTTAAAGTCAATGGGCAGCGATTGAAACCATATTTGGAGAAAGTGGAGGAAGAGCAAGTGTATCAAGTCGTAGATGTTCTTGAATTTACAACACCATGAACAAGCTACCATGTCTTGCCTAGACATTAAATAAAGCGCTTGCTAGGAGGCAACCTAGTGTGGTTTGTGTTCTTTCTTTATGTTGTGTTTATATTGTTACCATTCCATATTCTTTGCCTACTTGCATTGCATACAATTTTAAACATCGAGGACAATGTTTAGGTAAGGTTTGGGGGTATGGGATGGAAGGTTTGGTTTGTTTTTTTTGTGTTTGTTTTAGTTAAGGTTTGTGATAAGTCACATTTTGCATGCATTTATATCTTCCTTATTTGGTGTCTTTGTGATTGTTTTGGATTAAACTAGTTGCATTTTACGTTATTTGGTGTTAGTGTGCAGCCAAGTGTGAAATTGGATCAATGGGAAGGCAAATGAAGTAAAAACATTCCAGAAAAGATGTGAAGTGTTAAGAGATGCAATTCGGCCATATTGGGTGATTCTAAACAAAGCAAAAACATGGAAGTTAGCTATGTGGTTCCAACATCAAAACATGCATTCACATGCAAGTTCACACTATGTGCCGTGCAAACCACATGCTTGCACATTTCCCTTTTGCACCAAAAACATCAACTTCCATCACTTAATCCACTCAGCCACATTTTCACCATGATCACAACCTAGCCGTGCAGATTCCATGTTCTAACACCAAAACATCATTCACATGCATGACTCACAATCTGACCTTGCATTCCATTACCTTTCTCCACTTCATCTTTGCAGAAATTCACATGCATTTTGATTAAACAAACCACATACTTGCAGCCATCATTTCAGAAATCCATTTCATCCCATCATCCCATGTGATTCCAGCCCCCTTTGTCCATGCCGTGTGCCTTATTTCCCTTTCCAGATTTGTACAAACAATTTCTGGTGGTCCAAGTCACCTTTGCAGGTTCCACTCACTTGTTGCAGCAAGGGCACATGCTTCTTTGAATACATTAACACATACTTGCAGATTTTGTCCATGCCATGCGTCCATGATAGGAGCATATTCATGCGACTTAAATGGCTTGTTCTCGTGCATTTACGTTATGTTTCATTAGTTATTTTAGTCCTTTATGCTTCTTTTGTGTGTTTTCAGGTTCTAAGGGCAAAGTATGCAAAATGGTGCATTTTGGTGCATTTTGGAGTAGTTTGGGGCGTTAAATGGATTGGATATACTTGAAGCCAAGTAGATGGACGAAATTGAAGACCAAAGGAGGCCCTTTGTACCAGAAATTCACACCAACACATCCCATTTCAGATTGCATTCCAATCATTCCAGCCAAGCCACATGCACTCCCTTTAATTTATTCAACCTAGCTGTCAAAGCACATGCACATTCACCCTAATCATTCACATACACAATCTGCCATCATTCACACATTCATTCCACATGCATTCCCTTCACAAATCAGCCACATGCACTTTGCCTTTCATCATTGCACCATAAATCAGCCACATGCACCCATAATCATTCATCCAACTTTGCACATGCATTCATCATCATAACCTAGCTGTCATTACCCTTTAATCACATGCATAAATCAGCCACATGTGATGCGAGAATTATACGCGCACAAATTAAACCCTCTTTTTGACAATTGTAGTATAAGTATAAGTAGGGATCGTTCTGGACCGGGGATTAGGAGGGATTGTTAATCACTTGGATTTTGACTCAAAAACGTAAAAACAATATAAAACACTAAACTAGACTCAAAGAATGTGAAACTAAACGTTAAAACATTAAGACAAACCAAAAGACTCAAAATGCTTTAAAAACACAAACTAAATTGATTTCTAACTAATTTGACAATAAAGTAAAGGGGGGATTGTGTTTGGACGAGATTAAATTAAATGGACAAATTGTAATTAAAGGCAAAATGTAAATATGAATGAGATGAAAATATGGATGATGGAATAGCCAAGGGGTTCTTCTCCACACATGTTACACTTGCATACAAGATTGATTCTCAGTTGGTCTTTCGATAAATTATGATTTCTCAACACCCCGGGTTAATTAGGTCCGCTTAAATTAACCGTCAAGTTTTCCTTAAGTTAATGAATTGGATGACATCATACGACAACCCAAAGCATTCTTCAAAAGTTCCTTACATGACATCATAATAAAGATACAATCAAAGATCATTACGTTCAATGAAAACTATAAGTGTTGACGAGGCATTCGTTACTATGATTGCATGAAACTTATGCCAAGAATTTATTTAACGCGATTGTTTATAAGCAACCTCCACTACTTGTGAATATAAGTTCATAACGATTAGGTGAAACTCACTTATATTCTAGCGTCATATTCATGCATGAAAATTAAGCGCGCATTCTCAATAAACATACATAAATAAGTTATCAATCAAACGGTTAAACAAATTGAATCCACAACTTATGAAATTCCAACGAAAGTTAATCAATTCATATTGCAAACATAAACATAGTTTCGAATCACCCCCTAGCTAAAGGAGGTTTAGTTCCTCATAACTTTGAAATCAAAGAAACACCTAAACATTCCAACAACTCAAACTTGAATTGTATGAACGTTTAGGCACTCTTCTCTTCCGTACAAAACAAAGAGAATTGAATTTAAACATTGAAATCAAAGAAACACCTAAACATTCCAACAACTCAAACTTGAATTGTATGAACGTTTAGGCCCTCTTATCTTCCTCTTTATTGTAGCATAAGGTCTAGGGATAGTTGGTTGGGGGGATGGAAGTGTGGAATGGAGTGGGGAGTGATGGAAATGGAAGATGGTTTTTGGATTCTAAGGGAGAGAAACTCACGGCACAAGGGAGAAATGGATGTGTTTGTGGGTGAATTGTGTATGAAATGAGATGATTTTTGAATGAATGAATGCAAGGGTATTTATAGGAGGAGTGGAGATGTATATGGCTATTTGTTTAAGGTGTTTGTGGCTACAATGATGAAGAATTGCATGTGGAAATAAAAGGGAAAATGTGGTGAAATGATGAAGTAGGAAGGTGGAAATGCATGTGAGATGTTGGAAAGGAAATGGGAATATGAGTAGGCCATGGCATGGGAGTTGTTTTGTTGGTGTAAATGTGCCATGGTTGCAATGATGAAGAATAAAGGGTGCATGTGGGGTGGAATTGAATGAATGCAAAGTGAATGAATAATGAAATGAGTTAAAGAGGGAGAATATGGTGAAATGATGAAGTAGGAAGGTGGAAATGCATGTGACTTGTTTGTGGAATAAAGAATGAATGGTGGAATGATGAAGAGTTGCATAAAGAATGCATGTAGGGTTAGCTAGGTTGTGTGATGATGAGTGTATGTGGAATAAAGAATGAATGGTGGTGTAATGATGAAGTGAATGCATGTGGAATTAAAGAGGGAGAATGTGATGAAATGATGAAGTAGGAAGGTGGAAATGCATGTGAGATGTTGGAAAGGAATTGGGTTAAAGAATGGGAGTGCATGTGCAAGGTTGTTGTTGTGATAAGTGATAAGTGATAGGTGTATGGTTATGATAAGGAGATGAATGAATGAAATGTTAAGTGATAAATGAATGATATGTGGTGATGATAAGTGATGATAGGTGGTTTTGATAAGTGATAAGTGAATGGAAGTGAATGACATGATAAGTAAATGATATGTGGTGAGTGATAAGTGAATGGAAGTGATAATAAGGCTATTTTAAAAGGCTAGGGTTTAAGTACATAGAATGGGTCTAAAATAGGTTGGTTTGCATGGCATAATATGTTTGATTGGGCTAGAGGTTTTCCATGGCTCAAAGGATTTGTTTGATTGGGCTAGGCCCTTTGTTTGATGTCCCCAAAGAGCATACAAGGCTTCAATTTCGTCCATCCTCTTTGCTCCATGATTAAGCTATCCAATCCATGCCCAAAAGTGCCCCAAATAGCCTCAAAATGCACTTTCTTGCTCCCTAAGCCCTTAGAACCTGAAAACACACAAAAGAAGCATAAAGGGCTAAAATAACTATGAATTACCAACATAGATGCACGAAAACAAGCTAAGTAAGTCGCCTAATTATGCTCCTATCAAATACCCCCACACTTATCTTTTGCTAGTCCTCGAGCAAAACAGAAAGAAAAACAAAACAAAACGAAACAAAACAAAACAAGTAAAACACAACCTAAACCTTCCAACAACCGTCTTAGGGATTTCCAATGCACATGACATGTTAGAAATCATCATTCTCACAGATTTTAGTCATCTTCACACTTAAGTACATTCTTAATCATAGTCACCATATACTAGTTCACAATTAAGCATTTAAAACCATGTTTTGAATGTAGTAACATGCCTTAGAGAATTTGCTCAATTCCTTACAAGATATGCACTCGATTTTCACTCAGAATTTCTAACTACACACCCTAATCTAGTCATATGTGAGAAGATTGATGTAAACATGAAAACGAACACTCACATATATGTATCACAAAGAACGCAATTTCTGGAGTTAATAAGCATGTTTAGATATGATCTCATGAATGGAATGCTACTACTTAGACGCGAGAACCAGTGACACCATATGCTCATACCAAATTCAAACTCCACAATTGAAATACATAACACTCAAGATTGAAGTCACGGGTTGTAATGGGGCTTGGGGGCGTGTGGATAACAAAGAAGGGATATGGAAAACAACGGTTCTTAAAGAAATAGTGAGCAAGGCAATTGAATCAACTTAGAATTCACTTTTGAATGAAAACTCAACTTTGGAACAAAAAGGGAGACAATTTAGGGCCAGAATTGGTGTTTTGAGCCCTTACTTCAATCACTCATTCTTTCATTTTTTTCAAGCTTTTTTTTTTTTTTTTTTTTTTTTCTTTCTTTTTTTTTTTTCTGTTTTTCTTTTCTTTTGAAACTCAAAACATACTTAAGAACAAGCATTCCTTCTCCCACACTCATTTTCTTGCATAATGTAACTCAAAAGGAATTCATTTAAGTCATGCTCACTATCTTCTAAGAACAAAGGTGTGGATTGTCCTAAACTAGGCTAGGTGAGGATAATGTGGTTTGACAAAGAATAAAGGCTAAACAAAGCTCAACGGGGGTAAAACTTACAACATATACGAAATATGGGAAGTGAGGTTATTTGGCTATGGTGGCAATTACACAACTTCATCTTGAATATGTTATGTAAATCAATAACATGCTTTGAATGAAATGGGCATGAGTTCTAGCATTTGGAACTATATGATGAAACGCCTTCTAAGTAGTAACCAAGCAAATAATAATGAGATCATGCAACAACTTTAGAAAACAAGAAATCACAGATTATACTCTCCAAAGAACGTTATAGGCTCAAGTTTTTCAGGGTTGTAGCGTTTGTTTGAGTTCCTTCCTTCAAGCATGTTACAAAAACGAATTTTTCTTTTATGATTGCATGTGAATTCATACGTTATAACCATAACCAAGCATATACCAAGAGTAAATCAAACTTTTCTCCATGTTTATAACTTTTTTTTAACAGTCATGCAATTAGAAACCAAATCCTTATCATTGTGTTGGAAGGTGACCTACGACACAAAAACGACTCAAAACACTCTTTTTAGGCTTTTCAAAACATGTTTTTCAAATTTTTATGTGATTTTTGAATTTTTAAGTCAAAACACACTAAACACACTTAAAAACAGCAAGAAACAACATTTGAAGTTATGGTGGATAAAACCCTACGAATTTGCATCAAAACACTTTAGTATCTCCCCCACACTTAAATCAAACATTGTCCTCAATGTTAAAAACCACACTAAACACAAACAAACATATAAACAGCAATTAAACATACTAAACATGGCAGAATGTATCTAACAAAGAGAAGAGTTTAGAGATGCAAATCTGGTTATGGAGTGTTCGTTCCATCTTCTCCTTGGTGATTGCAGTGAGGCTTCATCTTGAGTTTCCACAGGCTTACTCTTGAACTGCGCTGCTCCCATCGTTGATTTTCCTTTGTGCTACTCTTGAACTGGGCAGCAGGCTTCCTTTGGTCTCCCCCGAAGGTCTGAGCTTCCTCCTCTTATCTGTTTCTTTGTTCAATCTCTCCAATTCGTATTGAAGAGGGTTAGAGGATAGCTCAGCAAAGCTAGGTAAGCAACCAGGGAATAGAGTCTAGATAGACTCCAAGTGCCGGCTGATTGCTTCTTTCACTTTGCCATGCAAGTAATAACAAAGACAAAGGAAAAGACAGGGAAAGAGCATGATATGAGATACTTTTGCTTTTGACCTTGATGATATGAGATACCTTTGCTTTTGAAGAAGCGGTGAATGAATCAGCACATGTATTTGTTGTGCTGCTTCCTCCTGGGTCATCTGTACTCCAGGCATCTGGTATCATCTTTGGGGAAGAAGAAAAAATTGAGTGATTCGAAAGGCTTTGCTGGGAGTGCGCCCTCAGAGGTGAGGAAGAGTCGGGCATTTTCTTCAGGTTTGCCTTGCCATAAAAGATGAAAGTCGACAAATATAGGGATTTCCCAATAGCAAGTGGTGGTACTGTTCTTTTACCCTTGTCGACAAACGTTTTGATCCCGCAAATCCAGCTTTTTGAAATAGTGACGACTCTTCGATCTTTGAAGACGCCTCTTCGATTTCTGAGCAGGCGCTTTCTGAAAAGCAGAGAAAGCGTCGCCGAACTTTGCGCTTGTCGGCTAAAGACGTGTAGTTGTGATGGTGGCCTCCACGTGTCGAACGCGTTTTCTGAAAAGCTGAGGGAGCGTCGCCGAACTTTGCGCCTCAAATTCTGGCTATTTGAATCGGTGGACGCGTTGCCTTGGCTTTTTATAGATCTATCGATCACCGCCAACTTACACACTCTGAAGATTTCCCATTCTGAAAAAATTATCTCCGGCCTTTTGAAAATTTACTCCGTCCACCCCTTCTCTTCGAACACTTTTGAAAAATGGCAAACCCATCGAACCTTAGCTTAGAATTGAGTCTCCGCAGTGATACGGGCGTGCCGCGTCAAGGTAACGTATGGCGCCCTTCTTTCTTTTCTTCTAACGGTCCTCTTACAGGTGAAGACTCTGGTGATGCAGGACGCCACAACAGCTACGGTAGTAGCTCGGAACCTCCTCACTCCCAGAGATAGTCAGCTGCTTTCAGGACGGTCCGATGAGTTGGCCGTTCAAGAGTCCCTGGCTCTCAGCGTTCAGTGCGCTGGTTCTGTGTCAAACATGGGCCAACGCCTCCTTGCTCGCTCCCGTCAGGTTGAATCTTTGATGGCGGAGGTGGAGAACCTGAAACAAGAGATCAAACAACTTAAGTACGAGAATAGAACTTTGCATGTGCTTGCAAATAATTATTCATCAGGCATGAAGAGGAAGCTTGATGAGATGCAAGAATCTCAAGGTCGGTTACAAAGTGACCGTCAACGGCTTGCGTCTTTCTTCCAGGGGCACCTTTTTCCTGGGTCATCCAGCGTTCCGCCAAGTATTGGGGCCTGGAATGCTCTATATCCGATGCCTTCCGCTCCTATGCCTCTTGCTCCGATGCCTCTTGCTCCGATGCCTCCTACTTCGATGCCTCCTGCTTCTATGCCTCTTGCTCCGATGCCTCCTGCTTCGATGCCTTCCGCTTCTAGAGTTTTGCCTCGTGGTGGGTCTTCACGCAAACAAAAACAAAAACAACCTTTGTGAAGCTCCATTTGTTAGATACATTTGTAATTTCTCGAAAATTAATAAAAAAAAACTTTGTTTTATTCACTGTATTGGGTTGCCTCCCAAGTAGCGCTTTCTTTTACGTCTTGTAGCCGGACGAAGAACACAATCATGCCTTAATGGAACCCACGGCATGAAGTTGATCATTGAATGGATGATGATACTTGAAATGTTCCGGCAATGGTTGAATTTCAAGAGTGGGTGCCCTAATCATTGACATCAACAACATATTAGTCAAAAACGACTTTGGATTTTGAGTTGGTGGCTTACCTATGGGCTGCAATATTGGCTCTAAAGTCGCAGTACATTCAACAAATGCACAAGGGATGTTTTCATTCAGATTGGACAGTCTGAAGGTTGTGGCTGTGTGATCCACTCCAATTTCCTCCTTGATGAATTCAAGATGCTCCTCAACCACTTTTTCCTCGTGAATTGTTGGAAAGGTGTCCAAGATGTCTTTCTTCCCCTCATCTTTCATGGATTGCATGAACCTGCCAGGGAAGGGTGCATTTGGGGGAACAAAGTTAGAAATAATTAAATTTGGAACAACCTTACTTGAATGGGGTGGTGTAGGAATATTGGGAGGTTGCGGCAAGGGTTGTTCTTCCCTTGCCGTGCCTTGTGCATCCTCCTCCTCTTCGAGCAGTAGCAATTCATCCATGGGCTCATCTTCAACCATTTGTTCTTGAATTTGTTCCATGCATTCTGCATTCTGCCTAAATTGACTGTTCCACTCAGCCAACTTTTTTTGCTTGATAGAAATCCTCAATTGGTCGCCAAAATGCGTCTTGTTGAAATGGTTGAGCTTCCCTGCCCTGCTCCACAGAATTCAGTTGTTGAATAACTTCCTTATAATAATTTGATATACCTGAATTTGGATGTGAAGATTGAGGGGAAGGCTGTGGTGGTGCATATGAATCCTCATATGGTTGCCAATATGTTTCTTGGTGAGTCTCCTTAGCTTGATTTTGTGAACCCTGCACCAAAGAGTTTAATTCATTAAGAATTTGATTATAATCTATTAACGAATTTGAGTTTGGTTGGGCATATTGAATATGAGGTGGCTCCCAATATCTTTCTTGTTGAACATTTTGAGGTTCCCACCACATAGAAGTTGAATGATCACTCCAATCCGAATTGTAAGTATTGGAAAACACGTTATTCCTTGATTGAAGATCAACTATATCAACGTTTTGCATTTGGGACCTTTCCATGAGCTGTGACAAAAGATAAGCATTATCAAGTGCCATGTTGTCCTTCTAAAATCAACAAAATAAAACTAAAAATATATACACACAAACGAAAATAAAACAATCCAAGAGATTAGCAAAGTTGCTAATCCCCGGCAACGGCGCCAAAATTTGATGCGAGAATTATACGCGCACAAATTAAACCCTCTTTTTGACAATTGTAGTATAAGTATAAGTAGGGATCGTTCTGGACCGGGGATTAGGAGGGATTGTTAATCACTTGGATTTTGACTCAAAAACGTAAAAACAATATAAAACACTAAACTAGACTCAAAGAATGTGAAACTAAACGTTAAAACATTAAGACAAACCAAAAGACTCAAAATGCTTTAAAAACACAAACTAAATTGATTTCTAACTAATTTGACAATAAAGTAAAGGGGGGATTGTGTTTGGACGAGATTAAATTAAATGGACAAATTGTAATTAAAGGCAAAATGTAAATATGAATGAGATGAAAATATGGATGATGGAATAGCCAAGGGGTTCTTCTCCACACATGTTACACTTGCATACAAGATTGATTCTCAGTTGGTCTTTCGATAAATTATGATTTCTCAACACCCCGGGTTAATTAGGTCCGCTTAAATTAACCGTCAAGTTTTCCTTAAGTTAATGAATTGGATGACATCATACGACAACCCAAAGCATTCTTCAAAAGTTCCTTACATGACATCATAATAAAGATACAATCAAAGATCATTACGTTCAATGAAAACTATAAGTGTTGACGAGGCATTCGTTACTATGATTGCATGAAACTTATGCCAAGAATTTATTTAACGCGATTGTTTATAAGCAACCTCCACTACTTGTGAATATAAGTTCATAACGATTAGGTGAAACTCACTTATATTCTAGCGTCATATTCATGCATGAAAATTAAGCGCGCATTCTCAATAAACATACATAAATAAGTTATCAATCAAACGGTTAAACAAATTGAATCCACAACTTATGAAATTCCAACGAAAGTTAATCAATTCATATTGCAAACATAAACATAGTTTCGAATCACCCCCTAGCTAAAGGAGGTTTAGTTCCTCATAACTTTGAAATCAAAGAAACACCTAAACATTCCAACAACTCAAACTTGAATTGTATGAACGTTTAGGCACTCTTCTCTTCCGTACAAAACAAAGAGAATTGAATTTAAACATTGAAATCAAAGAAACACCTAAACATTCCAACAACTCAAACTTGAATTGTATGAACGTTTAGGCCCTCTTATCTTCCTCTTTATTGTAGCATAAGGTCTAGGGATAGTTGGTTGGGGGGATGGAAGTGTGGAATGGAGTGGGGAGTGATGGAAATGGAAGATGGTTTTTGGATTCTAAGGGAGAGAAACTCACGGCACAAGGGAGAAATGGATGTGTTTGTGGGTGAATTGTGTATGAAATGAGATGATTTTTGAATGAATGAATGCAAGGGTATTTATAGGAGGAGTGGAGATGTATATGGCTATTTGTTTAAGGTGTTTGTGGCTACAATGATGAAGAATTGCATGTGGAAATAAAAGGGAAAATGTGGTGAAATGATGAAGTAGGAAGGTGGAAATGCATGTGAGATGTTGGAAAGGAAATGGGAATATGAGTAGGCCATGGCATGGGAGTTGTTTTGTTGGTGTAAATGTGCCATGGTTGCAATGATGAAGAATAAAGGGTGCATGTGGGGTGGAATTGAATGAATGCAAAGTGAATGAATAATGAAATGAGTTAAAGAGGGAGAATATGGTGAAATGATGAAGTAGGAAGGTGGAAATGCATGTGACTTGTTTGTGGAATAAAGAATGAATGGTGGAATGATGAAGAGTTGCATAAAGAATGCATGTAGGGTTAGCTAGGTTGTGTGATGATGAGTGTATGTGGAATAAAGAATGAATGGTGGTGTAATGATGAAGTGAATGCATGTGGAATTAAAGAGGGAGAATGTGATGAAATGATGAAGTAGGAAGGTGGAAATGCATGTGAGATGTTGGAAAGGAATTGGGTTAAAGAATGGGAGTGCATGTGCAAGGTTGTTGTTGTGATAAGTGATAAGTGATAGGTGTATGGTTATGATAAGGAGATGAATGAATGAAATGTTAAGTGATAAATGAATGATATGTGGTGATGATAAGTGATGATAGGTGGTTTTGATAAGTGATAAGTGAATGGAAGTGAATGACATGATAAGTAAATGATATGTGGTGAGTGATAAGTGAATGGAAGTGATAATAAGGCTATTTTAAAAGGCTAGGGTTTAAGTACATAGAATGGGTCTAAAATAGGTTGGTTTGCATGGCATAATATGTTTGATTGGGCTAGAGGTTTTCCATGGCTCAAAGGATTTGTTTGATTGGGCTAGGCCCTTTGTTTGATGTCCCCAAAGAGCATACAAGGCTTCAATTTCGTCCATCCTCTTTGCTCCATGATTAAGCTATCCAATCCATGCCCAAAAGTGCCCCAAATAGCCTCAAAATGCACTTTCTTGCTCCCTAAGCCCTTAGAACCTGAAAACACACAAAAGAAGCATAAAGGGCTAAAATAACTATGAATTACCAACATAGATGCACGAAAACAAGCTAAGTAAGTCGCCTAATTATGCTCCTATCAACATGCATCTCCCATCACCATTTCAGATTTCCACCAAGTTCCTAGCTGTCATATTCCCTCCTTTTCACCTATAAATAAGCATCCATTGCAGCCACAATTCATTCATTCCCATTCATACACAATTCATTCACCATTCACGCCAGAAATTCATCCCCTCTCTATAACACATCCACACTTCACCATTCTTCATATTTTCTGCCCAAAAAGAAGCCTTGAGGTCCCCTACATCCATCCCTATCCTAAACACATCATTCTACACCATCCATAACTCCCCATCCCTCCAAACCTATCCTTAGACCTTGTGCTACAACGAAGAGGAGGAGAAGAGTGCCTAAACGTTCATACAATTCAAGTTTGAGTTGTTGGAATGTTTAGGTGTTTCTTTTCCTCGATTCCAATGTTTAATTTCAATTCTCTTTGTTTTGTACGTATGAGGAACTAAACCCCCCCTGGTTAGGGGGGGGATTCGAAATATATGTTTATGCTTGCATTTTGATTTGATTACTTCTAATTGCGTTTCATAAGTTGTGAATTCAATTTGTTTAACTATTTGATTGATAACCTATTTATGTATGCTTATTGAGAGTTCACGCTTAATTTTCATGCATGAATTTGACGCTAGAATATAAGTGAGTTTCACGTAATAGTTACGAACTTATATTCACAAGTAGTGGAGGTTGCTTATAAACAATCGCGTTAAACATATTCTTGGCATAAGTTTCATGCAATCATAGTAACGAATGCCTCGTCAACACTTATAGTTTTCATGTTGCTTAATGATTCTTGCTTGTATCTCTATTATGCAATTCATGTAGGGAACTTGTGAGGAATGCTTTGGGTTGTCGTATGCAATCATCCAATTCATTAACTTAAGGAAAACTTGACGGTTAATTTAAGCGGACCTAATTAACCCGGGGCGTTGAGAATTCATGGTTTATTGAAATGCAATTGGAAATCTTTTTATTATGCAAGTGTAACATGTGTGGAGATGAACCCCTTAGCTAACCATCCCATCCATTCAATTCCATCACATTCATCTTTACAATCTGTTTTTAATTACAATCTGTGCATTTTAGTTAATTTCGTCAAAAACTCATCCCCCCTTACTTTATTGTCAAATTAGTTAGAAATCAATTTAGTTTGTGTTTATAAGTGTTTTGATTCAATTTGTTATACAAATTCGTCCAAATTCACCAAAGTGCTCAAAACTGCCCAGAAAGTGTTTTTAAGGCAGTTTTGAGTGTTTTGGGTGATGTTTGAGTCTTTTGGTTTGTTTTAGTGTTTTAAGTGTTTAGTTTTGCATTCTTTGAGTCTAGTTTAGTGTTAAAGTGTCTTAGTTTGTGTTTCTAAGTGTTTTGATTCAAGTTATTACCCAAATTCGTCCAAAGTACTCAAAGTGATCAAAACTGCCCAGAAAGTGTTTTTAAGGCAGTTTTGAGTGTTTTGGTGCTGTTTTGAGTGTTTTGGTTTGTTTTGGTGTTTTAAAGTTTAGTTTTGCATTCTTTGAGTCTAGTATAGTGTTTTATATTGTGTTTTTACGTTTTTGAGTCAAATCCAAGTGATTAACAATCCCTCCTAATCCCCGGTCCTGAACGATCCCTACTTACATATCTATACTACAATTGTCAAAAAGAGGGTTTAATTTGTGTGCGTATAATTCTCGCATCAAATTTTGGCGCCGTTGCCGGGGATTAGCAACTTTGCTAATCTCTTGGATTGTTTTATTTTCGTTTGTGTGTATATATTTTTAGTTTTATTTTGTTGATTTTAGAAGCACAACATGGCACTTGATAATGCTTATCTTTTGTCACAGCTCATGGAAAGGTCCCAAATGCAAAACGTTGATATAGTTGATCTTCAATCAAGGAATAACGTGTTTTCCAATACTTACAATTCGGATTGGAGTGATCATTCAACTTCTATGTGGTGGGAACCTCAAAATATTCAACAAGAAAGATATTGGGAGCCACCTCATATTCAATATGCCCAACCAAACTCAAATTCGTCAATAGATTATAATCAAATTCTTAATGAATTAAACTCTTTGGTGCAGGGTTCACAAAATCAAGCTAAGGAGACTCACCAAGAAACATATTGGCAACCATATGAGGATTCATATGCACCACCACAGCCTTCCCCTCAATCTTCACATCCAAATTCAGGTATATCAAATTATTATAAGGAAGTTATTCAACAACTGAATTCAAACATAACCATTCTACCTTCATCCGCACCACATTTGGAGAAGCAAGACCAAGGCACTCTTCAAGGACTTCAACATCAGTTTTGCTTCAAGGGTTTCTCCTTTTTAATCTTATGTTCACTCATGTTATTTATTTTTATGTTAAATCTTTGTAAACATGAAGTGTAACTAATCTTCCTCTAGGGATTCGATGTAACCTTGCAAAGTTTGCCATGTAATTAAGTTAGAATGCTTAGTTTGTCCATCTATTTCTTGTTTCATTCTCTGATTTAATGGTGACTTAGTGTGTTGATTTTAATGTTTGATTATCATTTGAATTAATCACAAAGTTGTGTAGCCAAGATTAAAACACACATCATGCATAATCTTGGTAGATATGTGAATGAATGAAGGGAATGTTTAGCAAACATCCTGCCGAGTTATTCCCTTTGGTTTTATGAAAGTTTCTTGTGCATTACATACTCTAGATTATGAACCAACGTTGCACATCACAATTAGGTTCATGATTAGAGACATTTGATCAAATCCACACATCATATGGTTGATCATGTCCAAGTGAAACAAACTCAAGAAATAGGTAGATGAATGAGTACAAACTAACTTAACAAACATGGACTTAGTTGAGCAATGGTGAAACCGAATCCCTAGCTTCATTTCCATTGATACTATCCCATTATATTAGTTGTTGATTCATTGATTTGTGTTTACTTCATTTTCTTATGCTTTCAAGTTACAACAACAAATCTGCCTATTGTGACTAGTTTGATTCATTTCCACATCTGCCTATTTAGACTAGTTTGATTCATTTCATAGAGTTCTTGCAAAACAAGTAATTACATAGGTCCAATTAGTCCCTGTGGATTCGACACCCTTGCTTGTGCCATTATACTAAATATATTCAAGCATTAGGAAGGAAATATACATCAACAGTTTGGTTTGTTTTTTTTTGTGTTTGTTTTAGTTAAGGTTTGGTTTGTTTTTTGTGTTTGTTTTAGTTAAGTGTGTTTTTGCTTACTAATATGAATGTATATGAGGGCTATGTTTGCAAACAAACTATTGGGTTGCTATGAGAAAGTTTTGAATCTTGTTGTTATTTATAAAGCTGTAACTCTTGAAGATATGATGATAGAGGTACCATACTCAAATTCTGGAAGAAGAATTTTGAGCCTAATTGCTTCTTTGAGAGGGTTTAAAGTGTTTCTACTCCTATCTTTTTCTTTCAATTTCACTCTAAATGATCTCATTACTTCTATTTTGTTTGGATACTAAGAATTACTCTCCTTTGCAGATACCATGTGTTTAGTATCATTTATGAATGAACTCAATGAGACGATGTTAGGCTATGCATGTTTTAACTACTAAAAGGCTTAAATCCTATCCCTTTGTGTGCTCCATTCACCCTTGTTGCAGCCAAACACTTTAGCCTAATTCTTTCATCACCCACACCATACTCTACCATTCTAGCTCATACCAAACCATACCTTATAGTTTGGGGAATACCAATGTGATGAAGACTAAAGGTAAATTGAGTTTTTAAACAAGATTATGGCGTGTACCGAGGGCACCTATGTTGAAGATGTTTCTAAAAAAAAAAAAAAAAAAAAAAAAAAAAAAGAGGATCAAAGTGGATACAAGTTCCAAATCGCCTCATTATAAGACATAGGGCCTAGACGCCAAAAACAAAGAAGAAAGAAGACAAACGCAAGTGAAGAGCATGATCCTCAAGGACACTTTGGTATGCCCCAAGCTCTAGTATTTCATATCACTTCTTTCGTAACCTATAACCTAAGCCTTGCATTACAATCTTGAGAAAGACCTAACTGATCGTTGAGGATGTATTCATGGGTGATGGTAAGTGTGTGTGTTATCTATATTCTTAGCATTTGATTCATTTCATGAGATCTACTCAGAAACTGTGCTTCCATTTCAGATTTCATATGTGAGAATTTTGATTCCCTTTACATAATTTCACTCATATATGTTGTGGAGAGACTAAACCTTAGGATCTGAGTGAGAACTTGAGTGGAAGCTGTGAGGAGTAGAGTTGAGGCAAATTCTATCTTAAGCATTTGGGTATGGTGACCTTGAAGTTGTAAAACATGGAGAAATATCTTTATACGTTACAATTGATATGATTCTTTGAAGTGGCAAACTTTTGAGTTTGAATGTATGACAAAATCTTCATTGGTTCTTATTAGTTTGTTTAAAGCATGTATTAGCCAAATTTTTTGCAGATTTTGTAGATGTTTGTGGGTGTCATCACTGTAAACCCTCAGGAGACACAACTCCTCCAACTAGGGACACCTAGGGGTTCAAAGGCTTGTTGCACATGCTCAGTGCAATCGTTTGGCCAGCGAAAGTGGTTTAGTTAGATGTTTGTGTTTTGTGTGTTTTAGTTTTAAGTTTGCTCGAGGACTAGCAAAAACCAGGTTTGGGGGTATTTGATAAGTCACATTTTGCATGCATTTATATCTTCCATATTTGGCGTCTTTGTGATGTTTTGGATTAAACTAGTTGCATTTTACATTATTTGGTGTTAGTGTGCAGCCAAGTGTGTAATAAGATCAATTGGAAGGCAAATGAAGGAAAAACACGCCTTTTGGTAGCTGAGCATTATTCCAAACGTGGAAAGGATTCTTGGGAGTTAATTTGAAGTCCAAATGAGGAATCTAGGACTAATGTGGCTGCTGAAATTCAGGAGAAGATGTGTTAGGAAAGTGGTGCATTGGAGTCACATTGGGTGGTTCTAAACAAGGCAAAAACATTCGGACACCTTGCTTATTCCACATAACTTGTGCCGTGTATTCCCTTGCCTTGTCCAGCTCCCTTTTGCACCAAAAACATCCACTCCCATTAATTAAACCATTCAGCCACTTTTACACCAACATCACACACCATGCCGTGCATTTTCATCCCTTGTTCCAGCTTGGTACAACCAAGTCCAGGTTGTCCACTCCCTTGTTGCAGACATTGCACATGCATCTTTGATTAAATAAACCACATACATGCATATTATCCTTGTGCCGTGCATCCACCATCCCAGAAATCCACCCATTCCATGCAGTTCCAGCTCACATTATGCCATTCCAGCTCCCTCATGCCTATGCCGTGCACTTTCATACCTTTTCCAGATTTGTACAACCAATTCCAGGTTGTCCATTTCAGCTTTGCAGCCAATACACATGCATGTTCAATTAAAATAGCCATATGCATGCATATTCCCCTTGTGCCGTGCATCCACCACCCCAGAAACCCACTCATTTCAGCTCACATGTGCATTTCCAGCTCCATTCTTAATGATGGCAGCTGCATTTCCCTTCTATAAAAACTGTGCAAAATCACTTCTCTGGGGTTCTTCCATCATTCCATGATTCACACATTCTAGCCGCTCCATCTCTGTCCATTTGCTCTCCCATTTGCAGAAAACATGATAGGAGCATATTTATACGACTTAGTTAGCTTGTTTTCTTGCATTTAATTAGCTAAACTATGTTAATTATAGTGTTTAAAGTTATTTTCGTGCAATTTCAGGTTTTAGTGTCAAAGTATGCAAAAAGAAGCAATTTGGAGCATTCTAGAGCATTTTTAGGCCAAGATTGGATAGTGCAAGCATGGTGGCATGAGGATGGACGAATTTGAAAGGCTTGAATTCAGTTAGGGAGTTGCAAGGGGCCCTAAAAACCTGATTTCTAGAAGGCTACATTTCAGCCACATGCACTCCCATCCTTTAATCCATTGCAGCCACATGCACTTCCATCCTTTCATCATTGCATCACAAATCAGGCACATGCACTTCCATCCTTTCATCATTGCATCACAAATCAGCCACATGCACTTTGCCCTTCATCATTGCACCACAAATCAGCCACATGCACTTTGCCTTTCATCATTGCACCACAAATCAGCCACATGCACTCCCATGCTCTCCCATTAATTAATTCAAGTCCATATCTGATTTCCCTAGGGTTCTAAGTGCCTATATATACTCATATTAACCCCTAGATCAGATCACCACCTCTCATACACATTCATTCACGCCAGAAATTCATTCCCTCTCTCTAACACAGCCATACTTCACCATTCTTCATATTTTCTGCCCAAAAACACTCCTTGCCTTCCCCTACATCCATCCCTACCCTAAACACATCATTCTACATCATCCATAACCCCCAAAACTCACCAAAACCCCTTGTGCCGCAGCAACTAGAGGAGAAGAGGCTTAAACGTTCATACAATTCAAGATTGAGTTGTTGGAATTTTTAGGTGTACTTCGATTCTTGTTTTCAATGTTTACTTTGTTATTACTCTCTAAGTTTGTTGTAATCATGAGTGGCTAAACCCCCTTGGTTAGGGGGGAATTCGAAACCATGTACATGCTTGCAATATGATTTGATTACATTCAGTTGTTATTTCATAAGTTGTGGATTCAATTCGTTCATCTATTTGATTGATAACTTATTTGTGTATGTTGATTGAGAGTGCACGCTTAGTTTTCATGCATGAATATGATGCTAGATTATGAGGGAGTTTCACCTAATAGTTACAATCTTATAATCACAAGTAGTGAAGGTCGCTTGAAAACGATCGCGTTGAATGAATTCTTAGCATAAGTTTCATGCAATTCATAGTAACGAATGCTTCATCAATGCTTATGTTTTTCATAGAACTTAATGATTCTTGCTTGTATCTCTATTATGAAATTCATGTAGGGAGCTTGTAGGGAATGTTTTGGGTTGTCGTATGCAATCATCCAACTTAATAACTTGTGGAAAAACTGAGGGTTAATTAGTGCAATTCACGGTTAATTTGGGGCGTTGAGTATTTATAATTTATTGGAAGAACAACTGAAAATCGTTTTGTTTGCAAGTGTGACGTGTGGAGAAGAACCTCCTAACTAGCCTTTTATCCATCCTTTTTATCCAAAAACATTCTACAATCTGTTTAGTTTAAAGTTTCTGTTTTATGTTAAATTTTCGTCCAAAACAAATCCCCCTTTAATTTGAAGTCTTAGATTAGTTAGAAAGTGTTTTGATTTGTGTTTCTAAGTATTTTGATTCAAGTTTTCATCCAATTTCGTCCAAATTAGTGTAGGTGCTCAAAACTGCCCAGAAAGTGGTTTTTAGGCAGTTTTGAGTCTTCTAGTTGCTGTTTTGGGTTTTAGGTTTGTTTAAGTGTTTTAACTTTTAGTTTTGCATTCTTTGAGTCGAGTTTAGTGTTTTAAACTTTGTTTTTGAGTTTTTAAGTTAGTTTCCAAGTGTTTAGCAATCCCTCCTAATCCCCGGTCTAGAACGATCCCTACTTACATCTTTACTACAATTTGACAAAAAGAGGGTTTAATTTGTGTGCTTATCTATTTCGCATCAAATTTTTGGCGCCGTTGTCGGGGATTAGCAAATTTGCTAATCCCTTGGATTGTTTTTGTTTCTTTTATTTCACTTTGTTTCTGACTTTGTTTAAGTTTCTGACCTAATTTTGTTTCTTGTTTCTTAGGTACTAATGTATGACTAGAAGCTCTCAACCGATTCGTGCGAACATCTTGGATTTTGACGACGATTTTGAGAGGAAGTTGAGAAGAGCTAGAAACCAGCAAGAACACCATCCACCAAATTCCGAATCTGACCTTGAAGAAAACGTACAAGAAGAGAAAGAGGAAGCCACGGCAGGGATATTTGAAGAAGTCCAAGGCATGGCGGTGGACAACCGTACACTCAAGGAGCTTTCCGCCTCAGGTTTGGATAATGCCGCACCCTTGTGCATTCAATACCCCACGGCTGCCCAAGGTAAGACGGATGAGTTTGAATTAAAGTCAAGTTTGCTTCATCATATTCCTAAATACCATGGCTTGTCCATGGAAGATCCTAACAAACATTTGAAAGAATTTGAAGTAGTTTGCTCTAGTATGACTCCCGTCACTGTTGACGGAAATATCTTGAAGATGAAGACTTTTCCATTCTCTTTGATGGATAAAGCCAAAGATTGGTTATATGAGTTAGCTCCCGGCACTGTCACTTCTTGGGAGAGTATGAAGAGAGCGTACTTGGAGAAGTTCTTTCCAACTTCTCGCATCATCCTCCTACGCAAAAAGATAAGCGGAATCCAGCAAGAAGAAGGTGAGTCTTTTCCTACGTATTATGAACGATTTAAATCACTTGTTGCTTCTTGTCCACAGCATCAGATGAAGGAGGAGTTGCTCTTGCAATATTTCTACGAGGGTCTCCTACCTCTAGAACGTCAAATGCTTGATGCTTCAGCGGGGGGAGCATTGGTGGACAAAACACCCACGGCTGCCAAGGTCTTGATTGCTAATAGAGCGTTGAACGCTCAACAGTACGAGGGTGTAGGCCAAAGAGGACCCCCACGGCACCAAGTACATGAGGTAAGTTCAACGTCCGATCTTCATTCACAATTGGCTAATCTTACTTCTATTGTTTCACAGATGGCCGAGGGAATGAAGATGCAAGGACCTGTGGTATGTGGCGTATGTTCTATCCAAGGACATGCCTCCGAAAAGTGTCCTCAACTCATTGAGAATGGCGGATGGGAGAGTGCGAATGCCATTGGGTTTCAAAGCCAAAATCAGTCAAGACATGATCCATACTCCAACACGTATAATCCGGGGTGGCGAGACCACCCAAATTTCAAGTAGAGGGATTCCCAGCAACCTCAGAACCAAGGAGGCTTTAGGCAACAACCCCCGGGGTTCTTTCCCAAAACCTACGGCCCACCCCAAAATCAAGCCCAATCCGGCCCAAGTGCCTCAGGTACGTCTCTTGACAATGATGCACTTCTTAAGATACTAACTAAGTTGTCTAATGGGCAGGAAGATCAAGCGAAGGCTATGCAAAACCAAGATAAGAGGGTGGATCAACTTGAGAAACAAATTGGGCAGATTGCCGAGTTTGTAGGTAAGTTTCGAGATCCCGGACAACTCCCTAGTTCCACCATTCCAAATCCGAAGGGAGGTTTCGAATCAGCCAAAGCAATCACCCTAAGAAGTGGTAAGGAAGTTGGGGCAGGTCCTACATCAAAAACAGGTCATAACGAGGATGAAATTTTGCAAATGGAAGAGGAGGAAACAAGGTTGCCCACGGCAAAGGTGATTCCACCTTTGCCGCAAGTCCCTATGGTCCCAAATCTGCCCAATTTGTCCCACAAAGGTAAGAATGTGTCAAATTCGGTTCATACTAATGTTTTCCCTTCAAATGTGCCTTTTCCTAGTAGGTTCATGCAAACGAAGAAAGAAGAGGCAGAAAAGGATATCCTTGAAACCTTTAGGAAAGTTCAAGTTAACATACCTTTGTTAGATGCAATCAAGCAAGTTCCGAGGTATGCTAAGTTCTTGAAGGAGTTGTGTACCACTAGGAAGAGGATGTCGACTAAGGAAGTGGTAAAGGTAGGTGAGAATGTGTCCGCCATCTTGCAACGCAAACTACCTCCCAAATGCAAGGATCCAGGTAGCTTTACCATTCCTTGTGTCATTGGGAATATTAGATTTGAATCTGCCATGCTTGATTTAGGTGCTTCTATAAATGTTATGCCATATTCCATTTATGCATCTATGAACTTAGGAGCATTGAAAAATGATGGGGTAATAATACAATTGGCCGATAGATCTAACGCCTATCCAAAGGGAGTTTTGGAAGATGTTCTTGTGCAGGTTAATCATTTGGTCTTCCCGGCGGATTTCTATGTCCTCGAAATGGATGAATCGGACCATTCTCCTTCGCTGCCCATTCTACTTGGAAGGCCATTCATGAAGACGGCCCGGACGAAGATTGACGTGTATAGTGGAACTTTGTCCATGGAATTCGATGGGGAAGTTGTTAATTTTAATCTTTCTGATTCCATTAAATACCCTAGTGAGGACCATTCATGCTTTTCTATTGATATAATTGACTCTTTGGCGCAGGGATATCTCGACGATTTGAATGACGATGCGCTTGAAAAAGTCATTACACGAGGCATGGAACTCAAAACAAAGGGGGCAGATTGCATGCATGCCCACGGCATACAAGAGTCATCCCATGCCGTGCCCCCTAGTGAGGAATTACTTGAAGTTGTGGCTGCCCTTGAGTCCTCACCTAAGCTTGATGGTAAGTATACTAACCGTGAGTCCATTCCCATTTCGACTAACAAATTGCTTCCATCTATAATTCAAGCACCTACCCTTGATCTCAAACCATTACCGGGCCATTTGAAGTACATTTTCTTGGGGGAAGAGGAGACATTACCGGCCATCATTTCTTCATCACTCACGGCACAAGAAGAGGAGAAACTAGTGCGTGTTTTGAAGGAGTTCAAATCTGCCCTAGGTTGGACGTTGGCCGATATCAAAGGTATTAGTCCCGCTACATGCATGCATCACATATTTCTTGAGGAGGGGGCCAAACCAACTACAGAGGCTCAACGCCGTCTTAACCCTCCGATGATGGAAGTTGTGAAGAAGGAGATAATCAAGCTGTTAGATTGTGGAGTTATCTATCCTATCTCGGATAGTAAGTGGGTTTCGCCTATCCAATGCGTGCCGAAGAAATCTGGAGTGACGGTTGTGGAGAACGCAGAGAATGAGCTAGTGCCCACCCGAATCCAAACCGGTTGGCGCGTATGCACGGACTATAGGAAGATAAATGCTACCACAAGGAAGGACCACTTCCCATTGCCGTTCCTAGATCAAATGTTGGAAAGGTTAGCAGGTCATTCATTTTATTGTTTTCTTGATGGATACTCTGGGTATAATCAAATTGTTATTGCACCGGATGATCAAGAAAAGACTACTTTTACATGCCCCTTTGGTACATTTGCTTATCGTCGCATGCCATTTGGTTTATGTAATGCACCTGGTACATTTCAAAGATGCATGATGAGCATATTTTCTGATTATGTCGAGAAAATTATTGAGGTTTTTATGGATGATTTCAGTGTGTTTGGTAATTCATTTGATGGTTGTTTGAGTAATCTTAGTTTGATTTTGAACCGTTGTGTTGAAACAAATCTTGTGCTAAGTTGGGAAAAATGTCACTTCATGGTTAAACAAGGTATTGTTTTAGGACATATTATTTCTGAAAAAGGCATTGAAGTAGATAAATCTAAGGTAGACCTTGTTCGTCACTTACCCGCTCCAACTTCGGTTAGAGAGGTTCGTTCGTTTCTTGGTCATGCAGGTTTTTATAGGCGGTTCATAAAGGATTTCTCAAAGATTGCACAGCCACTATGTCGATTGCTGCAAAAAGAGGTGGCGTTCGAGTTTGATGATGCATGCTCCACGGCTTTCAAGCACCTCAAGGAGGCTCTCACTTCGGCTCCCATTATCACACCTCCAGATTGGAGTCTTCCATTCGAGTTGATGTGCGATGCTTCGGACTATGCGATTGGTGCTGTTTTGGAGCAGCGAAAGGACAAACAACCTCATGTTATTTATTATGCATCTAGAACATTAAATGATGCTCAATTAAATTACTCAACCACTGAAAAAGAATTACTTGCTGTGGTATTTGCATTAGATAAGTTTCGGTCATACTTACTTGGGACTGAAGTTATTATTTTTACTGATCATGCAGCTCTCAAGTATTTGCTCACGAAGAAGGAGGCCAAGCCTAGACTAATTCGATGGCTTTTGCTCTTACAAGAGTTTGACATTGAGATTCGGGATAAGAAGGGCGTGGAGAATGTGGTGGCTGACCACCTAAGCCGAATGGTGCATAATGAGGAGTCCATACCCATTGCAGAGACATTTCCCGATGAACAATTGCTGTCCATAAAGGTTAGTACACCTTGGTATGCCGATATAGTTAATTTTTTGGTGTCAAAACGTATTCCAAGTGAGTTCAATAGGCACCAACGTGACAAACTTAGGCATAATGCACGGTTTTATGTGTGGGATGATCCATACTTATGGAAATTTTGTCCCGATCAGATTATACGTCGTTGTGTGCATGATTCTGAATGTCATTCAATCTTGAGTTTTTGTCATACATATGCATGTGGAGGGCACTTTGGCACACAACACACGGCCCTCAAAGTGTTACAATGTGGATTTTATTGGCCTAGTATTTTTAAGGATGCTAGAACGTTTTTTTTAACATGTGATAAATGCCAAAGAATGGGTGGCATTAGTGCAAAGGACCAAATGCCACAGGTTTCTATCCTAAACGTTGAAATTTTTGATGTTTGGGGTATTGATTTTATGGGTCCTTTTCCTTCATCGTATGGTTTCATGTATATTTTGCTTGCAGTTGATTATGTGTCAAAATGGGTGGAAGCCAAGGCCACCCGGACTAATGATTCTAAAGTGGTTGCAGAGTTTATTAGAACTAACATTTTTGTAAGGTTTGGAATGCCACGAGTGATCATTAGTGATGGAGGGTCACACTTTTGCAATCGGACCATTGAAGCGTTATTAAGGAAATACCATGTCACCCATAAGGTTTCTACACCTTACCATCCTCAAACGAATGGCCAAGCCGAGGTTTCCAACCGAGAGATCAAGCAAATACTTGAGAAGACTGTGGGGCCAACAAGGAAGGATTGGAGCTTACGGTTAGATGATGCACTTTGGGCGTATCGTACGGCGTACAAAACTCCCATTGGGATGTCCCCCTTTCGACTTGTCTATGGCAAGGCGTGCCATCTTCCCGTTGAATTGGAGCACAAAGCACTTTGGGCCATCAAGAAGTTTAACATGAACCTCGATGAAGCAGGAAGTCAAAGGAGATGGCAATTAAATGAGCTTGATGAGATAAGGCACGAGGCGTATGATAATGCAAGCATTTACAAGCAAAAGACCAAAGCTTTCCATGACAACATGATCCGTGGGAAATCATTCTCAATTGGGCAGAAAGTGCTATTGTTCAATTCCCGTTTACGTTTGTTTCCTGGTAAGTTACGTTCTAAGTGGATTGGACCATTTGTTATTACTAATGTTTTTGTTCATGGTGCAGTCCAAATCCAAAGCTTGAAAACGGGACATGAATTCAAGGTGAACGGGTATCGTTTGAAGCCCTATTATGACACCTTTGTGGAGCATGCCGTGGATGGCATACCCTTGGAAGCCGTGGGCCCTAGTAAGGAGTGAATAAGGTCTCGTCCGACTGGAAGACGTTAAAGCAAGCGCTTCTTGGGAGGCAACCCATGCAATCAACAAAGGAAGAACTTGGGAATCGCTCCACACTCAGATTTGCGTCCCTAAACCCTTTCCTTTGTTGCTTACTTTATGTTTTGTGTAATGTTTTTAATTGTGTCTAAAACATTGAGGACAATGTTTAGTTTAAGTGTGGGGGGGTAACATTCTGTTTTGAGATATTTTCGCATGAAATTTGTAGGTATTACCACCTAACATGTCTAAACTTGTTTCCCACTGTTTTTAACTGTTTTTAAGCTATTTTAGAGTGTTTTAGAGTGTGTTGACTTAAAAATCCGAAAATACCATAAAAATTTGAAAAATTGTTTTGAAAAACCCAAAAAGAGTTGTTTTTGTGTGTTTGTTTGTGTCGTAGGTCACCTTCCAACACAATGATGAGGATTTGGTTTTTAATTGCATGATGGTTAAAGAAAGTTACAAACATGGTTGGACGTTTGATATACTCTTTGGTTTATGCTTAGTTGTAGTTATAGTTTACGAATTCATATGTAATCACAAATGATAAAAATCAGTTTTTGTAACATGCTTAAAGGAAGGAACTTAAACAAACTCTACATCCCTGTGAGACTTGAGCCTAAACGTTATTTGGAGAGTTATAATCTTTGCATCATTGTTTTCTAAGTCGTTGCATGATCTCATTATTCTTTGCTTGGTTACTACTTAGAAGGCGTTTCATCACTTAGTTCCAAATGCTAGAACTCATGCCCATTTCATTCAAAGCATGTCATTGATTTGCATAACACGTATTCAAGATGAAGTTGTGTAGTGAACACCATAGCCAAATTGCCATATTTCCCTTTTCATTTGTTTTGTAGGATTTAACCCCGTTGAGCCTTGTGTAGCCTACTTTCTTTGTTAACCCACATTATCTTCACCTAGCCTAGATTAGGACCATCCGTACCCTTGTTCTTGAAGCATAGTAAGCATGAATGAATTCCCTTTGATTAATGTGTGCAGAAAATAAGTGTGGGGGAAAGTGTATTCATGTGAGTTTTTGTGCCAAAGGCACGGTTAGAAAAAAAAAAAAAAAAAAGAGAAAAAAAGAAAGAAAGAAAGAAAAAGAAAAGAAAAAAAGTGGAAAAAGAGTTGAAAATAGTTGAAAAGTATTGGTTGTTGAAGTAAGGGCCCAAAACAATGAATTAGGCCCTAAGAGTTGTTTGAATCTCCCCTATTTGTTTAAAAGTTGATTTCTGCATTCTAAGGGAATTCTAGGTCTTAATTTCATTACTTTACTTACTATTGCTTAAAGAACTTTTGTTTATCCCTACCTTTCGTTGTGAGCCAATACCCCAAGCCCCGTTACAACCCTTGACTTTTATCTTGAGTGTTGTGCATTTCAATTGTGGAGTTTGAATTTGGTATGAGCATATGGTGTCACTGGTTCTCGCATCTAAGTAGTAGCATTCCATTCATGAGATCATATCCAAACACGTTTAATTATTCTAGAAATTGCTTTCTTGGTTATAACATATGTGAGTACTAGTCTTTCATGTTTACATCAATCTTCTCACATATAACTAGTGTAGGGTGTGTAGTCAGAAAATCTGAGTGAAAATTGAGTGCATAACTAGTGAGGAATTGAGGGAATTCTCTAAGGCATGTTACTACATTCAAAATGTGTTTTAATTGATTAAATGAGAACTAGTGAATGGTGACTATGATTAAGTATGTGCTTGAGGGGAAGGAAGACTAAAAGCTATGTGAGTAATGATCTTTGACATGTCATGTTTCATTGGAAATCCCTGAGGCAAACGTTGGAAGGTTTAGGTTATGTTTTGTTTGTTTTGTTGCATTTTGTTTACTTTAGTTGTTTTGTTTTGCTCGAGGACTAGCAAAAGTTAAGTGTGGGGGAATTTGATAGGAGCATATTCATGCGACTTAATTAGCTTGTTCTCGTGCATTTACGTTGTGTTTACTTAGTTGTTTTAGTGTTTAAGGCCACTTTTGTGTATTTTCAGATTATAAGGCTAAAGTGTGCAAGAAGATGCAAATTGGAGCCTTTTGGAGCGAAAGAGGAATGAATGAGTTGAAGACGTGAAGAAACGACGACTTCCTACTCCAACGATGAATTCTTACCAAAACGAGGAATCCTACTCAAACAAGGTTTCCTATTTTAGGAAAGTTAACCCTAAGTTTCCCGTTTTGGTAACCTTTCCTAATCTTAAAAGTCCGTATTTTCTAGCCACTTTGAAGTCCTTGTAGGCGCTTTAGGACACAAAACGAATGCCCTAGCCCAAATTCCAACCAATGCCGTGGGCTTTAGCCAAGTCCTTTCCCTTGCCGTGCAAGGGGGGTTATTTTAGGCCCAAATCCATGCTTCTAAACCCTAGCCCTTTTTCCTTGCAGCCACTTTCCCTTCTATTTCTGAAACTTAAACCTATTTCCCTCTCAAATCAACCCTAGCCACACCTTTTAGTGAATTCCCTTTTTAATTTCTGATTTAATTTCAGAATTTTGTGAGCCTTTGATTTAATTTTAAATAAGCTAGGGTTAGTTTTCTGAAATCATACATTTTCCTAACCCTAGCCGCACCTCTCCTTCCAAATTCATTCAAGCCGTGCATTCCACTAACCCTAAGCCCTTCTCAAAACCGTAACCAGCCACCTTCACATCCCATTCTTTCCCTAAGCCGCAGCCACCATCCATTCTCTCCCAATCCGTGCATTCTACACATTCACCCTAACATAATCAGCCACCAACCCATTCCCATTCATTGAGCCGTCACTCCCATTTTATTCTTGAATCCGCAGCCACCCTCCATCATTCTCTCCATTCTCCCTCATTCATTCTTCAAACCGTATCATCCCATCACCCTAATCTCCTCCATCCGCAGCCACCATCATACATTCAGCCACCATTCTTCTCAAAACCGTGCAACCACTTCCACATATTTCCCAACCTGCCGCAGCCATCTCCACCACTCCTCACACAATTCCACACCATCCCCCACCTTCTACCACCATTGCCGCACCCCTAAACCACCCTAAACCCATCTATAACCCAGAAATTCACCCAAAACCATCCAAAACCATCTCTGCCGCAGCAAGGAGAAGAGGAAAGAGGAGCTTCGACGCGCACCAATTCACGTGGATTCGTTGGGCGTTCTAGGTGTAATCAATCCTTTATGCTTTATGTTTAAATTCATTTGTAATTCTCTTTTTGTGAACATGAGAGGCTAAATCCCCTTAGTTAGCTAGGGGGTAATTCGAAACCATGTACATGCTTGCAATATGATTTGATTACATTCAGTTGTTATTTCATAAATTGTGGATTCAATTCGTTCATCTATTTGATTGATAACTTATTTGTGTATGTTGATTGAGATTGCACACTTAGTTTTCATGCATGAATATGATGCTAGATTATGAGGGAGTTTCACCTAATAGTTACAATCTTATAATCACAAGTAGTGAAGGTCGCTTGAAAACGATCGCGTTGAATGAATTCTTAGCATAAGTTTCATGCAATTCATAGTAACGAATGCTTCGTCAATGCTTATGTTTTTCATAGAACTTAATGATTCTTGCTTGTATCTCTATTATGCAATTCATGTATGGAACTTGTAGGGAATGTTTTGGGTTGTCGTATGCAATCATCCAACTTAATAACTTGTGGAAAAACTGAGGGTTAATTAGTGCAATTCACGGTTAATTTGGGGCGTTGAGTATTTATAATTTATTGGAAGAACAACTAAAAATCGCTTTGTTTGCAAGTGTGACATGTGTGGAGAAGAACCTCCTAACTAGCCTTTTATCCATCCTTTTTATCCAAAAACATTCTACAATCTGTTTAGTTTAAAGTTTCTGTGCATTTAATTTATTTTCGTCAAAAATTCAATCCCCCTTTACTTTAGTGTCCAATTTAGTTAGAAAGTATCTTAGTTTGTGTTTTTAAGCATTTTGATTCATTCTATTACTCAATTTCGTCCAAAGTTACCAAAGTGCTCCAAACTGCCCAGAAAGTGATTTTAAGGCAGTTTTGAGTGTTTTGGGGCTGTTTTGAGTCTTTTGATTTGTTTGAGTGTTTTTATTCTTAGTTTTGCATTCTTTGAGTCTAGTTTAGTGTTTCAAACTTTATTTTACGTTTTTGAGTCAGTTTCCAAGTGATTTTGCAATCCCTCCTAATCCCCGGTTAAGAACGATCCCTACTTATTTATATACTACAATTGTCACAAGAGGGTTTGAATTTGTGTGCTTACTTAGTTCGCATCAGATATCTCGACGATTTGAATGACGATGCGCTTGAAAAAGTCATTACACGAGGCATGGAACTCAAAACAAAGGAGGCAGATTGCATGCATGCCCACGGCATACAAGAGTCATCCCATGCCGTGCCCCCTAGTGAGGAATTACTTGAAGTTGTGGCTGCCCTTGAGTCCTCACCTAAGCTTGATGGTAAGTATACTAACCGTGAGTCCATTCCCATTTCGACTAACAAATTGCTTCCATCTATAATTCAGGCACCTATCCTTGAACTCAAGCCTTTGCCAAGCCATTTGAAGTACATTTTCTTGGGGGAAAATGAAACACTACCTGCCATTATTTCCTCCTCCCTCACGGCACAAGAGGAGGAGAAGTTGCTTCGAGTTTTGAAGGAATTCAAATCTGCCCTAGGTTGGACATTGGCCGATATCAAAGGTATAAGCCCTACGACTTGTATGCATCACATATTTCTTGAGGAGGGGGCTAAACCAACTAGAGAGGCTCAACGCCGTCTTAACCCTCCGATGATGGAAGTAGTGAAAAAGGAGATAATCAAACTTCTAGATTGTGGGGTGATTTATCCCATCTCCGATAGTCGTTGGGTTTCACCTATCCAATGTGTGCCTAAGAAATCCGGAGTGACAGTTGTGGAAAATGCCGAGAATGAGCTTGTACCCATGAGGATTCAAACCGGTTGGCGTGTGTGCATTGATTATAGGAAGATAAACGCCACCCCAAGGAAGGATCACTTCCCTTTGCCGTTCCTAGACCAAATGTTGGAAAGGTTAGCCGGTCATTCCTTTTATTGTTTTCTTGATGGATATTCAGGTTATAACCAAATTGTCATTGCCCCGGATGATCAAGAAAAGACCACTTTTACTTGTCCCTTTGGAACGTTTGCATACCGACGCATGCCATTTGGCTTGTGCAATGCTCCTGCCACGTTTCAAAGGTGTATGGTAAGCATATTTTTGGATTATGTTGAAAAGATTATTGAGATATTCATGGATGATTTTAGTGTGTTTGGTGATTCATTTGACAAATGCTTGGATAATCTCACCTTAATCTTGAAACATTGTGTTGAAACAAACCTTGTGTTGAATTGGGAAAAATATCACTTTATGGTTAAACAAGGTATTGTTTTGGGTCATATAATCTCTGAAAAAGGAATTGAAGTTGATAAGTCTAAAGTAGATCTTGTACGTTACTTACCCTCTCCGACTTCGGTTAGAGAGGTTCGTTCGTTTCTTGGCCATGCAGGATTTTATCGTAGGTTTATCAAAGATTTCTCGAAGATAGCACAACCTCTTTGCCGACTCCTACAAAAGAAGTGGCGTTTGAATTCACCAAGGAGTGCACGGAATCATTCAAACAACTCAAGGAATTGTTGACCACGGCACCCATCATTGTTCCACCGTATTGGAGTCTACCTTTCGAGCTCATGTGTGATGCGTCCGACTATGCTTTAGGAGCTGTTTTAGGACAAAGAAAGGACAAGAGGCCGCATGTCATTTACTACGCCTCCCGGACGTTGAACGATGCACAATTGAACTACTCCACTACGGAAAAAGAACTCCTTGCCGTTGTCTTTGCTTTAGATAAATTTCGGTCATATCTAATTGGAACTAAAGTAATTGTTTTCACTGATCATACAACTCTGAAGTACTTGCTCACCAAAAAGGAGGCCAAGCCACGGCTAATTCGATGGATATTGCTACTTCAAGAGTTCGACATAGAAATTCGGGACAAGAAGGGAAGTGAAAACGTGGTGGCTGACCACCTAAGCCGAATGGTGCATAATGAGGAGTCTTTGCTGATTTTGGAGACATTCCCCGATGAACAATTGCTGTCCATTAAGGTTAGTGCACCTTGGTATGCCGATATTGTTAATTTTTTGGTGTCAAAACGTATTCCAAGTGAGTTCACTAGGCACCAACGTGATAAACTTAGGCATGATGCACGGTTTTATGTGTGGGATGATCCGTACTTATGGAAATTTTGCCCCGATCAGATTATACGTCGTTGTGTGCACGATTCTGAATGTCATTCAATTTTGAGTTTTTGTCACACATATGCATGTGGAGGGCATTTTGGCACACAACGCACAGCCCTTAAGGTGTTACAATGTGGATTTTATTGGCCTAGTATTTTTAAAGATGCTAAAACTTTTTGCTTAACATGTGATAAATGCCAACGAATGGGTGGTATTAGTGCAAAGGACCAAATGCAGCAGGTTTCTATCCTAAATGTTGAAATTTTTGATGTTTGGGGTATTGATTTTATGGGTCCTTTTCCTTCTTCGTATGGTTTTACATATATTTTGCTTGCGGTTGATTATGTGTCGAAGTGGGTGGAAGCAAAGGCCACCCGGATTAATGATTCTAAAGTGGTTGCAGATTTTATTAGAACTAACATTTTTGCAAGATTCGGAATTGATAGGAGCATATTTATGCACCTTAGTTTAGCTTGTTCTTGTGCATTTATAGTGTTTTTCCTTAGTAAAGTAGTCTTTTAAGCTAGTTTTATGTATTTTCAGGTTTTAAGGGCAAAGTATGCAAAAGGATGCATTTTGGAGCCTTTTGGAGCAAATTAGAGCTTGGAATGGACATCATATGCTTGGAGCCAAGAGGATGGACGAAATTGAAGATTTGAAGATGAAGTTCCCTACTTGAGCAAGGTTTCCTAGTTGAAGTAGGAAAGTCCCTAATGGAAATGGGTTTCCTAGTTGAAGATGGATTCCTAGAAGAATGAAGATTCCTACTCAAACAAGGTTTCCTACTTGAAGTAGGAAAGTCAAAATCCAAATGGTCTCAAGTGAAGCAACAAAGAAGTTTTCCAAGTCCAAGAAGGAAAAGGAGTTCAAGATGAAGACAAGGTTTCCTAATCCTAATAGGCAAAGTTTCCAAGTACAATGAGGAGTCCTTATCCATTTAGGGCACCTTATCCATTTAGGACACCTTATCCTAATCCTATAGGGATGCCATGCACTTTACCTTATCTTGGAGGGTTTCTAGAAGCCTTAGATGCCCTATCCTATCCTTGCCGTGGGTTTTATCCAATTCCCCTTAGTTTTAGGCTTTCTAGAAGCCCTAAACATTATCCCTAAGCTTTGCCGCACCCTTATCCCTTTTTCCCTACAAATTTGGCACTTAAAGCATGATTCTAGGAACCTTATCTTATCTCCTACAAAGGTGGCGCCCAAACCCTTCTAGAAATCTGATTTCCCTTGCCTTGCAAGGCATTCTAGAAGCCTTATCACCTTATCCCATACCTGCCGCACCTAGGAAGCATTATCCCTCTCTATTTCTGATTTCTAAGCCTATTTCCTAGTTGATTTGGGTTATTCAAGTCCATATCTGATTAGCCTAGGGTTTTAAGTGCCTATATATACTCATATTAACCCCTAGATCAGATCACCACCTCTCATATACATTCATTCACTCCAGAAATTCGTCCAAACTTCTCCACACACTTGCCGCAGCCACCAAACACCCCTTTCCTTAGTTTTAGACCTTTGCCGCACCATCCCCTTCCCCTAAACACTACTACATCCCTCCATAACCATACATCCATACACCTAAGGCCCTAAAACCTGTCCCTAGACCCTTGCCGCACCAAGGAGGAGGAGAAGGAAGCTCGGAAGTTCATACAATTCAAGTTCACGTCGCTGGAATTTCTAGGTGTTTCTTTTCCTTTGATTTCAATGTTTAATTTCAATTCTCTTTGTTTTGTGCGTATGAGGAACTAAACCCCCCCTTGGCTAGGGGGGGATTCGAAACACATGTTTATGCTTGCAATATGATTTGATTACTTCTAATTGCGTTTCATAAGTTGTGAATTCAATTTACTTATCTATGTGAATTACATTGATTTGTGTGTGTTGGTTGAGAGTGCACGCTTAATTTTCATGCATAAATTGGATGCTAGGATATAAGGAAATTTCACCTCATCGTTATGGAATTATATTCACAAGTAGTAAAGGTTGATGATCTCAATCGCGTTAAGTAAATTCTTGGCATAAGTTTCATGCAATCATAGTAACAAGTGCTTCGTCAATGCTTATGGTTTTCATAGAACTTAATGATTCTTGCTTGTATCTCTATTATGCAATCATGTAGGGGACTTGTGGGGAATGTTTTGGGTTGTCGTATGCAATCATCCAACTCAATAACGTTTGATAGGAGCATATTTATGCACCTTAGTTTAGCTTGTTCTTGTGCATTTATAGTGTTTTTCCTTAGTAAAGTAGTCTTTTAAGATAGTTTTATGTATTTTCAGGTTTTAAGGGCAAAGTATGCAAAAGGATGCATTTTGGAGCCTTTTGGAGCAAATTAGAGCTTGGAATGGACATCATATGCTTGGAGCCAAGAGGATGGACGAAATTGAAGATTTGAAGATGATGTTTCCTACTTGAACAAGGTTTCCTAGTTGAAGTAGGAAAGTCCCTAATGGAAATGGGTTTCCTAGTTGAATTAGGATTCCTAGAAGAATGAAGATTCCTACTCAAACAAGGTTTCCTACTTGAAGTAGGAAAGTCAAAATCCAAATGGTTTCAAGAGAAGCAACAAAGAAGTTTTCCAAGAAGGAAAAGGAGTCCAAGATGAAGAAGGAATGATGAAGACAAGGTTTCCTAATCCTAATAGGCAAAGTTTCCAAGTACAATGAGGAGTCCTTATCCATTTAGGGCACCTTATCCATTTAGGATACCTTATCCTTGTTCTAGACACCTTATCCTAATCCTATAGGGATGCCATGCACTTTACCTTATCTTGGAGGGTTTCTAGAAGCCTTAGATGCCCTATCCTATCCTTGCCGTGGGTTTTATCCAATTCCCCTTAGTTTTAGGGCTTTCTAGAAGCCCTAAACATTATCCCTAAGCTTTGCCGCACCCTTATCCCTTTTTCCCTACAAATTTGGCACTTAAAGCATGATTCTAGGAACCTTATCTTATCTCCTACAAAGGTGGCGCCCAAACCCTTCTAGAAATCTGATTTCCCTTGCCTTGCAAGGCATTCTAGAAGCCTTATCACCTTATCCCTTACCTGCCGCACCTAGGAAGCATTATCCCTCTATATTTCTGATTTCTAAGCCTATTTCCTAGTGGATTTGGGTTATTCAAGTCCATATCTGATTACCCTAGGGTTTTAAGTGCCTATATATACTCATATTAACCCCTAGATCAGACCACCACCTCTCATACACATTCATTCATTCCAGAAATTCGTCCAAACCTCTCCACACCCTTGCCGCAGCCACCAAACACCTTTCTCCTTAGTTTTAGACCTTTGCCACACCATCCCCTTCCCCTAAACACTACTACATCCCTCCATAACCATACATCCATACACCTAAGGCCCAAAAACCTGTCCCTAGACCCTTGCCGCACCAAGGAGGAGGAGAAGGAAGCTCGGAAGTTCATGCAATTCGAGTTCGCATCGCTGGAATTTCTAGGTGTTTCTTTTCCTTTGATTTCAATGTTTAATTTCAATTCTCTTTGTGTTGTGCGTATGAGGAACTAAACCCCCCCTTGGCTAGGGGGGGATTCGAAACACATGTTTATGCTTGCAATATGATTTGATTACTTCTAATTGCGTTTCATAAGTTGTGAATTCAATTTACTTATCTATGTGAATTACATTGATTTGTGTGTGTTGGTTGAGAGTGCACGCTTAATTTTCACGCATAAATTGGATGCTAGGATATAAGGAAATTTCACCTAATCGTTATGGAATTATATTCACAAGTAGTAAAGGTTGATGATCTCAATCGCGTTAAGTAAATTCTTGGCATAAGTTTCATGCAATCATAGTAACAAGTGCTTCGTCAATGCTTATGGTTTTCATAGAACTTAATGATTCTTGCTTGTATCTCTATTATGCAATCATGTAGGGGACTTGTGGGGAATGTTTTGGGTTGTCGTATGCAATCATCCAACTCAATAACGTTAGGAAAATCTGAGGGTTAATTAGTGCAATTCACGGTTAATCTGGGGCGTTGAGAATTCATGGTTTAGTGAAAAGCAATTAGAAATCGTTTTGTGTGCAAGTATAACATGTGTGGAGATGAACCCCTTAGCTAGCTTCCCATCCATTCATTAAATCCAAATTCGTTTAAAATCTGTTCGTTTTACAAAGTTTTAAGTTTTGCTTTTAAAATCGTCCAAAACCAATCCCCCTTTACTTTGTTGAGTCATAGTAGTTAGAAATCACTTTAGTTTGTGTTTTTAAGTGTCTTAGGTCAAGTTAAAACCAATTTTCGTCCAAAGTTGTGTCTAGTGCTCAAAACTGCCCAGATTGTGTTTTTAAGGCAGTTTTGAGTGTTTTGGGGCTGTTTTGAGTCTTTTGGTTTGTTTTTGTGTTTTAAAGTTTAGTTTTGCATTCTTTGAGTCTAGTATAGTGTTTTATATTGTGTTTCTACGTTTTTGAGTCAAATCCAAGTGATTAACAATCCCTCCTAATCCCCGGTCCAGAACGATCCCTACTTACATTCTTCACTACAATTGATAAAAAGAGGGTTTAATTTGTGTGCGTATAAATCTCACATCAAATTTTGGCGCCGTTGCCGGGGATTAGCAACTTTGCTAATCCCTTGGATTGTTTCCTTTTCGTTTGTTTTATTTTAGATCAGATTCTTATGTTATTTTGTTTCTTGTTTTAGGTACTTGTTTATGACTCGGAGTTCTAATCCGGTTCACGAACATATTTTAGACTTTGACGACGATTTTGAGCGTGAGTTGAGACGTAAGAGGAAGAACCCGGAACCTAGTGAATCAAGTGCAAGTTCCGAGTCCGTTTCTGAGTTTGAAGAAGAAGTGGAAGACATGGCAGCGGACAACCGAACAATCAAGGAGCTCTCCGCTTCGGGATTGGCCAATGCCGCACCCTTGTGCATTCAATACCCAAGGGCGGCTCAAGACAAGACTGCCGAGTTCGAATTGAAGTCAAGCCTGTTACATCACATTCCAAAGTACCATGGGCTATCCATGGAAGATCCGAACAAGCACTTGAAGGAGTTTGAAGTCGTTTGCTCAAGCATGACTCCGGTGAACGTGGATGAGAGCATCTTGAAGATGAAGGCCTTTCCCTTTTCTCTCCAAGAGAAAGCGAAAGATTGGTTGTACGAATTGGCACCCGGAACGGTCACATCATGGGAGAGCATGAAACGGGCTTTCTTGGAGAAGTTTTTCCCAACTTCTCGAGTCATCCTCCTACGAAAAAGGATAAGTGGAATTCAACAAGATGAAGGTGAATCCTTTCCTACTTATTATGAACGTTTTAAATCTCTTGTTGCTTCATGTCCACAGCATCAAATGAAGGAGGAACTACTTCTACAATACTTCTACGAGGGACTTCTACCTATTGAACGTCAAATGCTAGATGCCTCAGCGGGAGGAGCCTTGGTGGACAAGACCCCCACGGCTGCAAAGACCTTGATTGCTAATCGAGCATTGAACGCTCAACAATACGAAGGCATTGGACAGAGGAATACCCCACGGCAACACCAAGTCAATGAGGTAAGTGCCATAACCGAACTTCAAAATCAAATGGCTAACCTTACTACGTTGCTTTCTCAGGTGGTGGAAGGTCCAAAAGTCAAAACCGTAGCTTCTTGTGGCGTATGCTCCATGCAAGGACATCCTACGGACAAGTGCCCACAATTGATCGAGAATGGAGGGTGGGAGACACTCAATGCCGTGGGATATGGCAACCAATACCAATCACGTGGTGATCCGTTTTCTAATACTTACAATCCCGGTTGGCGTGATCATCCGAATTTCAAATGGCGAGACCCCCAACAAGGTCAACAACAAAGCGGATTTAGGCAACAACCCCCGGGTTTCTATCAAAAGCCGTTGGCACCACCGCAAGCCCAAGCACAACCTACCCAAAGCAATGTAGGTAATTCAAGTGATAATGATAAGATTTTTCAATTACTTACTACTTTGACGCAGGAAGTCCAAAATCAAAACAAAGAGAGGCAAATGCAAGAGAAGAGGGTGGACAACTTGGAGAAACAAGTGGGACAAATTGCCGAGTTTATGGGGCAATTTCGTGAGTAAGGAAAGTTGCCAAGTTCAACGGTTGTCAATCCGAAAGGCGGATTCGAATCTGCAAAAGCGATGAATTTGCGAAGTGGAAAGCAAGTCGGATCTGACCTCAACCCATCCAAATCACGTTCCAACGAGGAGGACGAGTTGAGAATTGAAGAGGAGGAGCAAAGGCCACTCACGGCCAAGGTGGAACCAAATGGGCCGCATGTTCCAAGTGACCCCAAGTTGTCCAATTCATCCAATAAAGGTAAAAACGTGTCAAATTCGGTTCATACTAATGATTTTCCTGCGAATGTTCCTTTTCCTAGTAGGTTTAAGCAAACAAAGAAAGAAGAAGCGGAAAAGGACATTTTGGAGACGTTTCGGAAAGTTCAAGTCAATATCCCCCTCTTGGATGCAATTAAACAAGTCCCGAGGTACGCCAAGTTCTTGAAGGAACTTTGCACCAATAGGAGGAGGATTTCGACCAAGGAGGTGGTCAAAGTAGGTGAAAACGTCTCAGCCATCTTACAACGCAAGCTGCCCCCAAAATGCAAAGATCCGGGTAGTTTTACAATTCCGTGTGTTATTGGTAATTCTAGGTTTGAATCTGCCATGTTAGACCTAGGTGCATCTATAAATGTCATGCCATATTCAATTTATGCATCTATGAACCTAGGAGCATTGAAAAACGATGGTGTGATTATACAATTAGCCGATAGATCTAATGCCTATCCAAAGGGAGTTTTGGAAGATGTGTTAGTGCAGGTTAATCATTTGATCTTCCCGGCGGACTTCTACGTACTTGAGATGGATGAATCAGACCATGCCCCTTCATTGCCCATCCTCCTCGGAAGGCCATTCATGAAAACTGCTCGGACAAAGATTGACGTCTATAATGGCACGTTGACGATGGAATTTGATGGGGAAGTTATTAATTTTAATCTTTCTGATTCTATGAAGTACTGATAGGAGCATATTCATGCGACTTAAATGGCTTGTTCTCGTGCATTTACGTTATGTTTCTTTAGTTATTTTAGTCCTTTATGCCATTTTCGTGTGTTTCTAGGTTCATATGGCTAAGGAAGCAAAAAGGTGCATTTTGGAGCATTTTGGAGCAAAATTGGGCTTGGAATGGATAGCTTACGTTTGGAGCAAAAGGAATGGACGAAATTGAAGAGGATTCCTAATTAAATGAGTTACATCCTTTCCTAAACTAAGTAATAAAGCCTTAGGATATTTTCTGCCCAAAATTCCCACCATAGCTGCACCCACATGCTCTCCCATCATCATCATTCACCCTAGCTTTAATTCACATGCTTTCCCAACAAATAAATCAGCCATTCCACATGCATTTCCACCCACATGCTTCATAATCATTCAACCAACTTTGCACATGCATTCATCATCATAACCTAGCTGTCATTCCACTTTAATCCACATGCATTCCCTTCATAAATCAGCCACATGCAATCATAATCATTCAACCAACTTTGCACATGCATTCATCATCATAACCTAGCTGTCATATTCCCTCTTTTTCACCTATAAATAAGCATCCATTGCAGCCACAAAACACACACTCTTCCAATTCAGAAATTCATTCATTCAAACACACCATCCTTCCATTTCCACCACTCCCCAAACCATTCACACCATCAAACTATCCTTAGACCTTGTGCCACAATAAAGAGGAAGAGAAGAGTGCCTAAACGTTCATACAATTCAAGTTTGAGTTGTTGGAATGTTTAGGTGTTTCTTTGATTTCAATGTTTAATTTCAATACCCTTTGTTTTGTACGAATGAGGAATGGAAGAGAAGAGGGCCTAAACGTTCATACAATTCAAGTTTGAGTTGTTGGAATGTTTAGGCGTTTCTTTGATTCTCTTTGTTTTGTATCATGAGGAACTAAAACCCCCCTGGTTAGGGGGGGATTCGAAATATATGTTTATGCTTGCATTTTGATTTGATTACTTCTAATTGCGTTTCATAAGTTGTGAATTCAATTTGTTTAACTATTTGATTGATAACCTATTTATGTATGCTTATTGAGAGTTCACGCTTAATTTTCATGCATGAATTTGACGCTAGAATATAAGTGAGTTTCACATAATAGTTATGAACTTATATTCACAAGTAGTGGAGGTTGCTTATAAACAATCGCGTTAAACATATTCTTGGCATAAGTTTCATGCAATCATAGTAACGAATGCCTCCTCAACACTTATAGTTTTCATGTTGCTTAATGATTCTTGCTTGTATCTCTATTATGCAATTCATGTAGGGAACTTGTGAGGAATGCTTTGGGTTGTCGTATGCAATCATCCAATTCATTAACTTAAGGAAAACTTGACGGTTAATTTAAGCGGACCTAATTAACCCGGGGCGTTGAGAATTCATGGTTTATTGAAATGCAATTGGAAATCTTTTTATTATGCAAGTGTAACATGTGTGGAGATGAACCCCTTAGCTAGTCATCCCATCCATTCAAATCCATCACATTCATATTTACATTCTGTTTTTAATTAGAATCTGTGCAATTAGTTTAATTTCGTCCAAAACTCAATCCCCCCTTACTTTAATGTCCAAATTAGTTAGAAATCAATTTAGTTTGTGTTTTTAAGAGTCTTGAGTCAAGTTACAACTTAATTTCGTCCAAATTTGGGTTTAAGGTCAGAAACTGCCTAGTTAGTGTTTTTAGGCAGTTTTGAGTCTTTTAAACTTGTTTTGAGTCCTTTGAGTCTTTGTATTGTTCAAATTAGTTAGAAAGTGTTTTGGTTTGTGTTTATAAGTGTTTTGATTCAATTTGTTACCCAAATTCGTCCAAAGTACTCAAAGTGCTCAAAACTGCCCAGAAAGTGTTTTTAAGGCAGTTTTGAGTGTTTTGGTGCTGTTTTGAGTCTTTTGGTTTGTTTTAGTATTTTAAAGTTTAGTTTTGCATTCTTTGAGTCTAGTAGAGTGTTTTATATTGTGTTTTTACGTTTTTGAGTGAAATCCAAGTGATTAACAATCCCTCCTAATCCCCGGTCCAGAACGATCCCTACTTACATACTTACTACAATTTGACAAAAAGAGGGTTTAATTTGTGTGCGTATAATTCTCGCATCAAATTTTGGCGCCGTTGCCGGGGATTAGCAACTTTGCTAATCTCTTGGATTGTTTTATTTTCGTTTGTGTGTATATATTTTTAGTTTTATTTTGTTGATTTTAGAAGCAAGACATGGCACTTGATAGTGCTTCTCTTTTGTCACAGCTTATGGAAGAGTACCAAACGCAAAGAGTTGGTACATTTGATCATAATCAATCAAGGAACGACGTGTTTGCCAATACTTACAATTCGGATTGGAGTGATCATTCAAACTCTATGTGGTGGGAACCTCAACATATTCAACAAGAAGGATATTGGCAGCCATATGAGGAGTTCTATACAACACCTATGCAGCCACCACAACCTGCCCAAACAAATTCAAGTTCGTCAATAGATTATAATCAAAAGCTTAATGAATTACTTTGTTTGGTGCAGGGCTCACAAAATCAAGACAATGAGGCTCAACAAGAAGGTTATTGGCAGCCATATGAGGAGTTCTATACAACACCTATGCAGCCACCACAACCTACCCAAACAAATTCAAGTGAGTCTTTGTATAATGATACGGTTAGTACGTTACTCACCAATTTGTCTCAGGGGCAGATTATGGAGTTCATGAAACAAATTCAAGAGCAAAGTGAACTCTCCAACTCAACTATTGAAAACTCGAAGGAAGATTTTGAAATCCATAATGCTATCACTTTGGGAAGTGCTATGGAGGTTGGAGCTGACCTAAAAATGTCCAAACATAGCCTAGAAGTGGATGAGGAGCTGCTAATTGACGAAGAGGAAACACCTTTGCCGCAGGCACCTATTGCTCCTACGCCATCCAATTCTGGTATGGTTGTTCCAAAGTTAATTATTTCTAACCCTGTTCCACTGAATGTCCCTATTCCTTGCAGGCTCATGCAATCCAAGGAAGAAGAGGGTGAGAAAGGCATCTTCGAATCCTTTCCAAAGAATCAAGAGCAAGATGTGACTGGGGAATGTCTAGAATTCATCAAAGAGGATATACTTGAGACAACAATTCGCAAGGAAATTGGATTTCATGACACAAGACAAGTCATAACGCTCAAAACACCAAATCTAGCTGAAATTTCTAGTCTTACAACTTTCGAAGGGGTGTTTATTCTTGAGTTTATGTCGGAGCACACAGGTAAGCCACCTCCCCGAATTTCAATTTTGATTTATACTAATATGTTGTTAATGATTCAGGCACCCACTTTAGAATTTAAACCATTACCGGATCATTTCAAGTATCACCTTCCATTCAAAGATCAAGTCCATGCCGTTTGATTTAAAAAAAAAAAAAATTAAAAAAAAAATAAATAAATAAAAAAAAAAAAAAAAAAAAAAAGAATGTAGCCTTCACAAAGGTTGTGTACGTGAAGACCCACTACGTGGCGAAACTCTCAGAGCGGAAGGCATCGGAGCAGAAGTCATCGGAGTGGAAGGCATCGGAGCAGGAGGCATCGGAGCGGGAGGCATCGGAGCTAGAGCATTCCAGGCCTCAATACTGGGTGGAACGCTGGATGACCCAGGAAAGAGGTGCCTCTGGAAGAAAGACGCAAGCCTTTGACGGTCACTTTGAACGCGACCTTGAGATTCTTGCAGCTCATCAAGCTTCCTCTTCATGCCCGACGAATAGTTATTTGCAAGCACATGCAAACTTCTATTCTCGTACTTAAGCTGTTTGATCTCCTGCTTAAGATTTTCCACCTCTGCCATCAATGATTCCACTTGACGGGACCGAGCAAGCAGGCGTTGGCCCATGTTGGACACAGAGCTCGCACACTGAACACTAAGTGCGAGGGATTCTTGAACGGCCAACTCATCGGACCGTCCTGAAAGCAGCTGACTATCTTTGGGAGTGAGGAGGTTCCTAGCTACTATTGTAGCTGTTGTGGCATCCTGCATCACGGAGTCTTCACCTGTAAGAGGACCGTTAGAAGATAAGAAAGAAGGGCGCCATACGTTACCTTGACGCGGCGCGCCCGTATCACTGCTGAGACTCAATTCCAAGCTAAGGTTCGATGGGTTTGCCATTTTTCAAAGGTGTTCAAGAGAAGGGGTGGATGGAGTTAAATTTCAAAGGGCCGGAGACAATTTTCAAAAATGGGCAGTCTTCAGAGTGTGTATGTTTGAGGTGATCGATAGCTCTATAAAAAGCCAAGGCGACGCGTCCACCAATTCAAAAAGTCGGAATTTCCTGCGCAAAGTTCGGCGACGATCTCTCGGCTTTTCAGAAAACGCGTTCACTTTGTCAAAAGATCTCTGACAAAGTTGAAGACACGTGGAGGCTATCATCGCAACTACACATCTTTAGCCGACAAGCGCAAAGTTCGGCGACGCTTTCTCTGCTTTTCAGAAAACGCGTGCAGCTTTGTCAAAAGAGCCGCATCCGCACTACTACGTGTCGTTCAGAAACGAAGGGGCGTCGTTCAGAAATCGAAGGGGCGCCTGCTCAGAAATCGAAGAGGCGTCGTTCAGAAAGCAAATAGGCGTATTCAAAGATCGAAGAGTCGTCACTATTTCAAAAAGCCGGATTTGCGGGATCAAAACGTTTGTCGACAAGGGTAAAAGAACAACACTTGCTATTGGGAAATCCCTATATATGTCGACCTTCATCTTTTATGGCAAGGCAGACCTGAAGAAAATGCCCAACTCTTCCTCACCTCTGAGGGCGCACTCCCAGCAAAGCCTTTCGAAATACTCAATTTTTTCTTCTTCCCCAAAGATGATACCAGATGCCTGGAGTACAGATGACCCAGGAGGAAACGGTAGATGGAAGCATCTACTGATTCATTCACCGCTTCTTCAAAAGCAAAGGTATCTCATATCATCAAGGTCAAAAGCAAAAGTATCTCATATCATGCTCTTTCCCTGTCCTTTTCTTTGTCCTTGTTCTTACTCGCATGGCAAAGTGAAAGAAGCAATCAGCCGGCACTTGGAGTCAGTCTTCCGATCTGGAACCAACTGCCTGGAATCCCTTCCCTGATTGCTTACCTAGCGTTGCTCTCGAGTAGTCATCTTCAACGGTTGATACACTTCCAGAGAAGGGACCACTTCTGCAAAGGGGAGCAAGTAAGGCAAGTGAAAATGATACATTGAAGCATGTGGAGACAAGCTACAACTGCGTATGCTGAGCTATCCTCTAACCCTCTTCAATACGAATTGGAGAGATTGAACAAAGAAACAGAAAAAAGGGAGGAAGCTCAGACCTTCGGGGGAGACCAAAAGAATCCTGCTGCTCAGTTCAAGAGTAGCACAAAGGAAAATCAACGAGTGGAGGAGACCAAAAAGAATCCTCCAGCCCAGTTCAAGAGTAAGCCTGTGGAATCACCAAAGATCAACCCATCCATTCAACAAAGGAAGACCGAGAAAGCACTCCAATTCCAGATTTGCGTCCCTAAACTCTTCTCTTTGTTAGTTACATTCTGCCATGTTTAGTATGTATAAATGCTGTTTGTGTGTTTACTTATGTTTTATGTAAATCTATGCTTAAAACATTGAGGACAATGTGTGATTTGAGTGTGGGGGGGTAACTAAGTATATTTGATGCAAATTCGTGGGATTTTATCACCCCTAACTTCAAATGTTGTTCCTTGCTGTTTTAAGGTGTTTTTAAGATGTTTTAGAGTGTTTTAGTATGTTTTGTTTTATAACTCCGAAAATCACATAAAAATTTGAAAAACATGTTTTGAAAAGCCTAAAAAGAGTGTTTTGAGTCGTTTTTGTGTGTTTGTGTCTTAGGATACCTTCCAACACAATGATAAGGATTTGGTTTGTAATTGCATGACTGTTAAAAAGAGTTATAAACATAGAGAAAAGTTTGATTTACTCTTGGTATATGCTTGGTTATGGTTATAATGTATGACTTCACATGCAATCATAAAAGAAAAATTCGTTTTTGTAACATGCTTGAAGGAAGGAACTCAAACAAACGCTACAACCCTGTGAGACTCGAGCCATTACCTTCTTTGGAGAGTTATAATCTGTGATTCTTTGTTTTCTAAAGTTGTTGCATGATCTCATTATTCCTTGCTTGGTTGCTACTTAGAATGCAATTATATCATGATAGAACTAAATGCTAGAACTTATATCCGTTTCATTCAAAGCATGACATTGAATTGCATAACATATATGAAGATGAAGTTGTGTAACCACCACCATAGCCAAATAGCCTTACTTCCCATATTTCGTATATGTTGTAAGTTTTAACCCCGTTGAGCCTTGTTTAGCCTTTATTCTTTGTTTACCCACATTTTCCTCACCTAGCCTAGAGTAGGACTTTCCTATACCCTTGTTCTTAAAGTATAGTGAGCATGACTTAAATGAATTCCTTTTGAGTTACATTATGCAAGAAAATGAGTGTGGGGGAGTAAAAGTTTGTTCTTACGTTTATATGTATGTTTTGAGATTCAAAAAAGAAAAGAAGAAGAAAAGAAAAAAAAAAAAAAAAAAAAAAAAAAAGTGAAAATAAGTAAGAATGAACTCACGAGCGTTGATGGTTGAAGAAAGGGTCCAAAAAGTTGAATATGGCCCTAAGTTTTGTGTGACTTTCCCTTGGGTGTTCAAAGTTGACTTCTGCGTTCTTAAGGGAATTCTAAGTGCCTAATTCAATACTTTGCTCACTATTGCTTTAAGAATGTTTGTTTATCCTTCACCTTTCATTGTTAGCCAATACCCTAGCCCCGTTACAACCCTTTGACTTCTATCTTGAGTGTTATGTGTTTCAAAATGTGGAGTTTGGAATTGATATGAGCTTATGGAATCACTGGTTCTCATTCTAAGTAGTAGCATTCCATTCATGAGATCATATTCATGTCATTATCGTAAATCCAGAAAATGCTTTCTTTGTTATAACATATGTGAGGTACTAGTCTTTCATGTTTACATCAATCTCTCACATATAACTAGTGTAGGGTGTGTAGTCAAAAAAATCTGTGTGAAAATAGAGTGCATTCTAGTAAGGAATTGAGGAAATTCTCTAAGGCATGTTACTACATTCAAATCATGGTTTTAAATGCTTAATTGTGAACTAGTATGTGGTGACTATGATTAAAAATGTACTTAAGTGTGAAGATGACTAAAATCTGTGAGAATGATGATTTTTAACATGTCATGTGCATTGGAAATCCCTAAGACGGTTGTTGGAAGGTTTAGGTTGTGTTTTACGTGTTTAGTGTCGTTTTGTTTATTTGTTTTTATTCTGTTTTGCTCGAGGACTAGCAAAAGCTAAGTGTGGGGGTATTTGATAGGAGCATATTCATGCGACTTAAATGGCTTGTTCTCGTGCATTTACGTTATGTTTCTTTAGTTATTTTAGTCCTTTATGCCATTTTCGTGTGTTTCTAGGTTCATATGGCTAAGGAAGCAAAAAGGTGCATTTTGGAGCATTTTGGAGCAAAATTGGGCTTGGAATGGATAGCTTACGTTTGGAGCAAAAGGAATGGACGAAATTGAAGAGGATTCCTAATTAAATGAGTTACATCCTTTCCTAAACTAAGTAATAAAGCCTTAGGATATTTTCTGCCCAAAATTCCCACCATAGCTGCACCCACATGCTCTCCCATCATCATCATTCACCCTAGCTTTAATTCACATGCTTTCCCAACAAATAAATCAGCCATTCCACATGCATTTCCACCCACATGCTTCATAATCATTCAACCAACTTTGCACATGCATTCATCATCATAACCTAGCTGTCATTCCACTTTAATCCACATGCATTCCCTTCATAAATCAGCCACATGCAATCATAATCATTCAACCAACTTTGCACATGCATTCATCATCATAACCTAGCTGTCATATTCCCTCTTTTTCACCTATAAATAAGCATCCATTGCAGCCACAAAACACACACTCTTCCAATTCAGAAATTCATTCATTCAAACACACCATCCTTCCATTTCCACCACTCCCCAAACCATTCACACCATCAAACTATCCTTAGACCTTGTGCCACAATAAAGAGGAAGAGAAGAGTGCCTAAACGTTCATACAATTCAAGTTTGAGTTGTTGGAATGTTTAGGTGTTTCTTTGATTTCAATGTTTAATTTCAATACCCTTTGTTTTGTACGAATGAGGAATGGAAGAGAAGAGGGCCTAAACGTTCATACAATTCAAGTTTGAGTTGTTGGAATGTTTAGGCGTTTCTTTGATTCTCTTTGTTTTGTATCATGAGGAACTAAAACCCCCCTGGTTAGGGGGGGATTCGAAATATATGTTTATGCTTGCATTTTGATTTGATTACTTCTAATTGCGTTTCATAAGTTGTGAATTCAATTTGTTTAACTATTTGATTGATAACCTATTTATGTATGCTTATTGAGAGTTCACGCTTAATTTTCATGCATGAATTTGACGCTAGAATATAAGTGAGTTTCACATAATAGTTATGAACTTATATTCACAAGTAGTGGAGGTTGCTTATAAACAATCGCGTTAAACATATTCTTGGCATAAGTTTCATGCAATCATAGTAACGAATGCCTCCTCAACACTTATAGTTTTCATGTTGCTTAATGATTCTTGCTTGTATCTCTATTATGCAATTCATGTAGGGAACTTGTGAGGAATGCTTTGGGTTGTCGTATGCAATCATCCAATTCATTAACTTAAGGAAAACTTGACGGTTAATTTAAGCGGACCTAATTAACCCGGGGCGTTGAGAATTCATGGTTTATTGAAATGCAATTGGAAATCTTTTTATTATGCAAGTGTAACATGTGTGGAGATGAACCCCTTAGCTAGTCATCCCATCCATTCAAATCCATCACATTCATATTTACATTCTGTTTTTAATTAGAATCTGTGCAATTAGTTTAATTTCGTCCAAAACTCAATCCCCCCTTACTTTAATGTCCAAATTAGTTAGAAATCAATTTAGTTTGTGTTTTTAAGAGTCTTGAGTCAAGTTACAACTTAATTTCGTCCAAATTTGGGTTTAAGGTCAGAAACTGCCTAGTTAGTGTTTTTAGGCAGTTTTGAGTCTTTTAAACTTGTTTTGAGTCCTTTGAGTCTTTGTATTGTTCAAATTAGTTAGAAAGTGTTTTGGTTTGTGTTTATAAGTGTTTTGATTCAATTTGTTACCCAAATTCGTCCAAAGTACTCAAAGTGCTCAAAACTGCCCAGAAAGTGTTTTTAAGGCAGTTTTGAGTGTTTTGGTGCTGTTTTGAGTCTTTTGGTTTGTTTTAGTATTTTAAAGTTTAGTTTTGCATTCTTTGAGTCTAGTAGAGTGTTTTATATTGTGTTTTTACGTTTTTGAGTGAAATCCAAGTGATTAACAATCCCTCCTAATCCCCGGTCCAGAACGATCCCTACTTACATACTTACTACAATTTGACAAAAAGAGGGTTTAATTTGTGTGCGTATAATTCTCGCATCAAGTACCCTGGTGAGAATCATTCATGTTTTGCTATTGATGTAATTGACTCTTTGTCGCAGGACTATTTTGACAAATTGAACAACGATGCACTTGAATTGGTCATTGCACAAGGCATGGACAAGCAAAACATGGAAGCCACAACCATGGGAACCCACGGCATGCATGATCATTCTTTTGCCGTGCCCCCTAATGATGAGGTCATTGAGATGGTGGCTGCCCTCGAGTCATTGCCAACACAATCAGGTAAGTATTCGGACCTTATTTTAAGTTCAGTTTCGGCTAATAAAATGCTTCCCTCAGTTGTGCAGCCACCTACACTTGAACTTAAGCCATTGCCTAGTCATTTGAAGTACGTTTTCTTGGGCGAGGATGACACGTTGCCCGTCATTATTTCATCCTCACTCACGGCACAAGAAGAGAGCAAATTGGTGCGAGTGCTTAAGGAGTACAAAACGGCAATTGGATGGACCTTGGCTGATGCGAAATATTTTAAGCACACAAATTAAACCCTCTTTTGACAATTGTAGCAAAGTATGTAAGTAGGGATCGTTCAAAACCGGGGATTAGGAGGGATTGCTAAACTCTTGAAAACTGACCTAAGAACTCCAAAACAAAGTTAAAAACACTAATTTGGACTCAAAGAATGAAAAACCAAAGTTAAAACACTAAAACAAAACAAAAACTCAAAACAGCAACTAGAAGACTCAAAACTGCCTAAAAACCACTTTCTGGGCAGTTTTGAGCACCTACACTAATTTGGACGAAATTGGTTGAAAACTTGACTCAAAACACTTAAAAACATGAACCAAAACAATTTCTAACTAAATTGAGACTTCAAAGTAAATGGGGATTTGATTTGGACGAAATTAAAGTTGAGAAAACAGATTGCAAAGTAAAACTGATTTTGAAACGTTTTTGGGGTTTTTAATGGATGATGGACTAGTTAGGGGTTCTTTCTCCACACATGACAAGTATGCAAATGACTCGATTTCCAGTTATTCCTTCATAGAATTATGAATGACAATGCCCCAAATTAACCGTGACATCACTAGTTAATTCTCAAGTTTTCCTTGTGTTATTGAATTGGATGACATCATACGACAACCCAAAGCATTCTTCAAAAGTTCCTTACATGACATCATAATAAAGATACAATCAAAGATCATTACGTTCAATGAAAACTATAAGCATTGACAAAGCACTTGTGACTATGACATCATGACACTTATGCTAGGAATTGAACTTAACGCGATTGTGACTAGCAACCTTCACTACTTGTGAATATAACTGTGTGACAATTATGTGAAACAAACTTATATTCTAGCATCATATTCATGCAAGCCAATTAAGTGTCGACCCCTAATTAACAAACACAAATACGTTATTACTCGCACAGTTAAGCCAATTGCATTCACGATTCAAGAATTCATAACTGGAATTTATCAAATCAACTTGCACACATAGTTATGGCTTCGAAATCACCCCTAACCAATAGGGTTTTAGCCACTCATGTTCATAGCAAAATGAAAGGAAAATAAATTAAACATTGAAATCATAAAACGAATTACACCTAGAATGCACCAACGACGAAGCTTGAGCATCCAAGAGTCCTTCCTTCTTTCTCCTTGCTACGGCACAAAGGTGGATGGGGTGGTTGGGATGTGTTTTAGGATCAGGGATTATGGAATTGGATGGAGGATAGGCACGACAAGGTGTAGTGTTTGGTGGAATTGTGTTTCTAGGATTTTAGGATGTGTAGAATGGTGTGGCTAGATGAATGGACGAAAATTGGGTGAATGAGTGATCCCCTTAGTGCCTTGCTACAAAGCCTTATTTATAGGGCTAGGAAAGGTTTAGAACTTAGTTGAAACCCAAAAGGTTTTGTACCAGAAATTCTATACATGAAACACTTAAAGGATATATGTGTGTAGCTTGGACAAGGTAGGACGGCTTGGACAAGGTAGGAGACAAGATAGGACGGCTAGGAGACAAGCTAGGACGGCTAGGAGACAAGCTAGGACGGCTAGGAGACAAGCTAGGACGGCTAGGAGACAAGGTAGGACGGCTAGTGACAAGCTAAGACGGCTAGGAGACAAGCTAGGACGGCTAGGAGACAAGGTAGGACGGCTAGTGACAAGCTAGGACGGCTAGTGACAAGCTAGGACGGCTAGGAGACAAGGTAGGACGGCTAGGAGACAAGCTAGGACGGCTAGGAGACAAGGTAGGACGGCTAGGAGACAAGGTAGGACGGCTAGTGACAAGCTAGGACGGCTTGTTCTTCCAATATAGAAATTAGGCACCATGTGTGAATAGATAAAGCCTTCTAGAAATAAGGTTTTTAGGCCCCCTTGCAGCTCCCTAACTGAATTCAAGCCTTCAAATTCGTCCATCCTCATGCCTCCATGCTTGCACTATTCAATCTTGGCCCAAAAATGCTCTAGAATGCTCCAAATTGCTTCTTTTTGCATACTTTGACACTAAAACCTGAAATTACACGAAAATGACTTTAAACACTAAACTAACTAAGGAAAAACAACATGAATGCATGAGAACAAGCCAATTAAGTCGCATAAAAATGCTCCTATCAAATTCCCCCACACTTAGCTTTTGCTAGTCCTCGAGCAAAACAAAGAAATAAAACAAGACAAAACAAACAAACATAATCTAAACCTTCCAACGTTTGCCTCAGGGATTTCCAATGCACATGACATGTTAAAGATTATCATTCCCACAGATTTGAGTCAATTTAACACTTAAGCACATGCTTAATCATAGTCACTACTTACTAGTTCACAATTAACCAATTAAAACAATGTTTTGAATGTAGTAACATGCCTTAGAGAATTCCCTCAATCCTTAATAGATTTGCACTCTATTTTCACTCAGATTTTCTAACTACACACCCTATACTAGTTATATGTGAGAGAATTGATGTAGATATAAAAACGAATGCTCACATATATATATCACAAAGAACGCAATTTCCGGAGTTAATAGGCATGTTTAGATGATCTCATGAATGGAATGCTACTACTTAGATGCGAGAACCAGTGACACCATATGCTCATACCAAATTCAAACTCAACAAATTGAAACACATAACACTCAAGATAGAAGTTTAAGGGTTGCAACGGGGCTTGGGGTATTGGTTAACAAAGAAAGGATAGGGAAAACAAACGTTCTTCAAGCATTAGTAAGCAAAGTAATGAAATTAAGCTTCGAATTCACTTAGTTTGCAGAAATTAACTTAAAAACACAAGGGGAAGACTTTAAACAACTTCTTGGGGCCGAATTCAACTTTTTGGACCCTTTCTTCAACAAACAACACCTTGGAACTCTTTTTCTCATGTTGTTCAACTCTTTTCATACTTTTTTTTTTTTTTTTTTCTTTTTTTTTTTTTTTCACGAATTTTTGTTTTCTTTTCTTTCTACCCGTGCTTATGGCACATAATTCTCAAAATAAAAACTTCCCCCACACTTGGTTTCTGCCATAAAGGAATTCCATTTGAATCATGCTTACTATACTTTAAGAACGAGGGTATGGATAGTCCTAATCTAAGCTAGGTGAGGGTAATGTGTGGGTTAACAAAGAAAAGGCTAAACAAGGCTCAATGGGGTTAACACCTAAACATATAATGGAGTAGGGCACACGGCTTTTTGGCTAAAGTGGTGGTCACTACACAACTTCATCTTGAATGTGTTATGCTAATCAATACCATGCTTTGAATGAAATGGGCATGACTTCTAGTGTTTGGAACTAAATGATGAAACGCCTTCTAAGTAGCAACCAAGCAAAGAATAATGAGATCATGCAACGATATTAGAAAACAAAGAATGCACAGATTTTAACTCTCCAAATAAACGTTTAGGCACAAGTCTCACAAGGTTGTAGTGTTAATTTGAGTTCCTTCCTTCAAGCATGTTACAAAAACTGATTTTTTTCTTTTATGATTGCATGTGAATTCATAAGTTATAACCACAACCAAGCATAAACATAGAGTAAATCAAACTTTCATCCATGTTAATCGCTCTCTTTAACAGCCATGTATTTAAAAACCAAATCCTCATCATTGTGTTGGAAGGTGACCTACGACACAAACAAACACACAAAAACAACTCTTTTTGGGTTTTTCAAAACAATTTTTCAAAATTTTATGTTATTTTCGGATTTTTAAGTCAACATACTCTAAAACACTCTAAAATAGCTTAAAACACTTAAAAACAGTGGGAAACAAGTTTAGACATGTTAGGTGGTAAAACCCTACGAATTTCATGCAAAAATATCTCAAAACAGAATGTTACCCCCCCACACTTAAACTAAACATTGTCCTCAATGTTTTAGACACAATTGAACACATTACTCATAACATAAAGCAAACAACAAAGGAAAGGGTTTAGGGACGCAAATCTGAGTGTGGAGCGATTCCCAAGTTCTTCCTTTGTTGATTGCATGGGTTGCCTCCCACGAAGCGCTTGCTTTAACGTCTTCCAGCCGGACGAAACCTCCTTTTAATCTCCACTAGGGCTCACGACATGGAATGGAGGGGTATGTCCTCCACGGTATACTCCTTGAAATTTCTCGTAGTACGGCTCGATGAATGGGAGGGGATAGTGATCCTCCCTGATTTTGGTGCTTGGGTTCCTAAAGTCCATGTACAAGCTCTCACCACCTTTATATCGATTGGGCTCCTGCACCAACGAAGGTAACAACCTATTAGTTGAAATAGGAATTGAGATTGGAATTGAAGACTTACAAAAATAGTGTGGTGAGGGCTCAAAAGTGGCAGCCCTATCAACAATGTTTCTATGGCTACTTTCGGCCATATTGGGTGTTTTTAGGGTAGTGGCGTGCTCCTTGTGCTCCCCTCCAATTCCTTCCTCGATGGTGGTGTTTCTAGATGCATCCTTCTTGATTGGTGCGGATCCTTTCGGCTCTATGTCCTTATGCACATCTATAACACAACAAGAATGAACATCATTAGTATTCTTAATGGATTCAGAAACTTTAAAGTTAATCGTATCACCACCAAACTCCATAGTTAAGGCTCCCTTGGCCACATCAATCTTGGTGTGGGCTGTTTTCATGAAAGGTCGTCCAAGTAAGAGTGGCGATGGTGGAGAGTGGGTTGAATCCTCCATGTCAAGCACATAGAAATCTGCAGGAAAAATCAAGTGGTCTACCTGCACCAAAACATCTTCCAAAACTCCTCTCGGGTATGCATTAGATCTATCAGCTAATTGAATAATAACACCATCCTTTTTAAGCTCTCCTAGATTCATAGATGCATAAACAGAGTATGGCATGACATTAATTGATGCACCTAAATCTAGCATAGCATGTTCGAACTTTGTATTTCCAATTACACAAGGGATAGTGAAACTACCTGGATCTTTGCATTTAGGTGGCAGCTTTCTTTGCAATATGGCAGAGACATTCTCACTTACATGTACCACCTCTTTTTCCCGAATCCGTTTCCTTGTTGTACAAATCTTCTTCAAAAACTTCGCGTACTTTGGAATTTGTTTTATTGCATCAAGGAGCGGAATATTGACATGCACCTTCCTAAACGTCTCCAGAATGTCTTTTTCATCCTCCTCTGTCTTGGCTTGCATAAACCTGCTAGGAAAGGGAACATCGGGTGGAACAAAGTTAGAATTAATCAATTTTGAACCCAACTTACCTTTGGTGGCCGAATGGGATGAGTTGGGTGCATTAATATCCCTAGGTAGTTGCGGCAAGGGTGTTTGTACCCTTGCCGTGGGCTTGCTTACTTCCTCCCCTTCATGTTGCAGCTTTTCATCACCTTTAGGACCTGATTGTGATGGTGTAGGATCTGCCCCAATCTCTTTTCCACTTCTCAAGGTTATGGCCTTTGCACTTTCGAAACCTCCCTTTGGATTTGGAACGGTGGAACTAGGGAGCTTTCCTTGTTCACGAAACTGCCCCATAAACTCGGCAATTTGCCCCATTTGTTTCTCCAATTGATCCACCCTTTTGTCTTGGTTTTGCATAGCCTTAGCTTGATCGTCCTGCCCATTAGACAACTTAGTTAGTATCTTAAGAAGTGCATCATTGTCAAGAGACGTACCTGAGGCACTTGGGCCGGATTGGGCTTGATTTTGGGGTGGGTCGTAGGTTTTGGGAAAGAACCCGGGGGGTTGTTGCCTAAAGCCTCCTTGGTTTTGAGATTGTTGGGGCTCCCTCCATTTGAAATTTGGGTGGTCTCTCCAACCGGGATTATATGTGTTGGAATAAGGATCGTTCCTTGGTTGGTTTTGGCCTTGAAACCCAATTGCATTGGCGCTTTCCCATCCACCATTTTCAATCAACTGTGGACATTTTTCAGAGGCATGTCCATGCATAGAACATACGCCACATACAATTGGTCCTTGCATCTTCATGCCCTCGGCCAACTGAGACACAATAGAAGTAAGATTAGCCAATTGTGAATTAATGTCGGAAGTAGAACTTACCTCATGAACATGTTGCCGTGGGGGTCCTCTTTGGCCTACTCCTTCGTATTGTTGAGCGTTCAACGCTCGATTAGAAATCAAGGTCTTGGCAGCCATAGGTGTTTTGTCCACTAATGCTCCACCTGCCGAGGCATCGAGCATTTGACGTTCTAATGGTAGGAGGCCCTCGTAGAAGTATTGCAAAAGTAGCTCCTCCTTCATCTGATGCTGTGGACAAGAAGCAACAAGTGATTTAAAACGTTCATAGTATGCAGGAAAAGACTCACCTTCATCTTGTTGAACTCCACTTATTTTTTTACGAAGAAGAATGATGCGAGAAGTTGGGAAAAACTTCTCCAAAAACGCTCTTTTCATACTCTCCCATGAAGTGACAGTGCCAGGAGCCAACTCGTATAACCAATCCTTAGCTTTATCCATTAAAGAGAACGGAAAAGCTTTCATCTTCAAAATACTTCCGTCAACATTGACGGGAGTCATGCTTGAACAAACTACTTCAAACTCTTTAAGATGCTTGTTTGGATCTTCCATGGAAAGCCCATGGTATTTAGGAATGTGGTGCAACAAGCTTGACTTCAACTCGAATTCATCGGTCTTGCCTTGGGCAGCCGCGGGGTATTGAATGCATAATGGTGCGGCATTGGCCAACCCTGAGGCCGAAAGCTCTTTAATGGTCCGATTGTCCGCTGCCATAACTTCTTCTTCCACTTCTTCAAACTCAGATTCGGCCTCTGAACTTGAACTAGGTTCACTACGTTCGGGATGCCTCCTCTTTCTTCTCAAATCACGTTCAAAATCGTCGTTAAAGTCTAAGATATGTGCATGCACAGTTTGAGAACTCCGCGTCATGCACTAGTACCTAAAAAACAAGAAACAAAAATAGGTCAGAAACTAAAACAAAATCAGAAACAAAGTGAAATAAATGAAACAAAAACAATCCAAGGGATTAGCAAAGTTGCTAATCCCCGGCAACGGCGCCAAAAATTTGATGCGAAATATTTTAAGCACACAAATTAAACCCTCTTTTGACAATTGTAGCAAAGTATGTAAGTAGGGATCGTTCAAAACCGGGGATTAGGAGGGATTGCTAAACTCTTGAAAACTGACCTAAGAACTCCAAAACAAAGTTAAAAACACTAATTTGGACTCAAAGAATGAAAAACCAAAGTTAAAACACTAAAACAAAACAAAAACTCAAAACAGCAACTAGAAGACTCAAAACTGCCTAAAAACCACTTTCTGGGCAGTTTTGAGCACCTACACTAATTTGGACGAAATTGGTTGAAAACTTGACTCAAAACACTTAAAAACATGAACCAAAACAATTTCTAACTAAATTGAGACTTCAAAGTAAATGGGGATTTGATTTGGACGAAATTAAAGTTGAGAAAACAGATTGCAAAGTAAAACTGATTTTGAAACGTTTTTGGGGTTTTTAATGGATGATGGACTAGTTAGGGGTTCTTTCTCCACACATGACAAGTATGCAAATGACTCGATTTCCAGTTATTCCTTCATAGAATTATGAATGACAATGCCCCAAATTAACCGTGACATCACTAGTTAATTCTCAAGTTTTCCTTGTGTTATTGAATTGGATGACATCATACGACAACCCAAAGCATTCTTCAAAAGTTCCTTACATGACATCATAATAAAGATACAATCAAAGATCATTACGTTCAATGAAAACTATAAGCATTGACAAAGCACTTGTGACTATGACATCATGACACTTATGCTAGGAATTGAACTTAACGCGATTGTGACTAGCAACCTTCACTACTTGTGAATATAACTGTGTGACAATTATGTGAAACAAACTTATATTCTAGCATCATATTCATGCAAGCCAATTAAGTGTCGACCCCTAATTAACAAACACAAATACGTTATTACTCGCACAGTTAAGCCAATTGCATTCACGATTCAAGAATTCATAACTGGAATTTATCAAATCAACTTGCACACATAGTTATGGCTTCGAAATCACCCCTAACCAATAGGGTTTTAGCCACTCATGTTCATAGCAAAATGAAAGGAAAATAAATTAAACATTGAAATCATAAAACGAATTACACCTAGAATGCACCAACGACGAAGCTTGAGCATCCAAGAGTCCTTCCTTCTTTCTCCTTGCTACGGCACAAAGGTGGATGGGGTGGTTGGGATGTGTTTTAGGATCAGGGATTATGGAATTGGATGGAGGATAGGCACGACAAGGTGTAGTGTTTGGTGGAATTGTGTTTCTAGGATTTTAGGATGTGTAGAATGGTGTGGCTAGATGAATGGACGAAAATTGGGTGAATGAGTGATCCCCTTAGTGCCTTGCTACAAAGCCTTATTTATAGGGCTAGGAAAGGTTTAGAACTTAGTTGAAACCCAAAAGGTTTTGTACCAGAAATTCTATACATGAAACACTTAAAGGATATATGTGTGTAGCTTGGACAAGGTAGGACGGCTTGGACAAGGTAGGAGACAAGATAGGACGGCTAGGAGACAAGCTAGGACGGCTAGGAGACAAGCTAGGACGGCTAGGAGACAAGGTAGGACGGCTAGTGACAAGCTAAGACGGCTAGGAGACAAGCTAGGACGGCTAGGAGACAAGGTAGGACGGCTAGTGACAAGCTAGGACGGCTAGTGACAAGCTAGGACGGCTAGGAGACAAGGTAGGACGGCTAGGAGACAAGCTAGGACGGCTAGGAGACAAGGTAGGACGGCTAGGAGACAAGGTAGGACGGCTAGTGACAAGCTAGGACGGCTTGTTCTTCCAATATAGAAATTAGGCACCATGTGTGAATAGATAAAGCCTTCTAGAAATAAGGTTTTTAGGCCCCCTTGCAGCTCCCTAACTGAATTCAAGCCTTCAAATTCGTCCATCCTCATGCCTCCATGCTTGCACTATTCAATCTTGGCCCAAAAATGCTCTAGAATGCTCCAAATTGCTTCTTTTTGCATACTTTGACACTAAAACCTGAAATTACACGAAAATGACTTTAAACACTAAACTAACTAAGGAAAAACAACATGAATGCATGAGAACAAGCCAATTAAGTCGCATAAAAATGCTCCTATCATTGGCCGACATCAAGGGAATTAGCCCCACTACATGCATGCATCGCATACTTCTAGAGGAGGGGTCTAAAACATCCCGAGAGGCTCAACGCCGTCTCAACCCTCCGATGATGGAAGTTGTGAAGAAGGAGGTAATCAAGCTTTTGGATTGTGGAGTAATCTATCCAATCTCGGATAGTAAGTGGGTCTCACCCGTTCAATGCGTTCCGAAGAAATCTGGGGTGACTGTGGTTGCAAATGCCGAGAATGAACTTGTTCCTCAACGCATTCAAACCGGTTGGAGGGTGTGCATCGATTATAGAAAGCTAAACGCCGCAACAAGGAAGGATCACTTCCCATTGCCATTCATCGACCAAATGCTTGAGAGGTTAGCCGGTTATGCTTTCTATTGTTTTCTTGATGGTTATTCTGGTTATAATCAAATTGTCATAACACCCGAAGATCAAGAAAAAACTACTTTTACATGCCCCTTCGGTACTTTTGCATATCGTCGCATGCCTTTTGGCTTATGTAATGCACATTCTACATTTCAACGATGCATGATGAGCATATTTTCTGATTATGTTGAGAAAATCATTGAAGTGTTTATGGATGATTTTAGCGTGTTTGGTGATTCTTTTGATGGTTGTTTGCATAATCTTAGTTTAATCTTAAAACGTTGCGTTGAAACTAACCTTGTTCTTAATTGGGAAAAATGCCATTTCATGGTTAAACAAGGCATAGTTTTAGGTCATATAGTCTCTGAAAACGGTATTGAGGTTGATAAGTCGAAAATAGATCTTGTACGTCACTTACCCTCTCCAACTTCGGTTAGAGAGGTTCGTTCTTTTCTTGGCCATGCAGGTTTCTATCGTAGGTTTATCAAGGATTTCCCGAAGGTTGCACAACCTCTTTGCCGTCTCCTACAAAAAGACGTGACGTTTGAATTCACCAAGGAGTGCACGGCATCATTCAACCAACTCAAGGAGTTGTTGACCACAGCACCCATTATTTTTCCCCCGGATTGGAGCCTCCCGTTCGAGCTTATGTGTGATGCGTCCGATTATGCTTTAGGGGCTGTTTTGGGACAAAGAAAGGACAAGAGGCCGCATGTCATCTACTATGCCTCACGGACGTTGAACGATGCCCAGTTGAACTACTCCACTGCGGAAAAAGAACTTCTTGCCGTTGTCTTTGCTTTAGATAAATTTCGATCATATCTAATTGGTACTAAAGTAATTGTTTTCACTGATCATGCAACTCTGAAGTACTTGCTCACTAAAAAGGAGGCCAAGCCACAACTAATTCGATGGATGTTGCTACTTCAAGAGTTCGACATAGAGATTCGGGACAAGAAGGGAAGTGAAAACGTGGTGGCTGATCACCTAAGCCGAATGGTGCACAATGAAGAGCCCCTACCCATTGCCGAGACATTCCCCGATGAACAATTGCTGTCCATTAAGGTTAGTACACCTTGGTATGCCGATATTGTTAATTTTTTGGTGTCAAAACGAATTCCAAGTGAGTTCACTAGACACCAACGTGATAAACTTAGGCATGATGCACGGTTTTATGTGTGGGATGATCCGTACTTATGGAAATTTTGTCCCGATCAGATTATACGTCGTTGTGTGCATGATTCTGAATGTCATTCAATTTTGAGTTTTTCTCATACATATGCATGTGGAGGGCACTTTGGCACCCAACGCACGGCCCTCAAAGTGTTACAATGTGGATTTTATTGGCCTAGTGTTTTTAAGGATGCTAGAACGTTTTGCTTAACATGTGATAAATGCCAAAGAATAGGGGGTATTAGTGCAAGGGACCAAATGCCGCAGGTTTCTATCCTAAATGTTGAAATTTTTGATGTTTGGGGTATTGACTTTATGGGTCCCTTTCCATCATCATATGGTTTTACGTATATTTTGCTTGCGGTTGATTATGTGTCGAAGTGGGTGGAAGCAAAAGCCACCCGGACTAATGATTCTAAAGTGGTTGCAGATTTTATTAGAACTAACATTTTTGCAAGGTTTGGCATGCCACGAGTGATCATTAGTGATGGAGGGTCACACTTTTGCAATCGGACCATTGAAGCGTTATTGAGGAAATACCATGTCACCCATAAGGTTTCTACACCTTACCATCCTCAAACAAATGGCCAAGCTGAGGTTTCCAACCGAGAGATCAAGCAAATACTTGAGAAGACCGTTGGGCCAACAAGGAAGGATTGGAGCCTACGGTTAGATGATGCACTTTGGGCGTATCGTACGGCGTACAAAACCCCCATTGCGATGTCCCCCTTTCGACTTGTCTATGGCAAGGCGTGCCATCTTCCCGTTGAATTGGAGCACAAAGCACTTTGGGCCGTCAAGAAGTTTAACATGAACCTCGACGAAGCGGGAAGTCAAAGGACATTGCAATTAAATGAGCTTGATGAGATAAGGCACGAGGCGTACGATAATGCAAGCATTTACAAGCAAAAGACCAAAGCTTTCCATGACAACATGATCCGTGGGAAATCATTCTCAATTGGGCAGAAAGTGCTATTGTTCAATTCCAGTTTACGTTTGTTTCCCGGTAAGTTACGTTCTAAGTGGATTGGACCATTTGTTATTACTAATGTTTTTGTTCATGGTGCAGTCCAAATCCAAAGCTTGAAAACGGGACACGAATTCAAGGTGAACGGGCATCGTTTGAAGCCCTATTATGACACCTTTGTGGAGCATGCCGTGGAAGAGCTTCCCTTGCATGCCGTGGGTCCTAGCAAGGAGTGAATGAGGTCTTCGTCCGGCTGTACGACGTTAAAGCAAGCGCTACTTGGGAGGCAACCCATGCATTCAACAAAGGAAGACCGAGAAAGCACTCCAATTCCAGATTTGCGTTCCTAAACTCTTCTCTTTGTTGTTGATTTTGTTTCTGCCATGTTAGGTTGTTAGATGTTGTTTTGTTTGTTTGTTTGTTATTTGTGTGAGTCTATGCTTGAAACATTGAGGACAATGTTTGATTTAAGTGTGGGGGGGTAACCAAAGTGTTTTGATGCAAATTCGTAGGGTTTTGTCACCCATAATTTCAAATGTTGTTTCTTGCTGTTTTTAGGTGTTTTTAGGCTGTTTTGAAGTGTTTTTATGTCTTTTGTTCAGAAAATCCGAAAATTTACAAAAAAAAATTTGCAAAAATTGTTTTGAAAACCCAAAAAGAGTTGTTTTTAAGTTGTTTTTTGTGTGTCTTAGGGTACCTTCCAACACAATGATGAGGATTCGGTTTGTAATTGCATGACTGTTAAAGAGAATGATTAACATGGATGGAAGTTTGATTTACTCTTTGTTTATGCTTGGTTGTGGTTATAACTTATGACTTCACATGTAATCAAAAAGAAAAAAATTAGTTTTTGTAACATGCTTGAAGGAAGGAACTCAAACAAATGCTACAACCTTGTGAGACTTGAGCCTAAACGTTTATTTGGAGAGGTCAAATCTGTGCATTCTTGTTTTCTAAAATCGTTGCATGATCTCATTATTCGTTGCTTGGTTACTACTTAGAAGGCGTTTCATCATTTAGTTCCAAATACTAGAACTCATGCCAATTTCATTCAAAACATGTTATTGAATTGCATAACACATATTCAAGATAAAGTTAGTAGTTACTGATGCGAAATAAATAAGCACACAAATTAAACCCTCTTTTTGTCAAATTGTAGTAAAGATGTAAGTAGGGATCGTTCTAGACCGGGGATTAGGAGGGATTGCTAAACACTTGGAAACTGACTTAAAAACTCAAAAACAAAGTTTAAAACACTAAACTCGACTCAAAGAATGCAAAACTAAAAGTTAAAACACTTAAACAAACCTAAAACCCAAAACAGCAACTAGAAGACTCAAAACTGCCTAAAAACCACTTTCTGGGCAGTTTTGAGCACCTACACTAATTTGGACGAAATTGGATGAAAACTTGAATCAAAATACTTAGAAACACAAATCAAAACACTTTCTAACTAATCTAAGACTTCAAATTAAAGGGGGATTTGTTTTGGACGAAAATTTAACATAAAACAGAAACTTTAAACTAAACAGATTGTAGAATGTTTTTGGATAAAAAGGATGGATAAAAGGCTAGTTAGGAGGTTCTTCTCCACACATGTCACACTTGCAAACAAAACGATTTTCAGTTGTTCTTCCAATAAATTATAAATACTCAACGCCCCAAATTAACCATGAATTGCACTAATTAACCCTCAGTTTTTCCACAAGTTATTAAGTTGGATGATTGCATACGACAACCCAAAACATTCCCTACAAGTTCCCTACATGAATTGCATAATAGAGATACAAGCAAGAATCATTAAGTTCTATGAAAAACATAAGCATTGACGAAGCATTCGTTACTATGAATTGCATGAAACTTATGCTAAGAATTCATTCGACGCGATCGTTTTCAAGCGACCTTCACTACTTGTGATTATAAGATTGTAACTATTAGGTGAAACTCCCTCATAATCTAGCATCGTATTCATGCATGAAAACTAAGCGTGCACTCTCAATCAACATACACAAATAAGTTATCTATCAAATAGATGAACGAATTGAATCCACAACTTATGAAATAACAACTGAATGTAATCAAATCATATTGCAAGCATGTACATGGTTTCGAATTCCCCCCTAACCAAGGGGGTTTAGCCACTCATGATTACAACAAACTTAGAGAGTAATAACAAAGTAAACATTGAAAACAAGAATCGAAGTACACCTAAAAATTCCAACAACTCAATCTTGAATTGTATGAACGTTTAAGCCTCTTCTCCTCTAGTTGCTGCGGCACAAGGGGTTTTGGTGAGTTTTGGGGGTTATGGATGATGTAGAATGATGTGTTTAGGGTAGGGATGGATGTAGGGGAAGGCAAGGAGTGTTTTTGGGCAGAAAATATGAAGTATGGCTGTGTTAGAGAGAGGGAATGAATTTCTGGCGTGAATGAATGTGTATGAGAGGTGGTCATCTAATCTAGGGGTTAATATGAGTATATATAGGCACTTAGAACCCTAGGGAAATCAGATATGGACTTGAATTAATTAATGGGAGAGCATGGGAGTGCATGTGGCTGATTTGTGATGCAATGATGAAAGGATGGAAGTGCATGTGGCTGCAATGGATTAAAGGATGGGAGTGCATGTGGCTGCAATGGATTAAAGGATGGGAGTGCATGTGGCTGAAATGTAGCCTTCTAGAAATCAGGTTTTTAGGCCCCCTTGCAACTCCCTAACTGAATTCAAGCCTTTCAAATTCGTCCATCCTCATGCCACCATGCTTGCACTATCCAATCTTGGCCCAAAAATGCTCTAGAATGCTCCAAATTGCTTCTTTTTGCATACTTTGACACTAAAACCTGAAATTGCACGAAAATAACTTTAAACACTATAATTAACATAGTTTAGCTAATTAAATGCAAGAAAACAAGCTAACTAAGTCGTATAAATATGCTCCTATCAATTTCCCCCACACTTAGCTTTTGCTAGTCCTCGAGCAAAACAAACAAAAGAAAGAAAACAAAACGAAACAAACTAACCAAAACAAAACCCAAACCTTCCAACGTTTGCCTCAGGGATTTCTAATGCACATGACATGTTAAAGATCGTTATCCCCACAGATTTGAGTCCTCTTTACACAAGCACATACTTAATTAAAGCCACTACTCACTTGTTCACAAGTAATCAATTAAAACAATGCTTTGAATGTAGTAACATGCCTTAGAGAATTCCCTCAATTCCTTACAAGATATACACTCTATTTTCACTCAGATTTTCTAACTCCACACCCTATACTAGTCATATGTGAGAAGATTGATGTAGATATGAAAACGAATGCTCACATATATGTTTCACAACGAATGCAATTTCTAGAGTTAAGAAGCATGTTTAGATATGATCTCATGAATGGAATGCTACTACTTAGATGCGAGAACCAGTGACACCATATGCTCATACCAAATTCAAACTCCACAAATTGAAACACATAATACTCAAGATAGAAGTTAAGGGTTGTAATGGGGCTTGGGTTGTTGGTTAACAAGGAAAGGATAGGGAAAACAAACGTTCTTCAAGCAATAGTAAGCAAAGCAATGAAATTGAGACTTAGAATTCACTTAGATTGCAGAAATTAACTTTAAAACACAAGGGAAAGATTTAGACAACTCCTTAGGGCCGAATTCATTGTTTTGGACCCTTACTTCAACAAACAATACTTTGGAACTCTTTTTCTCAACTTTTCAACTTTTCAACTTTTTTTTTTTTTTTTCGTGCCTATAGCACACAATTCCTCATGAAAAACACTTCCCCCACACTTGTTTTCTGCCAACATAAATCAAAAGGACTTCAATTTGAATCATGCTTTGCTATGCTTCAAGAACAAGGGTATGGATAGTCCTAATCTAGGCTAGGTGAGGAAAACATGAGTTAACAAATAATGACGGCTAACAAGGCTCAATGGGGTTAAAAACCTACAAAACATAATGACATAGGGCACACGGCTTTTTGGCTAAGGTGGTGGTCACTACACAACTTCATCTTGAATGTGTGTTATGCAAATCAATAACATGCTTTGAATGAAATGGGCATGAGTTCTAGCATTTGGAACTAAATGATGAAACGCCTTCTAAGTAGCAACCAAGCAAAGAATAATGAGATCATGCAACGACTTTAGAAAACAAACAATGCACAGATTTTAACTCTCCAAATAAACGTTTAGGCTCAAGTCTCACAAGGTTGTAGCGTTAGTTTGAGTTCCTTCCTTCAAGCATGTTACAAAAACTGATTTTTTTTTTTTTTTTTTTTTTATGATTGCATGTGAATTCATTAGTTATAACCACAACTAAGCATAAACAAAGAGTAGATCAAACTTTCATCCATGTTAATCACTCTCTTTAACAGCCATGTAATTACAAACCGAATCCTCATCATTGTGTTGGAAGGTACCCTAAGACACAAACAAACACACAAAAACAACTCTTTTTGGGTTTTTAAAACAAATTTTTCAAATTGTTATGTGATTTTCGGATTTTTGCATCAAAACACACTAAAACACCCCAAAACTGCTCAAAAACACTTAAAAACCGCAAGAAACAACATTTGAAATTATGGGTGACAAAACCCTACGAATTTGCAAGAAAACACTTTGGTTACCCCCACACTTAACTCAAACATTGTCCTCAATGTTTTAAGGCATAACTCACACAAATAACAAACAAACAAACAAACAGCAACTAACATACTAAACATGGCAGAAACGAAATACACAACAAAGAGAAGGGTTTAGGAACGCAAATCTGGAATTGGAGTGATTCCTTGGGCTTCCTTTGTTGAATTGCATGGGTTGCCTCCCAAGTAGCGCTTTCTTTAACGTCGTACAGCCGGACGAAAAGCCCATTCACTCTCCATTTGTGCCCACGGCACCCAAAGAAATATCCTCCACGGTTTGTTCAACAAAGTTCTCATAATATGGCTTCAAACGGTGTCCGTTCACTTGGAATTCATGACCTGTTTTGAGACTTTGAATCTGGATGGCACCATAAGAAGATACGTTAGTAATAACAAACAGTCCAATCCACTTAGAACGTAACTTACCGGGAAACAAACGTAAACGGGAATTGAACAATAGCACTTTCTGCCCAATTGAGAATGATTTCCCACGGATCATGTTGTCATGGAAAGCTTTGGTCTTTTGCTTGTAAATGCTTGCATTATCGTACGCCTCATGCCGTATCTCATCAAGCTCATTCAATTGCAATCTCCTTTGACTTCCTGCTTCCTCGAGGTTCATGTTAAACTTCTTGATGGTCCAAAGTGCTTTGTGCTCCAATTCAACAGGAAGATGGCACGCCTTGCCATAGACAAGTCGGAAGGGGGACATCCCAATGGGGGTTTTGTACGCCGTACGATACGCCCAAAGTGCCTCATCTAACCGTAAGCTCCAATCCTTCCTTGTTGGCCCAACGGTCTTCTCTAGGATTTGCTTGATCTCTCGGTTGGAAACCTCGGCTTGGCCATTCGTTTGAGGATGGTAAGGTGTAGAAACCTTATGGGTGACACTGTATTTCCTCAATAACGCTTCAATGGTCCGATTGCAAAAGTGTGACCCTCCGTCACTAATGATCACTCGTGGCATTCCGAATCTTGCAAAAATGTTAGTTCTAATAAAATTTGCAACCACTTTAGAATCATTAATCCGGGTGGCCTTTGCTTCCACCCACTTCGACACATAATCAACCGCAAGCAAAATATATGTAAAACCATACGAAGAAGGAAAAGGACCCATAAAATCAATACCCCAAACATCAAAAATTTCAACATTTAGGATAGAAACCTGCGGCATTTGGTCCTTTGCACTAATACCACCCATTCGTTGGCATTTATCACATGTTAAGCAAAAAGTTTTAGCATCTTTAAAAATACTAGGCCAATAAAATCCACATTGTAACACCTTAAGGGCTGTGCGTTGTGTGCCAAAATGCCCTCCACATGCATATGTGTGACAAAAACTCAAAATTGAATGACATTCAGAATCGTGCACACAACGACGTATAATCTGATCGGGGCAAAATTTCCATAAGTACGGATCATCCCACACATAAAACCGTGCATCATGCCTAAGTTTATCACGTTGGTGCCTAGTGAACTCACTTGGAATACGTTTTGACACCAAAAAATTAACAATATCGGCATACCAAGGTGCACTAACCTTAATGGACAGCAATTGTTCATCGGGGAATGTCTCCAAAATCGGCAAAGACTCCTCATTATGCACCTTAGGTGGTCAGCCACCACGTTTTCACTTCCCTTCTTGTCCCGAATTTCTATGTCGAACTCTTGAAGTAGCAATATCCATCGAATTAGCCGTGGCTTGGCCTCCTTTTTGGTGAGCAAGTACTTCAGAGCTGCATGATCAGTGAAAACAATTACTTTAGTTCCAATTAGATATGATCGAAATTTATCTAAAGCAAAGACAACGGCAAGGAGTTCTTTTTCCGTAGTGGAGTAGTTCAATTGTGCATCGTTCAACGTCCGGGAGGCGTAGTAAATGACATGCGGCCTCTTGTCCTTTCTTTGTCCTAAAACAGCTCCTAAAGCATAGTCGGACGCATCACACATGAGCTCGAAAGGTAGACTCCAATCCGGTGGAACAATGATGGGTGCCGTGGTCAACAATTCCTTGACTTGTTTGAATGATTCCGTGCACTCCTTGGTGAATTCAAACGCCACTTCTTTTTGTATGGGTCGGCAAAGAGGTTGTGCTATCTTCGAGAAATCTTTGATAAACCTACGATAAAATCCTGCATGGCCAAGAAACGAACGAACCTCTCTAACCGAAGTCGGAGAGGGTAAGTAACGTACAAGATCTACTTTAGACTTAACAACTTCAATTCCTTTTTCAGAGATTATATGACCCAAAACAATACCTTGTTTAACCATAAAGTGACATTTTTCCCAATTCAACACAAGGTTTGTTTCAACACAACGTTTCAAGATTAAAGTGAGATTATCCAAGCATTTGTCAAATGAATCACCAAACACACTAAAATCATCCATGAATATCTCAATAATCTTTTCAACATAATCCGAAAATATGCTTACCATACACCTTTGAAACGTGGCAGGAGCATTGCACAAGCCAAATGGCATGCGTCGGTATGCAAACGTTCCAAAGGGACAAGTAAAAGTGGTCTTTTCTTGATCATCCGGGGCAATGACAATTTGGTTATAACCTGAATATCCATCAAGAAAACAATAAAAGGAATGACCGGCTAACCTTTCCAACATTTGGTCTAGGAACGGCAAAGGGAAGTGATCCTTCCTTGTGGTGGCGTTTATCTTCCTATAATCAATGCACACACGCCAACCGGTTTGAATCCTCATGGGTACAAGCTCATTCTCGGCATTTTCCACAACTGTCACTCCGGATTTCTTAGGCACACATTGGATAGGTGAAACCCAACGACTATCGGAGATGGGATAAATCACCCCACAATCTAGAAGTTTGATTATCTCCTTTTTCACTACTTCCGTCATCGGAGGGTTAAGACGGCGTTGAGCCTCTCTAGTTGGTTTAGCCCCCTCCTCAAGAAATATGTGATGCATACAAGTCGTAGGGCTTATACCTTTGATATCGGCCAATGTCCAACCTAGGGCAGATTTGAATTCCTTCAAAACTCGAAGCAACTTCTCCTCCTCTTGTGCCGTGAGGGAGGAGGAAATAATGGCAGGTAGTGTTTCATTTTCCCCCAAGAAAATGTACTTCAAATGGCTTGGCAAAGGCTTGAGTTCAAGGATAGGTGCCTGAATTATAGATGGAAGCAATTTGTTAGTCGAAATGGGAATGGACTCACGGTTAGTATACTTACCATCAAACTTAGGTGAGGACTCAAGGGCAGCCACAACTTCAAGTAATTCCTCACTAGGGGGCACGGCATGGGATGACTCTTGTATGCCGTGGGCATGCATGCAATCTGCCCCCTTTGTTTTGAGTTCCATGCCTCGTGTAATGACTTTTTCAAGCGCATCGTCATTCAAATCGTTGAGATATCCCTGCGCCAAAGAGTCAATTATATCAATAGAAAAGCATGAATGGTCCTCACTAGGGTATTTAATGGAATCAGAAAGATTAAAATTAACAACTTCCCCATCGAATTCCATGGACAAAGTTCCACTATACACGTCAATCTTCGTCCGGGCCGTCTTCATGAATGGCCTTCCAAGTAGAATGGGCAGCGAAGGAGAATGGTCCGATTCATCCATTTCGAGGACATAGAAATCCGCCGGGAAGACCAAATGATTAACCTGCACAAGAACATCTTCCAAAACTCCCTTTGGATAGGCGTTAGATCTATCGGCCAATTGTATTATTACCCCATCATTTTTCAATGCTCCTAAGTTCATAGATGCATAAATGGAATATGGCATAACATTTATAGAAGCACCTAAATCAAGCATGGCAGATTCAAATCTAATATTCCCAATGACACAAGGAATGGTAAAGCTACCTGGATCCTTGCATTTGGGAGGTAGTTTGCGTTGCAAGATGGCGGACACATTCTCACCTACCTTTACCACTTCCTTAGTCGACATCCTCTTCCTAGTGGTACACAACTCCTTCAAGAACTTAGCATACCTCGGAACTTGCTTGATTGCATCTAACAAAGGTATGTTAACTTGAACTTTCCTAAAGGTTTCAAGGATATCCTTTTCTGCCTCTTCTTTCTTCATTTGCATGAACCTACTAGGAAAAGGCACATTTGAAGGGAAAACATTAGTATGAACCGAATTTGACACATTCTTACCTTTGTGGGACAAATTGGGCAGATTTGGGACCATAGGGACTTGCGGCAAAGGTGGAATCACCTTTGCCGTGGGCAACCTTGTTTCTTCCTCTTCCATTTGCAAAATTTCATCCTCGTTATGACCTGTTTTTGATGTAGGACCTGCCCCAACTTCCTTACCACTTCTTAGGGTGATTGCTTTGGCTGATTCGAAACCTCCCTTCGGATTTGGAATGGTGGAACTAGGGAGTTGTCCGGGATCTTGAAACTTACCTACAAACTCGGCAATCTGCCCAATTTGTTTCTCAAGTTGATCCACCCTCTTATCTTGGTTTTGCATAGCCTTCGCTTGATCTTCCTGCCCATTAGACAACTTAGTTAGTATCTTAAGAAGTGCATCATTGTCAAGAGACGTACCTGAGGCACTTGGGCCGAATTGGGCTTGATTTTGGGGTGGGGCGTAGGTTTTGGGAAAGAACCCCAGGGGTTGTTGCCTAAAGCCTCCTTGGTTCTGAGGTTGCTGGGAATCCCTCCACTTGAAATTTGGGTGGTCTCGCCACCCCGGATTATACGTGTTGGAGTATGGATCATGTCTTGACTGATTTTGGCTTTGAAACCCAATGGCATTCGCACTCTCCCATCCGCCATTCTCAATGAGTTGAGGACACTTTTCGGAGGCATGTCCTTGGATAGAACATACGCCACATACCACAGGTCCTTGCATCTTCATTCCCTCGGCCATCTGTGAAACAATAGAAGTAAGATTAGCCAATTGTGAATGAAGATCGGACGTTGAACTTACCTCATGTACTTGGTGCCGTGGGGGTCCTCTTTGGCCTACACCCTCGTACTGTTGAGCGTTCAACGCTCTATTAGCAATCAAGACCTTGGCAGCCATGGGTGTTTTGTCCACCAATGCTCCCCCCGCCGAAACATCAAGCATTTGACGTTCTAGAGGTAGGAGACCCTCGTAGAAATATTGTAAGAGCAACTCCTCCTTCATCTGATGCTGTGGACAAGAAGCAACAAGTGATTTAAATCGTTCATAATACGTAGGAAAAGACTCACCTTCTTCTTGCTGGATTCCGCTTATCTTTTTGCGTAGGAGGATGATGCGAGAAGTTGGAAAGAACTTCTCCAAGTACGCTCTCTTCATACTCTCCCAAGAAGTGACAGTGCCGGGAGCTAACTCATATAACCAATCTTTGGCTTTATCCATCAAAGAGAATGGAAAAGCCTTCATCTTCAAGATATTTCCGTCAACAGTGACGGGAGTCATACTAGAGCAAACTACTTCAAATTCTTTCAAATGTTTGTTAGGATCTTCCATGGACAAGCCATGGTATTTAGGAATATGATGAAGCAAACTTGACTTTAATTCAAACTCATCCGTCTTACCTTGGGCAGCCGTGGGGTATTGAATGCACAAGGGTGCGGCATTATCCAAACCTGAGGCGGAAAGCTCCTTGAGTGTACGGTTGTTGATAGGAGCATATTCATGCGACTTAAATGGCTTGTTCTCGTGCATTTACGTTATGTTTCTTTAGTTATTTTAGTACTTTAAGCTATTTTCGTGTGTTTGTAGGTCCAAAGGGCTAAAGGAGCAAAAAGATGCATTTTGGAGACTTTTGGAGCACTTTTGGGCTAAGGATGGATAGCTTATGCTTGGAGCCAAAGTGTTGGACGAAATTGAAGACCTAATTGAAGACCAAAGTGTTGGAACCTTGTTCCCTTTAGTTCTAGGACATTTAAACCTTTCCTTTAACCATTGCACATGCATTCCATCCTTTAATTCACCCACATGCACTCATAATCATTCACACTTTAACCCACATGCATTTCCACCCACATGCTCTCCCATTTCAGATTATTCCTTCATCATTGCACCCTCACATGTCCCTTTAATCATTCAAACATGCACTCCCTTTAATCACATGCATAAATCAGCCACATGCATCTCCCATCATCATTCCACTTTAACCCACATGCATTTCCACCCACATGCTCTCCCATTTCAGATTATTCCTTCATCATTGCACCCTCACATGTCCCTTTAATCATTCAAACATGCACTCCCTTTAATCACATGCATAAATCAGCCACATGCATCTCCCATCATCATTCCACTTTAACCCACATGCATTTCCACCCACATGCTCTCCCATTTCAGATTATTCCTTTCTCCACACCAAAACATGCAGCCACATTCCCTCCTAGCTGTCATGTTCCCCCCCCATTTCGCCTATAAATAAGCATTCATTCCCACTCATTCTCATTCATTCTTCCATACACATTTTCAGTCACAAACACCAACCATTCCCTTGTGCCATGCTCTCTCCCTAATAATCCAAACACCACACCAGAAATCATCCCATTGCCGTGGCCTCCTCCTTCCATTTTCACCACTCCCCAAACCATTCACACCATCAAACTATCCATTAGACCTTGTGCTACAACGAAGAGGAAGATAAGAGGGCCTAAACGTTCATACAATTCAAGTTTGAGTTGTTGGAATGTTTAGGTGTTTCTTTGATTTCAATGTTTAATTTCAATACTCTTTGTTTTGTACGAATGAGGAATGGAAGAGAAGAGGGCCTAAACGTTCATACAATTCAAGTTTGAGTTGTTGGGATGTTTAGGTGTTTCTTTGATTCTCTTTGTTTTGTATCATGAGGAACTAAACCCCCCCCTTGGCTAGGGGGGGATTCAAAATATATGTTTATGCTTGCGTTTTGATTTGATTACTTCTAATTGCATTTCATAAGTCGTGGTTTCAATTTGTTTAACTGTTTGATTGATAACTTATTTATGTATGTTTATTGAGAGTGTACGCTTAATTTTCATGCATGAATATGACGCTAGAATATAAGTGAGTTTCACCTAATAGTTACGAACTTATATTCACAAGTAGTGGAGGTTGCTTATAAACAATCGCGTTAAACGAATTCTTGGCATAAGTTTCATGCAATCATAGTAACGAATGCCTCGTCAACACTTATAATTTTCATAGAGCGTAATGATTCTTGCTTGTATCTCTATTATGCAATCATGTAGGGGACTTGTGGGAAATGTTTTGGGTTGTCGTATGCAATCATCCAATTCAATAACGTTTGGAAGATTTGAAGGTTAATTTAAGCGGACCTAATTAACCCGGGGTGATGAGTTTCATAATTTATTGAAATGCAATTGGAAATCTTTTTATTATGCAAGTGTAACATGTGTGGAGATGAACCCCTTGGCTAGCATCCATTCATTCCATTTCATCAATTTCATATTTACATTCTGTCTAGTTTATTAACTTGTTTCGTTATTTCAATTTTCCTCCAAAACAAATCCCCCTTTAATTTGAAGTCTTAGATTAGTTAGAAAGTGTTTTGATTTGGGTTTCTAAGTATTTTGATTCAAGTTTTCATCCAATTTCGTCCAAATTAGTGTAGGTGCTCAAAACTGCCCAGAAAGTGGTTTTTAGGCAGTTTTGAGTCTTCTAGTTGCTGTTTTGGGTTTTAGGTTTGTTTAAGTGTTTTAACTTTTAGTTTTGCATTCTTTGAGTCTAGTTTAGTGTTAAAGTGTCTTAATTTGTGTTTTAAAGTGTTTTGAATCAACCTTTAATCTTAAATTCGTCCAAATTTGTGTTTAAGGTCAGAAACTGCCTAGTTAGTGTTTTTAGGCAGTTTTGAGTCTTTTGAACCTGTTTTGAGTCCTTTGAGTCTTTGTGAACGTTTTTAACTTTGTTTTTATGTTTTTGAGTCAATTTAGAGGTTTTAGCAAGCCCTCCTAATCCCCGGTCTAGAACGATCCCTACTTGCATCCTTACTACAATTTGACAACAAGAGGGTTAATTTGTGTGCGTATAATTCTCGCATAAAATTTTGGCGCCGTTGCCGGGGATTAGCAACTTTGCTAATCCCTTGGATTGTTTTATTTTCGTTTGTTTTTATTTTTCCAGATTCTTAATTTTGTTTTGTTTCTTGTTTTAGGTACTAGTTCATGACTCGGAGTTCTCATCCGATTCATGAACATATCCTGGAGTGATTGGGTTCTTCGTCCGGCTGCAAGACGTAAAAGAAAGCGCTACTTGGGAGGCAACCCAATGCACTGAATAAAACAAAGCATGTTCATAAAAAAAAAAAAAAAAAAAAAAAGATACTAAACATAGAGAAAGATGGAGCCTTCACAAAGGATGTTTACGTGAAGCCCCACTACGAGGCGTCGGAGCAGAAGGCATCGGAGCGGAAGGCATCGGAGCGGAAGGCATCGGAGCGGAAGGCATCGGAGCAGGAGGCATCGGAGCTAGAGCATTCCAGGCCTCAATACTGGGTGGAACGCTAGATGACCCAGGAAAAAGGTGCCTCTGGAAGAAAGACGCAAGCCTTTGACGGTCACTTTGAACGCGACCTTGAGATTCTTGCAGCTCATCAAGCTTCCTCTTCATGCCCGACGAATAGTTATTTGCAAGCACATGCAAACTTCTATTCTCGTACTTAAGCTGTTTGATCTCCTGCTTAAGATTTTCCACCTCTGCCATCAATGATTCCACTTGACGGGACCGAGCAAGCAGGCGTTGGCCCATGTTGGACACAGAGCTCGCACACTGAACACTAAGTGCGAGGGATTCTTGAACGGCCAACTCATCGGACCGTCCTGAAAGCAGCTGACTATCTTTGGGAGTGAGGAGGTTCCTAGCTACTATTGTAGCTGTTGTGGCATCCTGCATCACGGAGTCTTCACCTGTAAGAGGACCGTTAGAAGATAAGAAAGAAGGGTGCCATACGTTACCTTGACGCGGCGCGCCCGTATCACTGCTGAGACTCAATTCCAAGCTAAGGTTCAATGGGTTTGCCATTTTTCAAAGGTGTTCAAGAGAAGGGGTGGATGGAGTTAAATTTCAAAGGGCCGGAGACAATTTTCAAAAATGGCCAGTCTTCAGAGTGTGTACGTTTGAGGGGATCGGTAGCTCTATAAAAAGCCAAGGCGACGCGTCCACCAATTCAAAAAGCCGGAATTTCCTGCGCAAAGTTCGGCGACGATCTCTCGGCTTTTCAGAAAACGCATTCACTTTGTCAAAAGATCTCTGACAAAGTGAAAACACGTGGAGGCCATCATCGCAACTACACATCTTTAGCCGACAAACGCAAAGTTCGACGACACTTTCTCTACTTTTCAGAAAACGCATGCAGCTTTGTCAAAAGAGCCGCATCTGCACTACTACGTGTTGTTCAGAAAGAGAAGGGGCGTCGCTCAGAAATCGAAGGGGCGCCTGCTCAGAAATCGAAGAGGCGTCGTTCAGAAATCGAAGAGGCGTCACTATTTCAAAAAGCCGGATTTGCGGGATCAAAACGTTTGTCGACAAGGGTAAAAGAACAACACCACCACTTGCTATTGGGAAATCCCTATATATGTCGACCTTCATCTTTTATGGCAAGGCAAACCTGAAGAAAATGCCCAACTCTTCCTCACTTTTGAGGGCACACTCCCAGCAAAGCCTTTCGAAATACTCAATTCTTTCTTCTTCCCCAAAGATGATACCAGATGCCTGGAGTACAGATGACCCAGGAGGAAACAGCACAACAAATACATGTGCTGATTCATTCACCGCTTCTTCAAAAGCAAAGGTATCTCATATCATCAAGGTCAAAAGCAAAAGTATCTCATATCATGCTCTTTCCCTGTCTTTTCCTTTGCCTTTGTTATTACTCGCATAGCAAAGTAAAAGAAGCAATCAGCCGGCACTTGGAGTCAGTCTTCCGACGGCCGGGAATCCCTTTCCTGATTGCTTACCTAGCGTTGCTCTCGAGTAGTCATCTTCAATGGTTGATACACTTCCAGAGAAGGGACCACTCCTGCAAAGGGGAGCAAGTAAGGCAAGTGAAAATGACACATTGAAGCATGTGGAGACAAGCAACAACTGCATATGCTGAGCTATCCTCTAACCCTCTTCAATACGAATTGGAGAGATTGAACAAAGAAACAGATAAAAGGAGGAAGCTCAGACCTTCGGGGGAGACCAAAGGAAGCCTGCTGCCCAGTTCAAGAGTAGCACAAAGGAAAATCAACGATGGGAGCAGCGCAGTTCAAGAGTAAGCATGTGGAATCACAAAGATGCAAGCCTCAATGCAATTACCAAGGAGAAGATGGAATTTACACTCTATAACCAGATTTGCGTCTCTAAACTCTTCTCTTTGTTAACTACATTCTGCCATGTTTAGTATGTTTAGTTGCTTTTTGTGCGTTTACTTATGTTTTGTGTGAATCTATGCTTAAAACATTGAGGACAATGTTTGATTTAAGTGTGGGGGGGTAACTAAGTATATTTGATGCAAATTCGTGGGATTTTATCACCCATAACTTCAAATGTTGTTCCTTGCTGTTTTAAGGTGTTTTTAAGATGTTTTAGAGTGTTTTAATATGTTTTGTTTTTATAACTCCGAAAATCACATAAAAATTTGAAAAACATGTTTTGAAAAAGCCTAAAAAGAGTGTTTTGAGTCATTTTTGTGTGTTTGTGTCTTAGGGTACCTTCCAACACAATGATAAGGATTTGGTTTGTAATTGCATGACTGTTAAAAAGAGTTATGAACATAGAGAAAAGTTTGATTTACTCTTGGTATATGCTTGGTTATGGTTATAATGTATGACTTCACATGCAATCATAAAAGAAAAATTCGTTTTTGTAACATGCTTGAAGGAAGGAACTCAAACAAACGCTACAACCCTCTTTCGACAATTGTAGCATATAAATAAGTAGGGATCGTTCTTACACCGGGGATTAGGAGGGCTTGCTAAACACTCTAAACTGACTCAAATAACTAAACTTAACCTTTCAAACACTTAAACTCACGTAAAAAGACTCAACTACGTTCACAAGACTCAAAATAGGCTAAAAACACTCAAAACTGCCTTAAAAACACAATCTGGGCAGTTTTGAGCCTAAACACAAACTTGGACGAAAATTTGGTTCTAACTTGACTCAAAACTCTTAAAAACACAATCTAAAACATATTTGGACCAATTAGACACTCTAAGACAATTGGGGATTTGGTTTTGGACGAAAATAAACAAAACAAAACAAATATGTAAACTAGGCAGATTTGGACGAATTTGATGGAATTAAGTGGATGGTGAGATGGCTAGGAGGTTTTTCTCCACACATGGCATACTTGCACATAATACAATTTCCAGTTGCTTAATCAATGAATTCATGAACCTCAACACCCCAAGTTAATTAGGTACGCTTAAATTAACTCTCAGATTTCCCTTAGGTCATTGAATTGAATGGAAATAGCGCATTGCAATCAAATTATTCCTTAAAAGTTTTCTATATGAAAGCGCATAAAAGAAAGACAATCAAAGATCATTAGATTCTATGGAAATCATAGGTGTTGACGAGGCCTTCGTAACTATGAAAGCGCATGATACTTATGCCAAGGATTCACTTATCATAATTGTGACCAACAATCTTAACTACTCATGAATATAAGTTCCCAACGATTAGGTGAAGTTCCCTCATACCCTAGCATCATGTTTATGCATGCAAATCAAGCGTGCACTCTCAATTCATATACATAAGCAAGTTTTAATTAAAATAGATAAGCAAATTGAATTCATCATTCATGAAATCACAACTGAACGTAATCAAATCATCATGCAAATACAACCATGGTTTCGAAATTCCCCCCTAGCCAAAGGGGGGATTAGTTCCTCATGCTTGCACAACAAAAAGTATTGAATTTAAACATTGAAATCATAAGAAAGAGTACACCTAAATGCTCAGCAATTCCAAGATGGATTCGATGCACAGATTGGTTCCTCTTCCTCCTCCTTGCTGCGGCACAAAGTGTAGGTGCTGGAATTGGTGGTTTTGGATGGTTTTTCCTTGTTTAGAGGGATGGAGGATGGTTGATTATGGTGGGGAAGGGTGCGGCTGAAGTGTATGGATGTGTAGGGAGGTGTATGGAGGCTTAGAATGGAGAATGGAGGTGCTGCACAAGGGTTTCTGAATAGCATAAGGGGGTGGTACGAATTTGTGGCTGAATTTATGCTTATATAGTCCTAGGGTTAAGTAGAGTAGGGTTACACTTGGCAGATTTTATGGATTAGGGCCCTAGGGTTTGGCACAAGTAAGTTAAATCCACTTAGGAGAGGGTTTGGCCCAATTAGTTTCATAAAAGGATTTGTATACCCAAATCCACAAGGATTAAGGCCTAACAAATCAGAATTCAAAAGGAAAAAGGTTTAGGAAATTCGTCCAAAATTGGGCCATCTAGAAACTAAGTGTTTTGTGGATGATTTTGGGTTTTCTAGAAGAAATAAAAGGGGGAAGGGTGTGCCACCCTTTTAGGGTTAGATAAGGCTTCTAGAAATTAGGCTTTTAGGTCCACTTGCAGCTAGGATTAAGGTGGAACAAGATTAGGTTAGGACAAGATAGGATAAGGTTGGATAAGGTTAGATAAGGTTTTGGATAATGTTGGATAAGGTTAGATAAGGTTTTGGATAATGTTTCCTCTTTTGAGCTCCTACCTTATCCACTTTGTCCCAAGCTTATTACTTCCTCTTCTTATCACATTTCTAGCCTCTTGAAGTCCAAATTCGTCCATCCATGTTGGCCCATATGTAAGCTATCTACATAGTGTCCAAAATTGCTCCAAAATGCACCAAAATGCCCTTTCTTGATACTTTACCCCATAGGACCTACAAACACACGAAATTGAGTTGTAATGCGACATTAATTAAGAAATAATAGCATAAATGCACAAGAATAAGCCAGTTAAGTCGCCTAAATATGCTCCTATCAGGGGGAAGTGTTTTTCATGAGGAATTGTGTGCTATAGGCACGAAAAAAAAATAAAAATTCGTGGAAAAAGAAAAAAAAAAAAATGAATGAAGAAAAATTTGAAAAGTTGAGAAAAAGAGTTCCAAAGTATTGTTTGTTGAAGTAAGGGTCCAAAACAATGAATTCGGCCCTAAGGAGTTGTCTAAATCTTTCCCTTGTGTTTTAAAGTTAATTTCTGCAATCTAAGTGAATTCTAAGTCTCAATTTCATTGCTTTGCTTACTATTGCTTGAAGAACGTTTGTTTTCCCTATCCTTTCCGTGTTAACCAACACCCCAAGCCCCATTACAACCCTTAACTTCTATCTTGAGTGTTATGTGTTTCAATTTGTGGAGTTTGAATTTGGTATGAGCATATGGTGTCACTGGTTCTCGCATCTAAGTAGTAGCATTCCATTCATGAGATCATATCTAAACATGCTTATTAACTCCGGAAATTGCTCTCTTTGTGATATATATATGTGAGTGTTCGTTTTCATTAATCTTCTCACATATGACTAGATTAGGGTGTGTAGTTAGAAAATCTGAGTGAAAATTGAGTGCATATCTTGTAAGGAATTGAGCAAATTCTCTAAGGCATGTTACTACATTCAAAACATGGTTTTAAATGCTTAATTGTGAAATAGTATGTGGTGACTATGATTAAGAATGTACTTAAGTGTGAAGATGACTAAAATCTGTGAGAATGATGATTTTTAACATGTCATGTGCATTGGAAATCCCTAAGACGGTTGTTGGAAGGTTTAGGTTGTGTTTTACGTGTTTAGTGTCGTTTTGTTTATTTGTTTTTGTTTTGTTTTGCTCGAGGACTAGCAAAAGATAAGTGTGGGGGTATTTGATAGGAGCATATTCATGCGACTTAAATGGCTTGTTCTCGTGCATTTACGTTATGTTTCTTTAGTTATTTTAGTACTTTAAGCTATTTTCGTGTGTTTGTAGGTCCAAAGGGCTAAAGGAGCAAAAAGATGCATTTTGGAGACTTTTGGAGCACTTTTGGGCTAAGGATGGATAGCTTATGCTTGGAGCCAAAGTGTTGGACGAAATTGAAGACCTAATTGAAGACCAAAGTGTTGGAACCTTGTTCCCTTTAGTTCTAGGACATTTAAACCTTTCCTTTAACCATTGCACATGCATTCCATCCTTTAATTCACCCACATGCACTCATAATCATTCACACTTTAACCCACATGCATTTCCACCCACATGCTCTCCCATTTCAGATTATTCCTTCATCATTGCACCCTCACATGTCCCTTTAATCATTCAAACATGCACTCCCTTTAATCACATGCATAAATCAGCCACATGCATCTCCCATCATCATTCCACTTTAACCCACATGCATTTCCACCCACATGCTCTCCCCCATTTCAGATTATTCCTTCATCATTGCACCCTCACATGTCCCTTTAATCATTCAAACATGCACTCCCTTTAATCACATGCATAAATCAGCCACATGCATCTCCCATCATCATTCCACTTTAACCCACATGCATTTCCACCCACATGCTCTCCCATTTCAGATTATTCCTTTCTCCACACCAAAACATGCAGCCACATTCCCTCCTAGCTGTCATGTTCCCCCCCCCATTTCGCCTATAAATAAGCATTCATTCCCACTCATTCTCATTCATTCTTCCATACACATTTTCAGTCACAAACACCAACCATTCCCTTGTGCCATGCTCTCTCCCTAATAATCCAAACACCACACCAGAAATCATCCCATTGCCGTGGCCTCCTCCTTCCATTTTCACCACTCCCCAAACCATTCACACCATCAAACTATCCATTAGACCTTGTGCTACAACGAAGAGGAAGATAAGAGGGCCTAAACGTTCATACAATTCAAGTTTGAGTTGTTGGAATGTTTAGGTGTTTCTTTGATTTCAATGTTTAATTTCAATACTCTTTGTTTTGTACGAATGAGGAATGGAAGAGAAGAGGGCCTAAACGTTCATACAATTCAAGTTTGAGTTGTTGGGATGTTTAGGTGTTTCTTTGATTCTCTTTGTTTTGTATCATGAGGAACTAAACCCCCCCCTTGGCTAGGGGGGGATTCAAAATATATGTTTATGCTTGCGTTTTGATTTGATTACTTCTAATTGCATTTCATAAGTCGTGGATTCAATTTGTTTAACTGTTTGATTGATAACTTATTTATGTATGTTTATTGAGAGTGTACGCTTAATTTTCATGCATGAATATGACGCTAGAATATAAGTGAGTTTCACCTAATAGTTACGAACTTATATTCACAAGTAGTGGAGGTTGCTTATAAACAATCGCGTTAAACGAATTCTTGGCATAAGTTTCATGCAATCATAGTAACGAATGCCTCGTCAACACTTATAATTTTCATAGAGCGTAATGATTCTTGCTTGTATCTCTATTATGCAATCATGTAGGGGACTTGTGGGAAATGTTTTGGGTTGTCGTATGCAATCATCCAATTCAATAACGTTAGGAAGATTTGAAGGTTAATTTAAGCGGACCTAATTAACCCGGGCTGATGAGTTTCATAATTTATTGAAATGCAATTGGAAATCTTTTTATTATGCAAGTGTAACATGTGTGGAGATGAACCCCTTGGCTAGCATCCATTCATTCCATTTCATCAATTTCATATTTACATTCTGTCTAGTTTATTAACTTGTTTCGTTATTTCAATTTTCCTCCAAAACAAATCCCCCTTTAATTTGAAGTCTTAGATTAGTTAGAAAGTGTTTTGATTTGTGTTTCTAAGTATTTTGATTCAAGTTTTCATCCAATTTCGTCCAAATTAGTGTAGGTGCTCAAAACTGCCCAGAAAGTGGTTTTTAGGCAGTTTTGAGTCTTCTAGTTGCTGTTTTGGGTTTTAGGTTTGTTTAAGTGTTTTAACTTTTCGTTTTGCATTCTTTGAGTCTAGTTTAGTGTTAAAGTGTCTTAATTTGTGTTTTAAAGTGTTTTGAATCAACCTTTCATCTTAAATTCGTCCAAATTTGTGTTTAAGGTCAGAAACTGCCTAGTTAGTGTTTTTAGGCAGTTTTGAGTCTTTTGAACCTGTTTTGAGTCCTTTGAGTCTTTGTGAACGTTTTTAACTTTGTTTTTATGTTTTTGAGTCAATTTAGAGGTTTTAGCAAGCCCTCCTAATCCCCGGTCTAGAACGATCCCTACTTGCATCCTTACTACAATTTGACAACAAGAGGGTTAATTTGTGTGCGTATAATTCTCGCATCAGTTGTCCACCGCCATGCCTTGGACTTCTTCAAATATCCCTGCCGTGGCTTCCTCTTTCTCTTCTTGTACGTTTTCTTCAAGGTCAGATTCGGAATTTGGTGGATGGTGTTCTTGCTGGTTTCTAGCTCTTCTCAACTTCCTCTCAAAATCGTCGTCAAAATCCAAGATGTTCGCACGAATGGGTTGAGAGCTTCTAGTCATACATTAGTACCTAGGAAACAAGAAACAAAATTAGGTCAGAAACTTAAACAAAGTCAGAAACAAAGTGAAATAAAAGAAACAAAAACAATCCAAGGGATTAGCAAAATTGCTAATCCCCGGCAACGGCGCCAAAAATTTGATGCGAAATAAATAAGCACACAAATTAAACCCTCTTTTTGTCAAATTGTAGTAAAGATGTAAGTAGGGATCGTTCTAGACCGGGGATTAGGAGGGATTGCTAAACACTTGGAAACTGACTTAAAAACTCAAAAACAAAGTTTAAAACACTAAACTCGACTCAAAGAATGCAAAACTAAAAGTTAAAACACTTAAACAAACCTAAAACCCAAAACAGCAACTAGAAGACTCAAAACTGCCTAAAAACCACTTTCTGGGCAGTTTTGAGCACCTACACTAATTTGGACGAAATTGGATGAAAACTTGAATCAAAATACTTAGAAACACAAATCAAAACACTTTCTAACTAATCTAAGACTTCAAATTAAAGGGGGATTTGTTTTGGACGAAAATTTAACATAAAACAGAAACTTTAAACTAAACAGATTGTAGAATGTTTTTGGATAAAAAGGATGGATAAAAGGCTAGTTAGGAGGTTCTTCTCCACACATGTCACACTTGCAAACAAAACGATTTTCAGTTGTTCTTCCAATAAATTATAAATACTCAACGCCCCAAATTAACCGTGAATTGCACTAATTAACCCTCAGTTTTTCCACAAGTTATTAAGTTGGATGATTGCATACGACAACCCAAAACATTCCCTACAAGTTCCCTACATGAATTGCATAATAGAGATACAAGCAAGAATCATTAAGTTCTATGAAAAACATAAGCATTGACGAAGCATTCGTTACTATGAATTGCATGAAACTTATGCTAAGAATTCATTCAACGCGATCGTTTTCAAGCGACCTTCACTACTTGTGATTATAAGATTGTAACTATTAGGTGAAACTCCCTCATAATCTAGCATCATATTCATGCATGAAAACTAAGCGTGCACTCTCAATCAACATACACAAATAAGTTATCAATCAAATAGATGAACGAATTGAATCCACAACTTATGAAATAACAACTGAATGTAATCAAATCATATTGCAAGCATGTACATGGTTTCGAATTCCCCCCTAACCAAGGGGGTTTAGCCACTCATGATTACAACAAACTTAGAGAGTAATAACAAAGTAAACATTGAAAACAAGAATCGAAGTACACCTAAAAATTCCAACAACTCAATCTTGAATTGTATGAACGTTTAAGCCTCTTCTCCTCTAGTTGCTGCGGCACAAGGGGTTTTGGTGAGTTTTGGGGGTTATGGATGATGTAGAATGATGTGTTTAGGGTAGGGATGGATGTAGGGGAAGGCAAGGAGTGTTTTTGGGCAGAAAATATGAAGAATGGTGAAGTATGGTTGTGTTAGAGAGAGGGAATGAATTTCTGGCGTGAATGAATGTGTATGAGAGGTGGTCATCTGATCTAGGGGTTAATATGAGTATATATAGGCACTTAGAACCCTAGGGAAATCAGATATGGACTTGAATTAATTAATGGGAGAGCATGGGAGTGCATGTGGCTGATTTGTGATGCAATGATGAAAGGATGGAAGTGCATGTGGCTGCAATGGATTAAAGGATGGGAGTGCATGTGGCTGCAATGGATTAAAGGATGGGAGTGCATGTTGCTGAAATGTAGCCTTCTAGAAATCAGGTTTTTAGGCCCCCTTGCAACTCCCTAACTGAATTCAAGCCTTTCAAATTCGTCCATCCTCATGCCACCATGCTTGCACTATCCAATCTTGGCCCAAAAATGCTCTAGAATGCTCCAAATTGCTTCTTTTTGCATACTTTGACACTAAAACCTGAAATTGCACGAAAATAACTTTAAACACTATAATTAACATAGTTTAGCTAATTAAATGCAAGAAAACAAGCTAACTAAGTCGTATAAATATGCTCCTATCAATTTCCCCCACACTTAGCTTTTGCTAGTCCTCGAGCAAAACAAACAGAAGAAAGAAAACAAAACGAAACAAACTAACCAAAACAAAACCCAAACCTTCCAACGTTTGCCTCAGGGATTTCTAATGCACATGACATGTTAAAGTATAAGTAAACCCTCTTTTTGACTACAATTATACGCACACAAATTAAACCCTCTTTTTGACAATTGTAGTATAAGTATAAGTAGGGATCGTTCTTAACCGGGGATTAGGAGGGATTGCAAATCACTTGGAAACTGACTTAAAAACGTAAAATAAAGTTTAAAACACTAAACTAAACTCAAAGAATGCGAAACTAAACGCTTAAAACACTAAAACAAACCAAAAGACTCAAACATCACCCAAAACACTCAAAACTGCCTTAAAATCACTTTCTGGGCAGTTTTGAGCACTTTGAGTACTTTGGACGAATTTGGGTAACAAATTGAATCAAAACACTTATAAACACAAACCAAAACACTTTCTAACTAATTTGAACAATACAAAGACTCAAAGGACTCAAAACAAGTTCAAAAGACTCAAAACTGCCTAAAAACACTAACTAGGCAGTTTCTGACCTTAAACCCAAATTTGGACGAAATTAAGTTGTAACTTGACTCAAGACTCTTAAAAACACAAACTAAATTGATTTCTAACTAATTTGGACATTAAAGTAAGGGGGGATTGAGTTTTGGACGAAATTACACTAATTGCACAGATTCTAATTAAAAACAGAATGTAAATATGAATGTGATGGATTTGAATGGATGGGATGACTAGCTAAGGGGTTCATCTCCACACATGTTACACTTGCATAATAAAAAGATTTCCAATTGCATTTCAATAAACCATGAATTCTCAACGCCTAGGGTTAATTAGGTCCGCTTAAATTAACCGTCAAGTTTTCCTTAAGTTAATGAATTGGATGATTGCATACGACAACCCAAAGCATTCCTCACAAGTTCCCTACATGAATTGCATAATAGAGATACAAGCAAGAATCATTAAGCAACATGAAAACTATAAGTGTTGACGAGGCATTCGTTACTATGATTGCATGAAACTTATGCCAAGAATATGTTTAACGCGATTGTTTATAAGCAACCTCCACTACTTGTGAATATAAGTTCATAACTATTACGTGAAACTCACTTATATTCTAGCGTCAAATTCATGCATGAAAATTAAGCGTGTACTCTCAATAAACATACAAAAATAAGTTATCAATCAAACAGTTAAACAAATTGAATCCACAACTTATGAAACGCAATTAGAAGTAATCAAATCAAAATGCAAGCATAAACATATATTTCGAATCCCCCCCTAGCCAAAGGGGGGGTTTAGTTCCTCATACGTACAAAACAAAGAGAATTGAAATTAAACATTGGAATCGAGGAAAAGAAACACCTAAACATTCCAACAACTCAAACTTGAATTGTATGAACGTTTAGGCACTCTTCTCCTCCTCTTCGTTGTAGCACAAGGTCTAAGGATAGGTTTGGAAGGATGGGGAGTTATGGATGGTGTAGAATGATGTGTTTAGGATAGGGATGGATGTAGGGGACCTCAAGGCTTCTTTTTGGGCAGAAAATATGAAGAATGGTGAAGTATGGATGTGTTATAGAGAGGGGATGAATTTCTGGCGTGAATGGTGAATGAATTGTGTATGAATGGGAATCAATGAATTGTGGCTGCAATGGATGCTTATTTATAGGTGAAAAGGAGGGAATATGACAGCTAGGAACTTGGTGGAAATCTGAAATGGTGATGGGAGATGCATGTGGCTGATTTATGCATGTGATTAAAGGGTAATGACAGCTAGGTTCTGATGATGAATGCATGTGCAAAGTTGGATGAATGATTATGGGTGCATGTGGCTGATTTATGGTGCAATGATGAAAGGCAAAGTGCATGTGGCTGATTTGTGAAGGGAATGCATGTGGAATGAATGTGTGAATGATGGCAGATTGTGTATGTGAATGATTAGGGTGAATGTGCATGTGCTTTGACAGCTAGGTTGAATAAATTAAAGGGAGTGCATGTGGCTTGGCTGGAATGATTGGAATGCAATCTGAAATGGGATGTGTTGGTGTGAATTTCTGGTACAAAGGGCCTCCTTTGGTCTTCAATTTCGTCCATCTACTTGGCTTCAAGTATATCCAATCCATTTAACGCCCCAAACTACTCCAAAATGCACCAAAATGCACCATTTTGCATACTTTGCCCTTAGAACCTGAAAACACACAAAAGAAGCATAAAGGACTAAAATAACTAAAGAAACATAAAGTAAATGCACGAGAACAAGCCATTTAAGTCGCATGAATATGCTCCTATCAAATACCCCCACACTTATCTTTTGCTAGTCCTCGAGCAAAACAGAAAGAAAAACAAAACAAAACGAAACGAAACAAAACAAGTAAAACACAACCTAAACCTTCCAACAATCGTCTTAGGGATTTCCAATGCACATGACATGTTAAAAATCATCATTCTCACAGATTTTAGTCATCTTCACACTTAAGTACATTCTTAATCATAGTCACCACATACTATTTCACAATTAAGCATTTAAAACCATGTTTTGAATGTAGTAACATGCCTTAGAGAATTTGCTCAATTCCTTACAAGATATGCACTCGATTTTCACTCAGATTTTCTAACTACACACCCTAATCTAGTCATTTGTGAGAAGATTAATGAAAACGAACACTCACATATATATATCACAAAGAGAGCAATTTCTGGAGTTAATAAGCAAGTTTAGATATGATCTCATGAATGGAATGCTACTACTTAGACGCGAGAACCAGTGACTCCATAAGCTCATATCAATTCCAAACTCCACATTTTGAAACACATAACACTCAAGATAGAAGTCAAAGGGTTGTAACGGGGCTAGGGTATTGGCTAACAATGAAAGGTGAAGAATAAACAAACATTCTTAAAGCAATAGTGAGCAACGTATTGAATTAGGCACTTAGAATTCCCTTAAGAACGCAGAAGTCAACTTTGAACACCCAAGGGAAAATCACACAAAACTTAGGGCCATATTCAACTTTTTGGACCCTTTCTTCAACCATCAACGCTCGTGAGTTCATTCTTACTTATTTTCACTCTTTTTTTTTTTTTTTTTTTTTTTTTTTTCTTCTTCTTTTCTTTTTTTTTTGAATCTCAAAACATACATATAAACGTAAGAACAAACTTTTACTCCCCCACACTCATTTTCTTGCATAATGTAACTCAAAAGGAATTCATTTAAGTCATGCTCACTATACTTTAAGAACAAGGGTATAGGAAAGTCCTACTCTAGGCTAGGTGAGGAAAATGTGGGTAAACAAAGAATAAAGGCTAAACAAGGCTCAACGGGGTTAAAACTTACAACATATATGAAATATGGGAAGTAAGGCTATTTGGCTATGGTGGTGGTTACACAACTTCATCTTGATATGTGTTATGCAATTCAATGTCATGCTTTGAATGAAACGGATATAAGTTCTAGCATTTAGTTCTATCATGATATAATTGCATTCTAAGTAGCAACCAAGCAAGGAATAATGAGATCATGCAACAACTTTAGAAAACAAAGAATCACAGATTATAACTCTCCAAAGAAGGTAATGGCTCAAGTCTCACAGGGTTGTAGCGTTTGTTTGAGTTCCTTCCTTCAAGCATGTTACAAAAACGAATTTTTCTTTTATGATTGCATGTGAAGTCATACATTATAACCATAACCAAGCATATACCAAGAGTAAATCAAACTTTTCTCTATGTTTATAACTCTTTTTAACAGTCATGCAATTACAAACCAAATCCTTATCATTGTGTTGGAAGGTATCCTAAGACACAAACACACAAAAACGACTTAAAACACTCTTTTTAGGCTTTTCAAAACATGTTTTTCAAATTTTTATGTGATTTTCGGAGTTATAAAACAAAACATACTAAAACACTCTAAAACATCTTAAAAACACCTTAAAACAGCAAGGAACAACATTTGAAGTTATGGGTGATAAAATCCCACGAATTTGCATCAAATATACTTAGTTACCCCCCCACACTTAAATCAAACATTGTCCTCAATGTTTTAAGCATAGATTCACACAAAACATAAGTAAACACACAAAAAGCAACTAAACATACTAAACATGGCAGAATGTAGTTAACAAAGAGAAGAGTTTAGAGACGCAAATCTGGTTATAGAGTGTAAATTCCATCTTCTCCTTGGTAATTGCATTGAGGCTTGGATCTTTGTGATTCCACAGGCTTACTCTTGAACTGCGCTGCTCCCATCGTTGATTTTCCTTTGTGCTACTCTTGAACTGGGCAGCAGGCTTCCTTTGGTCTCCCCCGAAGGTCTGAGCTTCCTCCTTTTATCTGTTTCTTTGTTCAATCTCTCCAATACGTATTGAAGAGGGTTAGAGGATAGCTCAGCATATGCAGTTGTTGCTTGTCTCCACATGCTTCAATGTGTCATTTTCCCTTGCCTTACTTGCTCCCCTTTGCAGAAGTGGTCCCTTCTCTGGAAGTGTATCAACCGTTGAAGATGACTACTCGAGAGCAACGCTAGGTAAGCAATCAGGAAAGGGATTCCCGGCCGTCGGAAGACTGACTCCAAGTGCCGGCTGATTGCTTCTTTTACTTTGCTATGCGAGTAATAACAAAGACAAAGGAAAAGACAGGGAAAGAGCATGATATGAGATACTTTTGCTTTTGACCTTGATGATATGAGATACCTTTGCTTTTGAAGAAGCGGTGAATGAATCAGCACATGTATTTGTTGTGCTGTTTCCTCCTGGGTCATCTGTACTCCAGGCATCTGGTATCATCTTTGGGGAAGAAGAAAGAATTGAGTATTTCGAAAGGCTTTGCTGGGAGTGCGCCCTCAAAAGTGAGGAAGAGTTGGGCATTTTCTTCAGGTTTGCCTTGCCATAAAAGATGAAGGTCGACATATATAGGGATTTCCCAATAGCAAGTGGTGGTGTTGTTCTTTTACCCTTGTCGACAAACGTTTTGATCCCGCAAATCTGGCTTTTTGAAATAGTGACGCCTCTTCGATTTCTGAACGACGCCTCTTCGATTTCTGAGCAGGCGCCTCTTCGATTTCTGAACGACGCCTCTTCGATTTCTGAGCAGGCGCCCCTTCGATTTCTGAGCGACGCCCCTTCGCTTTCTGAACGACACGTAGTAGTGCGGGTGCGGCTCTTTTGACAAAGCTGCATGCGTTTTCTGAAAAGTAGAGAAAGCGTCGCCGAACTTTGCGCTTGTCGGCTAAAGATGTGTAGTTGCGATGATGGCCTCCACGTGTTGACAAAGTTGAACGCGTTTCTGAAAAGCCGAGAGAACGTCGCCGAACTTTACGCAGGAAATTCCGGCTTTTTGAATCGGTGGACGCGTCGCCTTGGCTTTTTATAGAGCTATCGATCACCACCAACATACACACTCCGAAGACTGCCCATTTTTGAAAATTGTCTCCGGCCCTTTGAAATTTAACTCCATCCACCCCTTCTCTTTGAACACCTTTGAAAAAATGGCAAACCCATCGAACCTTAGCTTAGAATTGAGTCTCAGCAGAAGCAGTGATACGGGCGCGCCGCGTCAAGGTAACGTATGGCGCCCTTCTTTTTTATCTTCTAACGGTCCTCTTACAGGTGAAGACTCCGTGATGCAGGACGCCACAACAGCTACAATTGTAGCAAGGAACCTCCTCACTCCAAAAGATAGTCAGTTGCTTTCAGGACGGTCCGATGAGTTGGCCGTTCAAGAGTCCTTGGCTCTTAGCGTTCAGTGTGCTGGCTCTGTGTCCAACATGGGCCAACGCCTACTTGCTCGCTCCCGTCAGGTTGAATCCTTGATGGCGGAGGTGGAGAGTCTTAAGCAGGAGATCAAACAGCTTAAGTACGAGAATAGAAGTTTGCATGTGCTTGCAAATAACTATTCGTCAGGCATGAAGAGGAAGCTTGATGAGATGCAAGAATCTCAAGGTCGAATGCAAAGTGACCGTCAAAGACTTGCGTCTTTCTTCCAGAGGCACCTTTTTCCTGGGTCATCCAGCATTCCGCCAAGTATTGAGGCCTGGAACGCTCTATCTCCGATGCCTCCTGCTCTGATGCCTTCCGCTCCGATACCTTCTGCTCCGATGCCTTCCGCTCCGATGCCTTCCGCTCCGATGCCTCTTGCTCTGATGCCTTCTGCTCCGATGCCTTCCGCTCCGATGCCTCGTAGTGGGGCTTCACGTAAACATCCTTTGTGAAGGCTCCATCATTCTGCCATGTTCTTTTATTTTATTTAATATATGAAATTTTTTTTTTTTTTTTTTTTTTTTATTTGAATCAAACGGCATGGAATTGATCTTTGAATGGAAGGTGATACTTGAAATGATCCGGTAATGGTTTAAATTCAAGATTGGATGCCTGAATCATTAACAACATGTTAGTATAAAAGAAAATTGAAATTGGAGGAGGTGGCTTACTTATGTGATCCAATAAGAACTCAAGAATAAACACCCCTTCTTTGAACGTTTCAGGGACTTTGCACTTGGTTAGATTTGATGTGAGGATTGGTCCTTGTCTTGTGTCATAAAATTCAACTTCTTTGGGGTTGTTTATCTCAAGAACGTCCTCTTTGATGAATTCATGATATTCCCTACTTTTCACCTTTGGAAGGGCTTCCAAGGTGTCTTTTTCACTTTCTTCTTCCTTGGAATTCATGAACCTGCAAGGAATAGGGATATTAGGTGGAATGGGGTTAGAACTAATTAAATTTGGAACAACCTTACTTGAATTAGATGGCGTAGGAGCAATAGGTGCCTCCGGCAAAGGTGTTTCCACTCTTGCCGTGGGTTGGGTGTATTCCTCTTCCTTGTCACTTCTCAAGGCAGTTTCAAATCCTTCCTTCGGATTTGCAATGGTTGAAATAAGGAGTTTGCCTTGGTCTTGAAATTGTCCTACGAACTCCGCGATCTGCCCAATTTGCTTTTCCAAGTAGTCCAACCTTTTGTCTTGATTTTGCCTTGCTTTGTTTAGATCTTCTTGCCCCTGAGACAAATTGGTGAGTAACTTACTAACCGTATCATTATACAAGGACTCACTTGAATTTGTTTGGGCAGGTTGTGGTGGCTGCATAGGTGTTGTATAGAACTCCTCATATGGTTGCCAATATCCTTCTTGTTGAATATGTTGAGGTTCCCACCACATAGAGTTTGAATGATCACTCCAATCCGAATTGTAAGTATTGGAAAACACGTCGTTCCTTGATTGATTATGATCAAATGTACCAACTCTTTGCGTTTGGTACTCTTCCATAAGCTGTGACAAAAGAGAAGCACTATCAAGTGCCATGTCTTGCTTCTAAAATCAACAAAATAAAACTAAAAATATATACACACAAACGATAATAAAACAATCCAAGAGATTAGCAAAGTTGCTAATCCCCGGCAACGGCGCCAAAATTTGATGCGAGAATTATACGCACACAAATTAAACCCTCTTTTTGACAATTGTAGTATAAGTATAAGTAGGGATCGTTCTTAACCGGGGATTAGGAGGGATTGCAAATCACTTGGAAACTGACTTAAAAACGTAAAATAAAGTTTAAAACACTAAACTAAACTCAAAGAATGCGAAACTAAAGGCTTAAAACACTAAAACAAACCAAAAGACTCAAACATCACCCAAAACACTCAAAACTGCCTTAAAATCACTTTCTGGGCAGTTTTGAGCACTTTGAGTACTTTGGACGAATTTGGGTAACAAATTGAATCAAAACACTTATAAACACAAACCAAAACACTTTCTAACTAATTTGAACAATACAAAGACTCAAAGGACTCAAAACAAGTTCAAAAGACTCAAAACTGCCTAAAAACACTAACTAGGCAGTTTCTGACCTTAAACCCAAATTTGGACGAAATTAAGTTGTAACTTGACTCAAGACTCTTAAAAACACAAACTAAATTGATTTCTAACTAATTTGGACATTAAAGTAAGGGGGGATTGAGTTTTGGACGAAATTACACTAATTGCACAGATTCTAATTAAAAACAGAATGTAAATATGAATGTGATGGATTTGAATGGATGGGATGACTAGCTAAGGGGTTCATCTCCACACATGTTACACTTGCATAATAAAAAGATTTCCAATTGCATTTCAATAAACCATGAATTCTCAACGCCCAGGGTTAATTAGGTCCGCTTAAATTAACCGTCAAGTTTTCCTTAAGTTAATGAATTGGATGATTGCATACGACAACCCAAAGCATTCCTCACAAGTTCCCTACATGAATTGCATAATAGAGATACAAGCAAGAATCATTAAGCAACATGAAAACTATAAGTGTTGACGAGGCATTCGTTACTATGATTGCATGAAACTTATGCCAAGAATATGTTTAACGCGATTGTTTATAAGCAACCTCCACTACTTGTGAATATAAGTTCATAACTATTACGTGAAACTCACTTATATTCTAGCGTCAAATTCATGCATGAAAATTAAGCGTGTACTCTCAATAAACATACAAAAATAAGTTATCAATCAAACAGTTAAACAAATTGAATCCACAACTTATGAAACGCAATTAGAAGTAATCAAATCAAAATGCAAGCATAAACATATATTTCGAATCCCCCCCTAGCCAAAGGGGGGGTTTAGTTCCTCATACGTACAAAACAAAGAGAATTGAAATTAAACATTGGAATCGAGGAAAAGAAACACCTAAACATTCCAACAACTCAAACTTGAATTGTATGAACGTTTAGGCACTCTTCTCCTCCTCTTCGTTGTAGCACAAGGTCTAAGGATAGGTTTGGAAGGATGGGGAGTTATGGATGGTGTAGAATGATGTGTTTAGGATAGGGATGGATGTAGGGGACCTCAAGGCTTCTTTTTGGGCAGAAAATATGAAGAATGGTGAAGTATGGATGTGTTATAGAGAGGGGATGAATTTCTGGCGTGAATGGTGAATGAATTGTGTATGAATGGGAATCAATGAATTGTGGCTGCAATGGATGCTTATTTATAGGTGAAAAGGAGGGAATATGACAGCTAGGAACTTGGTGGAAATCTGAAATGGTGATGGGAGATGCATGTGGCTGATTTATGCATGTGATTAAAGGGTAATGACAGCTAGGTTATGATGATGAATGCATGTGCAAAGTTGGATGAATGATTATGGGTGCATGTGGCTGATTTATGGTGCAATGATGAAAGGCAAAGTGCATGTGGCTGATTTGTGAAGGGAATGCATGTGGAATGAATGTGTGAATGATGGCAGATTGTGTATGTGAATGATTAGGGTGAATGTGCATGTGCTTTGACAGCTAGGTTGAATAAATTAAAGGGAGTGCATGTGGCTTGGCTGGAATGATTGGAATGCAATCTGAAATGGGATGTGTTGGTGTGAATTTCTGGTACAAAGGGCCTCCTTTGGTCTTCAATTTCGTCCATCTACTTGGCTTCAAGTATATCCAATCCATTTAACGCCCCAAACTACTCCAAAATGCACCATTTTGCATACTTTGCCCTTAGAACCTGAAAACACACAAAAGAAGCATAAAGGACTAAAATAACTAAAGAAACATAAAGTAAATGCACGAGAACAAGCCATTTAAGTCGCATGAATATGCTCCTATCAGGTCCAAAAGAGTGAATTTGACCCTAAATGTTGCATGAATCTTCCCTTGTGTGTACTAATTGATTTCGGCCATTTGAAGAGAGTTTAAGTGTCAAATTCATTACTTTGCTTACTATTGCTTTAAAGAACTTTTGTATATCGGTTACCCTTCTTTGTTAGCCAATACCCCTAGCCCCGTTACAACCCTTGACTTTAATCTTGAGTGTTATGTGTTTCAATTTGTGGAGTTTAAAATTGGTACGAGCATATGGTGTCACTGGTTCTCGCATCTAAGTAGTAGCATTCCATTCATGAGATCATATTGATAAACATGCTATTTAACTCCGAAAAGTGCTTTCTTGGTCATACATATATGTGAGCATTCGTTTTCATATTTACATCTATCTTCTCACATATAACTAGTATAGGGTGTATAGTCAGAAAATCTGTGTGAAAATTGAGTGCATATCTAGTAAGGAATTGAGGAAATTCTCTAAGGCATGTTACTACATTCAAATCATGTTTTAAATTGGTTATTTGTGAACTAATGAGTAGTGACTATGATTAAGTAAATGCTTAAGCGTAAAGATGGCTAAAATCTGTGGGAATGATGATTTTTAACATGTCATGTGCATTGGAAATCCCTGAGGAATTGTTGGAAGGTGTAGGTTGTGTTTTACTCGTTTTACTTCGTTTGTTTACTTTGTTTCATTTTGTTTTGCTCGAGGACTAGCAAAAGCTAAGTGTGGGGGAATTTGATAGGAGCATATTTATGCACCTTAGTTTAGCTTGTTCTTGTGCATTTATAGTGTTTTTCCTTAGTAAAGTAGTCTTTTAAGCTAGTTTTATGTATTTTCAGGTTTTAAGGGCAAAGTATGCAAAAGGATGCATTTTGGAGCCTTTTGGAGCAAATTAGAGCTTGGAATGGACATCATATGCTTGGAGCCAAGAGGATGGACGAAATTGAAGATTTGAAGATGATGTTCCCTACTTGAGCAAGGTTTCCTAGTTGAAGTAGGAAAGTCCCTAATGGAAATGGGTTTCCTAGTTGAAGATGGATTCCTAGAAGAATGAAGATTCCTACTCAAACAAGGTTTCCTACTTGAAGTAGGAAAGTCAAAATCCAAATGGTCTCAAGTGAAGCAACAAAGAAGTTTTCCAAGTCCAAGAAGGAAAAGGAGTTCAAGATGAAGACAAGGTTTCCTAATCCTAATAGGCAAAGTTTCCAAGTACAATGAGGAGTCCTTATCCATTTAGGGCACCTTATCCATTTAGGATACCTTATCCTAATCCTATAGGGATGCCATGCACTTTACCTTATCTTGGAGGGTTTCTAGAAGCCTTAGATGCCCTATCCTATCCTTGCCGTGGGTTTTATCCAATTCCCCTTAGTTTTAGGCTTTCTAGAAGCCCTAAACATTATCCCTAAGCTTTGCCGCACCCTTATCCCTTTTTCCCTACAAATTTGGCACTTAAAGCATGATTCTAGGAACCTTATCTTATCTCCTACAAAGGTGGCGCCCAAACCCTTCTAGAAATCTGATTTCCCTTGCCTTGCAAGGCATTCTAGAAGCCTTATCACCTTATCCCATACCTGCCGCACCTAGGAAGCATTATCCCTCTCTATTTCTGATTTCTAAGCCTATTTCCTAGTTGATTTGGGTTATTCAAGTCCATATCTGATTAGCCTAGGGTTTTAAGTGCCTATATATACTCATATTAACCCCTAGATCAGATCACCACCTCTCATATACATTCATTCACTCCAGAAATTCGTCCAAACTTCTCCACACACTTGCCGCAGCCACCAAACACCCCTTTCCTTAGTTTTAGACCTTTGCCGCACCATCCCCTTCCCCTAAACACTACTACATCCCTCCATAACCATACATCCATACACCTAAGGCCCTAAAACCTGTCCCTAGACCCTTGCCGCACCAAGGAGGAGGAGAAGGAAGCTCGGAAGTTCATACAATTCAAGTTCACGTCGCTGGAATTTCTAGGTGTTTCTTTTCCTTTGATTTCAATGTTTAATTTCAATTCTCTTTGTTTTGTGCGTATGAGGAACTAAACCCCCCCTTGGCTAGGGGGGGATTCGAAACACATGTTTATGCTTGCAATATGATTTGATTACTTCTAATTGCGTTTCATAAGTTGTGAATTCAATTTACTTATCTATGTGAATTACATTGATTTGTGTGTGTTGGTTGAGAGTGCACGCTTAATTTTCATGCATAAATTGGATGCTAGGATATAAGGAAATTTCACCTAATCGTTATGGAATTATATTCACAAGTAGTAAAGGTTGATGATCTCAATCGCGTTAAGTAAATTCTTGGCATAAGTTTCATGCAATCATAGTAACAAGTGCTTCGTCAATGCTTATGGTTTTCATAGAACTTAATGATTCTTGCTTGTATCTCTATTATGCAATCATGTAGGGGACTTGTGGGGAATGTTTTGGGTTGTCGTATGCAATCATCCAACTCAATAACGTTAGGAAAATCTGAGGGTTAATTAGTGCAATTCACGGTTAATCTGGGGCGTTGAGTGATGCGAAAATAGTTAAGCACACAAATTAACCCTCTTGTTGTCAAATTGTAGTAAGGATGCAAGTAGGGATCGTTCTAGACCGGGGATTAGGAGGGCTTGCTAAAACCTCTAAACTAACTCAAAAACATAAAAACAAAGTTAAAAACGTTCACAAATACTCAAAGGACTCAAAACAGGTTCAAAAGACTCAAAACTGCCTAAAAACACTAACTAGGCAGTTTCTGACCTTAAACACACTTTTGGACGAATTTAAGATTATAAGTTGATTCAAAACACTTTAAAACACAAACTAAACAGATTCTAAACACTTTAGAACAAGAAAGTAAAGGGGGGTTTTGTTTTGACGAAAATTGAAATAACAAAGCAAGTAATCAAACTAGGCAGATTGTAAAACGAATTTGTTTAAAAACAAGATGATGGGTGGATTAGTTAGAGGTCCATTCTCCACACATGACACATTTATATATGAATCGATTCTCCAATTGCTTTTCACTAACTATGATGCTCAACACCCCAAGTTAACCGTGATGCACTAATTAACCTTCAAATCTTCCTTATGTCAATGAATTGGATGATGCATGCGACAATTCATATTATTCTCCAATGGTCCTCAACATGAATGCATAGAAGAGATACGATGAGAGATCATTATGCTCTATGAAAATTATAAGTGTTGACGAGGCAATTGTAACTATGAATGCATGATACTCTTGCCAAGAATTCAATTAACTCGATTGTGACTAACAACCTTCACTACTCATGTTTATAAACTTGTGACGATTAGGTGAAACTCGTTTATAAACTAGCATCAAGTTCATGCATGAAAACTAAATATGCATCTTTAATCAACATACAAGAACAAGTTATGAATAAAACGGATAATTGAATTGCAATCACAACTTAACAAATCACAATTGGAAGAAATCAATTCATATTTCAAACATGTTCATGGCTTCAAACTTTCCCCTAACTAATTAGGGGTTTAGCCACTCATGATTACAGCAAACTTAGAAGATAATAGCAAAGTAAACATTGAAAACAAGAACGAAGTACACCTAAAACGCTCCAATCTGCAAGCATGAACCGTTCTAGGCTTCCTTCCTCTCCTAAGTGCTGCGACACAAGGGTTTTTGTGAGTTTTTGGCGATATGGATGGTGTTCAATGGTAGGTTTTAGGTTGGAATGGATGTAGGGGACGGCAAGGGATGTTTTTGGGCAGAAAAACTCAAGAATGGTGAAGTATGGAGGTCTTAGAGGGAGAGGATGAATTCTGGCGTGAATGGTGAATGAATGGATCCCTTGTGGCTGCAACAAGGAGGTTTATTAATATGATTTCAGGAATTAAAACCCTAGACTATTTAGGTAAACAGAAATTAAGTCAAAGACTCAAGAAAATAGGAAAGAATCCTCCCCCTTGCACGGCAAGGAAGAGGAATGGTCCAAGGAAGTGCACGGCAAGGATTTTCAGAAATAGGTAAGTGTTTAATTTCCTAAATCAATTCTAAGAATCAGGAATTAAGTTAAATCCCTCTAGAATAGGTAATTGAAATCAGGAATTAGGGAGAAAAAGGCTAAGTCTTGCGGCACAAGGGGAACAAGAAAGGGGAAATACAAAACTTGCAGATTTTGGGTGAGACAAGGCATTAAACCCACGGCAAGGAGAAGGGGAAAGGTTTTTAGGTCAGATTTTAGGAGAGAAAAGGAAGGTAACTCAAGGCACAATTTAGGACATGTCTAGGGCTTCTAGAACATGTGATTTAGGCAACCACATTATTTGGAAACTTGCACAATTGGAAACCTTCACAAATGGAAACTCCCAATAATGGAAACTAGTTTCCAATTCTTGATTTCTCCTTCTTCCTTCGATTCTAGGCTCACTTGGTCTTCAATTTCGTCCAACACTTTGACTCCAAGCATAAGCTATCCATCTCTAGCCCAAAAATGCTCCAAAAGGCTCCAAAATGCACTTCTTTGCTCCTTTAGCCCTTAGAACCTGAAAACACACGAAAATGACTTAAAAGACTTAAAGAACTAAGAAATAACAACGTAAATGCACAAGAACAAGCCAACTAAGTCGCCTAAATATGCTCCTATCAAATTCCCCCACACTTAGCTTTTGCTAGTCCTCGAGCAAAACAAAACAACAAAAGAACACGAAACTGAGACAAAATGAACAAAACACAACCTACACCTTCCAACATTTGCCTCAGGGATTTCCAATGCACATGACATGTTAAAAATCATCATTCCCATAGATTTTAGTCATCCTTACACTTAAGTACAGTCTTAATCATAGTCACCACATACTAGTTCACAATTACGCATTTAAAACCATGTTTTGAATGTAGTAACATGCCTTAGAGAATTTGCCCAATTCCTTACAAGATATGCACTCAATTTTCACTCAGATTTTCTAACTACACACCCTAATCTAGTTATATGTGAGAAGATTGATGTAAACATGGAAACGAACACTCACATATATGTATCACAAAGAAAGCAATTTCTGGAGTTAATAAGCATGTTTAGATATGATCTCATGAATGGAATGCTACTACTTAGATGCGAGAACCAGTGACACCATATGCTCATACCAAGTTCAAACTCCACAAATTGAAACACATAACACTCAAGATTGAAGTCACGGGTTGTAACGGGGCTTGGGGTGTTTGGCTAACAAAGAAGAGATATGGAAAACAAAGGTTCTTAAAGAAATAGTGAGCAAAGCATTTAAATCAACTTAGAATTCACTTTTGAATGCAAACTCAACTTTTGAACAAAAGGGAAGAATTTAGACATTTTAGGGCCAGATTTGGTGTTTTGGACCCTTTCTTCAACATTCAACACTTAATCACTTATTCTTTCATCTTTTCAAGCTCTTTTGCCTTTCTTTCTTTCTTTTCTTTTCTGTTTTTCTTTTTCATACGTTTTTCACACTTTTTTTTCTTTTCTTTTGAATCTCAAAACATACATATAAACTTAAGAACAAACATTCCTTCCCCCACACTCATTTTCTTGCATAATGTAACTCAAAAGGAATTCATTTAAGTCATGCTCACTATCTTTTAAGAACAAGGGTGTGGACTGTCCTAAACTAGGCTAGGTGAGGATGATATGGGTTAACAAAGAACAAAGGCTAACATGGCTCAATGGGGTTAAACTTAAACACAAAATGAGGTAGGATACACGGCAATTTGGCTTTGGTGGTGGTCACTACATAACTTCTTCTTGAACATGTGTTATGCAAATCAATAACATGCTTTGAATGAAATGGGCATGAGTTCTAGCATTTGGAACTATATGATGAAACGCCTTCTAAGTAGTAACCAAGCAAAGAATAATGAGACCATGCAACGACTGTAGAAAACAATAATGCACAGATTTTAACTCTCCAAATAACGTTTAGGCTCAAGTCTCACAAGGTTGTAGCGTTTGTTTGAGTTCCTTCCTTCAAGCATGTTACAAAAACGAATTTTTCTTTTCTGATTGCATGTGAAGTCATACATTATAACCATAACTAAGCATATACCAAGAGTAATTCAAACTTTTCTCCATGTTTATAACTCTTTTTAACAGTCATGCAATTACAAACCAAATCCTCATCATTGTGTTGGAAGGTACCCTAAGACACAAACACACAAAACTGACTCAAAACACTCTTTTTAGGCTTTTCAAAACATCTTTTTCAAATTTTTATGTGATTTTCGGAGTTATGAAACAAAACACACTAAAACACTCTAAAACAGCTTAAAAACACTTTAAAACAGCAAGGAACAACACTTGAAGTTATGGGTGATAAAATCCCACGAATTTGCATCAAATATACTTAGGTACCCCCCCCACACTTAAATCAAACATTGTCCTCAATGTTTTACACATAAATTCACACAAAACACAATTAAACACCCAAACAGCAACTAAACAACATAATAGGGCAGATTAGAAACAATAACAAAGAGAAGGGTTTTAGAAACGCAAATCTGGAATTTGGGGGATTCCTTGAGCTTCCTTTGTTGAATGGATGGGTTGCCTCCCATATAGCGCTTGCTTTAACGTCGTGCAGCCGGACGAACACCTCCATCAAGCTTCAGGGGAGGCCACGGCATGGAGGGGTGTTTCCTCCACAACATGCTCCTCAAACAAAGTGTAATACGGCTTCAACCTATGCCCATTGACCTTGAACTCGTGGCCACTCTTTAAGCTTTGGACTTGGACTGCACCATGAGGAAAAACATTAGTAACAACAAGAGGTCCAATCCACTTAGAACGTAACTTACCAGGGAATAACCGAAGTCTTGAATCAAAAAGCAACACTTTCTGCCCCTTGGAGAATGTTTTGGTACGAAGCATCTTATCATGATAAGCCTTCGTCTTGTCCTTGTAGATTCGAGCATTCTCGTAAGCCTCGTTCCTAATCTCCTCAAGTTCATCTAATTGGAGCTTCCTATGAACTCCAGCAGCGTCTATGTCCATATTGAAGGTTTTCACCGCCCAATGTGCCTTGTGCTCTAACTCAACGGGCAAATGACATGGCTTACCATATATAAGCCGAAAAGGTGACATTCCAAGGGGAGTTTTGTAGGCCGTGCGATAGGCCCACAATGCATCGTCCAAGCGCAAACTCCAATCTCTTCTTGAAGGTCCCACGGTTTTCTCTAGGACTTGTTTGATCTCCCTATTTGAAACCTCCGCTTGCCCATTGGTTTGAGGGTGATAAGGTGTTGAAACCTTATGCGTAACATTGTATTTCTTGAGCAAAGCTTCAATGGTGCGGTTACAAAAGTGAGAACCCCCATCACTTATTAAAACTCGTGGCATCCCAAACCTAGCAAAAATATTAGATTTCACAAAATCTGCAACAACCTTAGAATCGTTAGTACGGGTGGCTTTGGCTTCCACCCATTTGGAAACATAATCAACAGCTAGTAAGATGTAAGTGAAACCAAAAGAGGGAGGAAAGGGACCCATGAAATCAATACCCCAAACATCAAAAATTTCCACAAATGAGAGAGATTGCTGCGGCATTTGGTCTTTAGGCCCTATGTTACCCGTTCTTTGACACTTATCACATGTTAAACAAAACATTTTAGCATCTTTAAAGAGATTAGGCCAATAAAATCCAGATTGTAACACCTTTAGGGCTGTCCTTTGGGTGCCAAAATGTCCCCCACAATGCATAAGTATGGCAGAATGTAAGAATGGAATTAAAATCAGATTCGGGCACACATCTACGCACAATCTGATCTGGGCAGAATTTCCATAAATATGGATCATCCCAAACATAAAAACGTGCATCATGAACAAGTTTATCACGTTGGAATTTGTTTAGGGTACTAGGAACTTGCTTAGACACCAAGAAATTGACCAAATCGGCATACCAAGGGGTTCTTACCTCAATGGACAGAAGTTGCTCATCCGGGAATGTTTCTAAGATGGGAATGGACTCTTCTTTGCCTACCATTCGGCTAAGGTGGTCAGCCACCACGTTTTCACATCCTTTCTTGTCTCGAATTTCCAGATCGAACTCTTGGAGTAGGAGCATCCAACGAATGAGTCTTGGCTTGGCTTCCTTTTTGGTGAAAAGATACCTCAAAGCTGCATGGTCAGTGAAAACAATGACTTTAGTACCAAGAAGATATGATCTAAACTTATCTAATGCAAATACAATAGCCAAGAGTTCTTTTTCGGTTGTAGAATAATTTAGTTGTGCATCATTCAACGTCCGTGAGGCATAGTAGATGACATGCGGCCTCTTGTCTTTCCTTTGCCCTAAAACAGCCCCTAGAGCATAATCAGAGGCGTCACACATCAACTCAAAAGGGAGACTCCAATCGGGGGGGCAATGATTGGTGCCGTGGTCAACAACTCTTTGAGTTGATTGAATGAAGCCGTGCACTCCTTGGTGAATTCAAACGCCACATCTTTTTGTAGAAGACGGCAAAGAGGTTGTGCAACTTTTGAGAAGTCCTTGATAAACCTACGATAGAATCCTGCATGGCCAAGAAAAGAACGAACCTCTCTAACCGAAGTTGGAGAGGGTAAGTGACGTACAAGATCTATTTTAGATTTGTCTACTTCAATACCGTTTTCAGAGATGATGTGCCCTAAAACTATGCCTTGTTTAACCATGAAATGACACTTTTCCCAATTAAGAACAAGGTTAGTTTCAACACAACGTTTTAGAATCAAACTCAGATTATGCAAGCAACCATCAAAAGAATTACCAAAGACGCTAAAATCATCCATAAAAACTTCAATGATTTTCTCAACATAATCAGAAAATATACTCATCATGCATCTTTGAAACGTAGCAGGTGCATTACATAAACCAAAAGGCATGCGACGATATGCAAATGTACCAAAAGGGCATGTGAAAGTGGTTTTTTCTTGGTCCTCGGGTGCTATGACAATTTGATTATAACCAGAGTACCCATCAAGAAAACAATAGAAAGCATATCCCGCTAACCTTTCGAGCATTTGGTCAATGAACGGCAATGGGAAGTGGTCCTTCCTTGTGGTGGCGTTTAGCTTCCTATAATCGATGCACACCCTCCACCCAGTTTGAATGCGCGTAGGAACAAGCTCATTCTCGGCGTTTTCAACCACAGTCACTCCCGATTTCTTTGGAACGCATTGCACGGGCGAAACCCACCTGCTATCAGAAATAGGATAAATCACTCCACAATCAAGCAATTTGATTACCTCTTTCTTCACTACTTCCATCATCGGAGGGTTAAGACGGCGTTGAGCCTCTCGAGATGTTTTGGACCCCTCCTCTAGAAGAATACGATGCATGCACATAGTAGGGCTAATTCCCTTTATGTCGGCCAAAGTCCATCCAATTGCCGTCTTGTACTCTTTAAGCACTCGCACTAACTTGCTCTCCTCTTGTGCCGTGAGTGAGGATGAAATAATGACGGGCAATGTCTCATCCTCTCCCAAGAACACGTACTTCAAGTGACTCGGCAACGGCTTAAGTTCAAGTGTAGGTGGCTGCACAACTGAGGGAAGCATTTTATTAGTCGAAACAGAACTTAAAATAGGGTCCAAAAACTTACCTGAATGGGATGGCAATGACTCGAGTGCAGCCACCATCTCCATCATATCCTCACTAGGGGGCACGGCCAAGGACTCCTCATGCATGCCGTGGGGTTCCTTGGTGGTTGTCTCAATGTTCTGCACGTCCCTTCCTTGTGCAATGACCAATTCAAGTACATCGTCCTTCAAATTGTCCAAATGGTCCTGCGCCAGAGAATCAATGATATCAATAGCAAAACACGAATGATTCTCACTAGGGTACTTCATAGAATCAGAAAGATTGAACTTAATAACTTCCCCATCAAATTCCATTGTCAAATTGCCATTATATACGTCAATCTTTGTACGAGCAGTTTTCATGAATGGTCGACCAAGGAGGATGGGCAATGAAGAGGCATGGTCGGATTCATCCATTTCAAGCACATAGAAATCTGCCGGAAAGATTAAATGATTGACCTGCACTAAAACATCTTCCAAAACTCCCTTTGGATATGCGTTAGATCTATCGGCCAATTGGATAATAACACCATCATTTTTCAATGCTCCTAGATTCATAGATGCATAAATTGAATATGGCATGACGTTTATTGATGCACCTAAATCTAACATGGCAGATTCAAAACGAGTATTACCAATGACACATGGAATTGTAAAACTACCCGGATCCTTGCATTTAGGGGGCAGTTTTCTTTGCAAGATGGCGGAGACATTTTCACCCACTTTGACAACCTCCTTGGTCGAAATCTTCCTCTTATTAGTGCAAAGCTCCTTCAAAAACTTGGCGTACCTCGGGACTTGCTTGATTGCATCCAAAAGAGGGATATTGACTTGAACTTTCCGAAACGTTTCGAGAATGTCTTTTTCGGCTTCCTCTCTCTTTGTTTGCATGAACCTACTAGGAAAAGGCACATTCGAAGGAAAAATATTAGTAGGAACTGAACTTAACACGTTTTTACCTTTATTGGACAGATTGGGTGGTTTAGAGCCATTAGAAGCTTGCGGCAAAGGGAGTTCCACCCTTGCCGTGGGTTTGGTTGCTTCCCCCTCTTCACAATGTAGTTTTTCATCCTCTTTATGACCTGTTTTTGATGAAGAACCTGCCCCAACTTCTTTTCCGCTTCTCAATACTATGGCTTTGGCAGATTCGAACCCACCTTTCGGATTCACTTTGCGTTGAACTTGGTAACTTACCTTGTTCTCTACTAAATTGCCCCATGAATTCCGCCATTTGTCCCACTTGTCTCTTCAAATCCGTCACCTCTCGAGCTTGATTTTGTACCTCATTGGCGTAATTTTGCATGTCTTTGGCTTGTTTTTCTTGCCCCTGCGCCAATGTAGTTAGTAATTGAATAACTTGAGAATTATCAAAGGACGAACCTGAGTTGTTTTGGGACGATGGTGGTGGGTTTGCTTGGTATGGCCGTGGGAACCCAGGGGGGTTTTGTTGAAATCCCCTTTGTGGTGCAGATTGTTGGGACTCCCTCCACTTGAAATTGGGGTGATCTCTCCATCCGGGGTTGTAGGTGTTAGAGTATGGATCATGTTTGGGTTGGTTTTGGCCTTGGAAACCAATGGCATTAGCAGATTCCCATCCTCCATTCTCTATCAACTGAGGACATGTCTCGGATGGATGTCCTTGCATTGAACACACGCCACACACTTGGTTTTCTTGTGGTTTTGACCCCTTAACAACCTGAGACACAAGAGAAGTAAGATTAGCCAATTGTGATTGAATATCAGAAATTGCACTTACCTCATTCACACTTTGTTGCCGTGGCCCCTCTCTTTGTCCAACACCTTCATATTGTTGAGCGTTGTGTGCTCGGTTGGCAATTAGAGCTGTGGCATCCACTAGAGTCTTGTCCACTAATGCACCACCCGCCGAAGCATCTAGCATTTGACGTTCCATGGGAAGGAGTCCCTCGTAGAAATATTGAATAAGCAGCTCCTCCTTCATTTGGTGCTGTGGACATGAAGCAACAAGTGATTTAAAACGTTCATAATAAGATGGAAACGACTCACCTTGATTTTGTTGGATGCCACTAATTCGTTTCCTCAAGAGAATGATCTTGGCAGTGGGGAAGAATTTCTCTAAGAATGCACGTTTCATACTTTCCCAAGAATTGACAGTTCCAGAGGACAATTCAAACAACCAATCTTTGGCCTTGTCCATAAGCGAGAATGGAAAGGCCTTCATCTTCAAAATTCTCCCATCCACGTTGATGGGTGTCATACTTGAGCAAACTACTTCAAATTCCTTAAGATGTTTGTTAGGATCTTCCATGGACAACCCATGGAATTTAGGAATATGATGTAATAAACTAGACTTAAGTTCAAATTCTTCCGTCTTACCTTCAGCTGCCGTAGGGTATTGTATGCATAAAGGAACGGCATTGCCCATACCTGAGGCAGAGAGCTCTTTGATGGTTCGATTATCGACGGCCATGGTTGGTACTTCTTCCACAAATTGTGCCGTGGGCTCTCTTTCCTCCACAAACTCTGCCGTGTCCTCTCCTTCCTCCACAAACTCGGATGTAGAGCTAGAAGATGGTGGGGTAGGGTTTTGTTGATTCTTTTGTTTCCTCAACGTCCGCTCAAAATCGTCGTCAAAGTCAAGGATGTGCTCACGAACAGGTTTTGAACTCCTAGTCATAAACTAGGACCCCTAGAAACAAGAACACGAATAAGGTCAGTAACCAAAACAAAATTATATGGAAAAGAAAATAAATAAAAAGAAATAACGAGGGATTAGCAAAGTTGCTAATCCCCGGCAACGGCGCCAAAATTTGATGCGAAAATAGTTAAGCACACAAATTAACCCTCTTGTTGTCAAATTGTAGTAAGGATGCAAGTAGGGATCGTTCTAGACCGGGGATTAGGAGGGCTTGCTAAAACCTCTAAACTAACTCAAAAACATAAAAACAAAGTTAAAAACGTTCACAAATACTCAAAGGACTCAAAACAGGTTCAAAAGACTCAAAACTGCCTAAAAACACTAACTAGGCAGTTTCTGACCTTAAACACACTTTTGGACGAATTTAAGATTATAAGTTGATTCAAAACACTTTAAAACACAAACTAAACAGATTCTAAACACTTTAGAACAAGAAAGTAAAGGGGGGTTTTGTTTTGACGAAAATTGAAATAACAAAGCAAGTAATCAAACTAGGCAGATTGTAAAACGAATTTGTTTAAAAACAAGATGATGGATGGATTAGTTAGAGGTCCATTCTCCACACATGACACATTTATATATGAATCGATTCTCCAATTGCTTTTCACTAACTATGATGCTCAACACCCCAAGTTAACCGTGATGCACTAATTAACCTTCAAATCTTCCTTATGTCAATGAATTGGATGATGCATGCGACAATTCATATTATTCTCCAATGGTCCTCAACATGAATGCATAGAAGAGATACGATGAGAGATCATTATGCTCTATGAAAATTATAAGTGTTGACGAGGCAATTGTAACTATGAATGCATGATACTCTTGCCAAGAATTCAATTAACTCGATTGTGACTAACAACCTTCACTACTCATGTTTATAAACTTGTGACGATTAGGTGAAACTCGTTTATAAACTAGCATCAAGTTCATGCATGAAAACTAAATATGCATCTTTAATCAACATACAAGAACAAGTTATGAATAAAACGGATAATTGAATTGCAATCACAACTTAACAAATCACAATTGGAAGAAATCAATTCATATTTCAAACATGTTCATGGCTTCAAACTTTCCCCTAACTAATTAGGGGTTTAGCCACTCATGATTACAGCAAACTTAGAAGATAATAGCAAAGTAAACATTGAAAACAAGAACGAAGTACACCTAAAACGCTCCAATCTGCAAGCATGAACCGTTCTAGGCTTCCTTCCTCTCCTAAGTGCTGCGACACAAGGGTTTTTGTGAGTTTTTGGCGATATGGATGGTGTTCAATGGTAGGTTTTAGGTTGGAATGGATGTAGGGGACGGCAAGGGATGTTTTTGGGCAGAAAAACTCAAGAATGGTGAAGTATGGAGGTCTTAGAGGGAGAGGATGAATTCTGGCGTGAATGGTGAATGAATGGATCCCTTGTGGCTGCAACAAGGAGGTTTATTAATATGATTTCAGGAATTAAAACCCTAGACTATTTAGGTAAACAGAAATTAAGTCAAAGACTCAAGAAAATAGGAAAGAATCCTCCCCCTTGCACGGCAAGGAAGAGGAATGGTCCAAGGAAGTGCACGGCAAGGATTTTCAGAAATAGGTAAGTGTTTAATTTCCTAAATCAATTCTAAGAATCAGGAATTAAGTTAAATTCCTCTAGAATAGGTAATTGAAATCAGGAATTAGGGAGAAAAAGGCTAAGTCTTGCGGCACAAGGGGAACAAGAAAGGGGAAATACAAAACTTGCAGATTTTGGGTGAGACAAGGCATTAAACCCACGGCAAGGAGAAGGAGAAAGGTTTTTAGGTCAGATTTTAGGAGAGAAAAGGAAGGTAACTCAAGGCACAATTTAGGACATGTCTAGGGCTTCTAGAACATGTGATTTAGGTAACCACATTATTTGGAAACTTGCACAATTGGAAACCTTCACAAATGGAAACTCCCAATAATGGAAACTAGTTTCCAATTCTTGATTTCTCCTTCTTCCTTCGATTCTAGGCTCACTTGGTCTTCAATTTCGTCCAACACTTTGACTCCAAGCATAAGCTATCCATCTCTAGCCCAAAAATGCTCCAAAAGGCTCCAAAATGCACTTCTTTGCTCCTTTAGCCCTTAGAACCTGAAAACACACGAAAATGACTTAAAAGACTTAAAGAACTAAGAAATAACAACGTAAATGCACAAGAACAAGCCAACTAAGTCGCCTAAATATGCTCCTATCATTGAGAATTCATGGTTTAGTGAAAAGCAATTAGAAATCGTTTTGTGTGCAAGTATAACATGTGTGGAGATGAACCCCTTAGCTAGCTTCCCATCCATTCATTAAATCCAAATTCGTTTAAAATCTGTTCGTTTTACAAAGTTTTAAGTTTTGCTTTTAAAATCGTCCAAAACCAATCCCCCTTTACTTTGTTGAGTCATAGTAGTTAGAAATCACTTTAGTTTGTGTTTTTAAGTGTCTTAGGTCAAGTTAAAACCAATTTTCGTCCAAAGTTGTGTCTAGTGCTCAAAACTGCCCAGATTGTGTTTTTAAGGCAGTTTTGAGTGTTTTGGGGCTGTTTTGAGTCTTTTGGTTTGTTTTTGTGTTTTAAAGTTTAGTTTTGCATTCTTTGAGTCTAGTATAGTGTTTTATATTGTGTTTCTACGTTTTTGAGTCAAATCCAAGTGATTAACAATCCCTCCTAATCCCCGGTCCAGAACGATCCCTACTTACATTCTTCACTACAATTGATAAAAAGAGGGTTTAATTTGTGTGCGTATAAATCTCACATCAGGAATGCCACGAGTGATCATTAGTGACGGAGGGTCACACTTTTGCAATCGGACCATTGAAGCGTTATTGAGGAAATACAGTGTCACCCATAAGGTTTCTACACCTTACCATCCTCAAACGAATGGCCAAGCCGAGGTTTCCAACCGAGAGATCAAGCGAATCCTAGAGAAGACCGTTGGGCCAACAAGGATTGGAGCTTACGGTTAGATGAGGCACTTTGGGCGTATCGTACGGCGTACAAAACCCCCATTGGGATGTCCCCCTTCCGACTTGTCTATGGCAAGGCGTGCCATCTTCCTGTTGAATTGGAGCACAAAGCACTTTGGGCCATCAAGAAGTTTAACATGAACCTCGAGGAAGCAGGAAGTCAAAGGAGATTGCAATTGAATGAGCTTGATGAGATACGGCATGAGGCGTACGATAATGCAAGCATTTACAAGCAAAAGACCAAAGCTTTCCATGACAACATGATCCGTGGGAAATCATTCTCAATTGGGCAGAAAGTGCTATTGTTCAATTCCCGTTTACGTTTGTTTCCCGGTAAGTTACGTTCTAAGTGGATTGGACCGTTTGTTATTACTAACGTATCTTCTTATGGTGCCATTCAGATTCAAAGTCTCAAAACAGGTCATGAATTCCAAGTGAACGGACACCGTTTGAAGCCATATTATGAGAACTTTGTTGAACAAACCGTGGAGGATATTTCTTTGGGTGCCGTGGGCACAAATGGAGAGTGAATGGGCTTTTCGTCTGGCTGTACGACGTTAAAGAAAGCGCTACTTGGGAGGCAACCCATGCAATTCAACAAAGGAAGCCCAAGGAATCACTCCAATTCCAGATTTACGTTCCTAAACCCTTCTCTTTGTTGTGTATTTCGTTTCTGCCATGTTTAGTATGTTAGTTGCTGTTTGTTTGTTTGTTTGTTATTTGTGTGAGTTATTGATAGGAGCATATTTAGGCAACTTACTTAGCTTGTTTTCGTGCATTTATATTGTGAATTCAGAGTTGTTTTAGTAGTTTAAGCCATTTTCGTGTGTTTTTAGGTTCATATGGCTAAGGAAGCAAAAAGATGCATTTTGGAGCATTCTAGAGCACTTTTGGGCCAAGATTGGATAGTGCAAGCATGGAGGCATGAGGATGGACGAATTTGAAGGCTTGAATTCAGTTAGGGAGCTGCAAGGGGGCCTAAAAACCTTATTTCTAGAAGGCTTTATCTACTCACACATGGTGCCTAATTTCTGCCTAATTTCTGTATTGGAAGAACAAGCCGTCCTACCTTGTCTCCTAGCCGTCCTACCTTGTCTCCTAGCCGTCCTACCTTGTCACAAGCCGTCCTACCTTGTCTCCTAGCCGTCCTACCTTGTCTCCTAGCCGTCCTACCTTGTCTCCTAGCCGTCCTAGCTTGTCACAAGCCGTCCTAGCTTGTCACAAGCCGTCCTACCTTGTCTCCTAGTTGTCCTACCTTGTCTCCTAGCCGTCCTAGCTTGTCACAAGCCGTCCTAGCTTGTCACAAGCTCATATCTGATTACCCTAGGGTTTTAAGTGCTTATATATACTCATATTAACCCCTAGATCAGATGATTCCCATTCATACACAATTCACACACCAAAAATTCATTGCCATGTCTCCCTTACAATCCAAACACCATCCTTCCATTTCCACCACTCCCCAAACCATTCACACCATCACACAACCATTCCTTAGACCTTGTGCAGCAACAAAGAGGAAGAGAAGAGGGCCTAAACGTTCATACAATTCAAGTTTGAGTTGTTGGAATGTTTAGGTGTTTCTTTTCCTTTGATTTCAATGTTTAATTTCAATTCTCTTTGTTTTGTACGTATGAGGAACTAAACCCCCCCTTGGCTAGGGGGGATTCGAAATATATGTTTATGCTTGCAATATGATTTGATTACTTCTAATTATGTTTCATAAGTTGTGAATTCAATTTGTTTAACTGTTTGATTGATAACTTATTTATGTATGTTTATTGAGAGTGCACGCTTAATTTTCATGCATGAATATGACGCTAGAATATAAGTGAGTTTCACCTAATAGTTACGAACTTATATTCACAAGTAGTGGAGGTTGCTTATAAACAATCGCGTTAAACGAATTCTTGGCATAAGTTTCATGCAATCATAGTAACGAATGCCTCGTCAACACTTATAATTTTCATAGAGCGTAATGATTCTTGCTTGTATCTCTATTATGCAATCATGTAGGGGACTTGTGGGGAATGTTTTGGGTTGTCGTATGCAATCATCCAATTCAATAACGTTAGGAAGATTTGAAGGTTAATTAGTGCATCACAGTTAACTTGGGGTGTTGAGAATTCATGGTTTATTGAAATGCAATTGGAATTCTTTTTATTATGCAAGTGTAACATGTGTGGAGATGAACCCCTTAGCTAGCCATCCCATCCATTCTATTCCATCAAATTCGCATTCTTTGAGTCTAGTTTAGTGTTTTAAACTTTATTTTTCGTTTTTGAGTCAGTTTCCAAGTGATTTGCAATCCCTCCTAATCCCCGGTTAAGAACGATCCCTACTTACATACTTACTACAATTGATAAAAAGAGGGTTTAATTTGTGTGCTTAATATATTTCGCATCAGTTATGCCTTAAAACATTGAGGACAATGTTTGAGTTAAGTGTGGGGGTAACCAAAGTGTTTTCTTGCAAATTCGTAGGGTTTTGTCACCCATAATTTCAAATGTTGTTTCTTGCGGTTTTTAAGTGTTTTTGAGCAGTTTTGGGGTGTTTTAGTGTGTTTTGATGCAAAAATCCGAAAATCACATAACAATTTGAAAAATTTGTTTTAAAAACCAAAAAAGAGTTGTTTTTGTGTGTTTGTTTGTGTCTTAGGGTACCTTCCAACACAATGATGAGGATTCGGTTTGTAATTACATGGCTGTTAAAGAGAGTGATTAACATGGATGAAAGTTTGATCTACTCTTTGTTTATGCTTAGTTGTGGTTATAACTTATGAATTCACATGCAATCATAAAAAATAAAAAATAAAAAAATAAAAAAAAATCAGTTTTTGTAACATGCTTGAAGGAAGGAACTCAAACTAACGCTACAACCTTGTGAGACTTGAGCCTAAACGTTTATTTGGAGAGTTAAAATCTGTGCATTCTTTGTTTTCTAAAGTCGTTGCATGATCTCATTATTCTTTGCTTGGTTGCTACTTAGAAGGCGTTTCATCATTTAGTTCCAAATGCTAGAACTCATGCCCATTTCATTCAAAGCATGTTATTGATTTACATAACACACATTCAAGATGAAGTTGTGTAGTGACCACCACCTTAGCCAAAAAGCCGTGTGCCCTATGTCATTATGTTTTGTAGGTTTTTAACCCCATTGAGCCTTGTTAGCCGTCATTATTTGTTAACTCATGTTTTCCTCACCTAGCCTAGATTAGGACTATCCATACCCTTGTTCTTGAAGCATAGCAAAGCATGATTCAAATTGAAGTCCTTTTGATTTATGTTGGCAGAAAACAAGTGTGGGGGAAGTGTTTTTCATGAGGAATTGTGTGCTATAGGCACGAAAAAAAAAAAAAAAAATTAAATAAATAAATAAAAATGAAGAAAAAGTTGAAAAGTTGAGAAAAAGAGTTCCAAAGTATTGTTTGTTGAAGTAAGGGTCCAAAACAATGAATTCGGCCCTAAGGAGTTGTCTAAATCTTTCCCTTGTGTTTTAAAGTTAATTTCTGCTATCTAAGTGAATTCTAAGTCTCAATTTCTTTGCTTTGCTTACTATTGCTTGAAGAACGTTTGTTTTCCCTATCCTTTCCTTGTTAACCAACACCCCAAGCCCCATTACAACCCTTAACTTCTATCTTGAGTGTTATGTGTTTCAATTTGTGGAGTTTGAATTTGGTATGAGCATATGGTGTCACTGGTTCTCGCATCTAAGTAGTAGCATTCCATTCATGAGATCATATCTAAACATGCTTCTTAACTCTAGAAATTGCATTCGTTGTGAAACATATATGTGAGCATTCGTTTTCATATCTACATCAATCTTCTCACATATGACTAGTATAGGGTGTGGAGTTAGAAAATCTGAGTGAAAATAGAGTGTATATCTTGTAAGGAATTGAGGGAATTCTCTAAGGCATGTTACTACATTCAAAGCATTGTTTTAATTGATTACTTGTGAACAAGTGAGTAGTGGCTTTAATTAAGTATGTGCTTGTGTAAAGAGGACTCAAATCTGTGGGGATAACGATCTTTAACATGTCATGTGCATTGGAAATCCCTGAGGCAAACGTTGGAAGGTTTAGGTTTTGTTTTGGTTAGTTTGTTTCGTTTTGTTTTCTTTCTTTTGTTTGTTTTGCTCGAGGACTAGCAAAAGCTAAGTGTGGGGGAAATTGATAGGAGCATATTTATACGACTTAGTTAGCTTGTTTTCTTGCATTTAATTAGCTAAACTATGTTAATTATAGTGTTTAAAGTTATTTTCGTGCAATTTCAGGTTTTAGTGTCAAAGTATGCAAAAAGAAGCAATTTGGAGCATTCTAGAGCATTTTTGGGCCAAGATTGGATAGTGCAAGCATGGTGGCATGAGGATGGACGAATTTGAAAGGCTTGAATTCAGTTAGGGAGTTGCAAGGGAGCCTAAAAGCCTGATTTCTAGAAGGCTACATTTCAGCCACATGCACTCCCATCCTTTGATCCATTGCAGCCACATGCACTTCCATCCTTTCATCATTGCATCACAAATCAGGCACATGCACTTCCATCCTTTCATCATTGCATCACAAATCAGCCACATGCACTTTGCCCTTGGTGTGAGAATTATACGGACACAAATTAAACCCTCTTTTTATCAATTGTAGTGAAGAATGTAAGTAGGGATCGTTCTGGACCGGGGATTAGGAGGGATTGTTAATCACTTGGAAACTGACTCAAATACGTAAAAACAAGTTTAAAACACTATACTAGACTCAAAGAATGCAAAACTAAACTTTAAAACACCAAAACAAACCAAAAGACTCAAAACAGCCCCAAAACACTCAAAACTGCCTAAAAAACACAATCTGGGCAGTTTTGAACACTAGACACAACTTTGGACGAAAATTGGTTTTAACTTGACCTAAGACACTCAAAAACACAAACTAAATTGATTTCTAACTAATTTGACACTCAAAGTAAAGGGGGATTGGTTTTGGACGATTTTAAAAACAAAACTTAAAACTTTGTAAAACGAACAGATTTTAAAACGAATTTGGATTTAATGAATGGGATGGAAGCTAGCTAAGGGGTTCATATCCACACATGTTATACTTGCACACAAAACAATTTCTAATTGCTTTTCAATAAACCATGAATTCTCAACGCCCCAGATTAACCGTGAATTGCACTAATTAACCCTCAGATTTTCCTAACGTTATTGAATTGGATGATTGCATACGACAACCCAAAACATTCCCCACAAGTCCCCTACATGATTGCATAATAGAGATACAAGCAAGAATCATTAAGTTCTATGAAAACCATAAGCATTGACGAAGCACTTGTTACTATGATTGCATGAAACTTATGCCAAGAATTTACTTAACGCGATTGAGATCATCAACCTTTACTACTTGTGAATTTAATTCCATAACGATTAGGTGAAATTTCCTTATATCCTAGCATCCAATTTATGCATGATAATTAAGCGTGCACTCTCAACCAACACACACAAATCAATGTAATTCACATAGATAAGTAAATTGAATTCACAACTTATGAAACGCAATTAGAAGTAATCAAATCATATTTCAAGCATAAACATGTGTTTCGAATCCCCCCCTAGCCAAGGGGGGGTTTAGTTCCTCATTCGCACAAAACAAAGAGAATTGAATTTAAACATTGAAATTAAAGGAAAAGAAACACCTAGAAATTCCAGCGACGCGAACTTGAATTGCATGAACTTCCGAGCTTCCTTCTCCTCCTCCTTGGTGCGGCAAGGGTCTATGGACAGGTTTTAGGGCCTTAGGTGTATGGATGGATGGTTATGGAGGGATGTAGTAGTGTTTAGGGGAAGGGGATGGTGCGGCAAAGGTCTAAAACTAAGGAGGAAGATGTTTGGTGGCTGCGGCAAGGCTGTGGAGATGTTTTGACGAATTTATGGAATGAATGAATGTGTATGAGAGGTGGTCCCTTGATCTAGGGGTTAATATGAGTATATATATAGGCACTTAAAACCCTAGGGTAATCAGATATGGACTTGAATAACCCAAATCAACTAGGAAATAGGCTTAGGAATCAGAAATAGAGAGGGATAATGCTTCCTAGGTGCGGCAGGTATGGGATAAGGTGATAAGGTTTCTAGAATGCCTTGCAAGGCAAGGGAAATCAGATTTCTAGAAGGGTTTGGGCGCCACCTTTGTAGGAGATAAGATAAGGTTCCTAAAATCATGCTTTAAGTGCCAAATTTGTAGGGAAAAAGGGATAAGGGTGCGGCAAAGCTTAGGGATAATGTTTAGGGCTTCTAGAAAGCCCTAAAACTAAGGGGAATTGGATAAAACCCACGGCAAGGATAGGATAGGGCATCTAAGGCTTCTAGAAACCCTCCAAGATAAGGTAAAGTGCATGGCATCCCTATAGGATTAGGATAAGGTGTCCTAAATGGATAAGGTGCCCTAAATGAATAAGGACTCCTCATTGTACTTGGAAACTTTGCCTATTAGGATTAGGAAACCTTGTCTTCATCATTCCTTCTTCATTTTGGACTCCTTTTCCTTCTTGGACTTGGAAAACTTCTTTGTTGCTTGATAGGAGCATATTCATGCGACTTAAATGGCTTGTTCTCGTGCATTTACGTTATGTTTCTTTAGTTATTTTAGTCCTTTATGCTTCTTTTGTGTGTTTTCAGGTTCTAAGGGCAAAGTATGCAAAATGGTGCATTTTGGTGCATTTTGGAGTAGTTTGGGGCGTTAAATGGATTGCATATACTTGAAGCCAAGTAGATGGACGAAATTGAAGACCAAAGGAGGCCCTTTGTACCAAAAATTCACACCAACACATTCCATTTCAGATTGCATTCCAATCATTCCAGCCAAACCACATGCACTCCCTTTAATTTATTCAACCTAGCTGTCAAAGCACATGCACATTCACCCTAATCATTCACATACACAATCTGCCATCATTCACACATTCATTCCACATGCATTCCCTTCACAAATCAGCCACATGCACTTTGCCTTTCATCATTGCACCATAAATCAGCCACATGCACCCATAATCATTCAACCAACTTTGCACATGCATTCATCATCATAACCTAGCTGTCATTACCCTTTAATCACATGCATAAATCAGCCACATGCATCTCCCATCACCATTTCAGATTTCCACCAAGTTCCTAGCTGTCATATTCCCTCCTTTTCACCTATAAATAAGCATCCATTGCAGCCACAATTCATTCATTCCCATTCATACACAATTCATTCACCATTCACGCCAGAAATTCATCCCCTCTCTATAACACATCCATACTTCACCATTCTTCATATTTTCTGCCCAAAAAGAAGCCTTGAGGTCCCCTACATCCATCCCTATCCTAAACACATCATTCTACACCATCCATAACTCCCCATCCTTCCAAACCTATCCTTAGACCTTGTGCTACAACGAAGAGGAGGAGAAGAGTGCCTAAACGTTCATACAATTCAAGTTTGAGTTGTTGGAATGTTTAGGTGTTTCTTTTCCTCGATTCCAATGTTTAATTTCAATTCTCTTTGTTTTGTACGTATGAGGAACTAAACCCCCCCTTTGGCTAGGGGGGGATTCGAAATATATGTTTATGCTTGCATTTTGATTTGATTACTTCTAATTGCGTTTCATAAGTTGTGAATTCAATTTGTTTAACTATTTGATTGATAACCTATTTATGTATGCTTATTGAGAGTTCACGTTTAATTTTCATGCATGAATTTGACGCTAGAATATAAGTGAGTTTCACGTAATAGTTATGAACTTATATTCACAAGTAGTGGAGGTTGCTTATAAACAATCGCGTTAAACATATTCTTGGCATAAGTTTCATGCAATCATAGTAACGAATGCCTCGTCAACACTTATAGTTTTCATGTTGCTTAATGATTCTTGCTTGTATCTCTATTATGCAATTCATGTAGGGAACTTGTGAGGAATGCTTTGGGTTGTCGTATGCAATCATCCAATTCATTAACTTAAGGAAAACTTGACGGTTAATTTAAGCGGACCTAATTAACCCGGGGCGTTGAGAATTCATGGTTTATTGAAATGCAATTGGAAATCTTTTTATTATGCAAGTGTAACATGTGTGGAGATGAACCCCTTAGCTAGCAATCCATCACATTCATATTTACATTCTGTTTTTAATTAGAATCTGTGCAATTAGTGTAATTTCGTCCAAAACTCAATCCCCCCTTACTTTAATGTCCAAATTAGTTAGAAATCAATTTAGTTTGTGTTTTTAAGAGTCTTGAGTCAAGTTACAACTTAATTTCGTCCAAATTTGGGTTTAAGGTCAGAAACTGCCTAGTTAGTGTTTTTAGGCAGTTTTGAGTCTTTTGAACTTGTTTTGAGTCCTTTGAGTCTTTGTATTGTTCAAATTAGTTAGAAAGTGTTTTGGTTTGTGTTTATAAGTGTTTTGATTCAATTTGTTACCCAAATTCGTCCAAAGTACTCAAAGTGCTCAAAACTGCCCAGAAAGTGTTTTTAAGGCAGTTTTGAGTGTTTTGGTGCTGTTTTGAGTCTTTTGGTTTGTTTTAGTGTTTTAAAGTTTAGTTTTGCATTCTTTGAGTCGAGTTTAGTGTTTTAAACTTTGTTTTTGAGTTTTTAAGTCAGTTTCCAAGTGTTTAGCAATCCCTCCTAATCCCCGGTCTAGAACGATCCCTACTTACATCTTTACTACAATTTGACAAAAAGAGGGTTTAATTTGTGTGCGTATAATTCTCGCATCAAATTTTGGCGCCGTTGCCGGGGATTAGCAACTTTGCTAATCCCTTGGATTGTTTTATTTTCGTTTGTGTGTATATATTTTTAGTTTTATTTTGTTGATTTTAGAAGCACAACATGGCATTTGATAATGCTTATCTTTTGTCACAGCTCATGGAAAGGTCCCAAATGCAAAACGTTGATATAGTTGATCTTCAATCAAGGAATAACGTGTTTTCCAATACTTACAATTCGGATTGGAGTGATCATTCAACTTCTATGTGGTGGGAACCTCAAAATGTTCAACAAGAAAGATATTGGGAGCCACCTCATATTCAATATGCCCAACCAAACTCAAATTCGTCAATAGATTATAATCAAATGCTTAATGAATTAAACTCTTTGGTGCAGGGTTCACAAAATCAAGCTAAGGAGACTCACCAAGAAACATATTGGCAACCATATGAGGATTCATATGCACCACCACAGCCTTCCCCTCAATCTTCACATCCAAATTCAAGTATATCAAATTATTATAATGAAGTTATTCAACAACTGAATTCTGTGGAGCAGGGCAGGGAAGCTCAACCATTTCAACAAGACGCATTTTGGCGACCAATTGAGGATTTCTATCAAGCAAAAAAGTTGGCTGAGTGGAACAGTCAATTTAGGCAGAATGCAGAATGCATGGAACAAATTCAAGAACAAATGGTTGAAGATGAGCCCATGGATGAATTGCTACTGCTCGAAGAGGAGGAGGATGCACAAGGCACGGCAAGGGAAGAACAACCCTTGCCGCAACCTCCCAATATTCCTACACCACCCCATTCAAGTAAGGTTGTTCCAAATTTAATTATTTCTAACTTTGTTCCCCCAAATGCACCCTTCCCTGGCAGGTTCATGCAATCCATGAAAGATGAGGGGAAGAAAGACATCTTGGACACCTTTCCAACAATTCACGAGGAAAAAGTGGTTGAGGAGCATCTTGAATTCATCAAGGAGGAAATTGGAGTGGATCACACAGCCACAACCTTCAAAATGTCCAATCTGAATGAAAACATCCCTTGTGCATTTGTTGAATGTGCTGCAAATTTAGAGCCAATATTGCAGCCCATAGGTAAGCCACCAACTCAAAATCCAAAGTCGTTTTTGACTAATATGTTGTTGATGTCAATGATTAAGGCACCCACTCTTGAAATTCAACCATTGCCGGAACATTTCAAGTATCATCATCCATTCAATGATCAACTCCATGCCGTGGGTTCCATTAAGGCATGATTGTGTTCTTCGTCCGGCTACAAGACGTAAAAGCAAGCGCTACTTGGGAGGCAACCCAATACAGTAAATAAAACTTTTGCTTGTTCATTGATTTTTTTCGATAAATTACAATTGTATCTAAACATGGCAGAAAGATGGAGCCTTTACAAAGGTTGTGTACGTGAGGCCCCACTACGTGGCAACACTCTCGGAGCAAGAGGTCTCGGAGCAGGAGGCATCGGAGCAGGAGGCATAGGAGCAGGAAGCATCGGAGCAGGAGGCATAGGAGCGGGAGGCACCGAGGATAGATCATTCAAGGCCCCAAACCTTGGTGGAACGCTGGATGACCCAGGAAAGAGGTGCCTCTGGAAGAAAGCTGCAAACCGTTGACGGTCATCAAGCTCATCAAGCTTCCTCTTCATGCCTGATGAATAATTATTTGCAAGCACGTGCAAAGTTCTATTCTCGTGCTTAAGTTGTTTTATCTCTTGCTTCAGGTTCTCCACCTCCGCCATCAATGATTCAACCTGACGGGAGCGAGCAAGGAGGCGTTGGCCCATGTTTGACACAGAACCAGCGCACTGAACGCTGAGAGCCAGGGACTCTTGAACGGCCAACTCATCGGACCGTCCTGAAAGCAGCTGACTATCTCTGGGAGTGAGGAGGTTCCGAGCTACTATCGTAGCTGTTGTGGCGTCCTGCATCACGGAATCTTCACCTGTAAGAGGACCGTTAGAAGATAAGAAAGAAGGGCGCCATACGTTACCTTGAAGCGGCACGCCCGTATCACTGCGGAGACTCAATTCTAAGCTAAGGTTCGATGGGTTTGCCATTTTTTTAAAAAAAGTGTTCAAAAAGAAGGGGTGGACGGAGTAAATTTTCAAAGGACCGGAAACGAGTTTCAAGAATGGGAAATCTTCAGAGTGTGTAAGTTGGCGGTGATCGATAGCTCTATAAAAAGCCAAGGCAACGCGTCCACCGATTCAAAAAGCCGGAATTTGAGGCGTAAAGTTCGGCGACGCTCCCTCAGCTTTTCAGAAAACGCGTTCAACATGTGGAGGCCATCATCGCAGCTACACGTCTTTAGCCGACAAGCGCAAAGTTCGGCGACGCTTTCTCTGCTTTTCAGAAAGCGCCTGCTCAGAAATCGAAGAGGCGTCTTCAAATATCGAAGAGTCGTCACTATTTCAAAAAGCCGGATTTGCGGGATCAAAACGTTTGTCGACAAGGGTAAGAGAACAGTACCACCACTTGCTATCCCTATATTTGTCGACTTTCATCTTTTATGGCAAGGCAAACCTGAAGAAAATGCCCAACTCTTTCTCACCTCTGAGGGCGCACTCCCAGCAAAGCCTTTCGAAACACTCACTTCTTTCTTCTTCCCCAAAGATGATACCAGATGCCTGGAGTACAGATGACCCAGGAGGAAGCAGCACAACAAATACATGTGCTGATTCATTCACCGCTTCTTCAAAAGCAAAGGTATCTCATATCATCAAGGTCAAAAGCAAAAGTATCCCATATCATGCTCTTTCCCTGTCTTTTCCTTTGTCTTTGTTATTAATCGCATAGCAAAGTGAAAGAAGCAATCAGCCGGCACTTGGAGTCTATCTAGACTCTATTCCCTGGTTGCTTACCTAGCTTTGCTGAGCTATCCTCTAACCCTCTTCAATACGAATTGGAGAGATTGAACAAAGAAACAGATAAGAGAAGGAAGCTCAGACCTTCGGGGGAGACCAAAGGAAGCCTGCTGCCCAGTTCAAGAGTAGCACAAAGGAAAATCAACGATGGGAGCAGCGCAGTTCAAGAGTAAGCCTGTGGAATCACAAAGATCCAAGCCTCACTGCAATCACCAAGGAGAAGATGGAACGAAAACTCCATAACCAGATTTGCATCTCTAAACTCTTCTCTTTGTTAAATACATTCTGCCATGTTTAGTATGTTTAATTGCTGTTTGTTTGTGTTTAGTGTGGTTTTTAACATTGAGGACAATGTTTGATTTAAGTGTGGGGGAGTTACTAAAGTGTTTTAATGCAAATTCGTAGGATTTTATCCACCATAACTTCAAATGTTGTTTCTTGCTGTTTTTAAGTGTGTTTAGTGTGTTTTGACTTAAAAATTTGAAAATCACATAAAAATTTGAAAAACATGTTTTGAAAAGCCTAAAAAGAGTGTTTTGAGTCATTTTTTGTGTGTTTGTGTCGTAGGTCACCTTCCAACACAATGATAAGGATTTGGTATTTAATTGCATGACTGTTAAAAAGAGTTATAAACATGGAGAAAAGTTTGATTTACTCTTGGTATATGCTTGGTTATGGTTATAATGTATGACTTCACATGCAATCATAAAAGAAAAAATTAGTTATGTAACATGCTTGAAGGAAGGAACTCAAACAAACGCTACAACCCTGAGAGACTTGAGCCTATAACGTTCTTTGGAGAGTATGATCTGTGATTTCTTGTTTTCTAAAGTCGTTGCATGATCTCATTATTGTTTGCTTGGTTACTACTTAGAAGGCGTTTCATCATATAGTTCCAAATGCTAGAACTCATGCCCATTTCTTTCAAAGCATGTTATTGATTTGCATAACACATATTCAAGAAGAAGTTGTGTAGTGACCACCACCATAGCCAAATAGCCTTACTTCCCATATTTCGTATATGTTGTAAGTTTTAACCCCGTTGAGCCTTGTTTAGCCTTTATTCTGTGTTTACCCACATTTTCCTCACCTAGCCTAGTTTAGGACAATCCCCACCCTTGTTCTTAAAAGATAGTGAGCATGACTTAATTGAATTCCTTTTGAGTTACATTATGAAAGAAAATGAGTGTGGGGGAGAGAATGTTTAAGTGTTTATGTATGTTTTGAGATTCAAAAGAAAAGAAAAACAAAAGAAAAGAAAGAAAGAAAGAGAAAAAAAAAAAAAACTTGAAAAAAAATGAAAGAATGAGTGATTGAAGAAAGGGTCCAAAACACCAATTCTGGCCGTAAATTGTCTAAATTCTCCCTTTTTGTTCAAAAGTTGAGTTTTCATTCAAAAGTGAATTCTAAGTTGATTCAAGTGCTTTGCTCACTATTTCTTTAAGAACCTTTGTTTTCCATATCCCTTCTTTGTTATCCACACGCCCCGAATCCCATTACAACCCGTGACTTCAATCTTGAGTGTTATGTGTTTCAATTTGTGGAGTTTGAACTTGGTATGAGCATATGGTGTCACTGGTTCTCGCGTCTAAGTAGTAGCATTCCATTCATGAGATCATATCTAAACATGCTTATTAACTCCAGAAATTGCGTTCTTTGTGATACATATATGTGAGTGTTCGGTTTCATGTTTACATCAATCTTCTCACATATACTTAGTGTAGGGTGTGTAGTCAGAAAATCTGAGTAAAAATTGAGCGCATATCTTGTGAGGAATTGAGCAAATTCTCTAAGGCATGTTACTACATTCAAAACATGGTTTTAAATGCTTAATTGTGAAATAGTATGTGGTGACTGTGATTAAGAATGTAATTAAGTGTGAAGATGACTAAAATCTGTGGGAATGATGATTTTTAACATGTCATGTGCATTGGAAATCCCTAAGACGATTGTTGGAAGGTTTAGGTTGTGTTTTACTTGTTTTGTTTCGTTTCGTTTTGTTTTGTTTTTCTTTCTGTTTTGCTCGAGGACTAGCAAAAGATAAGTGTGGGGGTATTTGATAGGAGCATATTCATGCGACTTAAATGGCTTGTTCTCGTGCATTTACGTTATGTTTCTTTAGTTATTTTAGTCCTTTATGCTTCTTTTGTGTGTTTTCAGGTTCTAAGGGCAAAGTATGCAAAATGGTGCATTTTGGTGCATTTTGGAGTAGTTTGGGGCGTTAAATGGATTGCATATACTTGAAGCCAAGTAGATGGACGAAATTGAAGACCAAAGGAGGCCCTTTGTACCAAAAATTCACACCAACACATTCCATTTCAGATTGCATTCCAATCATTCCAGCCAAACCACATGCACTCCCTTTAATTTATTCAACCTAGCTGTCAAAGCACATGCACATTCACCCTAATCATTCACATACACAATCTGCCATCATTCACACATTCATTCCACATGCATTCCCTTCACAAATCAGCCACATGCACTTTGCCTTTCATCATTGCACCATAAATCAGCCACATGCACCCATAATCATTCAACCAACTTTGCACATGCATTCATCATCATAACCTAGCTGTCATTACCCTTTAATCACATGCATAAATCAGCCACATGCATCTCCCATCACCATTTCAGATTTCCACCAAGTTCCTAGCTGTCATATTCCCTCCTTTTCACCTATAAATAAGCATCCATTGCAGCCACAATTCATTCATTCCCATTCATACACAATTCATTCACCATTCACGCCAGAAATTCATCCCCTCTCTATAACACATCCATACTTCACCATTCTTCATATTTTCTGCCCAAAAAGAAGCCTTGAGGTCCCCTACATCCATCCCTATCCTAAACACATCATTCTACACCATCCATAACTCCCCATCCTTCCAAACCTATCCTTAGACCTTGTGCTACAACGAAGAGGAGGAGAAGAGTGCCTAAACGTTCATACAATTCAAGTTTGAGTTGTTGGAATGTTTAGGTGTTTCTTTTCCTCGATTCCAATGTTTAATTTCAATTCTCTTTGTTTTGTACGTATGAGGAACTAAACCCCCCCTTTGGCTAGGGGGGGATTCGAAATATATGTTTATGCTTGCATTTTGATTTGATTACTTCTAATTGCGTTTCATAAGTTGTGAATTCAATTTGTTTAACTATTTGATTGATAACCTATTTATGTATGCTTATTGAGAGTTCACGTTTAATTTTCATGCATGAATTTGACGCTAGAATATAAGTGAGTTTCACGTAATAGTTATGAACTTATATTCACAAGTAGTGGAGGTTGCTTATAAACAATCGCGTTAAACATATTCTTGGCATAAGTTTCATGCAATCATAGTAACGAATGCCTCGTCAACACTTATAGTTTTCATGTTGCTTAATGATTCTTGCTTGTATCTCTATTATGCAATTCATGTAGGGAACTTGTGAGGAATGCTTTGGGTTGTCGTATGCAATCATCCAATTCATTAACTTAAGGAAAACTTGACGGTTAATTTAAGCGGACCTAATTAACCCGGGGCGTTGAGAATTCATGGTTTATTGAAATGCAATTGGAAATCTTTTTATTATGCAAGTGTAACATGTGTGGAGATGAACCCCTTAGCTAGCAATCCATCACATTCATATTTACATTCTGTTTTTAATTAGAATCTGTGCAATTAGTGTAATTTCGTCCAAAACTCAATCCCCCCTTACTTTAATGTCCAAATTAGTTAGAAATCAATTTAGTTTGTGTTTTTAAGAGTCTTGAGTCAAGTTACAACTTAATTTCGTCCAAATTTGGGTTTAAGGTCAGAAACTGCCTAGTTAGTGTTTTTAGGCAGTTTTGAGTCTTTTGAACTTGTTTTGAGTCCTTTGAGTCTTTGTATTGTTCAAATTAGTTAGAAAGTGTTTTGGTTTGTGTTTATAAGTGTTTTGATTCAATTTGTTACCCAAATTCGTCCAAAGTACTCAAAGTGCTCAAAACTGCCCAGAAAGTGTTTTTAAGGCAGTTTTGAGTGTTTTGGTGCTGTTTTGAGTCTTTTGGTTTGTTTTAGTGTTTTAAAGTTTAGTTTTGCATTCTTTGAGTCGAGTTTAGTGTTTTAAACTTTGTTTTTGAGTTTTTAAGTCAGTTTCCAAGTGTTTAGCAATCCCTCCTAATCCCCGGTCTAGAACGATCCCTACTTACATCTTTACTACAATTTGACAAAAAGAGGGTTTAATTTGTGTGCGTATAATTCTCGCATCAAATTTTGGCGCCGTTGCCGGGGATTAGCAACTTTGCTAATCTCTTGGATTGTTTTATTTTCGTTTGTGTGTATATATTTTTAGTTTTATTTTGTTGATTTTAGAAGCACAACATGGCACTTGATAATGCTTATCTTTTGTCACAGCTCATGGAAAGGTCCCAAATGCAAAACGTTGATATAGTTGATCTTCAATCAAGGAATAACGTGTTTTCCAATACTTACAATTCGGATTGGAGTGATCATTCAACTTCTATGTGGTGGGAACCTCAAAATATTCAACAAGAAAGATATTGGGAGCCACCTCATATTCAATATGCCCAACCAAACTCAAATTCGTCAATAGATTATAATCAAATTCTTAATGAATTAAACTCTTTGGTGCAGGGTTCACAAAATCAAGCTAAGGAGACTCACCAAGAAACATATTGGCAACCATATGAGGATTCATATGCACCACCACAGCCTTCCCCTCAATCTTCACATCCAAATTCAGGTATATCAAATTATTATAAGGAAGTTATTCAACAACTGAATTCTGTGGAGCAGGGCAGGGAAGCTCAACCATTTCAACAAGACGCATTTTGGCGACCAATTGAGGATTTCTATCAAGCAAAAAAGTTGGCTGAGTGGAACAGTCAATTTAGGCAGAATGCAGAATGCATGGAACAAATTCAAGAACAAATGGTTGAAGATGAGCCCATGGATGAATTGCTACTGCTCGAAGAGGAGGAGGATGCACAAGGCACGGCAAGGGAAGAACAACCCTTGCCGCAACCTCCCAATATTCCTACACCACCCCATTCAAGTAAGGTTGTTCCAAATTTAATTATTTCTAACTTTGTTCCCCCAAATGCACCCTTTCCTGGCAGGATCATGCAATCCATGAAAGATGAGGGGAAGAAAGACATCTTGGACACCTTTCCAACAATTCACGAGGAAAAAGTGGTTGAGGAGCATCTTGAATTCATCAAGGAGGAAATTGGAGTGGATCACACAGCCACAACCTTCAGAATGTCCAATCTGAATGAAAACATCCCTTGTGCATTTGTTGAATGTGCTGCGACTTTAGAGCCAATATTGCAGCCACAATTCATTCATTCCCATTCATACACAATTCATTCACCATTCACGCCAGAAATTCATCCCCTCTCTATAACACATCCATACTTCACCATTCTTCATATTTTCTGCCCAAAAAGAAGCCTTGAGGTCCCCTACATCCATCCCTATCCTAAACACATCATTCTACACCATCCATAACTCCCCATCCTTCCAAACCTATCCTTAGACCTTGTGCTACAACGAAGAGGAGGAGAAGAGTGCCTACTTCAAGTAGGAAACCTTATTTGAGTAGGAATCTTCATTCTTCTAGGAATCCATCTTCAACTAGGAAACCCATTTTCATTAGGGACTTTCCTACTTCAACTAGGAAACCTTGCTCAAGTAGGAATCATCATCTTCAAGTCTTCAATTTCGTCCATCCTCTTGGCTCCAAGCATATGATGTCCATTCCAAGCTCTAATTTGCTCCAAAAGGCTCCACAATGCATCCTTTTGCATACTTTGCCCTTAAAACCTGAAAATACATAAAACTAGCTTAAAAGACTACTTTACTAAGGAAAAACACTATAAATGCACAAGAACAAGCTAAACTAAGGTGCATAAATATGCTCCTATCAGCCCTTCATCATTGCACCACAAATCAGCCACATGCACTTTGCCTTTCATCATTGCACCACAAATCAGCCACATGCACTCCCATGCTCTCCCATTAATTAATTCAAGTCCATATCTGATTTCCCTAGGGTTCTAAGTGCCTATATATACTCATATTAACCCCTAGATCAGATCACCACCTCTCATACACATTCATTCACGCCAGAAATTCATTCCCTCTCTCTAACACAGCCATACTTCACCATTCTTCATATTTGCTGCCCAAAAACACTCCTTGCCTTCCCCTACATCCATCCCTACCCTAAACACATCATTCTACATCATCCATAACCCCCAAAACTCACCAAAACCCCTTGTGCCGCAGCAACTAGAGGAGAAGAGGCTTAAACGTTCATACAATTCAAGATTGAGTTGTTGGAATTTTTAGGTGTACTTCGATTCTTGTTTTCAATGTTTACTTTGTTATTACTCTCTAAGTTTGTTGTAATCATGAGTGGCTAAACCCCCTTGGTTAGGGGGGAATTCGAAACCATGTACATGCTTGCAATATGATTTGATTACATTCAGTTGTTATTTCATAAGTTGTGGATTCAATTCGTTCATCTATTTGATTGATAACTTATTTGTGTATGTTGATTGAGAGTGCACGCTTAGTTTTCATGCATGAATATGATGCTAGATTATGAGGGAGTTTCACCTAATAGTTACAATCTTATAATCACAAGTAGTGAAGGTCGCTTGAAAACGATCGCGTTGAATGAATTCTTAGCATAAGTTTCATGCAATTCATAGTAACGAATGCTTCGTCAATGCTTATGTTTTTCATAGAACTTAATGATTCTTGCTTGTATCTCTATTATGCAATTCATGTAGGGAACTTGTAGGGAATGTTTTGGGTTGTTGTATGCAATCATCCAACTTAATAACTTGTGGAAAAACTGAGGGTTAATTAGTGCAATTCACGGTTAATTTGGGGCGTTGAGTATTTATAATTTATTGGAAGAACAACTGAAAATCGTTTTGTTTGCAAGTGTGACATGTGTGGAGAAGAACCTCCTAACTAGCCTTTTATCCATCCTTTTTATCCAAAAACATTCTACAATCTGTTTAGTTTAAAGTTTCTGTTTTATGTTAAATTTTCGTCCAAAACAAATCCCCCTTTAATTTGAAGTCTTAGATTAGTTAGAAAGTGTTTTGATTTGTGTTTCTAAGTATTTTGATTCAAGTTTTCATCCAATTTCGTCCAAATTAGTGTAGGTGCTCAAAACTGCCCAGAAAGTGGTTTTTAGGCAGTTTTGAGTCTTCTAGTTGCTGTTTTGGGTTTTAGGTTTGTTTAAGTGTTTTAACTTTTAGTTTTGCATTCTTTGAGTCGAGTTTAGTGTTTTAAACTTTGTTTTTGAGTTTTTAAGTCAGTTTCCAAGTGTTTAGCAATCCCTCCTAATCCCCGGTCTAGAACGATCCCTACTTACATCTTTACTACAATTTGACAAAAAGAGGGTTTAATTTGTGTGCTTATCTATTTCGCATCAAAACATCCAACCTTAAGCCGATCCATTTCATTTACATTACATTTGGAGAACCAACACCAAAGGCCACTCTTAAAGGATTTCGACATCAGTTTTGCTTCAAGGGTTTCTTCTTCTTAATTCTATGTTCACTCATGTTATATATTTTATGTCAAACCTTTTGTAAACATGAAGTGTAACTAATCTCTCTCTAGGGATTCGATGTAGCCTTGCAAGATTGCCATGTAGTTAATTCAGAATTCTTAGTTAGTCTATCTATTTCTTGTTTCATTCTCTGATTTAATTGTGACTTAGTGTGTTGATTTTAATGCTTGATCATCATTTGAATTAACCACAGGTTGTTTAGCCAAGATTAAAGCACACATCATGCATAATCTTGGTGGATACGTGAATGAATGAAGGGAATGTTTTGCAAACATCCTGCCGAGTGTTCCCTTTGGTTTTATGAAAGTTTCTTGTGCACTACATATTCTTGATTAGGAACCAAAGTTGCACATCACAATTAGGCTCATGATTAGAGACAGAGACATTTGATCAAATCCACACATCATATGGTTGATCATATCTAAGTGAAACAAACTCAAGCAATAGGTAGATGACTGAGTATAAACTGATTTAACAAACATGGCCTTGGGTTAGCAATGGTAAAATCGAATCCCTAGCTTCATCTCCATTGGTACTATCCCATTTTATTAGTTGTTGATTCATTTATTTGTGTTCACTTTGTTTTCTTATGCTTTCAAGTTACAACAACAAATCTGCCTACATTGATTAGTTTTATTTCTCTAATAGAGTTCTTGCAAAACAAGTGATTGTATAGGTCCAATTAGTCCCTGTGGATTCGACACCCTTACTTGTGCCATTATACTAAACATATTTTAGCACTAGGAAGGAAGACACAACAGCCCCTTCGATTTCTGAACGACGCCTCTTCGATTTCTGAACGAGCGCCACTTTTGACAAAGTTACACGCGTTTTCTGAAAAGCAGAGAAAGCGTCGCCGAACTTTGCGCTTGTCGGCTAAAGATGTGTAGTTGCGATGATGGCCTCCACGTGTCTTCAACTTTGTCAGAGATCCTTTGACAAAGTTGAACGCGTTTTCTGAAAAACCGAGAGAGCGTCGCCTTGCCTTTTTATAGAGCTATCGATCACCACCAACATACACACTCTGAAGACTACCCATCTGTGAAAATCGTCTCCGGCCCTTTGAAATTTAACTCCATCCAGCCCTTCTCTTTGAACACTTTTGAAAAATGGCAAACCCATCGAACCTTAGCTTAGAATTGAGTCTCAGCAACGATCCGGTTGCGCCCCGGCAAGGTAATGTATGGCGCCCTTCTTTCTTATCTTCTAACGGTCCTCTTTCAGGCGAAGACTCCATGATGACGGATGCAACAACAGCTACGATAGTAGCTCGGAACCTCCTTACTCCCAAAGATAGTCAGCTGCTTTCAGGACGGTCCGATGAGTTGGCCGTTCAAGAGTCACTGGCTCTGTGTCCAACATAGGCCAACGCCTGCTTGCTCGCTCCCGTCAGGTCGAATCATTGATGGCAGAGGTGGAAAATCTCAAGCAGGAGATCAAACAGCTTAAGCACGAGAATAGAAGTTTGCACGTGCTTGCCAATAATTATTCGACACGCATGAAGAGGAAGCTTGATGAGATGCAAGAATCTCAAGGTCGAATGCAAAGTGACCGTCAAAGGCTTGCGTCTTTCTTCCAGAGGCACCTTTTTCCTGGGTCATCCAGCGTTCCGCCAAGTATTGAGGCCTCGAATGCTCTACATTCTTTTATTTTTTATTATTATTTTTTTTATTTCGAATCAAACGGCTTGGAATTGATCTTTGAATGGAAGGTGATACTTGAAATGATCCGGTAATGGTTAATTTTCATGCATGAATATGACGCTAGAATATAAGTGAGTTTCACTGATGTGAGAATTATATGCACACAAATTAACCCTCTTGTTGTCAAATTGTAGTAAGGATGCAAGTAGGGATCGTTCTAGACCGGGGATTAGGAGGGCTTGCTAAAACCTGTAAATTGACTCAAAAACATAAAAACAAAGTTAAAAACGTTCACAAAGACTCAAAGGACTCAAAACAGGTTCAAAAGACTCAAAACTGCCTAAAAACACTAACTAGGCAGTTTCTGACCTTAAACACAAATTTGGACGAATTTAAGATTATAGGTGATAGGAGCATATTCATGCGACTTAATTAGCTTGTTCTCGTGCATTTATGTTGTGTTTACTTAGTTGTTTTAGTGTTTAAGGCCACTTTTGTGTATTTTCAGATTATAAGGCCAAAGTGTGCAAGAAGATGCAAATTGGAGCCTTTTGGAGCGAAAGAGGAATGAATGAGTTGAAGTCTTGAAGAAACGACGAATTCTTACTCCAACGATGAATTCTTACCAAAACGAGGAATCCTACTTGATGCGAGAATTATACGCGCACAAATTAAACCCTCTTTTTATCAATTGTAGTAAGTATGTAAGTAGGGATCGTTCTGGACCGGGGATTAGGAGGGATTGCAAATCACTTGGAAACTGACTCAAAAACGTAAAATAAAGTTTAAAACACTAAACTAGACTCAAAGAATGCGAAACTAAACGCTTAAAATACTAAAACAAACCAAAAGACTCAAACATCACCCAAAACACTCAAAACTGCCTTAAAAACACTTTCTGGGCAGTTTTGAGCACCTTGGTGAATTTGGACGAATTTGTGCAACAAATTGAATCAAAACACTTATAAACACAAACTAAGACACTTTCTATCTAATTTGGACAATAAAGTAAAGGGGGATTGGTTTTGGATGAATTTGAAATTAAAACAGAAACTTGGAAATAAAAACAGATTGTAAAGATGAATGTGATGGAATTGAATGGATGGGATGGCTAGCTAAGGGGTTCATCTCCACACATGTTACACTTGCATATAAAACGATTTCTAATTGCTTTTCAATAAACCATGAATTCTCAACGCCCCAAGTTAACCGTGATTGCACTAATTAACCCTCAGATTTTCCTAACGTTATTGAATTGGATGATTGCATACGACAACCCAAAACATTTCCCACAAGTCCCCTACATGATTGCATAATAGAGATACAAGCAAGAATCATTAAGTTCTTTGAAAACCATAAGCATTGACGAAGCACTTGTTACTATGATTGCATGAAACTTATGCCAAGAATTTATTTAACGCGATTGTTTATAAGCAACCTCCACTACTTGTGAATATAAGTTCATAACTATTAGGTGAAACTCACTTATATTCTAGCGTCATATTCATGCATGAAGATTAAGCGTGCACTCTCAATAAACATACATAAATAGGTTATCAATCAAATAGTTAAACAAATTGAATCCACAACTTATGAAACGTAATTAGAAGTAATCAAATCATATTGCAAGCATAAACATATATTTCAAATCCCCCCCTAGCCAAGGGGGTTTTAGTTCCTCATACATACAAAACAAAGAGAATTGAAATTAAACATTGAAATCAAAGGAAAAGAAACACCTAAACATTCCAACAACTCAAACTTGAATTGTATGAACGTTTAGGCCCTCTTCTCTTCCTCTTTGTTGCTGCACAAGGTCTAAGGAATGGTTGTGTGATGGTGTGAATGGTTTGGGGAGTGGTGGAAATGGAAGGATGGTGTTTGGATTGTAAGGGAGACATGGCAATGAATTTCTGGTGTGTGAATTGTGTATGAATGGGAATGATCTGATCTAGGGGTTAATATGAGTATATATAAGCACTTAAAACCCTAGGGTAATCAGATATGAGCTTGTGACAAGGTAGGACGGCTAGGAGACAAGGTAGGACGGCTAGGAGACAAGCTAGGACGGCTAGGAGACAAGCTAGGACGGCTTGTGACAAGTTAGGACGGCTAGGAGACAAGGTAGGACGGCTAGGAGACAAGGTAGGACGGCTTGTGACAAGCTAGGATGGCTAGGAGACAAGGTAGGACGACTAGGAGACAAGGTAGGACGGCTTGTGACAAGCTAGGACGGCTAGGAGACAAGGTAGGACGGCTTGTTCTTCCAATACAGAAATTAGGCAGAAATTAGGCACCATGTGTGAATAGATAAAGCCTTCTAGAAATAAGGTTTTTAGGCCCCCTTGCAGCTCCCTAACTGAATTCAAGCCTTCAAATTCGTCCATCCTCATGCCTCCATGCTTGCACTATCCAATCTTGGCCCAAAAGTGCTCTAGAATGCTCCAAAATGCATCTTTTTGCTTCCTTAGCCATATGAACCTAAAAACACACGAAAATGGCTTAAACTACTAAAACAACTCTGAATTCACAATATAAATGCACGAAAACAAGCTAAGTAAGTTGCCTAAATATGCTCATATCACTACTCAAACAAGGTTTCCTATTTTAGGAAAGTTAACCCTAAGTTTCCCGTTTTGGTAACCTTTCCTAATCTTAAACGTCCGTATTTTCTAGCCACTTTGAAGTCCTTGTAGGCGCTTTAGGACATAAAACGAATGCCCTAGCCCAAATCCATGCTTCTAAACCCTAGCCCTTTAACCTTGCAGCCGCACCCTAGGTCTATTTATTAATTCCATCTCAGATTTTCACCTTTTCTTTCACCCTAGCTGACTTAATTCACTCCCATCCATTTATTTGATCAAACCATCTCAGCCATTCACCCTAATAACCCTAATTCTTTTCATAAGCCGCACCATATACTTCATTATTCAACCCTAATTCATTCAGGCCGTAGCATCCATATACCCTAATACACTTCAATCCGCAGCCACCTTCACACCATATTCTCTCCATTGCCGTGCTATCCCCCTTCCATTCCAGCCAATTTCCACACACTTCCCACCATTGCCGCAGCCTCTCCAACACATTCCACACCATTCCACACCATTCTACACCTTCCACCACCATTGCCGCACCATTAAACCACCATAAAACCATCCCTAAACCAGAAACTCATCCCAAAATCATCCCACAACCAATCTGCCGCAGCAAGGAGAAGAGGAAAGAGGAGCTTCGACGCGCACCAATTCACGTGGATTCGTTGGGCGTTCTAGGTGTAATCAATCCTTTGTGCTTTATGTTTAAATTCAATTGTATTTCTCTTTTTGTGAACATGAGAGGCTAAATCCCCCTAGTTAGCTAGGGGGTGATTCGAAACCATGTTTATGCTTGCAATATGAATTGATTACTTTTGGTTGGAATTTCATGAATGTTGGATTCAATTCGTTTAACTGTTTGATTGATAACTTGTTTGTGTATGTTTATTGAGAGTGCACGCTTAATGTTCATGCATGAATTTGATGCTAGAATATAAGTGAGTTTCACCTAATAGTTATGAACTTATATTCACAAGTAGTGGAGGTTGCTTATAAACAATCGCGTTAAATGAATTCTTGGCACTAGTTTCATGCTCATCATAGTAACGAATGCCTCGTCAACACTTATAGTTTTCATGTTGCTTAATGATCTTTGATTGTATCTTTATTGTGCTTTTCACGTAAAGGACTTTTAGAGAATGTTTTGAATTGCGTTGCGCTAACCCATCCAATTCATTAACTTAAGGAGAACTTGACGGTTAATTTAAGCGGACCTAATTAACCCGGAGTGTTGAGTTTCATAATTCATCGAAAGACCAACTGAAAATCAAAGTGTATGCAAGTGTGACATGTGTGGAGAAGAACCTTCTAGCTAGCATTCATCCATAATTTCATTCAATTCATCTTTAGAATCTGCCTTAATTTACAATCTGTGCATTTATTATATTTTCGTCAAAAACTCAATCCCCCTTTACTTTAGTGTCCAAATTAGTTAGAAAGTATCTTAGTTTGTGTTTATAAGTGTTTTGATTCAAGTTGTTACACAAATTCGTCCAAATTCACCAAAGTGCTCAAAACTGCCCAGAAAGTGATTTTAAGGCAGTTTTGAGTGTTTTGGGGCTGTTTTGAGTCTTTTGATTTGTTTGAGTATTTTTATTGTTAGGTTTGCTTTCTTTGAGTTTAGTTTAGTGTTTCAAACTTTATTTTACGTTTTAAGTCAGTTTCCAAGTGATTTTACAATCCCTCCTAATCCCCCGTTAAGAACGATCCCTACTTATTCATATACTACAATTGTCACAAGAGGGTTTTAATTTGTGTTCGCATCAATAGGTTGATTCAAAACACTTTAAAACACAAATTAAGACACTTTAACACTAAACTAGACTCAAAGAATGCAAAACTAAACACTTAAAACACTAAAACCAACCAAAAGACTCAAACAGCCCCCAAAACACTCAAAACTGCCTTAAAAACACTTTCTGGGCAGTTTTCAGCACTTTGACTACTTTGGACGAAATTGGGTAATAAAATGAATCAAAACACTTAGAAACACAAACTAAGACACTTTCTAACTAAGTTGGACACTAAAGCAAAGGGGGATTGAGTTTTTGACGAATTTGAAAACAAAACTTAAAACTTTGTAAAACGAACAGATTTTAAAACGAATTTGGATTTAATGAATGGAATGGAAGCTAGCTAAGGGGTTCATATCCACACATGTTACACTTGCATATAAAACGAATCCCAATTGCTTTTCAATAAACCATGATGCTCAACACCCCAAGTTAACCGTGATGCACTAATTAACTCTCAAATTTTCCTTATGTTATTGAATTGGATGATGCATGCGACAATTCAAATCATTCTCCGATGGTTCTCAACATGAATGCATAGAAGAGATACAATGAGAGATCATTATGTTCTATGAAAATTATAAGTGTTGACGAGGCAATTGTAACTATGAATGCATGATACTCTTGCCAAGAATTCATTTAACGCGATTGTTTATAAGCAACCTCCACTACTTGTGAATATAAGTTCATAACTATTAGGTGAAACTCACTTATATTCTAGCGTCATATTCATGCATGAAAATTAAGCGTGCACTCTCAATAAACATACATAAATAAGTTATCAATCAAACAGTTAAACAAATTGAATTCACAACTTATGAAACGTAATTAGAAGTAATCAAATCATATTGCAAGCATAAACATATATTTCGAATCCCCCCCTAGCCAAGGGGGGGTTTAGTTCCTCATGATACAAAACAAAGAGAATCAAAGAAACACCTAAACAGTCCAACAACTCAAACTTGAATTGTATGAACGTTTAGGCCCTCTTCTCTTCCATTCCTCATTCGTACAAAACAAAGAGTATTGAAATTAAACATTGAAATCAAAGAAACACCTAAACATTCCAACAACTCAAACTTGAATTGTATGAACGTTTAGGCCCTCTTATCTTCCTCTTCATTGTAGCACAAGGTCTAAGGATAGTTTGATGGTGTGAATGGTTTGGGGAGTGGTGAAAATGGAAGGAGGAGGCCACGGCAATGGGATGATTTCTGGTGTGGTGTTTGGATTATTAGGGAGAGAGCACGGCACAAGGGAATGGTTGGTGTTTGTGACTGAAATGTGTATGGAAGAATGAATGTGAATTTAGTTGTAATGGATGCTTATTTATAGGCGAAATGGGGGGAACATGACAGCTAGGAGGGAATGTGGCTGCATGTTTGAATGATTAAAGTATGCATGTGGGGTGGAAATGCATGTGCAATGAATATGTGGCTGCAATGCAAGGGGACAACCTGGAAATGAATGTGAATGTGCACGGCAATGATTCTTTGGTGCTGAAAATGCATGTGTAAGCATGTGTTGGCTGAATTAAAGAATGTGAGGGAATGATGAAAGGGGAAACATGACAGCTAGGTTGGTTGGTGGCTGCCATGGATTAAAGGGTGAATGCATGTGCTGAAATAATTAGAGAGTGAGGGGATGCACGGCATAGTGGTTGAATTATGAAGAGTGAATGCATGTGGCTGATTTATGTGAATGATTATGGGTGCATGTGGGTTGGAAATGATTAAAGAGTGAGGGTATGCACGGCAATGGTGAGGGCATGTGCTGATGGTTTATGAAGATGCATGTGCAATGAAGTGGAATGGATGTGGCTGCAAGGTTTTGTGTTAGGTGATAAGTGGTGATGATAAGTGTATGATATGTGATTATGATAAGTGATAAGTGGTGATGATAAGTGTTTGATATGTGATTATGATAAGTGATAAGTGGTGATGATAAGTAATGATATGTGGGAGTGTGGCTGAAATGAAGGAGTGGAATGTTGGAATGTTATGCACGGCTAAGGATATAGGAAAGGTTTAAATGTCCTAAAACTAAAGGGAACAAGGTTCCAACACTTTGGTCTTCAATTAGGTCTTCAATTTCGTCCAACACTTTGGCTCCAAGCATAAGCTATCCATCCTTAGCCCAAAAGTGCTCCAAAAGTCTCCAAAATGCATCTCTTGGTCTCCCAAGAAAACATACTTCAAATGGCTTGGCAGTGGTTTAAGTTCAAGGGAAGGTGGCTGCACAACTGAAGGAATGGGCTTATTAGTCGAAATTGGAATTGAAATTGGGTCCAAAGACTTACCAGATTGTAGTGGCAATGACTCAAGGGCAGCCGCCATCTCAATCATATCTACATTAGGGGGCACGGCATGATGTTCTCCATGCATGTCGTGGGTGGCCAATGGGGCTGGTTCCTTGTTTTTGCATTTCATTCCTCTTGTGATGACCAATTCAAGTGCATCTTCGTTCAATTGTTCAAAATGGTCCTTCGCCAACAAATCAATTACATCAATAGCAAAACATGAATGATCATCAATAGGGTACTTGATAAATTCAGAAAGATTGAAATTAATAACTTCCCCATCAAATTCCATTGTCAACGTCCCACTAAACACATCAATCTTAGTGCGGGTAGTTTTCATGAATGGGCGTCCAAGAAGGATTGGCAACGAAGGGGAATGGTTTGATTCTTCCATTTCAAGCACGTAGAAATCCGTCGAAAAGATTAAATGATTGACCTGCACTAAAACATCTTCCAAAACACCCTTTGGATAGGCATTAGATCTATTGGCCAATTGAATAATCACACCATTATTTTTTAACTCACCTAGGTTCATAGATGCATAAATTGAGTAAGGCATGACATTAATAGATGCACCTTGTCTAGCATGGTATGTTCAAAACGATTATGGCCAATAACACAAGGAATTGTAAAACTACCCGGATCTTTGCATTTAGGGGGCATTTTACGTTGTAAGATGGCTGAGACATTTTCACTTACCTTGACAACCTCTATGTTCGAAATTCTCTTCCTAGTAGTGCAAAGTTCTTTTAAAAACTTAGCGTACCTTGGAACTTGCTTAATTGCATCCAAAAGTGGTATATTGACTTGTACTTTGCTAAATATCTCCAAAATGTCCTTTTCAGCCTCCTGCTTCTTCATTTGCATGAATCTACGAGGAAATGGTACATTTGGAGGAATAACATTGGAAATAATCGAATTTGGAACCTCCTTACCCTTGGAAGCCGAATGGGGTTGTTTGGGTGGCTGCGGCATGGGTGGTGTTACCCTTGCTGTGGCTTGCTGTTGCTCCTCCTCCTCGAATTGCGACTTTTCGTCCTCCGTTGGGGCTGATTTAGGGGTTTGTGAGGCCGTTCCAACTTGTTTTCCACTTCGCAACATGATTGTTTTGGCAGATTTGAATCCTCCTTTTGGGTTGACAACGGTTGAACTAGGCAACTTACCTTGCTCTCTGAATTGGCCCATAATCTCCGCAATCTGCCCTACTTGCTTCTCTAATTCATCAACCTTTTTGTCCCTATTTTGCATTCCCTGCGCCTTAGAAGTTAGTAATTGAAAAATTTGATCATTATCTATGGACGAACCTGATTTGGGTTGAGTAGGTTATGCTTGGGGTTATGTGGGTGCAAACGGCCTTTGGTAGAATCCCGGAGGTTGTTGCCTAAATGCGCTTTGTTGTTGGGGTTGTTGTGGCTCCCTTCATTTGAAATTTGGATGATCTCTCCAACTAGGATTGTAGGTGTTAGAGAAAGGATCACTCCTTGGTTGGTTTTGGCTCTCATAACCCACGGCATTAGCAGATTCCCACACTCCGTTCTCGATCAATTGAGGGCACTTATCCGTGAGATGTCCATTCATTGAGCACAATCCACAAACAGCCACACTTTGTACCTTTGGTATTTCAACCACCTGCGAAAGAAGAGAAGTAAGATTAGCCATTTGATTTTGAAGTTCGGAAATAGCACTTACCTCATTAACTTGTTGGTGCCGTGGTATGTCTCTTTGACCAACGCCTTCATATTGTTGAGCATTTAAAGCTCGGTTGGCAATGAGAGTCTTTGCGGCCATAGGTGTTTTGTCCACTAAAGCTCCACCCGCTGAGGCGTCTAGCATTTGACGTTCAATTGGTAGATGCCCTTCGTAGAAATATTGAAGAAGAAGCTCCTCCTTCATTTGGTGCTGTGGACATGAAGCAACAAGAGTTTTAAAACGTTCATAATAAGTTGGAAATGATTCACCTTGATTTTGCTGAATGCCACTAATCCTTTTGCGTAAAAGAATGACTCGAGAAGTTGAGAAAAACTTCTCCAAAAACACCCATTTCATACTCTCCCATGATGTGACAGTTCCGGGGGCTAGTTCATACAACCAATCCTTAGCCTTTTCCAAGAGAGAAAAGGGAAAAGCCTTCATCTTCAAAATGCTCCCATCAACATTCACCGGGGTCATACTTGAGCAAACAACCTCAAATTCCTTCAAGTGCTTATTAGGATCATCCATGGACAACCCATGGAACTTAGGAATATGGTGCAATAAGCTAGACTTTAGACTCGTCGGTCTTGTCTGGGGCTGCCCTTGGATATTCCCCCACACTTAGCTTTTGCTAGTCCTTGAGCAAAACAAGAATGATGAGATCATGCAACGACTTTAGAAAACAAGAAATCACAGATTTATACTCTCCAAAGAACGTTCTAGGCTCAAGTCTCTCAAGGATGTAGCGTTAGTTTGAGTTCCTTCCTTCAAGCATGTTACAAAAATTGATTTTCTCTTTGTGATTACATGTGAATTCATAAGCTATAAACATAACCAAGCATAAACCAAAGCATAAATCAACTTCCATCCATGTTTACAACATTCTTCAATAGTCATACAATTAAAAACCAAATCTTCATCATTTTGTTGGAAGGTACCCTAAGACACAAACAAACACACAAAAACAACTTTAAAACAACTTGTTTTGGGTCTTTCAAACCTGTTTTGCAATTTTTTTTGTAAATTTTCGGAGTTTCTGATCAAAAGACATGAATACACTTCAAAATACTCTAAAAACACTTAAAAATAGTGAGAAACAACATTATAAGTGATAGGTGATAAAATCCCACGAAAATCATGTAAAATCATGCAAAAGCAACTTGTTTACCCCCCCTGATAGTTTTGCCTTCCGCTCCGAGAGTTTCGCCACGTAGTGGGTCTTCACGTACACAACCTTTGTGAAGGCTACATTCTTTTATTTTATTTTATTTTATTTTTATTTATTTATTTTTTTTTTTAAATCAAACGGCATGGACTTGATCTTTGAATGGAAGGTGATACTTGAAATGATCCGGTAATGGTTTAAATTCTAAAGTGGGTGCCTGAATCATTAACAACATATTAGTATAAATCAAAATTGAAATTCGGGGAGGTGGCTTACCTGTGTGCTCCGACATAAACTCAAGAATAAACACCCCTTCGAAAGTTGTAAGACTAGAAATTTCAGCTAGATTTGGTGTTTTGAGCGTTATGACTTGTCCTGTGTCATGAAATCCAATTTCCTTGCGAATTGTTGTCTCAAGTATATCCTCTTTGATGAATTCTAGACATTCCCCAGTCACATCTTGCTCTTGATTCTTTGGAAAGGATTCGAAGAAGCCTTTCTCACCCTCTTCTTCCTTGGATTGCATGAGCCTGCAAGGAATAGGGACATTCAGTGGAACGGGGTTAGAAATAATTAACTTTGGAACAACCATACCTGAATTGGATGGCGTAGGAGCAATAGGTGCCTGCGGCAAAGGTGTTTCCACCCTTGCCATAGGTTGTGTGTGTTCCTCTTCCTCAAATTGCAGTCCTTCATCCTCCTTCGGATTTGCCATGGTTGAAATAGGGAGTTTGCCTTGGTCTTGAAATTGTCCTATGAACTCCGCTATCTGCCCAATTTGCTTTTCCAAGTGGTCCAACCTTTTGTCTTGATTTTGCCTTGCTTTGTTTTGATCTTCTTGCCCCTGAGACAAATTGGTGAGTAACTTACTAACCGTATCATTATACAAAGACTCACTTGAATTTGTTTGGGTAGGTTGTGGTGGCTGCATAGGTGTTGTATAGAACTCCTCATATGGTTGCCAATATTCTCCTTGTTGAGCCTCCTCGAGTTGATTTTGTGAGCCCTGCACCAAACAAATTAATTCATTAAGCTTTTCATTATAATCTATTGACGAACTTGAGTTTGGTTGGGCATATTGAATATGAGGTGGCTGCCAATATCCTTCTTGTTGAACATTTTGAGGTTCCCACCACATAGAAGTTGAATGATCACTCCAATCCGAATTGTAAGTATTGGAAAACACGTTATTCCTTGATTGAAGATCGAATATATCAACGCTTTGCATTTGGGACCTTTCCATGAGCTGTGACAAAAGAGAAGCATTATCAAGTGCCATGTTGTGTTTCTCTAGTACTTGAAATCAACAAACAAAACACAAATCAAAAACTAAAACTAAAATACATAACAGAAACGAACAATCCAAGGGATTAGCAAATTTGCTAATCCCCGGCAACGGCGCCAAAATTTGATGCGAGAATTATACGCACACAAATTAAACCCTCTTTTTGTCAAATTGTAGTAAGTATGTAAGTAGGGATCGTTCTGGACCGGGGATTAGGAGGGATTGTTAATCACTTGGATTTCACTCAAAAACGTAAAAACACAATATAAAACACTCTACTAGACTCAAAGAATGCAAAACTAAACTTTAAAACACTAAAACAAACCAAAAGACTCAAAACAGCACCAAAACACTCAAAACTGCCTTAAAAACACTTTCTGGGCAGTTTTGAGCACTTTGAGTACTTTGGACGAATTTGGGTAACAAAATGAATCAAAACACTTAGAAACACAAACTAAGACACTTTCTAACTAAGTTGGACACTAAAGCAAGGGGGGATTGAGTTTTGGACGAAATTAAACTAATTGCACAGATTCTAATTAAAACAGATTGTAAGTATGAATGTGATGGATTGCTAGCTAAGGGGTTCATCTCCACACATGTTACACTTGCATAATAAAAAGATTTCCAATTGCATTTCAATAAACCATGAATTCTCAACACCCCAAGTTAACCGTGATGCACTAATTAGCCTTCAAATCTTCCTAACGTTATTGAATTGGATGATTGCATACGACAACCCAAAACATTCCCCACAAGTCCCCTACATGATTGCATAATAGAGATACAAGCAAGAATCATTACGCTCTATGAAGATTATAAGTGTTGACGAGGCATTCGTTACTATGATTGCATGAAACTTATGCCAAGAATTCGTTTAACGCGATTGTTTATAAGCAACCTCCATTACTTGTGAATATAAGTTCGTAACTATTAGGTGAAACTCACTTATATTCTAGCGTCATATTCATGCATGAAAATTAAGCGTGTACTCTCAATAAACATACATAAATAAGTTATCAATCAAACAGTTAAACAAATTGAATCCACAACTTATGAAACGCAATTAGAAGTAATCAAATCAAAATGCAAGCATAAACATATATTTCGAATCCCCCCCTAGCCAAAGGGGGGTTTAGTTCCTCATACGTACAAAACAAAGAGAATTGAAATTAAACATTGTAATCGAGGAAAAGAAACACCTAAACATTCCAACAACTCAAACTTGAATTGTATGAACGTTTAGGCACTCTTCTCCTCCTCTTCGTTGTAGCACAAGGTCTAAGGATAGTTTGATGGTGTGGATGTGTGTTTGAATGAATGAATTTCTGAAATGGAAGAATGTATGAGAATGAATGGGAATGAATGAATTGTGGCTGCAATGGATGCTTATTTATAGGTGAAAAGGAGGGAATATGACAGCTAGGAACTTGGTGGAAATCTGGAATGGTGATGGGAGATGCATGTGGCTGATTTATGCATGTGATTAAAGGGTAATGACAGCTAGGTTATGATGATGAATGCATGTGCAAAGTTGGTTGAATGATTATGGGTGCATGTGGCTGATTTATGGTGCAATGATGAAAGGCAAAGTGCATGTGGCTGATTTGTGAAGGGAATGCATGTGGAATGAATGTGTGAATGATGGCAGATTGTGTATGTGAATGATTAGGGTGAATGTGCATGTGCTTTGACAGCTAGGTTGAATAAATTAAAGGGAGTGCATGTGGCTTGGCTGGAATGATTGGAATGCAATCTGAAATGGGATGTGTTGGTGTGAATTTCTGGTACAAAGGGCCTCCTTTGGTCTTCAATTTCGTCCATCTACTTGGCTTCAAGTATATGCAATCCATTTAACGCCCCAAACTACTCAAAACTGCACAAAAATGCACCATTTTGCATACTTTGCCCTTAGAACCTGAAAACACACAAAAGAAGCATAAAGGACTAAAATAACTAAAGAAACATAACGTAAATGCACGAGAACAAGCCATTTAAGTCGCATGAATATGCTCCTATCACCACCATCCCATTATTCTTCTCTGCCGCAGCCTCTCCACACTTCCAGCCACCATTCCCAACCTCCATACACCTTCTCACCTCCTTGCCGCACCACCATATCCCCATAAACCCATCCCTAAACCAGAAAAACATCCAAATCATCCACAAAACCTCTCTGCCGTAGCAAGAAGAAAGGAGAAAGAGGAGCTTGAAACGTGCAGAAATTCAAAGTGGATTCGTTGGGCGTTTTAGGTGTAATCAATCTTTTGTTCTCTATGTATAATTTCAATTTTGTTTCTTTTTCTGTGAACATGAGAGGCTAAACCCCTAGTTAGCTAGGGGGTGATTCGAAACCATGTTTATGCTTGCAATATGACTTAACCATGGAGCAAAGAGGATGGACGAAATTGAAGACAAAAAGAGCTAGGAAAGGCTACAAATCTGGTGGAAGAAGTCCTAATGCAATGAAGATAAGGAAGAAGCAAGGAACCTTATCCAACCTTATCTTATCCTATCCTAGAAACCTTATCCTATCCTATCTCTAACATTATCCTATTCTATCCTTTCCAAATCTGGTCAGGACTTAAACTTAGCTACTTAGAGGGAATTAATTACATATTTGAATACCTATTTCAGTTCTAGAAACCTTATCCAAGTGTATGCCGCATGAACACCACTCCTAGTAGGTTTAGGAATTGAAAACCTTCTCCTACTCTTATATCACATGTTCATGTCCCTTCAGGGTTAGGAATCTGCCTTAAACACTTCTTCTAGACACCTTATTGATAGGAGAATATTTAGGCGACTTACTTAGTTTGTTTTCGTGCATCTATGTTGTTAATTCATAGTTGTTTTAGTAGTTTAAGCTATTTTCGTTTGTTTTTAGGTCCTCATGGCAAAGGGAGCAAGAAAGTGCATTTTGAGGCTATTTGGAGCATTTTTGGGCATGGATTGGATAGCTTAATCATGGAGCAAAGAGGATGGACGAAATTGAAGCCTTGTATGCTCTTTGGGACATAAAACAAAGGGCCTAGCCCAATTAAACAATCCTTTGAGCCATGCAAAAACCTCTAGCCCAATCAAACAATCCATCAAAGCCATGCAAAACCACCATTCACACACACATCACCTAACAACATCCTTTGCCGTGGCCTTGATAGGAGCATATTCATGCAACTTAATTAGCTTGTTCTCGTGCATTTATGTTGTGTTTACTTATCTATTTTAGTGTTTAAGGCCACTTTTGTGTATTTTCAGATTATAAGGCCAAAGTGTGCAAGAAGATGCAAATTGGAGTCTTTTGGAGCGAAAGAGGAATGAATGAGTTGAAGACTTGAAGAAACAACGAATTCCTACTCCAACGATGAATTCTTACCAAAACGAGGAATCCTACTCAAACAAGGTTTCCTATTTTAGGAAAGTTAACCCTAAGTTTCCCGTTTTGGTAACCTTTCCTAATCTTAAACGTCTGTATTTTCTAGCCACTTTGAAGTCTTTGTAGGCGCTTTAGGACACAAAACGAAGGCCCTAGCCCAAATTCTAGCCCTTGCCGTGGGCTTTAGCCCAATTACACAACCCTTTGCCGTGCCCAAGCCTTTCTTTCCTTCCCTTGCCGTGCAAGGGGGGGTATTTAGGTCCATTGTCATTCACTTAAACCCTATTTCCCTCTCCTAACCTAACCCTAGCAATACCTTGCAGCCATCCCTTTTATTTTCTGATTTTATTTCCTAGTTCTAGAAGCTTTTAACTTAATTTTAATTAACCAAAATAAATTAGGATTTATTTTCTGAAACCCTACATATTTTATAACCCTAGCCGCACCCTTTATGCTCTATGATTCATTCTATTCAGCCACAAAACCTCTCTAGCCGTCACTCTCCCATCCATCATCCATAAACCCAACAATGCATCAGAGCCGCACCTAATATTGACCATAACCCTAAATTCATTCACACAATTCGCAGCCACCCTCTATCACAGATTCTCTCCCATTTTCCTCCAGAAACCGTGCATTCCAGCTATTCCCAAAAGCCGTGGCCCCCCCCCCCCCCCCATTTATCAAAAAACCTAATAAACAAAAAAAGTTTCAAGCCGTAGCCACCATTTTTCATATATTTCTTCTCTGCCGTATCTTCCACATACTTCCCAACCTGTCCGCAGCTATCCCCACCATACCAGCCACCATACAAACCTTCCTACATCACTCCACCACCTTGCCGCACCACCAAACAACCCTAAACACATCTATAACCAAGAAATTCACCCAAAATCATCCAAAACTCAATCTGCCGCAGCAAGGAGAAGAGGAAAGAGGAGCTTCAACACGCACCAATTCACGTGGATTCGTTGGGCGTTCTAGGTGTAATCAATCCTTTGTGCTTTATGTTTAAATTCAATTGTATTTCTCTTTTTGTGAACATGAGAGGCTAAACCCCTAATTAGTTAGGGGGTGATTTGAAACCATGTTTATGCTTGCAATATGAATTGATTACTTTTGGTTGGAATTTCATGAATGTTGGATTCAATTCGTTTAACTGTTTGATTGATAACTTGTTTGTGTATGTTTATTGAGAGTGCACGCTTAATGTTCATGCATGAATTTGACGCTAGAATATAAGTGAGTTTCACCTAATAGTTATGAACTTATATTCACAAGTAGTGGAGGTTGCTTATAAACAATCGCGTTAATTGAATTCCTGGCAAGAGTATCATGCTTTTCATAGTTACAAATGCCTTGTCGATGCTTATAATTTCCAAAAACAACAGCAAGCAACTCTTTTTCAGTTGTGGAATAGTTAAGTTGAGCATCATGCAGAGTCCTGCTTGCATAGTAGATCACATGTGGAAGTTTGTTCACCCTTTGCCCTAAAACTGCACCAACAGCATAGTCAGAGGCATCACACATTAATTCAAAAGGTAAAGACCAATCTGGTGCCATAATAATAGGGGCCGAGGTTAGTTCATTTTTCAAAGTATTGAATGCCTCCATACAAGCCTTATCAAAATGAAATACAACATCTTTAGCTAACAGATTGCACAATGGACGAGTGATCATTGAAAAGTTCTTAATGAAACGACGATAAAAACCCGCATGGCCCAAAAAACTTCTTACTCCCTTCACAGTGGTGGGGGCTACCATATTGGTGATGACGTCAATTTTGGCTTTGTCCACCTCCATTCCTTTGCTAGAGATTTGATAGGAGCATATTTAGGCGACTTACTTAGCTTGTTTTCGTGCATCTATGTTGGTAATTCATAGTTATTTTAGTCCTTTATGCTTCTTTTGTGTGTTTTCAGGTTCTAAGGGCTTAGGGAGCAAGAAAGTGCATTTTGAGGCTATTTGGGGCACTTTTGGGCATGGATTGGATAGCTTAATCATGGAGCAAAGAGGATGGACGAAATTGAAGCCTTGTATGCTCTTTGGGGACATCAAACAAAGGGCCTAGCCCAATCAAACAAATCCTTTGAGCCATGGAAAACCTCTAGCCCAATCAAACATATTATGCCATGCAAACCAACCTATTTTAGGCCCATTCTATGTACTTAAACCCTAGCCCTTTAAACTAGTCCATTTATCACTTATCACTTCCATTCACTTATCACTCACCACATATCATTCATTTATCACCACATATCATTCATTTATCACTTATCAAACCTTTCACTTATCACTTCCATTCACTTATCACTTATCATTTCCATTCACTTATCACTCACCACATATCATTCATTTATCACTTATCATACTCATAATCATCTACACATTTCAAACATATGCATTTCATCTCACATGCACACCCACCTCTTTCCAAACTAATTCACATGCATACCTATTCTTTAAATCAACACATGCATTCACACACATGCACATCATTCACTCACATTTCCACCATTCATTCTTTATTCCAAAAACAAGTCACATGCATTTCCACCTTCCTACTTCATCATTTCACCACATTCTCCCTCTTTAACTCATTTCATTATTCATTCACTTTGCATTCATTCAATTCCACCCCACATGCACCCTTTATTCTTCATCATTGCAACCATGGCACATTTACACCAACAAAACAACTCCCATGCCATGGCCTACTCATATTCCCATTTCCTTTCCAACATCTCACATGAATTTCCACCTTCCTACTTCATCATTTCACCACATTTTCCCTTTTATTTCCACATGCAATTCTTCATCATTGCAACCACAAACACCTTAAACAAATAGCCATATACATCTCCACTCCTCCTATAAATACCCTTGCATTCATTCATTTAAGAATCATCTCATTCACAACACAACACACCACAAACACTTCCCTAGCCGTGAGTTTCTCTCCCTTAGAATCCAAAAACCATCTTCCATTTCCACCACTCCTCATCCATTTCCATAATTTATGAGGAACTAAACCCCCTTTAGGTAGGGGGTGATTCGAAACTATGTTTATATTTGCAATATGAATTGATTAACTTTCGTTGGAATTTCATAAGTTGTGGATTCAATTTGTTTAACCGTTTGATTGATAGCTTATTTATGAATGTTTATTAAGAATGCGCGCTTAATTTTCATGCATAAATATGACGCTAGAATATAAGTGAATTTCACCTAATCGTTATGAACTTATATTCACAAGTAGTGGAGGTTGCTTATAAACAATCGTGTTAAACATATTCTTGGCACGAGTTTCATGCTCATCATAGTAACGAATGCCTCGTCAACACTTATAGTTTTCATAATGCTTAATGATCTTTGATTGTATCTTTATTGTGCTGTTCACGTAAAGGACTTTTGGAGAATGTTGTGAATTGCGTTGCGCAAACCCATCCAATTCATTAACTTAAGGAAAACTTGACGGTTAATTTAAGCGGACCTAATTAATCCGGAGTGTTGAGTATCATGATTTATCGAAAGACCAACTGAGAATCAATCTTGTACGCAAGTATAACATGTGTGGAGAAGAACCCCTTAGCTAGCCTTCATTCCATTCATTCCATCACAATTTCATATTTACATTCCGCTTAGTTTGTTAACTTGCTTTGTTATTTCAATTTCCGTCAAATCCATATTTACAATTTGTTTTATTTTCAAGTTTCCATTTTTAGTTTAAAATCATCCAAATCCAATCCCCCTTTACTTTACTGTTCAATTTAGTTAGAAATCAATTTAGTTCATGTTTTTAATGCATTTTGAGTCTTTTGGTTTGTCTTAGTGTTTTAACGTTTAGTTTCACATTCTTTGAATCTAGTTTAGTGTTTTATCTTGTTTTTACATTTTTGAGTCAGTTTCCAAGGTTTTAGCAATCCCTCCTAATCCCCGGTCCAGAACGATCCCTACTTACATCCATACTACAATTGTCAAAAAGAGGGTTTAATTTGTGTGTGTATAAATCTCGCATCAAGATTACATGCCCCAACACAATTCCTTGTTTCACCATAAACTGGCACTTTTCCCAATTGAGAACCAAATTTGTTTCCTGACATCTTTGAAGTACTAAAGATAGATGGTTAAGACATTCATCAAAAGAGGAACCAAACACTGAGAAGTCATCCATAAATACCTCAATGAACCTTTCTACCATGTCAGAAAAGATCGCCAACATGCATCTTTGGAATGTTGCTGGAGCATTGCAAAGTCCAAAAGGCATTCTCCTATATGCAAATGTGCCAAAGGGGCAAGTAAAGGTTGTTTTCTCTTGATCCTCCGGAGCGATTGCGATTTGATTGTAACCTGAGTATCCATCCAGAAAACAATAATGTGAGTACCCTGCCAATCTCTTAAGCATTTGATCTATGAAAGGCATAGGAAAATAATCTTTTCTAGTGCTAGAATTCAAGTTCCTGTAATCGGTGCAAACACGCCAACTAGCAGTGGGCTTTGTGGGCACAAGCTCATTGTTTTCATTCTTCATCACTGTGATTCCCACCTTCTTAGGCACCACCTGAATAGCACTCACCCATTTGCTATCAGAAATGGGATATATGATCCCCACATCTAACAATTTCAACACCTCATTCCTAACAACTTCCTTCATGTGTGGGTTGAGCCTTCTTTGTGGTTCACGGGTTGACTTTGCCCCTTCCTCCAAGAGAATCCTATGCATGCACATGGTAGGGCTTATTCCCTTGATATCTGCAATAGACCAACCAAAAACTGATTTGAACTCTTTTAACACCCTAATTAGTTTATCTTCTTCAATTGGGGTGAGATCAGAAGCTATGATAATTGGAAGAGTTTCAAATTCAGCTAGATATGCATATTTTAGATGTGGTGGAAGTGGTTTAAGTTCAAGTTTTGGTGCCTTAACAGTGGAAGGAGTTAGATGTGACATTGATGATTCTAAAGGCTCTAAAAGAGGTGAAACATTCAAAGGATACAATGCTAATGCATCCAAGGCAGCTATTTCTTCCATGAGTGCATCTTCTTCATCAAACTCATCTTGAGATTGACTCAAAACAGTTTGTAATGGTTCATTAGATTGTGCCTGCAGGAACTTAGAGAATACAAGTGAATCAAGCACATCAATGGCATAACAATCAAGAGATGAACAAGGATGAGAAAGAGATTCAAACACTTTGAATTGAACTGTCTCTCCTAACACTGTCATAGTGAGGAGTCCATTTTGCACATCAATGATGGTCTTGGCCGTGGCCATGAAGGGTCTCCCAAGCAATATAGGCAACTCACGATCATGTATAGGAGCTTCTTCCATGTCCAACACTACAAAATCTGCAGGCAAGATTAGTTTATCAACTTGAACCAGAATATCTTCTACTATACCTCTTGGATATTTAACTGATCTGTCTGCAAGTTGTAATGAAATGGTGGTGGCTTTCAAATCTCCCAAACCTAGTTGAAGGTACACTGAATAAGGCATTAAGTTGATGCTAGCACCCAAATCAAGCATTGCCTTCTCTACTTTCTTGTCCCCTATGGTAATGTTGATAGAGAAACTTCCTGGATCCTTGAGCTTTGGTGGAAGTTTTCTTTGCAAAACTGCACTCACATTCTCAGACGACACTACCTTCTCATGTGGTCCATACTTCCTTTTGTAGCTGTTTAACTCCTTGAAGAACTTCCCATATGCTGGCATGTTCCTAATGACATCAAGCAAAGGTAAGTTAACATTCACTTTGCTTAGTATATCAAAAATTTCTTTGAATGACTTATCCTGCTTGCTCTTGGCAAGTCTTCCAGGGAATGGTATTGGTGGAGTGTATGGTTTCTCGGCCTTGTGAAGATTTGGTGCTTCAAATGAGGAAGTAGCATGGCTTGGTTCCTCATTTGGTTTCTCATTGTCTCCTTGAGTAACACCTGCATTCACATGATCATATTCATTAGTAACCTCATTGCCAACCCTATTATCAATAACCTTACCACTTCTAAGTGTAGTGATTGCTTTGGCTTGCTCTTGGTTCCTTTGGAGTATCACGGGTTGGCTTGGAAACTTTCCAACTTCTCTTTGGTTCAGGGCATCTGCAATCTGCCCCAATTGTGTCTCCATTTTGGTTAGGGCTGCTGAATGTTGTTGGAGAGTGCTATTTGTGGAATGTTGGAATTGCAAGGTGTTTTGGGCTAACAATTTAACCGTATCCTCAAGGGTAGTGGCAGGTTTTGGTTGGAAATTTTGGAATTGATTGTTGTTCTTCCATGAAAGGTTGGGATGATCTCTCCAACTTGAGTTATATGTATTGGAATACACATCATTCCTTGGCCTTTGGTTGTAAGAATTCATGAGGTTCACTTGTTCTTGAACATACTCGGGGTAAGCCTCCCTAGATGGACATTGGTGAGTAGGATGGCTTGGTATGTTGCAAATGGCACACACTTCATTAGCTTTTGGCACCATGTTGAGCACGGATTCAAGCTTCCTTTCTAGGTTAGCTACCTGCAACAAAAGCTCATGATTAGAACTTGTTTCATAGACTCCAACTTTCTTACCCCTTAAATCTTTGTGTTGAGCATTAGACCCTAACATCTCATAAATGTTATATGACTCTTGAGCATTCTTTTTCTTCAATGCTCCACCTGCTGCATTATCAACAGTTGATTGACAATTTTGGGTTAGTCCATCATAGAAAATTTGCATTTGTAAGTGAAAAGGTAACCCATGATGTGGACATTGCAACAAGAGGCCCTTAAAACGCTCCCAACACGCATTGAAAGGTTCACCATCATCTTGTTTGAAGTTGAAGATTTGTCCCCTTAATGTGGCTGTCTTTTGAGTGGAAAAGAACTTCTCCAAGAACTTCTTAGCCACGGCATCCCATGTGGTGAGGGAACCTGGTGTTAGAGTCATCAACCAACTATTGGCCTTATCTTTCAAGGTGTAAGGAAACACTCTCATCCTCAAATTTGCTTCACTTACTCCCTGCAAAGGTAAACCACTCACAACATTGTAAAACTCTTTAATATGAGCTAAAGGGTCTTCATTAGGTAGGCCATAAAATGAGGGAAACATATGGAAATGTGAAGATTTGAGATCATAGTTTCTAGCTTCTGTGGGCAGCAAGATGCATGAAGGTGAATTTGGTATGATTGGTTGAGCAAAGTCCTCCAAAGCTCGAAGTTCATCTTGGTTGCCCGCCATCTCTTCCTCTCTTTCCCAATTAAATTGCTCAGATCCTTTACTTGTTGAACTAGGTGAATTCCTTTCCTCTTCCTCACGGATAAATGATGAACTTGATGGCACAAAGTTGTCCAAAGTGTGGCCCTTTAACCTTTCAATTCTTTGGCCTAACTCAACAAGTCTATTTGACATATACTACCTGAAACAAAGTAACACAAGTTTGAATGAAAATCAAGAATCTACCTAAAATGAAAAACACAAAGTTTAAATAGCAAACAAGCAATTACAAGGGACTGAAATCAGTCCCCGGCAACGGCGCCATTTTTTGTTGAAGTATATTTCCTTCCTAATGCTAGAATATATTTAGTATAATGGCACAAGCAAGGGTGTCGAATCCACAGGGACTAATTGGACCTATGTAATTACTTGTTTTGCAAGAACTCTAAGAAATGAATCAAACTAATCAAACTAGGCATATTAAGAAATGAATCAAACTAATCAAAATAGGCAGATTTGTTGTTGTAACTTGAAAGTATAAGAAAATGAAGTAAACACAAATAAATGAATCAACAACTAATACAATGAGATAGTTCCAATGGAAATGAAACTAGGGATTCGATTTCACCATTGCTCAACTAAGTCCATGTTTGTTAAGTTAGTTTGTACTCATTCATCTACCTATTTCTTGAGTTTGTTTCACTTGGACATGATCAACCATATGATGTGTGGATTTGATCAAATGTCTCTAATCATGAACCTAATTGTGATGTGCAACTTTGGTTCATAATCAAGAGTATGTAATGCACAAGAAACTTTCATAAAACTAAAGGGAATAACTCGGCAGGATGTGTGCTAAACATTCCCTTCATTCATTCACATATCTACCAAGATTATGCATGATGTGTGTTCTAATCTTGGCTACACAACTTTGTGATTAATTCAAATGATGATCAAACATTAAAATCAACACACTAAGTCACCATTAAATCAGAGAATGAAACAAGAAATAGATGAACAAACTGAGCATTCTAACTTAATTACATGGCAAACTATGCAAGGTTACATCGAATCCCTAGAGGAAGATTAGTTACACTTCATGTTTACAAAGGTTTGACATAAAAATAAATAACATGAGTGAACATAGAATTAAGAAGAAGAAACCCTTGAAGCAAAACTGATGTTGAATTCCTTGAAGAGTGGCCTTCGGACTTGATTCTCCAATTGTGATGCAAGTGAACTAAATTGGTTATGGTTGAATGGTTTCTGCCCTTGGGACAGAAATGGACAGAAAATGAAGTGAAATGGGCAGAGAATGGAGGGGAAATGGAGTGGCTATATGTGTGTATAATGGATTGAATCAAGAACAAAAATGCGGAACCCCTTGAAGAGTGAAGTGAGCCTTGTTTTATAGAAAGGAATGTGGCTCCAACAATCAGATTGGATCTCAATCTGCACAAGTGAGATGGAATAGCATCAAATGAGCTGGAATTGAATGGGTTTCTGAGGTGTTGGTCGCACGGCATGGACAAGGTCTGCAAGTATGTGGTTTGTTTAATCAAAATGCATGTGCCCTTGCTGCAACAAGTGAGTGGAATCTGCAAAGGTGAATTGTTTGTACAAATTCTGGAAAGGTGAAGAAAGCACACGGCATGGAATGATGGGATGAGTGATTTTCTGGAATAAAGGATGCAAGGAATGGACATGATCTGCAGGTATGTGGTATATTTAATCAAGATGCATGTGGATTTCTGCAAAGATGAAGTGGAGAAAGGTAATGGAATGCATAATCTGACTTGCAATCACATGGGAGTGCACGGCATGATTGTGTTTGTTGGTGTCAAAATGGCTGAAATGAATTAAGTGATGGAAATGGGTGTTTTTGGCGCAAAAGGGAGATGGACAAGTAGTGGAATGCACGGCCAGATTGTGAGGAATCTGATTTGGTGCTAGAAGTGCATAAAATGATGGGATGATATGGGAACACACGGCCAAGGTTGTGACATGCATGTGAATGCATGTTTTGGTGTTGGAACACACATAGCTGACTTCAATGATTTTGCCTTGTTTAGAATCACCCAATATGGCCGAATTGCATTTCTTAACACTTCACATCTTTTCTGGAATGTTTTTACTTCATTTGCCTTCCCATTGATCCAAATTCACCCTTGGCTGCACACTAACACCAAATAATGTAAAATGCAACTAGTTTAATCCAAAACAATCACAAAGACGCCAAATAAGCAAGATATAAATGCATGCAAAATGTGACTTATCATGACATGTGTGGAGAAGAACCCCTTAGCTATTCCATCATTCATATTTTCATCAAATTTATATTTAGAATCTGCCTTTAAATTACAATCTGTGCATTTAATTTATTTTCGTCAAAACCTCAATCCCCCTTTACTTTAGTGTCCAATTTAGTTAGAAAGTGTCTTAGTTTGTGTTTTTAAGTGTTTTGATTCAAGTTGTTACACAAATTCGTCCAAATTCACCAAAGTGCTCAAAACTGCCCAGAAAGTGTTTTTAAGGCAGTTTTGAGTGTTTTGGGGCTGTTTTGAGTCTTTTGTTTTGTTTTAGTGTTTTTATTGTTTAGTTTTGCATTCTTTGAGTCTAGTTTAGTGTTTCAAACTTTATTTTACGTTTTTGAGTCAGTTTCCAAGTGATTTTGCAATCCCTCCTAATCCCCGGTTAAGAACGATCCCTAACAACATCCTTTACATTCCACATGCATTCCATACTTCTCCTAGCTGTTTTTCCATCATTATTTCAGCCACCATTCACTCTTTAATCCACATGCATTCATCATCATTCACCCTAGCTTCAATTCACATGCAAACACATGCATTTCCAACACCAAACACAACCATTGCCGTGCCTTCCACACCAATTCCAGCTTTTCTTCATCATTGCAGCCACTTTGCCCTTTTATTTCTGCATTAAACCTATTTCCTTTCCCTAAATTCCAGCCATCCTCCACACCTTTCCAACCTAGCTGCACCCTACATACATTAATTAGTCATTCTTTTCATATTGCAGCCACATTCCACACCTTTCCAACCTAGCCACATCCATTTCAGCATCCACACACTTTGCCGTGCATCCCCCTTCCACTTTCCAGCCATTCCATGTCATTATTGCAGCCACATTCTCTCACATTCTCACCCATTCTCTCCCTATAAAACCATGCAATCCCATCACACAATTCATTCATTCCACATCTCATCATTCATTCATTTGACACAACAACAAACACAAAAACAGCAACCTTGTTGCCGTGAGTCCCCCATCCATTTTCTGCACCATTTTCTCCTCCATTGCATTCATTTCCACCACTCCCCATCCCTCCAAAACACTATCCAACCATTCCTCCATACAAACACCAATCCAAAACACTATCCTTAGACCTTGTGCCGCAACAAAGAGGAGGAGAAGGGCCTAAACGTTCATACAATTCAAGTTTGAGTTGTTGGAATTTTTAGGTGTTTTCTTTTCCTTGATTTCAATGATTAAATTTACGTATCTTTGTTGTGTACATATGAGGAACTAAACCCCCATAGCTAGGGGGTGATTCGAAACCATGTTTACGCTTGCAATATGATTTGATTACCTTTGGTTGGAATTTCATAAGTTGTGGATTCAATTTGTTTAACTGTTTGATTGATAACCTATTTATGTATGTTTATTGAGAGTGCACGCTTAATTTTCATGCATGAATATGACGCTAGAATATAAGTGAGTTTCACCTAATAGTTATGAACTTATATTCACAAGTAGTGGAGGTTGCTTATAAACAATCACGTTAAGTAAATTCTTGGCATAAGTTTCATGCAATTCATAGTAACGAATGCCTCGTCAACACTTATAGTTTTCATGATGCTTAATGATTCTTGCTTGTATCTCTATTATGCAATTCATGTAGGGAACTTGTGGGGAATACTTTGGGTTGTCGCATGCAATCATCCAATTCATTAACTTACGGAAAACTTGACGGTTAATTTAAGCGGACCTAATTAACCCGGGGTGTTGAGTTTCATAATTCATCGAAAGAACAACCGAAAATCATCTTGTATGCAAGTGTAACATGTGTGGAGAAGAACCTTCTAGCTAGCATTCATCCATATTTTCATCACATTCATACTTACATTTTGCCCTTAATTATAATTTGTGCATTTTAGTTTAATCTCGTCAAAACCTCAATCCCCCCCCCCCATATTTTGTTTAGTCTTAATCTATCTTATTTTGTGTTTTCAAGTATTTTGAGTCTTTTGGTTTGTTTTGGTGTTTTAAAAGTTTAGTTTTGCATTCTTCGAGTTTAGTTTGGTGTCTTACATTGTGTTTTTACGTTTTTGAGTCAAATCCAAGTGATTTAACAATCCCTCCTAATCCCCGGTCCATAACGATCCCTACTTACATACTTACTACAATTGTCAAAAAGAGGGTTTAATTTGAGTGCGTATAATTCTCGCATCACTTATCCTTTCCCTACATGTGTGCCGCACTACCTATTCCAATTCCCATTTGATTTATGCCTTGAATTAACCCTTTTTCAATGGGATTGTGCAATCCTTCTCCTTCACTAAGTGTGCCAAACTAGCCTATATAAACAGCTTTGCCGTGCCATTTAATGACCACCCCCTTTCTCACAACATTCATTCATAAACACATTCAACCCTTGCCGCACCCTTGCACCCAACCTTCCATCATTCCCCTACTTCCAAACCTCCATCCAAACCTTCATTGATGCGAGAATTATACGCACACAAATTAAACCCTCTTTTTGACAATTGTAGTATAAGTAGGGATCGTTCTTAACCGAGGATTAGGAGGGATTGCAAATCACTTGGAAACTGACTCAAAAATGTAAAATAAAGTTTAAAACACTAAACTAGACTCAAAGAATGCGAAACTAAACACTTAAAATACTAAAACAAACCAAAAGACTCAAACATCACCCAAAACACTCAAAACTGCCTTAAAAACACTTTCTGGGCAGTTTTGAGCACTTTGGTGAATTTGGACGAATTTGTGTAATAACTTGAATCAAAACACTTATAAACACAAACTAAGACACTTTCTAACTAAATTGGACAATAAAGTAAAGGGGGATTGAGTTTTGACGAAATTAAACTAAATGAACAAATTGCAATTAAAACAGAATGTAAATATGAAATTGGTGAAATGGAATGAATGGATGCTAGCCAAGGGGTTCATCTCCACACATGTTACACTTGCGTAATAAAACGATTTCCAATTGCTTTTCAATAAACCATGATGCTCAACACCCCAAGTTAACCGTGATGCACTAATTAACCTTCAAATTTTCCTTATGTTATTGAATTGGATGATGCATGCGACAATTCAAATCATTCTCCAATGGTTCTCAACATGAATGCATAGAAGAGATACAATGAGAGATCATTATGTTCTATGAAAATTATAAGTGTTGACGAGGCAATTGTAACTATGAATGCATGATACTCTTGCCAAGAATTCATTTAACGCGATTGTTTATAAGCAACCTCCACTACTTGTGAATATAAGTTCATAACTATTAGGTGAAACTCACTTATATTCTAGCGTCATATTCATGCATGAAAATTAAGCGTGCACTCTCAATAAACATACATAAATAAGTTATCAATCAAACAGTTAAACAAATTGAATCCACAACTTATGAAACGCAATTAGAAGTAATCAAATCAAAATGCAAGCATAAACATATATTTCGAATCCCCCCCTAGCCAAGGGGGGGTTTAGTTCCTCATACGTACAAAACAAAGAGAATTGAAATTAAACATTGGAATCGAGGAAAAGAAACACCTAAACATTCCAACAACTCAAACTTGAATTGTATGAACGTTTAGGCACTCTTCTCCTCCTCTTCGTTGTAGCACAAGGTCTAAGGTGAGTTTTGGTGTGTTGAATGGATTGGGGAATTATGGAAATGGATGAGGGAGGCCACGGCAATGGGATGATTTCTGGTGGTGTTTGGATTGGTAGGGAGGGCACGGCAAGGGTGGTTTGATGGTCTACATTCTGAATATGGAAGAGTGAATGAGAATGAATGAATTGTGGCTGCAATGGATGCTTATTTATAGGTGAAAAGGAGGGAATATGACAGCTAGGAACTTGGTGGAAATCTGGAATGGTGATGGGAGAAGCATGTGGCTGATTTATGCATGTGATTAAAGGGTGGGAGTGCATGTGCAAAGTTGGTTGAATGATTATGGGTGCATGTGGCTGATTTATATGAAGGGAATGCATGTGAGTGACAGCTAGATATGTTGATGAATGCATGTGGAATGAATGTGTGAATGATGGCAGATTGTGTATGTGAATGATTAGGGTGAATGTGCATGTGCTTTGACAGCTAGGTTGAATAAATTAAAGGGAGTGCATGTGGCTTGGCTGGAATGATTGGAATGCAATCTGAAATGGGATGTGTTGGTGTGAATTTCTGGTACAAGGGGCCTCCTTTGGTCTTCAATTTCGTCCATCTACTTGGCTTCAACTATATGCAATCCATTTTACGCCCCAAACTACTCCAAAATGCACCAAAATGCACCCTTTTGCATACTTTGCCCTTAGAACCTGAAAACACACAAAAGAAGTGATAGGAGCATATTTAGGCGACTTACTTAGCTTGTTTTCGTGCATCTATGTTGTTAATTCATAGTTGTTTTAGTAGTTTAAGCCATTTTCGTGTGTTTTTAGGTTCATATGGCTAAGGAAGCAAAAAGATGCATTTTGGAGCATTTTGGAGCAAAATTGGGCTTGGAATGGATAGCATATGATTGGAGCCAAAGTGTTGGACGAATTTGAAGGCCTTGTATTCATTTTGGACATAAAACAAAGGGCCTAGCCCATTCTCTCTTAAACCAACCCCAAGGCCATGCATTTCCTTCCAATTCCAAAGCCCACAATCACTTCAAAAGCCATGCAAAGAACCATCCATTCCATCAAAAACAATCCATCAATTCACATGCAAAACCACCATTAACACACATGCAACCAAACAAAGCCAACCTAGCTAACCCTACATGCATTCTTTATGCAACTCTTCATCATTCCACCATTCATTCTTTATTCCACAAACAAGTCACATGCATTTCCACCTTCCTACTTCATCATTTCACCACATTCTCCCTCTTTAACTCATTTCATTATTCATTCACTTTGCATTCATTCAATTCCACCCCACATGCACCCTTTATTCTTCATCATTGCAACCATGGCACATTTACACCAACAAAACAACTCCCATGCCATGGCCTACTCATATTCCCATTTCCTTTCCAACATCTCACATGCATTTCCACCTTCCTACTTCATCATTTCACCACATTTTCCCTTTTATTTCCACATGCAATTCTTCATCATTGCAACCACAAACACCTTAAACAAATAGCCATATACATCTCCACTCCTCCTATAAATACCCTTGCATTCATTCATTTAAGAATCATCTCATTCACAACACAACACACCACAAACACTTCCCTAGCCGTGAGTTTCTCTCCCTTAGAATCCAAAAACCATCTTCCATTTCCACCACTCCTCATCCATTTCCATAATTTCCCAACACTTCCATCCCCCCAACCAACTATCCCTAGACCTTATGCTACAATAAAGAGGAAGATAAGAGGGCCTAAACGTTCATACAATTCAAGATTGAGTTGTTGGAATGTTTAGGCGTTTCTTTGATTTCAATGTTTAATTTCAATTCTCTTTGTTTTGTACGTATGAGGAAATAAACCCCCTTTAGCTAGGGGGTGATTCGAAACTATGTTTATGTTTGTAATATGATTTGATTACTTTTAATTACGTTTCATAAGTTGTGAATTCAATTTGTTTAACTGTTTGATTGATAACCTATTTATGTGTGTTTATTAAGAATGAATGCTTAATTTTCATGCATGAATTTGACGCTAGAATATAAGTGAGTTTCACGTAATAGTTATGAACTTATATTCACAAGTAGTGGAGGTTTCTTATAAACAATCGTGTTAAACATATTCTTGGCATAAGTTTCATGCAATCATAGTAACGAATGCCTCGTCAACACTTATAGTTTTCATGATGCTTAATGATTCTTGCTTGTATCTCTATTATGCAATTCATGTAGGGAACTTGTGAGGAATGCTTTGGATTGTCGTATGCAATCATCCAATTCATTAACTTAAGGAAAACTTGACGGTTAATTTAAGCGGACCTAATTAACCCGGGGCGTTGAGAATTCATGGTTTATTGAAAAGCAATTAGACATCGTTTTGTATGCAAGTATAACATATGTGGAGATGAACCCCTTAGCTAGCTTCCCATCCATTCATTTCCATCAAATCCATATTTACAATTTGTTTTATTTCCAAGTATCCATTTTAGTTTAAAGTCGTCCAAATCCAATCCCCCTTTACTTTATTGTTCAATTTAGTTAGAAATCATTTTAGTTTGTGTTTTTAAAGCATTTTGAGTCTTTTGGTTTGTCTTAGTGTTTTAACGTTTAGTTTCACATTCTTTGAGTCTAGTTTAGTGTTTTATCTTGTTTTTACGTTTTTGAGTCAGTTTCCAAGAGATTAACAATCCCTCCTAATCCCCGGTCCAGAACGATCCCTACTTATACTTATACTACAATTGACAAAAAGAGGGTTTAATTTGTGTGCGTATAAATCTCGCATCAAGAAGCATAAAGGACTAAAATAACTAAAGAAACATAACGTAAATGCACGAGAACAAGCCATTTAAGTCGCATGAATATGCTCCTATCATTCATACACCACCATCAACCCTTGCCGCACCAGCACACCCTCCTAAATCGATCCAAAACCCAGAAAATCATCCATAAAACCACCCTAGACCTTGTGCCGTGACTTAGCAAGGAAGAGGACAAGAAAGACGCAGCCTTGGGCGTTTGTGCATTCGAGTTGGAGTGTTGGAACGTTTTTAGGTGTAATCTATCTTTTATTTTCGATGTTTAATTCTATATTGCTTTGTTTTGTCATGAACATGAGAGGCTAAACTCGTTTTAGCCTAGGGATGCTTTGAAACCATGATTGCATTTATAATATGAGTTGATAAATTCCAGTTGTGATTGCATAAATTGTGAATGCAATTTACTTAACCGTTTGATGGATAACTTATTCTTGTATGTTTATTAGGGAGGCCTACTTAATTTGCATGCTTGAATTTGGTGCTAGAATATTAGGGTGTTTCACATAATCGTCACAAACTAATATTCACAAGTAGTTAAGGTTGTTTTCACAATCATGTTAAGTAAATTCCTAGCATGAGTATCATGATGTCATAGTTACAAGTGCTTTGTCAATACTTATGATTTCCATTGAACGTAATGATCTTTGATTTTATCTCTATTATGATGTCATGTAGGGGACTTTCGAAGAATGCTTTGGGTTGTCGTATGATGTCATCCAATCCACTAACTTAAGGGAAATCTGAGGGTTAATTAGTGATGTCACGGTTAATCTGGGGTGTTGAGGTTCATGGTTTATCGAAAGAGCAACTGGAAATCAATTTATGTTTGAATGTATCATGTGTGGAGAAGTATCCCTTGGCTATCCCATCATCCATTGATCTTTCTTAAATTCGTCCAAAATCTGTTTTAAAGTTTTAAGTTACTTGTTTTCTGATGCGAGAATTATACGCACACAAATTAAACCCTCTTTTTGTCAAATTGTAGTAAAGATGTAAGTAGGGATCGTTCTAGACCGGGGATTAGGAGGGATTGCTAAACACTTGGAAACTGACTTAAAAACTCAAAAACAAAGTTTAAAACACTAAACTCGACTCAAAGAATGCAAAACTAAACTTTAAAACACTAAAACAAACCAAAAGACTCAAAACAGCACTAAAACACTCAAAACTGCCTTAAAAACACTTTCTGGGCAGTTTTGAGCACTTTGAGTACTTTGGACGAATTTGGGTAACAAATTGAATCAAAACACTTATAAACACAAACCAAAACACTTTCTAACTAATTTGAACAATACAAAGACTCAAAGGACTCAAAGCAAGTTCAAAAGACTCAAAACTGCCTAAAAACACTAACTAGGCAGTTTCTGACCTTAAACCCAAATTTGGACGAAATTAAGTTGTAACTTGACTCAAGACTCTTAAAAACACAAACTAAATTGATTTCTAACTAATTTGGACATTAAAGTAAAGGGGGATTGAGTTTTGGACTAAATTAAACTAATTGCACAGATTCTAATTAAAAACAGAATGTAAATATGAATGTGATGGATTTGAATGGATGGGATGACTAGCTAAGGGGTTCATCTCCACACATGTTACACTTACATAATAAAAAGATTTCCAATTGCATTTCAATAAACCATGAATTCTCAACGCCCCGGGTTAATTAGGTCCGCTTAAATTAACCGTCAAGTTTTCCTTAAGTTAATGAATTGGATGATTGCATACGACAACCCAAAGCATTCCTCACAAGTTCCCTACATGAATTGCATAATAGAGATACAAGCAAGAATCATTAAGCAACATGAAAACTATAAGTGTTGACGAGGCATTCGTTACTATGATTGCATGAAACTTATGCCAAGAATATGTTTAACGCGATTGTTTATAAGCAACCTCCACTACTTGTGAATATAAGTTCATAACTATTACGTGAAACTCACTTATATTCTAGCGTCATATTCATGCATGAAAATTAAGCGTGTACTCTCAATAAACATACATAAATAAGTTATCAATCAAACAGTTAAACAAATTGAATCCACAACTTATGAAACGCAATTAGAAGTAATCAAATCAAAATGCAAGCATAAACATATATTTCGAATCCCCCCCTAGCCAAAGGGGGGTTTAGTTCCTCATACGTACAAAACAAAGAGAATTGAAATTAAACATTGTAATCGAGGAAAAGAAACACCTAAACATTCCAACAACTCAAACTTGAATTGTATGAACGTTTAGGCACTCTTCTCCTCCTCTTCGTTGTAGCACAAGGTCTAAGGATAGTTTGATGGTGTGGATGTGTGTTTGAATGAATGAATTTCTGAAATGGAAGAATGTGTGAGAATGAATGGGAATCCTTGCTTATTTATAGGCGAAATGGGGGGGAACATGACAGCTAGGAGGGAATGTGGTTGCATGTTTTGGTGTGGAGAAAGGAATAATCTGAAATGGGAGAGCATGTGGGTGGAAATGCATGTGGGTGAAAGTGGAATGATGATGGGAGATGCATGTGGCTGATTTATGCATGTGATTAAAGGGAGTGCATGTTTGAATGATTAAAGGGACATGTGAGGGTGCAATGATGAAGGAATGGTTTAAATGTCCTAGAACTAAAGGGAACAAGGTTCCAACACTTTGGTCTTCAATTAGGTCTTCAATTTCGTCCAACACTTTGGCTCCAAGCATAAGTTATCCATCCTTAGCCCAAAAGTGCTCCAAAAGTCTCCAAAATGCATCTTTTTGCTCCTTTAGCCCTTTGGACCTACAAACACACGAAAATAGCTTAAAGTACTAAAATAACTAAAGAAACATAACGTAAATGCACGAGAACAAGCCATTTAAGTCGCATGAATATGCTCCTATCATTTTCTTTTAAATTCGTCCAAAATCAAAACCCCTTTTCTTACTTGTTCCAAATCTGTCCAAAAGAGTCTTTTTGAGTTTTTAGAGTCAAAACTAATTGTATTTTCGTCCAAATTAAGTCCTAAGGTCTAAATTGAGTCTTTTTGGTTGTTTTGAGTTGTTTTGAGTCTTTAAAGTTTGTTTTGAGTCATACAAGTTAGTAAGAGTCTTGTGAGTTTATTTAAAGTGTTTTAAAGCATATTTTCACATCTTTGAGTCAGTTTTCATTAGATTAGCAATCCCTCCTAATCCCCGGCCTAGAACGATCCCTACTTATATCTATACTACAATTATCAAAAAGAGGGTTTAATTTGAGTGCTATCTTTTATCACATCAAATTTTTGGCGCCATTGCCGGGGATTAGCAACTTTGCTAATCCCCCGTTGTTTCTTTTTGTTTCTTTTTCATATCTTTTTGATTTAGCTACTGACCTTATTTCTTTTCTTGTTTGTAGGTACTAGTTTATGACTCGTAGTTCTCAACCTATAAGTGCAAACATCTTGGATTTTGACGATGATTTTGAGCGCACTTTGAGAAAGAAGAAGAAGAACCCAGAACTTCACCCATCAAGTTCTAGTTCGGCTTCTAACCTTGAGGAGGAGGAAGAGCCCACGGCAAGGGAGGAAGAAGAGGTCCAAGCCATGGCAGCGGACAACCATACAATCAAGGAGCTTTCCGCTTTGGGAATGGACAATGCCGCACCCTTATGCATCCAATACCCAAGGGCGGCTCAAGACAAAACCGATGAATTTGAATTGAAGTCAAGTTTGTTGCACCACATTCCGAAGTTCCATGGATTGGCCATGGAGGATCCCAACAAGCATTTGAAGGAGTTCGAGGTGGTATGTTCGAGCATGACTCCAATCAACGTTGATGGTAGTATTTTGAAGATGAAGGCTTTCTCGTTCTCACTATTGGAGAAGGCCAAGGATTGGTTATACGAGCTAGCACCCGGAACGGTCACTTCTTGGGAGAGCATGAAAAGGGCGTTTCTTGAAAAGTTCTTTCCTACTTCAAGAGTCATTCTCTTGAGAAAGAAGATTAGCGGAATTCAACAAAGTCAAGGGGAGTCTTTTCCAACATACTATGAGCGTTTTAAAACCCTTGTTGCATCATGTCCTCAACATCAAATGAAGGAGGAGCTTCTACTTCAATACTTCTATGAAGGTCTTCTTCCCATTGAAAGGCAAATGCTTGATGCTTCGGCGGGAAGAGCGTTGGTGGATAAAACCCCTATGGCAGCCAAGAACCTCATTGCAAACCGGGCTCTCAATGCACAACAATACGAAGGAATTGGGCAAAGGGACACCCCACGGCAACAAGTACATGACGTAAGTTCTCAATTCAACATTCAAACTCAATTAGCTAATCTTACTTCTCTTGTGTCTCAGATGGCCAAAGGAATGAAAATCCAAGGTCCAATTGTATGTGGCATATGTTCTATTCAAGGTCATCATTCGGAAAAGTGCCCTCAATTGATTGAAAATGGGGGATGGGAGAGTGCAAACGCCATTGGATTTCCAAGCTAAAATCAGTCAAGGAATGATCTATATTCAAATACGTACAATCCGGGTTGGAGAGACCATCCAAACTTCAAGTGGAGGGAGCCCCAACAACCTTACCAACAAGGAGGCTTTAGGCAGCAACCCCCGGGGTTTTACACCAAAACCCACGGCCAAGACCAAACCCAACCCCAATCTGCCCAAACCCATCAAGGTACGTCTCTAGATAATGCTACAATTCTTAAGTTACTTACTAGTTTATCTCAGGGGCAAGAAAATCAAAACAAAGCATTACAAAACCAAGAAAAGGCGATGCAAAACCAAGACAAAAGGGTGGACCATTTAGAGAAGCAAATAGGGCAGATTGCGGAGTTTGTGGGACAATTCCGAGACCAAGGCAAGCTCCCAAGTTCAACCATTGTCAATCCAAAGGGAGGGTTCGAATCTGCCAAAGCAATCACTTTGAGGAGTGGAAAAGAAGTTGGCACCACATCCACACCACCCAAAACAAGTCCTAACGAAGAAGAAACATTGCAACATGAAGAGGAGGCTGAAGGGAAGCCCACGGCAAGGACACAACCTCCATTGCCGCAAGCACAAAAGGACCAAAACTCATCCATGCCATCCTATTCGGCCACCAAAGGTAAGTTGGGTTCAAATTCGATTAATTCTAACCCCGTTCCACCCAATGTTCCTTTTCCTCACAGATTTTTGCAAACAAAGAAGGAGGAGCATGACAAAGACATTCTTAAGACGTTTAGGAAAGTTCAAGTCAATATCCCGCTCCTAGAGGCCATAAAGCAAGTGCCCAAATACGCTAAGTTCTTGAAGGAATTATGCACTACAAGGAAGAGGGCTTCAAATAAAGAGGTAGTAAGGGTAAGTGAAAACGTTTCCGCTGTTTTACAAAGAAAGTTACCACCAAAGTGCAAAGATCCAGGTAGCTTTACAATTCCTTGTATTATTGGCCAAACTAAGTTCGAACATGCTATGTTAGACTTAGGAGCTTTAATTAACGTCATGCCATACTCTATTTATGCTTCAATGAACCTTGGTGAATTGAAAAATGATGGTGTGATTATTCAGTTGGCCGATAGATCTAATGCCTATCCAAAGGGAGTATTGGAAGATGTCTTAGTGCAGGTGAATAATTTGATCTTTCCGGCGGATTTCTACGTTCTTGAAATGGAAGAAACCACCCATGCTCCATCCTTGCCGCTTCTTCTTGGGAGGCCATTCATGAAGACAACCCAAACTAAGATAGACGTGTTCAAAGGCACTTTAACAATGGAATTCGATGGGGAAGTGATTGCTTTTAATATTTCTGAAACTATGAGATTTCCTAATGATGATCACTCATGTTTCTCTATTGATATTCTTGATTCTTTGGCGCAGGCACACCTTGATCAATGATGCGAGAATTATACGCACACAAATTAAACCCTCTTTTTAGCAATTGTAGTAAGTATGTAAGTAGGGATCGTTCTTAACCGGGGATTAGGAGGGATTGCAAATCACTTGGAAACTGACTCAAAAACGTAAAATAAAGTTTAAAACACTAAACTAGACTCAAAGAATGCGAGACTAAACGCTTAAAACACTAAAACAAACCAAAAGACTCAAACATCACCCAAAACACTCAAAACTGCCTTAAAAACACTTTCTGGGCAGTTTTGAGCACCTTGGTGAATTTGGACGAATTTGTGCAACAAATTGAATCAAAACACTTATAAACACAAACTAAGACACTTTCTAACTAATTTGGACAATACAAAGACTCAAAGGACTCAAAACAAGTTCAAAAGACTCAAAACTGCCTAAAAACACTAACTAGGCAGTTTCTGACCTTAAACCCAATTTTGGACGAATTTAAGATTATGGCTTGATTCAAAACATTTTAAAACATAAACTAAACAGATTCTAAGCACTAAAGAACAAGAAAGTAAAGGGGGGGTTTTGATTTGACGAAAATTGAAATAACAAAACAAGTTAATAAACTAGGCAGAATTGTAAAACGAATTCCTTGAAAACAAGATAATGGATGGATTAGTTAGAGGTCCATGATAGGAGCATATTCATGCGACTTAATTAGCTTGTTCTCGTGCATTTATGTTGTGTTTACTTAGCTATTTTAGTGTTTAAGGCCACTTTTGTGTATTTTCAGATTATAAGGCCAAAGTGTGCAAGAAGATGCAAATTGGAGTCTTTTGGAGCGAAAGAGGAATGAATGAGTTGAAGACTTGAAGAAACGACGAATTCCTACTCCAACGAAGAATTCTTACCAAAACGAGGAATCCTACTCAAACAAGGTTTCCTACTTGAAGTAGGAAAGTTAACCCTAAGTTTCCCGTTTTGGTAACCTTTCCTAAACTTAAACGTCCGTATTTTCTAGCCACTTTGACGGCCTTATAGGCACTTTAGGACACAAAACCAAGGCCCTAGCCCTATTTCCCTTCCTTTGCCGTGCAAGGGGGGGTATGTAGGTCCATTGTCATTCACTTAAACCCTATTTCCCTCTCCTAACCTAACCCTAGCCGCTCCTTGCAGCCATCCCTTTTATTTTCTGATCTTATTTCCTAGTTCTAGAAGCTTTTAACTTAATTTTAATTAACCAAAATAAGCTAGGGTTTGTTTTCTGAAATCATAAATATTCCTAACCCTAGCCGCACCCTTTCATACTCTCCCTTGAATCCATATCCATTGATTTTCACCCTAATAATTCATAAAACCATCTCAGCCACAAAAATCCCTTTAATCCGTAGCCTCCCATTGATCTATGAAACCATCTCAGCCATTCACCCTATTAACCCTAGTAAAACAAGCAGCCGCACCATTCATTTCACATAAATTCCTCTCTAAATCTGCCATTCTCTCCCATTTTCCTTCCCATAAGCCGTAGCATCCATTCAACCTAATTTCTCCCATTCTCTCAAACAGCCGCAGCCACCATCACCCAACCTCTCCATCTCCCCCCTCCATTGCAGCCACTTCCAAGCTTTGCCGCAGCCTCTCCACCACTCTCCACCACTCTCCACCACCTTACAAACCTCCCTACACCACCCTATAACCTTGCCGCACCACCAAACATCCTTAAATCCATCCCTAACCCAGAAAACCATCCAAAAACACAAGAAAACCTCTCTGCCGCAGCAAGGAGAAGAGGAAAGAGGAGCTTCGACGCGTGGAAATTCAAGTGGATTCATCGTGCGTTCTAGGTGTAATCAATCCTTTGTGCTTTATGTTTGAATTCAATTGTATTTCTCTTTTTGTGACTATGAGAGGCTAAATCCCCCTAGTTAGCTAGGGGGTAATTCGAAACCATGTTTATGCTTGCAATATGAATTGATTACTTTTGGTTGGAATTTCATGAATGATTGATTCAATTCGTTTAACTGTGTGATTGATAACTTGTTTGTGTATGTTTATTGAGAGTGCACGCTTAATGTTCATGCATGAATTTGACGCTAGAATATAAGTGAGTTTCACCTAATAGTTACGAACTTATATTCACAAGTAGTGGAGGTTGCTTATAAACAATCGCGTTAAATGAATTCTTGGCACTAGTTTCATGCTCATCATAGTAACGAATGCCTCGTCAACACTTATAGTTTTCATGATGCTTAATGATCTTTGATTGTATCTTCATTGTGCTTTACACGTAAAGGACTTTTGGAGAATGTTTTGAATTGCGTTGCGCTAACCCATCCAATTCATTAACTTAAGGAGAACTTGACGGTTAATTTAAGCGGACCTAATTAACCCGGAGTGTTGAGTTTCATAATTCATCGAAAGACCAACTGAAAATCAAAGTGTATGCAAGTGTGACATGTGTGGAGAAGAACCTTCTAGCTAGCATTCATCCATATTTTCATTACATTCATATTTAGAATCTGCCCTAATTTACAATCTGTGCATTTTAATTAATTTCGTCAAAAACTCAATCCCCCTTTACTTTAGTGTCCAATTTAGTTAGAAAGTATCTTAGTTTGTGTTTTTAAGCATTTTGATTCATTCTATTACCCAATTTCGTCCAAAGTTACCAAAGTGCTCAAAACTGCCCAGAAAGTGATTTTAAGGCAGTTTTGAGTGTTTTGGGGCTGTTTTGAGTCTTTTGTTTTGTTTTAGTGTTTTTATTGTTAGTTTTGCATTCTTTGAGTCTAGTTTAGTGTTTCAAACTTTATTTTACGTTTTTGAGTCAGTTTCCAAGTGATTTTGCAATCCCTCCTAATCCCCGGTTAAGAACGATCCCTACTTATTTATATACTACAATTGTCACAAGAGGGTTTTAATTTGTGTGCTTACTTAGTTCGCATCAAATTTTTGGCGCCGTTGCCGGGGATTAGCAACTTTGCTAATCCCTTGGTTCTTTTCTTTTTGGTTTAGTTGTTTCCGTTTTAGTTTCTAACTTAGTGTTGTTTTCTTTGTTTGTTGTTACTTTTGATATTTGATTTAGTTCTCTTTCTTTGATTTTAGACTAGAGAAGTAAGATATGGATTTTGCTAGCATTCAAGCTCAATTGGCAAATCTTACTTCTCAATTGTCGCCGTATGCCGAAAGGACCACAATGCAGAGTGTCCCTACATTTGGTGCTTCATATAGGCAAGGATTTCAAGCCAAACAATGTCCACAAAGAGATTGGAGGGATCATTCGAACTCTATGTGGTGGGAAGCTCAACAAGTTAAACGTGAAGCATATTGGCAGCCATATGAGGAGTTCTATTCAAGACCTATGCAGTCACCAGAACTTCATATGCAATATGCTCAATTAAATTCAAGTTCGTCAATAGATTATAATCAAATTCTTAATGAATTAAATTCTTTGGTGCAGGGGTCACAAAATCAAGCCAAGGAGGCTCAACAAGAAGCATATTGGCAGCCATATGAGGAGTTCTATACAACACCTATGCAGCCACCACAACCTCCCCCACAACAATTCCAATCAAGTTCAAGTATGTCCATGGATAATGATAAAAATTTTCAATTACTAACCTCTTTGACGCAGGACGAACAAAATCAAGACAAGAAGTTGGATAAATTGGAGGATGATAGGAGCATATTCATGCGACTTAAATGGCTTGTTCTCGTGCATTTACGTTATGTTTCTTTAGTTATTTTAGTACTTTAAGCTATTTTCGTGTGTTTGTAGGTCCAAAGGGCTAAAGGAGCAAAAAGATGCATTTTGGAGACTTTTGGAGCACTTTTGGGCTAAGGATGGATAGCTTATGCTTGGAGCCAAAGTGTTGGACGAAATTGAAGACCTAATTGAAGACCAAAGTGTTGGAACCTTGTTCCCTTTGGTTTTAGGACATTTAAACCTTTCCTATATCCTTAGCCGTGCATAACATTCCAACATTCCACTCCTTCATTTCAGCCACACTCCCACATATCATTACTTATCATCACCACTTATCACTTATCATAATCACATATCATTACTTATCATCACCACTTATCACTTATCATAATCACATATCATACACTTATCATCACCACTTATCACCTAACACAAAACCTTGCAGCCACATCCATTCCACTTCATTGCACATGCATCTTCATAAACCATCAGCACCAAAGAATCATTGCACATGCATTTCCAACCCACATGCATCCTTTAATCATTCAAACATGCAGCCACATTCCCTCCTAGCTGTCATGTCTCCCCTTTCATCATTCCCTCACATTCTTTAATTCAGCCAACACATGCTTACACATGCATTTTCAGCACCAAAGAATCATTGCACATGCATTTCCAACCCACATGCATCCTTTAATCATTCAAACATGCAGCCACATTCCCTCCTAGCTGTCATGTTCCCCCCATTTCGCCTATAAATAAGCATCCATTACACCTAAATTCTCATTCATTCTTCCATACACATTTCAGTCACAAACACCAACCATTCCCTTGTGCCATGCTCTCTCCCTAATAATCCAAACACCACACCAGAAATCATCCCATTGCCGTGGCCTCCTCCTTCCATTTTCACCACTCCCCAAACCATTCACACCATCAAACTATCCATTAGACCTTGTGCTACAACGAAGAGGAAGATAAGAGGGCCTAAACGTTCATACAATTCAAGTTTGAGTTGTTGGAATGTTTAGGTGTTTCTTTGATTTCAATGGTTAATTTCAATACTCTTTGTTTTGTACGAATGAGGAATGGAAGAGAAGAGGGCCTAAACGTTCATACAATTCAAGTTTGAGTTGTTGGAATGTTTAGGTGTTTCTTTGATTCTCTTTGTTTTGTATCATGAGGAACTACACCCCCCCTTGGCTAGGGGGGGATTCGAAATATATGTTTATGCTTGCATTTTGATTTGATTACTTCTAATTGCGTCTCTGATATGAGCATATTTAGGCAACTTACTTAGCTTGTTTTCGTGCATTTATATTGTGAATTCAGAGTTGTTTTAGTAGTTTAAGCCATTTTCGTGTGTTTTTAGGTTCATATGGCTAAGGAAGCAAAAAGATGCATTTTGGAGCATTCTAGAGCACTTTTGGGCCAAGATTGGATAGTGCAAGCATGGAGGCATGAGGATGGACGAATTTGAAGGCTTGAATTCAGTTAGGGAGCTGCAAGGGGGCCTAAAAACCTTATTTCTAGAAGGCTTTATCTATTCACACATGGTGCCTAATTTCTGCCTAATTTCTGTATTGGAAGAACAAGCCGTCCTACCTTGTCGCCTAGCAGTCCTACCTTGTCACAAGCCGTCCTACCTTGTCTCCTAGCCATCCTAGCTTGTCACTAGCCGTCCTACCTTGTCTCCTAGCCGTCCTAGCTTGTCACAAGTCGTCCTAGCTTGTCTCCTAGCCGTCCTACCTTGTCTCCTAGCCGTCCTGGCTTGTCACAAGCCGTCCTAGCTTGTCTCCTAGCCGTCCTAGCTTGTCTCCTAGCCGTCCTAGCTTGTCACAAGCCGTCCTAGCTTGTCTCCTAGCCATCCTACCTTGTCTCCTAGTCGTCCTAGCTTGTCACAAGCTCATATCTGATTACCCTAGGGTTTTAAGTGCTTATATATACTCATATTAACCCCTAGATCAGATTCATTCCCATTCATACACAATTCACACACCAGAAATTCATTGCCATGTCTCCCTTACAATCCAAACACCATCCTTCCATTTCCACCACGCCCCAAACCATTCACACCATCACACAACCATTCCTTAGACCTTGTGCAGCAACAAAGAGGAAGAGAAGAGGGCCTAAACGTTCATACAATTCAAGTTTGAGTTGTTGGAATGTTTAGGTGTTTCTTTTCCTTTGATTTCAATGTTTAATTTCAATTCTCTTTGTTTTGTACGTATGAGGAACTAAAATCCCCTTGGCTAGGGGGGATTCGAAATATATGTTTATGCTTGCAATATGATTTGATTACTTCTAATTACGTTTCATAAGTTGTGGATTCAATTTGTTTAACTATTTGATTGATAACCTATTTATGTATGTTTATTGAGAGTGCACGCTTAATCTTCATGCATGAATATGACGCTAGAATATAAGTGAGTTTCACCTAATAGTTATGAACTTATATTCACAAGTAGTGGAGGTTGCTTATAAACAATCGCGTTAAATAAATTCTTGGCATAAGTTTCATGCAATCATAGTAACAAGTGCTTTGTCAATGCTTATGGTTTTCAAAGAACTTAATGATTCTTGCTTGTATCTCTATTATGCAATCATGTAGGGGACTTGTGGGAAATGTTTTGGGTTGTCGTATGCAATCATCCAATTCAATAACGTTAGGAAAATCTGAGGGTTAATTAGTGCAATCACGGTTAACCTGGGGCGTTGAGAATTCATGGTTTATTGAAAAGCAATTAGAAATCGTTTTATATGCAAGTGTAACATGTGTGGAGATGAACCCCTTAGCTAGCCATCCCATCCATTCAATTCCATCACATTCATCTTTACAATCTGTTTTTATTTCCAAGTTTCTGTTTTAATTTCAAATTCATCCAAAACCAATCCCCCTTTACTTTATTGTCCAAATTAGATAGAAAGTGTCTTAGTTTGTGTTTATAAGTGTTTTGATTCAATTTGTTGCACAAATTCGTCCAAATTCACCAAGGTGCTCAAAACTGCCCAGAAAGTGTTTTTAAGGCAGTTTTGAGTGTTTTGGGTGATGTTTGAGTCTTTTGGTTTGTTTTAGTATTTTAAGCGTTTAGTTTCGCATTCTTTGAGTCTAGTTTAGTGTTTTAAACTTTATTTTACGTTTTTGAGTCAGTTTCCAAGTGATTTGCAATCCCTCCTAATCCCCGGTCCAGAACGATCCCTACTTACATACTTACTACAATTGATAAAAAGAGGGTTTAATTTGTGCGCGTATAATTCTCGCATCAGTCTCATAAGTTGTGGATTCAATTTGTTTAACTGTTTGATTGATAACTTATTTATGTATGTTTATTGAGAGTGCACGATTAATTTTCATGCATGAATATGACGCTAGAATATAAGTGAGTTTCACCTAATAGTTATGAACTTATATTCACAAGTAGTGGAGGTTGCTTATAAACAATCGCGTTAAAATAAATTCTTGGCATAAGTTTCATGCAATCATAGTAACGAATGCCTCGTCAACACTTATAATTTTCATAGAGCGTAATGATTCTTGCTTGTATCTCTATTATGCAATCATGTAGGGGACTTGTGGGAAATGTTTTGGGTTGTCGTATGCAATCATCCAATTCAATAACGTTAGGAAGATTTGAAGGTTAATTTAAGCGGACCTAATTAACCCGGGGTGATGAGTTTCATAATTTATTGAAATGCAATTGGAAATCTTTTTATTATGCAAGTGTAACATGTGTGGAGATGAACCCCTTGGCTAGCATCCATTCATTCCATTTCATCAATTTCATATTTACATTCTGTCTAGTTTATTAACTTGTTTCGCTATTTCAATTTTCCTCCAAAACAAATCCCCCTTTAATTTGAAGTCTTAGATTAGTTAGAAAGTGTTTTGATTTGTGTTTCTAAGTATTTTGATTCAAGTTTTCATCCAATTTCGTCCAAATTAGTGTAGGTGCTCAAAACTGCCCAGAAAGTGGTTTTTAGGCAGTTTTGAGTCTTCTAGTTGCTGTTTTGGGTTTTAGGTTTGTTTAAGTGTTTTAACTTTTAGTTTTGCATTCTTTGAGTCTAGTTTAGTGTTAAAGTGTCTTAATTTGTGTTTTAAAGTGTTTTGAATCAACCTTTAATCTTAAATTCGTCCAAATTTGTGTTTAAGGTCAGAAACTGCCTAGTTAGTGTTTTTAGGCAGTTTTGAGTCTTTTGAACCTGTTTTGAGTCCTTTGAGTCTTTGTGAACGTTTTTAACTTTGTTTTTATGTTTTTGAGTCAATTTAGAGGTTTTAGCAAGCCCTCCTAATCCCCGGTCTAGAACGATCCCTACTTGCATCCTTACTACAATTTGACAACAAGAGGGTTAATTTGTGTGCGTATAATTCTCGCATCAGAGGAGCAAATTGGGCAGATTATGGAGTTCATGAAACAAATTCAAGAGCAATGTGAACTCTCCAACTCAACTATTGAAAACTCGAAGGAAGATTTTGAAATCCATAATGCTATCACTTTGGGAAGTGCTATGGAGGTTGGAGCTGACCTAAAAATGTCCAAACATAGCCTAGAAGTGGATGAGGAGCTGCTAATTGAGGAGGAGGAAGAAGACATGCACACGGCAAGGGTAGAACAACCCTTGCCGCAGCCCCCTAAGCCCTCTAAACCACCCACCACAAGTAAGGATGTCCCAATTCCATGTTGTTCTGATGTTATTCCACCCAATGTCCCTTTTCCTAGCAGGTTTTTGATTCCTAACCAAGAAGAGAGTAAAAAGGACATCGTGGAAGCCTTCCCAAAGGTGCAAAATGCTATTCCAATTCTTGGTGCAACACAGCAAGTTTTAGATGGTGTTGAATTCTTCAAAGGACTTTGTACACCAAGAAGAATGATTCAAGAGAAGGTAGTGGCTGGAGAAGATGTAGAAGGCATCAAAGAGGACATATTTGAAACCACAAAACCCAAAGAAGTTGAATTTGATGACATTGGACAAGTCATAACCATCACATGCAATCTGAACAAGTCCAATATCCCTGAAACTTTCAAAGGAGTGGTGTTTGTCATTGAGTTATTGTCGGACAAAACAAGTAAGTCATCTTCTCCAAACTCCATTACATTTTATACTAACTGGCTGATTTTGATGAATCAGGCACCTACACTAGAATTCAAACCAAGGCCGGGTCACCTCAAGTATCACCTTCCATTCAAGGATCAATTCCATGCCGTGGGACCTAGGGAAGTTTGAATGGAAGTTTCGTCCGGCTGGAAGACGTTAAAGCAAGCGCTTCGTGGGAGGCAACCCATGCAATCAACAAAGGAAGAACTTGGGAATCGCTCCACACTCAGATTTGCGTCCCTAAACCCTTTCCTTTGTTGCTTACTTTCTATTTTGTGTAATGTTTTAATTGTGTCTAAAACATTGAGGACAATGTTTAGTTTAAGTGTGGGGGGGGTAACATTCTGTTTTGAGATATTTTTGCATGAAATTCGTAGGGTTTTACCACCTAACATGTCTAAACTTGTTTCCCACTTTTTTTAAGCTATTTTAGAGTGTTTTAGTGTGTGTTGACTTAAAAATCCGAAAATACCAAAAAAAATTTGAAAAATTGTTTTGAAAAACCCAAAAAGAGTTGTTTTTGTGTGTTTGTTTGTGTCGTAGGGTACCTTCCAACACAATGATGAGGATTTGGTTTTTAATTGCATGATGGTTAAAGAAAGTTACAAACATAGATGGACGTTTGATATGCTCTTTGGTTCATGCTTGTTTGCAGTTATAGTTTACGAATTCACATGCAATCACAAATGATAAAAATCAGTTTTTGTAACATGCTTGAAGGAAGGAACTTAAACAAACGCTACATCCCTGTGAGACTTGAGCTTAAACGTTATTTGGAGAGTTCAAATCTGTGCATTAATGTTTTCTAAAGTCGTTGCATGATCTCATTATTCTTTGCTTGGTTACTACTTAGAAGGCGTTTCATCACTTAGTTCCAAATGCTAGAACTCATGCCCATTTCATTCAAAGCATGTTATTGATTTGCATAACACATATTCAAGATGAAGTTGTGTAGTGAACACCATAGCCAAATTGCCATATTTCCCTTTTCATTTGTTTTGTAGGATTTAACCCCGTTGAGCCTTGTGTAGCCTACTTTCTTTGTTAACCCACATTATCCTCCCCTAGCCTAGAATAGGACCATCCTTACCCTTGTTCTTAAAGCATAGTAAGCAATGAATTCCTTTTGATTAATGTGTTGCAGAAAATAAGTGTGGGGGAAAGAGTATTGATGTGAGTTATGTGCCATAGGCACGATAAGAAAAAAAAAAAAAAGAAAAGAAAAGAAAAAAGTGAAAAAGAGTTGAAAAGAAGTGAAAAAGAGTTCCAAAGTATTGGTTGTTGAAGTAAGGGCCCAAAACAATGAATTAGGCCCTAAGAGTTGTATCTCTATTATGCAATTCATGTAGGGAACTTGTAGGGAATGTTTTGGGTTGTCGTATGCAATCATCCAACTTAATAACTTGTGGAAAAACTGAGGGTTAATTAGTGCAATTCACGGTTAATTTGGGGCGTTGAGTATTTATAATTTATTGGAAGAACAACTGAAAATCGTTTTGTTTGCAAGTGTGACATGTGTGGAGAAGAACCTCCTAACTAGCCTTTTATCCATCCTTTTTATCCAAAAACATTCTACAATCTGTTTAGTTTAAAGTTTCTGTTTTATGTTAAATTTTCGTCCAAAACAAATCCCCCTTTAATTTGAAGTCTTAGATTAGTTAGAAAGTGTTTTGATTTGTGTTTCTAAGTATTTTGATTCAAGTTTTCATCCAATTTCGTCCAAATTAGTGTAGGTGCTCAAAACTGCCCAGAAAGTGGTTTTTAGGCAGTTTTGAGTCTTCTAGTTGCTGTTTTGGGTTTTAGGTTTGTTTAAGTGTTTTAACTTTTAGTTTTGCATTCTTTGAGTCGAGTTTAGTGTTTTAAACTTTGTTTTTGAGTTTTTAAGTCAGTTTCCAAGTGTTTAGCAATCCCTCCTAATCCCCGGTCTAGAACGATCCCTACTTACATCTTTACTACAATTTGACAAAAAGAGGGTTTAATTTGTGTGCTTACTTAGTTTGCATCACTTAGACACACAAGGGGATGAAATACACAATACTTAGGGTCTAATTTAACTTTTTTGGACCCTTTCTTCAACAACCAACACTTGTGAGTTCTTTCTCACTTATTTTGACCTCTTTTTCATTCTTTTCACATTTTTTTTTCTTTTCTCGTGCCCAATTCTTGTTTTTGGCACAAATTCCCACACATAAATCCCTTCCCCCACACTTGTTTTTCTGCACAAGAATAATCAAAAGGAATTCATTCTAAGTCATGTTCACTATGCTTTAAGAACAAAGGCATGGATGGTCCTATTCTAGGCTAGGTAAGGATAACGTGGGTTACAAAGAACATAGGCTAAACAAGGCTCAACGGGGCTTAAACCTACAAAACAAATGAACATGGGGTACGGCTATTTGGCTCTTGGCTCACTAACAACTTCATCTTGTTATGTGTTATGCTAATCAATTTTATGCTTTGAATGAAATGGGCATGAGTTCTAGTATTTGGAACTAAATGATGAAACGCCTTCTACGTAGTAACCAAGCAAAGAATAATGAGATCATGCAACGACTTTAGAAGACAACAAATGCACAGATTATTAACTCTCCAAAGAACATTAAAAGCTCAAGTCTCTCAGGGTTGTAGCGTTAGTTTGAGTTTCTTCCTTCAAGCATGTTACAAAAACTAATATTTCTTTTGATTACATGTGAATTCATGAACTATAATTACAACTAAGCATAAACCAAAGAGCATATCAAACTTTCATCCATGTTTGTAACTTACTTCAACAGTTATGCAATTAAAAACCAAATCCTCATCATTGTGTTGGAAGGTACCCTAAGACACAAAAACAACTCTTTTTGGGTTTTTTTGAAACAATTTTTCAAATTTTTATGGGATTTTAGAATTTTTAAGTCAAAACACACTAAAACAGTTTAAAAACACTTAAAAACAGCAAGAAACAACATTAGAAGTTATGGTGGATAAAACCCTACGAATTTGCATCAAAACACTTTAGTTACCCCCCCACACTTAAATCAAACATTGTCCTCAATGTTTCAAGCATAGACTCAACACAAACAAACTAAACAACCTAACATGGCAGAAACGAAATAGCAACAAAGAGAAGAGTTTAGGAACGCAAATCTGGAATTGGAGTGCTTTCTAGGTCTTCCTTTGTTGAATGCATGGGTTGCCTCCCAAGTAGCACTTGCTTTAACGTCGTACAGCCGGACGAAGAACCCAATCACTCCAGATTGGAGCCCACGGCACCGAAGGGAAGCTCTTCCACAACATGCTCCACAAAGTTCTCATAGTATGGCTTTGATAGGAGCATATTTAGGCGACTTAGTTGGCTTGTTCTTGTGCATTTACGTTGTTATTTCTTAGTTCTTTAAGCCTTTTAAGTCATTTTCGTGTGTTTTCAGGTTCTAAGGGCTAAAGGAGCAAAGAAGTGCATTTTGGAGCCTTTTGGAGCATTTTTGGGCTAGAGATGGATAGCTTATGCTTGGAGTCAAAGTGTTGGACGAAATTGAAGACCAAGTGAGCCTAGAATCGAAGGAAGAAGGAGAAATCAAGAATTGGAAACTAGTTTCCATTATTGGGAGTTTCCATTTGTGAAGGTTTCCAATTGTGCAAGTTTCCAAATAATGTGGTTGCCTAAATCACATGTTCTAGAAGCCCTAGACATGTCCTAAATTGTGCCTTGAGTTACCTTCCTTTTCTCTCCTAAAATCTGACCTAAAAACCTTTCCCCTTCTCCTTGCCGTGGGTTTAATGCCTTGTCTCACCCAAAATCTGCAAGTTTTGTATTTCCCCTTTCTTGTTCCCCTTGTGCCGCAAGACTTAGCCTTTTTCTCCCTAATTCCTGATTTCAATTACCTATTCTAGAGGGATTTAACTTAATTCCTGATTCTTAGAATTGATTTAGGAAATTAAACACTTACCTATTTCTGAAAATCCTTGCCGTGCACTCCCTTGGACCATTCCTCTTCCTTGCCGTGCAAGGGGGAGGATTCTTTCCTATTTTTCTGAGTCTTTGACTTAATTTCTGTTTACCTAAATAGTCTAGGGTTTTAATTCCTGAAATCATATTAATAAACCTCCTTGTTGCAGCCACAAATCATCCATTCATTCACCATTCACGCCAGAATTCATCCTCTCCCTCTAAGACCTCCATACTTCACCATTCTTGAGTTTTTCTGCCCAAAAACATCCCTTGCCGTCCCCTACATCCATTCCAACCTAAAACCTACCATTGAACACCATCCATATCGCCAAAAACTCACAAAAACCCTTGTGTCGCAGCACTTAGGAGAGGAAGGAAGCCTAGAACGGTTCATGCTTGCAGATTGGAGCGTTTTAGGTGTACTTCGTTCTTGTTTTCAATGTTTACTTTGCTATTATCTTCTAAGTTTGCTGTAATCATGAGTGGCTAAACCCCTAATTAGTTAGGGGAAAGTTTGAAGCCATGAACATGTTTGAAATATGAATTGATTTCTTCCAATTGTGATTTGTTAAGTTGTGATTGCAATTCAATTATCCGTTTTATTCATAACTTGTTCTTGTATGTTGATTAAAGATGCATATTTAGTTTTCATGCATGAACTTGATGCTAGTTTATAAACGAGTTTCACCTAATCGTCACAAGTTTATAAACATGAGTAGTGAAGGTTGTTAGTCACAATCGAGTTAATTGAATTCTTGGCAAGAGTATCATGCATTCATAGTTACAATTGCCTCGTCAACACTTATAATTTTCATAGAGCATAATGATCTCTCATCGTATCTCTTCTATGCATTCATGTTGAGGACCATTGGAGAATAATATGAATTGTCGCATGCATCATCCAATTCATTGACATAAGGAAGATTTGAAGGTTAATTAGTGCATCACGGTTAACTTGGGGTGTTGAGCATCATAGTTAGTGAAAAGCAATTGGAGAATCGATTCATATATAAATGTGTCATGTGTGGAGAATGGACCTCTAACTAATCCATCCATCATCTTGTTTTTAAACAAATTCGTTTTACAATCTACCTAGTTTGATTACTTGCTTTGTTATTTCAATTTTCGTCAAAACAAAACCCCCCTTTACTTTCTTGTTCTAAAGTGTTTAGAATCTGTTTAGTTTGTGTTTTAAAGTGTTTTGAATCAACTTATAATCTTAAATTCGTCCAAAAGTGTGTTTAAGGTCAGAAACTGCCTAGTTAGTGTTTTTAGGCAGTTTTGAGTCTTTTGAACCTGTTTTGAGTCCTTTGAGTATTTGTGAACGTTTTTAACTTTGTTTTTATGTTTTTGAGTTAGTTTAGAGGTTTTAGCAAGCCCTCCTAATCCCCGGTCTAGAACGATCCCTACTTGCATCCTTACTACAATTTGACAACAAGAGGGTTAATTTGTGTGCTTAACTATTTTCGCATCAAATTTTGGCGCCGTTGCCGGGGATTAGCAACTTTGCTAATCCCTCGTTATTTCTTTTTATTTATTTTTTTTTCCATATAATTTTGTTTTGGTTACTGACCCTATTCGTGTTCTTGTTTCTAGGGGTCCTAGTTTATGACTAGGAGTTCAAAACCTGTTCGTGAGCACATCCTTGACTTTGACGACGATTTTGAGCGGACGTTGAGGAAACAAAAGAATCAACAAAACCCTACCCCACCATCTTCTAGCTCTACATCCGAGTTTGTGGAGGAAGGAGAGGACACGGCAGAGTTTGTGGAGGAAAGAGAGCCCACGGCACAATTTGTGGAAGAAGTACCAACCATGGCCGTCGATAATCGAACCATCAAAGAGCTCTCTGCCTCAGGTATGGGCAATGCCGTTCCTTTATGCATACAATACCCTACGGCAGCTGAAGGTAAGACGGAAGAATTTGAACTTAAGTCTAGTTTATTACATCATATTCCTAAATTCCATGGGTTGTCCATGGAAGATCCTAACAAACATCTTAAGGAATTTGAAGTAGTTTGCTCAAGTATGACACCCATCAACGTGGATGGGAGTATTCTGAAGATGAAGGCCTTTCCATTCTCGCTTATGGACAAGGCCAAAGATTGGTTGTTTGAATTGTCCTCTGGAACTGTCAATTCTTGGGAAAGTATGAAACGTGCATTCTTAGAGAAATTCTTTCCCACTGCCAAGATCATTCTCTTGAGGAAACGAATTAGTGGCATCCAACAAAATCAAGGTGAGTCGTTTCCATCTTATTATGAACGTTTTAAATCACTTGTTGCTTCATGTCCACAGCACCAAATGAAGGAGGAGCTGCTTATTCAATATTTCTACGAGGGACTCCTTCCCATGGAACGTCAAATGCTAGATGCTTCGGCGGGTGGTGCATTAGTGGACAAGACTCTAGTGGATGCCACAGCTCTAATTGCCAACCGAGCACACAACGCTCAACAATATGAAGGTGTTGGACAAAGAGAGGGGCCACGGCAACAAAGTGTGAATGAGGTAAGTGCAATTTCTGATATTCAATCACAATTGGCTAATCTTACTTCTCTTGTGTCTCAGGTTGTTAAGGGGTCAAAACCACAAGAAAACCAAGTGTGTGGCGTGTGTTCAATGCAAGGACATCCATCCGAGACATGTCCTCAGTTGATAGAGAATGGAGGATGGGAATCTGCTAATGCCATTGGTTTCCAAGGCCAAAACCAACCCAAACATGATCCATACTCTAACACCTACAACCCCGGATGGAGAGATCACCCCAATTTCAAGTGGAGGGAGTCCCAACAATCTGCACCACAAAGGGGATTTCAACAAAACCCCCCTGGGTTCCCACGGCCATACCAAGCAAACCCACCACCATCGTCCCAAAACAACTCAGGTTCGTCCTTTGATAATTCTCAAGTTATTCAATTACTAACTACATTGGCGCAGGGGCAAGAAAAACAAGCCAAAGACATGCAAAATTACGCCAATGAGGTACAAAATCAAGCTCGAGAGGTGACGGATTTGAAGAGACAAGTGGGACAAATGGCGGAATTCATGGGGCAATTTAGTAGAGAACAAGGTAAGTTACCAAGTTCAACGCAAGTGAATCCGAAAGGTGGGTTCGAATCTGCCAAAGCCATAGTGTTGAGAAGCGGAAAAGAAGTTGGGGCAGGTTCTTCATCAAAAACAGGTCATAAAGAGGATGAAAAACTACATTGTGAAGAGGGGGAAGCAACCAAACCCACGGCAAGGGTGGAACTCCCTTTGCCGCAAGCTTCTAATGGCTCTAAACCACCCAATCTGTCCAATAAAGGTAAAAACGTGTTAAGTTCAGTTCCTACTAATATTTTTCCTTCGAATGTGCCTTTTCCTAGTAGGTTCATGCAAACAAAGAGAGAGGAAGCCGAAAAAGACATTCTCGAAACGTTTCGGAAAGTTCAAGTCAATATCCCTCTTTTGGATGCAATCAAGCAAGTCCCGAGGTACGCCAAGTTTTTGAAGGAGCTTTGCACTAATAAGAGGAAGATTTCGACCAAGGAGGTTGTCAAAGTGGGTGAAAATGTCTCCGCCATCTTGCAAAGAAAACTGCCCCCTGGATCCGGGTAGTTTTACAATTCCATGTGTCATTGGTAATACTCGTTTTGAATCTGCCATGTTAGATTTAGGTGCATCAATAAACGTCATGCCATATTCAATTTATGCATCTATGAATCTAGGAGCATTGAAAAATGATGGTGTTATTATCCAATTGGCCGATAGATCTAACGCATATCCAAAGGGAGTTTTGGAAGATGTTTTAGTGCAAGTCAATCATTTAATCTTTCCGGCGGATTTCTATGTGCTTGAAATGGATGAATCCGACCATGCCCCTTCATTGCCCATCCTCCTTGGTCGACCATTCATGAAAACTGCTCGTACAAAGATTGACGTATATAATGGCAATTTGACAATGGAATTTGATGGGGAAGTTATTAAGTTCAATCTTTCTGATTCTATGAAGTACCCTAGTGAGAATCATTCGTGTTTTGCTATTGATATCATTGATTCTCTGGCGCAGGACCATTTGGACAATTTGAAGGACGATGTACTTGAATTGGTCATCGCACAAGGAAGGGACGTGCAGAACATTGAGACAACCACCAAGGAACCCCACGGCATGCATGAGGAGTCCTTGGCCGTGCCCCCTAGTGAGGATATGATGGAGATGGTGGCTGCACTCGAGTCATTGCCATCCCATTCAGCTAATTTTTTGGACCCTATTTTAAGTTCTGTTTCGACTAATAAAATGCTTCCCTCAGTTGTGCAGCCACCTACACTTGAACTTAAGCCGTTGCCGAGTCACTTGAAGTACGTGTTCTTGGGAGAGGATGAGACATTGCCCGTCATTATTTCATCCTCACTCACGGCACAAGAGGAGAGCAAGTTAGTGCGAGTGCTTAAAGAGTACAAGACGGCAATTGGATGGACTTTGGCCGACATAAAGGGAATCAGCCCTACTATGTGCATGCATCGCATTCTTCTAGAGGAGGGGTCCAAAACATCTCGAGAGGCTCAACGCCGTCTTAACCCTCCGATGATGGAAGTAGTGAAGAAAGAGGTAATCAAATTGCTTGATTGTGGAGTGATTTATCCTATTTCTGATAGCAGGTGGGTTTCGCCCGTGCAATGCGTTCCAAAGAAATCCGGAGTGACTGTGGTTGAAAACGCCGAGAATGAGCTTGTTCCTACGCGCATTCAAACTGGTTGGAGGGTGTCCATCGATTATAGGAAGCTAAACGCCACCACAAGGAAGGACCACTTTCCCTTGCCGTTCATTGACCAAATGCTCGAAAGGTTAGCGGGATATGCTTTCTATTGTTTTCTTGATGGGTACTCTGGTTATAATCAAATTGTCATAGCACCCGAGGACCAAGAAAAAACCACTTTCACATGCCCTTTTGGTACATTTGCATATCGTCGCATGCCTTTTGGTTTATGTAATGCACCTGCTACGTTTCAAAGATGCATGATGAGTATATTTTCTGATTATGTTGAGAAAATCATTGAAGTTTTTATGGATGATTTTAGCGTCTTTGGTAATTCTTTTGATGGTTGCTTGCATAATCTGAGTTTGATTCTAAAACGTTGTGTTGAAACTAACCTTGTTCTTAATTGGGAAAAGTGTCATTTCATGGTTAAACAAGGCATAGTTTTAGGGCACATCATCTCTGAAAACGGCATTGAAGTAGACAAATCTAAAATAGATCTTGTACGTCACTTACCCTCTCCAACTTCGGTTAGAGAGGTTCGTTCTTTTCTTGGCCATGCAGGATTCTATCGTAGGTTTATCAAGGACTTCTCAAAAGTTGCACAACCTCTTTGCCGTCTTCTACAAAAAGATGTGGCGTTTGAATTCACCAAGGAGTGCACGGTTTCATTCAATCAACTCAAGGAGTTGTTGACCACGGCACCAATCATTGCTCCCCCCGATTGGAGTCTCCCTTTTGAGTTGATGTGTGACGCCTCTGATTATGCTCTAGGGGCGGTTTTAGGGCAAATGAAAGACAAGAGGCTGCATGTCATCTACTATGCCTCACGGACGTTGAATGATGCACAACTAAATTATTCTACAACCGAAAAAGAACTCTTGGCTATTGTATTTGCATTAGATAAGTTTAGATCATATCTTCTTGGTACTAAAGTCATTGTTTTCACTGACCATGCAGCTTTGAGGTATCTTTTCACCAAAAAGGAAGCCAAGCCAAGACTCATTCGGTGGATGCTCCTACTCCAAGAGTTCGATCTGGAAATTCGAGACAAGAAAGGATGTGAAAACGTGGTGGCTGACCACCTTAGCCGAATGGTAGGCAAAGAAGAGTCCATTCCCATCTTAGAAACATTCCCGGATGAGCAACTTCTGTCCATTGAGGTAAGAACCCCTTGGTATGCCGATTTGGTCAATTTCTTGGTGTCTAAGCAAGTTCCTAGTACCCTAAACAAATTCCAACGTGATAAACTTGTTCATGATGCACGTTTTTATGTTTGGGATGACCCATATTTATGGAAATTCTGCCCAGATCAGATTGTGCGTAGATGTGTGCCCGAATCTGATTTTAATTCCATTCTTACATTCTGCCATACTTATGCATGTGGGGGACATTTTGGCACCCAAAGGACAGCCCTAAAGGTGTTACAATCTGGATTTTATTGGCCAAATCTCTTTAAAGATGCTAAAATGTTTTGTTTAACATGTGATAAGTGTCAAAGAACGGGTAACATAGGGCCTAAAGACCAAATGCCGCAGCAATCTCTCTCATTTGTGGAAATTTTTGATGTTTGGGGTATTGATTTCATGGGTCCCTTTCCTCCCTCTTTTGGTTTCACTTACATCTTACTAGCTGTTGATTATGTTTCCAAATGGGTGGAAGCTAAAGCCACCCGTACTAACGATTCTAAGGTTGTTGCAGATTTTGTGAAATCTAATATTTTTGCTAGGTTTGGGATGCCACGAGTTTTAATAAGTGATGGGGGTTCTCACTTTTGTAACCGCACCATTGAAGCTTTGCTCAAGAAATACAACGTTACGCATAAGGTTTCAACACCTTATCACCCTCAAACCAATGGGCAAGCGGAGGTTTCAAATAGGGAGATCAAACAAGTCCTAGAGAAAACCGTGGGACCTTCAAGAAGAGATTGGAGTTTGCGCTTGGACGATGCATTGTGGGCCTATCGCACGGCCTACAAAACTCCCCTTGGAATGTCACCTTTTCGGCTTATATATGGTAAGCCATGTCATTTGCCCGTTGAGTTAGAGCACAAGGCACATTGGGCGGTGAAAACCTTCAATATGGACATAGACGCTGCTGGAGTTCATAGGAAGCTCCAATTAGATGAACTTGAGGAGATTAGGAACGAGGCTTACGAGAATGCTCGAATCTACAAGGACAAGACGAAGGCTTATCATGATAAGATGCTTCGTACCAAAACATTCTCCAAGGGGCAGAAAGTGTTGCTTTTTGATTCAAGACTTCGGTTATTCCCTGGTAAGTTACGTTCTAAGTGGATTGGACCTCTTGTTGTTACTAATGTTTTTCCTCATGGTGCAGTCCAAGTCCAAAGCTTAAAGAGTGGCCACGAGTTCAAGGTCAATGGGCATAGGTTGAAGCCGTATTACACCTTGTTTGAGGAGCATGTTGTGGAGGAAACACCCCTCCATGCCGTGGCCTCCCCTGAAGCTTGATGGAGGTGTTCGTCCGGCTGCACGACGTTAAAGCAAGCGCTATATGGGAGGCAACCCATCCATTCAACAAAGGAAGCTCAAGGAATCCCCCAAATTCCAGATTTCCGTTTCTAAAACCCTTCTCGTTGTTATTGTTTCTAATCTGCCCTATTATGTTGTTTAGTTGCTGTTTGGGTGTTTAATTGTGTTTTGTATGAATTTATGTTTAAAACATTGAGGACAATGTTTGATTTAAGTGTGGGGGGGTACCTAAGTATATTTGATGCAAATTCGTGGGATTTTATCACCCATAACTTCAAGTGTTGTTCCTTGCTGTTTTAAAGTGTTTTTAAGCTGTTTTAGAGTGTTTTAGTGTGTTTTGTTTCATAACTCCGAAAATCACATAAAAATTTGAAAAAGATGTTTTGAAAAGCCTAAAAAGAGTGTTTTGAGTCAGTTTTGTGTGTTTGTGTCTTAGGGTACCTTCCAACACAATGATGAGGATTTGGTTTGTAATTGCATGACTGTTAAAAAGAGTTATAAACATGGAGAAAAGTTTGAATTACTCTTGGTATATGCTTAGTTATGGTTATAATGTATGACTTCACATGCAATCAGAAAAGAAAAATTCGTTTTTGTAACATGCTTGAAGGAAGGAACTCAAACAAACGCTACAACCTTGTGAGACTTGAGCCTAAACGTTATTTGGAGAGTTAAAATCTGTGCATTATTGTTTTCTAAAGTCGTTGCATGGTCTCATTATTCTTTGCTTGGTTACTACTTAGAAGGCGTTTCATCATATAGTTCCAAATGCTAGAACTCATGCCCATTTCATTCAAAGCATGTTATTGATTTGCATAACACATATTCAAGAAGAAGTTGTGTAGTGACCACCACAAAAGCCAAATTGCCGTGTATCCTACTTCATTATTTGTTTAAGTTAACCCCGTTGAGCCTTGTTTAGCCTTTATTCTTTGTTAACCCACATTATCCTCACCTAGCCTAGTTTAGGACAGTGATAGGCGCATATTTATGCACCTTAGTTTAGCTTGTTCTTGTGCATTTATAGTGTTTTTCCTTAGTAAAGTAGTCTTTTAAGCTAGTTTTATGTATTTTCAGGTTTTAAGGGCAAAGTATGCAAAAGGATGCATTTTGGAGCCTTTTGGAGCAAATTAGAGCTTGGAATGGACATCATATGCTTGGAGCCAAGAGGATGGACGAAATTGAAGATTTGAAGATGATGTTTCCTACTTGAACAAGGTTTCCTAGTTGAAGTAGGAAAGTCCCTAATGGAAATGGGTTTCCTAGTTGAAGATGGATTCCTAGAAGAATGAAGATTCCTACTCAAACAAGGTTTCCTACTTGAAGTAGGAAAGTCAAAATCCAAATGGTTTCAAGAGAAGCAACAAAGAAGTTTTCCAAGTCCAAGAAGGAAAAGGAGTCCAAGATGAAGAAGGAATGATGAAGACAAGGTTTCCTAATCCTAATAGGCAAAGTTTCCAAGTACAATGAGGAGTCCTTATCCATTTAGGGCACCTTATCCATTTAGGGTACCTTATCCATTTAGGACACCTTATCCTAATCCTATAGGGATGCCATGCACTTTACCTTATCTTGGAGGGTTTCTAGAAGCCTTAGATGCCCTATCCTATCCTTGCCATGGGTTTTATCCAATTCCCCTTAGTTTTAGGGCTTTCTAGAAGCCCTAAACATTATCCCTAAGCTTTGCCGCACCCTTATCCCTTTTTCCCTACAAATTTGGCACTTAAAGCATGATTCTAGGAACCTTATCTTATCTCCTACAAAGGTGGCGCCCAAACCCTTCTAGAAATCTGATTTCCCTTGCCTTGCAAGGCATTCTAGAAGCCTTATCACCTTATCCCTTACCTGCCGCACCTAGGAAGCATTATCCCTCTCTATTTCTGATTTCTAAGCCTATTTCCTAGTGGATTTGGGTTATTCAAGTCCATATCTGATTACCCTAGGGTTTTAAGTGCCTATATATACTCATATTAACCCCTAGATCAGATGACCACCTCTCATACACCTTCATTCACTACAGAAATTCGTCCAAACCTCTCCACACCCTTGCCGCAGCCACCAAACACCCTTTTCCTTAGTTTTAGACCTTGGCCGCACCATCCCCTTCCCCTAAACACTACTACATCCCTCCATAACCATACATCCATACACCTAAGGCCCTAAAACCTATCCCTAGACCTTTGCCGCACCAAGGAGGAGGAGAAGGAAGCTCGGAAGTCCATGCAATTCGAGTTCGCGTCGCTGGAATTTCTAGGTGTTTCTTTTCCTTTGAATTCAATGTTTAATTTCAATTCTCTTTGTTTTGTGCGTATGAGGAACTAAACCCCCCCTTGGCTAGGGGGGGATTCGAAATACATGTTTATGCTTGCAATATGATTTGATTACTTCTAATTGCGTTTCATAAGTTGTGAATTCAATTTACTTATCTATGTGAATTACATTGATTTGTGTGTGTTGGTTGAGAGTGCACGCTTAATTTTCATGCATAAATTGGATGCTAGGATATAAGGAAATTTCACCTAATCGTTATGGAATTATATTCACAAGTAGTAAAGGTTGATGATCTCAATCGCGTTAAGTGAATTCTTGGCATAAGTTTCATGCAATCATAGTAACAAGTGCTTCGTCAATGCTTATGGTTTTCATAGAACTTAATGATTCTTGCTTGTATCTCTATTATGCAATTATGTAGGGGACTTGTGGGGAATGTTTTGGGTTGTCGTATGCAATCATCCAATTCAATAACGTTAGGAAAATCTGAGGGTTAATTAGTGCAATTCACGGTTAATCTGGGGCGTTGAGAATTCATGGTTTATTGAAAAGCAATTAGAAATCGTTTTGTGTGCAAGTATAACATGTGTGGAGATGAACCCCTTAGCTAGCTTCCCATCCATTCATTAAATCCAAATTCGTTTAAAATCTGTTCGTTTTACAAAGTTTTAAGTTTTGTTTTCAAATTCGTCAAAATCAAAATCCCCCTTTACTTAGAGTGTCAAATTAGTTAGAAATCAATTTAGTTTGTGTTTTTAAGTGTCTTAGGTCAAGTTAAAACCAATTTTCGTCCAAAGTTGTGTCTAGTGTTCAAAACTGCCCAGATTGTGTTTTTAAGGCAGTTTTGAGTGTTTTGGGGCTGTTTTGAGTCTTTTGGTTTGTTTTGGTGTTTTAAAGTTTAGTTTTGCATTCTTTGAGTCTAGTAAAGTGTTTTATATTGTGTTTCTACGTTTTTGAGTCAATTCCAAGTGATTAACAATCCCTCCTAATCCCCGGTCTAGAACGATCCCTACTTACATTCTTCACTACAATTGATAAAAAGAGGGTTTAATTTGTGTGCGTATAATTCTCACATCAGACAGTCCACACCCTTGTTCTTAAAAGATAGTGAGCATGACTTAAATGAATTCCTTTTGAGTTACATTATGCAAGAAAATGAGTGTGGGGGAAAGAATGTTTGTTCTTAAGTTTATATGTATGTTTTGAGATTCAAAAGAAAAGAAAAAAGTGTGAAAAACGTATGAAAAAGAAAAACAGAAAAGAAAAGAAAGAAAGAAAGGCAAAGAGCTGGAAAAGATGAAAGAATAAGTGATTAAGTGTTGAATGTTGAAGAAAGGGTCCAAAACACCAAATCTGGCCCTAAAATGTCTAAATTCTTCCCTTTTGTTCAAAAGTTGAGTTTGCATTCAAAAGTGAATTCTAAGTTGATTTAAATGCTTTGCTCACTATTTCTTTAAGAACCTTTGTTTTCCATATCTCTTCTTTGTTAGCCAAACACCCCAAGCCCCGTTACAACCCGTGACTTCAATCTTGAGTGTTATGTGTTTCAATTTGTGGAGTTTGAACTTGGTATGAGCATATGGTGTCACTGGTTCTCGCATCTAAGTAGTAGCATTCCATTCATGAGATCATATCTAAACATGCTTAGTAACTCCAGAAATTGCTTTCTTTGTGATACATATATGTGAGTGTTCGTTTCCATGTTTACATCAATCTTCTCACATATAACTAGATAAGGGTGTGTAGTTAGAAAATCTGAGTGAAAATTGAGTGCATATCTTGTAAGGAATTGGGCAAATTCTCTAAGGCATGTTACTACATTCAAAACATGGTTTTAAATGCGTAATTGTGAACTAGTATGTGGTGACTATGATTAAGATTGTACTTAAGTGTAAGGATGACTAAAATCTATGGGAATGATGATTTTTAACATGTCATGTGCATTGGAAATCCCTGAGGCAAATGTTGGAAGGTGTAGGTTGTGTTTTGTTCATTTTGTCTCGTTTCGTGTTCTTTTGTTGTTTTGTTTTGCTCGAGGACTAGCAAAAGCTAAGTGTGGGGGAATTTGATAGGAGCATATTTAGGCGACTTAGTTGGCTTGTTCTTGTGCATTTACGTTGTTATTTCTTAGTTCTTTAAGCCTTTTAAGTCATTTTCGTGTGTTTTCAGGTTCTAAGGGCTAAAGGAGCAAAGAAGTGCATTTTGGAGCCTTTTGGAGCATTTTTGGGCTAGAGATGGATAGCTTATGCTTGGAGTCAAAGTGTTGGACGAAATTGAAGACCAAGTGAGCCTAGAATCGAAGGAAGAAGGAGAAATCAAGAATTGGAAACTAGTTTCCATTATTGGGAGTTTCCATTTGTGAAGGTTTCCAATTGTGCAAGTTTCCAAATAATGTGGTTGCCTAAATCACATGTTCTAGAAGCCCTAGACATGTCCTAAATTGTGCCTTGAGTTACCTTCCTTTTCTCTCCTAAAATCTGACCTAAAAACCTTTCCCCTTCTCCTTGCCGTGGGTTTAATGCCTTGTCTCACCCAAAATCTGCAAGTTTTGTATTTCCCCTTTCTTGTTCCCCTTGTGCCGCAAGACTTAGCCTTTTTCTCCCTAATTCCTGATTTCAATTACCTATTCTAGAGGGATTTAACTTAATTCCTGATTCTTAGAATTGATTTAGGAAATTAAACACTTACCTATTTCTGAAAATCCTTGCCGTGCACTCCCTTGGACCATTCCTCTTCCTTGCCGTGCAAGGGGGAGGATTCTTTCCTATTTTTCTGAGTCTTTGACTTAATTTCTGTTTACCTAAATAGTCTAGGGTTTTAATTCCTGAAATCATATTAATAAACCTCCTTGTTGCAGCCACAAATCATCCATTCATTCACCATTCACGCCAGAATTCATCCTCTCCCTCTAAGACCTCCATACTTCACCATTCTTGAGTTTTTCTGCCCAAAAACATCCCTTGCCGTCCCCTACATCCATTCCAACCTAAAACCTACCATTGAACACCATCCATATCGCCAAAAACTCACAAAAACCCTTGTGTCGCAGCACTTAGGAGAGGAAGGAAGCCTAGAACGGTTCATGCTTGCAGATTGGAGCGTTTTAGGTGTACTTCGTTCTTGTTTTCAATGTTTACTTTGCTATTATCTTCTAAGTTTGCTGTAATCATGAGTGGCTAAACCCCTAATTAGTTAGGGGAAAGTTTGAAGCCATGAACATGTTTGAAATATGAATTGATTTCTTCCAATTGTGATTTGTTAAGTTGTGATTGCAATTCAATTATCCGTTTTATTCATAACTTGTTCTTGTATGTTGATTAAAGATGCATATTTAGTTTTCATGCATGAACTTGATGCTAGTTTATAAACGAGTTTCACCTAATCGTCACAAGTTTATAAACATGAGTAGTGAAGGTTGTTAGTCACAATCGAGTTAATTGAATTCTTGGCAAGAGTATCATGCATTCATAGTTACAATTGCCTCGTCAACACTTATAATTTTCATAGAGCATAATGATCTCTCATCGTATCTCTTCTATGCATTCATGTTGAGGACCATTGGAGAATAATATGAATTGTCGCATGCATCATCCAATTCATTGACATAAGGAAGATTTGAAGGTTAATTAGTGCATCACGGTTAACTTGGGGTGTTGAGCATCATAGTTAGTGAAAAGCAATTGGAGAATCGATTCATATATAAATGTGTCATGTGTGGAGAATGGACCTCTAACTAATCCATCCATCATCTTGTTTTTAAACAAATTCGTTTTACAATCTGCCTAGTTTGATTACTTGCTTTGTTATTTCAATTTTCGTCAAAACAAAACCCCCCTTTACTTTCTTGTTCTAAAGTGTTTAGAATCTGTTTAGTTTGTGTTTTAAAGTGTTTTGAATCAACTTATAATCTTAAATTCGTCCAAAAGTGTGTTTAAGGTCAGAAACTGCCTAGTTAGTGTTTTTAGGCAGTTTTGAGTCTTTTGAACCTGTTTTGAGTCCTTTGAGTATTTGTGAACGTTTTTAACTTTGTTTTTATGTTTTTGAGTTAGTTTAGAGGTTTTAGCAAGCCCTCCTAATCCCCGGTCTAGAACGATCCCTACTTGCATCCTTACTACAATTTGACAACAAGAGGGTTAATTTGTGTGCTTAACTATTTTCGCATCAAATTTTGGCGCCGTTGCCGGGGATTAGCAACTTTGCTAATCCCTCGTTATTTCTTTTTATTTATTTTCTTTTCCATATAATTTTGTTTTGGTTACTGACCCTATTCGTGTTCTTGTTTCTAGGGGTCCTAGTTTATGACTAGGAGTTCAAAACCTGTTCGTGAGCACATCCTTGACTTTGACGACGATTTTGAGCGGACGTTGAGGAAACAAAAGAATCAACAAAACCCTACCCCACCATCTTCTAGCTCTACATCCGAGTTTGTGGAGGAAGGAGAGGACACGGCAGAGTTTGTGGAGGAAAGAGAGCCCACGGCACAATTTGTGGAAGAAGTACCAACCATGGCCGTCGATAATCGAACCATCAAAGAGCTCTCTGCCTCAGGTATGGGCAATGCCGTTCCTTTATGCATACAATACCCTACGGCAGCTGAAGGTAAGACGGAAGAATTTGAACTTAAGTCTAGTTTATTACATCATATTCCTAAATTCCATGGGTTGTCCATGGAAGATCCTAACAAACATCTTAAGGAATTTGAAGTAGTTTGCTCAAGTATGACACCCATCAACGTGGATGGGAGTATTCTGAAGATGAAGGCCTTTCCATTCTCGCTTATGGACAAGGCCAAAGATTGGTTGTTTGAATTGTCCTCTGGAACTGTCAATTCTTGGGAAAGTATGAAACGTGCATTCTTAGAGAAATTCTTTCCCACTGCCAAGATCATTCTCTTGAGGAAACGAATTAGTGGCATCCAACAAAATCAAGGTGAGTCGTTTCCATCTTATTATGAACGTTTTAAATCACTTGTTGCTTCATGTCCACAGCACCAAATGAAGGAGGAGCTCCTTCATTCTCGTAAGCCTCGTTTCTAATCTCCTCAAGTTCATCTAATTGGAGCTTCCTATGAACTCCAGCAGCGTCTATGTACAAATTGAAGGTTTTCACAGCCCAATGTGCCTTGTGCTCTAACTCAACGGGCAAATGACATGGCTTACCATATATAAGCCGAAAAGGTGACATGCCAAGGGGAGTTTTGTAAGCCGTACGATAGGCCCACAATGCATCGTCCAAGCGCAAACTCCAATCTCTTCTTGAGGGTCCCACGGTTTTCTCTAGGACTTGTTTGATCTCCCTATTTGAAACCTCCGCTTGCCCATTCGTTTGAGGGTGATAAGGTGTGGAAACCTTATGAGTAACGTTGTACTTCTTGAGCAAAGCTTCAATGGTGCGGTTACAAAAGTGAGAACCCCCATCACTAATTAAAACTCGTGGCATCCCAAACCTAGCAAAAATATTAGATTTCACAAAATCTGCAACAACCTTAGAATCGTTAGTACGGGTGGCTTTGGCTTCCACCCATTTGGAAACATAATCGACAGCTAGCAAGATATAAGTGAAACCAAAAGATGGAGGGAAGGGGCCCATGAAATCAATACCCCAAACATCAAAAATTTCCACAAAGGAGAGAGATTGTTGCGGCATTTGGTCCTTAGGCCCTATGTTACCTGTTCTTTGACACTTATCGCATGTTAAACAAAACATTTTAGCATCTTTAAAGAGATTAGGCCAATAAAATCCAGATTGTAACACCTTTAGGGCTGTCCTTTGGGTGCCAAAATGTCCCCCACATGCATAAGTATGGCAGAATGTAAGAATGGAATTAAATTCAGATTCGGGCACACATCTACGCACAATCTGATCTGGGCAGAATTTCCATAAATACGGATCATCCCAAGCATAAAAACGTGCATCATGAACAAGTTTATCACGTTGGAACTTGTTTAGGGTACTAGGAACTTGCTTAGACACCAAGAAATTGACCAAATCGGCATACCAAGGGGTTCTTACCTTAATGGACAGAAGTTGCTCATCCGGAAACGTTTCTAAAATGGGGGTGGACTCTTCCTCACGCACCATTCTACTTAGGTGGTTAACCACCACGTTTTCACACCCTTTCTTGTCTCGGATTTCAAGATCGAACTCTTGAAGTAGGAGCATCCAACGAATGAGTCTTGGCTTAGCCTCCTTTTTGGTGAGAAGATACTTCAAGGCTGCATGGTCAGTGAAAACAATTACTTTAGTACCAAGAAGATATGATCTAAACTTATCTAATGCAAATACAATAGCCAAGAGTTCTTTTTCGGTTGTGGAATAATTAAGTTGAGCATCATTCAACGTCCGTGAGGCGTAGTAGATGGCATGCGGCCTCTTGTCCTTTCTTTGTCCTACAACTGCTCCTAAAGCATAGTCGGACGCATCACACATGAGCTTGAAAGGTAGGCTCCAATCCGGTGGAACAATGATGGGTGCCGTGGTCAACAACTCCTTAAGTAGGTTGAATGATGCCGTGCACTCCTTGGTGAATTCAAACGTTACGTCTTTTTGTAAGAGACGGCAAAGAGGTTGTGCAACCTTCGAGAAATCCTTGATAAACCTACGATAGAATCCTGCATGGCCAAGAAAAGAACGGACCTCTCTAACCGAAGTAGGAGAGGGTAAGTGACGTACAAGATCTATTTTAGACTTATCAACTTCAATTCCTTTTTCAGAGATGATATGACCCAAAACTATACCTTGTTTAACCATAAAATGACATTTTTCCCAATTCAAAACAAGGTTAGTTTCCATGCATCTTTTCAAGATTAAAGTGAGATTATGCAAACAAGCATCAAATGAGTCTCCAAACACACTAAAATCGTCCATAAATACTTCAATTATCTTTTCAACATAATCAGAGAAGATACTTACCATGCATCGTTGGAAAGTGGCCGGTGCATTGCATAAACCAAATGGCATACGACGATATGCAAAAGTACCAAATGGACAAGTAAAGGTGGTCTTTTATTGATCATCCGGCGCTATGACAATTTGATTATAACCCGAATAACCATCAAGAAAGCAATAAAAAGAATGACCGGCTAACTTTTCAAGCATTTGATCAATGAATGGCAAAGGGAAGTGATCTTTCCTTGTTGCGGCATTGAGCTTCCTATAGTCAATGCACACCCTCTAACCGGTTTGAATGCGTGTAGGCTGATAGGAGCATATTCATGCGACTTAAATGGCTTGTTCTCGTGCATTTACGTTATGTTTCTTTAGTTATTTTAGTACTTTAAGCTATTTTCGTGTGTTTGTAGGTCCAAAGGGCTAAAGGAGCAAAAAGATGCATTTTGGAGACTTTTGGAGCACTTTTGGGCTAAGGATGGATAGCTTATGCTTGGAGCCAAAGTGTTGGACGAAATTGAAGACCTAATTGAAGACCAAAGTGTTGGAACCTTGTTCCCTTTAGTTCTAGGACATTTAAACCTTTCCTATATCCATTGCACATGCATTCCTTTAATCCACATGCATCTCCATAAATCATCCAACACACTTTCTCTCCCAAAAACCGTACACACCATTCACCCTAGATTCTAATCAGCCATTCACCAAAACCATTTCCCTTTGTGCCGTGCACTTGCATACACACTTCATTTCAGCCACATGCAACCATTAAACATTCAATCATTTCACTCCACTTAATGCCGTGAGTTCCCATCAGATTTCCAACCTAATTCAAATGCATTCCATCCTTTAATTCACCCACATGCACTCATAATCATTCACACCTTGCATTCACATGCATTTCCAACCTAATCACTCACCCACACAATCTGCCATCATTCACACAAACACCATCATTGCCGTGCATCCCATTCCATCTCCCATTTCAGATTTCATTCCATTCATTCCAGCCAAGTGATGCGAGAATTATACGCACACAAATTAAACCCTCTTGTTGTCAAATTGTAGTAAGGATGCAAGTACGGATCGTTCTAGACCGGGGATTAGGAGGGCTTGCTAAAACCTCTAAATTGACTCAAAAACAGAAAAACAAAGTTAAAAACGTTCACAAAGACTCAAAGGACTCAAAACAGGTTCAAAAGACTCAAAACTGCCTAAAAACACTAACTAGGCAGTTTCTGACCTTAAACACAAATTTGGACGAATTTAAGATTAAAGGTTGATTCAAAACACTTTAAAACACAAATTAAGACACTTTAACACTAAACTAGACTCAAAGAATGCAAAACTAAAAGTTAAACCACTTAAACAAACCTAAAACCCAAAACAGCAACTAGAAGACTCAAAACTGCCTAAAAACCACTTTCTGGGCAGTTTTGAGCACCTACACTAATTTGGACGAAATTGGATGAAAACTTGAATCAAAATACTTAGAAACACAAATCAAAACACTTTCTAACTAATCTAAGACTTCAAATTAAAGGGGGATTTGTTTTGGAGGAAAATTGAAATAACGAAACAAGTTAATAAACTAGACAGAATGTAAATATGAAATTGATGAAATGGAATGAATGGATGCTAGCCAAGGGGTTCATCTCCACACATGTTACACTTGCATAATAAAAAGATTTCCAATTGCATTTCAATAAATTATGAAACTCATCACCCCGGGTTAATTAGGTCCGCTTAAATTAACCTTCAAATCTTCCTAACGTTATTGAATTGGATGATTGCATACGACAACCCAAAACATTTCCCACAAGTCCCCTACATGATTGCATAATAGAGATACAAGCAAGAATCATTACGCTCTATGAAAATTATAAGTGTTGACGAGGCATTTGTTACTATGATTGCATGAAACTTATGCCAAGAATTCGTTTAACGCGATTGTTTATAAGCAACCTCCACTACTTGTGAATATAAGTTCGTAACTATTAGGTGAAACTCACTTATATTCTAGCGTCATATTCATGCATGAATATTAAGCGTGCACTCTCAATAAACATACATAAATAAGTTATCAATCAAACAGTTAAACAAATTGAATCCACGACTTATGAAATGCAATTAGAAGTAATCAAATCAAAACGCAAGCATAAACATATATTTTGAATCAAAGAAACACCTAAACATTCCAACAACTCAAACTTGAATTGTATGAACGTTTAGGCCCTCTTCTCTTCCATTCCTCATTCGTACAAAACAAGGAGTATTGAAATTAAACATTGAAATCAAAGAAACACCTAAACATTCCAACAACTCAACTTGAATTGTATGAACGTTTAGGCCCTCTTATCTTCCTCTTCGTTGTAGCACAAGGTCTAAGGATAGTTTGATGGTGTGAATGGAAGTGTGGAATGGAGTGGGGAGTGATGGAAATGGAAGATGGTTTTTGGATTGTAAGGGAGAGAAACTCACGGCTAGGGAAGTGTTTGTGGTGTGTTGTGTATGAAAATGATATGTGGAGTGAATGAATCCATTGTGGCTGAAATGGATCCTTATTTATAGGTAAATAAGAGGGAACATGACAGCTAGGAAGTGGGTGGAAATGTGGCTGCATGTGTGGTGCAATGATGAAGGAATAATCTGAAAATGCAAGGTGAATTAGGTTGGAAATCTGATGGGTAATGCACTGCAAGGATGGGCTGTTTTGTGTTGTTGGTGTGTGAATGGGAATGTAATCTGAAATGGGAGAGCATGTGGGTGGAAATGCATGTGGGTTAAAGTGGAATGATGATGGGAGATGCATGTGGCTGATTTATGCATGTGATTAAAGGGAGTGCATGTTTGAATGATTAAAGGGACATGTGGGGGTGGAAATGATGAATGAAATGCATGTGAATGACAGCTAGATATGTTGATGAATGCATGTGATTAAAGGGTGGAATGCATGTGGCTGAATTGGATTAAAGAATGGGAGTGATGGGTTGGAAATGATGGTGGGTTATGCACGGCAATGATGAATGGGATGGGTGGATTTGATGATTGTGTTGGTGATGAATGCATGTGGAATTGCAAGGAGGAAGGTATGGTTATGGTTATGATAAGTGATAAGTGAATGGTTATGATAAGTGATAAGTGAATGGTTTGATAAGTGATAAGTGAATGGTTTGATAAGTGATAAGTGGTGATGATAAGTGTATGATATGTGATTATGATAAGTGATAAGTGGTGATGATAAGTAATGATATGTGGGAGTGTGGCTGAAATGAAGGAGTGGAATGTTGGAATGTTATGCACGGCTAAGGATATAGGAAAGGTTTAAATGTCCTAAAACTAAAGGGAACAAGGTTTCAACACTTTGGTCTTCAATTAGGTCTTCAATTTCGTCCAACACTTTGGCTCCAAGCATAAGCTATCCATCCTTAGCCCAAAAATGCTCCAAAAGTCTCCAAAATGCATCTTTTTGCTCCTTTAGCCCTTTGGACCTACAAACACACGAAAATAGCTTAAAGTACTAAAATAACTAAAGAAACATAATGTAAATGCACGAGAACAAGCCATTTAAGTCGCATGAATATGCTCCTATCACCAAGCCACATGCACTCCCTTTAATTAATTCATCCTAGCTGTCAAAGCACATGCACATTCACCCTAATCATTCACATAGCTTTAATTCACATGCAAACACATTGCATTACCATTCACCACCAGAAAATCACCATCATTGCCGTGAGTTTCATACACTTTCCAGCCATTCCACATGCCATTGTCATTCCACTTCATTTCACCTTGCATTTTCAGATTATTCCTTCATCATTGCACCACACATGCAGCCACATATTCATTGCACATGCTTTCACATTCAATTTCAGCACAATTCCTCTCAAAGCCGTGCATTATCCCTTTCATTTCTGTCAAAGCACATGCATCTCCCATCACAATTCCAGCTTTCCAACCTAGCCACATCCACATGCATTCACTCATAATCATTCACTAACATTGCAGCCACATTTCCACCCACTTCCTAGCTGTCATGTTCCCTCTTATTTACCTATAAATAAGCATCCATTTCAGCCACAATGGATGCATTCTTCCATACACATTTCAGTCACAAACACCAACCATTCCCTTGTGCCGTGGCCTCCTCCTTCCATTTTCACCACTCCCCCAAACCATTCACACCATCAAACTATCCTTAGATCTTGTGCTACAACGAAGAGGAAGATAAGAGGGCCTAAACGTTCATACAATTCAAGTTTGAGTTGTTGGAATGTTTAGGTGTTTCTTTGATTTCAATGTTTAATTTCAATACTCTTTGTTTTGTACGAATGAGGAATGGAAGAGAAGAGGACCTAAACGTTCATACAATTCAAGTTTGAGTTGTTGGAATGTTTAGGTGTTTCTTTGATTCTCTTTGTTTTGTATCATGAGGAACTAAACCCCCCCTTAGCTAGGGGGGGATTCGAAATATATGTTTATGCTTGCATTTTGATTTGATTACTTCTAATTGCGTTTCATAAGTTGTGGATTCAATTTGTTTAACTATTTGATTGATAACTTATTTATGTATGTTTATTGAGAGTGCACACTTAATTTTCATGCATGAATATGACGCTAGAATATAAGTGAGTTTCACCTAATAGTTACGAACTTATATTCACAAGTAGTGGAGGTTGCTTATAAACAATCGCGTTAAACGAATTCTTGGCATAAGTTTCATGCAATCATAGTAACGAATGCCTCGTCAACACTTATAATTTTCATAGAGCGTAATGATTCTTGCTTGTATCTCTATTATGCAATCATGTAGGGGACTTGTGGGGAATGTTTTGGGTTGTCGTATGCAATCATCCAATTTAATAACGTTAGGAAGATTTGAAGGTTAATTAGTGCATCACGGTTAACTTGGGGTGTTGAGAATTCATGGTTTATTGAAATGCAATTGGAAATCTTTTTATTATGCAAGTGTAACATGTGTGGAGATGAACCCCTTAGCTAATCCATCCATCATCTTGTTTTCAAGGAATTCGTTTTACAATCTGCCTAGTTTGTTACTTTGTTTTGTTATTTCAATTTTCGTCCAAAACAAATCCCCCTTAAATTTGAAGTCTTAGATTAGTTAGAAAGTGTTTTGATTTGTGTTTCTAAGTATTTTGATCCAAGTTTTCATCCAATTTCGTCCAAATTAGTGTAGGTGCTCAAAACTGCCCAGAAAGTGGTTTTTAGGCAGTTTTGAGTCTTCTAGTTGCTGTTTTGGGTTTTAGGTTTGTTTAAGTGTTTTAACTTTTAGTTTTGCATTCTTTGAGTCAAGTTTAGTGTTTTAAACTTTGTTTTTGAGTTTTTAAGTCAGTTTCCAAGTGTTTAGCAATCCCTCCTAATCCCCGGTTAAGAACGATCCCTACTTATATCTATACTACAATTGTCAAGAAGAGGGTTTAATTTGTGTGCGTATAAATCTCGCATCAAATTTTCTGGTGGTGAATGGTAATGCAATGTGTTTGCATGTGAATTAAAGCTATGTGAATGATTAGGGTGAATGTGCATGTGCTTTGACAGCTAGGATGAATTAATTAAAGGGAGTGCATGTGGCTTGGCTGGAATGAATGGAATGAAATCTGAAATGGGAGATGGAATGGGATGCACGGCAATGATGGTGTTTGTGTGAATGATGGCAGATTGTGTGGGTGAGTGATTAGGTTGGAAATGCATGTGAATGCAAGGTGTGAATGATTATGAGTGCATGTGGGTGAATTAAAGGATGGAATGCATTTGAATTAGGTTGGAAATCTGATGGGAACTCACGGCATTAAGTGGAGTGAAATGATTGAATGTTTAATGGTTGCATGTGGCTGAAATGAAGTGTGTATGCATGTGCACGGCACAAAGGGAAATGGTTTTGGTGAATGGCTGATTAGAATCTAGGGTGAATGGTGTGTACGGTTTTTGGGAGAGAAAGTGTGTTGGATGATTTATGGAGATGCATGTGGATTAAAGGAATGCATGTGCAATGGATATAGGAAAGGTTTAAATGTCCTAGAACTAAAGGGAACAAGGTTCCAACACTTTGGTCTTCAATTAGGTCTTCAATTTCGTCCAACACTTTGGCTCCAAGCATAAGCTATCCATCCTTAGCCCAAAAGTGCTCCAAAAGTCTCCAAAATGCATCTTTTTGCTCCTTTAGCCCTTTGGACCTACAAACACACGAAAATAGCTTAAAGTACTAAAATAACTAAAGAAACATAACGTAAATGCACGAGAACAAGCCATTTAAGTCACATGAATATGCTCCTATCATAGGCACAAGTTCATCTTCTTCATTTTTCACCACCGTGACTCCGGACTTCTTGGGAACCACTTGGACCGGTGAAACCCAACAACTATCCGAGATGGGATAGATGACGCCACAATCAAGCAATTTGATGATTTCCTTCTTCACTACTTCCATCATTGGTGGGTTGAGTCGACGTTGGGCTTCCCTTGATGGTTTGGCGCCTTCTTCCATGAGAATTCGATGCATGCACGTGGTAGGACTTATACCCTTGATGTCGGCCAAAGTCCACCCTATGGCCGTCTTGTGCTCTTTGAGAACCCTCACCAACTTCTCCTCCTCTTGTGCCGTGAGTGATGAAGCAATAATGACGGGCAATGTGTCTTGCTCACCCAAAAACACATACTTCAAGTGGTTTGGCAATGGTTTGAGCTCAAGTGTAGGTGGTTGTTCTATAGAAGGAAGCAACTTATTAGTAGAAATTGGAATTGAATGTGGACTAGGGGGCTTACCTTGGAGTCGTGGCAATGACTCTAGGGCTGCCACGGTCTCAATTACATCTTCATCAAAGGCCACGGCATGGGTGTTCAATTGTGTGCCGTGGGTTGCTATGGTGGCAGCCATGTGATCCTTCAGTTCTATGCTATTTGTAATGACCGTTTCAAGTGCATCGCCATGCAATTGATCAAGGTGTGCCTGCGCCAAAGAATCAAGAATATCAATAGAGAAACATGAGTGATCATCATTAGGAAATCTCATAGTTTCAGAAATATTAAAATCAATCACTTCCCCATCAAATTCCATTGTTAAAGTGCCTTTAAACACGTCTATCTTAGTTCGTGCCGTCTTCATGAATGGCCTCCCAAGAAGAATTGGCAAGGATGGAGCATGGGTGGTTTCCTCCATTTCAAGGACATAGAAATCCGCCGGGAAGATCAAATTATTCACCTGCACTAAGACATCTTCCAATACGCCCTTTGGATAGGCATTAGATCTATCGGCCAACTGAATAATCACACCATCATTTTTCAATTCACCAAGGTTCATTGAAGCATAAATAGAGTATGGCATGACGTTAATTGAAGCTCCTAAGTCTAACATAGCATGTTCGAACTTAGTTTGACCAATAATACAAGGGATTGTAAAGCTACCTGGATCTTTGCACTTTGGTGGTAACTTTCTTTGTAAAACAGCGGAAACATTCTCACTTACCCTTACTACCTCTTTATGTGACGCCCTCTTCCTTGTAGTGCACAATTCCTTCAAGAACTTAGCGTATTTGGGCACTTGCTTTATGGCATCTAGGAGCGGGATATTGACTTGCACTTTCCTAAACATTTCAAGAATGTCCTTCTCATGCTCCTCCTTCTTTGTTTGCAAAAATCTGTGAGGAAAAGGAACATTGGGTGGAACAGGGTTAGAATTAATCAAATTTGAACCCAACTTACCTTTGGTGGCCGAATGGAATGGCATGGATGAGTTTTGGTCCTTTTGGGCTTGCGGCAATGGAAGTTGTGTCCTTGCCGTGGGCTTCCCTTCAGCCTCCTCTTCATGTTGCAATGTTTCTTCTTCGTTAGGACTTGTTTTGGATGGTGTGGATGTAGTGCCAACTTCTTTTCCACTCCTCAAAGTAATTGCTTTGGCAGATTCGAACCCTCCCTTTGGATTGACAATGGTTGAACTTGGGAGCTTGCCTTGGTCTCGGAATTGTCCCACAAACTTGATAAGTCACATTTTGCATGCATTTATATCTTCCTTATTTGGCGTCTTTGTGATTGTTTTGGATTAAACTAGTTGCATTTTACATTATTTGGTGTTAGTGTGCAGCCAAGGGTGAATTTGGATCAATGGGAAGGCAAATGAAGTAAAAACATTCCTTTTGGTAGCTGAGCATTATTCCAAACGTGGAAAGGGTTCTTGGGAATTAATTTGAAGTCCAAATATGAGGAATCTAGGACTAATGTGGCTGCTGAAATTCAAGAGAAGATGTGATTAGGAAAGTGGTGCATTGGAGTCACATTGGGTGGTTCTAAACAAGGCAAAAACATACGGACACCTTGTTATTCCACATAACTTGTGCCGTGTATTCCCTTGCTTTGTCCAGCTCCATTTTGCACCAAAAACACCCACTCCCATTAACTAAAACATTCAGCCATATTTCCACCAACAAACACAATCATGTCATGCAAATCCCATGTGGTTCCAAGTCAGATTATGCACTTCTAAACATCAAAACATGCATTCACATGCATGTTCACAACCTGACCGTGCATTCCATTACCTTTCTCCATTTCATCTTTGCAGAAATCCACATGCATCTCAATTAAATAAACCACATGCCTGCACATTTCCCCTTTGTCCATGCCGTGTGCTTTCTTCCCCTTTCCAGATTTGTACAAACAATTTCAGGTGGTCCAATTCACCTTTGCAGATGTCCACTTCCTTGTTGCAGACATTGCACATGCATCTTTGATTAAATAAACCACATACTTGCAGATCTTGTCCATGCCGTGCCTCCACCACCTCAGAAACCCATCAATTCCAGCTCATTTATGCACTTCCATCTCACATGTGCAGATCCAGATCCAATCTGAATGTTGGCAGCCACATTCCTTCCTATAAAACTAGGCACACTTCACACATCAAAGGGTTCTTCATTCAGTCCATTACACACGCATAACCACTCCATTTCACTCCATCTCTGTCCATTTGTTCTCCCAAGTGCAGAAACCATTCTACCTTCATTTACACCACACTTGGAGAACCAACCCCGAAGGCACTCTTCAAGGAAATCAACATCAGTTTTGCTTCAAGGGTTTCTTCTTATTAATTCTATGTTCATTCATGTTTTATATTTTTATGTCAAATCTTTTGTAAACATGAAGTGTAACTAAGCTCTCCTTAGGGATTCGATGTAGCCTTGCAAAGTTTGCCATGTAATCAAGTTAGAATGCTCAGTTTGTCCATCTAATTCTTGTTTCATTCTCTGATATAATTGTGAATTTGTGAGTTGATTTGTATGCTTGATCACCATTTGAATTAACCACAGGTTGTTTAGCCAAGATTAAAGCATACATCATGCATAATCTTGGTGGATTTGTGAATGAATGAAGGGAATGTTTGGCAAACATCCTGCCGAGTGTTCCCTTTGGTTTTATGAAAGTTTCTTGTGCACTACATACTCTTGATTAGGAACCAAAGTTGCACATCACAATTAGTTTCATGATTAGAGACATTTGATCAAATCCACACATCATATGGTTGATCATATCCAAGTGAAACAAACTCAAGAAATAGGTAGATGAATGAGTATAAACTGATTTAACAAACATGGACTTGGTTTAGCAATGGTGAAATCGAATCCCTAGCTTCATCTCCATTGGTATTATTCCATTTTACTAGTTGTTGATTCATTTAATTGTGTTTACTTCATTGTCTAGTGTTTTCAAGTTACAACAACAAATCTGCTTAATTTGATTAGTTTTATTCATTTCATAGAGTTCTTGCAAAACAAGTAATTACCTAGGTCCAATTAGTCCCTGTGGATTCGACACCCTTGCTTGTGCCATTATACTAAACATATTCTAGCATTAGGAAGGAATTATATCTCAACAAAACTCCGCAATCTGCCCTATTTGCTTCTCTAAGTGGTCCACCCTTTTGTCTTGGTTTTGCAATACTTTGTTTTGATTTTCTTGCCCTTGAGACAAACTAGTAAGCAACTTAAGAATAGTAGCATTATCTAAAGACTTACCTTGATGGTTTTGGGCGGATTGGGGTTGGGTTTGGTCTTGGCCGTGGGTTTTGGTGTAAAACCCCGAGGGTTGCTGCCTAAAGCCTCTTTGTTGGTAAGGTTGTTGAGGCTCCCTCCACTTGAAGTTTGGATGGTCTCTCCAACCCGGATTGTATGTATTGGAATATGGATCATTCCTTGGTTGATTTTGGCTTGGAAATCCAATGGCGTTTGCACTCTCCCACCCACCATTCTCAATCAATTGAGGGCACTTTTCCGAAGGATGACCTTGAATAGAACATACGCCACATACAATTGGACTTTGGATCTTCATTCCTTCGGCCATCTGAGACACAAGAGAAGTAAGATTAGCTAATTGAGTTTGAAGGTCGGATTGAGAACTTACCTCATTCACTTGTTGCCGTGGGGGGTCCCTTTGCCCAATTCCTTCGTATTGTTGTGCATTGAGAGCTCGGTTTGCAATGAGGTTCTTGGCTGCCATAGGAGTTTTATCCACCAACGCTCCTCCCGCCGAAGCATCAAGCATTTGCCTTTCAATGGGAAGAAGACCTTCATAGAAGTATTGAATTAGAAGCTCCTCCTTCATTTGATGTTGAGGACATGATGCAACAAGGGTTTTAAAACGCTCATAGTATGTTGGAAAAGACTCTCCTTGACTTTGTTGAATTCCGCTAATCTTCTTTCTCAAGAGAATGACTCTTGAAGTAGGAAAGAACTTTTCAAGAAACGCCCTCTTCATGCTCTCCCAAGAGGTGACCGTTCCGGGTGCTAGCTCGTATAACCAATCTTTGGCCTTCTCCAAAAGTGAGAACGGGAAAGCCTTCATCTTCAAAATGCTACCATCAACGTTAACTGGAGTCATGCTTGAACACACTACCTCGAACTCCTTCAAATGTGATGCGAAAATTAACTTAACACACAAATTAACCCTCTTTTGACAATTGTAGCATATAAATAAGTAGGGATCGTTCTTACACCGGGGATTAGGAGGGCTTGCTAAACACTCTAAACTGACTCAAATAAATAAAATTAACCTTCAAACACTTAAACTCACGTAAAAAGACTCAAAAACGTTCACAAGACTCAAAATAGGCTAAAAACACTCAAAACTGCCTTAAAAACACAATCTGGGCAGTTTTGAGCCTAAACACAAACTTGGACGAAAATTGGTTCTAACTTGACTCAAAACTCTCAAAAACACAATCTAAAACATATTTGAACTAATTAGACACTCTAGAATAAATGGGGATTTGATTTTTGACGAAAATAAACAAAACAAAACAAATATGTAAACTAGGCAGATTTGGACGAATTTGATGAAATTAAGTGGATGGTGAGATGGCTAGGAGGTTTTTCTCCACACATGGCATACTTGCACATAATACAATTTCCAGTTGCTTAATCAATGAATTCATGAACCTCAACACCCCAAGTTAATTAGGTACGCTTAAATTAACTCTCAGATTTCCCTTAGGTCATTGAATTGAATGGAATTGGCGCATTGCAATCAAATTATTCCTTAAAAGTTTTCTATATGAAAGCGCATAAAAGAAAGACAATCAAAGATCATTAGATTCTATGGAAATCATAGGTGTTGACGAGGCATTCGTAACTATGAAAGCGCATGATACTTATGCCAAGAATTCACTTATCATAATTGTGACCAACAATCTTAACTACTCATGAATATAAGTTCCCAACGATTAGGTGAAGTTCCCTCATACCCTAGCATCATGTTTATGCATGCAAATCAAGTGTGCACTCTTAATTCATATACATAAGCAAGTTTTAATTAAAACAGATAAGCAAATTGAATTCATCATTCATGAAATCACAACTGAAAGTAATCAAATCATCATGCAAATATAACCATGGTTTCGAAATTCCCCCCTAGCCAAAGGGGGGATTAGTTCCTCATGCTTGCACAACAAAAAGTATTGAATTTAAACATTGAAATCATAGGAAAGATTACACCTAAATGCTCAGCAATTCCAAGATGGATTCGATGCACAGATTGGCTCCTCTTCCTCCTCCTTGCTGCGGCACAAAGTGTAGGTGCTGGAATTGGTGGTTTTGGATGGTTTTTCCTTGTTTAGATGGATGGAGGATGGTTGATTATGGTGGGGAAGGGTGCGGCAGAAGTGTATGGATGTGTAGGAAGGTGTATGGAGGTCAAGAATGGAGAATGGAGGTGCGGCACAAGGGTTTCTGAATAGCATAAGGGGGTGGTACGAATTTGTGGCTGAATTTATGCTTATATAGTCCTAGGGTTAAGTAGATTAGGGTTACACTTGGCAGATTTTATGGATTAGGGCCCTAGGGTTTGGCACAAGTAAGTTAAATCCACTTAGGAGAGGGTTTGGCCCACATAGTTTAATAAAAGGATTTGTATACCCAAATCCACAAGGATTAGGCCTTAGAAATCAGAATCCCAAAGGGATTGGGCCTAGGAAGGTGCGGCTGATTTAGGGGAGGGGTTTGCTTGGCTTGCAAGGCAAGGCAAAGCCTTCTAGAATAGGTTTTGGGCGCCACTTTTCTAGGGCTTCTAGAAAGAATAGGTTTTGTGGCAGATTTGGGCCTTCTAGAATAGGATGCTTCTAGAAATAGGTTCTAGAATTATCCATTTAGGTCCCCTTGCAATTAGGATTAAGACATGATAAGATTTGGATAGTGTTTTGGATAATGTTTTCTCTTTTGAGCTCCTACCTTATCCACTTTGTCCCAAGCTTATTCCTTCCTCTTCTTATCACATTTCTAGCCTCTTGAAGTCCAAATTCGTCCATCCATGGTGGCCCATATGTAAGCTATCCACATAGTGTCCAAAATTGTTCCAAAATGCACCAAAATGCCCTTTCTTGATACTTTACCCCATAGGACCTACAAACACACGAAATTGAGTTGTAATGCCACATTAACTAAGAAATAATAGCATAAATGCACAAGAATAAGCTAGTTAAGTCGCCTAAATATGCTCCTATCAAAATGCTTGTTGGGATCCTCCATGGATAGTCCATTGAATTTTGGAATGTGGTGCAACAAGCTTGACTTCAATTCAAATTCGTCGGTCTTGTCTTGAGCCGCCCTTGGGTATTGAATGCACAAGGGTGCGGCATTGGCCAATCCCGAAGCGGAAAGCTCCTTGATTGTTCGGTTGTCTGCTGCCATGTCTTCTTCACCCACTCTTGTCGTGGGTTCCTCTTCTTCAAATTCAGAAATGGACTCGGAACTTTCACTTGATTCGCTAGGTTCTGGGTTCTTTCTCTTTCGTCTCAACTCACGCTCAAAATCGTCGTCAAAGTCTAAAATATGTTCGTGAACCGGATTAGAACTCCGAGTCATAAACAAGTACCTAGAACAAGAAACAAAATAACATAAGAATCTGATCTAATAAGAAAACAAAAATAACAATCCAAAGGATTAGCAAAGTTGCTAATCCCCGGCAACGGCGCCAAAATTTGATGCGAGAATTATACGCACACAAATTAAACCCTTTTTTTATCAATTGTAGTAAGTATGTAAGTAGGGATCGTTCTTAACCGGGGATTAGGAGGGATTGCAAATCACTTGGAAACTGACTCAAAAACGTAAAATGAAGTTTAAAACACTAAACTAGACTCAAAGAATGCGAGACTAAACGCTTAAAACACTAAAACAAACCAAAAGACTCAAACATCACCCAAAACACTCAAAACTGCCTTAAAAACACTTTCTGGGCAGTTTTGAGCACCTTGGTGAATTTGGACGAATTTGTGCAACAAATTGAATCAAAACACTTATAAACACAAACTAAGACACTTTCTAACTAATTTGGACAATACAAAGACTCAAAGGACTCAAAACAAGTTCAAAAGACTCAAAACTGCCTAAAAACACTAACTAGGCAGTTTCTGACCTTAAACCCAATTTTGGATGAATTTAAGATTATGGCTTGATTCAAAACATTTTAAAACATAAACTAAACAGATTCTAAGCACTAAAGAACAAGAAAGTAAAGGGGGGGTTTTGACTTGACGAAAATTGAAATAACAAAACAAGTTAATAAACTAGGCAGAATTGTAAAACGAATTCCTTGAAAACAAGATAATGGATGGATTAGTTAGAGGTCCATTCTCCACACAAGACACATTTGTATATGAATCGATTCTCCAATTGCTTTTGATTAACTATGATGCTCAACACCCCAAGTTAACCGTGATGCACTAATTAACTCTCAAATTTTCCTTATGTTATTGAATTGGATGATGCATGCGACAATTCAAATCATTCTCCAATGGTTCTCAACATGAATGCATAGAATAGATACAATGAGAGATCATTATGCTCTATGAAAATTATAAGTGTTGACGAGGCAATTGTAACTATGAATGCATGATACTCTTGCCAAGAATTCAATTAACGCGGTTGTGACTAGCAACCTTCACTACTCATGTTTATAAACTTGTGACGATTAGGTGAAACTCGTTTATAAACTAGCATCGAGTTTATGCATGAAGACTAAGTATGCATCCCTAATCAACATACAAAAACAAGTTTTTAATAAACAGATAATTGAATTGCAATCACAACTTAACAAATCACAATTGGAAGAAATCAATTCATATTTCAAACATGTTCATGGCTTCAAACTTTCCCCTAACTAATTAGGGCTTTAGCCACTCATGATTACAACAAACTTAGAGAGTAATAACAAAGTAAACATTGAAAACAAGAATCGAAGTACACCTAAAAATTCCAACAACTCAATCTTGAATTGTATGAACGTTTAAGCCTCTTCTCCTCTAGTTGCTGCGGCACAAGGGGTTTTGGTGAGTTTTGGGGGTTATGGATGATGTAGAATGATGTGTTTAGGGTAGGGATGGATGTAGGGGAAGGCAAGGAGTGTTTTTGGGCAGAAAATATGAAGAATGGTGAAGTATGGCTGTGTTAGAGAGAGGGAATGAATTTCTGGCGTGAATGAATGTGTATGAGAGGTGGTGATCTGATCTAGGGGTTAATATGAGTATATATAGGCACTTAGAACCCTAGGGAAATCAGATATGGACTTGAATTAATTAATGGGAGAGCATGGGAGTGCATGTGGCTGATTTGTGGTGCAATGATGAAAAGGCAAAGTGCATGTGGCTGATTTGTGGTGCAATGATGAAAGGATGGAAGTGCATGTGGCTGAAATGTAGCCTTCTAGAAATCAGGTTTTTAGGCCCCCTTGCAACTCCCTAACTGAATTCAAGCCTTTCAAATTCGTCCATCCTCATGCCTCCATGCTTGCACTATCCAATATTGGCCCAAAAATGCTCTAGAATGCTCCAAATTGCTTCTTTTTGCATACTTTGACACTAAAACCTGAAATTGCACGAAAATAACTTTAAACACTATAATTAACATAGTTTAGCTAATTAAATGCAAGAAAACAAGCTAACTAAGTCGTATAAATATCCTCCTATCAATCAATTACATGGAGATGCACTTGAAACGGTCATTACAAATGGCATAGAATTGAAGGATCACATGGCTCCACCATAGCAACCCACGGCACACAAGTAAAATCCCATGCCGTGGCCTTTAATGAGTAAATAATTGAGACCGTGGCAGCCCTAGAGTCATTGCCACGGCTCCAAGGTAAGTCCTCTAGTCCAATCTCAATTCCAATTTCAACTAACACGTTGCTTCCTGGTGCGAAATATATTAAGCACACAAATTAAACCCTCTTCTGACAATTGTAGCAAAGTATGTAAGTAGGGATCGTTCAAAACCGGGGATTAGGAGGGATTGCTAAACTCTTGAAAACTGACCTAAGAACTCCAAAACAAAGTTAAAAACACTAATTTGGACTCAAAGAATGAAAAACCAAAGTTAAAACACTAAAACAAAACAAAAACTCAAAACAGCAACTAGAAGACTCAAAACTGCCTAAAAACCACTTTCTGGGCAGTTTTGAGCACCTACACTAATTTGGACGAAATTGGTTGAAAACTTGACTCAAAACACTTAAAAACATGAACCAAAGCAATTTCTAACTAAATTGAGACTTCAAAGTAAAGGGGGATTTGATTTGGACGAAATTAAAGTTGAGAAAACAGATTGCAAAGTAAAACTGATTTTGAAACGTTTTTGGGGTTTTTAATGGATGATGGACTAGTTAGGGGTTTTTTTTTCTCCACACATGACAAGTATGCAAATGACTCGATTTCCAGTTATTCCTTCATAGAATTATGAATGACAATGCCCCAAATTAACCGTGACATCACTAGTTAATTCTCAAGTTTTCCTTGTGTTATTGAATTGGATGACATCATACGACAACCCAAAGCATTCTTCAAAAGTTCCTTACATGACATCATAATAAAGATACAATCAAAGATCATTACGTTCAATGAAAACTATAAGCATTGACAAAGCACTTGTGACTATGACATCATGACACTTATGCTAGGAATTGAACTTAACGCGATTGTGACTAGCAACCTTCACTACTTGTGAATATAAGTGTGTGACAATTATGTGAAACAAACTTATGTTCTAGCATCATATTCATGCAAGCCAATTAAGTGTCGACCCCTAATTAACAAACACAAATACGTTATTACTCGCACAGTTAAGCCAATTGCATTCACGATTCAAGAACTCATAACTGGAATTTATCAAATCAACTTGCACACATAGTTATGGCTTCGAAATCACCCCTAACCAATAGGGGTTTAGCCACTCATGTTCATAGCAAAATGAAAGGAAAATAAATTAAACATTGAAATCATAAAACGAATTACACCTAGAATGCACCAACGACGAAGCTTGAGCATCCAAGAGTCCTTCCTTCTTTCTCCTTGCTACGGCACAAAGGTGGATGGGATGGTTGGGATATGTTTTAGGATCAGGGATTATGGAATTGGATGGAGGATAGGCACGGCAAGGTGTAGTGTTTGGCTGGAATTGTGTTTCTAGGATTTTAGGATGTGTAGAATGGTGTGGCTAGATGAATGGACGAAAATTGGGTGAATGAGTGATCCCCCTAGTGCCTTGCTGCAAAGCCTTATTTATAGGGCTAGGAAAGGTTTAGAACTTAGTTGAAACCAAAAGGTTTTGTACCAGAAATTCTATACATGAAACACTTAAAGGATATATGTGTGTAGCTTGGACAAGGTAGGACGGCTTGGACAAAGTAGGAGACAAGATAGGACGGCTAGGAGACAAGGTAGGACGGCTAGTGACGGCTAGGAGACAAGGTAGGATGGCTTGGACAAGGTAGGAGACAAGGTAGGACGGCTATGAGACAAGCTAGGACGGCTAGGAGACAAGGTAGGACGGCTAGTGACAAGGTAGGACGGCTTGGACAAGGTAGGAGACAAGGTAGGACGGCTAGGAGACAAGGTAGGATGGCTAGGAGACAAGCTAGGACGGCTAGTGACAAGCTAGGATAGCTTGTTCTTCCAATATAGAAATTAGGCACCATGTGTGAATAGATAAAGCCTTCTAGAAATAAGGTTTTTAGGCCCCCTTGCAGCTCCCTAACTGAATTCAAGCCTTCAAATTCGTCCATCCTCATGCCTCCATGCTTGCACTATCCAATCTTGGCCCAAAAATGCTCTAGAATGCTCCAAATTGCTTCTTTTTGCATACTTTGACACTAAAACCTGAAATTGCACGAAAATGCCTTTAAACACTAAACTAACTAAGGAAAAACAACATAAATGCATGAGAACAAGCCAATTAAGTCGCATAAAAATGCTCCTATCAAATTCCCCCACACTTAGCTTTTGCTAGTCCTCGAGCAAAACAAAGAAATAAAACAAGACAAAACAAACAAACATAATCTAAACCTTCCAACGTTTGCCTCAGGGATTTCCAATGCACATGACATGTTAAAGATTATCATTCCCACAGATTTGAGTCAATTTAACACTTAAGCACATGCTTAATCATAGTCACTACTTACTAGTTCACAATTAACCAATTAAAACAATGTTTTGAATGTAGTAACATGCCTTAGAGAATTCCCTCAATCCTTAATAGATTTGCACTCTATTTTCACTCAGATTTTCTAACTACACACCCTATACTAGTTATATGTGAGAGAATTGATGTAGATATAAAAACGAATGCTCACATATATGTATCACAAAGAACGCAATTTCCGGAGTTAATAGGCATGTTTAGATATGATCTCATGAATGGAATGCTACTACTTAGATGCGAGAACCAGTGACACCATATGCTCATACCAAATTCAAACTCAACAAATTGAAACACATAACACTCAAGATAGAAGTTTAAGGGTTGCAACGGGGCTTGGGGTATTGGTTAACAAAGAAAGGATAGGGAAAACAAACGTTCTTCAAGCATTAGTAAGCAAAGTAATGAAATTAAGACTTAGAATTCACTTAGTTTGCAGAAATTAACTTAAAAACACAAGGGGAAGACTTTAAACAACTTCTTGGGGCCGAATTCAACTTTTTGGACCCTTTCTTCAACAAACAACACCTTGGAACTCTTTTTCTCATGTTGTTCAACTCTTTTCATACTTTTTTTTTCATTTTTTTTTCTTTTTTTTTCCACGAATTTTTCTTTTCTTTTCTTTCTACCCGTGCTTATGGCACATAATTCTCAAAATAAAAACTTCCCCCACACTTGGTTTCTGCCATAAAGGAATTCCATTTGAATCATGCTTACTATACTTTAAGAACGAGGGTATGGATAGTCCTAATCTAGGCTAGGTGAGGTGATGCGAAATATATTAAGCACACAAATTAAACCCTCTTCTGACAATTGTATCAAAGTATGTAAGTAGGGATCGTTCAAAACCGGGGATTAGGAGGGATTGCTAAACTCTTGAAAACTGACCTAAGAACTCCAAAACAAAGTTAAAAACACTAATTTGGACTCAAAGAATGAAAAACCAAAGTTAAAACACTAAAACAAAACAAAAACTCAAAACAGCAACTAGAAGACTCAAAACTGCCTAAAAACCACTTTCTGGGCAGTTTTGAGCACCTACACTAATTTGGACGAAATTGGTTGAAAACTTGACTCAAAACACTTAAAAACATGAACCAAAACAATTTCTAACTAAATTGAGACTTCAAAGTAAATGGGGATTTGATTTGGACGAAATTAAAGTTGAGAAAACAGATTGCAAAGTAAAACTGATTTTGAAACGTTTTTGGGGTTTTTAATGGATGATGGACTAGTTAGGGGTTCTTTCTCCACACATGACAAGTATGCAAATGACTCGATTTCCAGTTATTCCTTCATAGAATTATGAATGACAATGCCCCAAATTAACCGTGACATCACTAGTTAATTCTCAAGTTTTCCTTGTGTTATTGAATTGGATGACATCATACGACAACCCAAAGCATTCTTCAAAAGTTCCTTACATGACATCATAATAAAGATACAATCAAAGATCATTACGTTCAATGAAAACTATAAGCATTGACAAAGCACTTGTGACTATGACATCATGACACTTATGCTAGGAATTGAACTTAACGCGATTGTGACTAGCAACCTTCACTACTTGTGAATATAAGTGTGTGACAATTATGTGAAACAAACTTATATTCTAGCATCATATTCATGCAAGCCAATTAAGTGTCGACCCCTAATTAACAAACACAAATACGTTATTACTCGCACAGTTAAGCCAATTGCATTCACGATTCAAGAATTCATAACTGGAATTTATCAAATCAACTTGCACACATAGTTATGGCTTCGAAATCACCCCTAACCAATAGGGTTTTAGCCACTCATGTTCATAGCAAAATGAAAGGAAAATAAATTAAACATTGAAATCATAAAACGAATTACACCTAGAATGCACCAACGACGAAGCTTGAGCATCCAAGAGTCCTTCCTTCTTTCTCCTTGCTACGGCACAAAGGTGGATGGGGTGGTTGGGATGTGTTTTAGGATCAGGGATTATGGAATTGGATGGAGGATAGGCACGACAAGGTGTAGTGTTTGGTGGAATTGTGTTTCTCGGATTTTAGGATGTGTAGAATGGTGTGGCTAGATGAATGGACGAAAATTGGGTGAATGAGTGATCCCCTTAGTGCCTTGCTGCAAAGCCTTATTTATAGGGCTAGGAAAGGTTTAGAACTTAGTTGAAACCAAAAGGTTTTGTACCAGAAATTCTATACATGAAACACTTAAAGGATATATGTGTGTAGCTTGGACAAGGTAGGACGACTTGGACAAGGTAGGAGACAAGATAGGACGGCTAGGAGACAAGCTAGGACGGCTAGGAGACAAGCTAGGACGGCTAGTGACAAGCTAGGACGGCTAGGAGACAAGCTAGGACGGCTAGGAGACAAGGTAGGACGGCTAGTGACAAGCTAGGACGGCTAGTGACAAGCTAGGACGGCTAGGAGACAAGGTAGGACGGCTAGGAGACAAGGTAGGACGGCTAGTGACAAGCTAGGACGGCTAGTGACAAGCTAGGACGGCTAGTGACAAGCTAGGACGGCTAGGAGACAAGCTAGGACGGCTAGTGACAAGCTAGGACGGCTTGTTCTTCCAATACAGAAATTAGGCACCATGTGTGAATAGATAAAGCCTTCTAGAAATAAGGTTTTTAGGCCCCCTTGCAGCTCCCTAACTGAATTCAAGCCTTCAAATTCGTCCATCCTCATGCCTCCATGCTTGCACTATCCAATCTTGGCCCAAAAATGCTCTAGAATGCTCCAAATTGCTTCTTTTTGCATACTTTGACACTAAAACCTGAAATTACACGAAAATGACTTTAAACACTAAACTAACTAAGGAAAAACAAAATAAATGCATGAGAACAAGCCAATTAAGTCGCATAAAAATGCTCCTATCAAATTCCCCCACACTTAGCTTTTGCTAGTCCTCGAGCAAAACAAAGAAATAAAACAAGACAAAACAAACAAACATAATCTAAACCTTCCAACGTTTGCCTCAGGGATTTCCAATGCACATGACATGTTAAAGATTATCATTCCCACAGATTTGAGTCAATTTAACACTTAAGCACATGCTTAATCATAGTCACTACTTACTAGTTCACAATTAACCAATTAAAACAATGTTTTGAATGTAGTAACATGCCTTAGAGAATTCCCTCAATCCTTAATAGATTTGCACTCTATTTTCACTCAGATTTTCTAACTACACACCCTATACTAGTTATATGTGAGAGAATTGATGTAGATATAAAAACGAATGCTCACATATATGTATCACAAAGAACGCAATTTCCGGAGTTAATAGGCATGTTTAGATATGATCTCATGAATGGAATGCTACTACTTAGATGCGAGAACCAGTGACACCATATGCTCATACCAAATTCAAACTCAACAAATTGAAACACATAACACTCAAGATAGAAGTTTAAGGGTTGCAACGGGGCTTGGGGTATTGGTTAACAAAGAAAGGATAGGGAAAACAAACGTTCTTCAAGCATTAGTAAGCAAAGTAATGAAATTAAGCTTCGAATTCACTTAGTTTGCAGAAATTAACTTAAAAACACAAGGGGAAGACTTTAAACAACTTCTTGGGGCCGAATTCAACTTTTTGGACCCTTTCTTCAACAAACAACACCTTGGAACTCTTTTTCTCATGTTGTTCAACTCTTTCATACTTCTTTTTTTTTCATTTTTTTTTTCTTTTTTTTTTTTTTTTCACGAATTTTTCTTTTCTTTTCTTTCTACCCGTGCTTATGGCACATAATTCTCAAAATAAAAACTTCCCCCACACTTGGTTTCTGCCATAAAGGAATTCCATTTGAATCATGCTTACTATACTTTAAGAACGAGGGTATGGATAGTCCTAATCTAAGCTAGGTGAGGGTAATGTGTGGGTTAACAAAGAAAAGGCTAAACAAGGCTCAATGGGGTTAACACCTAAACATATAATGGAGTAGGGCACACGGCTTTTTGGCTAAAGTGGTGGTCACTACACAACTTCATCTTGAATGTGTTATGCTAATCAATACCATGCTTTGAATGAAATGGGCATGACTTCTAGTGTTTGGAACTAAATGATGAAACGCCTTCTAAGTAGCAACCAAGCAAAGAATAATGAGATCATGCAACGATTTTAGAAAACAAAGAATGCACAGATTTTAACTCTCCAAATAAACGTTTAGGCTCAAGTCTCACAAGGTTGTAGCGTTAATTTGAGTTCCTTCCTTCAAGCATGTTACAAAAACTGATTTTTTTCTTTTATGATTGCATGTGAATTCATAAGTTATAACCACAACCAAGCATAAACATAGAGTAAATCAAACTTTCATCCATGTTAATCACTCTCTTTAACAGCCATGTATTTAAAAACCAAATCCTCATCATTGTGTTGGAAGGTGACCTACGACACAAACAAACACACAAAAACAACTCTTTTTGGGTTTTTCAAAACAATTTTTCAAAATTTTATGTTATTTTCGGATTTTTAAGTCAACATACTCTAAAACACTCTAAAATAGCTTAAAACACTTAAAAACTGTGGGAAACAAGTTTAGACATGTTAGGTGGTAAAACCCTACGAATTTCATGCAAAAATATCTCAAAACAGAATGTTACCCCCCCACACTTAAACTAAACATTGTCCTCAATGTTTTAGACACAATTGAACACATTACTCATAACATAAAGTAAACAACAAAGGAAAGGGTTTAGGGACGCAAATCTGAGTGTGGAGCGATTCCCAAGTTCTTCCTTTGTTGATTGCATGGGTTGCCTCCCACGAAGCGCTTGCTTTAACGTCTTCCAGCCGGACGAAACCTCCTTTTAATCTCCACTAGGGCTCACGACATGGAAGGGAGGGGTACGTCCTCCACGGTATACTCCTTGAAATTTCTCGTAGTACGGCTCGATGAATGGGAGGGGATAGTGATCCTCCCTGATTTTGGTGCTTGGGTTCCTAAAGTCCATGTAAAAGCTCTCACCACCTTTATATCGATTGGGCTCCTGCACCAACGAAGGTAACAACCTATTAGTTGAAATAGGAATTGAGATTGGAATTGAAGACTTACAAAAATAGTGTGGTGAGGGCTCAAAAGTGGCAGCCCTATCAACAATGTTTCTATGGCTACTTTCGGCCATATTGGGTGTTTTTAGGGTAGTGGCGTGCTCCTTGTGCTCCCCTCCAATTCCTTCCTCGATGGTGGTGTTTCTAGATGCATCCTTCTTGATTGGTGCGGATCCTTTCGGCTCTATGTCCTTATGCACATCTATAACACAACAAGAATGAACATCATTAGTATTCTTAATGGATTCAGAAACTTTAAAGTTAATCGTATCACCACCAAACTCCATAGTTAAGGCTCCCTTGGCCACATCAATCTTGGTGTGGGCTGTTTTCATGAAAGGTCGTCCAAGTAAGAGTGGCGATGGTGGAGAGTGGGTTGAATCCTCCATGTCAAGCACATAGAAATCTGCAGGAAAAATCAAGTGGTCTACCTGCACCAAAACATCTTCCAAAACTCCTCTCGGGTATGCATTAGATCTATCAGCTAATTGAATAATAACACCATCCTTTTTAAGCTCTCCTAGATTCATAGATGCATAAACAGAGTATGGCATGACATTAATTGATGCACCTAAATCTAGCATAGCATGTTCGAACTTTGTATTTCCAATTACACAAGGGATAGTGAAACTACCTGGATCTTTGCATTTAGGTGGCAGCTTTCTTTGCAATATGGCAGAGACATTCTCACTTACATGTACCACCTCTTTTTCCCGAATCCGTTTCCTTGTTGTACAAATCTTCTTCAAAAACTTCGCGTACTTTGGAATTTGTTTTATTGCATCAAGGAGCGGAATATTGACATGCACCTTCCTAAACGTCTCCAGAATGTCTTTTTCATCCTCCTCTGTCTTGGCTTGCATAAACCTGCTAGGAAAGGGAACATCGGGTGGAACAAAGTTAGAATTAATCAATTTTGAACCCAACTTACCTTTGGTGGCCGAATGGGATGAGTTGGATGCATTAATATCCCTAGGTAGTTGCGGCAAGGGTGTTTGTACACTTGCCGTGGGCTTGCTTACTTCCTCCCCTTCATGTTGCAGCTTTTCATCACCTTTGGGACCTGATTGTGATGGTGTAGGATCTACCCCAATCTCTTTTCCACTTCTCAAGGTTATGGCCTTTGCACTTTCGAAACCTCCCTTTGGATTTGGAACGGTGGAACTAGGGAGCTTTCCTTGTTCACGAAACTGCCCCATAAACTCGGCAATTTGCCCCATTTGTTTCTCCAATTGATCCACCCTTTTGTCTTGGTTTTGCATAGCCTTAGCTTGATCGTCCTGCCCATTAGACAACTTAGTTAGTATCTTAAGAAGTGCATCATTGTCAAGAGACGTACCTGAGGCACTTGGGCCGGATTGGGCTTGATTTTGGGGTGGGTCGTAGGTTTTGGGAAAGAACCCAGGGGGTTGTTGCCTAAAGCCTCCTTGGTTTTGAGATTGTTGGGGCTCCCTCCATTTGAAATTTGGGTGGTCTCTCCAACCGGGATTATATGTGTTGGAATAAGGATCGTTCCTTGGTTGGTTTTGGCCTTGAAACCCAATTGCATTGGCGCTTTCCCATCCACCATTTTCAATCAACTGTGGACATTTTTCAGAGGCATGTCCATGCATAGAACATACGCCACATACAATTGGTCCTTGCATCTTCATGCCCTCGGCCAACTGAGACACAATAGAAGTAAGATTAGCCAATTGTGAATTAATGTCGGAAGTAGAACTTACCTCATGAACATGTTGCCGTGGGGGTCCTCTTTGGCCTACTCCTTCATATTGTTGAGCGTTCAACGCTCGATTAGAAATCAAGGTCTTGGCAGCCATAGGTGTTTTGTCCACTAATGCTCCACCTGCCGAGGCATCGAGCATTTGACGTTCTAATGGTAGGAGGCCCTCGTAGAAGTATTGCAAAAGTAGCTCCTCCTTCATCTGATGCTGTGGACAAGAAGCAACAAGTGATTTAAAACGTTCATAGTATGCAGGAAAAGACTCACCTTCATCTTGTTGAACTCCACTTATTTTTTTATGAAGAAGAATGATGCGAGAAGTTGGGAAAAACTTCTCCAAAAACGCTCTTTTCATACTCTCCCATGAAGTGACAGTGCCAGGAGCCAACTCGTATAACCAATCCTTAGCTTTATCCATTAAAGAGAACGGAAAAGCTTTCATCTTCAAAATACTTCCGTCAACATTGACGGGAGTCATGCTTGAACAAACTACTTCAAACTCTTTAAGATGCTTGTTTGGATCTTCCATGGAAAGCCCATGGTATTTAGGAATGTGGTGCAACAAGCTTGACTTCAACTCGAATTCATCGGTCTTGCCTTGGGCAGCCGCGGGGTATTGAATGCATAATGGTGCGGCATTGGCCAACCCTGAGGCCGAAAGCTCTTTAATGGTCCGATTGTCCGCTGCCATAACTTCTTCTTCCACTTCTTCAAACTCAGATTCGGCCTCTGAACTTGAACTAGGTTCACTACGTTCGGGATGCCTCCTCTTTCTTCTCAAATCACGTTCAAAATCGTCGTTAAAGTCTAAGATATGTGCATGCACAGTTTGAGAACTCCGCGTCATGCACTAGTACCTAAAAAACAAGAAACAAAAATAGGTCAGAAACTAAAACAAAATCAGAAACAAAGTGAAATAAATGAAACAAAAACAATCCAAGGGATTAGCAAAGTTGCTAATCCCCGGCAACGGCGCCAAAAATTTGATGCGAAATATATTAAGCACACAAATTAAACCCTCTTCTGACAATTGTAGCAAAGTATGTAAGTAGGGATCGTTCAAAACCGGGGATTAGGAGGGATTGCTAAACTCTTGAAAACTGACCTAAGAACTCCAAAACAAAGTTAAAAACACTAATTTGGACTCAAAGAATGAAAAACCAAAGTTAAAACACTAAAACAAAACAAAAACTCAAAACAGCAACTAGAAGACTCAAAACTGCCTAAAAACCACTTTCTGGGCAGTTTTGAGCACCTACACTAATTTGGACGAAATTGGTTGAAAACTTGACTCAAAACACTTAAAAACATGAACCAAAACAATTTCTAACTAAATTGAGACTTCAAAGTAAATGGGGATTTGATTTGGACGAAATTAAAGTTGAGAAAACAGATTGCAAAGTAAAACTGATTTTGAAACGTTTTTGGGGTTTTTAATGGATGATGGACTAGTTAGGGGTTCTTTCTCCACACATGACAAGTATGCAAATGACTCGATTTCCAGTTATTCCTTCATAGAATTATGAATGACAATGCCCCAAATTAACCGTGACATCACTAGTTAATTCTCAAGTTTTCCTTGTGTTATTGAATTGGATGACATCATACGACAACCCAAAGCATTCTTCAAAAGTTCCTTACATGACATCATAATAAAGATACAATCAAAGATCATTACGTTCAATGAAAACTATAAGCATTGACAAAGCACTTGTGACTATGACATCATGACACTTATGCTAGGAATTGAACTTAACGCGATTGTGACTAGCAACCTTCACTACTTGTGAATATAAGTGTGTGACAATTATGTGAAACAAACTTATATTCTAGCATCATATTCATGCAAGCCAATTAAGTGTCGACCCCTAATTAACAAACACAAATACGTTATTACTCGCACAGTTAAGCCAATTGCATTCACGATTCAAGAATTCATAACTGGAATTTATCAAATCAACTTGCACACATAGTTATGGCTTCGAAATCACCCCTAACCAATAGGGTTTTAGCCACTCATGTTCATAGCAAAATGAAAGGAAAATAAATTAAACATTGAAATCATAAAACGAATTACACCTAGAATGCACCAACGACGAAGCTTGAGCATCCAAGAGTCCTTCCTTCTTTCTCCTTGCTACGGCACAAAGGTGGATGGGGTGGTTGGGATGTGTTTTAGGATCAGGGATTATGGAATTGGATGGAGGATAGGCACGACAAGGTGTAGTGTTTGGTGGAATTGTGTTTCTCGGATTTTAGGATGTGTAGAATGGTGTGGCTAGATGAATGGACGAAAATTGGGTGAATGAGTGATCCCCTTAGTGCCTTGCTGCAAAGCCTTATTTATAGGGCTAGGAAAGGTTTAGAACTTAGTTGAAACCAAAAGGTTTTGTACCAGAAATTCTATACATGAAACACTTAAAGGATATATGTGTGTAGCTTGGACAAGGTAGGACGACTTGGACAAGGTAGGAGACAAGATAGGACGGCTAGGAGACAAGCTAGGACGGCTAGGAGACAAGCTAGGACGGCTAGTGACAAGCTAGGACGGCTAGGAGACAAGCTAGGACGGCTAGGAGACAAGGTAGGACGGCTAGTGACAAGCTAGGACGGCTAGTGACAAGCTAGGACGGCTAGTGACAAGCTAGGACAGCTAGGAGACAAGCTAGGACGGCTAGGAGACAAGGTAGGACGGCTAGTGACAAGCTAGGACGGCTAGTGACAAGCTAGGACGGCTAGTGACAAGCTAGGATGGCTAGTGACAAGCTAGGACGGCTAGTGACAAGCTAGGACGGCTAGGAGACAAGCTAGGACGGCTAGTGACAAGCTAGGACGGCTTGTTCTTCCAATACAGAAATTAGGCACCATGTGTGAATAGATAAAGCCTTCTAGAAATAAGGTTTTTAGGCCCCCTTGCAGCTCCCTAACTGAATTCAAGCCTTCAAATTCGTCCATCCTCATGCCTCCATGCTTGCACTATCCAATCTTGGCCCAAAAATGCTCTAGAATGCTCCAAATTGCTTCTTTTTGCATACTTTGACACTAAAACCTGAAATTACACGAAAATGACTTTAAACACTAAACTAACTAAGGAAAAACAAAATAAATGCATGAGAACAAGCCAATTAAGTCGCATAAAAATGCTCCTATCATGAGGGTAATGTGGGTTAACAAAGAAAAGGCTAAACAAGGCTCAATGGGGTTAACACCTAAACATATAATGGAGTAGGGCACACGGCTTTTTGGCTAAAGTGGTGGTCACTACACAACTTCATCTTGAATATGTGTTATGCTAATCAATACCATGCTTTGAATGAAATGGGCATGACTTCTAGTGTTTGGAACTAAATGATGAAACGCCTTCTAAGTAGCAACCAAGCAAAGAATAATGAGATCATGCAATGATTTTAGAAAACAAAGAATGCACAGATTTTAACTCTCCAAATAAACGTTTAGGCTCAAGTCTCACAAGGTTGTAGCGTTAATTTGAGTTCCTTCCTTCAAGCATGTTACAAAAACTGATTTTTTTCTTTTATGATTGCATGTGAATTCATAAGTTATAACCACAACCAAGCATAAACATAGAGTAAATCAAACTTTCATCCATGTTAATCACTCTCTTTAACAGCCATGTATTTAAAAACCAAATCCTCATCATTGTGTTGGAAGGTACCCTAAGACACAAACAAACACACAAAAACAACTCTTTTTTGGGTTTTTTTTAAAACAAATTTTTCAAATTTTTCTTTGATTTTCGGTTTTTTACTTCAAAACATACTAAAACACACCAAAACTGCTTAAAAACACTTAAAAACCGCAAGGAACAAGTTTTGAAATAATGGGTGATAAAATCCCACGAATTTGCATGAAAAACACTTAGTTACCCCCCCCCCCACACTTAAATCAAACATTGTCCTCAATGTTTTAAGCATAGAATCACACAAAGAAACACACAAACAGCAAGTAAAACAACTAAATAGGCAGATTAGAAAGAATCAACAAAGAGAAGGGTTTAGGAACGCAAATCTGGAATTGGAGTGCTTTCTAGGTCTTCCTTTGTTGAATGGCATGGGTTGCCTCCCAAGTAGCGCTTTCTTTAACGTCTTGCAGCCGGACGAAGAACACGTTCAGGCACCATTGGTGCCCACGGCATGGAGTGAGATCTCCTCCACAACCTGCCCCACGGCATTCTCATAGTATGGCTTCAATCTATGTCCGTTGACCTTGAATTCCACCCCATTCCTTAAGCTTTGGACTTGAACTGCACCATGTGGAAAAACATTAGTAACAACAAAAGGTCCAATCCATTTAGAACGTAACTTTCCGGGAAATAAACGTAAACGAGAATTAAAAAGTAAAACTTTCTGCCCAATTGTGAAGGTTTTTCCCCTAATCATCTTGTCATGAAACGCCTTCGTCTTTTCCTTGTAATTGCGGGCATTCTCGTAGGCTTCATTCCTTAGTTCCTCAAGCTCATTCAATTGGAGCTTCCGATGCATTCCAGCAGCATCTAAGTCCAAATTGAACGTTTTGATGGCCCAATGTGCCTTATGCTCTAGCTCCACGGGTAAGTGACAAGGTTTTCCATAAACTAGCCAAATGGAGACATCCCTAGGGGTGTTTTGTAGGCAGTGCGATATGCCCATAGTGCATCGTCTAAACGCATGCTCCAATCCTTCCGGTTAGGCCCCACGGTCTTCTCCAAGATTTGCTTGACCTCTCTATTTGATACTTCGGCTTGGCCACTTGTTTGTGGGTGATAAGGTGTTGAAACCTTATGCTTGACATTGTACTTCTTGAAGAGTGCCTCAATGGTCCTATTGCAGAAATGTGAACCTCCATCACTTATAAATACCCGCGGCATCCCAAATCTAGAGAAAATGTTAGTCTTGATGAAATCTGAAACCACTCTAGAATCGTTAGTACGGGTAGCTTTTGCTTCTACCCATTTAGAAACATAATCAACCGCAAGCAAAATATAAGTGAAACCAAATGAAGAAGGAAAAGGACCCATGAAATCAATACCCCAAACATCAAAGATTTCAACATTGAAGATGGGTGTTTGCGGCATTTGGTCTTTTGCACCAATAGAACCTGTTCTTTGACATCTATCACATGTTAAGCAAAACATTCTAGCATCTTTGAACAATGTAGGCCAATAAAAACCAGATTCTAACACTTTACGAGCTGTCCTTTGGGTACCAAAATGGCCTCCACATGCATAAGAATGACAAAATGCTAGAATTTAGTTAAAATCAGAAGTTGGCACACATCTTCTAATAATCTGATCTGGGCAATATTTCCATAGATATGGATCATCCCACACATAAAATCTTGCATCATGTATCAATTTATCACGTTGGACCTTGCTTAGGGTGTTAGGAACTTGCTTAGTCACCAAGAAATTGACCAAATCGGCATACCAAGGGGTACTTACCTCATTGGACAGAAGTTGTTCATCCGGAAACGTCTCAGAAATGGGGAGGGACTCTTCTTCACGCACCAATCTACTCAAGTGGTCAGCCACCACGTTTTCACAACCTTTCTTGTCCCTAATTTCAATATCGAACTCTTGAAGTAGGAGCATCCAACGAATGAGCCTTGGTTTGGCCTCCTTTTTGGTGAAAAGATACTTCAAGGCTGCATGGTCAGTGAAAACAATTACTTTAGTGCCAATAAGATATGATCTAAACTTATCTAAAGCAAATACAACCGCCAAGAGTTCTTTTTCGGTTGTAGAATAATTCAATTGAGCATCATTTAAAGTGCGGGAAGCATAATAAATAACATGTGACTGTTTATTTTTCCTTTGACCCAAAACAGCCCCAAGTGCATAATCCGAGGCATCACACATCAATTCAAATGGAATGGACCAATCCGGGGGAGTTATGATGGGTGCCGTGGTTAGGAGCTCTTTGAGATGCTTGAATGACTTCTCGCATGCCTCGTTGAACTCAAAAGACACATCTTTTTGGAGGAGGCGGCATAGGGGTTGTGCAATCTTGGAAAAGTCCTTGATAAATCGTCTATAGAATCCTGCATGACCAAGAAAAGAACGAACCTCTCTAACCGAAGTAGGAGAGGGTAAGTAGCGTACAAGATCTACTTTAGACTTATCAACTTCAATTCCTTTTTCAGAGATTATATGACCCAAAACAATACCTTGTTTAACCATAAAATCGCATTTTTCCCAATTTAAAACAAGGTTTGTTTCAACACAACGTTTCAAGATTAAAGTGAGATTATCCAAGCATTTATCAAAAGAATCACCAAAAACACTAAAGTCATCCATGAATATCTCAATAATCCTTTCAACATAATCAGAAAATATGCTTACCATACACCTTTGAAACGTGGCAGGGGCATTGCACAAACCAAATGGCATGCGTCGATATGCAAATGTTCCAAAAGGACAAGTAAAAGTGGTCTTTTCTTGATCATCTGGGGCAATGACAATTTGATTATAACCTGAATATCCATCAAGAAAGCAATAAAAAGAATGACCCGCTAACCTTTCCAACATTTGATCTAGGAACGGCAATGGGAAGTGGTCCTTCCTTGTGGTGGCATTTATCTTCCTATAATCGATGCATACACGCCAACCGGTTTGGATTCTCATGGGTACAAGCTCATTCTCGGCATTCTCCACAACCGTCACTCCGGATTTCTTAGGCACACATTGGATAGGTGAAACCCAATGACTATCGGAGATAGGATAAATGACTCCACAATCAAGAAGTTTGATTATCTCATTTTTCACAACTTCCATCATTGGAGGGTTAAGACGGCGTTGAGCCTCTCTAGTTGGTTTGGTCCCCTCCTCAAGAAATATGTGATGCATACAAGTTGTGGGGCTTATACCTTTGATATCGGCCAATGTCCATCCTAGGGCAGATTTGTACTCCTTCAACACATGCATGAGTTTTTCCTCCTCTTGTGCCGTGAGGGATGATGATATGATGGCAGGCAGTGTTTCATTTTCTCCCAAGAAAATGTACTTCAAATTGAAGGAAAATTTGTGAAAAACATGTTCATTTAAGCAACATCAATAGCATGCAATTAACAATTAAAGGCGGAATCATGCTTGTATGCACTTAAAACAAAACATTTACCCATGAAATTCAAAGCCTAGTAGATAGGTGAACCAAGACTCAACTCAAAACAAAGTGAGTTGAGAAATCAATACCTTTGTAGATTTCTCTTTGCATAAGCAAAGGCTAATCACCCAAAGAGAGGGCCTTCATTCCTTGCATCTTGGATCCATGGATTTGGATGGATGAAAAGGTTTCTCCAAGTTCCCAAAATTGAGAACCTCTAAGTCTCCACACCAAGGTATATTGTAGAAGAAATGAGTGACCTAGAGGAAGTAAGATTGCTAGCTATTCCCCTCTAGATTGGCCAAAATTTTTGAGAGAAAGGAGAGCTTGTGTTCTCATCCTTTCCCCAAAAATAACCCTTAGTAAATTTTAGGCTATAAAGTCCTTTATATAGTCCCTTCAAATAAGTGACCTAATGGACCAAAAGCCCTATTCTTTTACACATGGCTAGCCTATAGGTTTATTGGGCTTTCAAGCCCTTTGTTTTATTCAAGTTGTCATACAACTTGAGTTAATGGGCTTGACATTCAAATCCCATTGGACCTTGCGGCCCAAAACTAACCCGAGGTCTTTTAACGAACTTATTCGTTTGATTAATAATCATATTAATTAATCCTTGCCATAAATAATTAAACCATTTAATTATTCTTACTCATCTCCGTTGAATCTTCAATCTCTACCTTACACGGTGTACGATCCATTAGGTTCCTTTTAGCGAGGCAGTGGGCGATTCAAACTCTTTCAAATCGATTGTGAATTGAAACTTACTTTCAATTCTCCCGTTAGTGATAATACACTTTTAGGGCTTCCACAAACCATGAGTGACACCTAGCAGCATATCATGGTTACCCAAGCTAATCAGAAGAGGTGGAGAACCTATTCAGTTTAGGATTACAAATGCAATACGGTCTTTCTCTAATACAATACTCTTGACCACATTGTTTGGTTTGATAGTTTATTCATGTCTACTATCCAATGTGAATCTTGTACTTATATGATTACCTTGAATGTGATCTGGAACGCATTCCAACATCTCATTCATACTCTGGCCAGAGATTCTAAATCATATCATAGAGTATTCTCCCTCAAACAGTTTGAAGGTTAGAGATCCCTTGTTGCGCATTCACTTGCCTCCATGGCTAAGTGGCTTAACCCCAACGATGCCGTGGACACCCTGATAGAGTGACGTTGACATAATCAAAGATTAAGGACCTAACCACAAGACAACTGTGATGCCTCAGGTCAAAAGACTAATTTGCATTATCCCAACCATGAGTTCTCATGTGACATGAATATGAGAACTCTTCGTTGATCGTGTTCAGTGAACTCATTCTCTATTGAGCACCTACGTACTTGTCTTGATGTCACACACACCAATGACTCGAGACTAGTCACTCTCCCTGAGAGAAGACATAGCACGTACTGATCTTAACGGACTGTCAATGCCCAATTGACAATCCTATGATCAGGAACGTTTAGGATGTGTCAACGAAAGAATGGTCTCATGAATCTAACTTCTTTAGATCGCATTCTTCCAATCACATATTCCTTGGACTTATCGTTTAAGCATATAACATTTATATTAGACGGCTCAAACAATAATCTTTGCCCTTTAAACTACATTAGTTTGAAATGTCCGTAAAGTATCATCATATGATTGGTTTTAGGGCACATTTCCAACAATCTCCCACTTGCACTAGAGCCAATCAGCTTAGTCATCATTGATGATACCTCTTCTGTAATTCATTTCATAAATGGCTGAGTAGTAGGCCTAAACAATGGATATCTATATGTTATCCATAGAAGCAACCTTGAGAATAACGACGTCACCATTATACATGATTCTCAATCATGTGGTTCAGTCTCTCATTTGAGTTCGGACCTTGATGAGACCTTGATTCCCTGGCTTGAGCTATCGCCCCATTAGTGTCATACACTTTCTGGTTGGAACCGAATGGAGAGTTCATGAATGAACTTTCCCATCCAAACAACAATGTTGTAAGCTTCTATATGGCAATATATTTTGCATACATGATGGAACACATTAAAGTCATTTACTTTTAACGTTTCCACCCAAATATCTCTTTAGTCATAATAAAGAGATATCTCATTATCACTTCATTCATAATGAAGAGATATTCTATGATGGATTAGATTCATAATCTAATACATTTACGCTTCCATTACGTTACTCTAATTCTTCCTCATTCTTGAGGAATCAATCCTTAGTATTTCTTAAATACCTAAGGATTCACTTGACAGTTGCCATGGTTCTGATCCTGGGCTTGCACTGATATCATCTTGTACCGTTCTAGGTACGACTTATATCAATGTTTTCATACAATATGAAATACATAAATCACCTTTCTGCGTATGCATAAAGGATTCTATTTACGCATTATTTCTTGGGAGTCAAAGGGTACATTCCCTTTGAGAAGAACAACTTCCTAGTCTCACTAGAATTGTCATTCTAATTGAAGTTTATCATCATATGAGAAACTTCCTAGCATCTTATTGTCTATTTTAGGGATTGATATAATCCAATTATATCTTGAAATCTATCATTATAGATTTCCATCCCATGTATATAGACTATGTCTCCCATATACATTCTATCATTATAGAATGTTTAAAGTCATAACTTTAACGATGAAGAATTCCTTACATTTTCAAAATTAATATATATCATGTATATATATATATATTCAAATTTAGGAATATGATCAACTCCCACTAATCTTTTGTAAACCTAGTAAACAAAAGATTCATTTACATCTTTATGAGAAATCAAACAATTGATCTTTTCTCATAAGACGCTTATGGCTCCCACTAGCTTGCTAAGATCCATGATGGATGGATCTCTACAACTAACATGTCTTAGAAGTATATATCATATATATATATGGGTAATTGATAATGTCCAACGAACTAAATCTTATTTATGTTCATTCTTCTCCTAATGGAGAAATACATTATCTTACGATGCTACTTTCCTTGATATTTTTCAAGGAAATTAATCTAAAGTGTTACTTTTTCCTTGGATCAAATCTAAGGAGGTAAATACTTTAGACGTCTTACTCATCTACTTACATTTCTTGAATTCTTTGAAACCTTTTGCAAAGTATTCGGACTTGTGTTTATTCAAAATAAACTATAGTCCAACCGAGAGTGATCTTCGGTGAATGTCATACAACATGAGTAGTATTATGTTGTGGACAAGTGCCACTAACATCTAAGTGAATCAACCTCAACAACTTTGTGATTCTTTCTTCTTTCCAAAAAGAATAAAGATTCGAACATTTCGCCTCTATGCAATTTTAACAAGAAGGTATTGGATCCGGATCTAACGATCCAAAGCATCCATCTATGACCAACTCGTAACTTATGTTTTAGAGGTATCACAACTCAGTTGGGATTAGTCACTACCTTGCAACCTTTTGGGTTTTAAGCATCATCGTATTCTAAACAGTTAAACTACCACATCATCTCTACTATAGAGACAACCAATTACAATAATCTAATTATTGATTAATAAAGAACAATGTTTTTGTCAAACAAAACATTTATCCATCTCTACTATAGTGACGGATTTAAGTTCCTTAAAATTGGAATGTAAAGACAATCTTTAGTATTTTCCAATTTCTTTGGTAGTTCATATGAGGAAGTAAGTACAATCCGCTTTCGCAGAGATCTATATTCGATTCACGTTTGGAATGTGAAGTACTTTCTCTTCTCTCATATATCTTCTACTTCTTATTAGCACACTTTTACATCAATTGTAAAACATAGTTACTAATACATAATCATGCATTCAAGTAGAAGAACCAACTGTTATGAACTTTTCAAGAACGTTTTACAACACCTTCAAAAGGTGTGTTCTTGACACTTGCAAGACATTTCTTGCAAATACCCCTTCCAATGTCCATCCTTTCATAAAGAAAGTTTGTTCCCTTGGAGTTATTTGCCTTCTTCATTTGACTTCCCTTTTGATTACAATAGTCATGGTCCCTAAACTCCCACTATCTCTCTTGAAACTCATTTCAAATGTGTTATACACATCAAACGATTTGGAGAGCGTGCGGTTATTGTTCACTATATAGTTTACAATAAACTTAGTGAACCATTAGGATAGGGACACAAAGGTGAAGTCCTTGCCTAGTTTCCGTCTCGTTAAGTGGTTTAACACTTCAACACTCAATGATTCAAAATCATCATAAGTCCATATAAATGGACTATTTTTGTCAACCAACCATTATGTTCTAAACATAACAACAAACTCTCAAGAGTTGTTCAAGGCAACTCTCATTTCTTCATACAACAATTTGTAAGTGAAGAATCATGGCACATAAAGTGTCCACGCCCTTGTGCTTACTTCTCAAGTTCCTTGTTCGTGTAACAAAGAGACAAGCACTAGAGTTTGCATTGTCCTCTTCATGGTAGACTTATCTAACATGTTCTTCCATTGATACATTATTAATAGGAAGATTGTGAGGATGAGACTACTTAGGTACTTTTACAATCCATTCAAGACAATCTATGGGATTGTGGTACCAAGTTCGGAAACTAAAGCGTTCGGTTTTTCTTTGTCAAGTTTTGGATAGCGTTTGCAAATATATTGGTAAACAAATACATAACGAATATAAATTGATTGATTTTAAGCCATTTGATTCGGGTCTTTAAATCAAATAGCACCACCCACTATTTTTGGCAAATTCCATATCCCTCATCGGAATTCGAGAGTTTTGGAGGAAACTCTTAGTAGGGTATGGGAGGCTCACCATTACCAAGCCCACCTCACGATGATACGATGTTGGTTAGCAAAAATAATGATGAGAGAATAACGCTTTACTCATTTACAACGTTTGTAATTACCCATCTTGTTTGGCCTCTAGAGAATGTTGCCTCACGATGATACGATGTTGGCACTATTGCACTTAGTTAAGTTATTCCCACCATGCTTAGTTCATGAAGGGGTTCAAGAATAGCCTCACAATGATATGATGTTGGCCATCCTCGTTGCCTACACTCACCTCATCATATGTGTATAGACTCCTCCTGAATGTAAGCATGCACTTTGTACTCCCCCATGATAGGGTGAAGCCGGTGTACAAGTCACAAACGATTGGAGCCTACCACGGTGGAAGGCCACGAAGAGATATTCAAAGCATCTCTCGCTTATCAACTTAATATTGATTTGGTTGAGGGTTTTTAGGTCTCATCACATATAAACATACATTTTAATCCAATTAAAACATTTTGGTCCTATTACAACTATTGGTCCATTTGATTGATTTAGTTGTATATAATACTCCCACTAAGCTTTTAAAACGGTTTTTAAAGCAAGAGTATATGATACTACTAACATAAGGTTTGCATTCATTGATGGACTATATAGTTGCCTTAGGGCCTTAGGATGACTATGAACCTTTGATTCGATTCAAACACGAGCCTAGTGTTGAATCTCGGTTTAGGGATGGTGATTGATTTTAGTTACGCGTTTAATCACATTAAGGCGTGTTGTCTTATTGGGCGTTGGACCCAACTACTCCATTTTCATGCATATCGAATAAAACAAGAAAGGAGTACTTCAAAGTAAATAAGAGCTTATGCTCTTTTACAACAATTGATCAAATCAAATTACTTTAAAGTAAAGAAGAGCTTATGCTCTTTTACAACAATTGATCATATCAAATTACAACCAAAATTTAATCTACACATTCCCATGGTTCAAACAAATTTGAAACGGCCTTTCACATAGCTCAATTATCGTAGGCTAAGGTTCATAATCACCCTTTCTTTAATTAATTAACGCTTTAACTAATTAAACTTGAATGCAACATTTTCATTTGGTTTTTGTATCCATAGAATTGATTTAAATGGAGCTAAATGAAATGAAAATCCAATTCTCATTTAAAGAGACAAAACAATTTTTGTTCTCTACCTAATTTGGGCCAAAATGCTATGACCTCAACTTGTTTGGGCCATAGTGCAATTAACCTCAACTTTTGGGCTATTTTGCAAAAACTTAAACTTTTGGGGTCACTTTGTAAAAACACAAAAGTCCACTACTTCATGTAATTACAACTAGAACCCAAAAATTTCCACAAAAAATAAAACTTCATTAAAGGAGCAAAACAATTTGTCCTTTTAGTGATTTTGGACATTTACGTAAAAACGTAAACTTTTGGGTCAAAATGCAAATACACAAAAGTATCAAAACTTTATATAATTGCACAAAAGCCCCACAAGGACCCTAATTGAGTAGGGTGGCTGATTTTGAAGCAAAGTAATAAAAAAAATTTCAAAGTTTTTGTAAGTGGGGTGTGTGTAATGGAATAAATCATTACACACCAACCCACTAAAATTTCTTTAATTTTTCAAAATAAATATCTAATATATTTAAACATAAGAAATATTTCAAAACAAAAACTTTATGAAATAAATCAAAACTTTGAATCAAAACACCAAACCTTTTGTTCTTGGCAAGAACATATCAAGAACAATGAAGAACATTCATGAAAACCCATAAGAGCTCCATGAACATTCTTCACCCAAAAACATACCAAAACCACTCAAACTTAAGGGAAATAACATACAACCATACTAGGGTACATAGGGGTTCCAAAAGTCACTTTAAAACACTTTTAACAAGTCAAACAAGAACCCAAAATTCCACCCTTTGGATTTGGCCGAATTTCCCCAAAAACATGGCACCAAATTTTAGCTCCAAAATTCATGCTCATATGAACTACATCTACAACATTTGAGATGGCAAATTTTCTAACAAAATTTACATTCAAAGAAGCAAGAATAAAGCTTGTAACAATTACAACATTCAAATCACAAACTATGAACTACAAAACCCAAAAGGATTCACCAACTACTAGACTTAGGCTCTTGATACCACTTGAAGGAAAATTTGTGAAAAACATGTTCATTTAAGCAACATCAATAGCATGCAATTAACAATTAAAGGCGGAATCATGCTTGTATGCACTTAAAACAAAACATTTACCCATGAAATTCAAAGCCTAGTAGATAGGTGAACCAAGACTCAACTCAAAACAAAGTGAGTTGAGAAATCAATACCTTTGTAGATTTCTCTTTGCATAAGCAAAGGCTAATCACCCAAAGAGAGGGCCTTCATTCCTTGCATCTTGGATCCATGGATTTGGATGGATGAAAAGGTTTCTCCAAGTTCCCAAAATTGAGAACCTCTAAGTCTCCACACCAAGGTATATTGTAGAAGAAATGAGTGACCTAGAGGAAGTAAGATTGCTAGCTATTCCCCTCTAGATTGGCCAAAATTTTTGAGAGAAAGGAGAGCTTGTGTTCTCATCCTTTCCCCAAAAATAACCCTTAGTAAATTTTAGGCTATAAAGTCCTTTATATAGTCCCTTCAAATAAGTGACCTAATGGACCAAAAGCCCTATTCTTTTACACATGGCTAGCCTATAGGTTTATTGGGCTTTCAAGCCCTTTGTTTTATTCAAGTTGTCATACAACTTGAGTTAATGGGCTTGACATTCAAATCCCATTGGACCTTGCGGCCCAAAACTAACCCGAGGTCTTTTAACGAACTTATTCGTTTGATTAATAATCATATTAATTAATCCTTGCCATAAATAATTAAACCATTTAATTATTCTTACTCATCTCCGTTGAATCTTCAATCTCTACCTTACACGGTGTACGATCCATTAGGTTCCTTTTAGCGAGGCAGTGGGCGATTCAAACTCTTTCAAATCGATTGTGAATTGAAACTTACTTTCAATTCTCCCGTTAGTGATAATACACTTTTAGGGCTTCCACAAACCATGAGTGACACCTAGCAGCATATCATGGTTACCCAAGCTAATCAGAAGAGGTGGAGAACCTATTCAGTTTAGGATTACAAATGCAATACGGTCTTTCTCTAATACAATACTCTTGACCACATTGTTTGGTTTGATAGTTTATTCATGTCTACTATCCAATGTGAATCTTGTACTTATATGATTACCTTGAATGTGATCTGGAACGCATTCCAACATCTCATTCATACTCTGGCCAGAGATTCTAAATCATATCATAGAGTATTCTCCCTCAAACAGTTTGAAGGTTAGAGATCCCTTGTTGCGCATTCACTTGCCTCCATGGCTAAGTGGCTTAACCCCAACGATGCCGTGGACACCCTGATAGAGTGACGTTGACATAATCAAAGATTAAGGACCTAACCACAAGACAACTGTGATGCCTCAGGTCTGCATTATCCCAACCATGAGTTCTCATGTGACATGAATATGAGAACTCTTCGTTGATCGTGTTCAGTGAACTCATTCTCTATTGAGCACCTACGTACTTGTCTTGATGTCACACACACCAATGACTCGAGACTAGTCACTCTCCCTGAGAGAAGACATAGCACGTACTGATCTTAACGGACTGTCAATGCCCAATTGACAATCCTATGATCAGGAACGTTTAGGATGTGTCAACGAAAGAATGGTCTCATGAATCTAACTTCTTTAGATCGCATTCTTCCAATCACATATTCCTTGGACTTATCGTTTAAGCATATAACATTTATATTAGACGGCTCAAACAATAATCTTTGCCCTTTAAACTACATTAGTTTGAAATGTCCGTAAAGTATCATCATATGATTGGTTTTAGGGCACATTTCCAACACAAATGGCTTGGCAAAGGTTTGAGTTCAAGGATAGGTGCCTGAATTATGGATGGAAGCAACTTGTTAGTCGAAATGGGAATGGACTCTTTGTTAGGAAACTTACCATCATGTATTGGTGATGACTCAAGGGCAGCAACTACTTCAAGAAAATCCTCACTAGGAGGCACGGCATAGGATAGTGTATTTGTGCCGTGGGGTTGCATGGATGTTGCTCCCTTGGTTTTGACTTCTACACCACTTGTAATGACTTTTTCAAGCATATCATCATTCAAATCTTCAAGGTATCCCTGCGCCAAAGAGTCAACAGTATCAATAGAGAAACATGAATGATCTTCACTAGGATACTTAATAGAATCGGAAAGATTGAAATTAACAACTTCCCCATCAAATTCCATGGACAAAGTTCCATTAAACACGTCAATCTTAGTCCGGGCCGTTTTCATGAATGGCCTTCCAAGTAGAATGGGCAGCGAGGGTGCATGATCCGATTCATCCATCTCAAGGACATAGAAATCCGCCGGAAAGATCAAATGATTAACCTGCACCAAAACATCTTCCAAAACTCCCTTTGGATAGGCATTAGATCTATCGGCCAATTGTATGATAACACCATCCTTTTTCAATGCTCCTAGGTTCATAGATGCATATATGGAATATGGCATAACATTTATAGAGGCACCTAAGTCAAGCATGGCATATTCAAATCTAGTGTTACCTATGACACAAGGAATGGTGAAACTACCCGGATCTTTGCATTTGGGAGGTAGTTTGCGTTGCAAGATGGCGGACACATTCTGTCACATCCCGACCAGGGGCGGATCACTTCCCGGGCCCGATCCACCACCGTAGCATGATATTGTCCGCTTTGGGCTTACCATTCCCTCACGGTTTTGTTTTTGGGAACTCACGAGCAACTTCCCAGTGGGTCACCCATCCTGGGAGTGCTCTAGCCCTCTTCTCGCTTAACTTCGGAGTTCCTACGGAACCCGAAGCCAGTGAGCTCCCAAAAGGCCTCGTGCTAGGTAGGATGGGAATATACATTTAAGGATCAGTCCCCTGGGCGATGTGGGATGTCACAATCCACCCCCCTTAGGGGCCCGACGTCCTCGTCGGCACATTTCCGGCCAGGGATAGGCTCTGATACCAAATTGTCACATCCCGACCAGGGGCGGATCACTTCCCGGGCCCGATCCACCACCGTAGCACGATATTGTCCGCTTTGGGCTTACCATTCCCTCACGGTTTTTGTTTTTGGGAACTCACGAGCAACTTCCCAGTGGGTCACCCATCCTGGGAGTGCTCTAGCCCTCTTCTCGCTTAACTTCGGAGTTCCTACGGAACCCGAAGCCAGTGAGCTCCCAAAAGGCCTCGTGCTAGGTAGGATGGGAATATACATTTAAGGATCAGTCCCCTGGGCGATGTGGGATGTCACACATTCTCACCTACTTTTACCACTTCCTTGGTCGACATCCTCTTCCTAGTGGTGCACAACTCCTTCAAAAACTTGGCGTATCTAGGGACTTGCTTGATTGCATCCAACAAGGGTATGTTCACTTGAACTTTCCTAAATGTCTCAAGGATGTCCTTTTCAGCTTCTTCCTTCCTTGTTTGCATAAACCTACTAGGAAAAGGAGCATTCGAAGGAAAAGCATTAGTAGAAACCGAATTTGACACATTCTTACCCTTTTTGGCCGAATTAGACAGTTTTGGGGCACTAGGAACTTGCGGCAAAGACTCTCCCACCTTTGCCGTGGGTTTGCTTGATTCTTCCTCTTCAATTTGCAAGTTTTCATCACCTTTGGGACCTGATTGTGATGGTGTAGGATCTGCCCCAATCTCTTTTCCACTTCTCAAGGTTATGGCCTTTGCACTTTCGAAACCTCCCTTTGGATTTGGAACAGTGGAACTAGGGAGCTTTCCTTGTTCACGAAACTGCCCCATAAACTCGGCAATTTGCCCCATTTGTTTCTCCAATTGATCCACCCTTTTGTCTTGGTTTTGAATAGCCTTAGCTTGATCGTCCTGCCCATTAGACAACTTAGTTAGTATCTTAAGAAGTGCATCATTGTCAAGAGACGTACCTGAGGCACTTGGGCCGGATTGGGCTTGATTTTGGGGTGGGCCGTAGGTTTTGGGAAAGAACCCAGGGGGTTGTTGCCTAAAGCCTCCTTGGTTTTGAGATTGTTGGGGCTCCCTCCATTTGAAATTTGGGTGGTCTCTCCAACCGGGATTATATGTGTTGGAATAAGGATCGTTCCTTGGTTGGTTTTGGCCTTGAAACCCAATTGCATTGGCGCTTTCCCATCCACCATTTTCAATCAACTGTGGACATTTTTCAGAGGCATGTCCATGCATAGAACATACGCCACATACAATTGGTCCTTGCATCTTCATGCCCTCGGCCAACTGAGACACAATAGAAGTAAGATTAGCCAATTATGAATTAATGTCGGAAGTAGAACTTACCTCATGAACATGTTGCCGTGGGGGTCCTCTTTGGCCTACTCCTTCGTATTGTTGAGCGTTCAACGCTCGATTAGAAATCAAGGTCTTGGCAGCCATAGGTGTTTTGTCCACTAATGCTCCACCTGCCGAGGCATCGAGCATTTGACGTTCTAATGGTAGGAAGCCCTTGTAGAAGTATTGCAAAAGTAGCTCCTCCTTCATCTGATGCTGTGGACAAGAAGCAACAAGTGATTTAAAACGTTCATAGTATGCAGGAAAAGACTCACCTTCATCTTGTTGAACTCCACTTATTTTTTTACGAAGAAGAATGATGCGAGAAGTTGGGAAAAACTTCTCCAAAAACGCTCTTTTCATACTCTCCCATGAAGTGACAGTCCCAGGAGCCAACTCGTATAACCAATCCTTAGCTTTATCCATTAAAGAGAACGGAAAAGCTTTCATCTTCAAAATACTTCCGTCAACATTGACGGGAGTCATGCTTGAACAAACTACTTCAAACTCTTTAAGATGCTTGTTTGGATCTTCCATGGAAAGCCCATGGTATTTAGGAATGTGGTGCAACAAGCTTGACTTCAACTCGAATTCATCGGTCTTGCCTTGGGCAGCCGTGGGGTATTGAATGCATAATGGTGCGGCATTGGCCAACCCTGAGGCCGAAAGCTCTTTAATGGTCCGATTGTCCGCTGCCATAACTTCTTCTTCCACTTCTTCAAACTCAGATTCGGCCTCTGAACTTGAACTAGGTTCACTACGTTCGGGATGCCTCCTCTTTCTTCTCAAATCACGTTCAAAATCGTCGTTAAAGTCTAAGATATGTGCATGCACAGTTTGAGAACTCCGCGTCATGCACGAGTACCTAAAAAAACAAGAAACAAAAATAGGTCAGAAACTAAAACAAAATCAGAAACAAAGTGAAATAAATGAAACAAAAACAATCCAAGGGATTAGCAAAGTTGCTAATCCCCGGCAACGGCGCCAAAAATTTGGTGCGAAATATATTAAGCACACAAATTAAACCCTCTTCTGACAATTGTAGCAAAGTATGTAAGTAGGGATCGTTCAAAACCGGGGATTAGGAGGGATTGCTAAACTCTTGAAAACTGACCTAAGAACTCCAAAACAAAGTTAAAAACACTAATTGGACTCAAAGAATGAAAAACCAAAGTTAAAACACTAAAACAAAACAAAAACTCAAAACAGCAACTAGAAGACTCAAAACTGCCTAAAAACCACTTTCTGGGCAGTTTTGAGCACCTACACTAATTTGGACGAAATTGGTTGAAAACTTGACTCAAAACACTTAAAAACATGAACCAAAGAAATTTCTAACTAAATTGAGACTTCAAAGTAAAGGGGGATTTGATTTGGACGAAATTAAAGTTGAGAAAACAGATTGCAAAGTAAAACTGATTTTGAAACGTTTTTGGGGTTTTTAATGGATGATGGACTAGTTAGGGGTTTTTTTTCTCCACACATGACAAGTATGCAAATGACTCGATATCCAGTTATTCCTTCATAGAATTATGAATGACAATGCCCCAAATTAACCGTGACATCACTAGTTAATTCTCAAGTTTTCCTTGTGTTATTGAATTGGATGACATCATACGACAACCCAAAGCATTCTTCAAAAGTTCCTTACATGACATCATAATAAAGATACAATCAAAGATCATTACGTTCAATGAAAACTATAAGCATTGACAAAGCACTTGTGACTATGACATCATGACACTTATGCTAGGAATTGAACTTAACGCGATTGTGACTAGCAACCTTCACTACTTGTGAATATAAGTGTGTGACAATTATGTGAAACAAACTTATGTTATAGCATCATATTCATGCAAGCCAATTAAGTGTCGACCCCTAATTAACAAACACAAATACGTTATTACTCGCATAGTTAAGCCAATTGCATTCACGATTCAAGAACTCATAACTGGAATTTATCAAATCAACTTGCACACATAGTTATGGCTTCGAAATCACCCCTAACCAATAGGGGTTTAGCCACTCATGTTCATAGCAAAATGAAAGGAAAATAAATTAAACATTGAAATCATAAAACGAATTACACCTAGAATGCACCAACGACGAAGCTTGAGCATCCAAGAGTCCTTCCTTCTTTCTCCTTGCTACGGCACAAAGGTGGATGGGATGGTTGGGATATGTTTTAGGATCAGGGATTATGGAATTGGATGGAGGATAGGCACGGCAAGGTGTAGTGTTTGGCTGGAATTGTGTTTCTAGGATTTTAGGATGTGTAGAATGGTGTGGCTAGATGAATGGACGAAAATTGGGTGAATGAGTGATCCCCCTAGTGCCTTGCTGCAAAGCCTTATTTATAGGGCTAGGAAAGGTTTAGAACTTAGTTGAAACCAAAAGGTTTTGTACCAGAAATTCTATACATGAAACACTTAAAGGATATATGTGTGTAGCTTGGACAAGGTAGGACGGCTTGGACAAGGTAGGAGACAAGATAGGACGGCTAGTGACGGCTAGGAGACAAGGTAGGATGGCTTGGACAAGGTAGGAGACAAGGTAGGACGGCTAGGAGACAAGGTAGGATGGCTAGTGACAAGGTAGGACGGCTTGGACAAGGTAGGAGACAAGGTAGGACGGCTAGTGACAAGCTAGGATGGCTTGTTCTTCCAATACAGAAATTAGGCACCATGTGTGAATAGATAAAGCCTTCTAGAAATAAGGTTTTTAGGCCCCCTTGCAGCTCCCTAACTGAATTCAAGCCTTCAAATTCGTCCATCCTCATGCCTCCATGCTTGCACTATCCAATCTTGGCCCAAAAATGCTCTAGAATGCTCCAAATTGCTTCTTTTTGCATACTTTGACACTAAAACCTAAAATTGCACGAAAATGCCTTTAAACACTAAACTAACTAAGGAAAAACAACATAAATGCATGAGAACAAGCCAATTAAGTCGCATAAAAATGCTCCTATCACTTCCTTCTATAGAACAACCACCTACCCTTGAGCTTAAACCGTTGCCAAATCACTTGAAGTATGTGTTCTTGGGCGAGCAAGACACATTGCCCGTCATTATTGCATCATCACTCACGGCACAAGAGGAGGAGAAATTAGTGAGGGTTCTCAAAGAGCACAAGGCGGCCATTGGGTGGACTTTGGCCGATATCAAGGGCATAAGCCCTACCACATGCATGCATCGAATTCTCATGGAAGAAGGCGCCAAACCATCAAGGGAAGCCCAACGTCGACTCAACCCACCAATGATGGAAGTAGTGAAAAAGGAAATCATCAAATTACTTGATTGTGGCGTCATCTATCCTATCTCGGATAGTTGTTGGGTTTCACCGGTCCAAGTAGTTCCCAAGAAGTCCGCAGTCACGGTGGTGAAAAATGAGGAAGATGAACTTGTGCCTACATGCATTCAAACCGGTTGGAGGGTGTGCATTAACTATAGAAAGCTAAATGCCGCAACAAGGAAAGATCACTTAGCTTTGCCATTCATCGATCAAATGCTTGAAAGGTTAGCCGGTCATTCTTTTTATTGCTTTCTTGATGGTTATTCAGGTTATAATCAAATTGTCATAGTGCCGGATGATCAAGAAAAGACCACCTTTACTTGTCCATTTGGTACTTTTGCATATCGTCGTATGCCGTTTGGTTTATGCAATGCACCGGCCACTTTCCAACAATGCACGGTAAGTATATTCTCGGATTATGTTGAGAAGATAATTGAAGTGTTTATGGACGATTTTAGTGTCTTTGGGGATTCATTTGATGATTGTTTGCATAATCTTACTTTAATCTTGAAAAGATGCATGGAAACTAACCTTGTTTTGAATTGGGAAAAATGTCATTTTATGCTTAAACAAGGCATAGTTTTGGGTCATATCATCTCTGAAAAAGGAATTGAAGTTGACAAGTCTAAAATCGATCTGGTACGTTACTTACCCTCTCCTACTTCGGTTAGAGAGGTTCGTTCTTTTCTTGGCCATGCAGGATTCTATAGGCGATTTATCAAGGATTTCTCCAAGATTGCACAACCCCTATGTCGTCTCCTACAAAAAGAAGTGGCTTTTGAGTTCAACGAGGAGTGTGAGAAGGCGTTCAAGCATCTCAAAGACATGCTTACCACGGCACCCATCATCCTTCCACTAGATTGGACGTTGCCTTTTGAGCTAATGTGTGATGCATCCGATTATGCAATAGGGGCTGTTTTGGGCCAAAGGAAGAACAAGCAACCACACGTCATATATTATGCGTCCCGGACCTTAAATGATGCACAATTAAACTACTCTACCACTGAAAAAGAACTTCTTGCCGTTGTGTTTGCTTTAGATAAGTTTCGTTCATATTTACTTGGCACTAAAGTGATTGTATATTCTGACCATGCAGCTCTTAGGTACTTATTCACCAAAAAGGAGGCCAAACCAAGGCTCATTCGATGGATGCTTCTTCTCCAAGAGTTTGACATTGAAATTCGAGACAAGAAAGGGAGTGAGAACGTGGTTGCTGATGCGTTAAATATATAAGCACACAAATTAACCCTCTTTTTATCAATTGTAGTAAGTATGTAAGTAGGGATCGTTCTAGGCCGAGGATTAGGAGGGATTGCAAAATCACTTGAAAACTGACTCAAATACGTAAAAACAAGTTTAAAACACTATACTAGACTCAAAGAATGCAAAACTAAACTTTAAAACACTAAAACAAACCAAAGGACTCAAAACAGCCCCAAAACACTCAAAACTGCCTTAAAAAGACAATCTGGGCAGTTTTGAGCACTTTGGTGAATTTGGACGAATTTGTGTAATAAATTGAATCAAAACACTTATAAACACAAACTAAGACACTTTCTAACTAAATCGGACACTAAAGTAAAGGGGGATTGAGGTTTTGACGAAATTAAACTAAATGCACAGATTGTAATAAAGGGCAGATTCTAAATATGAACTTGATGAAAATATGGATGATGGAATAGCTAAGGGGTTCATCTCCACACATGCCATACTTGCACACAAAACGATTTCTAATTGCTTTTCAATAACCCATGAATTCTCAACGCCCCAGATTAATCGTGAATTGCACTAATTAACCCTCAGATTTTCCTAACGTTATTGAATTGGATGATTGCATACGACAACCCAAAACATTCCCCACAAGTCCCCTACATGATTGCATAATAGAGATACAAGTAAGAATCATTAAGTTCTATGAAAACCATAAGCATTGACGAAGCACTTGTTACTATGATTGCATGAAACTTATGCCAAGAATTTACTCAACGCGATTGAGATCATCAACCATTACTACTTGTGAATATAATTCCATAACGATTAGGTGAAATTTCCTTATATCCTAGCATCCAATTTATGCATGATAATTAAGCGTGCACTCTCAACCAACACACACAAATCAATTTAATTCACATAGATAAGTAAATTGAATTCACAACTTATGAAACGCAATTAGAAGTAATCAAATCATATCGCAAGCATAAACATGTATTTCGAATCCCCCCCTAGCCAAGGGGGGGTTTAGTTCCTCATACGTACAAAACAAAGAGAATTGAATTTAAACATTGAAATCAAAGGAAAAGAAACACCTAAACATTCCAACAACTCAAACTTGAATTGTATGAACGTTTAGGCCCTCTTCTCTTCCTCTTTATTGTGGCACAAGGTCTAAGGATAGTTTGATGGTGTGAATGTGTATGAATGGATGGGGAGTGGTGCAGGAAGGCACGGTCAAGGATTGGTGTGATGGTTGAATTTCTGCAATGGATGGAATGGTGGAATAAGGCACGGCCAAGGCTTGTGTGGATGTGTGTTTGAATGAATGACTCCCTCCCCTTGTGGCTGCAATGGATGTTTATTTATAGGTGAAAAAGAGGGAATATGACAGCTAGGAACTTGTTGGAAAGCTGGAAATGCAAAAGGGGAATGCATGTGGCTGAAATAGCATGTGGAATGGCTGGAATGAAGGAGTAATGCACGGCACAAAGGGATGTGTTGGTGTGAATGTCTGAATGTGGTGCAATGATGAAGAATGCATGTGCAATGACAGCTAGGTTGGTTGTTTATTGAAGAGGGAAAGCTGGAAATGCAAGGGAATGTGCACGGCAATGATGGGTTGAGTGATTGAGTGTGCATGTGGCTGATTTATGAAGGGAATGCACGTGTTGATGAATGGGATTGTGGAGATGCACGGCACACCAAGGATGTGCTGGAAATGAATGTGAAAAACAACAAAAATGAAGGGTAGGCCACGGCAATGGTGAAGGCATGTAATGATGGTTTATGGGAGAATGATATTTGAAATGGGAAAACATGTGGCTTAATGATTAAAGAGTGAGGGGATGCACGGCAAGGCTGATTTATTTGAAGATGCATGTGCAATGAAGTGAAATGACAGCTAGGTTATGATGATGAATGCATGTGGATTAGGTTGGAAAGTGGTGGGTTATGTGATAAGTCACATTTTGTATACATTTATATCTTCATTATTTGGCGTCTTTGTGATTGTTTTGGATTAAACTAGTTGCATTTTATCTTATTTGGTGTTAGTGTGCAGCCAAGGGTGAATTTGGATCAATGGGAAGGCAAATGAATTAAAAACGTTCCTTTTGGTAGCTGAGCATTATTCTAAACGTGGAGAGGATTCTAGGGAGTTAAATTGAAGTCCAAATGAAGAATCTAGGAAACATGTGACTGCTTGAATTTCAGGAAAAGATGTGGAAGTGTAAAGTGGTGCAATTCGGCCATATTGGGTGATTCTAAGCAAGGCAAAAGCATTGAAGTCAGATTAGGTGATTCCAACACCAAAACATGCATTCACATGCATGTTTGCAACCTTGCCGTGTACTTCCATGCCATTCCAGCTCATTTATGCACTTCTAGCTCTAAAACAGACTCCACACATCCATTCCGTGCTTCCCATGCCATTCCAACTCCCTTTTGCACCAAGAACATGCACTTCCATTACTTAATTCACTTAGCCATCTTGACACCAACAAACACAATCATACCGTGCAGATTCCATGTTCTAACACCAAAACATGCATTCACATGCATGATTCACAATCTGACCTTGCATTCCATTACCTTTCTCCACTTCATCATTTCAGAAATCCATTTCATCCCATCATTCCATGTGATTCCAGCCCCCTTTGTCCATGCCGTGTGCTTTCTTCCCCTTTCCAGATTTGTACAAACAATTTCAAATGGCCAATTCACCTTTGCAGAGGTCCACTCACTTGTTGCAGCAAGGGCACATGCTTCTTTGATTAAATAAACCACTTACTTGCAGATCTTGTCCATGCCATGCGTCCACTACCTCAGAAACCCATCATTCCAGCTGACTTATGCACTGCCATCTGAATTAAACATATTCCAGATCCAATCTGAAGGTTGGAGCCACATTCCTTTCTATAAAACAAGGCTCACTTCACACAACAAGGGGTTCCGCATTTTTCTTCTTCATTCAGTCCATTACACACACATAACCTCTCCCATTTCACTTCATTTTTCTGTCCATTTCTGTCCCAAGGGCAGAAACCATTCAACCATAACCATTCTACCTTCATTCGCACCACATTTGGAGAACCAACACCGAAGGCACTCTTCAAGGACTTCAACATCAGTTTTGCTTCAAGGGTTTCTTCTTCTTAATTCTATGTTCACTCATGTTATTTATTTTTATGTTAAACCTTTGTAAACATGAAGTGTAACTAATCTTCCTCTAGGGATTCGATGTAGCCTTGCAAAGTTTGCCATGTAATTAAGTTAGAATGCTCAGTTTGTCTATCTATTTCTTGATTCATTCTCTGATTTAAGGGTGACTTAGTGTGTTGATTTTAATGTTTGATCATCATTTGAATTAATCACAAAGTTGTGTAGCCAAGATTAAAACACACATCATGCATAATCTTGGTAGATATGTGAATGAATGAAGGGGATGTTTAGCAAACATCCTGCCGAGTTATTCCCTTTGGTTTTATGAAAGTTTCTCGTGCATTACATACTCTTGATTATGAACCAAAGTTGCACATCACAATTAGGTTCATGATTAGAGACATTTGATCAAATCCACACATCATATGGTTGATCATGTCCAAGTGAAACAAACTCAAGAAATAGATAGATGAATGAGTACAAACTAACTTAACAAACATGGACTTAGTTGAGCAATGGTGAAACCAAATCCCTAGCTTCATTTCCATTGGAACCATCTCATTGTATTAATTGTTGATTCATTTATTTGTGTTTATTTCATTTTCTTATACTTTCAAGTTACAACAACAAATCTGCCTATTTTGATTAGTTTGATTCATTTCTTAATCTGCCTATTTTGATTAGTTTGATTCATTTCGTAGAGTTCTTGCAAAACAAGTAATTACATGGGTCCAATTAGTCCCTGTGGATTCGACACCCTTGCTTGTGCCATTATACTAAATATATTCTAGCATTAAGAAGGATTTATACATCAACAAAAAATGGCGCCGTTGCCGGGGACTGATTTCAGTCCCTTGTAATTGCTTGTTTGCTATTTAAACTTTGTGCTTTTCATTGTTGTTTGTTATTTAAACTTTGTTCTTTTCATTGTAGGTAGATTCTTGATTTTCATTCAAACTTGTGTTACTTTGTTTCAGGTAGTATATGTCAAATAGACTTGTTGAGTTAGGCCAAAGAATTGAAAGATTAAAGGGCCACACTTTGGACAACTTTGTGCCATCAAGTTCATCCTTTATCCATGAGGAAGAGGAAAGGAATTCACCTAGTTCAACAAGTAAAGGATCTGAGCAATTTAATTGGGAAAGAGAGGAAGAGATGGCGGGCAACCAAGATGAACTTCGAGCTTTGGAGGACTTTGCTCAACCAATCATACCAAATTCACCTTCATGCATCTTGCTGCCCACAGAAGCTAGAAACTATGATCTCAAATCTTCACATTTCCATATGTTTCCCTCATTTTATGGCTTACCTAATGAAGACCCTTTAGCTCATATTAAAGAGTTTTACAATGTTGTGAGTGGTTTACCTTTGCAGGGGGTAAGTGAAGCAAATTTGAGGATGAGAGTGTTTCCTTACACCTTGAAAGATAAGGCCAAGAGTTGGTTGATGACTCTAACACCAGGTTCCCTCACCACATGGGATGCCGTGGCTAAGAAGTTCTTGGAGAAGTTCTTTTCCACTCAAAAGATAGCCACATTAAGGGGACAAATCTTCAACTTCAAACAAGATGATGGTGAACCTTTCAATGAGTGTTGGGAGCGTTTTAAAGGCCTTTTGTTGCAATGTCCACATCATGGGTTACCTTTTCACTTACAAATGCAAATTTTCTATGATGGACTAACCCAAACTTGTCAATCAACTGTTGATAATGCAGCAGGTGGAGCATTGAAGAAAAAGAATGCTCAAGAGTCATACAACATTTATGAGATGTTGGGGTCTAATGCTCAACACAAAGATTTAAGGGGTAAGAAAGTTGGAGTCTATGAAACAAGTTCTAATCATGAGCTTTTGTTGCAGGTAGCTAACCTAGAAAGGAAGATTGAATCCGTGCTCAACATGGTGCCAAAAGCTAATGAAGTGTGTGCCATTTGCAACATACCAAGCCATCCTACTCACCAATGTCCATCTAGCGAGGCTTATTCCGAGTATGTTCAAGAACAAGTGAACCTCATGAATTCTTACAATCAAAGGCCAAGGAATGATGTGTATTCCAATACATATAACTCAAGTTGGAGAGATCATCCCAACCTTTCATGGAAGAACAACAATCAATTCCAAAATTTCCAACCAAAACCTGCCACTACCCTTGAGGACACGGTTAAATTATTAGCCCAAAACACCTTGCAATTCCAACATTCCACCAATAGCACTCTCCAACAACATTCAGCAGCTCTAACCAAAATGGAGACACAATTGGGGCAGATTGCAGATGCCCTGAACCAAAGAGAAGTTGGAAAGTTTCCAAGCCAACCCGTGATACTCCAAAGGAACCAAGAGCAAGCCAAAGCAATCACTACACTTAGAAGTGGTAAGATTATTGATAATAGGGTTGGCAATGAAGTTACTAATGAATATGATCATGTGAATGCAGGTGTTACTTAAGGAGACAATGATAGACCAAATGAGGAACCAAGTCATGCTACTTCCTCACTTGAAGCACCAAATCTTCACAAGGCCGAGAAACCTTACACTCCACCAATACCATTCCCTGGAAGACTTGCCAAGAGCAAGCAGGATAAGTCATTCAAAGAAATTTTTGATATACTAAGCAAAGTGAATGTTAACTTACCTTTGCTTGATGTCATTAGGAACATGCCAGCATATGGGAAGTTCTTCAAGGAGTTAAACAGCTACAAAAGGAAGTATGGACCACATGAGAAGGTAGTGGTGTCTGAGAATGTGAGTGCAGTTTTGCAAAGAAAACTTCCACCAAAGCTCAAGGATCCAGGAAGTTTCTCTATCAACATCACCATAGGGGACAAGAAAGTAGAGAAGGCAATGCTTGATTTGGGTGCTAGCATCAACTTAATGCCTTATTCAGTGTACCTTCAACTAGGTTTGGGAGATTTGAAAGCCACCACCATTTCATTACAACTTGCAGACAGATCCATTAAATATCCAAGAGGTATAGTAGAAGATATCCTAGTTCAAGTTGATAAACTAATCTTGCCTGCAGATTTTGTAGTGTTGGACATGGAAGAAGCTCCTATACATGATCGTGAGTTGCCTATATTGCTTGGGAGACCTTTCATGGCCACGGCCAAGACCATCATTGATGTGCAAAATGGACTCCTCACTATGACAGTGTTAGGAGAGACAGTTCAATTCAAAATGTTTGAATCTCTTTCTCATCCTTCTTCATCTCTTGATTGTTATGCCATTGATGTGCTTGATTCACTTGTATTCTCTAAGTTCTTGCAGGCACAATCGAATGAACCATTACAAACTGTTTTGAGTCAATCTCAAGATGAGTTTGATGAAGAAGATGCACTCATGGAAGAAGTAGCTGCCTTGGATGCATTAGCATTGTATCCTTTGAATGTTTCACCTCTTTTAGAGCCTTTAGAATCATCAATGTCACATCTAACTCCTTCCACTGTTAAGGCACCAAAACTTGAACTTAAACCACTTCCACCACATCTAAAATATGCATATCTAGCTGAATTTGAAACTCTTCCAATTATCATAGCTTTTGATCTCACCCCAAATGAAGAAGATAAACTAATTAGGGTGTTAAAAGAGTTCAAATCAGTTTTTGGTTGGTCTATTGCAGATATCAAGGGAATAAGCCCTACCATGTGCATGCATAGGATTCTCTTGGAAGAAGGGGCAAAGTCAACCCGTGAACCACAAAGAAGGCTCAACCCACACATGAAGGAAGTTGTTAGTAATGAGGTGTTGAAATTGTTAGATGTGGGGATCATATATCCCATTTCTGATAGCAAATGGGTGAGTGCCATTCAAGTGGTACCTAAGAAGGTGGGACTCACAGTGATGAAGAATGAAAACAATGAGCTTGTGCCCACAAAGCCCACTGCTAGTTGGCGTGTTTGCACCGATTACAGGAAGTTGAATTCTAGCACTAGAAAAGATTATTTTCCTATGCCTTTCATAGATCAAATGCTTGAGAGATTGGCAGGTTACTCACATTATTGTTTTCTGGATGGTTACTCAGGTTACAATCAAATTGCAATCGCTCCGGAGGATCAAGAGAAAACAACCTTTACTTGCCCCTTTGGCACATTTGCATATAGGAGAATGCCTTTTGGACTTTGCAATGCTCCAGCTACATTCCAAAGATGCATGTTGGCCATCTTTTCTGACATGGTAGAAAGGTTCATTGAGGTATTTATGGATGACTTCTCAGTGTTTGGTTCCTCTTTTGATGAATGTCTTAACCATCTATCTTTAGTACTTCAAAGATGTCAGGAAACAAATTTGGTTCTCAATTGGGAAAAGTGCCAATTTATGGTGAAACAAGGAATTGTGTTGGGACATGTAATCTCTAGCAAAGGAATGGAGGTGGACAAAGCCAAAATTGACGTCATCACCAATATGGTAGCCCCCACCACTGTGAAGGGAGTAAGAAGTTTTTTGGGCCATGCGGGTTTTTATCGTCGTTTCATTAAGAACTTTTCAATGATCACTCGTCCATTATGCAATCTGTTAGCTAAAGATGTTGTATTTCATTTTGATAAGGCTTGTATGGATGCATTCAATACTTTGAAAAATGACCTAACCTCGGCCCCTATTATTATGGCACCAGATTGGTCGTTACCTTTTGAATTAATGTGTGATGCCTCTGACTATGCTGTTGGTGCAGTTTTAGGGCAAAGGGTGAACAAACTTCCACATGTGATCTACTATGCAAGCCGGACTCTGCATGATGCTCAACTTAACTATTCCACAACTGAAAAGGAGTTGCTTGCTGTTGTTTTTGCCTTAGAAAAGTTTAGGTCATATCTTGTGGGGTCTAAAGTTATTGTGTTTTCTGATCATGCAGCCCTTAGGTACTTGATGACAAAGAAGGATGCTAAACCACGCTTGATTAGATGGATACTTGATGCGAACTAAGTAAGCACACAAATTAAAACCCTCTTGTGACAATTGTAGTATATGAATATAAGTAGGGATCGTTCTAGACCGGGGATTAGGAGGGATTGTTAATCACTTGGAAACTGACTCAAATACGTAAAAACAAGTTTAAAACACTATACTAGACTCAAAGAATGCAAAACTAAACTTTAAAACACCAAAACAAACCAAAAGACTCAAAACAGCACCAAAACACTCAAAACTGCCTTAAAAACACAATCTGGGCAGTTTTGAACACTAGACACAACTTTGGACGAAAATTGGTTCTAACTTGACCTAAGACACTTAAAAACACAAACTAAAGTGATTTCTAACTACTATGACTCAACAAAGTAAAGGGGGATTGGTTTTGGACGAATTTAAAAACAAAACAAACATTTTGAATTAGAACAGATTGTAAAACGAATTTGATGGAATTGAATGGATGGGAAGCTAGCTAAGGGGTTCATCTCCACACATGTTCTACTTGCACACAAAACGATTTCTAATTGCTTTTCAATAAACCATGAATTCTCAACGCCCCAGATTAACCGTGAATTGCACTAATTAACCCTCAGATTTTCCTAAAGTTATTGAATTGGATGATTGCATACGACAACCCAAAACATTCCCCACAAGTCCCCTACATGATTGCATAATAGAGATACAAGCAAGAATCATTAAGTTCTATGAAAACCATAAGCATTGACGAAGCACTTGTTACTATGATTGCATGAAACTTATGCCAAGAATTTACTTAACGCGATTGAGATCATCAACATTTACTACTTGTGAATATAATTCCATAACGATTAGGTGAAATTTCCTTATATCCTAGCATCCAATTTATGCATGAAAATTAAGCGTGCACTCTCAACCAACACACACAAATCAATGTAGTTCACATAGATAAGTAAATTGAATTCACAACTTATGAAACGCAATTAGAAGTAATCAAATTATATTGCAAGCATAAACATGTATTTCGAATCCCCCCTAGCCAAGGGGGGGTTTAGTTCCTCATACGCACAAAACAAAGAGAATTGAATTTAAACATTGAAATCAAAGGAAAAGAAACACCTAGAAATTCCAGCCACGCGAACTTGAATTGCATGAACTTCCGAGCTTCCTTGTCCTCCTCCTTGGTGCGGCAAAGGTCTAAAACTAAGGAGAAAGGTGTTTGGTGGCTGCGGCAAGGGTGTGGAGAGGTTTGGACGAATTTCTGGTATGAATGATTGTGTATGAGAGGTGGTTTCAAATCCTCCCTTCGGATTTACAATGGTTGAACTAGGGAGTTTGCCTTGGTCACGAAATTGTCCTACGAACTCCGCTATCTGCCCAATTTGCTTTTCCAAGTGGTTCAACGTTTTGTCTCGATTTTGCATTGCTTTCTTTTGATTTTCTTGCCCCTGAGACAAATTGGTGAGTAACTTAATAAGCGTATCATTATACAAAGACGCACCTAAATTTGTTTGGGCAGGTTGTATATAAGGTTGTGGTGGCTGCATAGGGCTTGAATATAACTCCTCATATGGCTGCCAATATCCATCTTGTTGAACTTTTTGAGATTCCCACCACATAGAGTTTGAATGATCACTCCAATCTGAATTGTACATGTTGGAAAACAAATTGTTCCTTGATTGATTATGATCTTGATAACCCCAGGTATTGAAATTCTCCCAACTTCTTTGTGGACATAGATTTGCTTGATATTCTTGCCTATAAGGTGCACCAAATGTAGGGGCAGTTTGCATTGTGGACCCTTCAGCATACTGTGATAACTGACACGTAAGATTTGCTATTTGAGCTTGAAGGTTAGCAATTGCCATGTCTTGCTTCTCTAGTACCTGAAATCAAAGAAATAAAACTAAATCAAATATCAAAAGAAAAATAAACAAAGTCCAAGATATGTTCACGAATCGGATGAGAACTCCGAGTCATAAACTTGTACCTAAAACAAGAAACAAAACAAGATTAAGAATCTGGAATAAAATAAAACAAACGAAAATAAAACAATCCAAGGGATTAGCAAAGTTGCTAATCCCCGGCAACGGCGCCAAAATTTTGATGCGAACTAAGTAAGCACACAAATTAAAACCCTCTTGTGACAATTGTAGTATATGAATATAAGTAGGGATCGTTCTAGACCGGGGATTAGGAGGGATTGTTAATCACTTGGAAACTGACTCAAATACGTAAAAACAAGTTTAAAACACTATACTAGACTCAAAGAATGCAAAACTAAACTTTAAAACACCAAAACAAACCAAAAGACTCAAAACAGCACCAAAACACTCAAAACTGCCTTAAAAACACAATCTGGGCAGTTTTGAACACTAGACACAACTTTGGACGAAAATTGGTTTTAACTTGACCTAAGACACTTAAAAACACAAACTAAATTGATTTCTAACTAATTTGACACTCTAAGTAAAGGGGGATTTTGATTTTGACGAATTTGAAAACAAAACTTAAAACTTTGTAAAACGAACAGATTTTAAACGAATTTGGATTTAATGAATGGATGGGAAGCTAGCTAAGGGGTTCATCTCCACACATGTTATACTTGCACACAAAACGATTTCTAATTGCTTTTCAATAAACCATGAATTCTCAACGCCCCAGATTAACCGTGAATTGCACTAATTAACCCTCAGATTTTCCTAACGTTATTGAATTGGATGATTGCATACGACAACCCAAAACATTCCCCACAAGTCCCCTACATGATTGCATAATAGAGATACAAGCAAGAATCATTAAGTTCTATGAAAACCATAAGCATTGACGAAGCACTTGTTACTATGATTGCATGAAACTTATGCCAAGAATTTACTTAACGCGATTGAGATCATCAACCTTTACTACTTGTGAATATAATTCCATAACGATTAGGTGAAATTTCCTTATATCCTAGCATCCAATTTATGCATGATAATTAAGCGTGCACTCTCAACCAACACACACAAATCAATGTAATTCACATAGATAAGTAAATTGAATTCACAACTTATGAAACGCAATTAGAAGTAATCAAATCATATTGCAAGCATAAACATGTATTTCGAATCCCCCCCTAGCCAAGGGGGGGTTTAGTTCCTCATACGCACAAAACAAAGAGAATTGAAATTAAACATTGAATTCAAAGGAAAAGAAACACCTAGAAATTCCAGTGACGCGAACTTGAATTGCATGAACTTCCGAGCTTCCTTCTCCTCCTCCTTGGTGCGGCAAGGGTCTAGGGACAGGTTTTAGGGCCTTAGGTCTATGGATGTATGGTTATGGAGGGATGTAGTAGTGTTTAGGGGAAGGGGATGGTGCGGCAAAGGTCTAAAACTAGGGAGAAAGGTGTTTTGTGGCTGCGGCAAGGGTGTGGAGAGGTTTGGACGAATTTCTGGAGTGAATGAAGGTGTATGAGAGGTGGTGCTCTGATCTAGGGGTTAATATGAGTATATATAGGCACTTAAAACCCTAGGGTAATCAGATATGGACTTGAATAACCCAAATCACTAGGAAATAGGCTTAGAAATCAGAAATAGAGAGGGATAATGCTTCCTAGAATCATGCTTTAAGTGCCAAATTTGTAGGGAAAAAGGGATAAGGGTGCGGCAAAGCTTAGGGATAATGTTTAGGGCTTCTAGAAAGTCCTAAAACTAAGGGGAATTGGATAAAACCCACGGCAAGGATAGGATAAGGTGTCCTAAATGGATAAGGTGCCCTAAATGGATAAGGACTCCTCATTGTACTTGGAAAGTTTGCCTATTAGGATTAGGAAACCTTGTCTTCATCATTCCTTCTTCATCTTGGACTCCTTTTCCTTCTTGGACTTGGAAAACTTCTTTGTTGCTTCTCTTGAAACCATTGGGATTTAACTTTCCTACTTCAAGTAGGAAACCTTGTTTGAGTAGGAATCTTCATTCTTCTAGGAATCCATCTTCAACTAGGAAACCCATTTCCATTAGGGGCTTTCCTACTTCAACTAGGAAACCTTGTTCAAATAGGAAACATCATCTTCAAATCTTCAATTTCGTCCATCCTCTTGGCTCCAAGCATATGATGTCCATTCCAAGCTCTAATTTGCTCCAAAAGGCTCCAAAATGCATCCTTTTGCATACTTTGCCCTTAAAACCTGAAAATACATAAAACTAGCTTAAAAGACTACTTTACTACGGAAAAACACTATAAATGCACAAGAACAAGCTAAACTAAGGTGCATAAATATGCTCCTATCAATACTCTTACTACAAGAGTTTGACTTGGAAATTCGAGATAAAAAGGGCAGTGATAATGTTGTGGCTGACCATTTGTCCAGGCTTAATGAAAACCATGGAGTTGGACAACTTTTGCCCCTAAATGAATCATTTCCAGATGAACAACTCCTTGTTGTTCAAGAAAAAGAACCATGGTATGCAGATTTTGTTAATTATCTTGCTTGTGGTATAATGAGAAATGACCTTTCTTTTCAGGAAAGAAAGAAGTTCCTTGCCATGGTAAAGCACTACGTTTGGGACGAACCATATTTGTTCAAATATTGCCCTGACCAAATCATTAGGAGATGTGTCCCAGAGAGTGAGCAACAAAGCATCCTAACATTTAGCCATACATTGGCATGTGGAGGACATTTTGGTGCCAAAAAGACATCTCTAAAGGTTTTACAATCTGGTTTCTTTTGGCCTACTTTATTCAAAGATGCTTTTGATTTTTGTTCTAAGTGTGATAGGTGCCAGAAAATGGGGAACATTAGCCGAAGAAATGAAATGCCATTGAACAACATTTTGGTGGTGGAGCTCTTTGATGTTTGGGGAATCGATTTTATGGGACCATTTCCATCCTCTTTTGGCTACTTATACATATTAGTGGCAGTGGATTACGTATCCAAATGGGTTGAAGCCATTGCTACAAGAACTAATGATCATAAGGTTGTGTTGAATTTTCTTAAAGATGTGATTTTTTGTAGGTTTGGAACCCCAAGAGCTATTATTAGTGATGGTGGCAGCCATTTCTGCAACAAACCCTTTGAATCCTTGTTGAAGAAGTACAACATCAACCACAAAGTGGCAACCCCATACCATCCTCAAACCTCAGGACAAGTGGAGATTAGCAATAGGGAAATCAAGAACATTTTGATGAAGACTGTGAGCCCTACAAGGAAGGATTGGTCATTGAGGTTGAATGATGCACTATGGGCATATAGAACAGCATACAAGACCCCCATTGGCATGAGTCCTTATCGCCTTGTGTTTGGGAAAGCTTATCATTTGCCAATGGAGCTTGAACACCGTGCATATTGGGCCATCAACAAGTTCAACTTTGATTACAAGGATGCTGGAATAGCAAGGAAGCTCCAACTTAATGAGTTGGAAGAACTTAGAAATGAGGCATATGAGAATGCCAAAATCTACAAGGAACGGACTAAGCTCTATCATGACAAGGCCATCCTAAGGAAGGAGTTTCACCAAGGTATGAAAGTACTTTTGTATGACTCACGTTTGAGACTTTTTCCAGGAAAACTGAAGTCTAGGTGGGTGGGACCATTCAAAGTACTGCAAACATTTCCCCATGGAGCTGTGGAGATAGAGAACATGAAGAATGGCAGCTCTTTTAAAGTCAATGGGCATCGATTGAAACCATATTTGGAGAAAGTAGAGGAGGAGCCAGTGTATCAAGTTGTAGATTTTCTTGAGTTTACAACACCATGAACAAGCTACCATGTCTTGCCTAGACATTAAATAAAGCGCTTGCTAGGAGGCAACCTAGTGTGGTTTGTGTTCTTTCCTTATTTTGTGTTTATGTTATTTCCATTCCATATTCTTTGCCTATTTACTTTGCATACAATTTTAAGCATCGAGGACAAAGCTTAAGTTAGGTTTGGGGGTGTAGGATGGAAGGTTTGTGTTTTGGATTTGTTTTATGTGTTAGTTTGGGTAAGATTGTTGAAAGTTTATTTTTGGGTTGTTTGTTTGTTTTTGTTTGGGTTAAGTGTGTTTTTGCTTGCTAATATGAATGTATATGAGGGCTATGTTTGAAAACAAACGATTGGGTTGCTATGAAAAAGTGTTGCATCTTGTTGTCATGTATTAAGCTATAACTCTTGGAATTATGATGATAGAGGTACCATACTTAAATTCTGGAAGAAGAATAGTGGAGACTACCCTAGTGAGTTATTTTGAGCCTAATTGCTTCTTTGAGAGGGTTTAAAGTGTTTCTACTTCTATCTTTTTCTTTCAATTTCACTTTAAATGATCTCATTACTTTTATTTTGTTTGGATACTAAGAATCATTCTCCTTTGCAGATACCATGTGTTTAGTATCATTCATGAATGAACTCAATGAGATGATGTTAGGATATGCATGTTTAACTACTAAAAGGCTTAAATCCTACCCATTTATGTGCTCCATTCACCCTTATCGCAGCCAAACACTTTAGCCTAATTCTTTCATCACCCACACCATAATCTACCCATTATAGCCCATTTCAAGCCATACCTTATAGTTTGGGGAATACCAATGTGATGAAGACTAAGGGCAGATTGAGTTATAGAGCAAGATTGTGGCGTGTACCAAGGGCACCTATGTTGAAAATGTTTCTAAAAAAAAAGAAAAAAAAAAAAAAAGAGAGGATTAAAGTGGATACAAATTCCAAATCGCCTCATTATAAAGCATAGGGCCTGGACGCCAAAAACAAAAGAAGACAAATGCCAGTGAAGAGCATGATCCTCAAAGACACCTTGGTATACCCCAAGCTCTAGTATTTCATATCACTTCTTTCGTAACCTATACCCTAAGCCTTGCATTACAATCTTGAGAAAGACCTAGCTGATCATTGGGGATGTATTCATGGGTGATGGTAAGTGTGTGTGTTATCTATATTCTTAGCATTCGATTCATTTCATGAGATCTACTCAGAAACTGTGCTTCCATTTCAGATTTCATATGTGAGAATTTTGATTCCCTTTACATAATTTCACTCATATATGTTGTTGAGAGACTAAACCTTAAGATCTGAGTGAGAACTTGAGTGGAAGCTGTGAGGAGTAGAGTTGAGGCGAATTCTATCTTAAGCATTTGGGTATGGTGACCTTGAAGTTGTAAGACATGGAGAAATATCTTTATACGTTACAATTGATACGATTCTTTGAAGTGGCAAACTTTTGAGTTGAATGAATGACAAAATCTTCATTGGTTCTTATTAGTTTGTTTAAAGCATGTATTAGCCAAATTGTTTGCAGTGTTTGTAGATGTTTGTGGGTGTCATCACTGTAAACCCTCAGGAGACACAACTCCTCCAACTAGGGACACCTAGGGGTTCAAAGGCTTGTTGCACATGCTCAGTGCAATCGTTTAGCCAGCGAAAGTGGTTTAGTTAGATGTTTGTGTTTTGTGTGTTTTAGTTTTAAGTTTGCTCGAGGATTAGCAAAAACCAGGTTTGGGGTATTTGATAAGTCACACTTTGTATACATTTATATCTTCATTATTTGGCGTCTTTGTGATTGTTTTGGATTAAACTAGTTGCATTTTATCTTATTTGGTGTTAGTGTGCAGCCAAGGGTGAATTTGGATCAATGGGAAGGCAAATGAATTAAAAACGTTCCTTTTGGTAGCTGGGCATTATTCTAAACGTGGAGAGGATTCTAGGGAGTTAAATTGAAGTCCAAATGAAGAATCTAGGAAACATGTGACTGCTTGAATTTCAGGAAAAGATGTGGAAGTGTAAAGTGGTGCAATTCGGCCATATTGGGTGATTCTAAGCAAGGCAAAAGCATTGAAGTCAGATTAGGTGATTCCAACACCAAAACATGCATTCACATGCATGTTTGCAACCTTGCCGTGTACTTCCATGCCATTCCAGCTCATTTATGCACTTCTAGCTCTAAAACAGACTCCACACATCCATTCCGTGCTTCCCATGCCATTCCAACTCCCTTTTGCACCAAGAACATGCACTTCCATTACTTAATTCACTCAGCCATCTTGACACCAACAAACAATCATACCGTGCAGATTCCATGTTCTAACACCAAACCATGCATTCACATGCATGATTCACAATCTGACCTTGCATTCCATTACCTTTCTCCACTTCATCATTTCAGAAATCCATTTCATCCCATCATTCCATGTGATTCCAGCCCCCTTTGTCCATGCCGTGTGCTTTCTTCCCCTTTCCAGATTTGTACAAACAATTTCAAATGGCCAATTCACCTTTGCAGAGGTCCACTCACTTATTGCAGCAAGGGCACATGCTTCTTTGATTAAATAAACCACTTACTTGCAGATCTTGTCCATGCCATGCGTCCACTACCTCAGAAACCCATCATTCCAGCTGACTTATGCACTGCCATCTGAATTAAACATATTCCAGATCCAATCTGAAGGTTGGAGCCACATTCCTTTCTATAAAACAAGGCTCACTTCACACAACAAGGGGTTCCGCATTTTTCTTCTTCATTCAGTCCATTACACACACATAACCTCTCCCATTTCACTTCATTTTTCTGTCCATTTCTGTCCCAAGGGCAGAAACCATTCAACCATAACCATTCTACCTTCATTCGCACCACATTTGGAGAACCAACACCGAAGGCACTCTTCAAGGACTTCAACATCAGTTTTGCTTCAAGGGTTTCTTCTTCTTAATTCTATGTTCACTCATGTTATTTATTTTTATGTTAAACCTTTGTAAACATGAAGTGTAACTAATCTTCCTCTAGGGATTCGATGTAGCCTTGCAAAGTTTGCCATGTAATTAAGTTAGAATGCTCAGTTTGTCTATCTATTTCTTGATTCATTCTCTGATTTAAGGGTGACTTAGTGTGTTGATTTTAATGTTTGATCATCATTTGAATTAATCACAAAGTTGTGTAGCCAAGATTAAAACACACATCATGCATAATCTTGGTAGATATGTGAATGAATGAAGGGGATGTTTAGCAAACATCCTGCCGAGTTATTCCCTTTGGTTTTATGAAAGTTTCTCGTGCATTACATACTCTTGATTATGAACCAAAGTTGCACATCACAATTAGGTTCATGATTAGAGACATTTGATCAAATCCACACATCATATGGTTGATCATGTCCAAGTGAAACAAACTCAAGAAATAGATAGATGAATGAGTACAAACTAACTTAACAAACATGGACTTAGTTGAGCAATGGTGAAACCGAATCCCTAGCTTCATTTCCATTGGAACCATCTCATTGTATTAATTGTTGATTCATTTATTTGTGTTTATTTCATTTTCTTATACTTTCAAGTTACAACAACAAATCTGCCTATTTTGATTAGTTTGATTCATTTCGTAGAGTTCTTGCAAAACAAGTAATTACATAGGTCCAATTAGTCCCTGTGGATTCGACACCCTTGCTTGTGCCATTATACTAAATATATTCTAGCATTAAGAAGGATTTATACATCAACATTATGCACGGCAAGGTGTGGAGAAAGAATGTGTGGCTGCATGGTTGTGTTGGTGATGAATGTGAACTCTTTGTTCTTCATTTTCATTTCTTCATCTCTTTATTTATTCCTAGCCTCCTTTGGTCTTCAATTTCGTCCATCTACTTGGCTTTAAGCATATGCAATCCATTTAATGCCCCAAACTACTCCAAAATGCACCAAAATGCACTTTCTTGCTCCTTTAGCCCTTTGGACCTACAAACACACGAAAATAGCTTAAAGTACTAAAATTACTAAGTACTAGCAACATAAATGCAAGAAAACAAGAAAACTAAGGCGCATAAATATGCTCCTATCAAATTCCCCCACACTTAGTTTTTGCTAGTCCTCGAGCAAAACAAAACAACAAAAGAACACGAAACTAGACAAAACGAACAAAACACAACCTACACCTTCCAACATTTGCCTCAAGGATTTCCAATGCACATGACATGTTAAAAATCATCATTCCCATAGATTTTAGTCATCTTCACACTTAAGTACATTCTTAATAATAGTCACCACATACTAGTTCACAATTAAGCATTTAAAACCATGTTTTGAATGTAGTAACATGCCTTAGAGAATTTGCTCAATTCCTTACAAGATATGTACTCAATTTTCACTCAGATTTTCTAACTACACACCATAATCTAGTTATATGTGAGAAGATTAATGAAAACGAACACTCACATATATATATCACAAAGAAAGCAATTTCTGGAGTTAATAAGTATGTTTAGGTATGATCTCATGAATGGAATGCTCCTACTTAGATGCGAGAACCAGTGACACCATATGCTCATACCAAGTTCAAACTCCACAAATTGAAACACATAACACTCAAGATTGAAGTCACGGGTTGTAATGGGGCTTGGGGTGTGTGGATAACAAAGAAGGGATATGGAAAACAAAGGTTCTTAAAGAAATAGTGAGCAAAGCACTTGAATCAACTTAGAATTCCCTTTTGAATGAAAACTCAACTTTTGAACAAAAAGGGAGAACAAGCTCTTTTCCTTTCTTTTCTTTTCTGTTTTTCTTTTCATATGTTTTTCACAATTTTTTTTTTTCTTTTCTTTTGAATCTCAAAACATACATATAAACTTAAGAACAAACTTTCCCTCCCCCACACTCATTTTCTTGCATAATGTAACTCAAAAGGAATTCATTTAAGTCATGCTCACTATCTTTTAAGAACAAGGGTGTGGATTGTCCTAAACTAGGCTAGGTGAGGAAAATGTGGGTTAACAAAGAATAAAGGCTAAACAAAGCTCAACGGGGTTAAAACTTACAACATATACGAAATATGGGACGTAAGGCTATTTGGCTATGGTGGCAACTACACAACTTCATCTTGATATATGTTATGCAATTCAATGTCATGCTTTGAATGAAACGGATATAAGTTCTAGCATTTAGTTCTATCATGATACAATTGCATTCTAAGTAGCAACCAAGCAAGGAATAATGAGATCATGCAACAACTTTAGAAAACAAAGAATCACAGATTATAACTCTCCAAAGAAGGTAATGGCTCGAGTCTCACAGGGTTGTAGCGTTTGTTTGAGTTCCTTCCTTCAAGCATGTTACAAAAACGAATTTTTCTTTTATGATTGCATGTGAAGTCATACATTATAACCATAACCAAGCATATACCAAGAGTAAATCAAACTTTTCTCTATGTTTATAACTCTTTTTAACAGTCATGCAATTACAAACCAAATCCTTATCATTGTGTTGGAAGGTACCCTAAGACACAAACACACAAAAACGACTCAAAACACTCTTTTTAGGCTTTTCAAAACATGTTTTTCAAATTTTTATGTGATTTTCTGAGTTTATAAAACAAAACATACTAAAACACTCTAAAACATCTTAAAAACACCTTAAAACAGCAAGGAACAACATTTGAAGTTATGGGTGATAAAATCCCACGAATTTGTATCAAATATACTTAGTTACCCCCCCCCACACTTAAATCAAACATTGTCCTCAATGTTTTAAGCATAGATTCACACAAAACATAAGTAAACACACAAACAGCAACTAAACATAATAAACATGGCAGAATGTATCTAACAAAGAGAAGAGTTTAGGGATGCAAATCTGGTTATGGAGTGTAAATTCCATCTTCTCATTGGTGATTGCATTGAGGCTTGATCGTGAGTTTTTCCACAGGCTAATCTTGAACTGGGCTGGAGGATTCTGACACATGGCAGGCAAGCACGAGGTGGAGGTGATGACCTGTTTCTTTGTTCAATCTTTCTAATTCGTACTGAAGAGCACGAATTAGAAAGATTGATTTTTCATTGTCACTCGTCTTTCTCCAAGCAGATGTGGTCCCTTCTCTGGAAGTGTATCAACCTTTGAAGATGACTACTCGAGAGCAACGTTAGGTAAGCAACCAGGGAATAGATTCCAGGTTGCTCACTTCACTATGCCATGCGAGTAATAACAAGGACAAAGGAAAAGACAGGGAAAGATCATGATATGAGATACCTTTGCTTTCGCCCTTGATGATATGAGATACTTTTGCTTTTGAAGAAGCAGCGAATGAATCAGCACATATATTTGTTGCGCTTGTCTCCACATGCTTCGATCCACCGTTTCCTCTTGCCTCATCTGTACTCCAGGCATCTGGTATCTTCTTTGGGGAATACATCAATGGTTGAATATGTGTTCTCAAGGGAAGAAGAAAACTGAGCATGTTTGAGAGGTTTGGTTGCAGCTACATTCTCGGCCGAGAAGAACAGTCATGCGTTTTTGGATGTATGCCTTGCCATGAATGTTGACATATATAGAAATTTTAATGGCAGAGGTAGTGCGGATGCGGCTCTGTCACAGATCTTTTGACAAAGTTGCATCCGTGTTCTGAAAAACCGAGAATGCGGCTTTTTCACCCACGCTTGTTGATGCGAACTAAGTAAGCACACAAATTAAACCCTCTTTTTGTCAAATTGTAGTAAAGATGTAAGTAGGGATCGTTCTTAACCGGGGATTAGGAGGGATTGCAAAATCACTTGGAAACTGACTCAAAAACGTAAAATGAAGTTTGAAACACTAAACTAGACTCAAAGAATGCAAAACTAAACAATAAAAACACTAAAACAAATCAAAAGACTCAAAACAGCCCCAAAACACTCAAAACTGCCTTAAAATCACTTTCTGGGCAGTTTTGAGCACTTTGGTAACTTTGGACGAAATTGGGTAATAGAATGAATCAAAATGCTTAAAAACACAAACTAAGATACTTTCTAACTAAATTGGACACTAAAGTAAAGGGGGATTGAGGTTTTGACGAAAATAAATTAAATGCACAGATTGTAAATTTAAGGCAGAATGTAAATATGAATGTGATGAAATTATGGATGAATGCTAGCTAGAAGGTTCTTCTCCACACATGTCACACTTGCATACACTTTGATTTTCAGTTGGTCTTTCGATGAATTATGAAACTCAACACCCCGGGTTAATTAGGTCCGCTTAAATTAACCGTCAAGTTCTCCTTAAGTTAATGAATTGGATGGGTTAGCGCAACGCAATTCAAAACATTCTCCAAAAGTCCTTTACGTGAAAAGCACAATAAAGATACAATCAAAGATCATTAAGCATCATGAAAACTATAAGTGTTGACGAGGCATTCGTTACTATGATGAGCATGAAACTAGTGCCAAGAATTCATTTAACGCGATTGTTTATAAGCAACCTCCACTACTTGTGAATATAAATTCATAACTATTAGGTGAAACTCACTTATATTCTAGCGTCATATTCATGCATGAAAATTAAGCGTGCACTCTCAATAAACATACACAAATAAGTTATCAATCAAACAGTTAAACGAATTGAATCCACCATTCATGAAATTCCAACCAAAAGTAATCAATTCATATTGCAAGCATAAACATGGTTTCGAATCACCCCCTAGCTAACTAGGGGGATTTAGCCTCTCATGTTCACAAAAAGAGAATTACAAATGAATTTAAACATAAAGCACAAAGGATTGATTACACCTAGAACGCCCAACGAATCCACGTGAATTGGTGCGCGTCGAAGCTCCTCTTTCCTCTTCTCCTTGCTGCGGCAGAGATGGTGTAGGGGTGATTTGGATGATTTTATGGTTTGGGAATGGATTTAAGGAGGTTAGGTGGTGCGGCTGATGCGAGAATTTATACGCACACAAATTAACCCTCTTGTTGTCAAATTGTAGTAAGGATGCAAGTAGGGATCGTTCTGGACCGGGGATTAGGAGGGATTGTTAATCACTTGGATTCGACTCAAAAACGTAAAAACACAATATAAAACACTATACTAGACTCAAAGAATGCAAAACTAAACTTTAAAACACCAAAACAAACCAAAAGACTCAAAACAGCACCAAAACACTCAAAACTGCCTTAAAAACACTTTCTGGGCAGTTTTGAGCACTTTGAGTACTTTGGACGAATTTGGGTAATAACTTGAATCAAAACACTTAGAAACACAAACTAAGACACTTTCTAACTTATTTGGACAATACAAAGACTCAAAGGACTCAAAACAGGTTCAAAAGACTCAAAGGACTCAAAACAAGTTCAAAAGACTCAAAACTGCCTAAAAACACTAACTAGGCAGTTTCTGACCTTAAACCCAATTTTGGACGAAATTAAGTTGTAACTTGACTCAAGACTCTTAAAAACACAAACTAAATTGATTTCTAACTAATTTGACAATAAAGTAAAGGGGGATTTAGGGTTTGACGAACTTAAACTAAATGAACAAATTGCAATTAAAACAGAATGTAAATATGAAATTGATGAAATGGAATGAATGGATGCTAGCCAAGGGGTTCATCTCCACATATGTTACACTTGCATAATAAAAAGATTTCCAATTGCATTTCAATAAACCATGAATTCTCAACACCCCAAGTTAATTAGGTCCGCTTAAATTAACCTTCAAATCTTCCTAACGTTATTGAATTGGATGATTGCATACGACAACCCAAAACATTCCCCACAAGTCCCCTACATGATTGCATAATAGAGATACAAGCAAGAATCATTACGCTCTATGAAAATTATAAGTGTTAACGAGGCATTCGTTACTATGATTGCATGAAACTTATGCCAAGAATTCGTTTAACGCGATTGTTTATAAGCAACCTCCACTACTTGTGAATATAAGTTCATAACTATTACGTGAAACTCCCTTATATTCTAGCGTCATATTCATGCATGAAAATTAAGTGTGCACTCTCAATAAACATACATAAATAGGTTATCAATCAAATAGTTAAACAAATTGAATTCACAACTTATGAAACGCAATTAGAAGTAATCAAATCAAAATGCAAGCATAAACATATATTTCGAATCCCCCCCTAGCCAAGGGGGGGGTTTAGTTCCTCATGATACAAAACAAAGAGAATCAAAGAAACACCTAAACATTCCAACAACTCAAACTTGAATTGTATGAACGTTTAGGCCCTCTTCTCTTCCATTTCTCATTCGTACAAAACAAAGGGTATTGAAATTAAACATTGAAATCAAAGAAACACCTAAACATTCCAACAACTCAAACTTGAATTGTATGAACGTTTAGGCACTCTTCTCCTCCTCTTCGTTGTAGCACAAGGTCTAAGGATAGGTTTGGAGGGATGGGGAGTTATGGATGGTGTAGAATGATGTGTTTAGGATAGGGATGGATGTAGGGGACCTCAAGGCTTCTTTTTGGGCAGAAAATATGAAGAATGGTGAAGTATGGATGTGTTATAGAGAGGGGATGAATTTCTGGCGTGAATGGTGAATGAATTGTGTATGAATGGGAATTGAATGAATTGTGGCTGCAATGGATGCTTATTTATAGGTGAAAAGGAGGGAATATGACAGCTAGGAACTTGGTGGAAATCTGAAATGGTGATGGGAGATGCTTGTGGCTGATTTATGCATGTGATTAAAGGGTAATGACAGCTAGGTTATGATGATGAATGCATGTGCAAAGTTGGTTGAATGATTATGGGTGCATGTGGCTGATTTATGGTGCAATGATGAAAGGCAAAGTGCATGTGGCTGATTTGTGAAGGGAATGCATGTGGAATGAATGTGTGAATGATGGCAGATTGTGTATGTGAATGATTAGGGTGAATGTGCATGTGCTTTGACAGCTAGGTTGAATAAATTAAAGGGAGTGCATGTGGCTTGGCTGGAATGATTGGAATGCAATCTGAAATGAGATGTGTTGGTGTGAATTTCTGGTACAAAGGGCCTCCTTTGGTCTTCAATTTCGTCCATCTACTTGGCTTCAAGTATATGCAATCCATTTAACGCCCCAAACTACTCCAAAATGCACCAAAATGCACCATTTTGCATACTTTGCCCTTAGAACCTGAAAACACACAAAAGAAGCATAAAAGACTAAAATAACTAAAGAAACATAACGTAAATGCACGAGAACAAGCCATTTAAGTCGCATGAATATGCTCCTATCAGCGGCAAGGTTATGTGGTGGTGTAGGAAGGTGTGTAAGGTGGTGGAGAGTGGTGGAATGGCTGCGGCAGTGATGGGGGAAGGCTGGAATGGAGGGTTTTTGGGTTATTAGGGTGGTGGCTGATTAGTGTATGGAATGAGAGGTGCGGCTGCAAGGTTGTAGAACTAGGGTTATTAGGATAAATGGCTGAGATGGTTTTATGAATTATTAGGGTGAAAATCAATGGATGGGGACTTGCGGCTGTTAGGTTGTTGTGTGATGGAATGCACGGCTTTGGGAGGAAGAATTAGGGTGAATCAATAGAAGGGTGCGGCTGAATGATGATGGGAGTGAATTAGGGTGAAATCAATGGGCTATGGATTCAAGGGAGAGTATGAAAGGGTGCGGCTAGGGTTAGGAACATGTATGATTTCAGAAAACAAACCCTACCTTATTTTGGTTAATTAAAATTAAGTTAAAGGCTTCTAAAACTAGGAAATAAAATCAGAAAATAAAAGGGATGGCTGCAAGGAGCGGCTAGGGTTAGGTTAGGAGAGGGAAATAGGGTTTAAGTGAATGACAATGGACCTAAATACCCCCCCTTGCACGGCAAGGGAAGGGAAATGGGTTTAAGGCACGGCAAAGGAAGGGAAATAGGGCTAGGGCCTTGGTTTTGTGTCCTAAAGTGCCTACAAGGACTTCAAAGTGGCTAGAAAATACGGACGTTTAAGATTAGGAAAGGTTACCAAAACGGGAAACTTAGGGTTAACTTTCCTAAAATAGGATACCTTGTTTGAGTAGGATTCCTCGTTTTGGTAAGAATTCATCGTTGGAATAGGAATTCGTCGTTTCTTCAAGTCTTCAACTCATTCATTCCTCTTTCGCTCCAAAAGACTCCAATTTGCATCTTCTTGCACACTTTGGCCTTATAATCTGAAAATACACAAAAGTGGCCTTAAACACTAAAACAACTAAGTAAACACAACATAAATGCACGAGAACAAGCTAATTAAGTCGCATGAATATGCTCCTATCAAATTCCCCCACACTTAACTTTTGCTAGTCCTCGAGCAAAACAAAACAACTGAAGTAAACAAAACAAAGGAAACAACCTAAACCTTCCAACGTTTGCCTCAGGGATTTCCAATGAAACATGACATGTCAAAGATCATTACTCACATAGCTTTTAGTCTTACTTCCCCTTAAGCACATCCTTAATCATAGTCACCATTCACTAGTTCGCATTTAATCAATTAAAACACATTTTGAATGTAGTAACATGCCTTAGAGAATTCCCTCAATTCCTTACTAGTTATGCACTCAATTTTCACTCAGATTTTCTGACTACACACCCTACACTAGTTATATGTGAGCAGATTGATGTAAACATGAAAGACTAGTACTCACATATGTTATAACAAAGAAAGCAATTTCTAGAGTAATTAAACGTGTTTGGATATGATCTCATGAATGGAATGCTACTACTTAGGTGCGAGAACCAGTGACACCATATGCTCATACCAAATTCAAACTCCACAATTGAAATGCACAACACTCAAGATAGAAGTCAAGGGTTGTAACGGGGCTTGGGATATTGGCTAACAAGGAAAGGTAGGGATACACAAAAGTTCTTTAAGCAATAGTAAGTAAAGTAATGAAATTAAGACCTAGAATTCCCTTAGAATGCAGAAATCAACTTTTAGACAAATAGGGAAGATTCAAACAACTTTTAGGGCCTAATTCATTGTTTTGGGCCCTTACTTCAACAACCAATACTTTGGAACTCTTTTTCACTTCTTTTCTACTCTTTTTCATTTTTTTCTTTTCTTTTCTTTCTCTTTGTTTTTTTTTTTTTTTTTTTTTTTTTTCCTAACCATGCCCATGGCACATAAACTCATATCAATAATCCTTCCCCCACACTTATTTTCTGCAACACATTAATCAAAGGGAATTCATTCATTCTTACTATGCTTCAAGAACAAGGGTAAGGATGGTCCTAATCTAGGCTAGGTGAGGATAATGTGGGTTAACAAAGAACATGGGCTAACACGGCTCAATGGGGTTAAACTTAAACACAAAATGAGTGAAGGGCACATGGCTGTTTGGCTTTGATGATGGTCACTACACAACTTCATCTTGAATATGTGTTATGCAACTCAATGACATGCTTTGAATGAAATGGGCATGAGTTCTAGCATTTGGAACTAAGTGATGAAACGCCTTCTAAGTAATAACCAAGCAAAGAATAATGAGATCATCATGCAACAACTTTAGAAAACAATGATACACAGATTATTACTCTCCAAATAACGTTTAGGCTCAAGTCTCACAAGGATGTAGCGTTTGTTTAAGTTCCTTCCTTCAAGCATGTTACAAAAACTAATTTTTTTTCTTTTGTGATTACATGTGAATTCGTAAACTATAACTACAATCAAGCATAAACCAAAGAGTATATCCAACGTCCATCCATGTTTGTAACTTTCTTTAACCATCATGCACTTAAAAACCAAATCCTCATCATTGTGTTGGAAGGTGACCTACGACACAAACAAACACACAAAAACAACTCTTTTTGGGTTTTTCACAACAATTTTTCAAATTTTTATGGTATTTTCGGATATTTAAGTTAATACATACTAAAACACTCTAAAATAGCTTAAAAACACATAAAAACAGTGGGAAACAAGTTTAGACAAGTTAGGTGGTAATACCCTACGAATTTCATGCAAAACTATATCAAAACAGAATGTTACCCCCCCACACTTAAACTAAACATTGTCCTCAATGTTTTAAACACAATTGAACATATTACACATCACATAAAGTAAGCAACAAAGGAAAGGGTTTAGGGACGCAAATCTGAGTGTGGAGCGATTCCCAAGTTCTTCCTTTGTTGATTGCATGGGTTGCCTCCCAAGTAGCGCTTGCTTTAACGTCTTCCAGCCGGACGAAACTTCCATTCAAACTTCCCTAGGTCCCACGGCATGGAATTGATCCTTGAATGGAAGGTGATACTTGAAGTGAACCGGCATTGGTTTGAATTCTAGTGTAGGTGCCTGATTCATCAAAATCAGCCAGTTAGTATAAAATGTAATGGAATTTGGAGAAGATGACTTACTTGTTTTGTCCGACAAGAACTCAATGGCAAACACCACTCCTTTGAAAGTTTCAGGGATATTTGACTTGGCCAAATTGCATGTGATGGTTATGACTTGTCCAATGTCATCAAATTCAACTTCTTTGGGTTGTGTGGTTTCAAATATGTCCTCTTTGATGCCTTCTACATCTTCTCCAGCCACTACCTTCTCTTGAATCATTCTTCTTGGTGTACAAAGTCCTTTGAAGTATTCAACACCATCTAAAACTTGCTGTGTTGCACCAAGAATTGGAATAGCATTTTGCACCTTTGGGAAGGCTTCCACGATGTCCTTCTTACTCTCTTCTTGGTTGGGAATCAAAAACCTGCTAGGAAAAGGGACATTGGGTGGAATAACATCAGAACAACATGGAATTGGGACGTCCTTACTTGTGGTGGGTGGTTTAGAAGGCTTAGGGGGCTGCGGCAAGGGTTGTTCTACCCTTGCCGTGTGCATGTCTTCTTCCTCCTCCTCAATTAGCAGCTCCTCATCCACTTCTAGGCTATGTTTGGACATTTTTAGGTCAGCTCCAACCTCCATAGCACTTCCCAAAGTGATAGCATTATGGATTTCAAAATCTTCCTTCGAGTTTTCAATAGTTGAGTTGGAGAGTTCACTTTGCTCTTGAATTTGTTTCATGAACTCCATAATCTGCCCAATTTGCTCCTCCAATTTACCCAACTTCTTGTCTTGATTTTGTTCGTCCTGCGTCAAAGAGGTTAGTAATTGAAAATTTTTATCATTATCCATGGACATACTTGAACTTGATTGGAATTGTTGTGGGAGAGGTTGTGGTGGCTGCATAGGTGTTGTATAGAACTCCTCATATGGTTGCCAATATGCTTCTTGTTGAGCCTCCTGGGCTTGATTTTGTGACCCCTGCACCAAAGAATTTAATTCATTAAGAATTTGATTATAATCTATTGATGAACTTGAATTTAATTGAGCATATTGCATATGAAGTTGTGGTGGCTGCATAGGTCTTGAATAGAACTCCTCATATGGCTGCCAATATGCTTCACGTTGAACTTGTTGAGCTTCCCACCACATAGAGTTTGAATGATCCCTCCAATCTCTTTGTGGACATTGATTGGCTTGAAATCCTTGCCTACATGAAGCACCAAATGTAGGGACACTCTGCATTGTGGTCCTTTCGGCATACGGCGACAATTGAGAAGTAAGATTTGCCAATTGAGCTTGAATGCTAGCAAAATCCATATCTTACTTCTCTAGTACCTAAAATCAAAGAAAGAGAACTAAATCAAATATCAAAAGTAACAACAAACAAAGAAAAAAACACTAAGTTAGAAACTAAAACGGAAACAACTAAACCAAAAAGAAAAGAACCATGGGATTAGCAAAGTTGCTAATCCCCGGCAACGGCGCCAAAAATTTGATGCGAACTAAGTAAGCACACAAATTAAACCCTCTTTTTGTCAAATTGTAGTAAAGATGTAAGTAGGGATCGTTCTTAACCGGGGATTAGGAGGGATTGCAAAATCACTTGGAAACTGACTCAAAAACGTAAAATGAAGTTTGAAACACTAAACTAGACTCAAAGAATGCAAAACTAAACAATAAAAACACTAAAACAAATCAAAAGACTCAAAACAGCCCCAAAACACTCAAAACTGCCTTAAAATCACTTTCTGGGCAGTTTTGAGCACTTTGGTAACTTTGGACGAAATTGGGTAATAGAATGAATCAAAATGCTTAAAAACACAAACTAAGATACTTTCTAACTAAATTGGACACTAAAGTAAAGGGGGATTGAGGTTTTGACGAAAATAAATTAAATGCACAGATTGTAAATTTAAGGCAGAATGTAAATATGAATGTGATGAAATTATGGATGAATGCTAGCTAGAAGGTTCTTCTCCACACATGTCACACTTGCATACACTTTGATTTTCAGTTGTCTTTCGATGAATTATGAAACTCAACACCCCGGGTTAATTAGGTCCGCTTAAATTAACCGTCAAGTTCTCCTTAAGTTAATGAATTGGATGGGTTAGCGTGATAGGAGCATATTTATACGACTTAGTTAGCTTGTTTTCTTGCATTTAATTAGCTAAACTATGTTAATTATAGTGTTTAAAGTTATTTTCGTGGAATTTCAGGTTTTAGTGTCAAAGTATGCAAAAAGAAGCAATTTGGAGCATTCTAGAGCATTTTTGGGCCAAGATTGGATAGTGCAAGCATGGTGGCATGAGGATAGACGAATTTGAAAGGCTTGAATTCAGTTAGGGAGTTGCAAGGGGGCCTAAAAACCTGATTTCTAGAAGGCTACATTTCAGCCACATGCACTCCCATCCTTTAATCCATTGCAGCCACATGCACTTCCATCCTTTCATCATTGCATCACAAATCAGCCACATGCACTTTGCCTTTCATCATTGCACCACAAATCAGCCACATGCACTTTGCCTTTTCATCATTGCACCACAAATCAGCCACATGCACTCCCATGCTCTCCCATTAATTAATTCAAGTCCATATCTGATTTCCCTAGGGTTCTAAGTGCCTATATATACTCATATTAACCCCTAGATCAGATCACCACCTCTCATACACATTCATTCACGCCAGAAATTCATTCCCTCTCTCTAACACAGCCATACTTCACCATTCTTCATATTTTCTGCCCAAAAACACTCCTTGCCTTCCCCTACATCCATCCCTACCCTAAACACATCATTCTACATCATCCATAACCCCCAAAACTCACCAAAACCCCTTGTGCTGCAACAACTAGAGGAGAAGAGGCTTAAACGTTCATACAATTCAAGATTGAGTTGTTGGAATTTTTAGGTGTACTTCGATTCTTGTTTTCAATGTTTACTTTGTTATTACTCTCTAAGTTTGTTGTAATCATGAGTGGCTAAACCCCCTTGGTTAGGGGGGAATTCGAAACCATGTACATGCTTGCAATATGATTTGATTACATTCAGTTGTTATTTCATAAGTTGTGGATTCAATTCGTTCATCTATTTGATTGATAACTTATTTGTGTATGTTGATTGAGAGTGCACGCTTAGTTTTCATGCATGAATATGATGCTAGATTATGAGGGAGTTTCACCTAATAGTTACAATCTTATAATCACAAGTAGTGAAGGTCGTTTGAAAACGATCGCGTTGAATGAATTCTTAGCATAAGTTTCATGCAATTCATAGTAACGAATGCTTCGTCAATGCTTATGTTTTTCATAGAACTTAATGATTCTTGCTTGTATCTCTATTATGCAATTCATGTAGGGAACTTGTAGGGAATGTTTTGGGTTGTCGTATGCAATCATCCAACTTAATAACTTGTGGAAAAACTGAGGGTTAATTAGTGCAATTCACGGTTAATTTGGGGCGTTGAGTATTTATAATTTATTGGAAGAACAACTGAAAATCGTTTTGTTTGCAAGTGTGACATGTGTGGAGAAGAACCTCCTAACTAGCCTTTTATCCATCCTTTTTATCCAAAAACATTCTACAATCTGTTTAGTTTAAAGTTTCTGTTTTATGTTAAATTTTCGTCAAAACAAAACCCCCCTTTACTTTCTTGTTCTATAGTGTTTAGAATCTGTTTAATTTGTGTTTTAAAGTGTTTTGAATCAACCTATAATCTTAAATTCGTCCAAATTTGTGTTTAAGGTCAGAAACTGCCTAGTTAGTGTTTTTAGGCAGTTTTGAGTCTTTTGAACTTGTTTTGAGTCCTTTGAGTCTTTGTATTGTCCAAATTAGTTAGAAAGTGTCTTAGTTTGTGTTTATAAGTGTTTTGATTCAATTTGTTACACAAATTCGTCCAAATTCACCAAAGTGCTCAAAACTGCCCAGAAAGTGATTTTAAGGCAGTTTTGAGTGTTTTGGGTGATGTTTGAGTCTTTTGGTTTGTTTTAGTGTTTTAAGCGTTTAGTTTCGCATTCTTTGAGTTTAGTTTAGTGTTTTAAACTTTATTTTACGTTTTTGAGTCAGTTTCCAAGTGATTTGCAATCCCTCCTAATCCCCGGTTAAGAACGATCCCTACTTATATCTATACTACAATTGTCAAAAAGAGGGTTTAATTTGTGTGCGTACAAATTCTCGCATCAAATTTTGGCGCCGTTTCCGGGGATTAGCAATTTTGCTAATCCCTTGGATTGTTTTTGTTTCTTTTATTTCACTTTGTTTCTGATTTTGTTTAAGTTTCTGACCTAATTTTGTTTCTTGTTTCTTAGGTACTAATGTATGACTAGAAGCTCTCAACCGATTCGTGCGAACATCTTGGATTTTGACGACGATTTTGAGAGGAAGTTGAGAAGAGCTAGAAACCAGCAAGAACACCATCCACCAAATTCCGAATCTGACCTTGAAGAAAACATACAAGAAGAGAAAGAGGAAGCCACGGCAGGGATATTTGAAGAAGTCCAAGGCATGGCGGTGGACAACCGTACACTCAAGGAGCTTTCCGCCTCAGGTTTGGATAATGCCGCACCCTTGTGCATTCAATACCCCACGGCTGCCCAAGGTAAGACGGATGAGTTTGAATTAAAGTCAAGTTTGCTTCATCATATTCCTAAATACCATGGCTTGTCCATGGAAGATCCTAACAAACATTTGAAAGAATTTGAAGTAGTTTGCTCTAGTATGACTCCCGTCACTGTTGACGGAAATATCTTGAAGATGAAGGCTTTTCCATTCTCTTTGATGGATAAAGCCAAAGATTGGTTATATGAGTTAGCTCCCGGCACTGTCACTTCTTGGGAGAGTATGAAGAGAGCGTACTTGGAGAAGTTCTTTCCAACTTCTCGCATCATCCTCCTACGCAAAAAGATAAGCGGAATCCAGCAAGAAGAAGGTGAGTCTTTTCCTACGTATTATGAACGATTTAAATCACTTGTTGCTTCTTGTCCACAGCATCAGATGAAGGAGGAGTTGCTCTTGCAATATTTCTACGAGGGTCTCCTACCTCTAGAACGTCAAATGCTTGATGCTTCGGCGGGGGGAGCATTGGTGGACAAAACACCCATGGCTGCCAAGGTCTTGATTGCTAATAGAGCGTTGAACGCTCAACAGTACGAGGGTGTAGGCCAAAGAGGACCCCCACGGCACCAAGTACATGAGGTAAGTTCAACGTCCGATCTTCATTCACAATTGGCTAATCTTACTTCTATTGTTTCACAGATGGCCGAGGGAATGAAGATGCAAGGACCTGTGGTATGTGGCGTATGTTCTATCCAAGGACATGCCTCCGAAAAGTGTCCTCAACTCATTGAGAATGGCGGATGGGAGAGTGCGAATGCCATTGGGTTTCAAAGCCAAAATCAGTCAAGACATGATCCATACTCCAACACGTATAATCCGGGGTGGCGAGACCACCCAAATTTCAAGTGGAGGGATTCCCAGCAACCTCAGAACCAAGGAGGCTTTAGGCAACAACCCCCGGGGTTCTTTCCCAAAACCTACGGCCCACCCCAAAATCAAGCCCAATCCGGCCCAAGTGCCTCAGGTACGTCTCTTGACAATGATGCGCTTCTTAAGATACTAACTAAGTTGTCTAATGGGCAGGAAGATCAAGCGAAGGCTATGCAAAACCAAGATAAGAGGGTGGATCAACTTGAGAAACAAATTGGGCAGATTGCCGAGTTTGTAGGTAAGTTTCGAGATCCCGGACAACTCCCTAGTTCCACCATTCCAAATCCGAAGGGAGGTTTCGAATCAGCCAAAGCAATCACCCTAAGAAGTGGTAAGGAAGTTGGGGTAGGTCCTACATCAAAAACAGGTCATAACGAGGATGAAATTTTGCAAATGGAAGAGGAGGAAACAAGGTTGCCCACGGCAAAGGTGATTCCACCTTTGCCGCAAGTCCCTATGGTCCCAAATCTGCCCAATTTGTCCCACAAAGGTAAGAATGTGTCAAATTCGGTTCATACTAATGTTTTCCCTTCAAATGTGCCTTTTCCTAGTAGGTTCATGCAAACGAAGAAAGAAGAGGCAGAAAAGGATATCCTTGAAACCTTTAGGAAAGTTCAAGTTAACATACCTTTGTTAGATGCAATCAAGCAAGTTCCGAGGTATGCTAAGTTCTTGAAGGAGTTGTGTACCACTAGGAAGAGGATGTCGACTAAGGAAGTGGTAAAGGTAGGTGAGAATGTGTCCGCCATCTTGCAACGCAAACTACCTCCCAAATGCAAGGATCCAGGTAGCTTTACCATTCCTTGTGTCATTGGGAATATTAGATTTGAATCTGCCATGCTTGATTTAGGTGCTTCTATAAATGTTATGCCATATTCCATTTATGCATCTATGAACTTAGGAGCATTGAAAAATGATGGGGTAATAATACAATTGGCCGATAGATCTAACGCCTATCCAAACGGAGTTTTGGAAGATGTTCTTGTGCAGGTTAATCATTTGGTCTTCCCGGCGGATTTCTATGTCCTCGAAATGGATGAATCGGACCATGCTCCTTCGCTGCCCATTCTACTTGGAAGGCCATTCATGAAGACGGCCCGGACGAAGATTGACGTGTATAGTGGAACTTTGTCCATGGAATTCGATGGGGAAGTTGTTAATTTTAATCTTTCTGATTCCATTAAATACCCTAGTGATGACCATTCATGCTTTTCTATTGATATAATTGACTCTTTGGCGCAGGCATATCTCGACGATTTGAATGACGATGCGCTTGAAAAAGTCATTACACGAGGCATGGAACTCAAAACAAAGGGGGCAGATTGCATGCATGCCCATGGCATACAAGAGTCATCCCATGCCGTGCCCCCTAGTGAGGAATTACTTGAAGTTGTGGCTGCCCTTGAGTCCTCACCTAAGCTTGATGGTAAGTATACTAACCGTGAGTCCATTCCCATTTCGACTAACAAATTGCTTCAATCTATAATTCAGGCACCTATCCTTGAACTCAAGCCTTTGCCAAGCCATTTGAAGTACATTTTCTTGGGGGAAAATGAAACACTACCTGCCATTATTTCCTCCTCCCTCACGGCACAAGAGGAGGAGAAGTTGCTTCGAGTTTTGAAGGAATTCAAATCTGCCCTAGGTTGGACATTGGCCGATATCAAAGGTATAAGCCCTACAACTTGTATGCATCACATATTTCTTGAGGAGGGGGCTAAACCAACTAGAGAGGCTCAACGCCGTCTTAACCCTCCGATGATGGAAGTAGTGAAAAAGGAGATAATCAAACTTCTAGATTGTGGGGTGATTTATCCCATCTCCGATAGTCGTTGGGTTTCACCTATCCAATGTGTGCCTAAGAAATCCGGAGTGACAGTTGTGGAAAATGCCGAGAATGAGCTTGTACCCATGAGGATTCAAACCGGTTGGCGTGTGTGCATTGATTATAGGAAGATAAACGCCACCACAAGGAAGGATCACTTCCCTTTGCCGTTCCTAGACCAAATGTTGGAAAGGTTAGCCGGTCATTCATTTTATTGTTTTCTTGATGGATATTCAGGTTATAACCAAATTGTCATTGCCCCGGATGATCAAGAAAAGACCACTTTTACTTGTCCCTTTGGAACGTTTGCATACCGACGCATGCCATTTGGCTTGTGTAATGCTCCTGCCACGTTTCAAAGGTGTATGGTAAGCATATTTTCGGATTATGTTGAAAAGATTATTGAGATATTCATGGATGATTTTAGTGTGTTTGGTGATTCATTTGACAAATGCTTGGATAATCTCACTTTAATCTTGAAACGTTGTGTTGAAACAAACCTTGTGTTGAATTGGGAAAAATGTCACTTTATGGTTAAACAAGGTATTGTTTTGGGTCATATAATCTCTGAAAAAGGAATTGAAGTTGATAAGTCTAAAGTAGATCTTGTACGTTACTTACCCTCTCCGACTTCGGTTAGAGAGGTTCGTTCGTTTCTTGGCCATGCAGGATTTTATCGTAGGTTTATCAAAGATTTCTCGAAGATAGCACAACCTCTTTGCCGACTCCTACAAAAAGAAGTGGCGTTTGAATTCACCAAGGAGTGCACGGAATCATTCAAACAACTCAAGGAATTGTTGACCACGGCACCCATCATTGTTCCACTGGATTGGAGTCTACCTTTCGAGCTCATGTGTGATGCGTCCGACTATGCTTTAGGAGCTGTTTTAGGACAAAGAAAGGACAAGAGGCCGCATGTCATTTACTACGCCTCCCGGACGTTGAACGATGCACAATTGAACTACTCCACTACGGAAAAAGAACTCCTTGCCGTTGTCTTTGCTTTAGATAAATTTCGATCATATCTAATTGGAACTAAAGTAATTGTTTTCACTGATCATGCAGCTCTGAAGTACTTGCTCACCAAAAAGGAGGCCAAGCCACGGCTAATTCGATGGATATTGCTACTTCAAGAGTTCGACATAGAAATTCGGGACAAGAAGGGAAGTGAAAACGTGGTGGCTGACCACCTAAGCCGAATGGTGCATAATGAGGAGTCTTTGCCGATTTTGGAGACATTCCCCGATGAACAATTGCTGTCCATTAAGGTTAGTGCACCTTGGTATGCCGATATTGTTAATTTTTTGGTGTCAAAATGTATTCCAAGTGAGTTCACTAGGCACCAACGTGATAAACTTAGGCATGATGCACGGTTTTATGTGTGGGATGATCCGTACTTATGGAAATTTTGCCCCGATCAGATTATACGTCGTTGTGTGCACGATTCTGAATGTCATTCAATTTTGAGTTTTTGTCACACATATGCATGTGGAGGGCATTTTGGCACACAACGCACAGCCCTTAAGGTGTTACAATGTGGATTTTATTGGCCTAGTATTTTTAAAGATGCTAAAACTTTTTGCTTAACATGTGATAAATGCCAACGAATGGGTGGTATTAGTGCAAAGGACCAAATGCCGCAGGTTTCTATCCTAAATGTTGAAATTTTTGATGTTTGGGGTATTGATTTTATGGGTCCTTTTCCTTCTTCGTATGGTTTTACATATATTTTGCTTGCGGTTGATTATGTGTCGAAGTGGGTGGAAGCAAAGGCCACCCGGATTAATGATTCTAAAGTGGTTGCAGATTTTATTAGAACTAACATTTTTGCAAGATTCGGAATGCCACGAGTGATCATTAGTGACGGAGGGTCACACTTTTGCAATCGGACCATTGAAGCGTTATTGAGGAAATACAGTGTCACCCATAAGGTTTCTACACCTTACCATCCTCAAACGAATGGCCAAGCTGAGGTTTCCAACCGAGAGATCAAGCAAATCCTAGAGAAGACCGTTGGGCCAACAAGGAAGGATTGGAGCTTACGGTTAGATGAGGCACTTTGGGCGTATCGTACGGCATACAAAACCCCCATTGGGATGTCCCCCTTCCGACTTGTCTATGGCAAGGCGTGCCATCTTCCTGTTGAATTGGAGCACAAAGCACTTTGGGCCATCAAGAAGTTTAACATGAACCTCGAGGAAGCAGGAAGTCAAAGGAGATTGCAATTGAATGAGCTTGATGAGATACGGCATGAGGCGTACGATAATGCAAGCATTTACAAGCAAAAGACCAAAGCTTTCCATGACAACATGATCCGTGGGAAATCATTCTCAATTGGGCAGAAAGTGCTATTGTTCAATTCCCGTTTACGTTTGTTTCCCGGTAAGTTACGTTCTAAGTGGATTGGACCGTTTGTTATTACTAACGTATCTTCTTATGGTGCCATCCAGATTCAAAGTCTCAAAACAGGTCATGAATTCCAAGTGAACGGGCACCGTTTGAAGCCATATTATGAGAACTTTGTTGAACAAACCGTGGAGGATATTTCTTTGGGTGCCGTGGGCACAAATGGAGAGTGAATGGGCTTTTCGTCCGGCTGTACGACGTTAAAGAAAGCGCTACTTGGGAGGCAACCCATGCAATTCCCGCATCAGAAGCCCAAGGAATCACTCCAATTCCAGATTTGCGTTCCTAAACCCTTCTCTTTGTTGTGTATTTCGTTTCTGCCATGTTTAGTATGTTAGTTGCTGTTTGTTTGTTTGTTTGTTATTTGTGTGAGTTATGCCTTAAAACATTGAGGACAATGTTTGAGTTAAGTGTGGGGGTAACCAAAGTGTTTTCTTGCAAATTCGTAGGGTTTTGTCACCCATAATTTCAAATGTTGTTTCTTGCGGTTTTTAAGTGTTTTTGAGCAGTTTTGGGGTGTTTTAGTGTGTTTTGATGCAAAAATCCGAAAATCACATAACAATTTGAAAAATTTGTTTTAAAAACCCAAAAAGAGTTGTTTTTGTGTGTTTGTTTGTGTCTTAGGGTACCTTCCAACACAATGATGAGGATTCGGTTTGTAATTACATGGCTGTTAAAGAGAGTGATTAACATGGATGAAAGTTTGATCTACTCTTTGTTTATGCTTAGTTGTGGTTATAACTTATGAATTCACATGCAATCATAAAAATAAAAAAATAAAAAAAAATCAGTTTTTGTAACATGCTTGAAGGAAGGAACTCAAACTAACGCTACAACCTTGTGAGACTTGAGCCTAAACGTTTATTTGGAGAGTTAAAATCTGTGCATTCTTTGTTTTCTAAAGTCGTTGCATGATCTCATTATTCTTTGCTTGGTTGCTACTTAGAAGGCGTTTCATCATTTAGTTCCAAATGCTAGAACTCATGCCCATTTCATTCAAAGCATGTTATTGATTTGCATAACACACATTCAAGATGAAGTTGTGTAGTGACCACCACCTTAGCCAAAAAGCCGTGTGCCCTATGTCATTATGTTTTGTAGGTTTTTAACCCCATTGAGCCTTGTTAGCCTTCATTATTTGTTAACTCATGTTTTCCTCACCTAGCCTAGATTAGGACTATCCATACCCTTGTTCTTGAAGCATAGCAAAGCATGATTCAAATTGAAGTCCTTTTGATTGAGGTTGGCAGAAAACAAGTGTGGGGGAAGTGTTTTTCATGAGGAATTGTGTGCTATAGGTACGGAGAAAAAAAAAAAAAAAAAAAAAAAAAAAAGGAAAAAGAAAAAAAAATGAAGAAAAAGTTGAAAAGTTGAGAAAAAGAGTTCCAAAGTATTGTTTGTTGAAGTAAGGGTCCAAAACAATGAATTCGGCCCTAAGGAGTTGTCTAAATCTTTCCCTTGTGTTTTAAAGTGAATTTCTGCAATCTAAGTGAATTCTAAGTCTCAACTTCATTGCTTTGCTTACTATTGCTTGAAGAACGTTTGTATTCCCTATCCTTTCCTTGTTAACCAACACCCCAAGCCCCATTTCAACCCTTAACTTCTATCTTGAGTGTTATGTGTTTCAATTTGTGGAGTTTGAATTTGGTATGAGCATATGGTGTCACTGGTTCTCGCATCTAAGTAGTAGCATTCCATTCATGAGATCATATCTAAACATGCTTCTTAACTCTAGAAATTGCATTCGTTGTGAAACATATATGTGAGCATTCGTTTTCATATCTACATCAATCTTCTCACATATGACTAGTATAGGGTGTGGAGTTAGAAAATCTGAGTGAAAATAGAGTGTATATCTTGTAAGGAATTGAGGGAATTCTCTAAGGCATGTTACTACATTCAAAGCATTGTTTTAATTGATTACTTGTGAACAAGTGAGTAGTGGCTTTAATTAAGTATGTGCTTGTGTAAAGAGGACTCAAATCTGTGGGGATAACGATCTTTAACATGTCATGTGCATTGGAAATCCCTGAGGCAAACGTTGGAAGGTTTAGGTTTTATTTTGGTTAGTTTGTTTCGTTTTGTTTTCTTTCTTTTGTTTGTTTTGCTCGAGGACTAGCAAAAGCTAAGTGTGGGGGAAATTGATAGGAGCATATTTATACGACTTAGTTAGCTTGTTTTCTTGCATTTAATTAGCTAAACTATGTTAATTATAGTGTTTAAAGTTATTTTCGTGCAATTTCAGGTTTTAGTGTCAAAGTATGCAAAAAGAAGCAATTTGGAGCATTCTAGAGCATTTTTGGGCCAAGATTGGATAGTGCAAGCATGGTGGCATGAGGATGGACGAATTTGAAAGGCTTGAATTCAGTTAGGGAGTTGCAAGGGGGCCTAAAAACCTGATTTCTAGAAGGCTACATTTCAGCCACATGCACTCCCATCCTTTAATCCATTGCAGCCACATGCACTTCCATCCTTTCATCATTGCATCACAAATCAGCCACATGCACTTTGCCTTTCATCATTGCACCACAAATCAGCCACATGCATTTTGCCTTTTCATCATTGCACCACAAATCAGCCACATGCACTCCCATGCTCTCCCATTAATTAATTCAAGTCCATATCTGATTTCCCTAGGGTTCTAAGTGCCTATATATACTCATATTAACCCCTAGATCAGATCACCACCTCTCATACACATTCATTCACGCCAGAAATTCATTCCCTCTCTCTAACACAGCCATACTTCACCATTCTTCATATTTTCTGCCCAAAAACACTCCTTGCCTTCCCCTACATCCATCCCTACCCTAAACACATCATTCTACATCATCCATAACCCCCAAAACTCACCAAAACCCCTTGTGCTGCAGCAACTAGAGGAGAAGAGGCTTAAACGTTCATACAATTCAAGATTGAGTTGTTGGAATTTTTAGGTGTACTTCGATTCTTGTTTTCAATGTTTACTTTGTTATTACTCTCTAAGTTTGTTGTAATCATGAGTGGCTAAACCCCCTTGGTTAGGGGGGAATTCGAAACCATGTACATGCTTGCAATATGATTTGATTACATTCAGTTGTTATTTCATAAGTTGTGGATTCAATTCGTTCATCTATTTGATTGATAACTTATTTGTGTATGTTGATTGAGAGTGCACGCTTAGTTTTCATGCATGAATATGATGCTAGATTATGAGGGAGTTTCACCTAATAGTTACAATCTTATAATCACAAGTAGTGAAGGTCGCTTGAAAACGATCGCGTTGAATGAATTCTTAGCATAAGTTTCATGCAATTCATAGTAACGAATGCTTCGTCAATGCTTATGTTTTTCATAGAACTTAATGATTCTTGCTTGTATCTCTATTATGCAATTCATGTAGGGAACTTGTAGGGAATGTTTTGGGTTGTCGTATGCAATCATCCAACTTAATAACTTGTGGAAAAACTGAGGGTTAATTAGTGCAATTCACGGTTAATTTGGGGCGTTGAGTATTTATAATTTATTGGAAGAACAACTGAAAATCGTTTTGTTTGCAAGTGTGACATGTGTGGAGAAGAACCTCCTAACTAGCCTTTTATCCATCCTTTTTATCCAAAAACATTCTACAATCTGTTTAGTTTAAAGTTTCTGTTTTATGTTAAATTTTCGTCGAAACAAAACCCCCCCTTTACTTTCTTGTTCTATAGTGTTTAGAATCTGTTTAATTTGTGTTTTAAAGTGTTTTGAATCAACCTATAATCTTAAATTCGTCCAAATTTGTGTTTAAGGTCAGAAACTGCCTAGTTAGTGTTTTTAGGCAGTTTTGAGTCTTTTGAACTTGTTTTGAGTCCTTTGAGTCTTTGTATTGTCCAAATTAGTTAGAAAGTGTCTTAGTTTGTGTTTATAAGTGTTTTGATTCAATTTGTTACACAAATTCGTCCAAATTCACCAAAGTGCTCAAAACTGCCCAGAAAGTGATTTTAAGGCAGTTTTGAGTGTTTTGGGTGATGTTTGAGTCTTTTGGTTTGTTTTAGTGTTTTAAGCGTTTAGTTTCGCATGCTTTGAGTTTAGTTTAGTGTTTTAAACTTTATTTTACGTTTTTGAGTCAGTTTCCAAGTGATTTGCAATCCCTCCTAATCCCCGGTTAAGAACGATCCCTACTTATATCTATACTACAATTGTCAAAAAGAGGGTTTAATTTGTGTGCGTACAAATTCTCGCATCATAGCGCAACGCAATTCAAAACATTCTCCAAAAGTCCTTTACGTGAAAAGCACAATAAAGATACAATCAAAGATCATTAAGCATCATGAAAACTATAAGTGTTGACGAGGCATTCGTTACTATGATGAGCATGAAACTAGTGCCAAGAATTCATTTAACGCGATTGTTTATAAGCAACCTCCACTACTTGTGAATATAAATTCATAACTATTAGGTGAAACTCACTTATATTCTAGCGTCATATTCATGCATGAAAATTAAGCGTGCACTCTCAATAAACATACACAAATAAGTTATCAATCAAACAGTTAAACGAATTGAATCCACCATTCATGAAATTCCAACCAAAAGTAATCAATTCATATTGCAAGCATAAACATGGTTTCGAATCACCCCCTAGCTAACTAGGGGGATTTAGCCTCTCATGTTCACAAAAAGAGAATTACAAATGAATTTAAACATAAAGCACAAAGGATTGATTACACCTAGAACGCCCAACGAATCCACGTGAATTGGTGCGCGTCGAAGCTCCTCTTTCCTCTTCTCCTTGCTGCGGCAGAGATGGTGTAGGGGTGATTTGGATGATTTTATGGTTTGGGAATGGATTTAAGGAGGTTAGGTGGTGCGGCAAGGTTATGTGGTGGTGTAGGAAGGTGTGTAAGGTGGTGGAGAGTGGTGGAATGGCTGCGGCAGTGATGGGGGAAGCCTGGAATGGAGGGTTTTGGGTTATTAGGGTGGTGGCTGATTAGTGTATGGAATGAGAGGTGCGGCTGCAAGGTTGTATGATAGGAGCATATTCATGCGGCTTAATTAGCTTGTTCTCGTGCATTTACGTTGTGTTTACTTAGTTGTTTTAGTGTTTAAGGCCACTTTTGTGTATTTTCAGATTATAAGGCTAAAGTGTGCAAGAAGATGCAAATTGGAGCCTTTTGGAGCGAAAGAGGAATGAATGAGTTGAAGACGTGAAGAAACGACGACTTCCTACTCCAACGATGAATTCTTACCAAAACGAGGAATCCTACTCAAACAAGGTTTCCTATTTTAGGAAAGTTAACCCTAAGTTTCCCGTTTTGGTAACCTTTCCTAATCTTAAACGTCCGTATTTTCTAGCCACTTTGAAGTCCTTGTAGGCGCTTTAGGACACAAAACGAATGCCCTAGCCCAAATTCCAACCAATGCCGTGGGCTTTAGCCAAGTCCTTTCCCTAGCCCTTTTTCCTTGCAGCCACTTTCCCTTCTATTTCTGAAACTTAAACCTATTTCCCTCTCAAATCAACCCTAGCCGCACCTTTTAGTGAATTCCCTTTTTAATTTCTGATTTAATTTCAGAATTTTGTGAGCCTTTGATTTAATTTTAAATAAGCTAGGGTTAGTTTTCTGAAATCATACATTTTCCTAACCCTAGCCGCACCTCTCCTTCCAAATTCATTCAAGCCGTGCATTCCACTAACCCTAAGCTCTTCTCAAAACCGTAACCAGCCACCTTCACATCCCATTCTTTCCCTAAGCCGCAGCCACCATCCATTCTCTCCCAATCCGTGCATTCTACACATTCACCCTAACATAATCAGCCACCAACCCATTCCCATTCATTGAGCCGTCACTCCCATTTTATTCTTGAATCCGCAGCCACCCTCCATCATTCTCTCCATTCTCCCTCATTCATTCTTCAAACCGTATCATCCCATCACCCTAATCTCCTCCATCCGCAGCCACCATCATACATTCAGCCACCATTCTTCTCAAAACCGTGCAACCACTTCCACATATTTCCCAACCTGCCGCAGCCATCTCCACCACTCCTCACACAATTCCACACCATCCCCCACCTTCTACCACCATTGCCGCACCCCTAAACCACCCTAAACCCATCTATAACCCAGAAATTCACCCAAAACCATCCAAAACCATCTCTGCCGCAGCAAGGAGAAGAGGAAAGAGGAGCTTCGACGCGCACCAATTCACGTGGATTCGTTGGGCGTTCTAGGTGTAATCAATCCTTTATGCTTTATGTTTAAATTCATTTGTAATTCTCTCTTTGTGAACATGAGAGGCTAAATCCCCTTAGTTAGCTAGGGGTAATTCGAAACCATGTACATGCTTGCAATATGATTTGATTACATTCAGTTGTTATTTTATAAATTGTGGATTCAATTCGTTCATCTATTTGATTGATAACTTATTTGTGTATGTTGATTGAGAGTGGACGCTTAGTTTTCATGCATGAATATGATGCTAGATTATGAGGGAGTTTCACCTAATAGTTACAATCTTATAATCACAAGTAGTGAAGGTCGCTTGAAAACGATCGCGTTGAATGAATTCTTAGCATAAGTTTCATGCAATTCATAGTAACGAATGCTTCGTCAATGCTTATGTTTTTCATAGAACTTAATGATTCTTGCTTGTATCTCTATTATGCAATTCATGTAGGGAACTTGTAGGGAATGTTTTGGGTTGTCGTATGCAATCATCCAACTTAATAACTTGTGGAAAAACTGAGGGTTAATTAGTGCAATTCACGGTTAATTTGGGGCGTTGAGTATTTATAATTTATTGGAAGAACAACTGAAAATCGCTTTGTTTGCAAGTGTGACATGTGTGGAGAAGAACCTCCTAACTAGCCTTTTATCCATCCTTTTTATCCAAAAACATTCTACAATCTGTTTAGTTTAAAGTTTCTGTGCATTTAATTTATTTTCGTCAAAAATTCAATCCCCCTTTACTTTAGTGTCCAATTTAGTTAGAAAGTATCTTAGTTTGTGTTTTTAAGCATTTTGATTCATTCTATTACTCAATTTCGTCCAAAGTTACCAAAGTGCTCCAAACTGCCCAGAAAGTGATTTTAAGGCAGTTTTGAGTGTTTTGGGGCTGTTTTGAGTCTTTTGATTTGTTTGAGTGTTTTTATTGTTAGTTTTGCATTCTTTGAGTCTAGTTTAGTGTTTCAAACTTTATTTTACGTTTTTGAGTCAGTTTCCAAGTGATTTTGCAATCCCTCCTAATCCCCGGTTAAGAACGATCCCTACTTATTTATATACTACAATTGTCACAAGAGGGTTTTAATTTGTGTGCTTACTTAGTTCGCATCAGATATCTCGACGATTTGAATGACGATGCGCTTGAAAAAGTCATTACACGAGGCATGGAACTCAAAACAAAGGAGGCAGATTGCATGCATGCCCACGGCATACAAGAGTCATCCCATGCCGTGCCCCCTAGTGAGGAATTACTTGAAGTTGTGGCTGCCCTTGAGTCCTCACCTAAGCTTGATGGTAAGTATACTAACCGTGAGTCCATTCCCATTTCGACTAACAAATTGCTTCCATCTATAATTCAGGCACCTATCCTTGAACTCAAGCCTTTGCCAAGCCATTTGAAGTACATTTTCTTGGGGGAAAATGAAACACTACCTGCCATTATTTCCTCCTCCCTCACGGCACAAGAGGAGGAGAAGTTGCTTCGAGTTTTGAAGGAATTCAAATCTGCCCTAGGTTGGACATTGGCCGATATCAAAGGTATAAGCCCTACGACTTGTATGCATCACATATTTCTTGAGGAGGGGGCTAAACCAACTAGAGAGGCTCAACGCCGTCTTAACCCTCCGATGATGGAAGTAGTGAAAAAGGAGATAATCAAACTTCTAGATTGTGGGGTGATTTATCCCATCTCCGATAGTCGTTGGGTTTCACCTATCCAATGTGTGCCTAAGAAATCCGGAGTGACAGTTGTGGAAAATGCCGAGAATGAGCTTGTACCCATGAGGATTCAAACCGGTTGGCGTGTGTGCATTGATTATAGGAAGATAAACGCCACCACAAGGAAGGATCACTTCCCTTTGCCGTTCCTAGACCAAATGTTGGAAAGGTTAGCCGGTCATTCCTTTTATTGTTTTCTTGATGGATATTCAGGTTATAACCAAATTGTCATTGCCCCGGATGATCAAGAAAAGACCACTTTTACTTGTCCCTTTGGAACGTTTGCATACCGACGCATGCCATTTGGCTTGTGCAATGCTCCTGCCACGTTTCAAAGGTGTATGGTAAGCATATTTTCGGATTATGTTGAAAAGATTATTGAGATATTCATGGATGATTTTAGTGTGTTTGGTGATTCATTTGACAAATGCTTGGATAATCTCACCTTAATCTTGAAACGTTGTGTTGAAACAAACCTTGTGTTGAATTGGGAAAAATATCACTTTATGGTTAAACAAGGTATTGTTTTGGGTCATATAATCTCTGAAAAAGGAATTGAAGTTGATAAGTCTAAAGTAGATCTTGTACGTTACTTACCCTCTCCGACTTCGGTTAGAGAGGTTCGTTCGTTTCTTGGCCATGCAGGATTTTATCGTAGGTTTATCAAAGATTTCTCGAAGATAGCACAACCTCTTTGCCGACTCCTACAAAAAGAAGTGGCGTTTGAATTCACCAAGGAGTGCACGGAATCATTCAAACAACTCAAGGAATTGTTGACCACGGCACCCATCATTGTTCCACCGGATTGGAGTCTACCTTTCGAGCTCATGTGTGATGCGTCCGACTATGCTTTAGGAGCTGTTTTAGGACAAAGAAAGGACAAGAGGCCGCATGTCATTTACTACGCCTCCCGGACGTTGAACGATGCACAATTGAACTACTCCACTACGGAAAAGAACTCCTTGCCGTTGTCTTTGCTTTAGATAAATTTCGATCATATCTAATTGGAACTAAAGTAATTGTTTTCACTGATCATACAGCTCTGAAGTACTTGCTCACCAAAAAGGAGGCCAAGCCACGGCTAATTCGATGGATATTGCTACTTCAAGAGTTCGACATAGAAATTCGGGACAAGAAGGGAAGTGAAAACGTGGTGGCTGACCACCTAAGCCGAATGGTGCATAATGAGGAGTCTTTGCCGATTTTGGAGACATTCCCCGATGAACAATTGCTGTCCATTAAGGTTAGTGCACCTTGGTATGCCGATATTGTTAATTTTTTGGTGTCAAAACGTATTCCAAGTGAGTTCACTAGGCACCAACGTGATAAACTTAGGCATGATGCACGGTTTTATGTGTGGGATGATCCGTACTTATGGAAATTTTGCCCCGATCAGATTATACGTCGTTGTGTGCACGATTCTGAATGTCATTCAATTTTGAGTTTTTGTCACACATATGCATGTGGAGGGCATTTTGGCACACAACGCACAGCCCTTAAGGTGTTACAATGTGGATTTTATTGGCCTAGTATTTTTAAAGATGCTAAAACTTTTTGCTTAACATGTGATAAATGCCAACGAATGGGTGGTATTAGTGCAAAGGACCAAATGCCGCAGGTTTCTATCCTAAATGTTGAAATTTTTGATGTTTGGGGTATTGATTTTATGGGTCCTTTTCCTTCTTCGTATGGTTTTACATATATTTTGCTTGCGGTTGATTATGTGTCGAAGTGGGTGGAAGCAAAGGCCACCCGGATTAATGATTCTAAAGTGGTTGCAGATTTTATTAGAACTAACATTTTTGCAAGATTCGGAATTGATAGGAGCATATTTATGCACCTTAGTTTAGCTTGTTCTTGTGCATTTATAGTGTTTTTCCTTAGTAAAGTAGTCTTTTAAGCTAGTTTTTTGTATTTTCAGGTTTTAAGGGCAAAGTATGCAAAAGGATGCATTTTGGAGCCTTTTGGAGCAAATTAGAGCTTGGAATGGACATCATATGCTTGGAGCCAAGAGGATGGACGAAATTGAAGATTTGAAGATGATGTTCCCTACTTGAGCAAGGTTTCCTAGTTGAAGTAGGAAAGTCCCTAATGGAAATGGGTTTCCTAGTTGAAGATGGATTCCTAGAAGAATGAAGATTCCTACTCAAACAAGGTTTCCTACTTGAAGTAGGAAAGTCAAAATCCAAATGGTCTCAAGTGAAGCAACAAAGAAGTTTTCCGAGTCCAAGAAGGAAAAGGAGTTCAAGATGAAGACAAGGTTTCCTAATCCTAATAGGCAAAGTTTCCAAGTACAATGAGGAGTCCTTATCCATTTAGGGCACCTTATCCATTTAGGACACCTTATCCTAATCCTATAGGGATGCCATGCACTTTACCTTATCTTGGAGGGTTTCTAGAAGCCTTAGATGCCCTATCCTATCCTTGCCGTGGGTTTTATCCAATTCCCCTTAGTTTTAGGCTTTCTAGAAGCCCTAAACATTATCCCTAAGCTTTGCCGCACCCTTATCCCTTTTTCCCTACAAATTTGGCACTTAAAGCATGATTCTAGGAACCTTATCTTATCTCCTACAAAGGTGGCGCCCAAACCCTTCTAGAAATCTGATTTCCCTTGCCTTGCAAGGCATTCTAGAAGCCTTATCACCTTATCCCATACCTGCCGCACCTAGGAAGCATTATCCCTCTCTATTTCTGATTTCTAAGCCTATTTCCTAGTTGATTTGGGTTATTCAAGTCCATATCTGATTAGCCTAGGGTTTTAAGTGCCTATATATACTCATATTAACCCCTAGATCAGATCACCACCTCTCATATACATTCATTCACTCCAGAAATTCGTCCAAACTTCTCCACACACTTGCCGCAGCCACCAAACACCCCTTTCCTTAGTTTTAGACCTTTGCCGCACCATCCCCTTCCCCTAAACACTACTACATCCCTCCATAACCATACATCCATACACCTAAGCCGAGAAAGCGTCGCCGACCTCCACGTGTTTTCAACTTTTGTCAGAAATTGCACCCGTGTTCTGAAAAGCCGAGAAAGCGTCGCCGACCTCCACGTGTTTTCAACTTTTGTCAGAAATCTTTTGACAAAGTTGAACGCGTTTTCTGAAAAGCCGGGATTGCGTCTGAAGAGCTGGCGAACTTTACGCCGAAAAATCCGGCTTTGAAGAGTTGTGTCTCTTCATTTCTGAATCGGTGATTGTGTCGTCTCTCCTTTAATAGAGGTGATCGATCACCTCTAACATGCACACTTTGAAGATTGCCCAAAAATCGTCTCCGGCCAGTTGAGATTTTTCTCCATCCAACCCTTCTCTTTTAACTTCTTGAAAAATGGCTAACTCTTCTAACCCATCTAACCTTTGTTTAGATTTGAGTCTCAGCAGTGATCCGGTTGCGCCTCGTCAGGGTAAGGTATGGTGCCCGTCTTTCTTATCTTCTCATGGCCCTCTTACAGGTGAAGACTCTGTGATGACGGATGCAACAACAGCTACGATAGTAGCTCTGAACCTCCTCACTCCCAAAGATAGTCAGCTGCTTTCAGGACGGTCCGATGAGTTGGCCGTTCAAGAGTCCCTGGCTCTCAGTGTTCAGTGCGCGGGCTCTGTGTCCAACATGGGCCAACGCCTACTTGCTCGCTCCCATCAGGTTGAATCATTGATGGCAGAGGTGGAAAATCTCAAGCAAGAGATCAAACAGCTTAAGCACGAGAATAGAAGTTTGCACGTGCTTGCAAATAATTATTCGACAGGCATGAAGAGGAAGCTTGATGAGATGCAAGAATCTCAAGGTCGAATGCAAAGTGACCGTCAAAGGCTTGCGTCTTTCTTCCAGAGGCACCTTTTTCCTGCGTCATCTAGCGTTCCAGCAAGTATTGGGGCCTCGAATGATCTATCTTTGGTGCCTCCCGCTCCTATGCCTCTCGCTCCGATGCCTCCTGCTCCGATGCCTCTTGCTCCGATGCCTCCCGCTCCTAGAGTTTTGCCACGTAGTGGGGCTTCACGTAAACAAAAACAACCTTTGTGAAGGCTCCATCTTTCTCTTTCTTTAGATACAAACTTTTTTTTTTTTTTTTTTTTTTTTGTCGCACTTGTAATTCTCGAAAATAAATGAACATGCTTTGTTTTATTCAGTGCATTGGGTTGCCTCCCAAGTAGCGCTTGCTTTAACGTCATACAGCCAGACGATGCTCCCTTGAAGGTTTATGGAACCCCACGGCATGGAGGGGTGCAACTGCAATCTGTCCGACGAACCACTTCATGCTTTGGGTCCTTGAATGGAGTGGGATAATGATCCTTTCTTATTGTCGTGTTTTGCTTTTCTACATCAACACGAATTCTCCCACGACGTTGAATTCGATTAGGTACCTGCACCACACGAGGTAACAACCTATTAGTTGAAATGGGAATTGAATTTGGAATAGGTGGCTTACCTTTGTACGGCAAAGAAGTGGTAGCACAATGGACGGATGCACAAGGGTTGCTCATGGCCAATTGTGGTGCTTTCAAGGTTGGAGCCTTGCACTCCTTGTGCTCTACTCCAAGTTCCTTCTCGGTGGTAGTTCGAGAAACATCCTTCTTGATCTTTGTTGAATACTCCGTCCCTATGTGTTCAATTACATTAATGGCACAACAAGAACAAACATCATTAGTATTCTCAATCGATTCAGGAATCTTAAAGTTAATCATATCACCACCAAAGGCCATAGTGACTGCTCCCTTGGCCACCAAAGGCCTGTTTTCATGAAAGGTCGTCCAAGTAAGAGTGGTGATGATGGAGAGTGTGCCGAATCTTCCATGTCAAGCACATAGAAATCTGCAGGAAAAATCAAATGGTCTACCTGCACCAAAACATCCTCCAAAACTCCTTTCGGATATGCATTAGATCGATCGGCTAATTGGATAATAACACCATCATTTTTAAGCTCTCCTAGATTCATCGATGCATAAACAGAATATGGCATGACATTAATTGAAGCACCTAAATCTAGCATGGCATGTTCAAACCTTGTATTACCAATTACGCAAGGGATAGTGAAACTACCTGGATCTTTGCATTTAGGTGGTAGCTTTCTTTGCAACAGTGCAGAGACATTCTCACTTACATGTACTACCTCTTTCTCCCGAATCCGTTTCCTTGTTGTACAAATCTTTTTCAAGAACTTCGCATACTTCGGGATTTGCTTGATTGCATCCAAAAGGGGTATGTTGACTTGAACTTTCCTAAATGTCTCTAGAAGATCTTTTTCCTCCTCTTCTTTCTTGGATTGCAAAAACCTGCCAGGAAAGGGCACATTTAGTGGAAAGGAACTAGAAGAATTCGAATTTGGACTTACCTTGACGGGTTGAGATGGTTTATGTTGGAAATGTGCCCTAAAACCAATCATATGATGATACTTTACGGACATTTCAAACTAATGTAGTTTAAAGGGCAAAGATTATTGTTTGAGCCGTCTAATATAAATGTTATATGCTTAAACGATAAGTCCAAGGAATATGTGATTGGAAGAATGCGATCTAAAGAAGTTAGATTCATGAGACCATTCTTTCGTTGACACATCCTAAACGTTCCTGATCATAGGATTGTCAATTGGGCATTGACAGTCCGTTAAGATCAGTACGTGCTATGTCTTCTCTCAGGGAGAGTGACTAGTCTCGAGTCATTGGTGTGTGTGACATCAAGACAAGTACGTAGGTGCTCAATAGAGAATGAGTTCACTGAACACGATCAACGAAGAGTTCTCATATTCATGTCACATGAGAACTCATGGTTGGGATAATGCAAATTAGTCTTTTGACCTGAGGCATCACAGTTGTCTTGTGGTTAGGTCCTTAATCTTTGATTATGTCAAAGTCACTCTATCAGGGTGTCCACGGCATCGTCGGGGTTAAGCCACTTAGCCATGGAGGCAAGTGAATGCGCAACAAGGGATCTCTAACCTTCAAACTGTTTGAGGGAGAATACTCTATGATATGATTTAGAATCTCTGGCCAGAGTATGAATGAGATGTTGGAATGCGTTCCAGATCACATTCAAGGTAATCATATAAGTACAAGATTCACATTGGATAGTAGACATGAATAAACTATCAAACCAAACAATGTGGTCAAGAGTATTGTATTAGAGAAAGACCGTATTGCATTTGTAATCCTAAACTGAATAGGTTCTCCACCTCTTCTGATTAGCTTGGGTAACCATGATATGCTGCTAGGTGTCACTCATGGTTTGTGGAAGCCCTAAAAGTGTATTATCACTAACGGGAGAATTGAAAGTAAGTTTCAATTCACAATCGATTTGAAAGAGTTTGAATCGCCCACTGCCTCGCTAAAAGGAACCTAATGGATCGTACACCGTGTAAGGTAGAGATTGAAGATTCAACGGAGATGAGTAAGAATAATTAAATGGTTTAATTATTTATCTAAGGCTAGGATTAATTAATATGTTAATTAATCAAACGAATAAGTTCGTTAAAGACCTCGGGTTAGTTTTGGGCCGCAAGGCCCAATGGGATTTGAATGTCAAGCCCATTAACTCAAGTTGTATGACAACTTGAATAAAACAAAGGGCTTGAAAGCCCAATAAACCTATAGGCTAGCCATGTGTAAAAGAATAGGGCTTTTGGTCCATTAGGTCACTTATTTGAAGGGACTATATAAAGGACTTTATAGCCTAAAATTTACAAAGGGTTAATTTTGGGGAAAGGATGAGAACACAAGCTCTCATTTCTCTCAAAAATTTTGGCCAATCTAGAGGGGAATAGCTAGCAATCTTACTTCCTCTAGGTCACTCATTTCTTCTACAATATACCTTGGTGTGGAGACTTAGAGGTTCTCAATTTTGGGAACTTGGAGAAACCTTTTCATCCATCCAAATCCATGGATCCAAGATGCAAGGAATGAAGGCCCTCTCTTTGGGTGATTAGCCTTTGCTTATGCAAAGAGGAATCTACAAAGGTATTGATTTCTCAACTCACTTTGTTTTGAGTTGAGTCTTGGTTCACCTATCTACTAGGCTTTGAATTTCATGGGTAAATGTTTTGTTTTAAGTGCATACAAGCATGATTCCGCCTTTAATTGTTAATTGCATGCTATTGATGTTGCTTAAATGAACATGTTTTTCACAAATTTTCCTTCAAGTGGTATCAAGAGCCTAAGTCTAGTAATTGGTGAATCCTTTTGGGTTTTGTAGATCATAGTTTATGATTTGAATGTTGTAATTGTTACAAGCTTTATTCTTGCTTCTTTGAATGTAAATTTTGTTAGAAAATTTGCCATCTCAAATGTTGTAGATGTAGTTCATATGAGCATGAATTTTGGAGCTAAAATTTGGTGCCATGTTTTTGGGGAAATTCGGCCAAATCCAAAGGGTGGAATTTTGGGTTCTTGTTTGACTTGTTAAAAGTGTTTTAAAGTGACTTTTGGAACCCCTATGTACCCTAGTATGGTTGTATGTTATTTCCCTTAAGTTTGAGTGGTTTTGGTATGTTTTTGGGTGAAGAATGTTCATGGAGCTCTTATGGGTTTTCATGAATGTTCTTCATTGTTCTTGATATGTTCTTACCAAGAACAAAAGGTTTGGTGTTTTGATTCAAAGTTTTGATTTATTTCATAAAGTTTTTGTTTTGAAATATTTCTTATGTTTAAATATATTAGATATTTATTTTGAAAAATTAAAGAAATTTTAGTGGGTTGGTGTGTAATGATTTATTCCATTACACACACCCCACTTACAAAAACTTTGAAATTTTTTTTATTACTTTGCTTCAAAATCAGCCACCCTAATCAATTAGGGTCCTTGTGGGGCTTTCATGCAATTATATAAAGTTTTGATACTTTTGTGTATTTGCATTTTGACCCAAAAGTTTACGTTTTTACGTAAAGGTCCAAAATCACTAAAAGGACAAATTGTTTTGCTCCTTTAATGAAGTTTTATTTTTTGTGGAAAATTTTGGGTTCTAGTTGTAATTACATGAAGTAGTGGACTTTTGTGTTTTTACAAAGTGACCCCAAAAGTTTAAGTTTTTGCAAAATAGCCCAAAAGTTGAGGTTAATTGCACTATGGCCCAAACAAGTTGAGGTCATAGCATTTTGGCCCAAATTAGGTAGAGAACAAAATTGTTTTGTCTCTTTAAATGAGAATTGGATTTTCATTTCATTTAGCTCCATTTAAATCAATTCTATGGATACAAAAACCAAATGAAAATGTTGCATTCAAGTTTAATTAGTTAAAGCGTTAATTAATTAAAGAAAGGGTGATTATGAACCTTAGCCTACGATAATTGAGCTATGTGAAAGGCCGTTTCAAATTTGTTTGAACCATGGGAATGTGTAGATTAAATTTTGGTTGTAATTTGATATGATCAATTGTTGTAAAAGAGCATAAGCTCTTCTTTACTTTAAAGTAATTTGATTTGATCAATTGTTGTAAAAGAGCATAAGCTCTTATTTACTTTGAAGTACTCATTTCTTGTTTTATTCGATATGCATGAAATTGGAGTAGTTGGGTCCAACGCCCAATAAGACAACACGCCTTAATGTGATTAAACGCGTAACTAAAATCAATCTCCATCCCTAGACCGAGATTCAACACTAGGCTCGTGTTTGAATCGAATCAAAGGTTCATAGTCATCCTAAGGCCCTAAGGCAACTATATAGTCCATCAATGAATGCAAACCTTATGTTAGTAGTATCATATACTCTTGCTTTAAAAACCGTTTTAAAAGCTTAGTGGGAGTATTATATACAACTAAATCAATCAAATGGACCAATAGTTGTAATAGGACCAAAATGTTTTAATTGGATTAAAATGTATGTTTATATGTGATGAGACCTAAAACCCTCAACAAATCAATATTAAGTTGATAAGCGAGAGATGCTTTGAATATCTCTTCGTGGCCTTCCACCGTGGTAGGCTCCAATCGTTTGTGACTTGTACACCGGCTTCACCCTATAATGGGGGAGTACAAAGTGCATGCTTACATTCAGGAGGAGTCTATACGCATATGATGAGGTGAGTGTAGACAACGAGTATGACCAACATGATATAATTCTGAGGTTGTGCCTGAACCTCTACATAAACTAAGCATGGTGGGAATAACTTAACTAAGTGCAATGGTGCCAACATGATATAATTCTGAGGCATTCATTCTCTAGAGGCCAAACTAGATGGGTAATTACAAGAGTTGTAAATGAGTAAAGCGTTATTCTCTCATCATTATTTTTGCTAACCAACATCGTATAATCGTGAGGTGGCCTTGGTAATGGTGAGCCTCCCATACCCTACTAAGAGTTTCCTCCAAAACTCTCAAATTCCGATGAGGGATATGGAATTTGCCAAAAATAGTGGGTGGTGCTATTTGATTTAAAGACCCGAATCAAATAGCTTAAAATCAATCAATTTATATTCGTTATGTATTTGTTTACCAATATATTTGCAAACGCTATCCAAAACTTGACAAAGAAAAACCAAACGCTTTAATTTCCGGACTTAGTTCTACAATCCCATAGATTGTCTTTAATGGCTTGTAGATGTAACTAAGTAGTCTCATCCTCACAATCTTCCTATTGATAATGTATCATTGGAAGAATATGTTAGATAAGTCTAACATGAGAAGGACAACACTTTTAATGTCATAATTCTTCAAATACAAATTGTTGTATGAAGAAATAAGAGTTGCTTTGAACAAACCTTAATCAACACAAACTTTAGTGCTTGTCTCTTTGTTACACGAACAAGGAACTTGAGAAGTAAGCACAAGGGCATGGACACTTTATGTGCCATGATTCTTCACTTACAAATTGTTGTATGAAGAAATGAGAGTTGCCTTGAACAACTCTTGAAAGTTTGTTATTATGTTTAGAACATAATGGTTGGTTGACAAAAATAGTCCATTTATATGGACTTATGATGATTTTGAATCATTGAGTGTTGAAGTGTTAAACCACTTAACGAGACGGAAACTAGGCAAGGACTTCACCTTTGTGTCCCTATCCTAATGGTTCACTAAGTTTATTGTAAACTATATAGTGAACAATAACCGCACGCTCTCCAAATCGTTTGATGTGTATAACACATTTGAAATAAGTTTCAAGAGAGATAGTGGGAGTTTAGGGACCATGACTATTGTAGTCAAAAGGAAAGTCAAATGAAGAAGGCAAAATAACTCCAAGGGAACAAACTTTCTTTATGAAAGGATGGACATTGGAAGGGGTATTTGCAAGAAATGTCTTGCAAGTGTCAAGAACACACCTTTTGAAGGTGTTGTAAAATGTTCTTGAAAAGTTCAAAACAGTTGGTTCTTCTACTTGAATGCTTGATTCCGTATTAGTAACTATGTTTTACAATTGTTGTAAAAGTGTGCTAATAAGAAGTAGAAGATTAAATGAGAGAAGAGAAAGTACTTCACATTCGGAAAGTGAATTAAATATAGATCTCTGCGAAAGCGGATTGTACTTACTTCCTCATATGAACTACCAAAGAAATTGGAAAATACTAAAGATTGTCTTTACATTCCAATTTTAAGGAACTTAAATCCGTCACTATAGTAGAGATAGATAAATGTTTTGTTTGACAAAAACATTGTTCTTTATTAATCAATAATTAGATTATTGTAATTTAATTGGTTGTCTCTATAGTAGAGATGATGTGGTAGTTTAACTGTTTAGAATACGATGATGCTTAAAACCCAAAAGGTTGCAAGGTAGTGACTAATCCCAACTGAGTTGTGATACCTCTAAAACATAAGTTACGAGTTGGTCATAGATGGATGCTTTGGATCGTTAGATCCGGATCCAAGACCTTCTTGTTAAAAATTGCATAGAGGCGAAATGTTCGAATCTTTATTCTTTTGGAAAGAAGAAAGAATCACAAAGTTGTTGAGGTTAATTCACTTAGATGTTAGTGGCACTTATCCACAACATAATACTACTCATGTTGTATGACATTCACCGAAGATCACTCTCGGTTGGACTATAGTTTATTTTGAATAAACATAAGTCTGAATACTTTGCAAAAGGTTTCAAAGAATTCAAGAAATGTAAGTAGATGAGTAAGACGTCTAAAGTATTTACCTCCTTAGATTTGATCCAAGGAAAAAGTAACACTTTAGATTAATTTCCTTGAAAAATATCAAGGAAAGTAGCATCATAAGATAATGAATTTCTCCATTAGGAGAAGAATGAGCATAAATAAGATTTAGTTCGTTGGACATTATCAATTACCCATATATATATGATATATACTTCTAAGACATGTTAGTTGTAAGAAGATCCATCCATCATGGATCTTAGCAAGCTAGTGGGAGCTATAAGCGTCTTATGAGAAAAGATCAATTGTTTGATTTCTCATAAAGATGTAAATGAATCTTTTGTTTACTAGGTTTACAAAAGATTAGTGGGAGTTGATCATATTCCTAAATTAGAATATATATATACATGATATATATTAATTTTGAAAATGAAAGGAATTCTTCATCGTTAAAGTTATGACTTTAAACATTCTATAATGATAGAATGTATATGGGAGACATAGTCTATATACATGGGATGGAAATCTATAATGATAGATTTCAAGATATAATTGGATTATATCAATCCCTAAAATAGACAAGAGATGCTAGGAAGTTTCTCATATGATGATAAACTTCAATTAGAATGACAATTCTAGTGAGACTAGGAAGTTGTTCTTCTCAAAGGGAATGTACCCTTTGACTCCCAAAGAAATAATGCGTAAATAGAATCCTTTATGCATACGCAGAAAGGTGATTTATGTATTTCATATTGTATGAAAACATTGATATAAGTCGTACCTAGAACGGTACAAGATGATATCAATGCAAGCCCAGGATCAGAACCATGGCAACTGTCAAGTGAATCCTTAGGTATTTAAGAAATACTAAGGATGGATTCCTCAAGAATGAGGAAGAATTAGAGTAACGTAATGGAAGCGTAAATGTATTAGATTATGAATCTAATCCATCATAGAATATCTCTTCATTATGAATGAAGTGATAAAGAGATATCTCTTTATTATGACTAAAGAGATATTTGGGTGGAAACGTTAAAAGTAAATGACTTTAATGTGTTCCATCATGTATGCAAAATATATTGCCATATAGAAGCTTACAACATTGTTGTTTGGATGGGAAAGTTCATTCATGAACTCTTCATTCGGTTCCAACCAGAAAGTGTATGACACTAATGGGGCGATAGCTCAAGCCAGGGAATCAAGGTCTCATCAAGGTCCGAACTCAAATGAGAGACTGAACCACATGATTGAGAATCATGTATAATGGTGACGTCGTTATTCTCAAGGTTGCTTCTATGGATAACATATAGATATCCATTGTTTAGGCCTACTACTCAGCCATTTATGAAATGAATTACAGAAGAGGTATCATCAATGATGACTAAGCTGATTGGCTCTAGTGCAAGTGGGAGATTGTTGGAAATGTGCCCTAAAACCAATCATATGATGATACTTTACGGACATTTCAAACTAATGTAGTTTAAAGGGCAAAGATTATTGTTTGAGCCGTCTAATATAAATGTTATATGCTTAAACGATAAGTCCAAGGAATATGTGATTGGAAGAATGCGATCTAAAGAAGTTAGATTCATGAGACCATTCTTTCGTTGACACATCCTAAACGTTCCTGATCATAGGATTGTCAATTGGGCATTGACAGTCCGTTAAGATCAGTACGTGCTATGTCTTCTCTCAGGGAGAGTGACTAGTCTCGAGTCATTGGTGTGTGTGACATCAAGACAAGTACGTAGGTGCTCAATAGAGAATGAGTTCACTGAACACGATCAACGAAGAGTTCTCATATTCATGTCACATGAGAACTCATGGTTGGGATAATGCAAATTAGTCTTTTGACCTGAGGCATCACAGTTGTCTTGTGGTTAGGTCCTTAATCTTTGATTATGTCAAAGTCACTCTATCAGGGTGTCCACGGCATCGTCGGGGTTAAGCCACTTAGCCATGGAGGCAAGTGAATGCGCAACAAGGGATCTCTAACCTTCAAACTGTTTGAGGGAGAATACTCTATGATATGATTTAGAATCTCTGGCCAGAGTATGAATGAGATGTTGGAATGCGTTCCAGATCACATTCAAGGTAATCATATAAGTACAAGATTCACATTGGATAGTAGACATGAATAAACTATCAAACCAAACAATGTGGTCAAGAGTATTGTATTAGAGAAAGACCGTATTGCATTTGTAATCCTAAACTGAATAGGTTCTCCACCTCTTCTGATTAGCTTGGGTAACCATGATATGCTGCTAGGTGTCACTCATGGTTTGTGGAAGCCCTAAAAGTGTATTATCACTAACGGGAGAATTGAAAGTAAGTTTCAATTCACAATCGATTTGAAAGAGTTTGAATCGCCCACTGCCTCGCTAAAAGGAACCTAATGGATCGTACACCGTGTAAGGTAGAGATTGAAGATTCAACGGAGATGAGTAAGAATAATTAAATGGTTTAATTATTTATCTAAGGCTAGGATTAATTAATATGTTAATTAATCAAACGAATAAGTTCGTTAAAGACCTCGGGTTAGTTTTGGGCCGCAAGGCCCAATGGGATTTGAATGTCAAGCCCATTAACTCAAGTTGTATGACAACTTGAATAAAACAAAGGGCTTGAAAGCCCAATAAACCTATAGGCTAGCCATGTGTAAAAGAATAGGGCTTTTGGTCCATTAGGTCACTTATTTGAAGGGACTATATAAAGGACTTTATAGCCTAAAATTTACTAAGGGTTAATTTTGGGGAAAGGATGAGAACACAAGCTCTCATTTCTCTCAAAAATTTTGGCCAATCTAGAGGGGAATAGCTAGCAATCTTACTTCCTCTAGGTCACTCATTTCTTCTACAATATACCTTGGTGTGGAGACTTAGAGGTTCTCAATTTTGGGAACTTGGAGAAACCTTTTCATCCATCCAAATCCATGGATCCAAGATGCAAGGAATGAAGGCCCTCTCTTTGGGTGATTAGCCTTTGCTTATGCAAAGAGGAATCTACAAAGGTATTGATTTCTCAACTCACTTTGTTTTGAGTTGAGTCTTGGTTCACCTATCTACTTGGCTTTGAATTTCATGGGTAAATGTTTTGTTTTAAGTGCATACAAGCATGATTCCGCCTTTAATTGTTAATTGCATGCTATTGATGTTGCTTAAATGAACATGTTTTTCACAAATTTTCCTTCAGTTTAGGGGCATGTTGTGGTTGTGGCAAGGGTGGTTCTACCCTTTCCGTGGGTTGGGCTCCATGTTCTTCTTCTTGCAGCAGCTTTTCATCCTTTATTTGACTTGATTTTGATGAGTTTGGATCAGCCTCAACTTGCCTACCACTTCTCAAAGTAATTGCTTTGGCAGATTCGAACCCTCCCTTTGGATTGACAATGGTTGAACTTGGGAGCTTGCCTTGGTCTCGGAATTGTCCCACAAACTCCGCAATCTGCCCTATTTGCTTCTCTAAGTGGTCCACCCTTTTGTCTTGGTTTTGCAATACCCTTTCTTGGTTTTGCAATACTTTGTTTTGATTTTCTTGCCCCTGAGACAAACTAGTAAGCAACTTAAGAATAGTAGCATTATCTAAAGACGTACCTTGATGGTTTTGGGCGGATTGGGGTTGGGTTTGGTCTTGGCCGTGGGTTTTGGTGTAAAACCCCGGGGGTTGCTGCCTAAAGCCAACTTGTTGGTAAGGTTGTTGAGGCTCCCTCCACTTGAAGTTTGGATGGTCTCTCCAACCCGGATTGTATGTATTGGAATATGGATCATTCCTTGGTTGATTTTGGCTTGGAAATCCAATGGCGTTTGCACTCTCCCACCCACCATTCTCAATCAACTGAGGGCACTTTTCCGAAGGATGACCTTGAATAGAACATACGCCACATACAATTGGGCTTTGGATCTTCATTCCTTCGGCCATCTGAGACACAAGAGAAGTAAGATTAGCTAATTGAGTTTGAAGGTCGGATTGAGAACTTACCTCATTCATTTGTTGCCGTGGGGGGTCCCTTTGCCCAATTCCTTCGTATTGTTATGCATTGAGAGCTCGGTTTGCAATGAGGTTCTTGGCTGCCATAGGAGTTTTATCCACCAACGCTCCTCCCGCCGAAGCATCAAGCATTTGCCTTTCAATGGGAAGAAGACCTTCATAGAAGTATTGAATTAGAAGCTCATCCTTCATTTGATGTTGAGGACATGATGCAACAAGGGTTTTAAAACGCTCATAGTATGTTGGAAAAGACTCCCCTTGACTTTGTTGAATTCCGCTAATCTTCTTTCTCAAGAGAATGACTCTTGAAGTAGGAAAGAACTTTTCAAGAAACGCCCTCTTCATGCTCTCCGAAGAGGTGACCGTTCCGGGTGCTAGCTCGTATAACCAATCTTTGGCCTTCTCCAAAAGTGAGAACGGGAAAGCCTTCATCTTCAAAATGCTACCATCAACGTTAACTAGAGTCATGCTTGAACACACTACCTCGAACTCCTTCAAATGCTTGTTGGGATCCTCCATGGATAGTCCATGGAATTTTGGAATGTGGTGCAACAAGCTTGACTTCAATTCAAATTCGTCGGTCTTGTCTTGAGCCGCCCTTGGGTATTGAATGCACAAGGGTGCGGCATTGGCCAATCCCGAAGCGGAAAGCTCCTTGATTGTTCGGTTGTCTGCTGCCATGTCTTCTTCACCCACTCTTGCCGTGGGTTCCTCTTCTTCAAATTCAGAAATGGACTCGGAACTTTCACTTGATTCGCTAGGTTCTGGGTTCTTTCTCTTTCGTCTCAACTCACGCTCAAAATCGTCGTCAAAGTCTAAAATATGTTCGTGAACCGGATTAGAACTCCGAGTCATAAACAAGTACCTAGAACAAGAAACAAAATAACTTAAGAATCTGATCTAATAAGAAAACGAAAATAACAATCCAAAGGATTAGCAAAGTTGCTAATCCCCGGCAACGGCGCCAAAATTTGATGCGAGAATTATACGCACACAAATTAAACCTCTTTTTATCAATTGTAGTAAGTATGCAAGTAGGGATCGTTCTAGACCGGGGATTAGGAGGGATTGCAAAATCACTTGAAAACTGACTCAAATACGTAAAAACAAGTTTTAAACTCTATACTAGACTCAAAGAATGCAAAACTAAACTTTAAAACACTAAAACAAACCAAAGGACTCAAAACAGCCCCAAAACACTCAAAACTGCCTTAAAAAGACAATCTGGGCAGTTTTGAGCACTTTGGTGAATTTGGACGAATTTGTGTAATAAATTGAATCAAAACACTTATAAACACAAACTAAGACACTTTCTAACTAAATCGGACACTAAAGTAAAGGGGGATTGAGGTTTTGACGAAATTAAACTAAATGCACAGATTGTAATAAAGGGCAGATTCTAAATATGAACTTGATCAAAATATGGATGATGGAATAGCTAAGGGGTTCATCTCCACACATGCCATACTTGCACACAAAACGATTTCTAATTGCTTTTCAATAACCCATGAATTCTCAACGCCCCAGATTAATCGTGAATTGCACTAATTAACCCTCAGATTTTCCTAACGTTATTGAATTGGATGATTGCATACGACAACCCAAAACATTCCCCACAAGTCCCCTACATGATTGCATAATAGAGATACAAGTAAGAATCATTAAGTTCTATGAAAACCATAAGCATTGACGAAGCACTTGTTACTATGATTGCATGAAACTTATGCCAAGAATTTACTCAACGCGATTGAGATCATCAACCATTACTACTTGTGAATATAATTCCATAACGATTAGGTGAAATTTCCTTATATCCTAGCATCCAATTTATGCATGATAATTAAGCGTGCACTCTCAACCAACACACACAAATCAATTTAATTCACATAGATAAGTAAATTGAATTCACAACTTATGAAACGCAATTAGAAGTAATCAAATCATATCGCAAACATAAACATGTATTTCGAATCCCCCCCTAGCCAAGGGGGGGTTTAGTTCCTCATACGTACAAAACAAAGAGAATTGAATTTAAACATTGAAATCAAAGGAAAAGAAACACCTAAACATTCCAACAACTCAAACTTGAATTGTATGAACGTTTAGGCCCTCTTCTCTTCCTCTTTATTGTGGCACAAGGTCTAAGGATAGTTTGATGGTGTGAATGTGTATGAATGGATGGGGAGTGGTGCAGGAAGGCACGGTCAAGGATTGGTGTGATGGTTGAATTTCTGCAATGGATGGAATGGTGGAATAAGGCACGGCCAAGGCTTGTGTGGATGTGTGTTTGAATGAATGAATTTCTGAATGAATGACTCCCTCCCCTTGTGGCTGCAATGGATGTTTATTTATAGGTGAAAAAGAGGGAATATGACAGCTAGGAACTTGTTGGAAAGCTGGAAATGCAAAAGGGGAATGCATATGGCTGAAATAACATGTGGAATGGCTGGAATGAAGGAGTAATGCACGGCACAAAGGGATGTGTTGGTGTGAATGTCTGAATGTGGTGCAATGATGAAGAATGCATGTGCAATGACAGCTAGGTTGGTTGTTTATTAAAGGGGGAAAGCTGGAAATGCAAGGGAATGTGCACGGCAATGATGGGTTGAGTGATTGAGTGTGCATGTGGCTGATTTATGAAGGGAATGCATGTGTTGATGAATGGGATTGTGGAGATGCACGGCACACCAAGGATGTGCTGGAAATGAATGTGAAAAACAACAAAAAGGAAGGGTAGGCCACGACAATGGTGAGGGCATGTAATGATGGTTTATGGGAGAATGATATTTGAAATGGGAAAACATGTGGCTTAATGATTAAAGAGTGAGGGGATGCACGGCAAGGCTGATTTATTTGAAGATGCATGTGCAATGAAGTGGAATGACAGCTAGGTTATGATGATGAATGCATGTGGATTAGGTTGGAAAGTGGTGGGTTATGCACGGCAAGGTGTGGAGAAAGAATGTGTGGCTGCATGGTTGTGTTGGTGATGAATGTGAACTCTTTGTTCTTCATTTTCATTTCTTCATCTCTTTATTTATTCCTAGCCTCCTTTGGTCTTCAATTTCGTCCATCTACTTGGCTTTAAGCATATGCAATCCATTTAATGCCCCAAACTTTCTTGCTCCTTTAGCCCTTTGGACCTACAAACACACGAAAATAGCTTAAAGTACTAAAATTACTAAGTACTAGCAACATAAATGCAAGAAAACAAGCAAACTAAGGCGCATAAATATGCTCCTATCAGTTGCTGACCATCTAAGTCGTTTGGTGTGCAATGAGGACTCTTTACCCATCCAAGAGACATTCCCTGATGAGCAATTGCGGTCCATTAAGGTATGTGAACCTTGGTATGCCGATTTGGTGAACTTTTTGGTGTCAAAACATGTTCCAAGTACCCTAGCTAGGCACCAACGTGATAAATTAAAGAAGGATACACGGTTTTATGTATGGGATGACCCATATTTGTGGAAGTTTTGTGCAGATCAGATTGTGCGTCGTTGTGTGCATGATTGTGAGTTTAATTCGATTCTAACCTTTTGTCAAACTTATGCTTGTGGTGGACATTTTGGCACACAACGCACTGTCCTTAAAGTGTTAGAATGTGGTTTTTATTGGCCTACAATCTTTAAAGACGCTAGAACTTTTTGTTTAACTTGTGATCGTTGTCAACGAATGGGAAATATAGGTGCAAGGGACCAAATGCCGCAAACACCCATCTTTAATGTTGAGATTTTTGATGTTTGGGGCATTGATTTCATGGGCCCTTTCCCATCCTCATTTGGTTTTACTTATATTTTGCTTGCGGTGGATTATGTCTCAAAATGGGTGGAAGCCAAGGCCACCCGTACTAATGATTATAGAGTTGTTGCAGATTTTATAAAGACTAACATTTTTGCTAGATTTGGGATGCCTCGAGTGCTTATTAGTGATGGAGGGTCTCACTTTTGCAATAGTACCATAGAAGCCCTACTCAAGAAGTATCAAGTCACACATAAGGTTTCAACACCTTACCATCCCCAAACCAATGGCCAAACCGAAGTGTCCAATAGAGAAATCAAGCAAATCTTGGAGAAGACCGTTGGACCAACAAGAAAAGATTGGAGTGTGCGTTTGGAGGATGCATTATGGGCTTATAGAACGGCTTACAAGACACCCATAGGCATGTCCCCTTTTCGGCTAGTCTATGGCAAGCCATGTCATCTTCCCGTGGAGTTAGAACACAAGGCTCATTGGGCAATCAAGACATTCAACATGGACATAGATGCGGCTGGAATGCATAGAAAGTTGCAAATGAACGAACTTGAGGAGCTTAGGCGTGAAGCATATGAGAATGCTTGCGTTTACAAGGAAAAGACCAAAGCTTTCCATGACAAAATGAACCGAAGCAAAACATTCTCCATAAGGCAAAAAGTTTTACTTTTTAATTCCCGCCTTCGTTTATTTCCTGGTAAGTTACGTTCTAAGTGGATTGGACCTTTTGTTGTTACTAATGTTTTTCCACATGGCGCAGTTTAAATCCAAAGCTTGAGGAATGGCCAAGAATTCAAGGTATTCGGGCATCGTTTAAAGCCCTATTATGCAAATGTTGAAGGGCAAGTCGTGGAGGACATCACACTCCATGCCGTGGGCTCTAATTGAGGACAAGAAGAATGTTCGTCCGGCTGCACGACGTTAAAGCAAGCGCTTCTTGGGAGGCAACCCATGCATTCAACGAGAGAGGATGGGGGCAATTCACCAATTCATGCTACAAAATCAGATTTGCGTTCCTCAATCTCTATCTCTTTATTATTTTTACTTTGTCATGTAGTTTATATTGTTTGTTTGTGAGTCTATGCTTAAAACATTGAGGACAATGTTTGGTTTAAGTGTGGGGGGGGGGGGTAAACAAAGTGTTTTTCATGCTAATTCGTGGGATTTTATCACCTATTACTTATAATGTTGTTTCTCACTGGTTTTAAGTGTTTTTAGAGTGTTTTTGAGTGTTCTTATGTCTTTTGTTCAGAAAATCCGAAAATTTACAAAAAAAATTTGCACAACAGTTTTGAAAAACCCAAAAAGAGTTGTTTTAAAGTTGTTTTTGTGTGTGTGTTTGTGTCTTAGGGTACCTTTCAACACAATGATGAGGATTTGGTTTTTAATTGCATGACTATTAAAGAATGTTGTAAACATCGCTGGAAGTTGATTTGTGCTTTGGTTTATGCTTGGTTATGGTTATAGCTTATGAATTCACATGTAATTATGATAGGAGCATATTTATGCGACTTAATTGGCTTGTTCTCATGCATTTACGTTGTGTTTCTTTAGTTATTTTAGTCCTTTATGCCATTTTCGTGTGTTTCTAGGTTCATATGGCTAAGGAGGCAAAAAGGTGCATTTTGGAGCAAAATTGGGCTTGGAATGGATAGCATATGCTTGGAGCAAAAGGAATGGACAAAATTGAAGACCTAAAGATCTTATGTTTGAGCAATATCAAGGACTCCTACCTATTCTAGGTCACAAAACAATGTCCCTTGCAACATTAAAACCCTTGCCGTGTTTCCCTTCCTTGCTGTGCAAGGAAGGGCTTTGTTTCCTGTTTTAAACCATTTAAACACATTCATTCATCAAACCATCTCAGCCATTCATTCAAACACAACCCCTTTGCCGTGCAAAAACACTACCATTCCAACATTTTCCCTTTGCCGTGCACTCCCCCTTGCATTTCCAGCCTTTCCACTTCATCATTGCAGTACATTCTCTTCCATATTCCCTCTTTAATCCACATGCATTCATCATCATTCACCCTAGCTTTAATTCACATGCAAACACATTCACAATCAGCCACATTTCCCCTTAGCTAGCTTCCCATCCATTCAATTCCATCAAATTCGTTTTACAATCTGTTCTAATTCAAAAAGTTTGTTTTGTTTTTAAATTCGTCCAAAACCAATCCCCCTTTACTTTGTTGAGTCATAGTAGTTAGAAATCACTTTAGTTTGTGTTTTTAAGTGTCTTAGGTCAAGTTAAAGCCAATTTTCGTCCAAAGTTGTGTCTAGTGTTCAAAACTGCCCAGATAGTGTTTTTAAGGCAGTTTTGAGTGTTTTGGTGCTGTTTTGAGTCTTTTGGTTTGTTTTGGTGTTTTAAAGTTTAGTTTTACATTCTTTGAGTCTAGTATAGTGTTTTAAACTTGTTTTTACGTATTTGAGTCAGTTTTCAAGTGATTTTGCAATCCCTCCTAATCCCCGGCCTAGAACGATCCCTACTTACATACTTACTACAATTGACAAAAAGAGGGTTAATTTATGTGTCACATTCGTAACGCATCAAATTTTGGCGCCGTTGCCGGGGATTAGCAAACTTGCTAATCCCTTGTGTTTGTGTCGTGTCAAAGTGTGTCTTAAGGTCAAGAGTCTAGTGTGTGTATTTGTTCTTTCTTTTTATTTTTGTGTTTGCCGTGCATAATCTGATTGCTTTTGTTTGTGTGCCTTGACCTACTGCTTGTTTTGGGTGTGTTTGCCGTGCTTCTAAGAGAGTTGTTAAAATCTTTTGTTTCATTGTTCTAGGTACAAGTGTATGACTCGTAGTTTTCACCCCGTTTGTGAGAATATCTTGGAGTTTGACGACGATTTTGAACGAACTTTGAGAAGAAAGAGGAAGCAACCAGAACCTAATCCACCTAGTTCTAGTTCTGAGGCCGAATCTGAAGAGGAAGAAGTGGAGGAAGAAGAACAAGTCATGGCGGTGGAGAATCGAACAATCAAGGAGCTTTCTGCCTCAGGATTAGATAATGCCATGCCATTATGCATTCAATACCCTAGGGCGGCTCAAGGCAAGACTGATGAGTTCGAATTGAAGTCAAGCTTGCTGCATCATATTCCTAAGTACCATGGGCTGTCCATGGAAGATCCAAACAAGCATTTGAAGGAGTTTGAAGTTGTATGCTCAAGCATGACACCCATTAATGTTGATGGGAATATTTTGAAGATGAAAGCTTTTCCATTCTCTCTTGTGGAAAAGGCTAAGGATTGGCTTTATGAATTGGCACCCGGGACAGTGACTTCTTGGGAAAGCATGAAGAGAGCGTTCTTGGAGAAGTTCTTCCCTACTTCAAGAGTCATTCTCTTGAGGAAAAAAATAAACAGAATCCAACAAAGTCAAGGAGAATCTTTTCCGGCATACTATGAGCGTTTTAAAGCCCTTGTTGCATCATGTCCTCAACATCAAATGAAGGAGGAGCTTCTCCTTCAATACTTCTATGAGGGCCTTCTTCCCATTGAAAGGCAAATGCTCGATGCTTCGGCGGGAGGTGCATTGGTGGACAAAACCCCTATGGCAGTGATACGAAATAGATACGCACACAAATTAACCCTCTTGTTGTCAAATTGTAGTAAGGATGCAAGTAGGGATCGTTCTAGACCAGGGATTAGGAGGGCTTGCTAAAACCTCTAAATTGACTCAAAAACATAAAAACAAAGTTAAAAACGTTCACAAAGACTCAAAGGACTCAAAACAGGTTCAAAAGACTCAAAACTGCCTAAAAACACTAACTAGGCAGTTTCTGACCTTAAACACAAATTTGGACGAATTTAAGATTAAAGGTTGATTCAAAACACTTTAAAACACAAATTAAGACACTTTAACACTAAACTAGACTCAAAGAATGCAAAACTAAAAGTTAAAACACTTAAACAAACCTAAAACCCAAAACAGCAACTAGAAGACTCAAAACTGCCTAAAAACCACTTTCTGGGCAGTTTTGAGCACCTACACTAATTTGGACGAAATTGGATGAAAACTTGAATCAAAATACTTAGAAACACAAATCAAAACACTTTCTAACTAATCTAAGACTTCAAATTAAAGGGGGATTTGTTTTGGAGGAAAATTGAAATAACGAAACAAGTTAATAAACTAGACAGAATGTAAATATGAAATTGATGAAATGGAATGAATGGATGCTACACTTGCATAATAAAAAGATTTCCAATTGCATTTCAATAAATTATGAAACTCATCACCCCGGGTTAATTAGGTCCGCTTAAATTAACCTTCAAATCTTCCTAACGTTATTGAATTGGATGATTGCATACGACAACCCAAAACATTTCCCACAAGTCCCCTACATGATTGCATAATAGAGATACAAGCAAGAATCATTACGCTCTATGAAAATTATAAGTGTTGACGAGGCATTCGTTACTATGATTGCATGAAACTTATGCCAAGAATTCGTTTAACGCGATTGTTTATAAGCAACCTCCACTACTTGTGAATATAAGTTCGTAACTATTAGGTGAAACTCACTTATATTCTAGCGTCATATTCATGCATGAAAATTAAGCGTGCACTCTCAATAAACATACATAAATAAGTTATCAATCAAACAGTTAAACAAATTGAATCCACGACTTATGAAATGCAATTAGAAGTAATCAAATCAAAACGCAAGCATAAACATATATTTTGAATCCCCCCCTAGCCAAGGGGGGGTTTAGTTCCTCATGATACAAAACAAAGAGAATCAAAGAAACACCTAAACATTCCAACAACTCAAACTTGAATTGTATGAACGGTTAGGCCCTCTTCTCTTCCATTCCTCATTCGTACAAAACAAAGAGTATTGAAATTAAACATTGAAATCAAAGAAACACCTAAACATTCCAACAACTCAAACTTGAATTGTATGAACGTTTAGGCCCTCTTATCTTCCTCTTCGTTGTAGCACAAGGTCTAATGGATAGTTTGATGGTGTGAATGGTTTGGGGAGTGGTGAAAATGGAAGGAGGAGGCCATGGCAATGGGATGATTTCTGGTGTGGTGTTTGGATTATTAGGGAGAGAGCATGGCACAAGGGAATGGTTGGTGTTTGTGACTGAAATGTGTATGGAAGAATGAATGAGAATGAGTGGGAATGAATGCTTATTTATAGGCGAAATGGGGGGGAACATGACAGCTAGGAGGGAATGTGGCTGCATGTTTGAATGATTAAAGGATGCATGTGGGTTGGAAATGCATGTGCAAGCATGTGTTGGCTGATTTAAAGAATGTGAATGCAATCTGAAATGCATGTGAATTATGTTGGAAAGAAGGGGAAGTCACGGCACAAGGTAAGGGGGAGTGAATGTGGCTGAAATGGAAGGGGGAATGATGATGAATGCATGTGCAATGACAGCTAGGTATGTGGTGGAAAGCTGGAATTGCACAAAGGGAATGCATGTGCACGGTTTTGGTGTGGAGAAAGGAATAATCTGAAATGGGAGAGCATGTGGGTGGAAATGCATGTTTGAATGATTAAAGGGACATGTGGGGGTGCAATGATGAAGGAATAATCTGAAAATGCAAGTTGAAATGATGTGGAATGACAATGGCATGTGGAATGGCTGGAAAGTGTATGAAACTCACGGCAAGGATGTTTTGGTGTTGTGTAAATGCATGTGAATGCATGGCATTTGAAATGATTGTTGTTGGAAATGAATGATTAAATGTGCATGGCTGGAATGATGAAGAATAAAGGGTGCATGTGGGTTGGAAGTGATGAAGGAAATGCATGTGAAATGTAAAGGGAAAAGCTGGAAATGCTAGGAACCCACGGCATGGATGTGTTTTGGGTGTGTGTGTGTGAATGTGTGGCTTAATGATTAAGTGAATGAATATATGGCTGCATGTGGATTAAAGGGGTGTGAATGGTGGTGTAATGATGAAATGAAATGGCTAGAAAGGGTATGAATGCACGGCAAGGATTTCAGGATGCATGTGATTGGTGAATGGTGGTGAAAATGCATGTGAGTGCATGTTTGTGTGAATGGTGGAAATCTGAAAATCGCATAAAACAACTAGGCTAAGGGAAAGGCACGGCAAAGAGATGTTTGTTGGTGTAAATGTGCAATGGTTGCAATGATGAAATGGATGGGAGTGCATGTGGATTAAAGGGGTGTGAATGGTTGTGGTTATGATAAGTGATAAGTGAATGGTTTTGATAAGTGATAAGTGAATGGTTTTGATAAGTGATAAGTGAATGGAAGTGATAAGTGATAAGTGAATGGAAGTGATAAGTGAATGGTTATGATCTTCAATTTCGTCCATCTACTTGGCTTTAAGCATATGCAATCCATTCCAATCTCTAATTTGCTCCAAAAGGCTCCAAAAGGCATCCTTTTGCATACTTTGCCCTTAGAACCTGAAAACACACAAAAGAAGCATAAAGGACTAAAATAACTGTGAATTAACAACATAGATGCACGAAAACAAGCTAAGTAAGTCGCCTAAATATGCTCCTATCAGGCAGCCAAGACCCTAATTGCAAACCGTGCTCTAAATGCACAACAATATGAAGGACTTGGGCAAAGGGACCCCCCACGGCAACAATTGAATGAGGTAAGTTCTCAATCCGATATTCAATCTCAATTAGCTAATCTTACTTCTATTATGTCTCAGATGGCCGAAGGAATGAAGATACAAGGACCAATTGTATGTGGTGTATGTTCTATCCAAGGACACCCTTCGGAAAGGTGCCCTCAATTGATTGAGAATGGGGGATGGGAGAGTGCAAATGCCATTGGATTTCCAAGCCACAATCAACCAAGGAATGATCCATATTCCAACACATACAATCCGGGGTGGAGAGACCATCCCAACTTCAAGTGGAGGGAGCCTCAACAACTTCAACAACAAGGAGGCTTTCGACAACAACCCCCGGGGTTTTACACCAAAACCTACGGCAATGATCCAACCCCACCCCAATCTGCCCAAAACAATCAAGGTACGTCTTTAGATAATGCTACAATTCTTAAGTTACTTACCAATTTGTCTCAGGGGCTAGAAAATCAAAACAAGGCGATGCAAAACCAAGAAAAAAGGGTGGACCACTTAGAAAAGCAAATTGGGCAGATTGCGGAGTTTGTAGGACAATTCCGAGACCAAGGCAAGCTCCCTAGCTCAACCATTGTCAATTCAAAGGGAGGGTTCGAAACCGCCAAGGCCCTTACGTTAAGAAGTGGTAAGGAGCTTGGAAATCATCCAGAACCATCCAAACAAAGCCTTAATGAGGAGAAAGAACTACTGCAAGAAGAAGAACAGGGAGCAAAGGCCACGGCAAGGGAAGCCAAAACCTTGCCGCAACCCTCTAGTACACCAAAACCATCCCAAACCACCAAGGTGAGTCCAAATTCGAATTTGTCTAGTTCTATTCCACTAAATGTGCCCTTTCCTAGCAGGTTTATGCAATCTAAGACAGAGGAGGATGAAAAAGACATCCTGGAGACGTTTAGGAAGGTGCATGTCAATATCCCGCTCCTTGATGCAATAAAGCAAATTCTGAAGTACGCTAAGTTTTTGAGGAAGATTTGTACAACAAGAAAACGGATTCGAGAGAAAGAGGTGGTACATGTAAGTGAGAATGTCTTTGCAATGTTGCAAAGAAAGCTACCACCTAAATGCAAAGATCCAGGTAGTTTCACTATCCCTTGTGTAATTGGTAATACAAGATTCGAACATGCTATGCTAGATTTAGGTGCATCAATTAATGTCATGCCATACTCTGTTTATGCATCTATGAATCTAGGAGAGCTTTAAAATGATGGTGTTATTATTCAATTAGCCGATCGATCTAATGCATACCCAAGAGGTGTTTTGGAAGATGTTTTGGTGCAGGTAGACCACTTGATTTTTCCTGTAGATTTCTATGTGCTTGACATGGAGGATTCAACCCACTCTCCACCATCGCCACTCTTACTTGGACGACCTTTCATGAAAACAGCCCACACCAAGATTGACGTGGCCAAGGGAGCCTTAACTATGGAGTTTGGTGGTGATACGATTAACTTTAAAGTTTCTGAATCCATTGAGAATCCTAATGATGTTCGTTCTTGTTTTGCCATTGGTACAATTAAAAATATAGGGCAAGAACGTTCAACACCAATCAAGAAGGATGCGTCTAGAACCACCATCGAGGAAGGAATTGAAGGAGAGCACAAGAAGCACACCACTACCCTACAAACACCCAATCTGGCCGTGCCGTGTGCTAAAATTGGCGAGAAGGTGGCTGCCCTTAGGGCATTGCCACAACATCCTAGTAAGTCTCCAATCCCAATTCTGATTCCCATTTCAACTAATAGGTTGTTACCTTCGTTGGTGCAAGTACCCAATCAATTTCAAGGTGGTGGGATCAGTTACAGGGACTTTAGAAATCCAAACGCCAGAATCAGGGAGGGTCACTATCCCCTCCCATTCATTGAGCCGTACTACGAGAACTTTGTTGAGCATGTTGTGGAGGAGATCCCATTGCATGCTGTGGGTCCTAAGTAGAAAAGAAGGTCTCGTCCGGCTGCAAGACGTAAAAGAAAGCGCTACTTGGGAGGCAACCCAATACACTGAATAAAACAAAGCATGTTCATTGATTTCCGAGAAATTACAAGTGAGTACAAAAAAAAAAAGAAAAAAAAAAAAAAGCAAAGAGAGAAAGATGGAGCCTTCACAAAGGTTGTTTACGTGTGATGCGAGAATTATACACGCAAATTAAACCCTCTTTTTGTCAAATTGTAGTAAAGATGTAAGTAGGGATCGTTCTAGACCGGGGATTAGGAGGGATTGCTAAACACTTGGAAACTGACTTAAAAACTCAAAAACAAAGTTTAAAACACTAAACTCGACTCAAAGAATGCAAAACTAAAAGTTAAAACACTTAAACAAACCTAAAACCCAAAACAGCAACTAGAAGACTCAAAACTGCCTAAAAACCACTTTCTGGGCAGTTTTGAGCACCTACACTAATTTGGACGAAATTGGATGAAAACTTGAATCAAAATACTTAGAAACACAAATCAAAACACTTTCTAACTAATCTAAGACAATACAAAGACTCAAAGGACTCAAAACAAGTTCAAAAGACTCAAAACTGCCTAAAAACACTAACTAGGCAGTTTCTGACCTTAAACACAAATTTGGACGAATTTAAGATTATGGCTTGATTCAAAACATTTTAAAACATAAACTAAACAGATTCTAAGCACTAAAGAACAAGAGAGTAAAAGGGGGGGGGGGGTTTTGATTTGACGAAATAAAACTAAATGAACAAATTGCAATTAAAACAGAATGTAAATATGAAATTGATGAAATGGAATGAATGGATGCTAGCCAAGGGGTTCATCTCCACACATGTTACACTTGCATAAATAAAAGATTTCCAATTGCATTTCAATAAATTATGAAACTCATCACCCCGGGTTAATTAGGTCCGCTTAAATTAACCTTCAAATCTTCCTAACGTTATTGAATTGGATGATTGCATACGACAACCCAAAACATTTCCCACAAGTCCCCTACATGATTGCATAATAGAGATACAAGCAAGAATCATTACGCTCTATGAAAATTATAAGTGTTGACGAGGCATTCGTTACTATGATTGCATGAAACTTATGCCAAGAATTCGTTTAACGCGATTGTTTATAAGCAACCTCCACTACTTGTGAATATAAGTTCGTAACTATTAGGTGAAACTCACTTATATTCTAGCGTCATATTCATGCATGAAAATTAAGCGTGCACTCTCAATAAACATACATAAATAAGTTATCAATCAAACAGTTAAACAAATTGAATCCACGACTTATGAAATGCAATTAGAAGTAATCAAATCAAAATGCAAGCATAAACATATATTTCGAATCCCCCCCTAGCTAAGGGGGGGTTTAGTTCCTCATGATACAAAACAAAGAGTATTGAAATTAAACATTGAAATCAAAGAAACACCTAAACATTCCAACAACTCAAACTTGAATTGTATGAACGTTTAGGCCCTCTTCTCTTCCTCTTCGTTGTAGCACAAGGTCTAAGGATAGGTTTGGAGGGATGGGGAGTTATGGATGGTGTAGAATGATGTGTTTAGGATAGGGATGGATGTAGGGGACCTCAAGGCTTCTTTTTGGCCAGAAAATATGAAGAATGGTGAAGTATGGATGTGTTATAGAGAGGGAATGAATTTCTGGCGTGAATGAATGTGTATGAATGGGAATGATCTGATCTAGGGGTTAATATGAGTATATATAAGCACTTAAAACCCTAGGGTAATCAGATATGAGCTTGTGACAAGCTAGGACGGCTAGGAGACAAGGTAGGACGGCTAGGAGACAAGCTAGGACGGCTTGTGACAAGCTAGGACGGCTAGGAGACAAGCTAGGACGGCTAGTGACAAGCTAGGACGGCTAGGAGACAAGTTAGGACGGCTAGTGACAAGCTAGGACGGCTAGGAGACAAGCTAGGACGGCTAGTGACAAGCTAGGATGGCTAGGAGACAAGCTAGGACGGCTTGTTCTTCCAATACAGAAATTAGGCACCATGTGTGAATAGATAAAGCCTTCTAGAAATAAGGTTTTTAGGCCCCCTTGCAGCTCCCTAACTGAATTCAAGCCTTCAAATTCGTCCATCCTCATGCCTCCATGCTTGCACTATCCAATCTTGGCCCAAAAATGCTCTAGAATGCTCCAAATTGCTTCTTTTTGCATACTTTGACACTAAAACCTGAAATTGCACGAAAATGACTTTAAACACTAAACTAACTAAGGAAAAATAACATAAATGCATGAGAACAAGCCAATTAAGTCGCATAAAAATGCTCCTATCAACGTGAAGCCCCACTACGTGGCAAAACTCTAGGAGCGGAAGGCATCGGAGCAAGAGGCATCGGAGCGGGAGGCATCGGAGCAAGAGGCATCGGAGCAAGAGGCATCGGAGCGAGAGGCATCGGAGAGGGAGGCATCGAAGATAGATCATTCGAGGCCTCAATACTTGGTGGAACGCTAGATGACGCAGGAAAAAGGTGCCTTTGGAAGAAAGCCGCAAGCCTTTGATGATCACTTTGAATTCGACCTTGAGATTCTTGCATCTCATCAAGCTTCCTCTTCATGCCTGTCGAATAATTATTTGCAAGCACGTGCAAACTTCTATTCTCGTGCTTAAGCTATTTGATCTCTTGCTTGAGATTTTCCACCTCTGCCATCAATGATTCAACTTGACGGGATCGAGCAAGTAGGCGTTGGCCCATGTTGGACACAGAGCCCCCACACTAAACACTGAGAGCTAAGGACTCTTGAACGGCCAACTCATCGGACCGTCCTGAAAGCAGCCTACTATCTTTAGGAGTGAGGAGGTTCCTAGCTACTATCGTAGCTGTTGTTGCATCCGTCATCATGGAGTCTTCACCTGTAAGAGGGCCATTAGAAGATAAGAAAGACGGGCACCATACCTTACCCTGACGCGGCGCAACCGGATCACTGCTGAGACTCAAATCTAAGCAAATGCTAGATGGGTTAGATGGGTTAGCCATTTTTCAAGAAGTTAAAAGAGAAGGGTTGGATGGAGTAAAATCTCAAAGGGCCGGAGACGATTTTCACGAATAGGCAATCTTCAAAGTGTGCATGTTAAAGGTGATCGATCACCTCTATAAAAGGAGAGGCGACACAATCACCGATTCAAAATTGAAGAGACACCACTCTTCAAAGCCGGATTTTCCTGCGTAAAGTTCGCCAACTCTTCAGACACAATCTCGGCTTTTCAGATAAAGCGTGCAACATTGTCAAAAGATCTCTTACAAAGTTGAAAACGCGTGGAGGTCATTATCGCAACTACACACTTTTGCCGACAAGCGTGGGTGACAAAGCCGCAATCTCGGCTTTTCAGAAAACGCGTGCAACTTTGTCAAAAGATCTCTGACAAAGCCGCATCCGCACTACTACTTGCCATTACAATTCCTATATACATCAACATTCATGGCAAGGCATACATCCAAAAACGCATGACTTGCCTTCTCGGCCGAGAATGTAGCTGCAACCAAACCTCTCAACATGCTCAGTTTTCTTCTTCTCTTGAGAACACCTATTCAACCATTGATGTACCCCCAAAGAAGATACCAGATACCTGGAGTACAGATGAGGCAAGAGGAAACGGTGGATCGAAGCATGTGGAGACAAGCGCAACAAATATATGTGCTGATTCATTCGCTGCTTCTTCAAAAGAAAAAGTATCTCATATCATCAAGGGCGAAAGCAAAGGTATCTCATATCATGATCTTTCCCTGTCTTTTCCTTTGTCCTTGTTATTACTCGCATGGCAAAGTGAAGTGAGCAATCAGCCGGCACTTGGAGTCAGTCTTCCGATCTGGAACCGACTACCTGGAATCTATTCCCTGGTTGCTTACCTAGCATTGCTCTCGAGTAGTCATCTTCAAAGGTTGATACACTTCCAGAGAAGGTACCACATCTGCTTGGAGAACAGCTAAGACGAGTGACAATGAAACATCAATCTTGTGGATAGTCAGCAAACGCAACAATTGCATATGCTGAGTTATCCTCTAACCCTCTTCAGTACGAATTCGAAAGATTGAACAAAGAAACAAGTCATCACCTCTGATAGGAGCATATTCATGCGACTTAAATGGCTTGTTCTCGTGCATTTACGTTATGTTTCTTTAGTTATTTTAGTACTTTAAGCTATTTTCGTGTGTTTGTAGGTCCAAAGGGCTAAAGGAGCAAAAAGATGCATTTAGGAGACTTTTGGAGCACTTTTGGGCTAAGGATGGATAGCCTATGCTTGGAGCCAAAGGGTTGGACGAAATTGAAGACCTAATTGAAGACCAAAGTGTTGGAACCTTGTTCCCTTTAGTTTTAGGACATTTAAACCTTTCCTATATCCTTAGCCGTGCATAACATTCCAACATTCCACTCCTTCATTTCAGCCACACTCCCACATATCATTACTTATCATCACCACTTATCACTTATCATAATCACATATCATTACTTATCATCACCACTTATCACTTATCATAAATCATTACTTATCATCACCACTTATCACTTATCATAATCACATATCATACACTTATCATCACCACTTATCACTTATCATAATCACCCATAATCATTCACATAAATCAGCCACATGCATTCACTCTTCATAATTCAACCTAGCTGTCATGTTTCCCCTTTCATCATTCCCTCACATTCTTTAATTCAGCCAACACATGCTTACACATGCATTTTCAGCACCAAAGAATCATTGCACATGCATTTCCAACCCACATGCATCATTTAATCATTCAAACATGCAGCCACATTCACTTTACCTAGCTGTCATGTTCCCTCTCCCATCCATTTTCAGATTTCCACCAACCAATCTAGTTGTCATTACACATGCATTCCCTTCTTTAATCATTCCTAGCTGCCATTCACATGTTCTCCCATCCCTTCTCTCCCTATAAAACCATGCATTGCATTCATTCAATTCATCTCATTCCCATTCATACACAATTCATTCACCATTCACGCCAGAAATTCATCCCCTCTCTATAACACATCCATACTTCACCATTCTTCATATTTTCTGCCCAAAAAGAAGCCTTGAGGTCCCCTACATCCATCCCTCTCCTAAACACATCATTCTACACCATCCATAACTCCCCATCCCTCCAAACCTATCCTTAGACCTTGTGCTACAACGAAGAGGAGGAGAAGAGTGCCTAAACGTTCATACAATTCAAGTTTGAGTTGTTGGAATGTTTAGGTGTTTCTTTGATTTCAATGTTTAATTTCAATACCCTTTGTTTTGTACGAATGAGGAATGGAAGAGAAGAGGGCCTAAACGTTCATACAATTCAAGTTTGAGTTGTTAGAATGTTTAGGCGTTTCTTTGATTCTCTTTGTTTTGTATCATGAGGAACTAAACCCCCCTGGTTAGGGGGGGATTTGAAATATATGTTTATGCTTGCATTTTGATTTGATTACTTCTAATTGCGTTTCATAAGTTGTGAATTCAATTTGTTTAACTGTTTGATTGATAACTTATTTATGTATGTTTATTGAGAGTATACGCTTAATTTTCATGCATGAATATGACGCTAGAATATAAGTGAGTTTCACCTAATAGTTACGAACTTATATTCACAAGTAGTGGAGGTTGCTTATAAACAATCGCGTTAAACATATTCTTGGCATAAGTTTCATGCAATCATAGTAACGAATGCCTCGTCAACACTTATAGTTTTCATGTTGCTTAATGATTCTTGCTTGTATCTCTATTATGCAATTCATGTAGGGAACTTGTGAGGAATGCTTTGGGTTGTCGTATGCAATCATCCAATTCATTAACTTAAGGAAAACTTGACGGTTAATTTAAGCGGACCTAATTAACCCGGGGCATTGAGAATTCATGGTTTATTGAAATGCAATTGGAAATCTTTTTATTATGCAAGTGTAACATGTGTGGAGATGAACCCCTTAGCTAGCTATCCCATCCATTCAATTCCATCACATTCATCTTTACAATCTGTTTTTAAATACAATCTGTGCAATTAGTTTAATTTTGTCCAAAACTCAATCCCCCCTTGCTTTAGTGTCCAACTTTGTTAGAAAGTGTCTTAGTTTGTGTTTCTAAGTGTTTTGATTCATTTTATTACCCAATTTCGTCCAAAGTAGTCAAAGTGCTCAAAACTGCCCAGAAAGTGTTTTTAAGGCAGTTTTGAGTGTTTTGGGTGCTGTTTGAGTCTTTTGGTTTGTTTTAGTGTTTTAAGTGTTTAGTTTTGCATTCTTTGAGTCTAGTTTAGTGTTAAAGTGTCTTAGTTTGTGTTTATAAGTGTTTTGATTCAATTTATTACACACATTCGTCCAAATTCACCAAAGTGCTCAAAACTGCCCAGATTGTGTTTTTAAGGCAGTTTTGAGTGTTTTGGGGCTGTTTTGAGTCCTTTGGTTTGTTTTAGTGTTTTAAATGTTTAGTTTTGCATTCTTTGAGTCTAGTGTAGTGTTTTAAACTTTATTTTACGTTTTTGAGTCAGTTTCCAAGTGATTTTGCAATCCCTCCTAATCCCCGGTTAAGAACGATCCCTACTTATACTTATACTACAATTGATAAAAAGAGGGTTTAATTTGTGTGCGTATAATTCTCGCATCAAATTTTGGCGCCGTTGCCGGGGATTAGCAACTTTGCTAATCTCTTGGATTGTTTTATTTTCGTTTGTGTGTATATATTTTTAGTTTTATTTTGTTGATTTTAGACGCAAGACATGGCACTTGATAGTGCTTCTCTTTTGTCACAGCTTATGGAAGAGTACCAAACGCAAAGAGTTGGTACATTTGATCATAATCAATCAAGGAACGACGTGTTTTCCAATACTTACAATTCGGATTGGAGTGATCATTCAAACTCTATGTGGTGGGAACCTCAACATATTCAACAAGAAGGATATTGGCAGCCTTATGAGGAGTTCTACTCAACATCTATGCATCCACCACAACCTCATATTCAATATGCCCAACCAAACTCAAGTTCGTCAATAGATTATAATCAAAAGCTTAATGAATTACTTTGTTTGGTGCAGGGCTCACAAAATCAAGACAATGAGGCTCAACAAGAAGGTTATTGGCAGCCATATGAGGAGTTCTATACAACACCTATGCAGCCACCACAACCTGCCCAAACAAATTCAAGTGAGTCTTTGTATAATGATACGGTTAGTAAGTTACTCACCAATTTGTCTCAGGGGCAAGAAGATCTAAACAAAGCAAGGCAAAATCAAGACAAAAGGTTGGACTACTTGGAAAAACAAATTGGGCAGATCGCGGAGTTCGTAGGACAATTTCAAGACCAAGGCAAACTCCTTATTTCAACCATTGCAAATCCGAAGGAAGGATCTGAAACTACCTTGAGAAGTAGCAAGGAGGTTGGAACGGACCCTCAACCATCAAAATCAAATCACAAGGAAGAGGAATACACCCAACCCACGGCAAGAGTGGAAACACCTTTGCCGGAGGCACCTATTGCTCCTACGCCATCTAATTCAAGTAAGGTTGTTCCAAATTTAATTAGTTCTAACCCCATTCCACCTAATATCCCTATTCCTTGCAGGTTCATGAATTCCAAGGAAGAAGAAAGTGAAAAAGACACCTTGGAAGCCCTTCCAAAGGTGAAAAGTAGGGAATATCATGAATTCATCAAAGAGGACATTCTTGAGATAAACAACCCCAAAGAAGTTGAATTTTATGACACAAGACAAGGACCAATCCTCACATCAAATCTAACCAAGTGCAAAGTCCCTGAAATGTTCAAAGAAGGGGTGTTTATTCTTGAGTTCTTATTGGATCACATAAGTAAGCCACCTCCTCCAATTTCAATTTTCTTTTATACTAACATGTTGTTAATGATTCATGCATCCAATCTTGAATTTAAACCATTACCAGATCATTTCAAGTATCACCTTCCATTCAAAGACCAATTCCATGCCGTTTGATTAAAAAAAAAAAAAAAAAAAAAAAAAAAAAAAAAAAAAAGATACTAAACATGGAGAAAGATGGAGCCTTCACAAAGGATGTTTACGTGAAGCCCCACTACGAGGCGTCGGAGCGGAAGGCATCGGAGCGGAAGGCATCGGAGCGGAAGGCATTGGAGCGGGAGGCATCGGAGCTAGAGCATTCCAGGCCTCAATACTGGGTGGAACGCTAGATGACCCAGGAAAAAGGTGCCTCTAGAAGAAAGACGCAAGCCTTTGACGGTCACTTTGAACGCGACCTTGAGATTCTTGCAGCTCATCAAGCTTCCTCTTCATGCCCGACGAATAGTTATTTGCAAGCACATGCAAACTTCTATTCTCGTACTTAAGCTGTTTGATCTCCTGCTTAAGATTTTCCACCTCTGCCATCAATGATTCCACTTGACGGGACCGAGCAAGCAGGCGTTGGCCCATGTTGGACACAGAGCTCGCACACTGAACACTAAGTGCGAGGGATTCTTGAACGGCCAACTCATCGGACCGTCCTGAAAGCAGCTGACTATCTTTGGGAGTGAGGAGGTTCCTAGCTACTATTGTAGCTGTTGTGGCATCCTGCATCACGGAGTCTTCACCTGTAAGAGGACCGTTAGAAGATAAGAAAGAAGGGTGCCATACGTTACCTTGACGCGGCGCGCCCGTATCACTGCTGAGACTCAATTCTAAGCTAAGGTTCGATGGGTTTGCCATTTTTCAAAGGTGTTCAAGAGAAAGGGTGGATGGAGTTAAATTTCAAAGGGCCGGAGACAATTTTCAAAAATGGGCAGTCTTCAGAGTGTGTATGTTTGAGGTGATCGGTAGCTCTATAAAAAGCCAAGGCGACGCGTCCACCAATTCAAAAAGCCGGAATTTCCTGCGCAAAGTTCGGCGACGATCTCTTGGCTTTTCAGAAAACGCGTTCACTTTGTCAAAAGATCTCTGACAAAGTGAAAACACGTGGAGGCCATCATCGCAACTACACATCTTTAGCCGACAAACGCAAAGTTCGACGACGCTTTCTCTACTTTTCAGAAAACGCATGCAGCTTTGTCAAAAGAGCCGCATCCGCACTACTACGTGTCGTTCAGAAAGCGAAGGGGCGTCGCTCAGAAATCGAAGGGGCGCCTGCTCAGAAATCGAAGAGGCGTCGTTTAGAAATCGAAGAGGCGTCACTATTTCAAAAAGCCGGATTTGTGGGATCAAAACGTTGTCGACAAGGGTAAAAGAACAATACCACCACTTGCTATTGGGAAATCCCTATATATGTCGACCTTCATCTTTTATGGCAAGGCAAACCTGAAGAAAATGCCCAACTCTTCCTCACTTTTGAGGGCGCACTCCCAGCAAAGCCTTTCGAAATACTCAATTCTGTCTTCTTCCCCAAAGATGATACCAGATGCCTGGAGTACAGATGACCCAGGAGGAAACAGCATAACAAATACATGTGCTGATTCATTCACCGCTTCTTCAAAAGCAAAGGTATCTCATATCATCAAGGTCAAAAGCAAAAGTATCTCATATCATGCTCTTTCCCTGTCTTTTCCTTTGTCTTGGTTATTACTCGCATAGCAAAGTAAAAGAAGCAATCAGTCGGCACTTGGAGTCAGTCTTCCGACGGCCGGGAATTCCTTTCCTGATTGCTTACCTAGCGTTGCTCTCGAGTAGTCATCTTCAACGGTTGATACACTTCCAGAGAAGGGACCACTTCTGCAAAGGGGAGCAAGTAAGGCAAGTGAAAATGACACATTGAAGCATGTGGAGACAAGCAACAACTGCATATGCTGAGCTATCCTCTAACCCTCTTCAATACGAATTGGAGAGATTGAACAAAGAAACAGATAAAAGGAGGAAGCTCAGACCTTCGGGGGAGACCAAAAGAATCCTGCTGCTCAGTTCAAGAGTAGCACAAAGGAAAATCAACGAGTGGAGGAGACCAAAAAGAATCCTCCAGCCCAGTTCAAGAGTAAGCCTGTGGAATCACCAAAGATCAACCCATCCATTCAACAAAGGAAGACCGAGAAAGCACTCCAATTCCAGATTTGCGTCCCTAAACTCTTCTCTTTGTTAGTTACATTCTGCCATGTTTAGTATGTATAAATGCTGTTTGTGTGTTTACTTATGTTTTATGTAAATCTATGCTTAAAACATTGAGGACAATGTGTGATTTAAGTGTGGGGGGGTAACTAAGTATATTTGATGCAAATTCGTGGGATTTTATCACCCATAACTTCAAATGTTGTTCCTTGCTGTTTTAAGGTGTTTTTAAGATGTTTTAGAGTGTTTTAGTATGTTTTGTTTTATAACTCCGAAAATCACATAAAAATTTGAAAAACATGTTTTGAAAAGCCTAAAAAGAGTGTTTTGAGTCGTTTTTGTGTGTTTGTGTCTTAGGATACCTTCCAACACAATGATAAGGATTTGGTTTGTAATTGCATGACTGCTAAAAAGAGTTATAAACATAGAGAAAAGTTTGATTTACTCTTGGTATATGCTTGGTTATGGTTATAATGTATGACTTCACATGCAATCATAAAAGAAAAATTCGTTTTTGTAACATGCTTGAAGGAAGGAACTCAAACAAACGCTACAACCCTGTGAGACTCGAGCCATTACCTTCTTTGGAGAGTTATAATCTGTGATTCTTTGTTTTCTAAAGTTGTTGCATGATCTCATTATTCCTTGCTTGGTTGCTACTTAGAATGCAATTATATCATGATAGAACTAAATGCTAGAACTTATATCCGTTTCATTCAAAGCATGACATTGAATTGCATAACATATATCAAGATGAAGTTGTGTAACCACCACCATAGCCAAATAGCCTTACTTCCCATGTTTCGTATATGTTGTAAGTTTTAACCCCGTTGAGCCTTGTTTAGCCTTTATTCTTTGTTTACCCACATTTTCCTCACCTAGCCTAGAGTAGGACTTTCCTATACCCTTGTTCTTAAAGTATAGTGAGCATGACTTAAATGAATTCCTTTTGAGTTACATTATGCAAGAAAATGAGTGTGGGGGAGTAAAAGTTACGTTTATATGTATGTTTTGAGATTCAAAAAAAGAAAAGAAGAAGAAAAGAAAAAAAAAAAAAAAAAAAAAAAAAAAGAGTGAAAATAAGTAAGAATGAACTCACGAGCGTTGATGGTTGAAGAAAGGGTCCAAAAAGTTGAATATGGCCCTAAGTTTTGTGTGACTTTCCCTTGGGTGTTCAAAGTTGACTTCTGCGTTCTTAAGGGAATTCTAAGTGCCTAATTCAATACTTTGCTCACTATTGCTTTAAGAATGTTTGTTTATCCTTCACCTTTCATTGTTAGCCAATACCCTAGCCCCGTTACAACCCTTTGACTTCTATCTTGAGTGTTATGTGTTTCAAAATGTGGAGTTTGGAATTGATATGAGCTTATGGAATCACTGGTTCTCATTCTAAGTAGTAGCATTCCATTCATGAGATCATATTCATGTCATTATCGTAAATCCAGAAAATGCTTTCTTTGTTACAACATATGTGAGGTACTAGTCTTTCATGTTTACATCAATCTCTCACATATAACTAGTGTAGGGTGTGTAGTCAGAAAATCTGTGTGAAAATAGAGTGCATTCTAGTAAGGAATTGAGGAAATTCTCTAAGGCATGTTACTACATTCAAATCATGGTTTTAAATGCTTAATTGTGAACTAGTATGTGGTGACTATGATTAAAAATGTACTTAAGTGTAAAGATGGCTAAAATCTGTGGGAATAATGATTTTTAACTTGTCATGTACATTGGAAATCCCTGAGACGATTGTTGGAAGGTTTAGGTTGTGTTTTTCTTGTTCAGTGTCGTTTTGTTTTTGGTTTCTTTTGTTTTGTTTTGCTCGAGGACTAGCAAAAGCTAAGTGTGGGGGTATTTGATAGGAGCATATTCATGCGACTTAAATGGCTTGTTCTCGTGCATTTACGTTATGTTTCTTTAGTTATTTTAGTACTTTAAGCTATTTTCGTGTGTTTGTAGGTCCAAAGGGCTAAAGGAGCAAAAAGATGCATTTTGGAGACTTTTGGAGCACTTTTGGGCTAAGGATGGATAGCCTATGCTTGGAGCCAAAGGGTTGGACGAAATTGAAGACCTAATTGAAGACCAAAGTGTTGGAACCTTGTTCCCTTTAGTTTTAGGACATTTAAACCTTTCCTATATCCTTAGCCGTGCATAACATTCCAACATTCCACTCCTTCATTTCAGCCACACTCCCACATATCATTACTTATCATCACCACTTATCACTTATCATAATCACATATCATTACTTATCATCACCACTTATCACTTATCATAAATCATTACTTATCATCACCACTTATCACTTATCATAATCACATATCATACACTTATCATCACCACTTATCACTTATCATAATCACCCATAATCATTCACATAAATCAGCCACATGCATTCACTCTTCATAATTCAACCTAGCTGTCATGTTTCCCCTTTCATCATTCCCTCACATTCTTTAATTCAGCCAACACATGCTTACACATGCATTTTCAGCACCAAAGAATCATTGCACATGCATTTCCAACCCACTTGCATCATTTAATCATTCAAACATGCAGCCACATTCACTTTACCTAGCTGTCATGTTCCCTCTCCCATCCATTTTCAGATTTCCACCAACCAATCTAGTTGTCATTACACATGCATTCCCTTCTTTAATCATTCCTAGCTGCCATTCACATGTTCTCCCATCCCTTCTCTCCCTATAAAACCATGCATTGCATTCATTCAATTCATCTCATTCCCATTCATACACAATTCATTCACCATTCACGCCAGAAATTCATCCCCTCTCTATAACACATCCATACTTCACCATTCTTCATATTTTCTGCCCAAAAAGAAGCCTTGAGGTCCCCTACATCCATCCCTCTCCTAAACACATCATTCTACACCATCCATAACTCCCCATCCCTCCAAACCTATCCTTAGACCTTGTGCTACAACGAAGAGGAGGAGAAGAGTGCCTAAACGTTCATACAATTCAAGTTTGAGTTGTTGGAATGTTTAGGTGTTTCTTTGATTTCAATGTTTAATTTCAATACCCTTTGTTTTGTACGAATGAGGAATGGAAGAGAAGAGGGCCTAAACGTTCATACAATTCAAGTTTGAGTTGTTGGAATGTTTAGGCGTTTCTTTGATTCTCTTTGTTTTGTATCATGAGGAACTAAACCCCCCTGGTTAGGGGGGGATTTGAAATATATGTTTATGCTTGCATTTTGATTTGATTACTTCTAATTGCGTTTCATAAGTTGTGAATTCAATTTGTTTAACTGTTTGATTGATAACTTATTTATGTATGTTTATTGAGAGTATACGCTTAATTTTCATGCATGAATATGACGCTAGAATATAAGTGAGTTTCACCTAATAGTTACGAACTTATATTCACAAGTAGTGGAGGTTGCTTATAAACAATCGCGTTAAACATATTCTTGGCATAAGTTTCATGCAATCATAGTAACGAATGCCTCGTCAACACTTATAGTTTTCATGTTGCTTAATGATTCTTGCTTGTATCTCTATTATGCAATTCATGTAGGGAACTTGTGAGGAATGCTTTGGGTTGTCGTATGCAATCATCCAATTCATTAACTTAAGGAAAACTTGACGGTTAATTTAAGCGGACCTAATTAACCCGGGGCGTTGAGAATTCATGGTTTATTGAAACGCAATTGGAAATCTTTTTATTATGCAAGTGTAACATGTGTGGAGATGAACCCCTTAGCTAGCTATCCCATCCATTCAATTCCATCACATTCATCTTTACAATCTGTTTTTAAATACAATCTGTGCAATTAGTTTAATTTTGTCCAAAACTCAATCCCCCCTTGCTTTAGTGTCCAACTTTGTTAGAAAGTGTCTTAGTTTGTGTTTCTAAGTGTTTTGATTCATTTTATTACCCAATTTCGTCCAAAGTAGTCAAAGTGCTCAAAACTGCCCAGAAAGTGTTTTTAAGGCAGTTTTGAGTGTTTTGGGTGCTGTTTGAGTCTTTTGGTTTGTTTTAGTGTTTTAAGTGTTTAGTTTTGCATTCTTTGAGTCTAGTTTAGTGTTAAAGTGTCTTAGTTTGTGTTTATAAGTGTTTTGATTCAATTTATTACACACATTCGTCCAAATTCACCAAAGTGCTCAAAACTGCCCAGATTGTGTTTTTAAGGCAGTTTTGAGTGTTTTGGGGCTGTTTTGAGTCCTTTGGTTTGTTTTAGTGTTTTAAATGTTTAGTTTTGCATTCTTTGAGTCTAGTTTAGTGTTTTAAACTTTATTTTACGTTTTTGAGTCAGTTTCCAAGTGATTTTGCAATCCCTCCTAATCCCCGGTTAAGAACGATCCCTACTTATACTTATACTACAATTGATAAAAAGAGGTTTAATTTGTGTGCGTATAATTCTCGCATCAACCTCCACCTCGTGCTTGCCTGCCATGTGTCAGAATCCTCCAGCCCAGTTCAAGAGTAGCCTGTGGAAAATCAACGATTGGAAGAAACCAGAAAATCTTCCAGTCAAACTAAAGATCAAGCCTCAATGCAATCACCAAGGAGAAGATGGAATTTACACTCCATAACCAGATTTGCGTCCCTAAACTCTTCTCTTTGTTAGTTACATTCTGCCATGTTTAGTATGTTTAGTTGCTGTTTATGTGTTTACTTTTGTTTGGTGTGAATTTAGGCTTAAAACATTGAGGACAATGTTTGATTGAAGTGTGGGGGGGGTAACTAAGTATGTTGATGCAAATTCGTTGGATTTTATCACCCATAACTTCAAGTGTTGTTCCTTGCTGTTTTAAAATGTTTTTAAGCCGTTTTGGAGTGTTTTAGTGTGTTCTGTTTTATAAATCCGAAAATCACATAAAAATTTGAAAAAAAAAAACATGTTTTGAAAAGCCTAAAAAGAGTGTTTTGAGTCATTTTTGTGTGTTTGTGTCTTAGGGTACCTTCCAACACAATGATGAGGATTTGGTTTTTAATTGCATGACTGTTAAGAAAGAGTTATATACATGGAGAAAAGTTTGATATACTCTTGGTATATGCTTGGTTATGGTTATAATGTATGACTTCACATGCAATCCTAAAAGAAAAATTAGTTTTTGTAACATGCTTGAAGGAAGGAACTCAAACAAACATTACAACCCTGCGAGACTTGAGCTTTAAACATTCTTTGGAGAGTATTAATCTGTGATTCTTGTTTTCAAACTCGTTGCATGATCTCATTATTCTTGCTTGGTTGCTAATTAGAAGGCGTTTCATCATTTAGTTCCAAATGCTAGAACTTGCATCCATTCCAGTCAAAGCATGATTGCATAATATATATGAAGATGAAGTGTGTAGTGAAGCCATCAACCAAACAGCCAACCCATGCACTATATATTTATTGTAGGTCATAACCCCCATTGAGCCATTGTTAGCCTTTGTTCTTTGTTTACCCATATCATCCCCACCTAGCCTGGATTAGGACCACCCATACCCTTGTTCTTGAAACATAGTAAGCATGACTTAGAGGGAATCCCTTCGAATATGCAAAACAACAAGCGTGGGGGAATTTGTGTGTGTGTGTTGATATGCCGCGAAAAGAAATAAGGCATGAAAAAAAAAAAGAGAAAAAAAAAAATATTCGTGGAAAAAGAAAAAGAAAAGAAAAAGTTGTGAAAAGAAAGAAAAAGAGGATGAAATAAGTGAAAATAAGCTCACATGTTGTGGTAGTTGAAGAAAGGGTCCAAAACGTTGAATATGGCCCTAAGAGTTGTGTGAATTTTCCCCTTCTGTGTCTAAGTGAGTTTCTGCTATCATAAGTGGTTCTAAGTGTAAAATTTCATTACTTTGCTTGCTATTGCTTAAAGAACGTTTGTTATCCTTACCTTTCATTGTTAGCCAATCACCCTTACCCCGTTACAATCCTTATGCTTCAATCTTGATCATTATGTTGTCAATAATGTGGAGTTTGGAATTGATGTAAGTATATGGTGTCCCTGGTTCTCGCATCTAATTGGTAGCATTCCTTTCATGAGATCTTATTCATATACATTCCAGAAAAGTGCTTTCCTTGTTATAAACATATGTGAGTGTTTAGTTTCATATTTACATCAATCTTCTCACATATACTTAGTGTAGGGTGTGTAATCAGAAAGTCTGTGTGAAAAGAAGAGAGTATCTTGTAAGGAATTAAGTGATTTCTCTAAGGCATGTTACTACATTCAAACATGGTTTTAAATGCTTAATTGTGAACTAGTATGTGGTGACTATGATTAAGAATGTACTTAAGTGTGAAAATGACTAAAATCTGTGGAGATAATGAATTTTGAACATGTCATGTGCATTGGAAATCCCTGAGACCATTGTTGGAAGGTTTAGGTTTTGTTTTCTTTGTTTTGTTTTGTTTCGTTTTGTTTTGTTTTTCTGTTTTGCTCGAGGACTAGCAAAAGCTAAGTGTGGGGGAATTTGATAGGAGCATATTTATGCGACTTAATTGGCTTGTTCTCATGCATTTACGTTGTGTTTCTTTAGTTATTTTAGTCCTTTATGCCATTTTCGTGTGTTTCTAGGTTCATATGGCTAAGGAAGCAAAAAGGTGCATTTTGGAGCATTTTGGAGCAAAATTGGGCTTGGAATGGATAGCATATGCTTGGAGCAAAAGGAATGGACGAAATTGAAGACCTAAAGATCTTATGTTTGAGCAATATCAAGGACTCCTACCTATTCTAGGTCACAAAACAATGTCCCTTGCAACATTAAAACCCTTGCCGTGTTTCCCTTCCTTGCCGTGCAAAAACACTACCATTCCAACATTTTCCCTTTGCCGTGCACTCCCCCTTGCATTTCCAGCCTTTCCACTTCATCATTGCAGCACATTCTCTTCCATATTCCCTCTTTAATCCACATGCATTCATCATCATTCACCCTAGCTTTAATTCACATGCAAACACATTCACAATCAGTGATAGGAGCATATTCATGCGACTTAATTAGCTTGTTCTCGTGCATTTATGTTGTGTTTACTTAGTTGTTTTAGTGTTTAAGGCCACTTTTGTGTATTTTCAGATTATAAGGCCAAAGTGTGCAAGAAGATGCAAATTGGAGTCTTTCGGAGCGAAAGAGGAATGAATGAGTTGAAGACTTGAAGAAACGACGAATTCCTACTCCAACGATGAATTCTTACCAAAACGAGGAATCCTACTCAAACAAGGTTTCCTATTTTAGGAAAGTTAACCCTAAGTTTCCCGTTTTGGTAACCTTTCCTAATCTTAAACGCCCGTATTTTCTAGCCACTTTGAAGTCCTTGTAGGCGCTTTAGGACACAAAATGAAGGCCTTAGCCCAAATTCTAGCCCTAAGCCGTGCCTTTCCCCTTCTTTCCTTCCCTTGCCGTGCAAGGGAGGGCACTTTGGTCCCATTTTATGCACAAAAACCCTAACCCTAAACCCTAGCCACACCTATTAAGCCATTCCCTTTAATTTCTGATTCTATATCCTAAATTCTAGCAGCCTTTAGGTGAATTTTAGTTAATAAAAATAAATTAGGTTTTAAAGTTCAGAAAACCCTAGGTCTTACAACCTAGCCGCACCCTACTCTATGCATTCTTCACATTTTGCAGCCACCTTTCCCTTTAATTGTTACCCTAGCCGACCTAATTCAGCCACATTCATTCTAATTTCCTCTCAGCCGCAAGTCACCATCATTCACATTTAACCCTAAGCCTTTTAAATCCATCTCAGCCACACCCTTTAATTCAACCTAAAATCTCATCCATCTATTCTATTAATCAGCCACCTTCACACACAAAAAGCCCTAGCCGTCACTCCCATAATTTTCAGCCACATTCTCACCCTAATTCACTCCCCAATCCGTGCACTCCCATTCATCCAACATTCATTCACAAGCCGTAGCACCATAACCCTAATTCATTCAGCCCGTAGCATCCATACACCCTAATTTCTCCTATTGCCGCAACCACCTTTCCATCTCCCCCTCCATTCCAGCCACTTCCAAGCTTTGCCGCAGCCTCTCCACCACTCTCCACCACCTTACACACCTCCCTACACCACCCCATAACCTTGCCGCACCACCAAACATCCTTAAATCCATCCCTAACCCAGAAAACCATCCAAAAACACAAGAAAACCTCTCTGCCGCAGCAAGGAGAAGAGGAAAGAGGAGCTTCAACGCGCGGAAATTCAAGTGGATTCATCGTGCGTTCTAGGTGTAATCAATCCTTTGTGCTTAATGTTTAAATTCAATTGTATTTCTCTTTTTGTGAACATGAGAGGCTAAACCCCCTAGTTAGCTAGGGGGTGATTCGAAACCATGTTTATGCTTGCAATATGAATTGATTACATTTGGTTGGAATTTCATGAGTTGTGGATTCAATTTGTTTAACTGTTTGATCGATAACTTATTTATGTATGTTTATTGAGAGTGCACGCTTAATTTTCATGCATGAATATGACGCTAGAATATAAGTGAGTTTCACCTAATAGTTATGAACTTATATTCACAAGTAGTGGAGGTTGTTTATAAACAATCGCGTTAAATGAATTCTTGGCACTAGTTTCATGCCCATCATAGTAACGAATGCCTCGTCAACACTTATAGTTTTCATGATGCTTAATGATCTTTGATTGTATCTTTATTGTGCTTTTCACGTAAAGGACTTTTGGAGAATGTTATGAATTGCGTTGCGCTAACCCATCCAATTCATTAACTTAAGGAGAACTTGACGGTTAATTTAAGCGGACCTAATTAACCCGGGGTGTTGAGTTTCACAATTTATCGAAAGACCAACTGAAAATCATTTTGTATGCAAGTGTAACATGTGTGGAGAAGAACCTTCTAGCTAGCATTCATCCATATTTTCATCACATTCATATTTAGAATCTGCCCTAATTTACAATCTGTGCATTTAGTTTAATTTCGTCAAAAACTCAATCCCCCTTTACTTTTGTGTCCAATTTAGTTAGCAAGTGTCTTAGTTTGTGTTTTTAAGTGTTTTGATTCATTTTATTACCCAAATTCGTCCAAAGTTGTCAAAGTGCTCAAAACTGCCCAGAAAGTGTTTTTAAGGCAGTTTTGAGTGTTTTGGGGCTGTTTTGAGTCTTTTGATTCGTTTTAGTGTTTTTATTGTTTAGTTTTGCATTCTTTGAGTCTAGTTTAGTGTTTCAAACTTTATTTTACGTTTTTGAGTCAGTTTCCAAGTGATTTTGCAATCCCTTCTAATCCCCGGTTAAGAACGATCCCTACTTATTCATATACTACAATTGTCACAAGAGGGTTTTAATTTGTGTGCTTACTTAGTTTGCATCAAATTTTTGGCACCGTTGCCGGGGACTAGCAACTTTGCTAATCCCTTGGTTCTTTTCTTTTTGGTTTAGTTGTTTCTGTTTTAGTTTCTAACTTAGTGTTGTTTTCTTTGTTTGTTGTTACTTTTGATATTTGATTTAGTTCTCTTTCTTTGATTTTAGGTACTAGAGAAGTAAGATATGGATTTTGCTAGCATTCAAGCTCAATTGGCAAATCTTACTTCTCAATTGTCGCCGTATGCCGAAAGGACCACAATGCAGAGTGTCCCTACATTTGGTGCTTCATATAGGCAAGGATTTCAAGCCAAACAATGTCCACAAAGAGATTGGAGGGATCATTCGAACTCTATGTGGTGGGAAGCTCAACAAGTTCAACGTGAAGCATATTGGCAGCCATATGAGGAGTTCTATTCAAGACCTATGCAGCCACCACAACTTCATATGCAATATGCTCAATTAAATTCAAGTTCGTCAATAGATTATAATCAAATTCTTAATGAATTAAATTCTTTGGTGCAGGGGTCACAAAATCAAGCCAAGGAGGCTCAACAAGAAGCATATTGGCAACCATATGAGGAGTTCTATACAACACCTATGCAGCCACCACAACCTCCCCCACAACAATTCCAATCAAGTTCAACTATGTCCATGGATAATGATAAAAATTTTCAATTACTAACCTCTTTGACGCAGGACGAAAAAAATCAAGACAAGAAGTTGGGTAAATTGGAGGAGCAAATTGGGCAGATTATGGAGTTCGTGAAACAAATTCAAGAGCAAAGTGAACTCTCCAACTCAACTATTGAAAACTCGAAGGAAGATTTTGAAATCCATAATGCTATCACTTTGGGAAGTGCTATGGAGGTTTGAGCTGACCTAAAAATGTCCAAACATAGCCTAGAAGTGGATGAGGAGCTGCTAATTGAGGAGGAGGAAGAAGACATGCACACGGCAAGGGTAGAACAACCCTTGCCGCAGCCCCCTAAGCCCTCTAAACCACCCACCACAAGTAAGGACGTCCCAAATCCATGTTGTTCTGATGTTATTCCACCCAATGTCCCTTTTCCTAGCAGGTTTTTGATTCCCAACCAAGAAGAGAGTAAAAAGGACATCGTGGAAGCCTTCCCTAAGGTGCAACATGCTATTCCAATTCTTGGTGCAACACAGCAAGTTTTAGATGGTGTTGAATTCTTCAAAGGACTTTGTACACCAACAAGAATGATTCAAGAGAAGGTAGTGGCTGGAGAAGATGTAGAAGGCATGAAAGAGGACATATTTGAAACCACAAAACCCAAAGAAGTTGAATTTGATGACATTGGACAAGTCATAACCATCACATGCAATCTGGCCAAGTCCAATATCCCTGAAACTTTCAAAGGAGTGGTGTTTGTCATTGAGTTCTTGTCGGAGAAAACAAGTAAGTCATCTTCTCCAAATTCCATTACATTTTATACTAACTGGCTGATTTTGATGAATCAGGCACCTACACTAGAATTCAAACCAATGCCGGTTCACTTCAAGTATCACCTTCCATTCAAGGATCAATTCCATGCTGTGGGACCTAGGGAAGTTTGAATGGAAGTTTCGTCCGGCTGGAAGACGTTAAAGCAAGCGCTACTTGGGAGGCAACCCATGCAATCAACAAAGGAAGAACTTGGGAATCGCTCCACACTCAGATTTGCGTCCCTAAACCCTTTCCTTTGTTGTTTACTTTATGTTATGAGTATTGTGTTTAATTGTGTCTAAAACATTGAGGACAATGTTTAGTTTAAGTGTGGGGGGGTAACATTCTGTTTTGAGATATTTTTGCATGAAATTCGTAGGGTTTTACTGATGCGAGAATTATACGCACATAAATTAAATCCTCTTTTTGACAATTGTAGTATAGATATAAGTAGGGATCGTTCTTAACCGGGGATTATGAGGGATTGCAAATCTCTTGGAAACTGACTTAAAAACGTAAAATAAAGTTTAAAACACTAAACTAAACTCAAAGAAAGCGAAACTAAACGCTTAAAACACTAAAACAAACCAAAAGACTCAAACATCACCCAAAACACTCAAAACTGCCTTAAAAACACTTTCTGGGCAGTTTTGAGCACTTTGGTGAATTTGGACGAATTTGTATAACAAATTGAATCAAAATACTTATAAACACAAACTAAGACACTTTCTAACTAATTTGGACAATACAAAGACTCAAAGGACTCAAAACAGGTTCAAAAGACTCAAAACTGCCTAAAAACACTAACTAGGCAGTTTCTGACCTTAAACACAAATTTGGACGAATTTAAGATTATAGGTTGATTCAAAACACTTTAAAACACAAATTAAACAGATTCTAAACACTATAGAACAAGAAAGTAAAGGGGGGTTTTGTTTTGACGAAAATTGAAATAACAAAACAAAGTAACAAACTAGGCAGATTGTAAAACGAATTCCTTGAAAACAAGATGATGGATGGATTAGCTAAGGGGTTCATCTCCACACATGTTACACTTGCATATAAAACGATTTCCAATTGCTTTTCAATAAACCATGATGCTCAACACCCCAAGTTAACCGTGATGCACTAATTAACACTCAAATTTTCCTTATGTTATTGAATTGGATGATGCATGCGACAATTCAAATCATTCTCCGATGGTTCTCAACATGAATGCATAGAAGAGATACAATGAGAGATCATTATGTTCTATGAAAATTATAAGTGTTGACGAGGCAATTGTAACTATGAATGCATGATACTCTTGCCAAGAATTCATTTAACGCGATTGTTTATAAGCAACCTCCACTACTTGTGAATATAAGTTCATAACTATTAGGTGAAACTCACTTATATTCTAGCGTCATATTCATGCATGAAAATTAAGCGTGCACTCTCAATAAACATACATAAATAAGTTATCAATCAAACAGTTAAACAAATTGAATTCACAACTTATGAAACGTAATTAGAAGTAATCAAATCATATTGCAAGCATAAACATATATTTCGAATCCCCCCCCTAGCCAAGGGGGGGGGGTTTAGTTCCTCATACGTACAAAACAAAGAGAATTGAAATTAAACATTGGAATCGAGGAAAAGAAACACCTAAACATTCCAACAACTCAAACTTGAATTGTATGAACGTTTAGGCACTCTTCTCCTCCTCTTCGTTGTAGCACAAGGTCTAAGGAGAGTTTTGGTGTGTTGAATGGATTGGGGAATTATGGAAATGGATGAGGGAGGCCACGACAATGGGATGATTTCTGGTGGTGTTTGGATTGGTAGGGAGGGCACGGCAAGGGTGGTTTGATGGTCTACATTCTGAATATGGAAGAGTGAATTGTGTATGAATGGGAAATGAATCAATTGTGGCTGCAATGGATGCTTATTTATAGGTGAAAAGGAGGGAATATGACAGCTAGGAACTTGGTGGAAATCTGGAATGGTGATGGGAGATGCATGTGGCTGATTTATGCATGTGATTAAAGGGTAATGACAGCTAGGTTATGATGATGAATGCATGTGCAAAGTTGGTTGAATGATTATGGGTGCATGTGGCTGATTTATATGAAGGGAATGCATGTGAAGTGGTTGCTAGATATGTTGATGAATGCATGTGGAATGAATGTGTGAATGATGGCAGATTGTGTATGTGAATGATTAGGGTGAATGTGCATGTGCTTTGACAGCTAGGTTGAATAAATTAAAGGGAGTGCATGTGGCTTGGCTGGAATGATTGGAATGCAATCTGAAATGGGATGTGTTGGTGTGAATTTCTGGTACAAAGGGCCTCCTTTGGTCTTCAATTTCGTCCATCTACTTGGCTTCAAGTATATGCAATCCATTTAACGCCCCAAACTACTCCAAAATGCACCAAAATGCACCCTTTTGCATACTTTGCCCTTAGAACCTGAAAACACACAAAAGAAGCATAAAGGACTAAAATAACTAAAGAAACATAACGTAAATGCACGAGAACAAGCCATTTAAGTCGCATGAATATGCTCCTATCAAATTCCCCCACACTTAGCTTTTGCTAGTCCTCGAGCAAAACAAAGCAAAAGAAACCAAAAACAAAACAAAACGAACAAAACACAACCTACACCTTCCAACAATCGTCTCAGGGATTTCCAATGCACATGACAAGTTAAAACTCATTATTCCCACAGATTTTAGCCATCTTTACACTTAAGTACATTCTTACTCATAGTCACCACATACTAGTTCACAATTAAGCATTTAAAACCATGTTTTGAATGTAGTAACATGCCTTAGAGAATTTGCTCAATTCCTCACTAGAATGCACTCTATTTTCACACAGATTTTCTGACTTCACACCCTACACTAGGTATATGTGAGAAGATTGATGTAAATATGAAGACTAACACTCACATATGTTATATCAAAGAAAGCATTTTCTGGATTTACGACAATAATATGAATATGATCTCATGAATGGAATGCTACTACTTAGAACGAGAACCAGTGATTCCATAAGCTCATACCAAGTTCAAACTCCACAAATTGAAACACATAACACTCAAGATAGAAGCATAAGGGTTGTAATGGGGCTTGGGGTGTTTGGCTAACAAAGAAGTGATATGGAAAACAAAGGTTCTTAAAGAAATAGTGAGCAAAGCAATTGAATCAACTTAAAATTCACTTTTGAATGAAAACTCAACTTTTGAACAAAAAGGGAGAATTTAGACAATTTAGGGCCAGAATTGGTGTTTTGGACCCTTTCTTCAATCACTCATTCTTTCATTTTTTTCAAGCTTTTTTTTTTTTTTCTTTCTTTCTTTCTTTTCTTTTCTGTTTTTCTTTTCTTTTGAATCTCAAAACATACTTAAGAACAAGCATTCCTTCCCCCACACTCATTTTCTTTCATAATGTACTCAAAAGGAATTCATTTAAGTCATGCTCACTATCTTTTAAGAACAAGGGTGTGGACTGTCCTACACTAGGCTAGATGAGGATAATGTGGGTAAACAAAGAATAAAGGCTAAACAAGGCTCAACGGGGTTAAAACTTACAACAAATACGAAATATGGGAAGTAAGGCTATTTGGCTATGGTGGCAACTACACAACTTCATCTTGATATATGTTATGCAATTCAATGTTATGCTTTGAATGAAACGGATATAAGTTCTAGCATTTAGTTCTATCATGATACAATTGCATTCTAAGTAGCAACCAAGCAAGGAATAATGAGATCATGCAACAACTTTAGAAAACAAAGAATCACAGATTATAACTCTCCAAAAAAGGTAATGGCTCGAGTCTCACAGGGTTGTAGCGTTTGTTTGAGTTCCTTCCTTCAAGCATGTTACAAAAACGAATTTTTCATTTATGATTGCATGTGAAGTCATACATTATAACCATAACCAAGCATATACCAAGAGTAAATCAAACTTTTCTCTATGTTTATAACTCTTTTTAACAGTCATGCAGTTACAAACCAAATCCTTATCATTTTGTTGGAAGGTACCCTAAGACACAAACACACAAAAACGACTCAAAACACTCTTTTTAGGCTTTTCAAAACATGTTTTTCAAATTTTTATGTGATTTTCAGAGTTATAAAAAAAAAACATACTAAAACACTCTAAAACATCTTAAAAACACCTTAAAACAACAAAGAACAACTTTTGAAGTTATGGGTGATAAAATCCCACGAATTTGCATGAAATATACTTAGTTACCCCCCCCCCCCCCCACACTTAAATCAAACATTGTCCTCAATGTTTCAAGCATAGACTCACACAAATAACAAACAAACAAACAAAACAACATCTAACAACCTAACATGGCATAAACAAAATCAACAACAAAGAGAAGAGTTTAGGAACGCAAATCTGGAATTGGAGTGCTTTCTCGGCCTTCCTTTGTTGAATGCATGGGCATGATCTTGGTGATTCCACAGGCTTAATCTTGAACTGGGCTGGAGGATTCTTTTGGTTTCCTCCACTCGTTGATTTTCCTTTGTGCTACTCTTGAACTGGGCAGCAGGATTCTTTTGGTCTCCCCCGAAAGTCTGAGCTTCCTCCTTTTAATTGTTTCTTTGTTCAATCTTTCCAATTCGTATTGAAGAGGGTTAGAGGATAGCTCAGCATATGCAGTTGTTGCTTGTCTCCACATGCTTCAATGTATCATTTTTACTTGCCTTACTTGCTCGCTCCCCCTTACAGAAGTGGTCCCTTCTCTGGAAGTGTATCAACCGTTGAAGATGACTACTCGAGAGCAACGCCAGGTAAGCAACCAGGGAATAGATTCCAGGCAGTCGGAACCAGATCGGAAGACTGACTCCAAGTGCCGGCTGATTGCTTCTTTCACTTTCCATGCGAGTAAGAACAAGGACAAAGAAAAAGACAGGGAAAGAGCATGATATGAGATACTTTTGCTTTTGACCTTGATGATATGAGATACCTTTGCTTTTGAAGAAGCGGTGAATGAATTAGCACATGTATTTGTTGTGCTGCTTCCTCCTGGGTCATCTGTACTCCAGGCATCTGGTATCATCTTTGGGGAAGAAGAAAGAATTGAGTGTTTCGAAAGGCTTTGCTGGGAGTGTGCCCTCAAAGGTGAGGAAGAGTTGGGCATTTTCTTCAGGTCTGCCTTGCCATAAAAGATGAAGGTCGACATATATAGGGATTTCCCAATAGCAAGTGGTGGTACTGTTCTTTTACCGTTGTCGACAAACGTTTTGATCCCGCAAATCCGGCATTTTGAAATAGTGACGACTCTTCGATCTTTGAATGCGCCCCTTCGATTTCTGAACGACGCCTCTTCGATTTTTGAACGACGCCTCTTCGATTTCTGAACGAGCACCACTTTTGACAAAGTTACACGCGTTTTCTGAAAAGCAGAGAAAGCGTCGCCGAACTTTGCGCTTGTCGGCTAAAGATGTGTAGTTACGATGATGGCCTCCACGTGTCTTCAACTTTGTCAGAGATCTTTTGACAAAGTTGAACGCGTTTTCTGAAAAGCCGAGAGAGCGTCGCCTTGGCTTTTTATAGAGCTATCGATCACCACCAACATACACACTCTGAAGACTGCCCATCTGTGAAAATCGTCTCCGGCCCTTTGAAATTTAACTCCATCCAGCCCTTCTCTTTGAACACTTTTGAAAAATGGCAAACCCATCGAACCTTAGCTTAGAATTGAGTCTCAGCAGTGATACGGGCGCGCCGCGTCAAGGTAACGTATGGCGCCCTTCTTTCTTATCTTCTAACGGTCCTCTTACAGGTGAAGACTCCGTGATGCAGGATGCCACAACAGCTACAATAGTAGCTCGGAACCTCCTCACTCCCAAAGATAGTCAGCTGCTTTCAGGACGGTCCGATGAGTTGGCCGTTCAAGAGTCCCTGGCTCTCAGTGTTCAGTGCGCAGGCTCTATGTCCAACATGGGTCAACGCCTGCTTGCTCGCTCACGTCAGGTTGAATCATTGATGGCAGAGGTGGAAAATCTCAAGCAGGAGATCAAACAGCTTAAGCACGAGAATAGAAGTTTGCACGTGCTTGCCAATAATTATTCGACAGGCATGAAGAGGAAGCTTGATGAGATGCAAGAATCTCAAGGTCGAATGCAAAGTGACCGTCAAAGGCTTGTGTCTTTCTTCCAGAGGCACCTTTTTCCTGGGTCATCCAGCGTTCCGCCAAGTATTGAGGCCTCGAATGCTCTATCTCCGATGCCTCTTGCTCCGATGCCTTCTGCTCCGATGCCTTCCGTTCCGATGCCTCTTGCTCCGATGCCTTCTGCTCCGATGCCTCCTGCTCCGAGAGTGTTGCCACGTAGTGGGGCTTCACGTACACAACCTTTGTGAAGGCTACATTCTTTCTCTTTTGTTGTTGATAATTTAATTTTTTTATTTTTATTTTTTTTTTTCAGTGTATTGGGTTGCCTCCCAAGTAGCGCTTTCTTTTACGTCTTGCAGTCGGACGAAGAACCCAATCACTCCAGGATATGTTCACGAATCGGATGAGAACTCCGAGTCATAAACTAGTACCTAGAACAAGAAACAAAACAAGATTAAGAATCTGGAATAAAATAAAAACAAACGAAAATAAAACAATCCAAGGGATTAGCAAAGTTGCTAATCCCCGGCAACGGCGCCAAAATTTGATGCGAGAATTATACGCACACAAATTAAACCCTCTTTTTATCAATTGTAGTAAGTATGTAAGTAGGGATCGTTCTTAACCGGGGATTAGGAGGGATTGCAAATCACTTGGAAACTGACTCAAAAACGTAAAATAAAGTTTAAAACACTAAACTAGACTCAAAGAATGCGAGACTAAACGCTTAAAACACTAAAACAAACCAAAAGACTCAAACATCACCCAAAACACTCAAAACTGCCTTAAAAACACTTTCTGGGCAGTTTTGAGCACCTTGGTGAATTTGGACGAATTTGTGCAACAAATTGAATCAAAACACTTATAAACACAAACTAAGACACTTTCTAACTAATTTGGACAATACAAAGACTCAAAGGACTCAAAACAAGTACAAAAGACTCAAAACTGCCTAAAAACACTAACTAGGCAGTTTCTGACCTTAAACCCAATTTTGGACGAATTTAAGTTGTAACTTGACTCAAGACTCTTAAAAACACAAACTAAATTGATTTCTAACTAATTTGACAATAAAGTAAAGGGGGATTTAGGGTTTGACGAAATTAAACTAAATGAACAAATTGCAATTAAAACAGAATGTAAATATGAAATGGATGAATTGGAATGAATGGATGCTAGCCAAGGGGTTCATCTCCACACATGTTACACTTGCATAATAAAAAGATTTCCAATTGCATTTCAATAAACCATGAATTCTCAACACCCCAAGTTAACCGTGATGCACTAATTAACCTTCAAATCTTCCTAACGTTATTGAATTGGATGATTGCATACGACAACCCAAAACATTCCCCACAAGTCCCCTACATGATTGCATAATAGAGATACAAGCAAGAATCATTACGCTCTATGAAAATTATAAGTGTTGACGAGGCATTCGTTACTATGATTGCATGAAACTTATGCCAAGAATTCGTTTAACGCGATTGTTTATAAGCAACCTCCACTACTTGTGAATATAAGTTTGTAACTATTAGGTGAAACTCACTTATATTCTAGCGTCATATTCATGCATGAAAATTAAGCGTCTACTCTTAATAAACATACATAAATAAGTTATCAATCAAACAGTTAAACAAATTGAATCCACAACTTATGAAACGCAATTAGAAGTAATCAAATCAAAATGCAAGCATAAACATATATTTCGAATCCCCCCCCTAGCCAAGGGGGGTTTAGTTCCTCATACATACAAAACAAAGGGAATTGAAATTAAACATTGAATTCAAAGGAAAAGAAACACCTAAACATTCCAACAACTCAAACTTGAATTGTATGAACGTTTAGGCCCGCTTCTCTTCCTCTTTGTTGTAGCACAAGGTCTAAGGTTAGTTTGATGGTGTGAATGGTTTGGGGAGTGGTGAAAATGGAAGGGGGAGGCCACGGCAATGGGATGATTTCTGGTGGTGTTTGGATTGGTAGGGAGACTCACAGCACAAAGGGCTCTCTTTGGTGAATTTCTGAAAATGGAAGAATGAATTGTGTACGAATGGGAATGAATGAATTGTGGCTGCAATGGATGCTTATTTATAGGTGAAAAGGAGGGAATATGACAGCTAGGAACTTGGTGGAAATCTGGAATGGTGATGGGAGATGCATGTGGCTGATTTATGCATGTGATTAAAGGGTAATGACAGCTAGGTTATGATGATGAATGCATGTGCAAAGTTGGTTGAATGATTATGGGTGCATGTGGCTGATTTATATGAAGGGAATGCATGATTGTTTACATGTGAATTAAAGCTATATGTGGCTGCAATGATGAAATGGATGGGAGTGCATGTGCTTTGACAGCTAGGTTGAATAAATTAAAGGGAGTGCATGTGGCTTGGCTGGAATGATTGGAATGCAATCTGAAATGGGATGTGTTGGTGTGAATTTCTGGTACAAAGGGCCTCCTTTGGTCTTCAATTTCGTCCATCTACTTGGCTTCAAGTATATGCAATCCATTTAACGCCCCAAACTACTCCAAAATGCACCAAAATGCACCCTTTTGCATACTTTGCCCTTAGAACCTGAAAACACACAAAAGAAGCATAAAGGACTAAAATAACTAAAGAAACATAATGTAAATGCACGAGAACAAGCCATTTAAGTCGCATGAATATGCTCCTATCACACTCCCATTCATCCAACATTCATTCACAAGCCGTAGCACCATAACCCTAATTCATTCAGGCCGTAGCATCCATACACCCTAATTTCTCCTATTGCCGCAGCCACCTTTCCATCTCCCCCTCCATTCCAGCCACTTCCAAGCTTTGCCGCAGCCTCTCCACCACTCTCCACCACCTTACACACCTCCCTACACCACCCCATAACCTTGCCGCACCACCAAACATCCTTAAATCCATCCCTAACCCAGAAAACCATCCAAAAACACAAGAAAACCTCTCTGCCGCAGCAAGGAGAAGAGGAAAGAGGAGCTTCGACGCGCGGAAATTCAAGTGGATTCATCGTGCGTTCTAGGTGTAATCAATCCTTTGTGCTTAATGTTTAAATTCAATTGTATTTCTCTTTTTGTGAACATGAGAGGCTAAACCCCCTAGTTAGCTAGGGGGTGATTCGAAACCATGTTTATGCTTGCAATATGAATTGATTACATTTGGTTGGAATTTCATGAGTTGTGGATTCAATTTGTTTAACTGTTTGATCGATAACTTATTTATGTATGTTTATTGAGAGTGCACGCTTAATTTTCATGCATGAATATGACGCTAGAATATAAGTGAGTTTCACCTAATAGTTATGAACTTATATTCACAAGTAGTGGAGGTTGCTTATAAACAATCGCGTTAACACTTATAGTTTTCATGATGCTTAATGATCTTTGGTTGTATCTTTATTGTGCTTTTCACGTAAAGGACTTTTGGAGAATGTTATGAATTGCGTTGCGCTAACCCATCCAATTCATTAACTTAAGGAGAACTTGACGGTTAATTTAAGCGGACCTAATTAACCCGGGGTGTTGAGTTTCACAATTTATCGAAAGACCAACTGAAAATCATTTTGTATGCAAGTGTAACATGTGTGGAGAAGAACCTTCTAGCTAGCATTCATCCATATTTTCATCACATTCATATTTAGAATCTGCCCTAATTTACAATCTGTGCATTTAGTTTAATTTCGTCAAAAACTCAATCCCCCTTTACTTTTGTGTCCAATTTAGTTAGAAAGTGTCTTAGTTTGTGTTTATAAGTGTTTTGATTCATTTTATTACCCAAATTCGTCCAAAGTTGTCAAAGTGCTCAAAACTGCCCAGAAAGTGTTTTTAAGGCAGTTTTGAGTGTTTTGGGGCTGTTTTGAGTCTTTTGATTCGTTTTAGTGTTTTTATTGTTTAGTTTTGCATTCTTTGAGTCTAGTTTAGTGTTTCAAACTTTATTTTACGTTTTTGAGTCAGTTTCCAAGTGATTTTGCAATCCCTCCTAATCCCCGGTTAAGAACGATCCCTACTTATTCATATACTACAATTGTCACAAGAGGGTTTTAATTTGTGTGCTTACTTAGTTTGCATCAATCAGCCACATTTCCCCTTAGCTAGCTTCCCATCCATTCAATTCCATCAAATTCGTTTTACAATCTGTTCTAATTCAAAAAGTTTGTTTTGTTTTTAAATTCGTCCAAAACCAATCCCCCTTTACTTTGTTGAGTCATAGTAGTTAGAAATCACTTTAGTTTGTGTTTTTAAGTGTCTTAGGTCAAGTTAAAACCAATTTTCGTCCAAAGTTGTGTCTAGTGTTCAAAACTGCCCAGATAGTGTTTTTAAGGCAGTTTTGAGTGTTTTGGTGCTGTTTTGAGTCTTTTGGTTTGTTTTGGTGTTTTAAAGTTTAGTTTTGCATTCTTTGAGTCTAGTATAGTGTTTTAAACTTGTTTTTACGTATTTGAGTCAGTTTTCAAGTGATTTTGCAATCCCTCCTAATCCCCGGCCTAGAACGATCCCTACTTACATACTTACTACAATTGACAAAAAGAGGGTTAATTTGTGTGCTTATATATTTAACGCATCAAATTACAAGAGAAAATCAGTTTTTGTAACATGCTTGAAGGAAGAAACTCAAACTAACGCTACATCCTTGAGAGACTTGAGCCTATAACGTTCTTTGGAGAGTATAATCTGTGATTTCTTGTTTTCTAAAGTCGTTGCATGATCTCATCATTCTTTGCTTGGTTGCTACTTAGAATGCATTTCATTATAGTTCCAAATACTAGAACTTATGCCCATTTCATTCAAAGCATGATATTGATTGCATAACATACAATAAGATGAAGTTGCTAGTCAAGCCAAAGCCAAAAAGCCTATCCCTTTTCATATGTATTGTAGGATTAACCCTTTTGACCCTTTTCAAAGCCTATTTTCTTTGTTAGCCACATTCAACCCTTACCTAGCCTAGATTAGGACTTTCCATACCTTTGTTCTTAAAGGATAGTGAAGCACGACTTAGAGTGAACTCCTTTGGTCAATATATGGCGGAAAAGAGTGTGGGGGAAGATTATAGGGCACGACAAAAGAAGAAAAAAAAGAAAAAAAAAAAAAAAGAGAAAATTCGTGGAAAAATCAAAAGAAAATAGAAAAGTGTTGAAAAGAAGGAAAAGAGTTGAATAATAAGTGAGAATGAACTCACAAGTGTTGGTTATTGAAGGAAGGGTCCAAAAAAAGTAAATTTGACCCTAAGTGTTGCATGAATCTTCCCTTATGTGTACAAGTTGATTTCTGCCATTTGAAGAGAGTTTAAGTGTCAAATTCATTACTTTGCTTACTATTGCTTTAAGAACTTTTGTTTATCCTTACCTTTCTTTGTTAGCCAATACCTTAACCTCGTTACAACCCTCGACTTCTATCTTGATGTTATGTATTCAATATGTGGAGTTTGAATTTGGTATGAGCATATGGAATCACTGGTTCTCGTTCTAAGTAGTAGCATTCCATTCATGAGATCATATTCATGTCATTGTCGTAAATCCAGAAAATGCTTTCTTTGATATAACATATGTGAGTGTTAGTCTTCATATCTACATCAATCTTCTCACATATACCTAGTGTAGGGTGTGAAGTTAGAAAATCTGTGTGAAAATAGAGTGCATTCTAGTGAGGAATTGAGGGAATTCTCTAAGGCATGTTACTACATTCAAAACATTGTTTTAATTGATTAAATGTGAACTAATAAGTAGTAACTATGATTAAGTGTGTGTTGAAGTATAAAGAAAGCTAAAAACCGTGGGAATGATGTTCTTTAATGTGTCATGTTCGTTGGAAATCCCTAAGGCAATTGTTGGAAGGCTTAGATTGTGTTTTGTTTGTTTTATTTATTTCGTTTTGCTCGAGGACTAGTAAAAGCTAAGTGTGGGGGAATTTGATAGGAGCATATTTATGCTACTTAGTTATGATGTTTCCTTACATTTAGTGAGTTAATTACTATGTATTTCAGTCTTTTAAGTTATTTTCGTATGTTTTTAGGTCCTAATGGCAAAAGGAGCAAGAAAGTGCTAGGAAAGGCTATTTGGAGCAATTTTGGGCATGGATTGGATAGCTTAACCATGGAGCAAAGAGGATGGACGAAATTGAAGACAAAAAGAGCTAGGAAAGGCTACAAATCTGGTGGAAGAAGTCCTAATGCAATGAAGATAAGGAAGAAGCAAGGAACGTTATCCAACCTTATCTTATCCTATCCTAGAAACCTTATCCTATCCTATCTCTAACATTATCCTATTCTATCCTATCCAAATCTGGTCAGGACTTAAACTTAGCTACTTAGAGGGAATTAATTACATATTTGAATACCTATTTCAGTTCTAGAAACCTTATCCAAGTGTATGCCGCATGAACACCACTCCTAGTAGGTTTAGGAATTGAAAACCTTCTCCTACTCTTATATCACATGTTCATGTCCCTTTAGGGTTAGGAATCTGCCTTAAACACTTCTTCTAGACACCTTATCCTTTCCCTACATGCGTGCCGCACTACCTATTCCAATTCCCATTTGATTTATGCCTTGAATTAACCCTTTTTCAATGGGATTGTGCAATCCTTCTCCTTCACTAAGTGTTCCAAACTAGCCTATATAAACAGCCTTGCCGTGCCATTTAATGACCACCCCCTTTCTCACAACATTCATTCATAAACACATTCAACCCTTGCCGCACCCTTGCACCCAACCTTCCATCATTCCCCTACTTCCAAACCTCCATCCAAACCTCCATACACCACCATCAACCCTTGCCGCACCACCACACCCTCCTAAATCGATCCAAAACCCAGAAAATCATCCATAAAACCACCCTAGACCTTGTGCCGTGACTTAGCAAGGAAGAGGACAAGAAAAACGCAGCCTTGGGCGTTTGTGCATTCGAGTTGGAGTGTTGGAACGTTTTTAGGGGTAATCTATCTTTTATTTTCAATGTTTAATTCTATATTGCTTTGTTTTGTCATGAACATGAGAGGCTAAACTCGTTTTAGCCTAGGGATGCTTTGAAACCATGATTGCATTTATAATATGAGTTGATAAATTCCAGTTGTGATTGCATAAATTGTGAATGCAATTTACTTAACCGTTTGATGGATAACTTATTCTTGTATGTTTATTAGGGAGGCCTACTTAATTTGCATGCTTGAATTTGGTGCTAGAATATTAGGGTGTTTCACATAATCGTCACAAACTAATATTCACAAGTAGTTAAGGTTGTTTTCACAATCATGTTAAGTAAATTCCTAGCATGAGTATCATGATGTCATACTTACAAGTGCTTTGTCAATACTTATGATTTCCATTGAACGTAATGATCTTTGATTTTATCTCTATTATGATGTCATGTAGGGGACTTTCGAAGAATGCTTTGGGTTGTCGTATGATGTTGATAGGAGCATATTTATGCGACTTAATTGGCTTGTTCTCGTGCATTTACGTTGTGTTTCCTTAGTTATTTTAGTCCTTTATGCCATTTTCGTGTGTTTTTAGGTTCATATGGCTAAGGAAGCAAAAAGGTGCATTTTGGAGCAAAATTGGGCTTGGAATGGATAGCTTATGTTTGGAGCAAAAGGAATGGACGAAATTGAAGACCTAATGAAGTTAGGATTCCTAATCACAAGAGGATTCCTAATCACAAGAGGATTCCTAATCAAATGAGGAATCCTAGTCAAAGAAGGTTTCCTACTTGAAGTAGGAAAGTTAAGCCTAGGGTTTCCTATCTTGGTTTGACATTTCCTAAATTCTAATTGTCCTTAGGTCCCAAACACTTTGAAGACTTCATATGCATTCTAGGACACAAAACAAAGGTCTCTTGCATCTTTTCCTTCCCTTGCCGTGCACCATGTCAACTTTCCCTTTCTCATCATCCCTTGCCGTGCAAGGGAACCTTGTTTCCTTTAGTTTTAGGACATTTAAACCTTTCCTATATCACATCCGCACCTCCCTTGACCTTTCCTCTTCCTTGCCGTGCAAGGGAGATGGTTCTTTCCTATTCCCTTGCATTAAAACACATTCCTTTTGTGTTTTATGCCCTTGCCGCAACTTTTAGCTTGTTTCCTTTAAATTTCTGATTTGATTTCCTATTTCTAGAGCTTTTGACTTAATTTCTGTTTACCTAAATAACCTAGGGTTTTAATTCCTGAAATCATATAAATAAACATCCTTGTTGCAGCCTGATGCGAACTAAGTAAGCACACAAAGTAAAACCCTCTTGTGACAATTGTAGTATATGAATAAGTAGGGATCGTTCTTAACCGGGGATTAGGAGGGATTGCAAAATCACTTGGAAACTGACTCAAAAACGTAAAATAAAGTTTGAAACACTAAACTAGACTCAAAGAATGCAAAACTAAACAATAAAAACACTAAAACAAATCAAAAGACTCAAAACAGCCCCAAAACACTCAAAACTGCCTTAAAATCACTTTCTGGGCAGTTTTGAGCACTTTGGTAACTTTGGACGAAATTGGGTAATAGAATGAATCAAAATGCTTAAAAACACAAACTAAGACACTTTCTAACTAAATTGGACACTAAAGTAAAGGGGGATTGAGGTTTTGACGAAAATAAATTAAATGCACAGATTATAAATTTAAGGCAGATTCTAAATATAAATTTGATGAAGATATGGATGATGGAATAGCTAAGGGATTTTTTTCTCCACACATGTCATACTTGCATACACTTTGATTTTCAGTTGGTCTTTCGATGAATTATGGAACTCGACACTCCAAGTTAATTAGGTCCGCTTAAATTAACCTTCAAATTTCCCTAGAATCATTGAATTGGATGAATATGCATCGCAAACAAATTATTCCTAACAAGTTCTCTATATGAACAGCATGATAAAGATACAAGTTAGACTCATTACGTTCTTTGGAAATTATAAGCATCGATAAGGTATTTGTAACTATGAAAAGCATGATACTCTTGCCAGGAATTCAATTAACGCGATTGTTTATAAGCAACCTCCACTACTTGTGAATATAAGTTCATAACTATTAGGTGAAACTCACTTATATTCTAGCGTCAAATTCATGCATGAACATTAAGCGTGCACTCTCAATAAACATACACAAACAAGTTATCAATCAAACAGTTAAATGAATTGAATCCAACATTCATGAAATTCCAACCAAAAGTAATCAATTCATATTGCAAGCATAAACATGGTTTCGAATCACCCCCTAGCTAACTAGGGGGATTTAACCTCTCATGTCCACAAAAAGAGAATTACAAATGAATTTAACATAAAGCACAAAGGATTGATTACACCTAGAACGCCCAACGAATCCACGTGAATTGGTGCGCGTCGAAGTTCCTCTTTCCTCTTCTCCTTGCTGCGGCAGATTGGTTGTGGGTGGTTTTTGGATGTGTTTCTGGTTTAGGGATGGTTTAATGGTGGTTTAATGGTGCGGCAAGGTTGTGTGGTGGTGTAGGAAGGTGTGTAAGGTGGTGGAATGGCTGCGGCAGTGATGGGGGAAGGCTGGAAATTGGCTAGAATGGAAGGGATATGCACGGATTATGGAAGGAAAATGGAAGAAAATGTAGATGGTGGCTGCGGCTGTTTGTGAATTAGGTTATGGTGGTGGAAAGTGTATGAATAAATCAGAGGGGAATGGGAGTGCACAGATTGTGAATGAATGGGGTCTATGATGCACGGGTTTGAAGAATGAATGTTCAATGATGGTGGCTGAATGTGTAGAATGAGAAGTATGAATGAAAGCTCTAGGGTTAGGGGAAAAGGTGCGGCTAGGATATATTTTTGGCTGAATAAAATGAATGGATGGCTACAGATTAAAGGGGGAGTATGGAAGTGTGCGGCTTAGAACGAATTAGGGTGTGAAGGTGGCTGATTAGTTTTTGAGAGGAATATGTGTGAATTGAATGGCTGAATGTGTATGCACGGTTTTGGGGAGTGAATTAGGTTGAATGGCTTATGGGGAGGAATGGGAATGAATGGGAAGTGACGGCTACAAGGTTGTAGTTTAGGGTTTATGAATGAATGGCTGAGATGGTTTTGAATGAATGAATCAGATGGCTTATGGATGAATGGGAAATTGACGGCTAGAGAGGGAATTAGGGTAGAATGGGTGCGGCTTGGTTTAATTTAAGAGAGAAATAGGTTAAAATTCAGAAATAAAAGGGAGAGTGGCTGCAAGGTTAAAGGCTAGGGTTTAGAAGCATGGAATGGGCCTAAAATGCCCCCCCTTGCACGGCAAGGGAAGAGAATTGGGCTAAAGCCCACGGCAAAGGATGTTAAGGGCCCTAGGGCCTTCGTTTTGTGTCCTAAAGCGCCTACAAGGACTTCAAAGTGGCTAGAAAATACGGACGTTTAAGATTAGGAAAGGTTACCAAAACGGGAAACTTAGGGTTAACTTTCCTAAAATAGGAAACCTTGTTTGAGTAGGATTCCTCGTTTTGGTAAGAATTCATCGTTGGAGTAGGAATTCGTCGTTTCTTTACGTCTTCAACTCATTCATTCCTCTTTCGCTCCAAAAGGCTCCAATTTGCATCTTCTTGCACACTTTGGCCTTATAATCTGAAAATACACAAAAGTGGCCTTAAACACTAAAATAGATAAGTAAACACAACATAAATGCACGAGAACAAGCTAATTAAGTCGCATAAATATGCTCCTATCAAATTCCCCCACACTTAACTTTTGCTAGTCCTCGAGCAAAACAGAACAACTTAAAGAAAATAAGACGAAACAAAACAAACAAAACATAACCTAAACCTTCCAACGTTTGCCTCAGGGATTTCTAATGAAACATGACATGTCAAAAATCATTACGCACATAACTTTTAGTCTTACTTCCCCTTAAGCACATACTTAATCATAGTCACCATTCACTTGTTCGCATTTAATCAATTAAAACACATTTTGAATGTAGTAACATGCCTTAGAGAATTCCCTCAATTCCTCACTGGTTATGCACTCAATTTTCACTCAGATTTTCTGACTACACACCCTACACTAGTTATATGTGAGAAGATTAATGTAAACATGAAAGACTAGTACTCACATAGGTTATAACAAAGAACGCAATTTCTGGAGTAATTAAACGTGTTTAGATATGATCTCATGAATGGAATGCTACTACTTAGATGCGAGAACCAGTGACACCATATGCTCATACCAAATTCAAACTCCACAATTGAAATGCACAACACTCAAGATAGAAGTCAAGGGTTGTAACGGGGCTTGGGGTATTGGCTCACAAGGAAAGGTAGGGATACACAAAAGTTCTTTAAGCAATAGTAAGTAAAATAATGAAATTAAGACCTAGAATTCCCTTAGAATGCAGAAATCAACTTTTAAACAAATAGGGGAGATTCTAACAACTCTTAGGGCCTAATTCATTGTTTTGGGCCCTTACTTCAACAACCAATACTTTGGAACTCTTTTTCCCTTCTTTTTTCATTCTTTTTTTCTTTTCTTTTTTTTTTTTTTTTTTTTTTTTTTTTTTTTTTTTTTCTAGCCATGCCTATGGCACATAAACTCACATCAATAATCTTTCCCCCACACTTATTTCCTGCAACACATTAATCAAAAGGAATTCATTGCTTACTATGCTTCAAGAACAAGGGTAAGGATGGTCCTAATCTAGGCTAGGTGAGGATAATGCGGGTTAACAAAGAACATAGGCTACACAAGGCTCAACGGGGTTAAATCCTACAAAACAAATGAAAAGGGAAATATGGCAATTTGGCTATGGTGTTCACTACACAACTTCATCTTGAATATGTGTTATGCAAATCAATAACATGCTTTGAATGAAATGGGCATGAGTTCTAGCATTTGGAACTAAGTGATGAAACGCCTTCTAAGTAGTAACCAAGCAAAGAATAATGAGATCATGCAACGACTTTAGAAAACATTAATGCACAGATTTTAACTCTCCAAATAACATTTAGGCTCAAGTCTCACAGGGATGTAGCGTTTGTTTGAGCTCATTCCTTCAAGCATGTTACAAAAACTAATTTTTTCCTTTGTGATTACATGTGAATTCGTGAACTATAACTACAACCAAGTATAAACCAAAGAGTATATCAAACGTCCATCCATGTTTGTAACTTTCTTTAACCGTCATGCAATTAAAAACCAAATCCTCATCATTGTGTTGGAAGGTGACCTACGACACAAACAAACACACAAAACAACTCTTTTTGGGTTTTTCAACACAATTTTTGAAATTTTTTTTTTTTTTATGGGATTTTCGGATTTTTAAGACAACAAACTCTAAAACACTCTAAAATAGCTTAAAAACACTTAAAAACAGCAAAGAACAAGTTTAAACATGTTAGGTGGTAATACCCTACGAATTTCATGCACACAGTCTCAAAACAGAATGTTACCCCCCCACACTTAAACTAAACATTGTCCTCAATGTTTTAGACACAATTAAAAACATTACACAAAACATAAAGTAAGCAACAAAGGAAAGGGTTTAGGGACGCAAATCTGAGTGTGGAGCGATTCCCAAGTTCTTCCTTTGTTGATTGCATGGGTTGCCTCCCAAGTAGCGCTTTCTTTAACGTCTTCCAGCCGGACGATGCCACATTGATCAACCTTCATGGGAACCCACGGCATAGTGGGTTGTCTCCTCCACATCATGTTCTACAAAGCTCTCGTAGTAAGGCTTCAAGCGATGCCCATTCACCTTGAACTCTTGACCTGTTTTGAAACTACGAACTTGGACTGCACCATGAGGAAAAACATTAGTAATAACAAAGGGTCCAAACCAACGTGAACGTAGCTTACCCGGAAATAGACGAAGACGAGAATTAAACAACAACACTTTTTGTCCAACAGAGAAGGACTTGGTGCGAATCATCTTGTCATGAAAGGCCTTCGTCTTTTCCTTGTAAAGTCGAGCATTCTCGTAAGCGTCATTCCGTATTTCCTCAAGTTCATTCAATTGAAGCTTACGATGAATTCCCGCCTCGTCTAAATCCATGTTGAACTTCCTCACGGCCCAATGAGCCTTGTGCTCCAACTCCACAAGTAAGTGACATGGTTTGCCATACACAAGCTGAAAGGGGGACATTCCTATGGGTGTTTTGTAGGCGGTCCTATAAGCCCACAATGCATCCTCTAACCTCAAGCTCCAATCTTTTCTTCTTGGCCCAACCGTCTTCTCAAGAATCTGTTTTACCTCCCGATTCGACACCTCGGCTTGCCCGCTTGTTTGAGGATGATAGGGTGTAGAAACCCTATGTGTCACGTTATACTTCTTGAGCAGTGCCTCGATTGTGCGATTGCAAAAATGAGAACCTCCATCACTTATAAGGACTCGAGGCATTCCAAACCTAGCAAAAATGTTAGACTTCACAAAATCTGCAACCACTTTTGAATCGTTAGTCCGGGTGGCTTTTGCTTCCACCCATTTGGAAACATAATCCACCGCCAACAAGATATAAAGAAAACCATGTGATGAAGGAAAAGGACCCATAAAATCAATTCCCCACACATCAAATATTTCAATAGAAAGTATAGGGTTTTGTGGCATTTGATCCTTAACACTTATATTACCCATTCGTTGACAACGATCACATGTAAGGCAAAATGTCCTAGCATCCCTAAAAATGGTTGGCCAATAAAACCCACATTCTAAGACTTTACGGGCAGTACGTTGGGTGCCAAAATGTCCCCCACATGCATATGAATGACAGAATGTTAAAATAGGTTGAAACTCAGATTCATTCACACAACGTCGTACAATCTGATCGGGACAAAATTTCCAGAGATATGGGTCATCCCAAACATAAAACTTAGCATCCTTTTTAAGCTTATCACATTGAGTCCTATTAAATGTGCTAGGGGTATGTTTAGTCACCAAAAAGTTCACCAAATCTGCATACCAAGGCTCACTTACCTGGATAGACATTAATTGCTCATCGGGAAAGGTTTCAGAAATTGGCGTTGCTTCCTCATGTATCATCCGACTTAGGTGGTCAGCCACCACATTCTCCACGCCCTTCTTATCCCGAATCTCAATTTCAAACTCTTGTAAAAGCAACAGCCATCGAATTAGTCTAGGCTTGGCCTACTTTTTCGTGAACAAATACTTGAGAGCTGCATGATCAGTAAAAATAATAACTTTAGTACCAAGTAAGTACGACCGAAACTTATCTAATGCAAATACCACAGCAAGTAATTCTTTTTCAGTGGTTGAGTAATTTAATTGAGCATCATTTAATGTTCTAGACGCATAATAAATAACATGAGGTTGTTTGTCCTTTCGCTGCCCCAAAACAGCACCAATAGCGTAGTCCGAAGCATCGCACATCAACTCGAATGGAAGGCTCCAATCTGGAGGTGTGATAATGGGAGCCGAAGTGAGAGCCTCCTTGAGGTGCTTGAATGCCGTGGAGTGATAAGTCACATTTTGCATGCATTTATATCTTCCTTATTTGGCGTCTTTGTGATTGTTTTGGATTAAACTAGTTGCATTTTACATTATTTGGTGTTAGTGTGCAGCCAAGGGTGGATTTGGATCAATGGGAAGGCAAATGAAGTAAAAACATTCCAGAAAAGATGTGAAGTGTTAAGAAATGCAATTCGGCCATATTGGGTGATTCTAAACAAGGCAAAATCATTGAAGTCAGCTATGTGTGTTCCAACACCAAAACATGCATTCACATGCATGTCACAACCTTGGCCGTGTGTTCCCATATCATCCCATCATTTTATGCACTTCTAGCACCAAATCAGATTCCTCACAATCTGGCCGTGCATTCCACTACTTGTCCATCACCCTTTTGCGCCAAAAACACCCATTTCCATCACTTAATTCATTTCAGCCATTTTGACACCAACAAACACAATCATGCCATGCACTCCCATGTGATTGCAAGTCAGATTATGCATTCCATTACCTTTCTCCACTTCATCTTTGCAGAAATCCACATGCATCTTGATTAAATATACCACATACCTGCAGATCATGTCCATTCCTTGCATCCTTTATTCCAGAAAATCACTCATCCCATCATTCCATGCCGTGTGCTTTCTTCACCTTTCCAGAATTTGTACAAACAATTCACCTTTGCAGATTCCACTCACTTGTTGCAGCAAGGGCACATGCATTTTGATTAAACAAACCACATACTTGCAGACCTTGTCCATGCCGTGCGACCAACACCTCAGAAACCCATTCAATTCCAGCTCATTTGATGCTATTCCATCTCACTTGTGCAGATTGAGATCCAATCTGATTGTTGGAGCCACATTCCTTTCTATAAAACAAGGTTCACTTCACCCTTCAAGGGGTTCCGCATTTTTGTTCTTGATTCAGTCCATTATACACACATATAGCCACTCCATTTCCCCTCCATTCTCTGCCCATTTCACTTCATTTTCTGTCCATTTCTGTCCCAAGGGCAGAAATCATTCAACCATAACCAATTTAGTTCACTTGCATCACAATTGGAGAATCAAGTCCGAAGGCCACTCTTCAAGGAATTCAACATCAGTTTTGCTTCAAGGGTTTCTTCTTCTTAATTCTATGTTCACTCATGTTATTTATTTTTATGTCAAACCTTTGTAAACATGAAGTGTAACTAATCTTCCTCTAGGGATTCGATGTAACCTTGCAAAGTTTGCCATGTAATTAAGTTAGAATGCTCAGTTTGTTCATCTATTTCTTGTTTCATTCTCTGATTTAATGGTGACTTAGTGTGTTGATTTTAATGTTTGATCATCATTTGAATTAATCACAAAGTTGTGTAGCCAAGATTAGAACACACATCATGCATAATCTTGGTAGATATGTGAATGAATGAAGGGAATGTTTAGCACACATCCTGCCGAGTTATTCCCTTTAGTTTTATGAAAGTTTCTTGTGCATTACATACTCTTGATTATGAACCAAAGTTGCACATCACAATTAGGTTCATGATTAGAGACATTTGATCAAATCCACACATCATATGGTTGATCATGTCCAAGTGAAACAAACTCAAGAAATAGGTAGATGAATGAGTACAAACTAACTTAACAAACATGGACTTAGTTGAGCAATGGTGAAATCGAATCCCTAGTTTCATTTCCATTGGAACTATCTCATTGTATTAGTTGTTGATTCATTTATTTGTGTTTACTTCATTTTCTTATACTTTCAAGTTAAAACAACAAATCTGCCTATTTTGATTAGTTTGATTCATTTCTTAATATGCCTAGTTTGATTAGTTTGATTCATTTCTTAGAGTTCTTGCAAAACAAGTAATTACATAGGTCCAATTAGTCCCTGTGGATTCGACACCCTTGCTTGTGCCATTATACTAAATATATTCTAGCATTAGGAAGGAAATATACATCAACAAAAATGGCGCCGTTGCCGGGGACTGATTTCAGTCCCTTGTAATTGCTTGTTTGCTATTTAAACTTTGTGTTTTTCATTTTAGGTAGATTCTTGATTTTCATTCAAACTTGTGTTACTTTGTTTCAGGTAGTATATGTCAAATAGACTTGTTGAGTTAGGCCAAAGAATTGAAAGGTTAAAGGGCCACACTTTGGACAACTTTGTGCCATCAAGTTCATCATTTATCCGTGAGGAAGAAGAAAGGAATTCACCTAGTTCAACAAGTAAAGGATCTGAGCAATTTAATTGGGAAAGAGAGGAAGAGATGGCGGGCAACCAAGATGAACTTCGAGCTTTGGAGGACTTTGCTCAACCAATCATACCAAATTCACCTTCATGCATCTTGCTGCCCACAGAAGCTAGAAACTATGATCTCAAATCTTCACATTTCCATATGTTTCCCTCATTTTATGGCTTACCTATTGAAGACCCTTTAGCTCATATTAAAGAGTTTTACAATGTTGTGAGTGGTTTACCTTTGTAGGGAGTAAGTGAAGCAAATTTGAGGATGAGAGTGTTTCCTTACACCTTGAAAGATAAGGCCAAGAGTTGGTTGATGACTCTAACACCAGGTTCCCTCACCACATGGGATGCCGTGGCTAAGAAGTTCTTGGAGAAGTTCTTTTCCACTCAAAAGACAGCCACATTAAGGGGACAAATCTTCAACTTCAAACAAGATGATGGTGAACCTTTCAATGAGTGTTGGGAGCGTTTTAAGGGCCTCTTGTTGCAATGTCCACATCATGGGTTACCTTTTCACTTACAAATGCAAATTTTCTATGATGGACTAACCCAAAATTGTCAATCAACTGTTGATAATGCAGCAGGTGGAGCATTGAAGAAAAAGAATGCTCAAGAGTCATATAACATTTATGAGATGTTGGGGTCTAATGCTCAACACAAAGATTTAAGGGGTAAGAAAGTTGGAGTCTATGAAACAAGTTCTAATCATGAGCTTTTGTTGCAAGTAGCTAACCTAGAAAGGAAGCTTGAATCCGTGCTCAACATGGTGCCAAAAGCTAATGAAGTGTGTGCCATTTGCAACATACCAAGCCATGCTACTTCCTCATTTGAAGCACCAAATCTTCACAAGGCCGAGAAACCATACACTCCACCAATACCATTCCCTGGAAGACTTGCCAAGAGCAAGCAGGATAAGTCATTCAAAGAAATTTTTGATATACTAAGCAAAGTGAATGTTAACTTACCTTTGCTTGATGTCATTAGGAACATGCCAGCATATGGGAAGTTCTTCAAGGAGTTAAACAGCTACAAAATGAAGTATGGACCACATGAGAAGGTAGTGGTGTCTGAGAATGTGAGTGCAGTTTTGCAAAGAAAACTTCCACCAAAGCTTAAGGATCCAGGAAGTTTCTCTATCAACATTACCATAGGGGACAAGAAAGTAGAGAAGGCAATGCTTGATTTGGGTGCTAGCATCAACTTAATGCCTTATTCAGTGTACCTTCAACTAGGTTTGGGAGATTTGAAAGCCACCACCATTTCATTACAACTTGCAGATAGATCAGTTAAATATCCAAGAGGTATAGTAGAAGATATTCTGGTTCAAGTTGATAAACTAATCTTGCCTGCAGATTTTGTAGTGTTGGACATGGAAGAAGCTCCTATACATGATCGTGAGTTGCCTATATTGCTTGGGAGACCCTTCATGGCCACGGCCAAGACCATCATTCATGTGCAAAATGGACTCCTCACTATGACAGTGTTAGGAGAGACAGTTCAATTCAAAGTGTTTGAATCTCTTTCTCATCCTTGTTCATCTCTTGATTGTTATGCCATTGATGTGCTTGATTCACTTGTATTCTCTAAGTTCCTGCAGGCACAATCTAATGAACCATTACAAACTGTTTTGAGTCAATCTCAAGATGAGTTTGATGAAGAAGATGGACTCATGGAAGAAATAGCTGCCTTGGATGCATTAGCATTGTATCCTTTGAATGTTTCACCTCTTTTAGAGCCTTTAGAATCATCAATGTCACATCTAACTCCTTCCACTGTTAAGGCACCAAAACTTGAACTTAAACCACTTCCACCACATCTAAAATATGCATATCTAGCTGAATTTGAAACTCTTCCAATTATCATAGCTTCTGATCTCACCCCAATTGAAGAAGATAAACTAATTAGGGTGTTAAAAGAGTTCAAATCAGTTTTTGGTTGGTCTATTGCAGATATCAAGGGAATAAGCCCTACCATGTGCATGCATAGGATTCTCTTGGAGGAAGGGGCAAAGTCAACCCGTGAACCACAAAGAAGGCTCAACCCACACATGAAGGAAGTTGTTAGGAATGAGGTGTTGAAATTGTTAGATGTGGGGATCATATATCCCATTTCTGATAGCAAATGGGTGAGTGCTATTCAGGTGGTGCCTAAGAAGGTGGGAATCACAGTGATAAAGAATGAAAACAATGAGCTTGTGCCCACAAAGCCCACTGCTAGTTGGCGTGTTTGCACCGATTACAGGAAGTTGAATTCTAGCACTAGAAAAGATTATTTTCCTATGCCTTTCATAGATCAAATGCTTGAGAGATTGGCAGGGTACTCACATTATTGTTTTCTGGATGGATACTCAGGTTACAATCAAATCGCAATCGCTCCGGAGGATCAAGAGAAAACAACCTTTACTTGCCCCTTTGGCACATTTGCATATAGGAGAATGCCTTTTGGACTTTGCAATGCTCCAGCAACATTCCAAAGATGCATGTTGGCGATCTTTTCTGACATGGTAGAAAGGTTCATTGAGGTATTTATGGATGACTTCTCAGTGTTTGGTTCCTCTTTTGATGAATGTCTTAACCATCTATCTTTAGTACTTCAAAGATGTCAGGAAACAAATTTGGTTCTCAATTGGGAAAAGTGCCAGTTTATGGTGAAACAAGGAATTGTGTTGGGGCATGTAATCTCTAGCAAAGGAATGGAGGTGGACAAAGCCAAAATTGACGTCATCACCAATATGGTAGCCCCCACCACTGTGAAGGGAGTAAGAAGTTTTTTGGGCCATGGGGGTTTTTATCGTCGTTTCATTAAGAACTTTTCAATGATCACTCATCCATTGTGCAATCTGTTAGCTAAAGATGTTGTATTTCATTTTGATAAGGCTTGTATGGAGGCATTCAATACTTTGAAAAATGAACTAACCTCGGCCCCTATTATTATGGCACCAGATTGGTCTTTACCTTTTGAATTAATGTGTGATGCCTCTGACTATGCTGTTGGTGCAGTTTTAGGGCAAAGGGTGAACAAACTTCCACATGTGATCTACTATGCAAGCCGGACTCTGCATGATGCTCAACTTAACTATTCCACAACTGAAAAGGAGTTGCTTGCAGTTGTTTTTGCCTTAGAAAAGTTTAGGTCATACCTTGTGGGATCTAAAGTTATTGTGTTTTCTGATCATGCAGCCCTTAGGTACTTGATGACAAAGAAGGATACTAAACCACGCTTGATTAGATGGATACTTTTACTACAAGAGTTTGACTTGGAAATTCGAGATAAGAAGGGCAGTGATAATGTTGTGGCTGACCATTTGTCCAGACTTAATGAAAACCATGGAGTGGGGCAACCCTTGCCCCTAAATGAATCATTTCCAGATGAACAACTCCTTGTTGTTCAAGAACAAGAACCATGGTATGCTGATTTTGTTAATTATCTGGCTTGTGGTGTAATGAGAAATGACCTTTCTTTTCAGGAAAGAAAGAAGTTCCTGGCCATGGTAAAGCACTACGTTTGGGACGAACCATATTTGTTTAAATATTGCCCTGACCAAATCATTAGGAGATGTGTCCCAGAGAGTGAGCAACAAAGCATTCTAACATTCAGCCATACATTGGCATGTGGAGGACATTTTGGTGCCAAAAAGACATCTCTAAAAGTCTTACAATCTGGTTTCTTTTGGCCTACTTTATTCAAAGATGCTTTTGATTTTTTTCTAAGTGTGATAGGTGCCAGAAAATGGGGAACATTAGCCGAAGAAATGAAATGCCATTGAACAACATTTTGGTGGTGGAGCTCTTTGATGTTTGGGGAATTGATTTCATGGGACCATTTCCATCCTCTTTTGGCTACTTATACATATTAGTGGCAGTGGATTACGTATCCAAATGGGTTGAAGCCATAGCTACAAGAACTAATGATCATAAGGTTGTTTTGAATTTTCTTAAAGATGTGATTTTTTGTAGGTTTGGAACCCCAAGAGCTATTATTAGTGATGGTGGCAGCCATTTCTGCAACAAACCTTTTGAATCCTTGATGAAGAAGTACAACATCAACCACAAAGTGGCAACCCCATACCATCCTCAAATCTCAGGACAAGTGGAGATTAGCAACAGGGAGATCAAGAACATTCTGATGAAGACTGTGAGCCCTACAAGGAAGGATTGGTCATTGAGGTTGAATGATGCACTATGGGCATATAGAACAGCATACAAGACCCCCATTGGCATGAGTCCTTTTCGCCTTGTGTTTGGGAAAGCTTGTCATTTGCCAATGGAGCTTGAACACCGTGCATATTGGGCCATCAAGAAGTTCAACTTTGATTACAAGGATGCTGGAATAGCAAGGAAGCTCCAACTTAATGAGTTGGAAGAACTTAGAAATGAGGCATATGAGAATGCCAAAATCTACAAGGAACGGACTAAGCTCTATCATGACAAGGCCATCCTAAGGAAGGAGTTTCACCAAGGTATGAAAGTACTTTTGTATGACTCACGTTTGAGACTTTTTCCACGAAAACTGAAGTCTAGGTGGGTGGGACCATTCAAAGTACTGCAAACATTTCCCCATGGAGCTGTGGAGATAGAGAACATGAAGAATGGCACCTCTTTTAAAGTCAATGGGCAGCGATTGAAACCATATTTGGAGAAAGTAGAGGAGGAGCCAGTGTATCAAGTTGTAGATTTTCTTGAGTTTACAACACCATGAACAAGCTACCATGTCTTGCCTAGACATTAAATAAAGCGCTTGCTAGGAGGCAACCTAGTGTGGTTTGTGTTCTTTCTTTATGTTGTGTTTATATTGTTACCATTCCATATTCTTTGCCTACTTGCATTGCATACAAATTTTAAACATCGAGGACAATGTTTAGATTAGGTTTGGGGGTGTGGGATGGAAAGTTTTGTGTTTTAAGTTTGTGTTTTGTGTTTGTTTTATGTGTTAGTTTTGGTTAAGGGTCTTTAACTCTTGGAATTATGATGATAGAGGTACCATAGTTAAATTCTGGAAGAAGAATAGTGGAGACTACCCTAGTGAGTTATTTTGAGCCTAATTGCTTCTTTGAGAGGGTTTAAAGTGTTTCTACTCCTATCTTTTTCTTTCAATTTCACTCTAAATGATCTCATTACTTCTATTTTGTTTGGATACTAAGAATCATTCTCCTTTGCAGATACCATGTGTTTAGTATCATTCATGAATGAACTCAATGAGATGATGTTAGGCTATGCATGTTTAACTACTAAAAGGCTTAAATCCTACCCATTTGTGTGCTCCATTCACCCTTGTTGCAGCCAAACACTTTAGTCTAATTCTTTCATCACCCACACCATAATCTACCCATTCTAGCTCATTACAAGCCATACCTTATAGTTTGGGGAATACCAATGTGATGAAGACTAAGGGCAGATTGAGTTATAAAGCAAGATTGTGGCGTGTACCAAGGGCACCTATGTTGAAAATGTTTCTAAAAAAAAAAAAAAAAAAAAAAAAAAATAAGAGAGGATCAAAGCGGAGACAAATTCCAAATCGCCTCATTATAAAGCATAGGGCCTGGACGCCAAAAGCAAAAGAAGACAAATGCCAGTGAAGAGCCTCAAAGACACTTTGGTATGCCCCAAACTCTAGTATTTCATATCAAGTCTTTCATAACCTATACCCTAAGCCTTGCATTACAATCTTGAGAAAGACCTAGCTGATCATTGAGGATGTATTCATGGGTGATGGTAAGTGTGTGTGTTATCTGTATTCTTAGCATTTGATTCATTTCATGAGATCTACTCAGAAACTGTGCTTCCATTTCAAATTTCATATGTGAGAATTTTGATTTCCTTTACATAATTTCACTCATATATGTTGTTGAGAGACTAAACCTTAAGATCTGAGTGAGAACTTGAGTGGAAGCTGTGAGGAGTAGAGTTGAGGCAAATTCTATCTTAAGCATTTGGGTATGGTGACCTTGAAGTTGTAAGATATGGAGAAAAATCTTTATACGTTACAATTGATACGATTCTTTGAAGTGGCAAACTTTTGAGTTGAATGAATGACAAAACCTTCATTGGTTCTTATTAGTTTGTTTAAAGCATGTATTAGCCAAATTGTTTGCAGTGTTTGTAGATGTTTGTGGGTGTCATCAATGTAAACCCTCAGAAGACACAACTCATCCAACTAGGGACACCTAGGGGTTCAAAGGCTTGTTGCACATGCTCAGTGCAATCGTTTAGCCAGCGAAAGTGGTTTAGTTAGATGTTTGTGTTTTGTGTGTTTTAGTTTTAAGTTTGCTCGACGACTAGCAAAAACCAGGTTTGGGGGTATTTGATAAGTCACATTTTGCATGCATTTATATCTTCCTTATTTGGCGTCTTTGTGATTGTTTTGGATTAAACTAGTTGCATTTTACATTATTTGGTGTTAGTGTGCAGCCAAGGGTGGATTTGGATCAATGGGAAGGCAAATGAAGTAAAAACATTCCAGAAAAGATGTGAAGTGTTACGAAATGCAATTCGGCCATATTGGGTGATTCTAAACAAGGCAAAATCATTGAAGTCAGCTATGTGTGTTCCAACACCAAAACATGCATTCACATGCATGTCACAACCTTGGCCGTGTGTTCCCATATCATCCCATCATTTTATGCACTTCTAGCACCAAATCAGATTCCTCACAATCTGGCCGTGCATTCCACTACTTGTCCATCTCCCTTTTGCGCCAAAAACACCCATTTCCATCACTTAATTCATTTCAGCCATTTTGACACCAACAAACACAATCATGCCGTGCACTCCCATGTGATTGCAAGTCAGATTATGCATTCCATTACCTTTCTCCACTTCATCTTTGCAGAAATCCACATGCATCTTGATTAAATATACCACATACCTGCAGATCATGTCCATTCCTTGCATCCTTTATTCCAGAAAATCACTCATCCCATCATTCCATGCCATGTGCTTTCTTCACCTTTCCAGAATTTGTACAAACAATTCACCTTTGCAGATTCCACTCACTTGTTGCAGCAAGGGCACATGCATTTTGATTAAACAAACCACATACTTGCAGACCTTGTCCATGCCATGCGACCAACACCTCAGAAACCCATTCAATTCCAGCTCATTTGATGCTATTCCATCTCACTTGTGCAGATTGAGATCCAATCTGATTGTTGGAGCCACATTCCTTTCTATAAAACAAGGTTCACTTCACCCTTCAAGGGGTTCCGCATTTTTGTTCTTGATTCAGTCCATTATACACACATATAGCCACTCCATTTCCCCTCCATTCTCTGCCCATTTCACTTCATTTTCTGTCCATTTCTGTCCCAAGGGCAGAAACCATTCAACCATAACCAATTTAGTTCACTTGCATCACAATTGGAGAATCAAGTCCGAAGGCCACTCTTCAAGGAATTCAACATCAGTTTTGCTTCAAGGGTTTCTTCTTCTTAATTCTATGTTCACTCATGTTATTTATTTTTATGTCAAACCTTTGTAAACATGAAGTGTAACTAATCTTCCTCTAGGGATTCGATGTAACCTTGCAAAGTTTGCCATGTAATTAAGTTAGAATGCTCAGTTTGTTCATCTATTTCTTGTTTCATTCTCTGATTTAATGGTGACTTAGTGTGTTGATTTTAATGTTTGATCATCATTTGAATTAATCACAAAGTTGTGTAGCCAAGATTAGAACACACATCATGCATAATCTTGGTAGATATGTGAATGAATGAAGGGAATGTTTAGCACACATCCTGCCGAGTTATTCCCTTTAGTTTTATGAAAGTTTCTTGTGCATTACATACTCTTGATTATGAACCAAAGTTGCACATCACAATTAGGTTCATGATTAGAGACATTTGATCAAATCCACACATCATATGGTTGATCATGTCCAAGTGAAACAAACTCAAGAAATAGGTAGATGAATGAGTACAAACTAACTTAACAAACATGGACTTAGTTGAGCAATGGTGAAATCGAATCCCTAGTTTCATTTCCATTGGAACTATCTCATTGTATTAGTTGTTGATTCATTTATTTGTGTTTACTTCATTTTCTTATACTTTCAAGTTACAACAACAAATCTGCCTATTTTGATTAGTTTGATTCATTTCTTAATATGCCTAGTTTGATTAGTTTGATTCATTTCTTAGAGTTCTTGCAAAACAAGTAATTACATAGGTCCAATTAGTCCCTGTGGATTCGACACCCTTGCTTGTGCCATTATACTAAATATTGCTCGGAGTTCTCAACCGATTTGTGAGGACATCTTGGACTTTGACAGTGACTTTGAGAGGACTTTGAGACGAAGGAAGAAGCATCACGAATCAAATCCGCCAAGCCCGGAACCTGAGCTTGACGAACAAGGCCTAGAAGAGGAAGAAGAGGCCACGGCAGGGATCTTTGAGGAACTCACGGCAAGGGTATTTGAAGAGCCACAAGACATGGCCGTAGACACCCGGACACTTAAGGAGCTTTCCGCCTCAGGTTTGGATAATGCCGCACCCTTGTGCATTCAATACCCCCCGGCTGCCCAAGGTAAGACAGATGAGTTTGAATTGAAGTCAAGTTTGCTTCATCATATTCCTAAATACCATGGCTTGTCCATGGAAGATCCTAACAAACATTTGAAAGAATTTGAAGTAGTTTGCTCTAGTATGACTCCCGTCACTGTTGACGGAAAGATCTTGAAGATGAAGGCTTTTCCATTCTCTTTGATGGATAAAGCCAAAGATTGGTTATATGAGTTAGCTCCCGGCACTGTTACTTCTTGGGAGAGTATGAAGAGAACGTACTTGGAGAAGTTCTTTCCAACTTCTCGCATCATCCTCCTACGCAAAAAGATAAGTGGAATCCAACAAGAAGATGGTGAGTCTTTTCCTACGTACTATGAACGTTTTAAATCTCTTGTTGCTTCGTGTCCACAGCATCAGATGAAGGAGGAGTTGCTCTTGCAATATTTCTACGAGGGTCTCCTACCTCTAGAACGTCAAAATGCTTGACGCATCGGCGGGTGGAGCATTGGTGGACAAAACGCCTTGGGATGCCAAGGTCTTGATCGCTAACCGAGCATTGAACGCTCAACAGTATGAGGGAGTAGGCCAAAGAGGACCCCCACGGCACCAAGTACATGAGGTAAGTTCAACGTCCGATCTTCATTCACAATTGTCTAATCTTACTTCTATTGTTTCACAGATGGCCGAGGGAATGAAGATGCAAGGACCTGTGGTATGTGGCGTATGTTCTATCCAAGGACATGCCTCCGAAAAGTGTCCTCAACTCATCGAGAATGGCGGATGGGAGAGTGCGAATGCCATTGGGTTTCAAAGCCAAAATCAGTCAAGACATGATCCATACTCCAACACGTATAATCCGGGGTGGCGAGACCACCCAAATTTCAAGTGGAGGGATTCCCAGCAACCTCAGAACCAAGGAGGCTTTAGGCAACAACCCCCGGGGTTCTTTCCCAAAACCTACGGCCCACCCCAAAATCAAGCCCAATCCGGCCCAAGTGCCTCAGGTACGTCTCTTGACAATGATGCACTTCTTAAGATACTAACTAAGTTGTCTAATGGGCAGGAAGATCAAGCAAAGGCTATGCAAAACCAAGATAAGAGGGTGGATCAACTTGAGAAACAAATTGGGCAGATTGCCGAGTTTGTAGGTAAGTTTCGAGATCCCGGACAACTTCCGAGTTCTACCATTCCAAACCCCAAGGGAGGCTTTGAAAGCGCAAAGGCCATACTTTTGAGAAGTGGAAAAGAAGTCGGGGCAGGTCCTACACCATCGCCATCAAGCCTCGAAGAGGATGAAAAACGAAGAATCGAAGAGGAGGAATCAAGGCAACCCACGGCAAAGGTGGACATACCTTTGCCGCAAGCTTCAAATGACTCCAAATTGTCCAATTCGGCCAATAAAGGTAAAAATGTGTTAAATTCAGTTCCTACTAATGTTTTCCCTTCGAATGTCCCTTTTCCTAGTAGGTTCAGGCAAACGAAGAAAGAAGAAGCTGAAAAGGACATCCTTGAGACGTTTCGTAAAGTTCAAGTGAACATACCCCTGTTGGATGCAATAAAGCAAGTCCCGAGGTATGCCAAGTTCCTAAAGGAGCTTTGCACCACGAGGAAGAGGATGTCGACCAAGGAAGTGGTAAAGGTAGGTGAAAATGTATCTGCCATCTTGCAACGCAAACTACCCCCCAAATGCAAAGATCCGGGTAGTTTTACCATTCTTTGTGTCATTGGGAATACTAGATTTGAATCTGCCATGCTTGATTTAGGTGCTTCTATAAATGTTATGCCATATTCCATTTATGCATCTATGAACTTAGGAGCATTGAAAAATGATGGGGTAATAATACAATTGGCCGATAGATCTAACGCCTATCCAAAGGGAGTTTTGGAAGATGTTCTTGTGCAGGTTAATCATTTGGTCTTCCCGGCGGATTTCTATGTCCTCGAAATGGATGAATCGGACCATGCTCCTTCGCTGCCCATTCTACTTGGAAGGCCATTCATGAAGACGGCCCGGACGAAGATTGACGTGTATAGTGGAACTTTGTCCATGGAATTCGATGGGGAAGTTGTTAATTTTAATCTTTCTGATTCCATGAAATACCCTAGTGAGGACCATTCATGCTTTTCTATTGATATAATTGACTCTTTGGCGCAGGGATATCTCGACGATTTGAATGACGATGCGCTTGAAAAAGTCATTACACGAGGCATGGAACTCAAAACAAAGGGGGCAGATTGCATGCATGCCCACGGCACACACTCTCTACTCCATGCCGTGCCCCCTAGTGAGGAATTACTTGAAGTTGTGGCTGCCCTTGAGTCCTCACCTAAGCTTGATGGTAAGTATACTAACCGTGAGTCCATTCCCATTTCGACTAACAAATTGCTTCCATCTATAATTCAGGCACCTACCCTTGATCTCAAACCATTACCGGGCCATTTGAAGTACATTTTCTTGGGGGAAGAGGAGACATTACCGGCCATCATTTCTTCATCACTCACGGCACAAGAAGAGGAGAAACTAGTGCGTGTTTTGAAGGAGTTCAAATCTGCCCTAGGTTGGACGTTGGCCGATATCAAAGGTATTAGTCCCGCTACATGTATGCATCACATATTTCTTAAGGAGGGGGCCAAACCAACTAGAGAGGCTCAACGCCGTCTTAACCCTCCGATGATGGAAGTTGTGAAGAAGGAGATAATCAAGCTGTTAGATTGTGGAGTTATCTATCCAATCTCGGATAGTAAGTGGGTGTCACCGATCCAATGTGTGCCGAAGAAATCTGGAGTGACGGTTGTGGAGAACGCGGAGAATGAGCTAGTGCCCACTCGAATCCAAACTGGTTGGCGCGTATGCACTGATTATAGGAAGATAAATGCTACCACGAGAAAGGACCACTTCCCATTGCCGTTCCTAGATCAAATGTTGGAAAGGTTAGCGGGTCATTCATTTTATTGTTTTCTTGATGGATATTCTGGTTATAATCAAATTGTTATTGCCCTGGATGATCAAGAAAAGACTACTTTTACATGTCCCTTTGGTGCATTTGCTTATCGTCGCATGCCATTTGGTTTATGTAATGCACCTGCTACATTTCAAAGATGCATGATGAGCATATTTTCAGATTATGTTGAGAAAATTATTGAGGTTTTTATGGATGATTTCAGTGTGTTTGGTAATTCATTTGATGGTTGTTTGAGTAATCTTAGTTTGATTTTGAATCGTTGTGTTGAAACAAATCTTGTGCTTAATTGGGAAAAATGTCACTTCATGGTTAAACAAGGTATTGGTTTATGACATATTATTTCTGAAAAAGGCATTGAAGTAGATAAATCGAAGGTAGACCTTGTTCGTCACTTACCCGCTCCAACTTCGGTTAGAGAGGTTCGTTCGTTTCTTGGTCACGCAGGTTTTTATAGGCGGTTCATAAAGGATTTCTCAAAGATTGCACAGCCACTCTGCCGATTGCTGCAAAAGGAGGTGGCGTTCGAGTTTGATGATGCATGTTCCACGGCTTTCAAGCACCTCAAGGAGGCTCTCACTTCGGCTCCCATTATCACACCTCCAGATTGGAGCCTTCCATTCGAGTTGATGTGCGATGCTTCGGACTATGCGATTGGTGCTGTTTTGGGGCAGCGGAAGGACAAACAACCTCATGTTATTTGTTATGCGTCTAGAACATTAAATGATGCTCAATTAAATTACTCAACCACTGAAAAAGAATTACTTGCTGTGGTATTTGCATTAGATAAGTTTCGGTCATACTTACTTGGGACTAAAGTTATTATTTTTACTGATCATGCAGCTCTCAAGTATTTGCTCACGAAGAAGGAGGCCAAGCCTAGACTAATTCGATGGCTTTTGCTCTTACAAGATTTTGACATTGAGATTTGGGATAAGAAGGGCGTGGAGAATGTGGTGGCTGACCACCTAAGCCGAATGGTGCATAATGAGGAGTCCCTACCCATTGCAGAGACATTCCCCGATGAACAATTGCTGTCCATAAAGGTTAGTACACCTTGGTATGCCGATATAGTTAATTTTTTGGTGTCAAAACGTATTCCAAGTGAGTTTAATAGGCACCAACGTGACAAACTTAGGCATGATGCACGGTTTTATGTGTGGGATGATCCATACTTATGGAAATTTTGTCCCGATCAGATTATACGTCGTTGTGTGCATGATTCTGAATGTCATTCAATCTTGAGTTTTTGTCATACATATGCATGTGGAGGGCACTTTGGCACACAACGCACGGCCCTCAAAGTGTTACAATGTGGATTTTATTGGCCTAGTATTTTTAAGGATGCTAGAACGGTTTGCTTAACATGTGATAAATGCCAAAGAATGGGTGGCATTAGTGCAAAGGACCAAATGCCGCAGGTTTCTATCCTAAATGTTGAAATTTCTGATGTTTGGGGTATTGATTTTATGGGTCCCTTCCCTTCATCGTATGGTTTCATGTATATTTTGCTTGCGGTTGATTATGTGTCAAAATGGGTGGAAGCCAAGGCCACCCGGACTAATGATTCTAAAGTGGTTGCAGAGTTTATTAGAACTAACATTTTTGCAAGGTTTGGAATGCCACGAGTGATCATTAGTGATGGAGGGTCACACTTTTGCAATCGGACCATTGAAGCGTTATTAAGGAAATACCATGTCACCCATAAGGTTTCTACACCTTACCATCCTCAAACGAATGGCCAAGCCGAGGTTTCCAACCGAGAGATCAAGCAAATACTTGAGAAGACTGTTGGGACAACAAGGAAGGATTGGAGCTTACGGTTAGATGATGCACTTTGGGCGTATCGTACGGCGTACAAAACTCCCATTGGGATGTCCCCCTTTCGACTTGTCTATGGCAAGGCGTGCCATCTTCCCGTTGAATTAGAGCACAAAGCACTTTGGGCCATCAAGAAGTTTAACATGAACCTTGAGGAAGCAGGAAGTCAAAGGAGATGCCAATTAAATGAGCTTGATGAGATAAGGCACGAGGCGTATGATAATGCAAGCATTTACAAGCAAAAGACCAAAGTTTTCCATGACAACATGATCCGTGGGAAATCATTCTCAATTGGGCAGAAAGTGCTATTGTTCAATTCCCGTTTACGTTTGTTTCCTGGTAAGTTACGTTCTAAGTGGATTGGACCATTTGTTATTACTAATGTTTTTGTTCATGGTGCAGTCCAAATCCAAAGCTTGAAAACGGGACATGAATTTAAGGTGAACGGGCATCGTTTGAAGCCCTATTATGACACCTTTGTGGAGCATGCCGTGGATGACATACCCTTGGAAGCCGTGGGCCCTAGTAAGGAGTGAATAAGGTCTCGTCCGGCTGGAAGACGTTAAAGCAAGCGCTTCGTGGGAGGCAACCCATGCAATCAACAAAGGAAGAACTCGGGAATCGCTCCACACTCAGATTTGCGTCCCTAAACCCTTTCCCTTGTTGCTTATTTTATGTTATGTGTATTATGTTTTTAATTGTGTCTAAAACATTGAGGACAATGTTTAGTTTAAGTGTGGGGGGGGTAACATTCTGTTTTGAGATATTTGTGCATGAAATTCGTAGGGTATTACCACCTAACATGTCTAAACTTGTTCTTTGCTGTTTTTAAGTGTTTTTAAGCTATTTTAGAGTGTTTTAGAGTGTGTTGACTTAAAAATCCGAAAAACCCATAAAAATTTGAAAAATTGTTTTGAAAAACCCAAAAAGAGTTGTTTTTGTGTGTTTGTTTGTGTCATAGGGTACCTTCCAACACAATGATGAGGATTTGGTTTTTAATTGCATGATGGTTAAAGAAAGTTACAAACATGGATGGACGTTGGATATACTCTTTGGTTTATGCTTGATTGTAGTTATAGTTTACGAATTCACATGTAATCACAAATGATAAAAATCAGTTTTTGTAACATGCTTGAAGGAAGGAACTTAAACAAACGCTACATCCCTGTGAGACTTGAGCTTAAACGTTATTTGGAGAGTTAAAATCTGTGCATTATTGTTTTCTAAAGTCGTTGCATGATCTCATTACTCTTTGCTTGGTTACTACTTAGAAGGCGTTTCATCACTTAGTTCCACATGCTAGAACTCATGCCCATTTCATTCAAAGCATGTTATTGATTTGCATAACACATTTTCAAGATAAAGTTGTGTAGTGACCACCACAAAAGCCAAATAGCCGTGCGCCCTTCACTCATTTTGTGTTTAAGTTTAACCCCCTTTGAGCCTTGTGTAGCCTACTTTCTTTGTTAACCCACATTATCCTCACCTAGCCTAGATTAGGACCATCCTTACCCTTGTTCTTGAAGCATAGTAAGCAATGAATTCCTTTTGGTTAATGTGTTGCAGGAAATAAGTGTGGGGGAAAGAGTATTCATGTGAGTTTTTGTGCCATAGGCATGGCTAGAAAAAAAAAAAAAAAAAGAAAGAAAAAAAAAAAAAAAAAAAAAAAAAAAAAATGAAAGAAAAAAAAATTGAAAAGTATTGGTTGTTGAAGTAAGGGCCCAAAACAATGAATTAGGCCCTAAGAGTTGTTTGAGTTTCCCCTATTTGTCTAAAAGTTGATTTTTGCATTCTAAGGGAATTCTAGGTCTTAATTTCATTGCTTTACTTGCTATTGCTTAAAGAACTTTTGTTTATCCCTACCTTTCCTTGTGAGCCAAAACCCCAAGCCCCGTTACAACCCTTGACTTCTATCTTGAGTGTTGTGCATTTCAATTGTGGAGTTTGAATTTGGTATGAGCATATGGTGTCACTGGTTCTCGCATCTAAGTAGTAGCATTCCATTCATGAGATCATATCCAAACACGTTTAATTACCCTAGAAATTGCTTTCTTGGTTATAACATATGTGAGTACTAGTCTTTCATGTTTACATCAATCTTCTCACATATAACTAGTGTAGGTTGTGTAGTCAGAAAATCTGAGTGAAAATTGAGTGCATAACTAGTGAGGAATTGAGGGAATTCTCTAAGGCATGTTACTACATTCAAAATATGTTTTAATTGATTAAATGCGAACTAGTGAATGGTGACTATGATTAAGTATGTGCTTGAGGGGAAGGAAGACTAAAAGCTATGTGAGTAATGATCTTTGACATGTCATGTTTCATTGGAAATCCCTGAGGCAAACGTTGGAAGGTTTAGGTTATGTTTTGTTTGTTTTGTTGCGTTTTCTTTACTTTAGTTGTTTTGTTTTGCTCGAGGACTAGCAAAAGTTAAGTGTGGGGGAATTTGATAGGAGCATATTCATGCGACTTAATTAGCTTGTTCTCGTGCATTTATGTTGTGTTTACTTAGTTGTTTTAGTGTTTAAGGCCACTTTTGTGTATTTTCAGATTATAAGGCCAAAGTGTGCAAGAAGATGCAAATTGGAGTCTTTTGGAGCGAAAGAGGAATAAATGAGTTGAAGACTTGAAGAAACGACGAATTCCTACGCCAACGATGAATTCTTACCAAAACGAAGAATCCTACTCAAACAAGGCTTCCTATTTTAGGAAAGTTGACCCTAAGTTTCCCGTTTTGGTAACCTTTCCTAATCTTAAACGTTCGCATTTTCTAGCCACTTTGAAGTCCTTGTAGGCGCTTTAGGACACAAAACGAAGGCCCTAGGGCCTTTAACACCCTTTGCCGTGGGCTTTAGCCCAATTGATAGGAGCATATTTATGCACCTTAGTTTAGCTTGTTCTTGTGCATTTAAAGTGTTTTTCCTTAGTAAAGTAGTCTTTTAAGCTAGTTTTATGTATTTTCAGGTTTTAAGGGCAAAGTATGCAAAAGGATGCATTTTGGAGCCTTTTGGAGCAAATTAGAGCTTGGAATGGACATCATATGCTTGGAGCCAAAAGGATGGACGAAATTGAAGATTTGAAGATGATGTTCCCTACTTGAACAAGGTTTCCTAGTTGAAGCAGGAAAGCCCCTAATGGAAATGGGTTTCCTAGTTGAATTAGGATTCCTAGAAGAACAAAGTTTCCTACTCAAACAAGGTTTCCTACTTGAAGTAGGAAAGTCAAAATCCAAATGGTCTCAAGTGAAGCAACAAAGAAGTTTTCCAAGTCCAAGAAGGAAAAGGAGTCCAAGATGAAGAAGGAATGATGAAGACAAGGTTTCCTAATCCTAATAGGCAAGGTTTCCAAGTACAATGAGGAGTCCTTATCCATTTAGGGCACCTTATCCATTTAGGACACCTTATCCTAATCCTATAGGGATGCCATGCACTTTACCTTATCTTGGAGGGTTTCTAGAAGCCTTAGATGCCCTATCCTATCCTTGCCGTGGGTTTTATCCAATTCCCCTTAGTTTTAGGGCTTTCTAGAAGCCCTAAACATTATCCCTAAGCTTTGCCGCACCCTTATCCCGTTTTCCCTACAAATTTGGCACTTAAAGCATGATTTTAGGAACCTTATCTTATCTCCTACAAAGGTGGCGCCCAAACCCTTCTAGAAATCTGATTTCCCTTGCCTTGCAAGGCATTCTAGAAACCTTATCACCTTATCCCATACCTGCCGCACCTAGGAAGCATTATCCCTCTCTATTTCTGATTTCTAAGCCTATTTCCTAGTTGATTTGGGTTATTCAAGTCCATATCTGATTACCCTAGGGTTTTAAGTGCCTATATATACTCATGTTAACCCCTAGATCAGATCACCACCTCTCATACCCATTCATTCACTCCAGAAATTCGTCCAAACCTCTCCACACACTTGCCGCAGCCACCAAACATCTTCCTCCTTAGTTTTAAGCCTTGCCGCACCATCCCCTTCCCCTAAACACTACTACATCCCTCCATAATCATACATCCAGACACATAAGGCCCTAAAACCTGTCCCTAGACCCTTGCCGCACCAAGGAGGAGGAGAAGGAAGCTCGGAAGTTCATGCAATTCAAGTTCGCGTCGCTGGAATTTCTAGGTGTTTCTTTTCGTTTGATTTCAATGCTTAATTTCAATTCTCTTTGTTTTGTGCGTATGAGGAACTAAACCCCCCCTTGGCTAGGGGGGGATTCGAAACACATGTTTATGCTTGCAATATGATTTGATTACTTCTAATTGCGTTTCATAAGTTGTGAATTCAATTTACTTATCTATGTGAATTACATTGATTTGTGTGTGTTGGTTGAGAGTGCACGCTTAATTATCATGCATAAATTGGATGCTAGGATATAAGGAAATTTCACCTAATCGTTATGGAATTATATTCACAAGTAGTAAAGGTTGATGATCTCAATCGCGTTAAGTAAATTCTTGGCATAAGTTTCATGCAATCATAGTAACAAGTGCTTCGTCAATGCTTATGGTTTTCATAGAACTTAATGATTCTTGCTTGTATCTCTATTATGCAATCATGTAGGGGACTTGTGGGGAATGTTTTGGGTTGTTGTATGCAATCATCCAATTCAATAACTTTAGGAAAATCTGAGGGTTAATTAGTGCAATTCACGGTTAATCTGGGGCGTTGAGAATTCATGGTTTATTGAAAAGCAATTAGAGATCGTTTTGTGTGCAAGTATAACATGTGTGGAGATGAACCCCTTAGCTAGCTTCCCATCCATTCATTAAATCCAAATTCGTTTAAAATCTGTTCGTTTTACAAAGTTTTAAGTTTTGTTTTCAAATTCGTCAAAATCAAAATCCCCCTTTACTTAGAGTGTCAAATTAGTTAGAAATCAATTTAGTTTGTGTTTTTAAGTGTCTTAGGTCAAGTTAAAACCAATTTTCGTCCAAAGTTGTGTCTAGTGTTCAAAACTGCCCAGATTGTGTTTTTAAGGCAGTTTTGAGTGTTTTGGTGCTGTTTTGAGTCTTTTGGTTTGTTTTGGTGTTTTAAAGTTTAGTTTTGCATTCTTTGAGTCTAGTATAGTGTTTTAAACTTGTTTTTACGTATTTGAGTCAGTTTCCAAGTGATTAACAATCCCTCCTAATCCCCGGTCCAGAACGATCCCTACTTACATTCTTCACTACAATTGATAAAAAGAGGGTTTAATTTGTGTGCGTATAATTCTCACATCAAATTTTGGCGCCGTTGCCGGGGATTAGCAACTTTGCTAATCTCTTGGATTGTTTTATTTTCGTTTGTGTGTATATATTTTTAGTTTTATTTTGTTGATTTTAGAAGCAAGACATGGCACTTGATAATGCTTCTCTATTGTCACAGCTCATGGAAAGGTCCCAAATGCAAAGCGTTGATATATTTGATCTTCAATCAAGGAATAACGTGTTTCCCAATACTTACAATTCAGATTAGAGTGATCATTCAAACTCTATGTGGAGGGAAGCTCAACAAGTTCAACGTGAAGCATATTGGCAGCCATATGAGGAGTTCTATACAACACCTATGCAGCCACTACAACTTCATATGCAATATGCTCAATTAAATTCAAGTTCGTCAATAGATTATAATCAAATTCTTAATGAATTAAATTCTTTGGTGCAGGGGTCACAAAATCAAGCCAAGGAGGCTCAACAAGAAGCATATTGGCAACCATATGAGGAGTTCTATACAACACCTATGCAGCCACCACAACCTCCCCCACAACAATTCCAATCAAGTTCAAGTATGTCCATGGATAATGATAAAAATTTTCAATTACTAACCTCTTTGACGCAGGACGAACAAAATCAAGACAAGAAGTTGGGTAAATTGGAGGAGCAAATTGGGCAGATTATGGAGTTCATGAAACAAATTCAAGAGCAAAGTGAACTCTCCAACTCAACTATTGAAAACTCGAAGGAAGATTTTGAAATCCATAATGCTATCACTTTGGGAAGTGCTATGGAGGTTGGAGCTGACCTACAAATGTCCAAACATAGCCTAGAAGTGGATGAGGAGCTGCTAATTGAGGAGGAGGAAGAAGACATGCACACGGCAAGGGTAGAACAACCCTTGCCGCAGCCCCCTAAGCCCTCTAAACCACCCACCACAAGTAAGGACGTCCCAATTCCATGTTATTCTGATGTTATTCCACCCAATGTCCCTTTTCCTAGCAGGTTTTTGATTCCCAACCAAGAAGAGAGTAAAAAGGACATCGTGGAAGCCTTCCCAAAGGTGCAAAATGCTATTCCAATTCTTGGTGCAACACAGCAAGTTTTAGATGGTGTTGAATTCTTCAAAGGACTTTGTACACCAAGAAGAATGATTAAAGAGAAGGTAGTGGCTGGAGGAGATGTAGAAGGCATCAAAGAGGACATATTTGAAACCACAAAACCCAAAGAAGTTGAATTTGATGACATTGGACAAGTCATAACCATCACATGCAATCTGGCCAAGTCCAATATCCCTGAAACTTTCAAGGGAGTGGTGTTTATTCTTGAGTTTATGTCGGAGCACACAGGTAAGCCACCTCCCCGAATTTCAATTTTCTTTTATACTAATATGTTGTTAATGATCCAGGCACCCACTCTAGAATTTAAACCATTACCGGATCATCTCAAGTATCACCCCCCATTCAAAGATCAATTCCATGTCGTGGGTCCTAAGTGAGAAAAGACGTTTTTCGTCCGGCTGTACGACGTTAAAGCAAGCGCTACTTGGGAGGCAACCCATGCATTCAACAAAGGAAGACCTAGAAAGCACTCCAATTCCAGATTTGCGTTCCTAAACTCTTCTCTTTGTTGCTATTTCGTTTCTGCCATGTTAGGATGTTTAGTTGTTGTTTTGTTTGTTTGTTAATTGTGTGAGTCTATGCTTGAAACATTGAGGACAATGTTTGATTTAAGTGTGGGGGGGGGGGGGTAACCAAAGTGTTTTGATGCAAATTCGTAGGGTTTTGTCACCCATAATTTCAAATGTTGTTTCTTGCTGTTTTTAGGTGTTTTTAGGCTGTTTTAGAGTGTTTTAGTATTTATTGATCTAAAAATCCGAAAATCCCAGAAAAAATGAAAAAAATTGTTTTGAAAACCCAAAAAGAGTTGTTTTAAGTTGTTTTTGTGTGTTTGTTTGTGTCTTAGGGTACCTTCCAACACAATGATGAGGATTCGGTTTGTAATGGCATGACTGTTAAAGAGAATGATTAACATGGATGGAAGTTTGATTTACTCTTTGTTTATGCTTGGTTGTGGTTATAACTTATGACTTCACATGTAATCAAAAAGAAAAAAATGTTTTTGTAACATGTTTGAAGGAAGGAACTCAAACAAATGCTACAACCTTGTGAGACTTGAGCCTAAACGTTTATTTGGAGAGTTCAAATCTGTGCATTCTTGTTTTCTAAAGTCGTTGCATGATCTCATTATTCTTTGCTTGGTTACTACTTAGAAGGCGTTTCATCATTTAGTTCCAAATACTAGAACTCATGCCAATTTCATTCAAAACATGTTATTGAATTGCATAACACATATTCAAGATGAAGTTAGTAGTTACCACCATAGCCAAAAAAGCCATCATTCCATGCATGTGTTTTTGTAGGTTTAACCCCGTTGAGCCTCGTTAAGCCTATTTTCGTTGTTAGCCACATTATCCTCACCTAGCCTAGATTAGGACTTTCCATACCTTTGTTCTTAAAGGATAGTAAAGCACGACTTAGGGTGAACTCCTTTGGTCAATATATGGCAGGAAACGAGTGTGGGGGAAGATGATAGGGCACGAAAAAGGAGAAAAAGAAAAGAAAAAAAAAGAAAAAAAGAAGAAAAGAAGAGAAATTCGTAGAAAAATCAAAAGAAAATAGAAAAGTGTTGAAAAGAAAGAAAAAGAGTTGAAAAATAAGTGAGAATGAACTCACAAGTGTTGGTTGTGGAAGGAAGGGTCCAAAAGAGTGAATTTGACCCTAAATGTTGCATGAATCTTCCCTTGTGTGTACTAATTGATTTCGGCCATTTGAAGAGAGTTTAAGTGTCAAATTCATTACTTTGCTTACTATTGCTTTAAAGAACGTTTGTTTTATCCTTTACCTTTCTTTGTTAGCCAATACCCCAAGCCCCGTTACAACCCTTGACTTTAATCTTGAGTGTTATGTGTTTCAATTTGTGGAGTTTAAAATTGGTACGAGCATATGGTGTCACTGGTTCTCGCATCTAAGTAGTAGCATTCCATTCATGAGATCATATTGATAAACATGCTATTTAACTCCGAAAAGTGCTTTCTTTGTCATACATATATGTGAGCATTCGTTTTCATATTTACATCTATCTTCTCACATATAACTAGTATAGGGTGTGTAGTCAGAAAATCTGTGTGAAAATTGAGTGCATATCTAGTAAGGAATTGAGGAAATTCTCTAAGGCATGTTACTACATTCAAAATCACGTTTTAAATTGGTTATTTGTGAACTAATGAGTAGTGACTGTGATTAAGTAAATGCTTAAGCGTAAAGATGGCTAAAATCTGTGGGAATGATGATTTTTCACATGTCATGTGCATTGGAAATCCCTGAGGCGATTGTTGGAAGGTGTAGGTTGTGTTTTACTCGTTTTACTTCGTTTGTTTACTTTGTTTTATTTTGTTTTGCTCGAGGACTAGCAAAAGCTAAGTGTGGGGGAATTTGATAGGAGCATATTTATGCACCTTAGTTTAGCTTGTTCTTGTGCATTTAAAGTGTTTTTCCTTAGTAAAGTAGTCTTTTAAGCTAGTTTTATGTATTTTCAGGTTTTAAGGGCAAAGTATGCAAAAGGATGCATTTTGGAGCCTTTTGGAGCAAATTAGAGCTTGGAATGGACATCATATGCTTGGAGCCAAAAGGATGGACGAAATTGAAGATTTGAAGATGATGTTCCCTACTTGAACAAGGTTTCCTAGTTGAAGTAGGAAAGCCCCTAATGGAAATGGGTTTCCTAGTTGAATTAGGATTCCTAGAAGAACAAAGTTTCCTACTCAAACAAGGTTTCCTACTTGAAGTAGGAAAGTCAAAATCCAAATGGTCTCAAGTGAAGCAACAAAGAAGTTTTCCAAGTCCAAGAAGGAAAAGGAGTCCAAGATGAAGAAGGAATGATGAAGACAAGGTTTCCTAATCCTAATAGGCAAGGTTTCCAAGTACAATGAGGAGTCCTTATCCATTTAGGGCACCTTATCCATTTAGGACACCTTATCCTAATCCTATAGGGATGCCATGCACTTTACCTTATCTTGGAGGGTTTCTAGAAGCCTTAGATGCCCTATCCTATCCTTGCCGTGGGTTTTATCCAATTCCCCTTAGTTTTAGGGCTTTCTAGAAGCCCTAAACATTATCCCTAAGCTTTGCCGCACCCTTATCCCGTTTTCCCTACAAATTTGGCACTTAAAGCATGATTTTAGGAACCTTATCTTATCTCCTACAAAGGTGGCGCCCAAACCCTTCTAGAAATCTGATTTCCCTTGCCTTGCAAGGCATTCTAGAAACCTTATCACCTTATCCCATACCTGCCGCACCTAGGAAGCATTATCCCTCTCTATTTCTGATTTCTAAGCCTATTTCCTAGTTGATTTGGGTTATTCAAGTCCATATCTGATTACCTAGGGTTTTAAGTGCCTATATATACTCATGTTAACCCCTAGATCAGATCACCACCTCTCATACCCATTCATTCACTCCAGAAATTCGTCTAAACCTTTCCACACACTTGCCGCAGCCACCAAACATCTTCCTCCTTAGTTTTAAGCCTTGCCGCACCATCCCCTTCCCCTAAACACTACTACATCCCTCCATAATCATACATCCATACACATAAGGCCCTAAACCCTGTCCCTAGACCCTTGCCGCACCAAGGAGGAGGAGAAGGAAGCTCGGAAGTTCATGCAATTCAAGTTCGCGTCGCTGGAATTTCTAGGTGTTTCTTTTCCTTTGATTTCAATGTTTAATTTCAATTCTCTTTGTTTTGTGCGTATGAGGAACTAAACCCCCCCTTGGCTAGGGGGGGATTCGAAACACATGTTTATGCTTGCAATATGATTTGATTACTTCTAATTGCGTTTCATAAGTTGTGAATTCAATTTACTTATCTATGTGAATCACATTGATTTGTGTGTGTTGGTTGAGAGTGCACGCTTAATTATCATGCATAAATTGGATGCTAGGATATAAGGAAATTTCACCTAATCGTTATGGAATTATATTCACAAGTAGTAAAGGTTGATGATCTCAATCGCGTTAAGTAAATTCTTGGCATAAGTTTCATGCAATCATAGTAACAAGTGCTTCGTCAATGCTTATGGTTTTCATAGAACTTAATGATTCTTGCTTGTATCTCTATTATGCAATCATGTAGGGGACTTGTGGGGAATGTTTTGGGTTGTTGTATGCAATCATCCAATTCAATAACTTTAGGAAAATCTGAGGGTTAATTAGTGCAATTCACGGTTAATCTGGGGCGTTGAGAATTCATGGTTTATTGAAAAGCAATTAGAGATCGTTTTGTGTGCAAGTATAACATGTGTGGAGATGAACCCCTTAGCTAGCTTCCCATCCATTCATTAAATCCAAATTCGTTTAAAATCTGTTCGTTTTACAAAGTTTTAAGTTTTGTTTTCAAATTCGTCAAAATCAAAATCCCCCTTTACTTAGAGTGTCAAATTAGTTAGAAATCAATTTAGTTTGTGTTTTTAAGTGTCTTAGGTCAAGTTAAAACCAATTTTCGTCCAAAGTTGTGTCTAGTGTTCAAAACTGCCCAGATTGTGTTTTTAAGGCAGTTTTGAGTGTTTTGGTGCTGTTTTGAGTCTTTTGGTTTGTTTTGGTGTTTTAAAGTTTAGTTTTGCATTCTTTGAGTCTAGTATAGTGTTTTAAACTTTTTTTTACGTATTTTAGTTTTGCACCAATTCCCGTGGATTCGTTGGGCGTTTTAGGTGTAATCATTCCTTTGTGCTTTATGTTTAAATTCAATTGTATTTCTCTTTTTGCGAATATGAGAGGCTAAATCCCCCTAGTTAGCTAGGGGGTGATTCGAAACCATGGTTATACTTGCAATATGAATTGATTACTTTTGGTTGGAATTTCATGAATGTTGGATTCAATTCATTTAACTGTTTGATTGATAACTTGTTTGTGTATGTTTATTGAGAGTGCACGCTTAATGTTCATGCATGAATTTGACGCTAGAGTATAAGTGAGTTTCACCTAATAGTTATGAACTTATATTCACAAGTAGTGGAGGTTGCTTATAAACAATCGCGTTAATTGAATTCCTGGCAAGAGTATCATGCTTTTCATAGTTACAAATGCCTTGTCGATGCTTATAATTTCCAAAGAACGTAATGATTCTAACTTGTATCTTTATCATGCTGTTCATATAGAGAACTTGTTAGGAATAATTTGTTTGCGATGCATATTCATCCAATTCAATGATTCTAGGGAAATTTGAAGGTTAATTTAAGCGGACCTAATTAACTTGGAGTGTCGAGTTCCATAATTCATCGAAAGACCAACTGAAAATCAAAGTGTATGCAAGTGTAACATGTGTGGAGAAGAACCTTCTAGCTAGCATTCATTCCATATTTCATCACATTCATATTTAAATTCTGCCTTTAAATTACAATCTGTGCATTTAATTTATTTTCGTCAAAACCTCAATCCCCCTTTACCTTAGTGTCTAATTTAGTTAGAAAGTGTCTTAATTTGTGTTTTTAAGTGTTTTGTATTCTTTGAGTCTTTTGATTTGTTTGAGTGTTTTTATTGTTAGTTTTGCATTCTTTGAGTCTAGTTTAGTGTTTCAAACTTTATTTTACGTTTTTGAGTCAGTTTCCAAGTGATTTTGCAATCCCTCCTAATCCCCGGTTAAGAACGATCCCTACTTATTTATATACTACAATTGTCACAAGAGGGTTTTAATTTGTGTGCTTACTTAGTTCGCATCAGAGCCTAAGAAGGCTTCGTCCGGCTGCAAGACGTAAAAGAAAGCGCTACTTGGGAGGCAACCCAATACAACGAATAAAACAAAGCTTGTTCATTGATTTTTCGAGAAATTACAATTGTATCTAACAAAGAAAGAGAAAGATGGAGCCTTCACAAGGGTTGTGTACGTGAGGCTCCACTACGTGGCAACACTCTCGGAGCAGGAGGCATCGGAGCAGGAGGCATCGGAGCAGAAGGCATCGGAGCAAGAGGCATAGGAGCGGGAGGCACCGAAGATAGATCATTCAAGGCCCCAATCCTTGGTGGAACGCTGGATGACCCAGGAAAAAGGTGCCTCTGGAAGAAAGCTGCCAGCCTTTGACGGTCATCAAGCTCATCAAGCTTCCTCTTCATGCCTGTCGAATAATTGTTGGCAAGCACGTGCAAACTTCGGTTCTCGTACTTAAGCTGTTTGATCTCCTGCTTAAGACTCTCCACCTCCGCCATCAAGGATTCAACCTGACGGGAGCGAGCAAGAAGGCGTTGGCCCATGTTGGACACAGAGCCAGCGCACTGAACGCTAAGAGCCAAGGACTCTTGAACGGCCAACTCATCGGACCATCCTGAAAGCAACTGACTATCTTTGGGAGTGAGGAGGTTCCAAGCTACTATCGTAGCCGTTGTTGCATCCGTCATCACAGAGTCCTCACCTGTAAGAGGGCCATGAGAAGATAAAAAAGATGGGCACCATACCTTATCTTGACGCGGCGCAACCGGATCATTGCTTAGACTCAAATCTAAGCAAATGTTCGATGGGTTAGATGAGCTAGCCATTTTTCAAGAAGTTAAAAGAGAAGGGTTGGATGGAGTGAAATCTGGACGGGCCGGAGACGATTTCTGGGCAATTTTCAGAGTGTGCATGATAGAGGTGATCGATCACCTCTATTAAAGGAGAGGCATTCACCGATTCAGAAATGAAGAGACACCACTCTTCAAAGCCGGATTTTCCGGCGTAAAGATCGCCAGCTCTTCAGACGCAATCCAGGCTTTTCAGAAAGCGTGTGCCACTTTGTCAAAAGCTCCCGGCTTTTCAGAAGACGCGTGGAAGGCGAGAAATCAGTTGCACACTTTAGCCGACAAACGTGGGTGACAAAGCCGAAAGCTCCCGGCTTTCCAGAAAGCAAGTGCAACTTTGTCAAAAGCTCCCGGCTTTTCAGAAGACGCGTGCCACTTTGTCAAAAGCTCCTGGCTTTTCAGAAGACGCATGGAAGACATTGCCGCATCCGCACTGCCATTTGCCATTACAATTCCTATATACATCAACATTCATGGCAAGGCATACACCCACAAACGCATAACTTTCCTTCTCGGCCGAAAATGTAAGCTGCAACCAACCCGCACAAACATGCTCAGTTTTCTCCTTCTCTTGAGAACACATTTTCAACCATGGATGTATCCCCCAAAGAAGATACCAAATGCCTGGAGTACAAAGGAGGCAAGAGGAAACAGTGGATCGAAGCATGTGGATTCATTCGCTGCCTCTTCGAAAGCAAAGGTATCTCATATAATGCTCTTTCCCTGTCTTTTCCTTTGTCCTTGATATTACCTGCATGGCAAAGTGAAAGAAGCAATCAGCCGGCACTTGGAGTCTACCTGGACTCTATTCCCTGGTTGCTTACCTAGCGTTGCTCTCGAGTAGTCATCTTCAACGGTTGATACACTTCCAGAGAAGGGACCACTTCTGCAAAGGGGAGCAAGTAAGGCAAAGGAAAATGATACATTGAAGCATGAGGAGACAAGCATATGCTGAGCTATCCTCTAACCCTCTTCAATACGAATTGGAGAGATTGAACAAAGAAACAGATAAAAGGAGTAAGCTCAGACCTTTGGGGGAGACCAAAAGAATCCTGCTGCCCAGTTCAAGAGTAGCAGAAAGGAAAATCAACGATCGGAGGAAACCAAAAGAATCTCCAGCTCAGTTCAAGAGTAGCACAAAGGAAAATCAACGATCGGAGGAAACCAAAAGAATCTCCAGCTCAGTTCAAGAGTAGCCTGTGGAAAAACTCAAGATGAAGCCTCACTGCAATCACCAAGGAGAAGATGGAATTTACACTCCATAACCAGATTTGCATCTCTAAACTCTTCTCTTTGTTAGATACATTCTGCCATATTTAGTATGTTTAGTTGCTGTTTATGTGTTTACTTTTGTTTGGTGTGTTTTAAACATTGAGGACAATGTTTGATTGAAGTGTGGGGGGGGTAACTAAAGTGTTTTGATGCAAATTCGGAGGGTTTTATCCACCATAACTTCAAATGTTGTTTCTTGCTGTTTTTAAGTGTGTTTTGACTTAAAAATTCGAAAATCACATAAAAATTTGAAAAACATGTTTTGAAAAGCCTAAAAAGAGTGTTTTGAGTCGTTTTTGTGTCGTAGGTCACCTTCCAACACAATGATAAGGATTTGGTTTGTAAGTGCATGACTGTTCAAAAGAGTTTTAAACATAGAGAAAAGTTTGATTTACTCTTGGTATATGCTTGGTTATGGTTATAATGTATGACTTCACATGCAATCATAAAAGAAAAATTCGTTTTTGTAACATGCTTGAAGGAAGGAACTCAAACAAACGCTACAACCCTGAGAGACTTGAGCCTATAACGTTCTTTGGAGAGTATAATCTGTGATTTCTTGTTTTCTAAAGTCGTTGCATGATCTCATTATTCTTTGCTTGGTTACTACTTAGAAGGCGTTTCATCATATAGTTCCAAATGCTAGAACTCATGCCCATTTCATTCAAAGCATGTTATTGATTTGCATAACATATATCAAGATGAAGTTGTGTAGTTGCCACCATAGCCAAATAGCCTCACTTCCCATATTTCGTATTTGTTGTAAGTTTTACCCCCGTTGAGCTTTGTTTAGCCTTTATTCTTTGTTAACCCACATTTTTCCTCACCTAGCCTAGATTAGGACATTCCATACCCTTGTCTTAAAAAGATAATGAGAATGACTTAAATGAATTCCTTTTGAGTTACATTATGCAAGAAAATGAGTGTGGGGGAGAGAATGTTTAAGTGTTTATGTATGTTTTGAGATTCAAAAGAAAAGAAAAAAAAAAGAAAAGAAAGAAAGAAAGAAAAAAGAGCTTGAAAAAAATGAAAGAATGAGTGATTGAAGAAAGGGTCCAAAACACCAATTCTGGCCGTAAATTGTCTAAATTCTCCCTTTTTGTTCAAAAGTTGAGTTTTCATTCAAAAGTGAATTCTAAGTTGATTCAAGTGCTTTGCTCACTATTTCTTTAAGAACCTTTGTTTTCCATATCCCTTATTTGTTATCCACACGCCCCAAGCCCCATTACAACCCGTGACTTCAATCTTGAGTGTTATGTGTTTCAATTTGTGGAGTTTGAACTTGGTATGAGCATATGGTGTCACTGGTTCTCGCATCTAAGTGGTAGCATTCCATTCATGAGATCATATCTAAACATGCTTATTAACTCCAGAAATTGCTCTCTTTGTGATATATATATGTGAGTGTTCGTTTTCATTAATCTTCTCACATATGACTAGATTAGGGTGTGTAGTTAGAATATCTGAGTGAAAATCGAGTGCATATCTTGTAAGGAATTGAGCAAATTCTCTAAGGCATGTTACTACATTCAAAACATGGTTTTAAATGCTTAATTGTGAAATAGTATGTGGTGACTATGATTAAGAATGTACTTAAGTGTGAAGATGACTAAAATCTGTGAGAATGATGATTTTTAACATGTCATGTGCATTGGAAATCCCTAAGACGGTTGTTGGAAGGTTTAGGTTGTGTTTTACGTGTTTAGTGTCGTTTTGTTTATTTGTTTTTATTCTGTTTTGCTCGAGGACTAGCAAAAGCTAAGTGTGGGGGTATTTGATAGGAGCATATTCATGCGACTTAAATGGCTTGTTCTCATGCATTTACGTTATGTTTCTTTAGTTATTTTAGTACTTTAAGCTATTTTCGTGTGTTTGTAGGTCCAAAGGGCTAAAGGAGCAAAAAGATGCATTTTGGAGACTTTTGGAGCACTTTTGGGCTAAGGATGGATAGCTTATGCTTGGAGCCAAAGTGTTGGACGAAATTATTGAAGACCAAAGTGTTGGAACCTTGTTCCCTTTAGTTTTAGGACATTTAAACCTTTCCTATATCCTTAGCCGTGCATAACATTCCAACATTCCACTCCTTCATTTCAGCCACACTCCCACATATCATTACTTATCATCACCACTTATCACTTATCATAATCACATATCATTACTTATCATCACCACTTATCACTTATCATAATCACATATCATACACTTATCATCACCACTTATCACCTAACACAAAACCTTGCAACCACATCCATTCCACTTCATTGCACATGCATCTTCATAAATGATAGGAGCATATTCATGCGACTTAAATGGCTTGTTCTCGTGCATTTACGTTATGTTTCTTTAGTTATTTTAGTCCTTTATGCTTCTTTTGTGTGTTTTCAGGTTCTAAGGGCAAAGTATGCAAAATGGTGCATTTTGGTGCATTTTGGAGTAGTTTGGGGCGTTAAATGGATTGGATATACTTGAAGCCAAGTAGATGGACGAAATTGAAGACCAAAGGAGGCCCTTTGTACCAGAAATTCACACCAACACATCCCATTTCAGATTGCATTCCAATCATTCCAGCCAAGCCACATGCACTCCCTTTAATTTATTCAACCTAGCTGTCAAAGCACATGCACATTCACCCTAATCATTCACATACACAATCTGCCATCATTCACACATTCATTCCACATGCATTCCCTTCACAAATCAGCCACATGCACTTTGCCTTTCATCATTGCACCATAAATCAGCCACATGCACCCATAATCATTCATCCAACTTTGCACATGCATTCATCATCATAACCTAGCTGTCATTACCCTTTAATCACATGCATAAATCAGCCACATGCATCTCCCATCACCATTTCAGATTTCCACCAAGTTCCTAGCTGTCATATTCCCTCCTTTTCACCTATAAATAAGCATCCATTGCAGCCACAATTCATTCATTCCCATTCATACACAATTCATTCACCATTCACGCCAGAAATTCATCCCCTCTCTATAACACATACATACTTCACCATTCTTCATATTTTCTGCCCAAAAAGAAGCCTTGAGGTCCCCTACATCCATCCCTATCCTAAACACATCATTCTACACCATCCATAACTCCCCATCCCTCCAAACCTATCCTTAGACCTTGTGCTACAACGAAGAGGAGGAGAAGAGTGCCTAAACGTTCATACAATTCAAGTTTGAGTTGTTGGAATGTTTAGGTGTTTCTTTTCCTCGATTCCAATGTTTAATTTCAATTCTCTTTGTTTTGTACGTATGAGGAACTAAACCGCCCCTTGGCTAGGGGGGGATTCGAAATATATGTTTATGCTTGCATTTTGATTTGATTACTTCTAATTGCGTTTCATAAGTTGTGGATTCAATTTGTTTAACTGTTTGATTGATAACTTATTTATGTATGTTTATTGAGAGTATACGCTTAATTTTCATGCATGAATATGACGCTAGAATATAAGTGAGTTTCACCTAATAGTTACGAACTTATATTCACAAGTAGTGGAGGTTGCTTATAAACAATCGCGTTAAACGAATTCTTGGCATAAGTTTCATGCAATCATAGTAACGAATGCCTCGTCAACACTTATAGTTTTCATGTTGCTTAATGATTCTTGCTTGTATCTCTATTATGCAATTCATGTAGGGAACTTGTGAGGAATGCTTTGGGTTGTCGTATGCAATCATCCAATTCATTAACTTAAGGAAAACTTGACGGTTAATTTAAGCGGACCTAATTAACCCGGGGCATTGAGAATTCATGGTTTATTGAAATGCAATTGGAAATCTTTTTATTATGCAAGTGTAACATGTGTGGAGATGAACCCCTTAGCTAGCCATCCCATCCATTCAATTCCATCACATTCATCTTTACAATCTGTTTTTAAATACAATCTGTGCATTTTAGTTAATTTCGTCAAAAACTCAATCCCCCTTTACTTTAATGTCCAAATTAGTTAGAAAGTGTTTTAGTTTGTGTTTATAAGTGTTTTGATTCAATTTGTTATACAAATTCGTCCAAATTCACCAAAGTGCTCAAAACTGCCCAGAAAGTGTTTTTAAGGCAGTTTTGAGTGTTTTGGGTGATGTTTGAGTCTTTTGGTTTGTTTTAGTGTTTTAAGTGTTTAGTTTTGCATTCTTTGAGTCTAGTTTAGTGTTAAAGTGTCTTAGTTTGTGTTTCTAAGTGTTTTGATTCAAGTTATTACCCAAATTCGTCCAAAGTACTCAAAGTGCTCAAAACTGCCCAGAAAGTGTTTTTAAGGCAGTTTTGAGTGTTTTGGTGCTGTTTTGAGTGTTTTGGTTTGTTTTGGTGTTTTAAAGTTTAGTTTTGCATTCTTTGAGTCAAGTTTAGTGTTTTAAACTTTGTTTTTGAGTTTTTAAGTCAGTTTCCAAGTGTTTAGCAATCCCTCCTAATCCCCGGTTAAGAACGATCCCTACTTATATCTATACTACAATTGTCAAGAAGAGGGTTTAATTTGTGTGCGTATAAATCTCGCATCAAATTTTGGCGCCGTTGCCGGGGATTAGCAACTTTGCTAATCTCTTGGATTGTTTTATTTTCGTTTGTGTGTATATATTTTTAGTTTTATTTTGTTGATTTTAGAAGCACAACATGGCACTTGATAATGCTTATCTTTTGTCACAGCTCATGGAAAGGTCCCAAATGCAAAACGTTGATATAGTTGATCTTCAATCAAGGAATAACGTGTTTTCCAATACTTACAATTCGGATTGGAGTGATCATTCAACTTCTATGTGGTGGGAACCTCAAAATATTCAACAAGAAAGATATTGGGAGCCACCTCATATTCAATATGCCCAACCAAACTCAAATTCGTCAATAGATTATAATCAAATTCTTAATGAATTAAACTCTTTGGTGCAGGGTTCACAAAATCAAGCTAAGGAGACTCACCAAGAAACATATTGGCAACCATATGAGGATTCATATGCACCACCACAGCCTTCCCCTCAATCTTCACATCCAAATTCAGGTATATCAAATTATTATAAGGAAGTTATTCAACAACTGAATTCTGTGGAGCAGGGCAGGGAAGCTCAACCATTTCAACAAGACGCATTTTGGCGACCAATTGAGGATTTCTATCAAGCAAAAAAGTTGGCTGAGTGGAACAGTCAATTTAGGCAGAATGCAGAATGCATGGAACAAATTCAAGAACAAATGGTTGAAGATGAGCCCATGGATGAATTGCTACTGCTCGAAGAGGAGGAGGATGCACAAGGCACGGCAAGGGAAGAACAACCCTTGCCGCAACCTCCCAATATTCCTACACCACCCCATTCAAGTAAGGTTGTTCCAAATTTAATTATTTCCAACTTTGTTCCCCCAAATGCACCCTTCCCTGGCAGGTTCATGCAATCCATGAAAGATGAGGGGAAGAAAGACATCTTGGACACCTTTCTAACAATTCACGAGGAAAAAGTGGTTGAGGAGCATCTTGAATTCATCAAGGAGGAAATTGGAGTGGATCACACAGCCACAACCTTCAGAATGTCCAATCTGAATGAAAACATCCCTTGTGCATTTGTTGAATGTGCTGCGACTTTAGAGCCAATATTGCAGCCCATAGGTAAGCCACCAACTCAAATTCCAATTCCCACTTCAATTAATCGTGTGTTACATTCTTCATTGCAGGCACCTACTCAAATCCAATTTGGTGAAAGAGTTTACATGGATCTTAGGACAGATCTCTATTCCACTCCATACAAAGATCCAATTCTTGAATGTTTTGAGAAGCATTTCGTGGAGGATGTACTTAAGTTCTTATTGGAGCATGTAGGTAAGCCACCAACTCAAAATCCAAAGTCGTTTTTGACTAATATGTTGTTGATGTCAATGATTAGAGCACCCACTCTTGAAATTCAACCATTGCCGGAACATTTCAAGTATCATCATCCATTCAATGATCAACTCCATGCCGTGGGTTCCATTAAGGCATGATTGTGTTCTTCGTCCGGCTGCAAGACGTTAAAGAAAGCGCTACTTGGGAGGCAACCCAATACAGTGAATAAAACAAAGCTTTTTCATTAATTTTCGAGAAATTACAAATGTATCTAACAAATGGAGCTTCACAAAGGTTGTTTTTGTTTTTGTTTGCGTGAAGACCCACCACGAGGCAAAACTCTAGAAGCGGAAGTCATCGAAGCAGGAGGCATCGAAGTAGGAGGCATCGGAGCAAGAGGCATCGGAGCGAGAGGCATAGGAGCGGGAGGCATCGGATATAGAGCATTCCAGGCCCCAATACTTGGCGGAACGCTGGATGACCCAGGAAAAAGGTGCCCCTGGAAGAAAGACGCAAGCCGTTGACGGTCACTTTGCATCCGACCTTGAGATTCTTGCATCTCATCAAGCTTCCTCTTCATGCCCGACGAATAGTTATTGGCAAGCACATGCAAAGTTCTATTCTCGTACTTAAGTTGTTTGATCTCTTGTTTCAGGTTCTCCACCTCCGCCATCAAAGATTCAACCTGACGGGAGCGAGCAAGGAGGCGTTGGCCCATGTTGGACACAGAGCCTGCGCACTGAACGCTGAGAGCCAGGGACTCTTGAACGGCCAACTCATCGGACCGTCCTGAAAGCAGCTGACTATCTCTGGGAGTGAGGAGGTTCCGAGCTACTATCGTAGCTGTTGTGGCGTCCTGCATCACGGAGTCTTCACCTGTAAGAGGACCGTTAGAAGATAAGAAAGAAGGGCGCCATACGTTACCTTGACGCGGCACGCCCGTATCACTGCGGAGACTCAATTCTAAGCTAAGGTTCGATGGGTTTGCCATTTTTCAAAAGTGTTCAAAGAGAAGGGGTGGACGGAGTAAATTTTCAAAAGGGCCGGAAACGAGTATCAAGAATGGGAAATCTTCAGAGTGTGTAAGTTGGCAATGATCGATAGCTCTATAAAAAGCCAAGGCAACGCGTCCACCGATTCAAAAAGCCGGAATTTGAGGCGTAAAGTTCGGCGACGCTCCCTCGGCTTTTTCAGAAAACGCGTTCGACACGTGGAGGCCACCATCACAACTACACGTCTTTAGCCGACAAGCGCAAAGTTCGGCGACGCTTTCTCTGCTTTTCAGAAAGCGCCTGCTCAGAAATCGAAGAGGCGTCTTCAAAGATCGAAGAGTCGTCACTATTTCAAAAAGCTGGATTTGCGGGATCAAAACGTTTGTCGACAAGGGTAAAAGAACAGTACCACCACTTGCTATTGGGAAATCCCTATATTTGTCGACTTTCATCTTTTATGGCAAGGCAAACCTGAAGAAAATGCCCGACTCTTCCTCACCTCTGAGGGCGCACTCCCAGTAAAGCCTTTCGAAACACTCAATTCTTTCTTCTTCCCCAAAGATGATACCAGATGCCTGGAGTACAGATGACCCAGGAGGAAGCAGCACAACAAATACATGTGCTGATTCATTCACCGCTTCTTCAAAAGCAAAGGTATCTCATATCATCAAGGTCAAAAGCAAAGGTATCTCATATCATGCTCTTTCCCTGTCTTTTCCTTTGTCTTTGTTATTACTTGCATGGCAAAGTGAAAGAAGCAATCAGCCGGCACTTGGAGTCTATCTAGACTCTATTCCCTGGTTGCTTACCTAGCTTTGCTGAGCTATCCTCTAACCCTCTTCAATACGAATTGGAGAGATTGAACAAAGAAACAGATAAGAGAATGAAGCTCAGACCTTCGGGGGAGACCAAAGGAAGCCTGCTGCCCAGTTCAAGAGTAGCACAAAGGAAAATCAACGATGGGAGCAGCGCAGTTCAAGAGTAAGCCTGTGGAATCACAAAGATCCAAGCCTCAATGCAATTACCAAGGAGAAGATGGAATTTACACTATATAACCAGATTTGCGTCTCTAAACTCTTCTCTTTGTTAACTACATTCTGCCATGTTTAGTATGTTTAGTTGCTTTTTGTGTGTTTACTTATGTTTTGTGTGAATCTATGCTTAAAACATTGAGGACAATGTTTGATTTAAGTGTGGGGGGGTAACTAAGTATATTTGATGCAAATTCGTGGGATTTTATCACCCATAACTTCAAATGTTGTTCCTTGCTGTTTTAAGGTGTTTTTAAGATGTTTTAGAGTGTTTTAGTATGTTTTGTTTTATAACTCCGAAAATCACATAAAAATTTGAAAAACATGTTTTGAAAAGCCTAAAAATAGTGTTTTAAGTCGTTTTTGTGTGTTTGTGTCTTAGGATACCTTCCAACACAATGATAAGGATTTGGTTTGTAATTGCATGACTGTTAAAAAGAGTTATAAACATAGAGAAAAGTTTGATTTACTCTTGGTATATGCTTGGTTATGGTTATAATGTATGACTTCACATGCAATCATAAAAGAAAAATTCGTTTTTGTAACATGCTTGAAGGAAGGAACTCAAACAAACGCTACAACCCTGTGAGACTCGAGCCATTACCTTCTTTGGAGAGTTATAATCTGTGATTCTTTGTTTTCTAAAGTTGTTGCATGATCTCATTATTCCTTGCTTGGTTGCTACTTAGAATGCAATTATATCATGATAGAACTAAATGCTAGAACTTATATCCGTTTCATTCAAAGCATGACATTGAATTGCATAACACATATCAAGATGAAGTTGTGTAACCACCACCATAGCCAAATAGCCTTACTTCCCATATTTCATATATGTTGTAAGTTTTAACCCCGTTGAGCCTTGTTTAGCCTTTATTCTTTGTTTACCCACATTTTCGTCACCTAGCCTAGAGTAGGACTTTCCTATACCCTTGTTCTTAAAGTATAGTGAGCATGACTTAAATGAATTCCTTTTGAGTTACATTATGCAAGAAAATGAGTGTGGGGGAGTAAAAGTTTGTTCTTACGTTTATATGTATGTTTTGAGATTCAAAAAAAAAAAAAAAGAAAAGAAGAAGAAAAAAAAAAAAAAAAAAAAAAAAAAAAAAAGAGTGAAAATAAGTAAGAATGAACTCACGAGCGTTGATGGTTGAAGAAAGGGTCCAAAAAGTTGAATATGGCCCTAAGTTTTGTGTGATTTTCCCTTGGGTGTTCAAAGTTGACTTCTGCGTTCTTAAGGGAATTCTAAGTGCCTAATTCAATACTTTGCTCACTATTGCTTTAAGAATGTTTGTTTATCCTTCACCTTTCATTGTTAGCCAATACCCTAGCCCCGTTACAACCCTTTGACTTCTATCTTGAGTGTTATGTGTTTCAAAATGTGGAGTTTGGAATTGATATGAGCTTATGGAGTCACTGGTTCTCGCGTCTAAGTAGTAGCATTTCATTCATGAGATCATATCTAAACATGCTTATTAACTCCAGAAATTGCTCTCTTTGTGATATATATATGTGAGTGTTCGTTTTCATTAATCTTCTCACAAATGACTAGATTAGGGTGTGTAGTTAGAAAATCTGAGTGAAAATCGAGTGCATATCTTGTAAGGAATTGAGCAAATTCTCTAAGGCATGTTACTACATTCAAAACATGGTTTTAAATGCTTAATTGTGAAATAGTATGTGGTGACTATGATTAAGAATGTACTTAAGTGTGAAGATGACTAAAATCTGTGAGAATGATGATTTTTAACATGTCATGTGCATTGGAAATCCCTGAGACGATTGTTGGAAGGTTTAGGTTGTGTTTTACTTGTTTTGTTTCGTTTCGTTTTGTTTTGTTTTTCTTTCTGTTTTGCTCGAGGACTAGCAAAAGATAAGTGTGGGGGTATTTGATAGGAGCATATTCATGCGACTTAAATGGCTTGTTCTCGTGCATTTACGTTATGTTTCTTTAGTTATTTTAGTCCTTTATGCTTCTTTTGTGTGTTTTCAGGTTCTAAGGGCAAAGTATGCAAAATGGTGCATTTTGGTGCATTTTGGAGTAGTTTGGGGCGTTAAATGGATTGGATATACTTGAAGCCAAGTAGATGGACGAAATTGAAGACCAAAGGAGGCCCTTTGTACCAGAAATTCACACCAACACATCCCATTTCAGATTGCATTCCAATCATTCCAGCCAAGCCACATGCACTCCCTTTAATTTATTCAACCTAGCTGTCAAAGCACATGCACATTCACCCTAATCATTCACATACACAATCTGCCATCATTCACACATTCATTCCACATGCATTCCCTTCACAAATCAGCCACATGCACTTTGCCTTTCATCATTGCACCATAAATCAGCCACATGCACCCATAATCATTCATCCAACTTTGCACATGCATTCATCATCATAACCTAGCTGTCATTACCCTTTAATCACATGCATAAATCAGCCACATGCATCTCCCATCACCATTTCAGATTTCCACCAAGTTCCTAGCTGTCATATTCCCTCCTTTTCACCTATAAATAAGCATCCATTGCAGCCACAATTCATTCATTCCCATTCATACACAATTCATTCACCATTCACGCCAGAAATTCATCCCCTCTCTATAACACATACATACTTCACCATTCTTCATATTTTCTGCCCAAAAAGAAGCCTTGAGGTCCCCTACATCCATCCCTATCCTAAACACATCATTCTACACCATCCATAACTCCCCATCCCTCCAAACCTATCCTTAGACCTTGTGCTACAACGAAGAGGAGGAGAAGAGTGCCTAAACGTTCATACAATTCAAGTTTGAGTTGTTGGAATGTTTAGGTGTTTCTTTTCCTCGATTCCAATGTTTAATTTCAATTCTCTTTGTTTTGTACGTATGAGGAACTAAACCGCCCCTTGGCTAGGGGGGGATTCGAAATATATGTTTATGCTTGCATTTTGATTTGATTACTTCTAATTGCGTTTCATAAGTTGTGGATTCAATTTGTTTAACTGTTTGATTGATAACTTATTTATGTATGTTTATTGAGAGTATACGCTTAATTTTCATGCATGAATATGACGCTAGAATATAAGTGAGTTTCACCTAATAGTTACGAACTTATATTCACAAGTAGTGGAGGTTGCTTATAAACAATCGCGTTAAACGAATTCTTGGCATAAGTTTCATGCAATCATAGTAACGAATGCCTCGTCAACACTTATAGTTTTCATGTTGCTTAATGATTCTTGCTTGTATCTCTATTATGCAATTCATGTAGGGAACTTGTGAGGAATGCTTTGGGTTGTCGTATGCAATCATCCAATTCATTAACTTAAGGAAAACTTGACGGTTAATTTAAGCGGACCTAATTAACCCGGGGCATTGAGAATTCATGGTTTATTGAAATGCAATTGGAAATCTTTTTATTATGCAAGTGTAACATGTGTGGAGATGAACCCCTTAGCTAGCCATCCCATCCATTCAATTCCATCACATTCATCTTTACAATCTGTTTTTAAATACAATCTGTGCATTTTAGTTAATTTCGTCAAAAACTCAATCCCCCTTTACTTTAATGTCCAAATTAGTTAGAAAGTGTTTTAGTTTGTGTTTATAAGTGTTTTGATTCAATTTGTTATACAAATTCGTCCAAATTCACCAAAGTGCTCAAAACTGCCCAGAAAGTGTTTTTAAGGCAGTTTTGAGTGTTTTGGGTGATGTTTGAGTCTTTTGGTTTGTTTTAGTGTTTTAAGTGTTTAGTTTTGCATTCTTTGAGTCTAGTTTAGTGTTAAAGTGTCTTAGTTTGTGTTTCTAAGTGTTTTGATTCAAGTTATTACCCAAATTCGTCCAAAGTACTCAAAGTGCTCAAAACTGCCCAGAAAGTGTTTTTAAGGCAGTTTTGAGTGTTTTGGTGCTGTTTTGAGTGTTTTGGTTTGTTTTGGTGTTTTAAAGTTTAGTTTTGCATTCTTTGAGTCAAGTTTAGTGTTTTAAACTTTGTTTTTGAGTTTTTAAGTCAGTTTCCAAGTGTTTAGCAATCCCTCCTAATCCCCGGTTAAGAACGATCCCTACTTATATCTATACTACAATTGTCAAGAAGAGGGTTTAATTTGTGTGCGTATAAATCTCGCATCAATAAACCATCAGCACATGCCACCATCATTGCCGTGCATACCCTCACTCTTTAATCATTTCCAACCCACATGCACCCATAATCATTCATACCTATCAGCCACATGCATTCAATCATTCACAACAACAACCTAGCCGTGCATAACATTCCATTTCCACCACTTTCCAACCTAATTCACATGCATCCCATTCTTTAATTCAGCCACTTAATCATTCAACCACATTCACATTCATCACCACTTCATCACATGCAGCCACACATCCATTCTAACACATTGCCGTGCACATGCACCCTAGATTCTAATCAGCCACTTCACATGCACATTCAACATTCCAGAAAATACCCATGCCGTGCAATCATTCAACACGTGCACTCCCATTCTTTAATCCATTCAGCCACAAGACATTACCATTGCACCACATTCAGCCAGTCCACACACCTTTCCAACCTAATCCACATGCATTCATCATCATACACAACCTGCCATCATTCCTACCCATGCCGTGAGTTCCCATCAGATTTCCAGCATTGCACATGCATTCCCCTTACAATTTCAGCCATCCTAGCTGTTTTGCACATGCATTCACTTTACCTAGCTGTCATGTTCCCTCTCCCATCCATTCATCTCCCTATAAAAACCATACACACTTCACACAAAAAAACATTCATGCTTCCATACACATTTCAGTCACAAACACCAACCATTCCCTTGTGCCGTGCTCTCTCCCTAATAATCCAAACACCACACCAGAAATCCCATTGCCGTGGCCTCCTCCTTCCATTTTCACCACTCCCCAAACCATTCACACCATCAAACTATCCTTAGACCTTGTGCTACAACGAAGAGGAAGATAAGAGGGCCTAAACGTTCATACAATTCAAGTTTGAGTTGTTGGAATGTTTAGGTGTTTCTTTGATTTCAATGTTTAATTTCAATACTCTTTGTTTTGTACGAATGAGGAATGGAAGAGAAGAGGGCCTAAACGTTCATACAGTTCAAGTTTGAGTTGTTGGAATGTTTAGGTGTTTCTTTGATTCTCTTTGTTTTGTATCATGAGGAACTAAACCCCCCCTGGTTAGGGGGGGATTCGAAATATATGTTTATGCTTGCATTTTGATTTGATTACTTCTAATTGCGTTTCATAAGTTGTGGATTCAATTTGTTTAACTATTTGATTGATAACTTATTTATGTATGTTTATTGAGAGTGCACACTTAATTTTCATGCATGAATATGACGCTAGAATATAAGTGAGTTTCACCTAATAGTTACGAACTTATATTCACAAGTAGTGGAGGTTGCTTATAAACAATCGTGTTAAACGAATTCTTGGCATAAGTTTCATGCAATCATAGTAACGAATGCCTCGTCAACACTTATAATTTTCATAGAGCGTAATGATTCTTGCTTGTATCTCTATTATGCAATCATGTAGGGGACTTGTGGGGAATGTTTTGGGTTGTCGTATGCAATCATCCAATTCAATAACGTTAGGAAGATTTGAAGGTTAATTAGTGCATCACGGTTAACTTGGGGTGTTGAGAATTAATGGTTTATTGAAACGCAATTGGAAATCGTTTTATTATGCAAGTGTAACATGTGTGGAGATGAACCCCTTAGCTAGCCATCCCATCCATTCAATTCCATCACATTCATCTTTACAATCTGTTTTTAATTACAATCTTTGCATTTTAGTTAATTTCGTCAAAAACTCAATCCCCCTTTACTTTAGTGTCCAATATAGTTAGAAAGTGTCTTAGTTTGTGTTTCTAAGTGTTTTGATTCAAGTTATTACCCAAATTCGTCCAAAGTACTCAAAATGCTCAAAACTGCCCAGAAAGTGTTTTTAAGGCAGTTTTCAGTGTTTTGGTGCTGTTTTGAGTCTTTTGGTTTGTTTTGGTGTTTTAAAGTTTAGTTTTGCATTCTTTGAGTCTAGTATAGTGTTTTATATTGTGTTTTTACGTTTTTGAGTCAAATCCAAGTGATTTTGCAATCCCTCCTAATCCCCGGCCTAGAACGATCCCTACTTATACTTATACTACAATTGTCAAAAAGAGGGTTTTATTTGTGTGCGTATAATTCTAGCATCAGCGGCAAAGGTCTAAAACTAAGGAAAGGGGTGTTTGGTGGCTGCGGCAAGGCTGTGGTGATGTTTTGACGAATTTATGGAATGAATGAATGTGTATGAGAGGTGGTGATCTGATCTAGGGGTTAATATGAGTATATATAGGCACTTAAAACCCTAGGGTAATCAGATATGGACTTGAATAACCCAAATCAACTAGGAAATAGGCTTAGAAATCAGAAATAGAGAGGGATAATGCTTCCTAGGTGCGGCAGGTATGGGATAAGGTGATAAGGTTTCTAGAATGCCTTGCAAGGCAAGGGAAATCAGATTTCTAGAAGGGTTTGGGCGCCACCTTTGTAGGAGATAAGATAAGGTTCCTAAAATCATGCTTTAAGTGCCAAATTTGTAGGGAAAAAGGGATAAGGGTGCGGCAAAGCTTAGGGATAATGTTTAGGGCTTCTAGAAAGCCCTAAAACTAAGGGGAATTGGATAAAACCCACGGCAAGGATAGGATAGGGTGTCCTAAATGGATAAGGAAACTGTGCCTATTAGGATTAGGAAACCTTGTCTTCATCATTCCTTCTTCATCTTGGACTCCTTTTCCTTCTTGGACTTGGAAAACTTCTTTGTTGCTTCTCTTGAAACCATTTGGATTTTGACTTTCCTACTTCAAGTAGGAAACCTTGTTTGAGTAGGAATCTTCATTCTTCTAGGAATCCTAATTCAACTAGGAAACCTATTTCCATTAGGGGCTTTCCTACTTCAACTAGGAAACCTTGTTCAAGTAGGAAACATCATCTTCAAATCTTCAATTTCGTCCATCCTCTTGGCTCCAAGCATATGATGTCCATTCCAAGCTCTAATTTGCTCCAAAAGGCTCCAAAATGCATCCTTTTGCATACTTTGCCCTTAAAACCTGAAAATACATAAAACTAGCTTAAAAGACTACTTTACTAAGGAAAAACACTTTAAATGCACAAGAACAAGCTAAACTAAGGTGCATAAATATGCTCCTATCACGGTTCGCGATCAAGACCTTGGCCGCCATGGGCGTCTTGTCCACCGGTGCTCCACCCGCCGATGCGTCGAGCATTTGTCGTTCGATTGGTAAGAGCCCCTCGTAGAAGTATTGCAGAAGCAACTCCTCCTTCATCTGATGTTGTGGACAAGAAGCAACAAGAGATTTAAAACGTTCATAGTACGTAGGAAATGACTCACCTTCATCTTGTTGAATGCCACTTATCCTTTTACGCAAAAGGATGATTCGAGAAGTTGGAAAGAACTTCTCCAGAAAAGCCCTCTTCATGCTCTCCCATGATGTAACGGTTCCGGGAGCTAAGTCGTACAACCAATCCTTGGCTTTGTCCATTAAAGAGAATGGAAAAGCCTTCATCTTCAGAATACTTCCGTCGACGTTGACGGGAGTCAAACTTGAGCACACCACCTCGAATTCCTTTAGGTGCTTGTTCGGATCCTCCATGGACAACCCATGGTACTTCGGAATATGGTGGAGCAAGCTTGACTTCAACTCAAACTCCTCGGTCTTCCCTTCAGCAGGTGGGGGATATTGGATACACAAGGGTGCGGCATTATCCAACCCCGAAGCGGAGAGCTCCTTATGTGTCCGGGTGTCTACGGCCATGTTTTGTGGCTCTTCAAATATCCCTGCCGTGGGTTCCTCCTCCTCTTCTAGGACTTGTTCTTCAAGCTCAGGTTCCGGGCTTGGCGGATTTGATTCGTGATGCTTCTTCCTTCGTCTCAAAGTTCTCTCAAAATCGCTGTCAAAGTCCAAAATATCCTCACGAATCGGTTGAGAACTCCGAGTCATGCACTAGTACCTAAAACAAGAAGAACAAAATTAGGTCAGAAACTTAACAAAAATAAAGTAAACAGAAAATACAATCCAAGGGATTAGCAAAGTTGCTAATCCCCGGCAACGGCGCCAAAAATTTGATGCGAACTAAGTAAGCACACAAATTAAAACCCTCTTGTGACAATTGTAGTATATGAATAAGTAGGGATCGTTCTTAACCGGGGATTAGGAGGGATTGCAAAATCACTTGGAAACTGACTCAAAAATGTAAAATAAAGTTTGAAACACTAAACTAGACTCAAAGAATGCAAAACTAAACAATAAAAACACTAAAACAAATCAAAAGACTCAAAACAGCCCCAAAACACTCAAAACTGCCTTAAAATCACTTTCTGGGCAGTTTTGAGCACTTTGGTAACTTTGGACGAAATTGGGTAATAGAATGAATCAAAATGCTTAAAAACACAAACTAAGACACTTTCTAACTAAATTGGACACTAAAGTAAAGGGGGATTGAGGTTTTGACGAAAATAAATTAAATGCACAGATTATAAATTTAAGGCAGATTCTAAATATAAATTTGATGAAGATATGGATGATGGAATAGCTAAGGGGTTTTTTTCTCCACACATGTCACACTTGCATACACTTTGATTTTCAGTTGGTCTTTCGATGAATTATGGAACTCGACACTTGATAGGAGCATATTCATGCGACTTAAATGGCTTGTTCTCGTGCATTTACGTTATGTTTCTTTAGTTATTTTAGTACTTTAAGCTATTTTCGTGTGTTTGTAGGTCCAAAGGGCTAAAGGAGCAAAAAGATGCATTTTGGAGACTTTTGGAGCACTTTTGGGCTAAGGATGGATAGCTTATGCTTGGAGCCAAAGTGTTGGACGAAATTATTGAAAACCAAAGTGTTGGAACCTTGTTCCCTTTAGTTTTAGGACATTTAAACCTTTCCTATATCCTTAGCCGTGCATAACATTCCAACATTCCACTCCTTCATTTCAGCCACACTCCCACATATCATTACTTATCATCACCACTTATCACTTATCAAACCATTCACTTATCACTTATCAAACCATTCACTTATCACTTATCATAACCATTCACTTATCACTTATCATAACCATAACCATGCATTTCCAACCTAATCACTCACCCACACAATCTGCCATCATTCACACAAACATCATCATTGCACATCAACACATTCCAACACTCCCACATGCATTCATCATCATTCACCCTAGCTTTAATTCACATGCTTTCCCAATAAATAAAACAGCCATTCCACATGCATTTCCAACCCACATGCACCCTTTAATCATTTAACCTAGCTGTCATTGCACATGCATTCATCATCATAAACAATCAGCCATTCCACATGCATTTCCACCCACATGCTTCATAATCATTCAACCAACTTTGCACATGCATTCATCATCACAACCTAGCTGTCATATTCCCTCTTTTCTTCCTTCATTCACCTATAAATAAGCATCCATTGCATTCATTAACATTCATTCTTCCATACACATTTCAGTCACAAACACCAACCATTCCCTTGTGCCATGCTCTCTCCCTAATAATCCAAACACCACACCAGAAATCATCCCATTGCCGTGGCCTCCTCCTTCCATTTTCACCACTCCCCAAACCATTCACACCATCAAACTATCCATTAGACCTTGTGCTACAACGAAGAGGAAGATAAGAGGGCCTAAACGTTCATACAATTCAAGTGAGTTGTTGGAATGTTTAGGTGTTTCTTTGATTTCAATGTTTAATTTCAATACTCTTTGTTTTGTACGCATGAGGAATGGAAGAGAAGAGGGCCTAAACGTTCATACAATTCAAGTTTGAGTTGTTGGAATGTTTAGGTGTTTCTTTGATTCTCTTTGTTTTGTATCATGAGGAACTAAACCCCCCCTTGGCTAGGGGGGGATTCGAAATATATGTTTATGCTTGCGTTTTGATTTGATTACTTCTAATTGCATTTCATAAGTCGTGGGGTTAAGTTCCTCATGATACAATTATGAAATGCAATTAGAAGTAATCAAATCAAAACGCAAGCATAAACATATATTTCGAATCCCCCCCTAGCCAAGGGGGGGTTTAGTTCCTCATGATACAAAACAAAGAGAATCAAAGAAACACCTAAACATTCCAACAACTCAAACTTGAATTGTATGAACGTTTAGGCCCTCTTCTCTTCCATTCCTCATTCGTACAAAACAAAGAGTATTGAAATTAAACATTGAAATCAAAGAAACACCTAAACATTCCAACAACTCACTTGAATTGTATGAACGTTTAGGCCCTCTTATCTTCCTCTTCGTTGTAGCACAAGGTCTAATGGATAGTTTGATGGTGTGAATGGTTTGGGGAGTGGTGAAAATGGAAGGAGGAGGCCACGGCAATGGGATGATTTCTGGTGTGGTGTTTGGATTATTAGGGAGAGAGCATGGCACAAGGGAATGGTTGGTGTTTGTGACTGAAATGTGTATGGAAGAATGAATGTTAATGAATGCAATGGATGCTTATTTATATTTGAATGAAGGAAGAAAAGAGGGAATATGACAGCTAGGTTGTGATGATGAATGCATGTGCAAAGTTGGTTGAATGATTATGAAGCATGTGGGTGGAAATGCATGTGGAATGGCTGATTGTTTATGATGATGAATGCATGTGCAATGACAGCTAGGTTAAATGATTAAAGGGTGCATGTGGGTTGGAAATGCATGTGGAATGGCTGTTTTATTTATTGGGAAAGCATGTGAATTAAAGCTAGGGTGAATGATGATGAATGCATGTGGGAGTGTTGGAATGTGTTGATGTGCAATGATGATGTTTGTGTGAATGATGGCAGATTGTGTGGGTGAGTGATTAGGTTGGAAATGCATGGTTATGGTTATGATAAGTGATAAGTGAATGGTTATGATAAGTGATAAGTGAATGGTTTGATAAGTGATAAGTGAATGGTTTGATAAGTGATAAGTGAATGGTTTGATAAGTGATAAGTGGTGATGATAAGTAATGATATGTGGGAGTGTGGCTGAAATGAAGGAGTGGAATGTTGGAATGTTATGCACGGCTAAGGATATAGGAAAGGTTTAAATGTCCTAAAACTAAAGGGAACAAGGTTCCAACACTTTGGTCTTCAATAATTTCGTCCAACACTTTGGCTCCAAGCATAAGCTATCCATCCTTAGCCCAAAAGTGCTCCAAAAGTCTCCAAAATGCATCTTTTTGCTCCTTTAGCCCTTTGGACCTACAAACACACGAAAATAGCTTAAAGTACTAAAATAACTAAAGAAACATAACGTAAATGCACGAGAACAAGCCATTTAAGTCGCATGAATATGCTCCTATCAACACTCCAAGTTAATTAGGTCCGCTTAAATTAACCTTCAAATTTCCCTAGAATCATTGAATTGGATGAATATGCATCGCAAACAAATTATTCCTAACAAGTTCTCTATATGAACAGCATGATAAAGATACAAGTTAGAATCATTACGTTCTTTGGAAATTATAAGCATCGACAAGGCATTTGTAACTATGAAAAGCATGATACTCTTGCCAGGAATTCAATTAACGCGATTGTTTATAAGCAACCTCCACTACTTGTGAATATAAGTTCATAACTATTAGGTGAAACTCACTTATATTCTAGCGTCAAATTCATGCATGAACATTAAGCGTGCACTCTCAATAAACATACACAAACAAGTTATCAATCAAACAGTTAAATGAATTGAATCCAAAATTCATGAAATTCCAACCAAAAGTAATCAATTCATATTGCAAGCATAAACATGGTTTCGAATCACCCCCTAGCTAACTAGGGGGATTTAACCTCTCATGTCCACAAAAAGAGAATTACAAATGAATTTAACATAAAGCACAAAGGATTGATTACACCTAGAACGCCCAACGAATCCACGTGAATTGGTGCGCGTCGAAGTTCCTCTTTCCTCTTCTCCTTGCTGCGGCAGATTGGTTGTGGGTGGTTTTTGGATGTGTTTCTGGTTTAGGGATGGTTTAATGGTGGTTTAATGGTGCGGCAAGGTTGTGTGGTGGTGTAGGAAGGTGTGTAAGGTGGTGGAGAGTGGTGGAATGGCTGCGGCAGTGATGGGGGAAGGCTGGAAATTGGCTAGAATGGAAGGGATATGCACGGATTATGGAAGGAAAATGGAAGAAAATGTAGATGGTGGCTGCGGCTGTTTGTGAATTAGGTTATGGTGGTGGAAAGTGTATGAATAAATCAGAAGGGAATGGGAGTGCACAGATTGTGAATGAATGGGGTCTATGATGCACGGGTTTGAAGAATGAATGTTCAATGATGGTGGTTGAATGTGTAGAATGAGAAGTATGAATGAAAGCTCTAGGGTTAGGGGAAAAGGTGCGGCTAGGATATATTTTTGGCTGAATAAAATGAATGGATGGCTACAGATTAAAGGGGGAGTATGGAAGTGTGCGGCTTAGAAGGAATTAGGGTGTGAAGGTGGCTGATTAGTTTTTGAGAGGAATATGTGTGAATTGAATGGCTGAATGTGTATGCACGGTTTTGGGGAGTGAATTAGGTTGAATGGCTTATGGGGAGGAATGGGAATGAATGGGAAGTGACGGCTACAAGGTTGTAGTTTAGGGTTTATGAATGAATGGCTGAGATGGTTTTGAATGAATGAATCAGATGGCTTATGGATGAATGGGAAATTGACGGCTAGAGAGGGAATTAGGGTAGAATGGGTGCGGCTTGGTTTAATTTAAGAGAGAAATAGGTTAAAATTCAGAAATAAAAGGGAGAGTGGCTGCAAGGTTAAAGGCTAGGGTTTAGAAGCATGGAATGGGCCTAAAATGCCCCCCCTTGCACGGCAAGGGAAGAGAATTGGGCTAAAGCCCACGACAAAGGATGTTAAGGGCCCTAGGGCCTTCGTTTTGTGTCCTAAAGCGCCTACAAGGACTTCAAAGTGGCTAGAAAATACGGACGTTTAAGATTAGGAAAGGTTACCAAAACGGGAAACTTAGGGTTAACTTTCCTAAAATAGGAAACCTTGTTTGAGTAGGATTCCTCATTTTGGTAAGAATTCATCGTTGGAGTAGGAATTCGTCGTTTCTTTACGTCTTCAACTCATTCATTCCTCTTTCGCTCCAAAAGGCTCCAATTTGCATCTTCTTGCACACTTTGGCCTTATAATCTGAAAATACACAAAAGTGGCCTTAAACACTAAAATAGATAAGTAAACACAACATAAATGCACGAGAACAAGCTAATTAAGTCGCATGAATATGCTCCTATCACAGCCACAAGAACTCGCATTCATTCACCATTCATGCCAGAAAATCATCCCATCCCTCTAACACATCCATACTTCACCATTCTCCATAATTTCTGCCCAAAACCAACCCTTGTCGTCCCCTACATCCATCCCAAACCTAAATCCATCATTCTACATCATCCATAACCCCCTAAACTCACCAGAACCTCTTGTGCCGTAGCAAAGGAGAGGAAGAAGATTGCTTGAAGATTCTAGTTATTCAACATTGGATCGTTGGAGTATTTAGGTGTCCTCTTTCTTATATTTACAATGTATAAATCTGTTTTCCTTTGTTTTACGAACATGAGGAACTAAGCCTTTTGGCTAGGGGACTATTCAATACCATGATTATGCTTGCAAGATGAATTGATTACATCCAATTGTTATTTCATAAGTTGTGAATTCAATTTGCTTAACTGTTTGATTGATAACTCATTCTTGTGTGTTAATTAAGGTGGCCACTTAGTTTTTCATGCAGGGATTTGAAGCTAAAATATAAGGGAATTTCACCTAATAGTTATAACCTTATATTTGTTAGTAGTGGAGGTCGTTTATCGCGATCGCGTTAAGTGAATTCTTGGCAAAAGTTTCATGCTTTTCATAGTAACAATTGCCTCGTCAATACTTATAGTTTTCATGAAACTTAATGATCTTTGATTGTACCTTTATTGTGCTTTTCACGTAAGGGACTTTTAGAGAATGTTTTGAGTTGTTGTATGCGCATTCCCATCCAATTCAATAACTTAAGGAAAACTTGAAAGTTAAAAAAGTGCTGTTCACGGTTAACTTGGGGTATTGAGTTTCATGATTTATTGAAAGAAGCAATTGGAAATCAATTTGAATGCAAGTGTGTCATGTGTGGAGAAGAACCCTCTAGTTAGCTCATCATTCATCAATTCACCTAATTTAGTCTAAAGAATCTGTTTTCTTTGTCCTTGTCTTAATTTACTTAATTTTCGTCAAAACCAATTCCCCCATTAATTTAAAGTGTTAGATTAGTTAGAAATCAATTTAGTTAATGTTTTTAAGTGTTTTGAGTTAAGTGAAACTTAAATTCGTCCAGATTTGAGTAAAGTGTTCAAAACTGCCCAGAAAGTGTTTTTAAGGCAGTTTTGAGTGTTTGTTTGCTGTTTTGAGTCTTTTGGTTTGTTTTGGTGTTTTATAGTTTAGTTTTGCATTCTTTGAGTCTACTTTAGTGTTTAAACTTTGTTTTTACGATTTTGAGTCAGTTTAGAGTGTTTAGCAATCCCTCCTAATCCCCGGTTTAAGAACGATCCCTACTTACATATCTACTACAATTGTCAACAAGAGGGTTTAATTTGTGTGTTAAGTAATTTTCACATCAAATTTTGGCGCCGTTGCCGGGGATTAGCAACTTTGCTAATCCCTCGTTATTTCTTTTTGTTTATTTTTCGTTTGTTTTCTATCTTAGTTACTGATTTGTTTGTTTCATTGTTTCTAGGTACTAGTTTATGACTCGAAGTTCCCAACCTGTTGATAAGAATATTTTGGACTTTGACGACGATTTTGAGAGGACTTTGAGAAGATAAAAGAACCAGCAAGAGTCTAACACACCTAGCCCTGAACCTGACCTTGAAGAACAAGTTTTAGAAGAGGAAGAAAGGGGCACGGCAGAGACTTTTGAGGAAGTACCCATCATGGCAGCCGACAATCGAACAATCAAGGAGCTTTCGGCTTCGGGAATGGGCAATGCCGCACCTTTATGTATTCAATATCCCGAGGTAGCTCAAGGCAAGACCAAGGAGTTTGAATTGAAGTCTAGCTTGTTGCACCACATCCCAAAGTTCCATGGGCTGTCCATGGAAGACCCTAACAAGCACTTGAAGGAATTTGAAGCGGTTTGTTCGAGCATGACCCCTGTCAATGTCGATGGTAGCATCTTAAAGATGACGCTTTTCCATTCTCTATAATGGACAAAGCTAAAGATTGGTTATATGAGCTAGCACCAAGGACAGTGACGTCTTGGGAAAGTATGAAACGAGCCTTCTTGGAGAAGTTTTTTCCCACTTCAAGAATCATTCTCCTGAGGAAACAATTTAGTGGCATACAACAAAAGCAAGGTGAATCCTTTCCTACTTATTATGAACGTTTTAAATCACTTGTTGCTTCTTGTCCACAGCATCAAATGAAGGAAGAGTTGCTCCTTCAATATTTCTATGAAGGCCTTCTACCAATCGAACGTCAAATGCTAGATGCCTCGGCGGGAGGAGCTTTGGTAGATAAAACACCCATGGCAGCCAAGACACTCATTGGAAACCGTGCATTGAATGCACAACAATACGAAGGCATGGGACAAAGGGATAACCCACGGCCACAAGTTAATGAGGTAAGCTCTTCATCCGATATTCAATCACAATTAGCTAATCTTACTTCCATTGTGTCTCAGATGGCCGAAGGAATGAGGATGCAAGGACCAATTGTATGCGGAGTATGTTCTATCCAAGGACATGCTTCTAAGAAGTGCCCACAACTCATCGAAAATGGTGGATGGGAAAGCGCAAATGCAATTGGATTTTGATAGGAGCATATTTATGCTACTTAGTTATGTTGTTTCCTTGCATTTAGTTAGTTAATTACTATCTATTTTAGTCTTTTAAGCTATTTTCGTATGTTTTTAGGTCCTAATGGCAAAAGGAGCAAGAAAGGGCATTTTGAAGCTAAATGGAGCAGTTTTTGTTGGAAATATGCCCTGAAAGTCAATCTTTGGAAGAAACCTTTCAGGACAATGTAATGATGTATATATGACTCTTATACATCAGAAGGCAAAGATACTAATTAGGACTATCTCAATGAACGAAATATGTCCTAAATGATGAATCCATGGACAATGGATTCATGGAAGAAGTAATCTAATGATGATTAGACTACAGAGACCTTTTTCTCATAACCATTATGTCCAAAAAGGTTCCTGGTCATAGGATTGTCGGAGGGATACTGACAATGCATAGACCGGTACATACTATGTCTGCTTCAAATGGAAGGATGGAAAGTCTCATCCCATTCGTGTAGTGACACTAAGACAAGTATGTAGGTGCTCATTAAGGGAATGAGTTCACTGAACACAATCGAACGAGAGTACTTGCATGGAGGTCTACTCACATGTCAAGCAAGTAACTCTGAAGGTTGGAATAATGTAAGTAATCCTTTGACCTGAGACATCATAGATGTCTAATGGTTAGGTCCTTGATCTTTGATCATGTCAAACGACATTCCATTGGAGTGTCCACGGCATTGTTGGGGTTAAGGTATCTAAACATGTAGGCATGTGAATGATCAACAAGGAATCTTTGATCCTCGTTATGAGAGGAAGAATACTCTGAGATATGATTCGGGAATCTTCGGCCGAAGTCTCGAGCGTAATAAAGGAAAACGTTCCTATGCGACTCAATTGAATCATATAAGAAAGCATAATCACATTAGGGGTTTGACATAGTATATCCATACCCTAGTGATGTGATTGAGAGTATTGTTTTAGAGAAGGATCGAATTACATTGTAATTCCAACTGAATAGGTTCTCCGAATGAACTTCTACATTAGCTTGGGAAGCCATGATATATGTTTAGATGTCACTCATGGCTTGTGAGTTCTTCTAGATGATTAAATGTAGTCATCAAAGAAGAAGGTGAATTAAAAGTAAGTTTTAATTCACTAAGTGGATGGATTAAATATAATCAATTGGATTGGTGCCAATCACCTCACTGCCTTGCTAATTAGAACCTAAAAGATTGTTCACCAATACACTCTTGTAGTGAGTAACTAATGGATGATGGAAATAATTAATTGGATTAATTAAGTGTTGTGATTAATTTAGAAAGTCTAAAAAAATCATAAAAGCGATAAAAGATCGTTTTGGGCTTAAAGAAATGTTCGGGTTTAATTGGGCCCATTGGGCTTTTATTCAAGCATTGGATGACTTGAAATAATAAAAGCCCAAGGCCCAAACAACACTAAGAAGGCCGGCCAAAGAGAGGGAGAGAGAAGGTCAATTGTTGACTTGTTTCTTTATGTTATAAAAGGAACTTTATAATGAAAGTTTAAAATGGGGTTTTGTTTTTGGTGTTAAAAAGAAAAACAACAAAAGAGAAAAGAAAATAACTCTCTCTAACACTCAAAAGGCCGGCCACCATAAGGGGATTTTAGCTAATCATGTTATCACCCCTTTGGTTATTCCTTCATCCTTCTCACTACACTAGTGGGTGAGGATCTTTAGAGGTTTTCAATTTTGGAAACTTGAAGAGGACCTAGGAGCACTCATTCTCAACAAAGTGGAGGAGGCAAGGAGGGAGGCTAGGCTCAAGGAGTTCAAGGAGCAAAGAGCTTGGAGGTGGTCCATCCTTGGTCTAAGATCTAGATCAAGAGGTATAAAACTACTCCTAAACTTTGTTCTTCAATAAATTATTTTTGATGCATCATAAATAAACCTATGAATCTTGAAGGGGATTTTCATGACTAGAGCTTTGATATTAATTGATGACATGCTTCCGTTGTTTTCGTATATAAATTTTGAATTGTATATGCATGCTAGTCAATAGAAATCCCACATAAATCTCATATTTTCCCTTCAAGTGGTATCAGAGCCAAAGGTTTATATTTGATGTGTCCTTTTGGATTTTATGCATATGGGTATTAATTTTATGTTTGACATATTAGTTCTTCATTCAAAGTATGTTTATCTTTTGTTTTTCAAATGTTGAAAAATTGTGAATCAATAGTTGAAAAAGATATGTATGCAAAAGGTGTTTTGGATGCATGAATGAAGAGTGAGTTTAGAACAAATTTTGGGGTTTTGAATCATAGGGAGGGCACGGCAAAAGGGGATTTTTTTGGCTTTGTGTTTGTGTTTTGTTTTGAACCTCACACACACACTTTGAAGCTAGAAAAATGTGGTCTTGAAGTTCTTGGTTATGTTCTTGGTGTTCATGGTTTTGTTTTTTTGAAAATAGTTTTATTTAAGTTCATAAATTGTTTTATGGATTTGGATGATATTCTTATTATCAATATTTATTACAAAAGGTTTTTTCAATCCTAGACTTCTTTAGGATATTTTAAAACTTTTTCCCTAATTTCCTTAAAGCAAAATCAAGTGTAAGCATAATTTGAATTCTTTTTATTTTTTATGTTGAAATAATGCAAGGTGGGTGAGACCTACCCACCTCCCCCTTCATTTGGCCGGCCAAACTCAATGGATTTCCCACTTGAGGGTCCTTTTGTAATCATGAAAAGTTTGGTTTTACTTTTAGTATTTATGGTTTGACCCCTAACTTTTTCATATTTGCATTTAGACCCCTACTATTTAAAAAATTGAAATGTTTGATTTTAATTTTGTTTAATGTTTAAACTCATCATTTAATTATGCCCATATGCACTAAATCTAATTGATTATGTTGCATTCCATTTAATCATTTAATGTGATTAAGTAATTAGAAATGGGTGACTATGGACTTATGCCTTAAATGATAATTGAGCTACGAGAATAAGGCACTAAACTCAAATTGTTTGAACCTTGGGAATGTGTTTTAATTTCTATTTCAATTGGACCTTATCATGTTTGACATTAATCTATCTCTCCCTCTTAGTATGTGTAATTTGTAGGAATTTGTACAAATCGGTTTGTAATTCTTATTACTTCTTAATCTCTTTTAGTTAGTTGATTCCCTCTAGTACGAGACTAGAGTTTCTTTAACTATTGGTAAGGAGACATATTTAAAAGAGGGTTTTGACATGAGATAAAAAGATTAAATGGGTCCAACGCCCTAATTAGCAATGAATCATTGTCTTTCATTTCTAATGGCTCAATCAAAAATGTTTTAATTGAATTGAAAGCACGTAATTAAATTGACACAACCTCCCCGAGATCTTATTCAACAATGTTGGCTCGTTGTTGAATTAACCAATAAGTCCATGGTCATCCAAGAGCCTAAGATGACTATAAAGTCCAATTTCAAGGGAATGCAAAAACCGTAGTAGTAGTAGTTACTTCCAATATTTGAAAAATTCGTTTTTGATATTGATTTGTTTTTTTTTCCTTCTCAAAACAAATAGTGGGAGTATCATACGCTACTAAACTATAATGAATACAATCAGTAGTTATATGTATCTCCAATATTTTGAAAAATGTTTTGATATTGATTTGTTTTATGAAAACGAATAGTGGGGATATTGTATGCTACTAATTTCATTAAACTTTGGACTAGTAGTTATAATAGGACACAATTTATTTGAATGTGTTTAAATCAATAAAATTGATGAGACCTTAAAATCCCTCAATCAAATACAATATTAAGTTGAAAGCGTAAGAGTGCTTTGAACATTTTTTTTCGTGGCCTTCCACCATGGTAGGCTCCAATCGTTTATGACTTGTACACCGCCTTCACCCTATCATAGGGGAGTGCAAAGTGCATGCTTATACTCAGGAGGAATCTATTTAAGGACATTTGATGTGGTGAAAATAGGCAACGAGTGTAACCAACATCGTATCATCGTGAGGTTATACTTGGACCCCTATCTAAACCGTCATGGTGGGTAAGAACTTAACTAAGAAGAAATGGTGCCAACATCGTATCATCGTGAGGCATTATTCTCTAGAGGCCAATAAGATAGGTAATCACAAGAGGTTATTGTGAATGGGTAAGTGTACCCTCTCATTATTATTTTTGCTAGCCGACATCGTATCATCGTGAGGTGGGCTTGGTAATAGTGAGCCTCCTATAACCTGCTAGGAGCTTTCTTTGAAATCTCCCGGATTCCATCCTGAGGGATATGAAATTTGCCAAAAATGGTGGGTGGTGTCATTCGGTTCAAAGACCCGAATCGTGTGACTTAATCAACAATCAAACTAATTTATTTTATTGTTTATGTATTTAGATATGGTTGGAAGCACACTCGCGAAAATACTCGACAAACATTGCCTAGAGGGGCACAATTTCCCATCATGGTATCGTAATGTCAAGATTCTCCTAACATTGGAGAAGATTGTTTACGTACTAGACAAAGCTCCACCTCACATACCTCTTGACCCTTCGGCCACTGAGGATGAACGTGCTAAGTTTGACAAGCACATTGAGGATGACACACAAGCCAAGTGCTATATGTTGGCTTCCATGAATGAGGAGCTATAGAGACAGCACGAGGGCATGGACAATGCATTTTCCATAATACTCCATCTTACGGAGTTATATGGTGAAGGGACGCGCAACCGTCGCTTTAGCACTGTCTGTGAACTTGTGAAGACCAAGATGGTCAAGGGGGCTCCAGTGCATCTACATGCACTGAAGATGATAGGATTCATTGAACAACTGGAGAACCTAGGTACTCCACTTGACGGGGAATTGGCCCAGGACTTTATATTGGCTTCTCTTTCTGATTCATTCTCACAGTTCGTAATGAACTACAATATGAATAAAATGGATAGTACTCTCTCTGAGTTACTAAACATGTTAGTAACTGCTGAGAAAACTATGATGAAAGAGAACGTTGTAGGGACTTCTGCAGTAGCCTACAACAAGCCATCCTCTTCCAAGTCTAAGCCGCAAGGCAAAGGCAAAGGGAAGGAGAAGAAGTCACCCACTCTTAAGCCAAAAAGGGGAGTGAAGAAAAAGAAGGCAATGGAGCCCAAGGGGGCTTGCCACCACTGTGGAAAGGAGGGGCACTGGAAGAGGAATTGCAGGTTATACCTTGCAACTCTTAAGGACAAGCCACAAGGTATGGTTTATGTTCTTATCTTCAATTCTAATTGTTAGATCTTCTAAATATTTATATTTGATATAAAGTGCTAATCACTTGTATAATTGTATATAGGTGGAGGAGCTAAGTAGAAGAGGAACAAGCAAAGAAAAGAGTGGAGAAGGGTTTGGTCACCATGTTTTTGCTTACTACTTGGGAAGTTTGTTTAGGCATTTAAAGATTGTCTTTAAACTTTCTTATTGTGTTAAGAACTTATTATGTGGCTTCATATGATGGAAGACCACTATTAATGCCTAAATGTTTGAAGGTACTTAAATAAGTCTCTAAATGTTTAGAGCTAATTCCTTTTAAGTTAAACATTGTGAATGTTTGTGTTATCATATTAATGTAATGTGATGAATGCCTTCTAATAAATAAAATATTTCCTTAAAGTAATGTTATGAATTGAATATTGTCTTGTTGTATCCTAGATGAGATACATGATTATAATGATATTAGAAATAAGAAAAAAACGTTTCTTATATGGTTATCACTTAAACCACAATAATCAAGATCACTCTTGATTCAATTAGTAGTTTTGAACAATTAATTGGACATTCTTAAAATTGTTTTAAAATGTCAAGTGTGTTAGTGATTAAACCAAAAATTTAAGTGTCTAAATCAATAAAATGTTTAAAGATTTTAGTCACTTAATAACAAGACATCAACTTAGTGAAGAGTGAAACAAATGAGCTTGAAAGGTTTTAAAGCTACTACACAATGTCCTCAACCCGTATACTCCACGTTTATACATTTTTTTTTTTTAATGTATGAAATGATTTCTCATTAAAGTCATGAGAAATAGTGGGAGGTGAGAAATTGGATATAAACTTGAATATGATTGGTTTATAGTTGTCTAAATAATAATAGTACTTGACTATTATTGAGAGTTTATAATTTTAATTGTTAAAAGACTCAAGCTCTACAAAACATTAATATTCTATGTTGTGTAACATTCTAAAGAATAGTCTTTGAATGTAAGTTTCGTCAACCTAGCATAAAATGGTTATATGTTGGGAGTTGTCCATCATTCTCTTTTATGAGAACAAGCTAAATAACAAAGCATATGGACAAGTTGATGAAACAAAAGGGAATAGTTTCAAAATGAGTCACAACATATAGTTTAACAACAAGACAATCCGAATTCGTCACCTTATGTAACTATAACGCTCTATGTGGTTTTTTGATAAAGAATTATATCAACCACCTAGAAGGAATGGTTGAGTTTCTATATCCTTAGTAGAAGCCTTGCTTTCACTAAAGACTTGGATAATTCTTATATGACTACATTAAAGTCTTAGTATGACTAAAACTTGAAGAATGGTGTATGACACCATTTAAATGATTCATTTAAATAACTTGTGTTAGCTAGCGTTGTTGATAGTCTCAAAATTGTTGAGACATCATTAATAAGCTAATGGATCTCAATGATTGTCAATAGATCCAAAACAAGTTAGTGGGAGCAATATGCATTCAAATCAAGAAAATTTAAGTGTTAAGTTTTTGAATGAATGCTAAGTTACAACAAACCCAATGGGAGTGATGTCATAATTTGAGCAACAAGATATGAATAAAGTCTATTTGATAGACTTGATCAAACCTAGATGTTACTCGAAAAATGACAAGACATGACACGGTTAATTTTAAGTATAGACTTGAAATTGGACTTATTGATATAACAAAGGCTATCTCAAGGAAGTTATAAGGGGAAATTAAATCTCAAATGTTGAAGATTTAAGGAAGCATTTTACTATATGATAGAAAATCACTTTCATAACCCTTATAATAAATGTGTCATAAAATCACAAAAGGGACACATGTATGGACTTGTGAGTAAATATCAAAAGGTGAAAAACCGCATGGGTTGTCACTTTAAGATATTACTATATCCCAGGATCAGAACCATAGCAACTGAAATAGTATTATTGCCTTTAAGAAAGGAACATCAGAGTGGGACTCTAGAAGCGTGCATTCACTTAGGTTATGAACCAAAGTGAAAATAATCCATTTTAAAAAATTGGAACTTCATAATGAATGAAGTACTAATCGTATGAATATATTGATAGTATTGTACTACAATGGTCTCAAGGATTGGAGCAAAGTTTGTATAAAGTATACAAACGAAATATATGTCGATATATTGTTTTAGAAACTGCTTCAAAAGGTGTTTTGAATGGAAGGGGTTCTTTTAGAACCAATGATTGAATCCAAACCATAAGGTCGTTAGTAGGATACTACGACGTAATGGGGCGATAGCTCAAGCCATGGAATCAAGGTCTCATCAAAGTATTCGAACACAAGAAAGAGACATCATCAAAATGTTTTAGAAACATTTGATAAGTAAATCCCTTTTAAATTAAAAGGTGATTAAATACATAACCAAATTAACCTACGAGCATAAGCTCACTCAACTAGCATGTATAAGTTACACTAGTGATTGACTTTAGTGCAAGTGGGAGATTGTTGGAAATATGCCCTGAAAGTCAATCTTTGGAAGAAACCTTTCAGGACAATGTAATGATGTATATATGACTCTTATACATCGGAAGGCAAAGATACTAATTAGGACTATCTCAATGAACGAAATATGTCCTAAATGATGAATCCATGGACAATGGATTGATGGAAGAAGTAATCTAATGATGATTAGACTACAGAGACCTTCTTCTCATAACCATTATGTCCAAAAAGGTTCCTGGTCATAGGATTGTCGGAGGGATACTGACAATGCATAGACCGGTACATACTATGTCTGCTTCAAATGGAAGGATGGAAAGTCTCATCCCATTCATGTAGTGACACTAAGACAAGTATGTAGGTGCTCATTAAGGGAATGAGTTCACTGAACACAATCGAACGAGAGTACTTGCATGGAGGTCTACTCACGTGTCAAGCAAGTAACTCTGAAGGTTGGAATGATGTAAGTAATCCTTTGACCTGAGACATCATAGATGTCTAATGGTTAGGTCCTTGATCTTTGATCATGTCAAACGACATTCCATTGGAGTGTCCACGGCATTGTTGGGGTTAAGGTATCTAAACATGTAGGCATGTGAATGATCAACAAGGAATCTCTGATCCTCGTTATGAGAGGAAGAATACTCTGAGATATGATTCGGGAATCTTCGGCCGAAGTCTCGAGCGTAATAAAGGAAAACGTTCCTATGCGACTCAATTGAATCATATAAGAAAGCATAATCACATTATGGGTTTGACATAGTATATCCATACCCTAGTGATGTGATTGAGAGTATTGTTTTAGAGAAGGATCGAATTACATTGTAATTCCAACTGAATAGGTTCTCCGAATGAACTTCTACATTAGCTTGGGAAGCCATGATATATGTTTAGATGTCACTCATGGCTTGTGAGTTCTTCTAGATGATTAAATGTAGTCATCAAAGAAGAAGGTGAATTAAAAGTAAGTTTTAATTCACTAGGTGGATGGATTAAATATAATCAATTGGATTGGTGCCAATCACCTCACTGCCTTGCTAATTAGAACCTAAAAGATTGTTCACCAATACACTCTTGTAGTGAGTAACTAATGGATGATGGAAATAATTAATTGGATTAATTAAGTGTTGTGATTAATTTAGAAAGTCTAAAGAAATCATAAAAGCGATAAAAGATCGTTTTGGGCTTAAAGAAATGTTCGGGTTTAATTGGGCCCATTGGGCCTAAACCCATTGGGCTTTTATTCAAGCATTGGATGACTTGAAATAATAAAAGCCCAAGGCCCAAACAACACTAAGAAGGCCGGCCAAAGAGAGGGAGAGAGAAGGTCAATTGTTGACTTGTTTCTTTATGTTATAAAAGGAACTTTATAATGAAAGTTTAAAATGGGGTTTTGTTTTTGGTGTTAAAAAGAAAAGCAACAAAAGAGAAAAGAAAATAACTCTCTCTAACACTCAAAGGGCCGGCCACCATAAGGGGATTTTAGCTAATCATTTTATCACCCCTTTGGTTATTCCTTCATCCTTCTCACTACACTAGTGGGTGAGGATCTTTAGAGGTTTTCAATTTTGGAAACTCGAAGAGGACCTAGGAGCACTCATTCTCAACAAAGTGGAGGAGGCAAGGAGGGAGGCTAGGCTCAAGGAGTTCAAGGAGCAAAGAGCTTGGAGGTGGTCCATCCTTGGTCTAAGATCTAGATCAAGAGGTATAATGATGCGAGAATTATACGCACACAAATTAAACCCTCTTTTTATCAATTGTAGTAAGTATGTAAGTAGGGATCGTTCTTAACCGGGGATTAGGAGGGATTGCAAATCACTTGGAAACTGACTCAAAAACGTAAAATAAAGTTTAAAACACTAAACTAGACTCAAAGAATGCGAGACTAAACGCTTAAAACACTAAAACAAACCAAAAGACTCAAACATCACCCAAAACACTCAAAACTGCCTTAAAAACACTTTCTGGGCAGTTTTGAGCACTTTGGTGAATTTGGACGAATTTGTGTAATAACTTGAATCAAAACACTTATAAACACAAACTAAGATACTTTCTAACTAATTTGGACAATACAAAGACTCAAAGGACTCAAAACAAGTTCAAAAGACTCAAAACTGCCTAAAAACACTAACTAGGCAGTTTCTGACCTTAAACCCAATTTTGGACGAATTTAAGATTATGGCTTGATTCAAAACATTTTAAAACATAAACTAAACAGATTCTAAGCACTAAAGAACAAGAAAGTAAAGGGGGGGGGTTTTGATTTGACGAAATTAAACTAAATGAACAAATTGCAATTAAAACAGAATGTAAATATGAAATTGATGAAATGGAATGAATGGATGCTAGCCAAGGGGTTCATCTCCACACATGTTACACTTGCATAATAAAAAGATTTCCAATTGCATTTCAAGAAACCATGAATTCTCAACACCCCAAGTTAACCGTGATGCACTAATTAACCTTCAAATTTTCCTTATGTTATTGAATTGGATGATGCATGCGACAATTCAAATCATTCTCCAATGGTTCTCAACATGAATGCATAGAAGAGATACAATGAGAGATCATTATGTTCTATGAAAATTATAAGTGTTGACGAGGCAATTGTAACTATGAATGCATGATACTCTTGCCAAGAATTCATTTAACGCGATTGTTTATAAGCAACCTCCACTACTTGTGAATATAAGTTCATAACTATTAGGTGAAACTCACTTATATTCTAGCGTCATATTCATGCATGAAAATTAAGCGTGCACTCTCAATAAACATACATAAATAGGTTATCAATCAAACAGTTAAACAAATTGAATCCACAACTTATGAAACGCAATTAGAAGTAATCAAATCAAAATGCAAGCATAAACATATATTTCGAATCCCCCCCTAGCCAAGGGGGGGTTTAGTTCCTCATACGTACAAAACAAAGAGAATTGAAATTAAACATTGGAATCGAGGAAAAGAAACACCTAAACATTCCAACAACTCAAACTTGAATTGTATGAACGTTTAGGCACTCTTCTCCTCCTCTTCGTTGTAGCACAAGGTCTAAGGTGAGTTTTGGTGTGTTGAATGGATTGGGGAATTATGGAAATGGATGAGGGAGGCCACGGCAATGGGATGATTTCTGGTGGTGTTTGGATTGGTAGGGAGGGCACAAGTTGGTGTGTATGGATGATTTTCTGAAATGGAAGAGTGTATGAGAATCAATGGGAATGAATGCAATGGATGCTTATTTATAGGTGAATGAAGGAAGAAAAGAGGGAATATGACAGCTAGGTTGTGATGATGAATGCATGTGCAAAGTTGGTTGAATGATTATGGGTGCATGTGGCTGATTTATATGAAGGGAATGCATGTGAGTGACAGCTAGATATGTTGATGAATGCATGTGGAATGAATGTGTGAATGATGGCAGATTGTGTATGTGAATGATTAGGGTGAATGTGCATGTGCTTTGACAGCTAGGTTGAATAAATTAAAGGGAGTGCATGTGGCTTGGCTGGAATGATTGGAATGCAATCTGAAATGGGATGTGTTGGTGTGAATTTCTGGTACAAAGGGCCTCCTTTGGTCTTCAATTTCGTCCATCTACTTGGCTTCAAGTATATGCAATCCATTTAACGCCCCAAACTACTCCAAAATGCACCAAAATGCACCCTTTTGCATACTTTGCCCTTAGAACCTGAAAACACACAAAAGAAGCATAAAGGACTAAAATAACTAAAGAAACATAACGTAAATGCACGAGAACAAGCCATTTAAGTCGCATGAATATACTCCTATCAAGAACTAGGGAGTTGGCCTTGGTCCCGAAATTTCCCTACAAAATCTGCAATCTGCCCAATTTGTTTCTCCAATTGATCCACCCTCTTGGAGTAGTTTGGGCGTTAAATGGATTGCATATACTTGAAGCCAAGTAGATGGACGAAATTGAAGACCAAAGGAGGCCCTTTGTACCAGAAATTTACACCAACACATCCCATTTCAGATTGCATTCCAATCATTCCAATCATTCCAGCTGAGATGGTTTGATGCATGAATGGATGGTGGACGGTTTATGGTGAATTAGGTTGACTAGGGTAAAATAAAAAGGGTTAAAATCTGAATGAAATGAATACTAAAGCTAGGGTGCGGTTGCAAGGCTAAAAGCTAGGGTTTAATGCATAACTTGGGCCCAAAATGCCCCCCCTTGCACGGCAAGGAAAAGGACTTGGGCTAAAGCCCACGGCATTGGGTGTTAAGGGCCCTAGGGTGCGGCTGATTAAGTGGGCTAGGATTAGGGTTTAGGTCATCTAAAAGCCCAAAGCCAAGAATAGAAACTCACGACAATGGAAACCTCCAAGAATAGAAACTTCCAACTTTAGAAACTTTGGTTGCCAATTCCGACTTCTTTGCTCTTCACTTTCATTTCTTCATTTCTTAAGCTCCTTTGACCTTCAACCTCGTCCATTCCTCGTGCTCCATTTGCATACACCACATTCTAGCTCAGTTTTGCTCCAAAAGCTCCAAATTGCATCATTTCATGTAATATGTCCTTTAAACCTGAAAACACATGAAAGTAGCTTAAAAGACTACTTTAACGAAGAAAACATAACAAAAATGCATAAGAACTAGCTAACTAAGGCGCATGAATATGCTCCTATCAAATTCCCCCACACTTAACTTTTGCTAGTCCTCGAGCAAAACAAAACAACTAAAGTAAACACGACGAAACAAAACAAACAAAACATAACCTAAACCTTCCAACAATTGCCTCAGGGATTTCCAATGCACATGACATGTTAAAGATCGTTATCCCCACAGATTTGAGTCCTCTTTACACAAGCACATACTTAATTAAAGCCACTACTCACTTGTTCACAAGTAATCAATTAAAACAATGCTTTGAATGTAGTAACATGCCATAGAGAATTCCCTCAATTCCTTACAAGATATACACTCTATTTTCACTCAGATTTTCTAACTCCACACCCTATACTAGTCATATGTGAGAAGATTGATGTAGATATCAAAACGAACGCTCACATATATGTTTCACAACGAATGCAATTTCTAGAGTTAAGAAGCATGTTTAGATATGATCTCATGAATGGAATGCTACTACTTAGATGCGAGAACCAGTGACACCATATGCTCATACCAAATTCAAACTCCACAAATTGAAACACATAACACTCAAGATAGAAGTTAAGGATTGAAATGGGGCTTGGGGTGTTGGTTAACAAGGAAAAGATAGGGAAAACAAACGTTCTTCAAGCAATAGTAAGCAAAGCAATGAAGTTGAGACTTAGAATTCACTTAGATTGCAGAAATTAACTTTAAAACACAAGGGAAAGATTTAGACAACTCCTTAAGGCCGAATTCATTGTTTTGGACCCTTACTTCAACAAACAATACTTTGGAACTCTTTTTCTCAACTTTTCAACTTTTTCTTCATTTTTTTTTTCTTTTTCCACGAATTTTTTTCTTCTCTTTTTTTTTTTTTTTTTTTTTTCCCGTGCCTATAGCACACAATTCCTCATGAAAAACACTTCCCCCACACTTGTTTTCTGCCAACATAAATCAAAAGGACTTCAATTTGAATCATGCTTTGCTATGCTTCAAGAACAAGGGTATGGATAATCCTAATCTAGGCTAGGTGAGGAAAACATGAGTTAACAAATAATGAAGGCTAACAAGGCTCAATGGGGTTAAAAACCTACAAAACATAATGACATAGGGCACACGGCTTTTTGGCTAAGGTGGTGGTCACTACACAACTTCATCTTGAATGTGCGTTATGCAAATCAATAACATGCTTTGAATGAAATGGGCATGAGTTCTAGCATTTGGAACTAAGTGATGAAACGCCTTCTAAGTAGCAACCAAGCAAAGAATAATGAGATCATGCAACGACTTTAGAAAACAAAGAATGCACAGATTTTAACTCTCCAAATAAACATTTAAGCTCAAGTCTCACAGGGATGTAGCGTTAGTTTGAGTTCCTTCAAGCATGTTACAAAAACTGATTTTTATCATTTGTGATTACATGTGAATTCATAAGTTATAACCACAACTAAGCATAAACAAAGAGTAGATCAAACTTTCATCCATGTTAATCACTGTCTTTCACAGCCATGTAATTACAAACCGAATCCTCATCATTGTGTTGGAAGGTGACCTACGACACAAACAAACACACAAAAACAACTCTTTTTGGGTTTTTCAAAACAATTTTTCAAATTTTTATGGGATTTTCGGATTTTTAAGTCAACACACACTAAAACACTCTAAAATAGCTTAAAAACACATAAAAACAGTGGGAAACAAGTTTAGACATGTTAGGTGGTAATACCCTACGAATTTCATGCACAAATATCTCAAAACAGAATGTTACCCCCCCTCCCCACACTTAAACTAAACATTGTCCTCAATGTTTTAGACACAATTAAAAACACAATACACATAACATAAAGTAAGCAACAAAGGAAAGGGTTTAGGGACGCAAATCTGAGTGTGGAGCGATTCCCAAGTTCTTCCTTTGTTGATTGCATGGGTTGCCTCCCAAGTAGCGCTTGCTTTAACGTCTTCCAGCCGGACGAGACCTTATTCACTCCTTACTAGGGCCCACGGCTTCCAAGGGTATGTCATCAACGGCATGCTCCACAAAGGTATCATAATAGGGCTTCAAACGATGCCCGTTCACCTTGAATTCATGTCCCGTTTTCAAGCTTTGGATTTGGACTGCACCATGAACAAAAACATTAGTAATAACAAATGGTCCAATCCACTTAGAACGTAACTTACCAGGAAACAAACGTAAACGGGAATTGAACAATAGCACTTTCTGCCCAATTGAGAATGATTTCCCACGGATCATATTGTCATGGAAAGCTTTCGTCTTTTGCTTGTAAATGCTTGCATTATCATACGCCTCGTGCCTTATCTCATCAAGCTCATTTAATTGCCATCTCCTTTGACTTCCTGCTTCATCGAGGTTCATGTTAAACTTCTTGATGGCCCAAAGTGCTTTGTGCTCCAATTCAACGGGAAGATGGCACGCCTTGCCATAGACAAGTCGAAAGGGGGACATCCCAATGGGAGTTTTGTACGCCGTACGATACGCCCAAAGTGCATCATCTAACCGTAAGCTCCAATCCTTCCTTGTTGGCCCAACGGTCTTCTCAAGTATTTGCTTGATCTCTCGGTTGGAAACCTCGGCTTGGCCATTCGTTTGAGGATGGTAAGGTGTAGAAACCTTATGGGTGACATGGTATTTCCTTAATAACGCTTCAATGGTCCGATTGCAAAAGTGTGACCCTCCATCACTAATGATCACTCGTGGCATTCCAAACCTTGCAAAAATGTTAGTTCTAATAAACTCTGCAACCACTTTAGAATCATTAGTCCGGGTGGCCTTGGCTTCCACCCATTTTGACACATAATCAACCGCAAGCAAAATATACATGAAACCATACGAGGAAGGGAAGGGACCCATAAAATCAATACCCCAAACATCAAAAATTTCAACATTTAGGATAGAAACCTGCGGCATTTGGTCCTTTGCACTAATGCCACCCATTCTTTGGCATTTATCACATGTTAAGCAAAACGTTCTAGCATCCTTAAAAATACTAGGCCAATAAAATCCACATTGTAACACTTTGAGGGCCGTGCGTTGTGTGCCAAAGTGCCCTCCACATGCATATGTATGACAAAAACTCAAGATTGAATGACATTCAGAATCATGCACACAACGACGTATAATCTGATCGGGACAAAATTTCCATAAGTATGGATCATCCCACACATAAAACCGTGCATCATGCCTAAGTTTGTCACGTTGGTGCCTATTGAACTCACTTGGAATACGTTTTGACACCAAAAAATTAACTATATCGGCATACCAAGGTGTACTAACCTTTATGGACAGCAATTGTTCATCTGGGAATGTCTCTGCAATGGGTAGGGACTCCTCATTATGCACCATTCGGCTTAGGTGGTCAGCCACCACATTTTCCACGCCCTTCTTATCCCGAATCTCAATGTCAAACTCTTGTAAGAGCAAAAGCCATCGAATTAGTCTCGGCTTGGCCTCCTTCTTCGTGAGCAAATACTTGAGAGCTGCATGATCAGTAAAAATAATAACTTTAGTCCCAAGTAAGTATGACCGAAACTTATCTAATGCAAAGACCACAGCAAGTAATTCTTTTTCAGTTGTTGAATAATTTAATTGAGCATCATTTAATGTTCTAGACGCATAATAAATAACATGAGGTTGTTTGTCCTTCCGCTGCCCCAAAACAGCACCAATCGCATAGTCCGAAGCATCGCACATCAACTCGAATGGAAGGCTCCAATCTGGAGGTGTGATAATAGGAGCCGAAGTGAGAGCCTCCTTTAGGTGCTTGAATGCCGTGGAGCATGCCTCATCAAACTCAAACGCCACCTCTTTTTGCAGAAATCGGCATAATGGCTGTGCAATCTTTGAGAAATCCTTTATGAACCGCCTATAAAAACCTGCATGATGATAAGTCACATTTTGCATGCATTTATATCTTCCTTATTTGGTGTCTTTGTGATTGTTTTGGATTAAACTAGTTGCATTTTACGTTATTTGGTGTTAGTGTGCAGCCAAGTGTGAAATTGGATCAATGGGAAGGCAAATGAAGTAAAAACATTCCAGAAAAGATGTGAAGTGTTAAGAGATGCAATTCGGCCATATTAGGTGATTCTAAACAAAGCAAAAACATAGAAGTTAGCTATGTGGTTCCAACATCAAAACATGCATTCACATGCAAGTTCACACTATGTGCCGTGCAAACCACATGCTTGCACATTTCCCTTTTGCACCAAAAACATCCACTTCCATCACTTAATCCACTCAGCCACATTTTCACCATGATCACAACCTAGCCGTGCAGATTCCATGTTCTAACACCAAAACATCATTCACATGCATGACTCACAATCTGACCTTGCATTCCATTACCTTTCTCCACTTCATCTTTGCAGAAATTCACATGCATTTTGATTAAACAAACCACATACTTGCAGCCATCATTTCAGAAATCCATTTCATCCCATCATCCCATGTGATTCCAGCCCCCTTTGTCCATGCCGTGTGCCTTATTTCCCTTTCCAGATTTGTACAAACAATTTCTGGTGGTCCAAGTCACCTTTGCAGGTTCCACTCACTTGTTGCAGCAAGGGCACATGCTTCTTTGAATACATTAACACATACTTGCAGATTTTGTCCATGCCATGCGTCCACTACCTCAGAAACCCATCATTCTATCACTTATGCACTGCCATCTGAGTTAAACATATTCAAGATCCAATCTGATTGTTGGAGACACATTCTTTTCTATAAAACAAGGCTCACTTGACACAACAAAGGGTTCCGCAATTTTTCTTCTTCATTCAGTCCATTACACACACTTAACCTCTCCCATTTCACTCCATTCTCTGTCCATTTCTGTCCCAAGGGCAGAAACCATTCAAACATAACCATTCTACCTTCATCCGCACCACATTTGGAGAAGCAACACCAAGGCACTCTTCAAGGACTTCAACATCAGTTTTGCTTCAAGGGTTTCTCCTTCTTAATCTTATGTTCACTCATGTTATTTATTTTTATGTTAAATCTTTGTAAACATGAAGTGTAACTAATCTTCCTCTAGGGATTCGATGTAACCTTGCAAAGTTTGCCATGTAATTAAGTTAGAATGCTCAGTTTGTCCATCTATTTCTTGTTTCATTCTCTGATTTAATGGTGACTTAGTGTGTTGATTTTAATGTTTGATCATCATTTGAATTAATCACAAAGTTGTGTAGCCAAGATTAAAACACACATCATGCATAATCTTGGTAGATATGTGAATGAATGAAGGGAATGTTTAGCAAACATCCTGCCGAGTTATTCCCTTTGGTTTTATGAAAGTTTCTTGTGCATTACATACTCTAGATTATGAACCAAAGTTGCACATCACAATTAGGTTCATGATTAGAGACATTTGATCAAATCCACACATCATATGGTTGATCATGTCCAAGTGAAACAAACTCAAGAAATAGGTAGATGAATGAGTACAAACTAACTTAACAAACATGGACTTAGTTGAGCAATGGTGAAACCGAATCCCTAGCTTCATTTCCATTGATACTATCCCATTATATTAGTTGTTGATTCATTGATTTGTGTTTACTTCATTTTCTTATGCTTTCAAGTTACAACAACAAATCTGCCTATTGTGACTAGTTTGATTCATTTCCAAATCTGCCTATTTAGACTAGTTTGATTCATTTCATAGAGTTCTTGCAAAACAAGTAATTACATAGGTCCAATTAGTCCCTGTGGATTCGACACCCTTGCTTGTGCCATTATACTAAATATATTCAAGCATTAGGAAGGAAATATACATCAACACATGACCAAGAAACGAACAAACCTCTCTAACCGAAGTTGGAGCGGGTAAGTGACGAACAAGGTCTACCTTAGATTTATCTACTTCAATGCCTTCTTCAGAAATAATATGTCCTAAAACAATACCTTATTTAACCATGAAGTGACATTTTTCCCAATTAAGCACAAGATTTGTTTCAACACAACGATTCAAAATCAAACTAAGATTACTCAAACAACCATCAAATGAATTACCAAACACACTGAAATCATCCATAAAAACCTCAATAATTTTCTCGACATAATCAGAAAATATGCTCATCATGCATCTTTGAAATGTAGCAGGTGCATTACATAAACCAAATGGCATGCGACGATAAGCAAATGTACCAAAGGGGCATGTAAAAGTGGTCTTTTCTTGATCATTCGGTGCAATAACAATTTGATTATACCCAGAGTATCCATCAAGAAAACAATAAAATGAATGACCCGCTAACCTTTCCAACATTTGGTCTAGGAACGGCAATGGGAAGTGGTCCTTCCTCGTGGTGGCGTTTATCTTCCTATAATCAGTGCATACGCGCCAACCGGTTTGGACTCGGGTGGGCACTAGCTCATTCTATGCGTTCTCCACAACCGTCACTCCAGATTTCTTCGGCACGCATTGGATAGGCGAAACCCACTTACTATCCGAGATAGGATAGATAACTCCACAATCTAACAGCTTGATTATCTCCTTCTTCACAACTTCCATCATCGGAGGGTTAAGACGGCGTTGAGCCTCTCTAGTTGGTTTGGCCCCCTCCTCAAGAAATATGTGATGCATGCATGTAGCGGGACTAATACCTTTGATATCGGCCAACGTCCAACCTAGGGCAGATTTGAACTCCTTCAAAACACGCACTAGTTTCTCCTCTTCTTGTGCCGTGAGTGATGAAGAAATGATGGCCGGTAATGTCTCCTCTTCCCCCAAGAAAATGTACTTCAAATGGCCCGGTAATGGTTTGAGATCAAGGGTAGGTGCCTGAATTATAGATGGAAGCAATTTGTTAGTCGAAATGGGAATGGACTCACGGTTAGTATACTTACCATCAAGCTTAGGTGAGGACTCAAGGGCAGCCACAACTTCAAGTAATTCCTCACTAGGGGGCACGGCATGGGATGACTCTTGTATGCCGTGGGCATGCATGCAATCTGCCCCCTTTGTTTTGAGTTCCATGCCTCGTGTAATGACTTTTTCAAGCGCATCGTCATTCAAATCGTCGAGATATCCCTACGCCAAAGAGTCAATTATATCAATAGAAAAGCATGAATGGTCCTCACTAGGGTATTTAATGGAATCAGAAAGATTAAAATTAACAACTTCCCCATCGAATTCCATGGACAAAGTTCCACTATACACGTCAATCTTCGTCCGGGCCGTCTTCATGAATGGCCTTCCAAGTAGAATGGGCAACGAAGGAGCATGGTCCGATTCATCCATTTCGAGGACATAGAAATCCGCCGGGAAGACCAAATGATTAACCTGCACAAGAACATCTTCCAAAACTCCCTTTGGATAAGCGTTAGATCTATCGGCCAATTGTATTATTACCCCATCATTTTTCAATGCTCCTAAATTCATAGATGCATAAATGGAATATGGCATAACATTTATAGAAGCACCTAAATCAAGCATGGCAGATTCAAATCTAGTATTCCCAATGACACAAGGAATGGTAATGCTACCTGGATCCTTGCATTTGGGCGGTAGTTTGCGTTGCAAGATGGCGGACACATTCTCACCTACCTTTACCACTTCCTTAGTCGACATCCTCTTCCTAGTGGTACACAACTCCTTCAAGAACTTAGCATACCTCGGGACTTGCTTTATTGCATCCAAAAGGGGTATGTTTACTTGCACTTTCCGAAACGTCTCAAGGATGTCCTTTTCGGCTTCTTCTTTCTTCGTTTGCCTGAACCTACTAGGAAAAGGAACATTCGAAGGGAAAACATTAGTAGGAACTGAATTTAACACATTTTTACCTTTATTGGCCGAATTGGGCAGATTTGGGACCATAGGGACTTGCGGCAAAGGTGGAATCACCTTTGCCGTGGGCAACCTTGTTTCTTCCTCTTTGATTCTTCGTTTTTCATCCTCTTCGGGGCTTGATGGTGATGGTGTAGGACCTGCCCCGACTTCTTTTCCACTTCTCAATAGTATGGCCTTTGCGCTTTCGAAACCTCCCTTCGGATTTGGAATGGTGGAACTCGGGAGTTGTCCGGGATCTCGAAACTTACCTACAAACTCGGCAATCTGCCCAATTTGTTTCTCAAGTTGATCCACCCTCTTATCTTGGTTTTGCATAGCCTTCGCTTGATCTTCCTTCCCATTAGACAACTTAGTTAGTATCTTAAGAAGTGCATCATTGTCAAGAGACGTACCTGAAGCACTTGGGCCGGATTGGGCTTGATTTTGGGGTGGGCCGTAGGTTTTGGGAAAGAACCCCGGGGGTTGTTGCCTAAAGCCTCCTTGGTTCTGAGGTTGCTGGGAATCCCTCCACTTGAAATTTGGGTGGTCTCGCCACCCCGGATTATACGTGTTGGAGTATGGATCATGTCTTGACTGATTTTGGCTTTGAAACCCAATGGCATTCGCACTCTCCCATCCGCCATTCTCGATGAGTTGAGGACACTTTTCGGAGGCATGTCCTTGGATAGAACATACGCCACATACCACAGGTCCTTGCATCTTCATTCCCTCGGCCATCTGTGAAACAATAGAAGTAAGATTAGCCAATTGTGAATGAAGATCGGACGTTGAACTTACCTCATGTACTTGGTGCCGTGGGGGTCCTCTTTGGCCTACTCCCTCATACTGTTGAGCGTTCAATGCTCGGTTAGCGATCAAGACCTTGGCATCCCTGGGCGTTTTGTCCACCAATGCTCCACCCGCCGATGCGTCAAGCATTTGACGTTCTAGAGGTAGGAGACCCTCATAGAAATATTGCAGAAGCAACTCCTCCTTCATCTGGTGCTGTGGACAAGAAGCAACAAGAGATTTAAAACGTTCATAGTACGTAGGAAAAGACTCACCATCTTCTTGCTGGATTCCACTTATCCTTTTTCGTAAAAGGATGATTCGAGAAGTTGGGAAAAACTTCTCCAGAAAGGCCCTCTTCATGCTCTCCCACGATGTAACGGTTCCGGGAGCTAAGTCGTATAACCAATCCTTTTCTTTGTCCATTAAAGAGAATGGAAAAGCCTTCATCTTCAAGATCTTTCTGTCAACAGTGACGGGAGTCATACTAGAGCAAACTACTTCAAATTCTTTCAAATGTTTGTTAGGATCTTCCATGGATAAGCCATGGTATTTAGGAATATGATGAAGCAAACTTGACTTTAATTCAAACTCATCTGTCTTACCTTGGGCAGCCGGGGGGTATTGAATGCACAAGGGTGCGGCATTATCCAAACCTGAGGCGGAGAGCTCCTTAAGTGTCCGGGTGTCTACGGCCATGTCTTGTGGCTCTTCAAATACCCTTGCCGTGGGTTCCTCAAAGATCCCTGCCGTGGCCTCTTCTTCCTCTTCTAGGCCTTGTTCGTTAAGCTCAGGTTCCGGGCTTGGCGGATTTGATTCGTGATGCTTCTTCCTTCGTCTCAAAGTCCTCTCAAAGTCACTGTCAAAGTCCAAAATATCTTCACGAATCGGTTGAGAACTCCGAGTCATGCACTAGTACCTAAAACAAGAAAAACAAAACAAAATCAGAAACTTCAACAAAATAAATAAATAAACAGAAATTAAACAATCCAAGGGATTAGCAAAGTTGCTAATCCCCGGCAACGGCGCCAAAAATTTGATGCGAACTAAGTAAGCACACAAATTAAAACCCTCTTGTGACAAATGTAGTATATGAATAAGTAGGGATCGTTCTTAACCGGGGATTAGGAGGGATTGCAAAATCACTTGGAATCTAACTCAAAAATGTAAAATAAAGTTTGAAACACTAAACTAGACTCAAAGAATGCAAAACTAAACAATAAAACACAAAAACAAATCAAAAGACTCAAAACAGCCCCAAAACACTCAAAACTGCCTTAAAATCACTTTCTGGGCAGTTTTGAGCACTTTGGTGAAATTGGACGAATTTGTGTAATCAAATGAATCAAAACACTTAAAAACACAAACTAAGACACTTTCTAACTAAATTGGACACAAAAGTAAGGGGGGATTGAGTTTTTGACGAAATTAATTAAAATGCACAGATTGTAGTTTAAGGCAGATTCTAAATATAAATTTGATGAAATATGGATGATGGAATAGCTAAGGGGTTTTTCTCCACACATGTCACACTTGCATACACTTTGATTTTCAGTTGTTCTTCCAATAAATTATAAATACTCAACGCCCCAAATTAACCGTGAATTGCACTAATTAACCCTCAGTTTTCCCACAAGTTATTGAGTTGGATGATTGCATACGACAACCCAAAACATTCCCTACAAGTTCCCTACATGAATTGCATAATAGAGATACAAGCAAGAATCATTAAGTTCTATAAAAAAAAACATAAGCATTGACGAAGCATTCGTTACTATGAATTGCATGAAACTTATGCTAAGATTTCATTCAACGCGATCGTTTTCAAGCGACCTTCACTACTTGTGATTATAAGATTGTAACTATTAGGTGAAACTCCCTCATAATCTAGCATCATATTCATGCATGAAAACTAAGCGTGCACTCTCAATCAACATACACAAATAAGTTATCAATCAAATAGATGAACGAATTGAATCCACAACTTATGAAATAACAACTGAATGTAATCAAATCATATTGCAAGCATGTACATGGTTTCGAATCACCCCCTAGCTAACTAGGGGGATTTAGCCTCTCATGTTCACAAAAAGAGAATTACAAATGAATTTAAACATAAAGCTGACGTGAGAATTATACGCACACAAATTAAACCCTCTTTTTATCAATTGTAGTGAAGAATGTAAGTAGGGATCGTTCTGGACCGGGGATTAGGAGGGATTGTTAATCACTTGGAAACTGACTCAAATACATAAAAACAAGTTTAAAACACTATACTAGACTCAAAGAATGCAAAACTAAACCTTAAAACACCAAAACAAACCAAAAGACTCAAAACAGCACCAAAACACTCAAAACTGCCTTAAAAACACAATCTGGGCAGTTTTGAACACTAGACACAACTTTGGACGGAAATTGGTTTTAACTTGACCTAAGACACTTAAAAACACAAACTAAAGTGATTTCTAACTACTATGACTCAACAAAGTAAAGGGGGATTGGTTTTGGACGAATTTAAAAACAAAACTTAAAACTTTGTGAAACGAACAGATTTTAAACGAATTTGGATTTAATGAATGGATGGGAAGCTAGCTAAGGGGTTTATCTCCACACATGTTATACTTGCACACAAAACGATTTCTAATTGCTTTTCAATAAACCATGAATTCTCAACGCCCTAGATTAACCGTGAATTGCACTAATTAACCCTCAGATTTTCCTAACGTTATTGAATTGGATGATTGCATACGACAACCCAAAACATTCCCCACAAGTCCCCTACATGATTGCATAATAGAGATACAAGCAAGAATCATTAAGTTCTATGAAAACCATAAGCATTGACGAAGCACTTGTTACTATGATTGCATGAAACTTATGCCAAGAATTTACTTAACGCGATTGAGATCATCAACCTTTACTACTTGTGAATATAATTCCATAACGATTAGTTGAAATTTCCTTATATCCTAGCATCCAATTTATGCATGAAAATTAAGCGTGCACTCTCAACCAACACACACAAATCAATGTAATTCACATAGATAAGTAAATTGAATTCACAACTTATGAAACGCAATTAGAAGTAATCAAATCATATTGCAAGCATAAACATGTGTTTCGAATCCCCCCCTAGCCAAGGGGGGGTTTAGTTCCTCATTCGCACAAAACAAAGAGAATTGAAATTAAACATTGAAATCAAAGGAAAAGAAACACCTAGAAATTCCAGCGACGCGAACTTGAATTGCATGAACTTCCGAGCTTCCTTCTCCTCCTCCTTGGTGCGGCAAGGGTCTAGGGACAGGTTTTAGGGCCTTAGGTGTATGGATGGATGGTTATGGAGGGATGTAGTAGTGTTTAGGGGAAGGGGATGGTGCGGCCAAGGTCTAAAACTAAGGAAAGGGTGTTTGGTGGCTGCGGCAAGGGTGTGGAGAGGTTTGGACGAATTTCTGGAGTGAATGAAGGTGGATGAGAGGTGGTCATCTGATCTAGGGGTTAATATGAGTATATATAGGCACTTAAAACCCTAGGGTAATCAGATATGGACTTGAATAACCCAAATCAACTAGGAAATAGGCTTAGAAATCAGAAATAGAGAGGGATAATGCTTCCTAGGTGCAGCAGGTATGGGATAAGGTGATAAGGTTTCTAGAATGCCTTGCAAGGCAAGGGAAATCAGATTTCTAGAAGGGTTTGGGCGCCACCTTTGTAGGAGATAAGATAAGGTTCCTAAAATCATGCTTTAAGTGCCAAATTTGTAGGGAAAAAGGGATAAGGGTGCGGCAAAGCTTAGGGATAATGTTTAGGGCTTCTAGAAAGCCCTAAAACTAAGGGGAATTGGATAAAACCCACGGCAAGGATAGGATAGGGTGTCCTAAATGGATAAGGTGCCCTAAATGGATAAGGTGCCCTAAATGGATAAGGACTCCTCATTGTACTTGGAAACTTTGCCTATTAGGATTAGGAAACCTTGTCTTCATCATTCCTTCTTCATCTTGGACTCCTTTTCCTTCTTGGACTTGGAAAACTTCTTAGTTGCTTCTCTTGAAACCATTTGGATTTTGACTTTCCTACTTTAAGTAGGAAACCTTGTTTGAGTAGGAATCTTCATTCTTCTAGGAATCCTAATTCAACTAGGAAACCTATTTCCATTAGGGGCTTTCCTACTTCAACTAGGAAGCCTTGTTCAAGTAGGAAACATCATCTTCAAATCTTCAATTTCGTCCATCCTCTTGGCTCCAAGCATATGATGTCCATTCCAAGCTCTAATTTGCTCCAAAAGGCTCCAAAATGCATCCTTTTGCATACTTTGCCCTTAAAACCTGAAAATACATAAAACTAGCTTAAAAGACTACTTTACTTAGGAAAAACACTATAAATGCACAAGAACAAGCTAAACTAAGGTGCATAAATATACTCCCATCAAAAGCACAAAGGATTGATTACACCTAGAACGCCCAACGAATCCACGTGAATTGGTGCGCGTCGAAGCTCCTCTTTCCTCTTCTCCTTCTGCGGCAGATTGGTTGTGGGTGGTTTTTGGATGTGTTTCTGGTTTAGGGATGGTTTAATGGTGGTTTAATGGTGCGGCAAGGTTGTGGGGTGGTGTAGGAAGGTGTGTAAGGTGGTGGAGAGTGGTGGAGAGGCTGCGGCAAAGCTTGGAAGTGGCTGGAATGGTGGAGGGAGATGGCACGGCTTGAATGGGTTATGGGTGTTGGTGGCTGCGGCTGGTTGAGAAGGAATGAGAGGTGTGTGATACACGGGTTAGGGGATTAGGGTGTGTAAAATGGCTGAATGGAATTTAGGGTTAGTGGAATGCACGGATTGAAGGAGTGAGTATGTGTGAAGGGGGTTGATGAGTGTGTGCGGATGGAAGGAGTTAGGATTATTAGGGTGGTGGCTGAATGAATATGGAATGCATGAGAGGGGGGTCACGGCTTAGGGAATTAATTGGAGAGAGTGGCTGAATGAATTTCTGAATATAAGTGAATACAAAGGGTGCGGCTAGGTTGTAAAACTAGGGTTATTAGGGTGAAGGGCTGAGATTAGAACTAGAAGGCTTAGGATTGATGGATGGTGGATGGGAGAATGCGGCTGCTAGGTAATTATGTGATGGAATGCACGGCTTTGGGGTTTAGTTTAGGGTTTATGAATGAATGGCTGAGATGGTTTGATGCATGAATGGATGGTGGACGGTTTATGGTGAATTAGGTTGACTAGGGTAAAATAAAAAGGGTTAAAATCTGAATGAAATGAATACTAAAGCTAGGGTGCGGCTGCAAGGCTAAAAGCTAGGGTTTAATGCATAACTTGGGCCCAAAATGCCCCCCCCTTGCACGGCAAGGAAAAGGACTTGGGCTAAAGCCCACGGCATTGGGTGTTAAGGGCCCTAGGGTGCGGCTGATTAAGTGGGCTAGGATTAGGGTTTAGGTCATCTAAAAGCCCAAAGCCAAGAATAGAAACTCACGACAATGGAAACCTCCAAGAATAGAAACTTCCAACTTTAGAAACTTTGGTTGCCAATTCCGACTTCTTTGCTCTTCACTTTCATTTCTTCATTTCTTAAGCTCCTTTGACCTTCAACCTCGTCCATTCCTCGTGCTCCATTTGCATACACCACATTCCAGCTCAGTTTTGCTCCAAAAGCTCCAAATTGCATCATTTCATGTAATATGTCCTTTAAACCTGAAAACACATGAAAGTAGCTTAAAAGACTACTTTAATGAAGAAAACATAACAAAAATGCATAAGAACTAGCTAACTAAGGCGCATGAATATGCTCCTATCAAATTCCCCCACACTTAACTTTTGCTAGTCCTCGAGCAAAACAAAACAACTAAAGTAAACACGACGAAACAAAACAAACAAAACATAACCTAAACCTTCCAACAATTGCCTCAGGGATTTCCAATGCACATGACATGTTAAAGATCGTTATCCCCACAGATTTGATTCCTCTTTACACAAGCACATACTTAATTAAAGCCACTACTCACTTGTTCACAAGTAATCAATTAAAACAATGCTTTGAATGTAGTAACATGCCATAGAGAATTCCCTCAATTCCTTACAAGATATACACTCTATTTTCACTCAGATTTTCTAACTCCACACCCTATACTAGTCATATGTGAGAAGATTGATGTAGATATCAAAACGAACGCTCACATATATGTTTCACAACGAATGCAATTTCTAGAGTTAAGAAGCATGTTTAGATATGATCTCATGAATGGAATGCTACTACTTAGATGCGAGAACCAGTGACACCATATGCTCATACCAAATTCAAACTCCACAAATTGAAACACATAACACTCAAGATAGAAGTTAAGGATTGAAATGGGGCTTGGGGTGTTGGTTAACAAGGAAAAGATAGGGAAAACAAACGTTCTTCAAGCAATAGTAAGCAAAGCAATGAAGTTGAGACTTAGAATTCACTTAGATTGCAGAAATTAACTTTAAAACACAAGGGAAAGATTTAGACAACTCCTTAGGACCGAATTCATTGTTTTGGACCCTTACTTCAACAAACAATACTTTGGAACTCTTTTTCTCAACTTTTCAACTTTTTCTTCATTTTTTTTTTCTTTTTCCACGAATTTTTTTCTTGTCTTTTTTTTTTTTTTTTTTTTTTTTCCCGTGCCTATAGCACACAATTCCTCATGAAAAACACTTCCCCCACACTTGTTTTCTGCCAACATAAATCAAAAGGACTTCAATTTGAATCATGCTTTGCTATGCTTCAAGAACAAGGGTATGGATAATCCTAATCTAGGCTAGGTGAGGAAAACATGAGTTAACAAATAATGAAGGCTAACAAGGCTCAATGGGGTTAAAAACCTACAAAACATAATGACATAGGGCACACGGCTTTTTGGCTAAGGTGGTGGTCACTACACAATTTCATCTTGAATGTGTGTTATGCAAATCAATAACATGCTTTGAATGAAATGGGCATGAGTTCTAGCATTTGGAACTAAGTGATGAAACGCCTTCTAAGTAGCAACCAAGCAAAGAATAATGAGATCATGCAACGACTTTAGAAAACAAAGAATGCACAGATTTTAACTCTCCAAATAAACATTTAAGCTCAAGTCTCACAGGGATGTAGCGTTAGTTTGAGTTCCTTCCTTCAAGCATGTTACAAAAACTGATTTTTATCATTTGTGATTACATGTGAATTCGTAAGTTAAAACCACAACTAAGCATAAACAAAGAGTAGATCAAACTTTCATCCATGTTAATCACTCTCTTTCACAGCCATGTAATTACAAACTGAATCCTCATCATTGTGTTGGAAGGTGACCTACGACACAAACAAACACACAAAAACAACTCTTTTTGGGTTTTTCAAAACAATTTTTCAAATTTTTATGGGATTTTCGGATTTTTAAGTCAACACACACTAAAACACTCTAAAATAGCTTAAAAACACATAAAAACAGTGGGAAACAAGTTTAGACATGTTAGGTGGTAATACCCTACGAATTTCATGCACAAATATCTCAAAACAGAATGTTACCCCCCCCCCCCCACACTTAAACTAAACATTGTCCTCAATGTTTTAGACACAATTAAAAACACAATACACATAACATAAAGTAAGCAACAAAGGAAAGGGTTTAGGGACGCAAATCTGAGTGTGGAGCGATTCCCAAGTTCTTCCTTTGTTGATTGCATGGGTTGCCTCCCAAGTAGCGCTTGCTTTAACGTCTTCCAGCCGGACGAGACCTTATTCACTCCTTACTAGGGCCCACGGCTTCCAAGGGTATGTCATCAACGGCATGCTCCACAAAGGTATCATAATAAGGCTTCAAACGATGCCCGTTCACCTTGAATTCATGTCCCGTTTTCAAGCTTTGGATTTGGACTGCACCATGAACAAAAACATTAGTAATAACAAATGGTCCAATCCACTTAGAACGTAACTTACCAGGAAACAAACGTAAACGGGAATTGAACAATAGCACTTTCTGCCCAATTGAGAATGATTTCCCACGGATCATATTGTCATGGAAAGCTTTCGTCTTTTGCTTGTAAATGCTTGCATTATCATACGCCTCGTGCCTTATCTCATCAAGCTCATTTAATTGCCATCTCCTTTGACTTCCTGCTTCATCGAGGTTCATGTTAAACTTCTTGATGGCCCAAAGTGCTTTGTGCTCCAATTCAACGGGAAGATGGCACGCCTTGCCATAGACAAGTCGAAAGGGGGACATCCCAATGGGAGTTTTGTACGCCGTACGATACGCCCAAAGTGCATCATCTAACCGTAAGCTCCAATTCTTCCTTGTTGGCCCAACGGTCTTCTCAAGTATTTGCTTGATCTCTCGGTTGGAAACCTCGGCTTGGCCATTCGTTTGAGGATGGTAAGGTGTAGAAACCTTATGGGTGACATGGTATTTCCTTAATAACGCTTCAATGGTCCGATTGCAAAAGTGTGACCCTCCATCACTAATGATCACTCGTGGCATTCCAAACCTTGCAAAAATGTTAGTTCTAATAAACTCTGCAACCACTTTAGAATCATTAGTCCGGGTGGCCTTGGCTTCCACCCATTTTGACACATAATCAACCGCAAGCAAAATATACATGAAACCATACGAGGAAGGGAAGGGACCCATAAAATCAATACCCCAAACATCAAAAATTTCAACATTTAGGATAGAAACCTGCGGCATTTGGTCCTTTGCACTAATGCCACCCATTCTTTGGCATTTATCACATGTTAAGCAAAACGTTCTAGCATCCTTAAAAATACTAGGCCAATAAAATCCACATTGTAACACTTTGAGGGCCGTGCGTTGTGTGCCAAAGTGCCCTCCACATGCATATGTATGACAAAAACTCAAGATTGAATGACATTCAGAATCATGCACACAACGACGTATAATCTGATCGGGACAAAATTTCCATAAGTATGGATCATCCCACACATAAAACCGTGCATCATGCCTAAGTTTGTCACGTTGGTGCCTATTGAACTCACTTGGAATACGTTTTGACACCAAAAAATTAACTATATCGGCATACCAAGGTGTACTAACCTTTATGGACAGCAATTGTTCATCGGGGAATGTCTCTGCAATGGGTAGGGACTCCTCATTATGCACCATTCGGCTTAGGTGGTCAGCCACCACATTTTCCACGCCCTTCTTATCCCGAATCTCAATGTCAAACTCTTGTAAGAGCAAAAGCCATCGAATTAGTCTCGGCTTGGCCTCCTTCTTCGTGAGCAAATACTTGAGAGCTGCATGATCAGTAAAAATAATAACTTTAGTCCCAAGTAAGTATGACCGAAACTTATCTAATGCAAAGACCACAGCAAGTAATTCTTTTTCAGTTGTTGAATAATTTAATTGAGCATCATTTAATGTTCTAGACGCATAATAAATAACATGAGGTTGTTTGTCCTTCTGCTGCCCCAAAACAGCACCAATCGCATAGTCCGAAGCATCGCACATCAACTCGAATGGAAGGCTCCAATCTGGAGGTGTGATAATAGGAGCCGAAGTGAGAGCCTCCTTTAGGTGCTTGAATGCCGTGGAGCATGCCTCATCAAACTCAAACGCCACCTCTTTTTGCAGCAATCGGCATAATGGCTGTGCAATCTTTGAGAAATCCTTTATGAACCGCCTATAAAAACCTGCATGATGATAAGTCACATTTTGCATGCATTTATATCTTCCTTATTTGGTGTCTTTGTGATTGTTTTGGATTAAACTAGTTGCATTTTACGTTATTTGGTGTTAGTGTGCAGCCAAGTGTGAAATTGGATCAATGGGAAGGCAAATGAAGTAAAAACATTCCAGAAAAGATGTGAAGTGTTAAGAGATGCAATTCGGCCATATTGGGTGATTCTAAACAAAGCAAAAACATGGAAGTTAGCTATGTGGTTCCAACATCAAAACATGCATTCACATGCAAGTTCACACTATGTGCCGTGCAAACCACATGCTTGCACATTTCCCTTTTGCACCAAAAACATCCACTTCCATCACTTAATCCACTCAGCCACATTTTCACCATGATCACAACCTAGCCGTGCAGATTCCATGTTCTAACACCAAAACATCATTCACATGCATGACTCACAATCTGACCTTGCATTCCATTACCTTTCTCCACTTCATCTTTGCAGAAATTCACATGCATTTTGATTAAACAAACCACATACTTGCAGCCATCATTTCAGAAATCCATTTCATCCCATCATCCCATGTGATTCCAGCCCCCTTTGTCCATGCCGTGTGCCTTATTTCCCTTTCCAGATTTGTACAAACAATTTCTGGTGGTCCAAGTCACCTTTGCAGGTTCCACTCACTTGTTGCAGCAAGGGCACATGCTTCTTTGAATACATTAACACATACTTGCAGATTTTGTCCATGCCATGCGTCCACTACCTCAGAAACCCATCATTCCATCACTTATGCACTGCCATCTGAGTTAAACATATTCAAGATCCAATCTGATTGTTGGAGACACATTCTTTTCTATAAAACAAGGCTCACTTGACACAACAAAGGGTTCCGCAATTTTTCTTCTTCATTCAGTCCATTACACACACTTAACCTCTCCCATTTCACTCCATTCTCTGTCCATTTCTGTCCCAAGGGCAGAAACCATTCAAACATAACCATTCTACCTTCATCCGCACCACATTTGGAGAAGCAACACCAAGGCACTCTTCAAGGACTTCAACATCAGTTTTGCTTCAAGGGTTTCTCCTTCTTAATCTTATGTTCACTCATGTTATTTATTTTTATGTTAAATCTTTGTAAACATGAAGTGTAACTAATCTTCCTCTAGGGATTCGATGTAACCTTGCAAAGTTTGCCATGTAATTAAGTTAGAATGCTCAGTTTGTCCATCTATTTCTTGTTTCATTCTCTGATTTAATGGTGACTTAGTGTGTTGATTTTAATGTTTGATCATCATTTGAATTAATCACAAAGTTGTGTAGCCAAGATTAAAACACACATCATGCATAATCTTGGTAGATATGTGAATGAATGAAGGGAATGTTTAGCAAACATCCTGTCGAGTTATTCCCTTTGGTTTTATGAGAGTTTCTTGTGCATTACATACTCTAGATTATGAACCAAAGTTGCACATCACAATTAGGTTCATGATTAGAGACATTTGATCAAATCCACACATCATATGGTTGATCATGTCCAAGTGAAACAAACTCAAGAAATAGGTAGATGAATGAGTACAAACTAACTTAACAAACATGGACTTAGTTGAGCAATGGTGAAACCGAATCCCTAGCTTCATTTCCATTGATACTATCCCATTATATTAGTTGTTGATTCATCGATTTGTGTTTACTTCATTTTCTTATGCTTTCAAGTTACAACAACAAATCTGCCTATTGTGACTAGTTTGATTCATTTCCAAATCTGCCTATTTAGACTAGTTTGATTCATTTCCAAATCTGCCTATTTAGACTAGTTTGATTCATTTCATAGAGTTCTTGCAAAACAAGTAATTACATAGGTCCAATTAGTCCCTGTGGATTCGACACCCTTGCTTGTGCCATTATACTAAATATATTCAAGCATTAGGAAGGAAATATACATCAACACATGACCAAGAAACGAACGAACCTCTCTAACCGAAGTTGGAGCGGGTAAGTGACGAACAAGGTCTACCTTAGATTTATCTACTTCAATGCCTTTTTCAGAAATAATATGTCCTAAAACAATACCTTGTTTAACCATGAAGTGACATTTTTCCCAATTAAGCACAAGATTTGTTTCAACACAACGATTCAAAATCAAACTAAGATTACTCAAACAACCATCAAATGAATTACCAAACACACTGAAATCATCCATAAAAACCTCAATAATTTTCTCGACATAATTAGAAAATATGCTCATCATGCATCTTTGAAATGTAGCAGGTGCATTACATAAACCAAATGGCATGCGACGATAAGCAAATGTACCAAAGGGGCGTGTAAAAGTGGTCTTTTCTTGATCATTCGGTGCAATAACAATTTGATTATACCCAGAGTATCCATCAAGAAAACAATAAAATGAATGACCCGCTAACCTTTCCAACATTTGGTCTAGGAACGGCAATGGGAAGTGGTCCTTCCTCGTGGTGGCGTTTATCTTCCTATAATCAGTGCATACGCGCCAACCGGTTTGGACTCGGGTGGGCACTAGCTCATTCTATGCGTTCTCCACAACCGTCACTCCAGATTTCTTCGGCACGCATTGGATAGGCGAAACCCACTTACTATCCGAGATAGGATAGATAACTCCACAATCTAACAGCTTGATTATCTCCTTCTTCACAACTTCCATCATCGGAGGGTTAAGACGGCGTTGAGCCTCTCTAGTTGGTTTGGCCCCCTCCTCAAGAAATATGTGATGCATGCATGTAGCGGGACTAATACCTTTGATATCGGCCAACGTCCAACCTAGGGCAGATTTGAACTCCTTCAAAACACGCACTAGTTTCTCCTCTTCTTGTGCCGTGAGTGATGAAGAAATGATGGCCGGTAATGTCTCCTCTTCCCCCAAGAAAATGTACTTCAAATGGCCCGGTAATGGTTTGAGATCAAGGGTAGGTGCCTGAATTATAGATGGAAGCAATTTGTTAGTCGAAATGGGAATGGACTCACGGTTAGTATACTTACCATCAAGCTTAGGTGAGGACTCAAGGGCAGCCACAACTTCAAGTAATTCCTCACTAGGGGGCACGGCATGGGATGACTCTTGTATGCCGTGGGTATGCATGCAATCTGCCCCCTTTGTTTTGAGTTCCATGCCTCGTGTAATGACTTTTTCAAGCGCATCGTCATTCAAATCGTCGAGATATCCCTGCGCCAAAGAGTCAATTATATCAATAGAAAAGCATGAATGGTCCTCACTAGGGTATTTAATGGAATCAGAAAGATTAAAATTAACAACTTCCCCATCGAATTCCATGGACAAAGTTCCACTATACACGTCAATCTTCGTCCGGGCCGTCTTCATGAATGGCCTTCCAAGTAGAATGGGCAACGAAGGAGCATGGTCCGATTCATCCATTTCGAGGACATAGAAATCCGCCGGGAAGACCAAATGATTAACCTGCATAAGAACATCTTCCAAAACTCCCTTTGGATAAGCGTTAGATCTATCGGCCAATTGTATTATTACCCCATCATTTTTCAATGCTCCTAAATTCATAGATGCATAAATGGAATATGGCATAACATTTATAGAAGCACCTAAATCAAGCATGGCAGATTCAAATCTAGTATTCCCAATGACACAAGGAATGGTAAAGCTACCTGGATCCTTGCATTTGGGCGGTAGTTTGCGTTGCAAGATGGCGGACACATTCTCACCTACCTTTACCACTTCCTTAGTCGACATCCTCTTCCTAGTGGTACACAACTCCTTCAAGAACTTAGCATACCTCGGGACTTGCTTTATTGCATCCAAAAGGGGTATGTTTACTTGCACTTTCCGAAACGTCTCAAGGATGTCCTTTTCGGCTTCTTCTTTCTTCGTTTGCCTGAACCTACTAGGAAAAGGAACATTCGAAGGGAAAACATTAGTAGGAACTGAATTTAACACATTTTTACCTTTATTGGCCGAATTGGGCAGATTTGGGACCATAGGGACTTGCGGCCAAGGTGGAATCACCTTTGCCGTGGGCAACCTTGTTTCTTCCTCTTTGATTCTTCGTTTTTCATCCTCTTCGGGGCTTGATGGTGATGGTGTAGGACCTGCCCCGACTTCTTTTCCACTTCTCAATAGTATGGCCTTTGCGCTTTCGAAACCTCCCTTCGGATTTGGAATGGTGGAACTCGGGAGTTGTCCGGGATCTCGAAACTTACCTACAAACTCGGCAATCTGCCCAATTTGTTTCTCAAGTTGATCCACCCTCTTATCTTGGTTTTGCATAGCCTTCGCTTGATCTTCCTGCCCATTAGACAACTTAGTTAGTATCTTAAGAAGTGCATCATTGTCAAGAGACGTACCTGAAGCACTTGGGCCGGATTGGGCTTGATTTTGGGGTGGGCCGTAGGTTTTGGGAAAGAACCCCGGGGGTTGTTGCCTAAAGCCTCCTTGGTTCTGAGGTTGCTGGGAATCCCTCCACTTGAAATTTGGGTGGTCTCGCCACCTCGGATTATACGTGTTGGAGTATGGATCATGTCTTGACTGATTTTGGCTTTGAAACCCAATGGCATTCGCACTCTCCCATCCGCCATTCTCGATGAGTTGAGGACACTTTTCGGAGGCATGTCCTTGGATAGAACATACGCCACATACCACAGGTCCTTGCATCTTCATTCCCTCGGCCATCTGTGAAACAATAGAAGTAAGATTAGCCAATTGTGAATGAAGATCGGACGTTGAACTTACCTCATGTACTTGGTGCCGTGGGGGTCCTCTTTGGCCTACTCCCTCATACTGTTGAGCGTTCAATGCTCGGTTAGCGATCAAGACCTTGGCATCCCTGGGCGTTTTGTCCACCAATGCTCCACCCGCCGATGCGTCAAGCATTTGACGTTCTAGAGGTAGGAGACCCTCGTAGAAATATTGCAGAAGCAACTCCTCCTTCATCTGGTGCTGTGGACAAGAAGCAACAAGAGATTTAAAACGTTCATAGTACGTAGGAAAAGACTCACCATCTTCTTGAGTCTAGTTTAGTGTTTTGGTGTTTTATAGTTTAGTTTTGCATTCTTTGAGTCTAGTTTAGTGTTTAAACTTTGTTTTTACGATTGTGAGTCAGTTTAGAGTGTTTAGCAATCCCTCCTAATCCCCGGTTTAAGAACGATCCCTACTTACATATCTACTACAATTGTCAACAAGCGGGTTTAATTTGTGTGTTAAGTAATTTTCACATCAGATGTCATCCAATCGACTAACTTAAGGGAAATCTGAGGGTTAATTAGTGATGTCACGGTTAATCTGGGGTGTTGAGGTTCATGGTTTATCGAAAGAGCAACTGGAAATCAATTTATGTTTGAATGTATCATGTGTGGAGAAGTATCCCTTGGCTATCCCATCATCCATTGATCTTTCTTAAATTCGTCCAAAATCTGTTTTAAAGTTTTAAGTTACTTGTTTTCTTTTAAATTCGTCCAAAATCAAAACCCCTTTTCTTACTTGTTCCAAATCTGTCCAAAAGAGTCTTTTTGAGTTTTTAGAGTCAAAACTAATTGTATTTTCGTCCAAATTAAGTCCTAAGGTCTAAATTGAGTCTTTTTGGTTGTTTTGAGTTGTTTTGAGTCTTTAAAGTTTCTTTTGAGTCATACAAGTTTGTAAGAGTCTTGTGAGTTTATTTAAAGTGTTTTAAAGCATATTTTCACATCTTTGAGTCAGTTTTCATTAGATTAGCAATCCCTCATAATCCCCGGCCTAGAACGATCCCTACTTATATCTATACTACAATTATCAAAAAGAGGGTTTAATTTGAGTGCTATCTTTTATCACATCACCCCCCCCCCCCACACTTAAATCAAACATTGTCCTTAATGTTTCAAACAAAGACTCACATTCAAACAAACAACAACAAAAACTAATGAATTTGACAAAATAAAAACAACAAAGAGAGAGAGAGTTAGGAACGCAAATCTGATTTTGTGGAATGAATTGTTGTTGACTTGCCCAAATCCTCTAGTTGAATGCATGGGTTGCCTCCCAAGAAGTGCTGATTTGATAAATAATAGCACACAAATTAAACCCTCTTATTGACAATTGTAGTAAAGATGTAAGTAGGGATCGTTCTAGGCCGGGGATTAGGAGGGATTGCTAATCTACTCTAAAGTGACTCAAAAACATAAAACTAAACTTAAAAACACTTAAATAAACTCAAAGACTCTTAACTAAACTTATATGACTCAAAACAAACTCAAAAGACTCAAAACAACACAAAACAACCAAATAGACTCAAACTAGACTCTAAGACTCAACTTGGACGAAAATAGGTTTGGTTTTGACTCAAAATACTCAAAAACACTAATTAGGACAGATTTGACACAACTAAATAAAGGGGATTGGGTTTTTGACGAATTTAAGAGAAAAACAAGTAACTAAAAGACTTAAGTAAACTTTGGACAAAATTGAGAAAAACGATGGATGATTAGAGAGCTAGAGGATTCTTTTCCACACATGATACATTTGAATGCAAAATGATTTCCAGTTGCTTTTTCGATAAACCATGAACCTCAACACCCCAGATTAACCATGACATCAATAATTAACCCTCAGATTCTCCTTTAGTTATTGGATTGGATGACATCATACGACAACCCAAAGCATTCTTCAAAAGTTCCCTACATGACATCATAATAGAGATACAATTAAAGATCATTACGTTCTATGAAAATCATAAGCAATGACAAAACACTTGTAACTATGACATCATGATACTCATGCTAGGAATTTACTTAACATGATTGTGAAAACAACCTTAACTACTTGTGAATATAAGTTTGTAATTATTATGTGAAACTCCCTTATATTCTAGCACCAAATTCAAGCATGCAAATTAAGTGTGCACCCTTAATCAACAAACAAGAATAAGTCATCCATCAAACGGTTAAGTAAATTGCATTCACAATTTATGAAATCACAACTGAAATTAATCAATTCATATTGCAAATATAATCATGGTTTCAAAGTCTCCCCTAGCTAAATCAAGTTTAGCTCCTCATGTTTACAACAAAAGAAAGAGAATATAAATTAAACATTGAAAACAAAGATTGAATATGATAGAAGCATATTCATGCGACTTAATTAGCTTGTTCTCGTGCATTTATGTTGTGTTTCCTTAGTTATTTTAGTATTTCAAGTCACTTTTGTGTATTTTCAGATTATAAGGCCAAAGTGTGCAAGAAGATGCAAATTGGAGGCTTTTGGAGCAAAAGAGGAATGAATGAGTTGAAGATTTGAAGAAACGATGAATTCCTACTCCAACGATGAATTCCTACCAAAACGAGGATTCCTACTCAAACAAGGTTTCCTACTTGAAGTAGGTAGGTTTCCCGTTTTGGCAACCTTTCCAATCTTAAACGTCTGTATTTTCTAGCCACTTTGAAGGCCTTGTAGGCACTTTAGGACACAAAACAAAGGCCCTAGCCCCCTGAAACCTCTTTGCCGTGCCTTTCCCCTAATTCCCTTCCCTTGCCGTGCAAGGGGGGGTAGTTTTGTCCAAGGTTAGGTAATTAAACACATGCTCCTCTCCTAATTTAAAACCCTAGCCGCACCTTGCAGCTATTCCCTCTTTAATTTCTGATTTTATTTCCTAATTCTAGAGCCTTTGACTTAATTTTAATTAATAAAAATAAACTAGGGTTTGAATTTCTGAAACCCTAGGTTTTCCACCACCTAGCCACACCTTATATTCTCTTCTTTGATTCATTCTTTTGAGTTTTCAGCCACAAAAGCATCTTAGCCACAATTCCCATCCAAAAACCCTAAGCACCCTAATTCCACATCTCAGCCGTACCATTTATTTCACCCTAGTCTCTCTTCATTCATTCACTTTTTAATTCTCTCATCACTCAGCCACCATCAACCTAATTCTCTCCCTAAGCCGCAACTACCATCCCTATTCTCCCACCTTTGCCGCAGCCACCATCACCCAAAACCCTTCAATCCGTAGCTTCTCCCTCCATTCCAGCCACCATTCCCAACCTTCATACACCTTCCCACCCCCTTGCCGCACCACCATATCCCCATAAATCCCTCCCCAACCCAAAATAACATCCAAAAACCACCAACACCATCTCTGCCGCAGCAAGGAGAAGAAGAAAGAGGAGCTTAGACGCGCAGAAATTCAAAGTGGATTCGTTGGGCGTTCTAGGTGTAATCAATCTTTTGTTCTTTATGTTTAATTTCAATTTTGTTTCTCTTTCTGTGAACATGAGAGGCTAAATCCCTAGTTAGCTAGGGGGTGATTCGAAACCATGTTTATGCTTGCAATATGAATTGATTACCTTTGGTTGGAATTTCATGAGTTGTGGATTCAATTTGTTTAACTGTTTGATTGATAACTTATTTGTGTATGTTTATTGAGAGTGCACGCTTAATTTTCATGCATGAATATGATGCTAGAGTATATGTGAGTTTCACCTAATAGTTACAAACTTATATTCACAAGTAGTGGAGGTTGCTTATAAACAATCGCGTTAAATGAATTCTTGGCACTAGTTTCATGCTCATCATAGTAACGAATACCTCGTCAACACTTATAGTTTTCATAATGCTTAATGATCTTTGATTGTATCTTTATTGTGCTTTTCACGTAAAGGACTTTTGGAGAATGTTTTGAATTGCGTATGCGTTGTCCCATCCAATTCATTAACTTAAGGAGAATTTGAAGGTTAATTTAAGCGGACCTAATTAACCCGGGGTGTTGAGTTTCATAATTTATCGAAAGACCAACTGAAAATCATCTTATATGCAAGTGTGACATGTGTGGAGAAGAACCTTCTAGCTAGCATTCCATCCATATTTTCATCAAATTCATATTTAAAATCTGTTTGAATTACATTCTGTGCATTGATAGGAGCATATTCATGCGACTTAATTAGCTTGTTCTCGTGCATTTATGTTGTGTTTACTTAGTTGTTTTAGTGTTTAAGGCCACTTTTGTGTATTTTCAGATTATAAGGCCAAAGTGTGCAAGAAGATGCAAATAGGAGCCTTTTGGAGCGAAAGAGGAATGAATGAGTTGAAGACTTGAAGAAACGACGAATTCCTACTCCAACGATGAATTCTTACCAAAACAAGGAATCCTACTCAAACAAGGTTTCCTACTTGAAGTAGGAAAGTTAACCCTAAGTTTCCCGTTTTGGTAACCTTTCCTAATCTAAACGTCCGTATTTTCTAGCCACTTTGTACGCCGTGTATGCACTTTAGGACACAAAACCAAGGCCCTAGCCCACTTTAAAGCCTAAGCCGTGCCTTTTGTCTTCTTTCCTTCCCTTGCCGTGCAAGGGGGGGCATTTGTGTCCAATATCATTCACTTAAACCCTATTTCCCTCTCCTATCCTAGAAGAGGAGGAGGAACCCACGGCAGGGATCTTTGAGGAACCCACGGCAAGGGTTGTTGAAGAACCTCAAGGCATGGCTGTAGACACTCGGACACTCAAGGAGCTTTCCGCTTCGGGATTGGATAATGCCGCACCCTTGTGTATCCAATATCCCCCACCGGCCGAAGGCAAGACTGATGAGTTCAAGTTGAAGTCAAGCTTGCTCCACCATATTCCGAAGTACCATGGGTTGTCCATGGAGGATCCGAACAAGCACCTGAAGGAATTCGAGGTGGTGTGTTCAAGCATGACTCCCGTCAACGTCGACAGAAGTATTCTGAAGATGAAGGTGATGCGAGAATTATACGCACACAAATTAAACCCTCTTTTTGTCAATTGTAGTAAGTATGTAAGTAGGGATCGTTCTTAACCGGGGATTAGGAGGGATTGCAAATCAATTGGAAACTGACTCAAAAACGTAAAATAAAGTTTAAAACACTAAACTAAACTCAAAGAAATGATGGCCGGTAAAGTCTCCTCTTCTCCCAATAAAATGTACTTCAAATGACCCGGTAGTGGTTTGAGATCAAGGGTAGGTGCCTGAACTATGGATGGTAACAACTTGTTAGTCAAAATGGGAATCGACTCAAATTTAGAAAACTTACCCTCGTGCCTAGGAAGTGACTCTAGGGCAGCAACCAACTCCATACATTCCTCACTAGGGTGCACGGCATGGAGAAGAGAGTGTGTGCCGTGGGTTTTCAACAATCCCCCTCCATTGGTTTTGAGTTCCATGCTTCTTGTAATGACGTTTTCAAGCGCATCGGCATTCAAATCTTCCATATATCCCTGCGCCAAAGAGTCAATTACATCAATGGAGAAACATGAGTGATCCTCACTAGGATATTTAATAGAATCCGAAAGACTAAAATTAACAACTTCCCCATCAAATTCCATGGACAACGTTCCATTAAACACGTCAATCTTCGTCCGCGCCGTCTTCATGAATGGCCGGCCAAGTAGGATTGGCAATGAAGGGGCATGGTCAGATTCATCCATCTCGAGCACATAGAAGTCCGCCGGAAAGATTAAACCTTTTACCTGCACTAACACATCTTCCAAAACTCCCTTTGGATAAGCGTTAGATCTATCGGCTAATTGTATGATTACACCATCATTTTTCAATACTCCTAAGTTCATAGATGCATAAATTGAATATGGCATAACATTTATAGAAGCTCCTAGGTCTAGCATGGCAGATTCAAAACGTGTATTACCTATCACACAAGGAATGGTGAAACTACCCGGATCTTTGCATTTGGGGGGTAGTTTGCGTTGCAAGATGGCCGAGACATTTTCACCTACCTTTACCACTTCCTTGGTCGACATCCTCTTCCTTGTGGTGCAAAGCTCCTTTAAGAACTTGGCGTACCTCGGGACTTGCTTTATTGCATCCAAAAGGGGTATGTTTACTTGCACTTTCCGAAACGTCTCAAGGATGTCCTTTTCGGCTTCTTCTTTCTTCGTTTGCCTGAACCTACTAGGAAAAGGAACATTTGAAGGGAAAACATTAGTAGGAACTGAATTTAACACATTTTTACCTTTATTGGCCGAATTGGGCAGATTTAGGACCATAGGGACTTGCGGCAAAGGTGGAATCACCTTTGCCGTGGGCAACCTTGTTTCTTCCTCTTCCATTTGCAAAATTTCATCCTCGTTATGACCTGTTTTTGATGTAGGACCTGCCCCAACTTCCTTACCACTTCTTAGGGTGATTGCTTTGGCTGATTCGAAACCTCCCTTCGGATTTGGAATGGTGGAACTAGGGAGTTGTCCGGGATCTCGAAACTTACCTACAAACTCGGCAATCTGCCCAATTTGTTTCTCAAGTTGATCCACCCTCTTATCTTGGTTTTGCATAGCCTTCGCTTGATCTTCCTGCCCATTAGACAACTTAGTTAGTATCTTAAGAAGTGCATCATTGTCAAGAGACGTACCTGAGGCACTTGGGCCGGATTGGGCTTGATTTTGGGGTGGGCCGTAGGTTTTGGGAAAGAACCCCGGGGGTTGTTGCCTAAAACCTCCTTGGTTCTGAGGTTGCTGGGAATCCCTCCACTTGAAATTTGGGTGGTCTCGCCACCCCGGATTATACGTGTTGGAGTATAGATCATGTCTTGACTGATTTTGGCTTTGAAACCCAATGGCATTCGCATTCTCCCATCCGCCATTCTCGATGAGTTGAGGACACTTTTCGGAGGCATGTCCTTGGATAGAACATACGCCACATACCACAGGTCTTTGCATCTTCATTCCCTCGGCCATCTGTGAAACAATAGAAGTAAGATTAGCCAATTGTGAATGAAGATCGGACGTTGAACTTACCTCATGTACTTGGTGCCGTGGAGGTCCTCTTTGGCCTACTCCCTCATACTGTTGAGCGTTCAATGCTCGATTAGCGATCAAGACCTTGGCATCCCTGGGCAATTTGTCCACCAATGCTCCACCCGCCGATGCGTCAAGCATTTGACGTTCTAGAGGTAGGAGACCCTCGTAGAAATATTGCAAGAGCAACTCCTCCTTCATCTGATGCTGTGGACAAGAAGCAACAAGTGATTTAAATCGTTCATAATACGTAGGAAAAGGCCCACCTTCTTCTTGCTGGATTCCGCTTATCTTTTTTTCGTAAAAGGATGATTCGAGAAGTTGGGAAGAACTTCTCCAGAAAAGCCCTCTTCATGCTCTCCCACGATGTGACAGTTCCGGGAGCTAGGTCGTACAACCAATCCTTGGCTTTGTCCATTAAAGAGAATGGAAAAGCCTTCATCTTCAAAATGCTTCCGTCGACGTTGACGGGAGTCATGCTTGAGCACACCACCTCAAATTCCTTTAGGTGCTTGTTCGGATCCTCCATGGACAACCCATGGTACTTCGGAATATGGTGGAGCAAGCTTGACTTCAACTCAAACTCCTCGGTCTTGCCTTCGGCCGGTGGGGGATATTGGATACACAAGGGTGCGGCATTATCCAATCCCGAAGCGGAAAGCTCCTTGAGTGTCCGGGTGTCTACGGCCATGACTTGTGGTTCTTCAAATATCCCTGCCGTGGGTTCCTCCTCCTCTTCTAGGACTTGTTCTTCAAGCTCAGGTTCCGGGCTTGGCGGATTTGATTCGTGATGCTTCTTCCTTCGCCTCAAAGTTCTCTCAAAATCACTATCAAAGTCCAAAATATCCTCACGAATCGGTTGAGAACTCCGAGTCATGCACTAGTACCTAAAACAAGGAAAACAAAATTAAGTCAGAAACTTAACAAAAATAAAGTAAACAAAAAATACAATCCAAGGGATTAGCAAAGTTGCTAATCCCCGGCAACGGCGCCAAAAATTTGATGCGAACTAAGTAAGCACACAAATTAAAACCCTCTTGTGACAATTGTAGTATATGAATAAGTAGGGATCGTTCTTAACCGGGTATTAGGAGGGATTGCAAAATCACTTGGAGACTGACTCAAAAACGTAAAATAAAGTTTGAAACACTAAATTAGACTCAAAGAATGCAAAACTAAACAATAAAAACACTAAAACAAAACAAAAGACTCAAAACAGCCCCAAAACACTCAAAACTGCCTTAAAATCACTTTCTGGGCAGTTTTGAGCACTTTGACAACTTTGGACGAATTTGGGTAATAAAATGAATCAAAATGCTTAAAAACACAAACTAAGACACTTTCTAACTAAATTGGACACTAAAATAAAGGGGGATTGAGGTTTTGACGAAAATAAATTAAATGCACAGATTATAAATTTAAGGCAGATTCTAAATATAAATTTGATGAAGATATGGATGATGGAATAGCTAAGGGGTTTTTCTCCACACATGTCACACTTGCATACACTTTGATTTTCAGTTGGTCTTTCGATGAATTATGGAACTCGACACTCCAAGTTAATTAGGTCCGCTTAAATTAACCTTCAAATTTCCCTAGAATCATTGAATTGGATGAATATGCATCGCAAACAAATTATTCCTAACAAGTTCTCTATATGAACAGCATGATAAAGATACAAGTTAGAATCATTACGTTCTTTGGAAATTATAAGCATCGACAAGGCATTTGTAACTATGAAAAGCATGATACTCTTGCCAGGAATTCAATTAACGCGATTGTTTATAAGCAACCTCCACTACTTGTGAATATAAGTTCATAACTATTAGGTGAAACTCACTTATATTCTAGCGTCAAATTCATGCATGAACATTAAGCGTGCACTCTCAATAAACATACACAAACAAGTTATCAATCAAACAGTTAAATGAATTGAATCCAACATTCATGAAATTCCAACCAAAAATAATCAATTCATATTGCAAGCATAAACATGGTTTCGAATCACCCCCTAGCTAACTAGGGGGATTTAGCCTCTCATGTCCACAAAAAGAGAATTACAAATGAATTTAACATAAAGCACAAAGGATTGATTACACCTAGAACGCCCAACGAATCCACGTGAATTGGTGCGCGTCGAAGTTCCTCTTTCCTCTTCTCCTTGCTGCGGCAGATTGGTTGTGGGTGGTTTTTGGATGTGTTTCTGGTTTAGGGATGGTTTAATGGTGGTTTAATGGTGCGGCAAGGTTGTGTGGTGGTGTAGGAAGGTGTGTAAGGTGGTGGAGAGTGGTGGAATGGCTGCGGCAGTGATGGGGGAAGGCTGGAAATTGGCTAGAATGGAAGGGATATGCATGGATTATGGAAGGAAAATGGAAGAAAATGTAGATGGTGGCTGCGGCTGTTTGTGAATTAGGTTATGGTGGTGGAAAGTGTATGAATAAATCAGAGGGGAATGAGAGTGCACAGATTGTGAATGAATGGGGTCTATGATGCACGGGTTTGAAGAATGAATGTTCAATGATGGTGGCTGAATGTGTAGAATGAGAAGTATGAATGAAAGCTCTAGGGTTAGGGGAAAAGGTGCGGCTAGGATATAATTTTGGCTGAATAAAATGAATGGATGGCTACAGATTAAAGGGGGAGTATGGAAGTGTGCGGCTTAGAAGGAATTAGGGTGTGAAGGTGGCTGATTAGTTTTTTTTGAGAGGAATATGTGTGAATTGAATGGCTGAATGTGTATGCACGGTTTTGGGGAGTGAATTAGGTTGAATGGCTTATGGGGAGGAATGGGAATGAATGGGAAGTGACGGCTACAAGGTTGTAGTTTAGGGTTTATGAATGAATGGCTGAGATGGTTTTGAATGAATGAATCAGATGGCTTATGGATGAATGGGAAATTGACGGCTAGAGAGGGGATTAGGGTAGAATGGGTGCGGCTTGGTTTAATTTAAGAGAGAAATAGGTTAAAATTCAGAAATAAAAGGGAGAGTGGCTGCAAGGTTAAAGGCTAGGGTTTAGAAGCATGGAATGGGCCTAAAATGCCCCCCCTTGCACGGCAAGGGAAGAGAATTGGGCTAAAGCCCACGGCAAAGGATGTTAAGGGCCCTAGGGCCTTCGTTTTGTGTCCTAAAGCGCCTACAAGGACTTCAAAGTGGCTAGAAAATAGGGACGTTTAAGATTAGGAAAGGTTACCAAAACGGGAAACTTAGGGTTAACTTTCCTAAAATAGGAAACCTTGTTTGAGTAGGATTCCTCGTTTTGGTAAGAATTCATCGTTGGAGTAGGAATTCGTCGTTTCTTCACGTCTTCAACTCATTCATTCCTCTTTCGCTCCAAAAGGCTCCAATTTGCATCTTCTTGCACACTTTGGCCTTATAATCTGAAAATACACAAAAGTGGCCTTAAACACTAAAATAGATAAGTAAACACAACATAAATGCACGAGAACAAGCTAATTAAGTCGCATGAATATGCTCCTATCAAAGGGACCACTTCTGCAAAGGGGAGCAAGTAAGGCAAGTGGAAATGATACATTGAAGCATGTGGAGACAAGCAACAACTGCATATGCTGAGCTATCCTCTAACCCTCTTCAATACGAATTGGAAAGATTGAACAAAGAAACAGATAAAAGGAGGAAGCTCAGACCTTCGGGGAAGACCAAAAGAATCCTGCTGCCCAGTTCAAGAGTAGCACAAAGGAAAATCAACGAGTGGAGGAGACCAAAAGAATCCTCCAGCCCAGTTCAAGTGTAAGCCTGTGGAATCACAAAAATCAAAGCCTCAATGCAATCACCAAGGAGAAGAGGGAATTTACACTCCATAACCAGATTTGCATCCCTAAACTCTTCTCTTTGTTAGTTACATTCTGCCATGTTTAGTATGTTTAAGTGCTTTTTGTGTGTTTACTTATGTTTTGTGTGAATCTATGCTTAAAACATTGAGGACAATGTTTGATTTAAGTGTGGGGGGGGTAACTAAGTATATTTAATGCAAATTCGTGGGATTTTATCACCCATAACTTCAAATGTTGTTCTTTGTTGTTTTATGGTGTTTTTAAGATGTTTTAGAGTGTTTTAGTATGTTTTGTTTTTATAACTCCGAAAATCACATAAAAATTTGAAAAACATGTTTTGAAAAGCCTAAAAAGAGTGTTTTGAGACGTTTTTGTGTGTTTGTGTCTTAGGGTACCTTCCAACACAATGATAAGGATTTGGTTTGTAATTGCATGACTGTTAAAAAGAGTTATGAACATAGAGAAAAGTTTGATTTACTCTTGGTATATGCTTGGTTATGGTTATAATGTATGACTTCACATGCAATCATAAAAGAAAAATTCGTTTTTGTAACATGCTTGAAGGAAGGAACTCAAACAAACGCTACAACCCTGTGAGACTCGAACCATTACCTTCTTTGGAGAGTTATAATCTGTGATTCTTTGTTTTCTAAAAGTTGTTGCATGATCTCATTATTCCTTGCTTGGTTGCTACTTAGAATGCAATTGTATCATGATAGAACTAAATGCTAGAACTTATATCCGTTTCATTCAAAGCATAACATTGAATTGCATAACATATATCAAGATGAAGTTGTGTAGTTGCCACCATAGCCAAATAGCCTTACTTCCCATATTTCGTATTTGTTGTAAGTTTTAACCCCGTTGAGCCTTGTTTAGCCTTTATTCTTTGTTTACCCACATTATCCTCACCTAGCCTAGTGTAGGACAGTCCACACCCTTGTTCTTAAAAGATAGTGAGCATGACTTAAATGAATTCCTTTTGAGTACATTATGAAAGAAAATGAGTGTGGGGTGATGCGAGAATTATACGCGCACAAATTAAACCCTCTTTTTTGTCAAATTGTAGTAAAGATGTAAGTAGGGATCGTTCTAGACCGGGGATTAGGAGGGATTGCTAAACACTTGGAAACTGACTTAAAAACTCAAAAACAAAGTTTAAAACACTAAACTCGACTCAAAGAATGCAAAACTAAAAGTTAAAACACTTAAACAAACCTAAAACCCAAAACAGCAACTAGAAGACTCAAAACTGCCTAAAAACCACTTTCTGGGCAGTTTTGAGCACCTACACTAATTTGGACGAAATTGGATGAAAACTTGAATCAAAATACTTAGAAACACAAATCAAAACACTTTCTAACTAATCTAAGACTTCAAATTAAAGGGGGATTTGTTTTGGACGAAAATTTAACATAAAACAGAAACTTTAAACTAAACAGATTGTAGAATGTTTTTGGATAAAAAGGATGGATAAAAGGCTAGTTAGGAGGTTCTTCTCCACACATGTCACACTTGCAAACAAAACGATTTTCAGTTGTTCTTCCAATAAATTATAAATACTCAACGCCCCAAATTAACCGTGAATTGCACTAATTAACCCTCAGTTTTTCCACAAGTTATTAAGTTGGATGATTGCATACGACAACCCAAAACATTCCCTACAAGTTCCCTACATGAATTGCATAATAGAGATACAAGCAAGAATCATTAAGTTCTATGAAAAACATAAGCATTGACGAAGCATTCGTTACTATGAATTGCATGAAACTTATGCTAAGAATTCATTCAACGCGATCGTTTTCAAGCGACCTTCACTACTTGTGATTATAAGATTGTAACTATTAGGTGAAACTCCCTCATAATCTAGCATCATATTCATGCATGAAAACTAAGCGTGCACTCTCAATCAACATACACAAATAAGTTATCAATCAAATAGATGAACGAATTGAATCCACAACTTATGAAATAACAACTGAATGTAATCAAATCATATTGCAAGCATGTACATGGTTTCGAATCCCCCCCCTAACCAAGGGGGTTTAGCCACTCATGATTACAACAAACTTAGAGAGTAATAACAAAGTAAACATTGAAAACAAGAATCGAAGTACACCTAAAAATTCCAACAACTCAATCTTGAATTGTATGAACGTTTAAGCCTCTTCTCCTCTAGTTGCTGCGGCACAAGGGGTTTTGGTGAGTTTTGGGGGTTATGGATGATGTAGAATGATGTGTTTAGGGTAGGGATGGATGTAGGGGAAGGCAAGGAGTGTTTTTGGGCAGAAAATATGAAGAATGGTGAAGTATGGCTGTGTTAGAGAGAGGGAATGAATTTCTGGCGTGAATGAATGTGTATGAGAGGTGGTGATCTGATCTAGGGGTTAATATGAGTATATATAAGCACTTAAAACCCTAGGGTAATCAGATATGAGCTTGTGACAAGCTAGGACGGCTAGGAGACAAGGTAGGACGGCTAGGAGACAAGCTAGGACGGCTTGTGACAAGCTAGGACGGCTAGGAGACAAGCTAGGACGGCTAGTGACAAGCTAGGACGGCTAGGAGACAAGGTAGGACGGCTAGTGACAAGCTAGGACGGCTAGTGACAAGCTAGGACGGCTAGGAGACAAGGTAGGACGGCTAGTGACAAGCTAGGACGGCTAGGAGACAAGGTAGGATGGCTAGTGACAAGCTAGGACGGCTAGGAGACAAGCTAGGACGGTTTGTTCTTCCAATACAGCAATTAGGCACCATGTGTGAATAGATAAAGCCTTCTAGAAATAAGGTTTTTAGGCCCGCTTGCAGCTCCCTAACTGAATTCAAGCCTTCAAATTCGTCCATCCTCATGCCTCCATGCTTGCACTATCCAATCTTGGCCCAAAAATGCTCTAGAATGCTCCGAATTGCTTCTTTTTGCATACTTTGACACTAAAACCTGAAATTCCACGAAAATGACTTTAAACACTAAACTAACTAAGGAAAAACAACATAAATGCATGAGAACAAGCCAATTAAGTCGCATAAAAATGCTCCTATCAAATTCCCCCACACTTAGCTTTTGCTAGTCCTCGAGCAAAACAAAGAAATAAAACAAGACAAAACAAACAAACATAATCTAAACCTTCCAACGTTTGCCTCAGGGATTTCCAATGCACATGACATGTTAAAGATTATCATTCCCACAGATTTGAGTCAATTTAACACTTAAGCACATGCTTAATCATAGCCACTACTTACTAGTTCACAATTAACCAATTAAAACAATGTTTTGAATGTAGTAACATGCCTTAGAGAATTCCCTCAATCCTTAATAGATTTGCACTCTATTTTCACTCAGATTTTCTAACTACACACCCTATACTAGTTATATGTGAGAGAATTGATGTAGATATAAAAACGAATGCTCACATATATGTATCACAAAGAACGCAATTTCCGGAGTTAATAGGCATGATATGATCTCATGAATGGAATGCTACTACTTAGATGCGAGAATCAGTGACACCATATGCTCATACCAAATTCAAACTCAACAAATTGAAACACATAACACTCAAGATAGAAGTTTAAGGGTTGCAACGGGGCTTGGGGTATTGGTTAACAAAGAAAGGATAGGGAAAACAAACGTTCTTCAAGCATTAGTAAGCAAAGTAATGAAATTAAGACTTAGAATTCACTTAGTTTGCAGAAATTAACTTAAAAACACAAGGGGAAGACTTTAAACAACTTCTTGGGGCCGAATTCAACTTTTTGGACCCTTTCTTCAACAAACAACACCTTGGAACTCTTTTTCTCATGTTGTTCAACTCTTTTCATACTTTTTTTTTTTTTTTTTCATTTTTTTTTTCTTTTTTTTTTTTTTTTTCACGAATTTTTCTTTTCTTTTCTTTCTACCCGTGCTTATGGCACATAATTCTCAAAATAAAAACTTCCCCCACACTTGGTTTCTGCCATAAAGGAATTCCATTTGAATCATGCTTACTATACTTTAAGAACGAGGGTATGGATAGTCCTAATCTAGGCTAGGTGAGGGTAATGTGGGTTAACAAAGAAAAGGCTAAACAAGGCTCAATGGGGTTAACACCTAAACATATAATGGAGTAGGGCACACAGCTTTTTGGCTAAAGTGGTGGTCACTACACAACTTCATCTTGAATATGTGTTATGCTAATCAATACCATGCTTTGAATGAAATGGGCATGACTTCTAGTGTTTGGAACTAAATGATGAAACGCCTTCTAAGTAGCAACCAAGCAAAGAATAATGAGATCATGCAACGATTTTAGAAAACAAAGAATGCACAGATTTTAACTCTCCAAATAAACGTTTAGGCTCAAGTCTCACAAGGTTGTAGCGTTAATTTGAGTTCCTTCCTTCAAGCATGTTACAAAAACTGATTTTTTTCTTTTATGATTGCATGTGAATTCATAAGTTATAACCACAACCAAGCATAAACATAGAGTAAATCAAACTTTCATCCATGTTTGTAACTTTCTTTAACCGTCATGCAATTAAAAACCAAATCCTCATCATTGTGTTGGAAGGTAACCTACGACACCAACAACACACAAAAACAACTCTTTTTGGGTTTTTCAAAACAATTTTTCAAATTTTTATGGTATTTTCGGATTTTTAAGTCAACACCCCCTAAAACACTCTAAAATAGCTTAAAAACACTTAAAAACAGTGGGAAACAAGTTTAGACATGTTAGGTGGTAATACCCTACGAATTTCATGCAAAAATATATCAAAACAGAATGTTACCCCCCCACACTTAAACTAAACATTGTCCTCAATGTTTTAGACACAATTAAAAACACAATACACATAACATAAAGTAAGCAACAAAGGAAAGGGTTTAGGGACGCAAATCTGAGTATGGAGCGATTCCCAAGTTCTTCCTTTGTTGACTGCATGGGTTGCCTCCCAAGTAGCGCTTGCTTTAACGTCTTCCAGCCGGACGAAACTTCCATTCAAACTTCCCTAGGTCCCACGGCATGGAATTGATCCTTGAATGGAAGGTGATACTTGAAGTGAACCGGCATTGGTTTGAATTCTAGTGTAGGTGCCTGATTCATCAAAATCAGCCAGTTAGTATAAAATTTAATGGAATTTGGAGAAGATGACTTACTTGTTTTGTCCGACAAGAACTCAATGACAAACACCACTCCTTTGAAAGTTTCAGGGATATTGGACTTGGCCAGATTACATGTGATGGTTATGACTTGTCCAATGTCATCAAATTCAACTTCTTTGGGTTTTATGGTTTCAAATATATCCTCTTTGATGCCTTCTACATCTTCTCCAGCCACTACCTTCTCTTGAATCATTCTTCTTGGTGAACAAAGTCCTTTGAAGAATTCAACACCATCTAAAACTTGTTGTGTTGCACCAAGAATTGGAATAGCATTTTGCACCTTTGGGAAGGCTTCCACGATGTCCTTTTTACTCTCTTCTTGGTTGGGAATCAAAAACCTGCTAGGAATAGGGACATTGGGTGGAATGGGGTTAGAAAGAATTAAAATTTGAACAACCTTACCTGAATTGGATGGCGTAGGTGCGATAGGTGCCTGCGGCAAAGGTGTTTCCTCCCTTGCCGTGTGTTGGGTGTGTTCCTCTTCCTCAAATTGCAATCTTTCATCCTCCTTGTGATTTGATTTTGATGGTTGAGGGTCCGTTCCAACCTCCTTGCCACTTCTCAAGATGATTTCCTTCGAAGTTTCAAATCCTTCCTTCGGATTTGCCATGGTTGAAATAGGGAGTTTGCCTTGGTCTTGAAATTGTCCTACGAACTCCGCTATCTGCCCAATTTGCTTTTCCAAGTGGTCCAACCTTTTGTCTTGATTTTGCCTTGCTTTGTTTTGATCTTCTTGCCCCTGAGACAAATTGGTGAGTAACTTACTAACCGTATCATTATACAAAGACTCACTTGAATTTGTTTGGGCAGGTTGTGGTGGCTGCATAGGTGTTGTATAGAACTCCTCATATGGTTGCCAATATTCTCCTTGTTGAGCCTCCTCGAGTTGGTTTTGTGAGCCCTGCACCAAAGAAATTAATTCATTAAGAGTTTGATTATAATCTATTGACAAACCTGAGTTTGGTTGGGCATATTGTATATGAGGTTGTGGTGGATGCATAGACGTTGAATAGAACTCCTCATAGGGCTGCCAATATCCTTCTTGTTGAATATGTTGAGGTTCCCACCATATAGAGTTTGAATGATCACTCCAATCTGAATTGTAAGTATTGGAAAACACGTTATTCCTTGATTGAAGATCAAATATATCAACGCTTTGCATTTGGGACCTTTCCATGAGCTGTGACAATAGAGAAGCATTATCAAGTGCCATGTTGTGCTTCTCTAGTACTTGAATTCAACAAACAAAACACAAATAAAAAAAAACTAAAACTAAAATACATAACAGAAACGAACAATCCAAGGGATTAGCAAATTTGCTAATCCCCGGCAACGGCGCCAAAATTTGATGCGAGAATTATACGCGCACAAATTAAACCCTCTTTTTTGTCAAATTGTAGTAAAGATGTAAGTAGGGATCGTTCTAGACCGGGGATTAGGAGGGATTGCTAAACACTTGGAAACTGACTTAAAAACTCAAAAACAAAGTTTAAAACACTAAACTCGACTCAAAGAATGCAAAACTAAAAGTTAAAACACTTAAACAAACCTAAAACCCAAAACAGCAACTAGAAGACTCAAAACTGCCTAAAAACCACTTTCTGGGCAGTTTTGAGCACCTACACTAATTTGGACGAAATTGGATGAAAACTTGAATCAAAATACTTAGAAACACAAATCAAAACACTTTCTAACTAATCTAAGACTTCAAATTAAAGGGGGATTTGTTTTGGACGAAAATTTAACATAAAACAGAAACTTTAAACTAAACAGATTGTAGAATGTTTTTGGATAAAAAGGATGGATAAAAGGCTAGTTAGGAGGTTCTTCTCCACACATGTCACACTTGCAAACAAAACGATTTTCAGTTGTTCTTCCAATAAATTATAAATACTCAACGCCCCAAATTAACCGTGAATTGCACTAATTAACCCTCAGTTTTTCCACAAGTTATTAAGTTGGATGATTGCATACGACAACCCAAAACATTCCCTACAAGTTCCCTACATGAATTGCATAATAGAGATACAAGCAAGAATCATTAAGTTCTATGAAAAACATAAGCATTGACGAAGCATTCGTTACTATGAATTGCATGAAACTTATGCTAAGAATTCATTCAACGCGATCGTTTTCAAGCGACCTTCACTACTTGTGATTATAAGATTGTAACTATTAGGTGAAACTCCCTCATAATCTAGCATCATATTCATGCATGAAAACTAAGCGTGCACTCTCAATCAACATACACAAATAAGTTATCAATCAAATAGATGAACGAATTGAATCCACAACTTATGAAATAACAACTGAATGTAATCAAATCATATTGCAAGCATGTACATGGTTTCGAATCCCCCCCCTAACCAAGGGGGTTTAGCCACTCATGATTACAACAAACTTAGAGAGTAATAACAAAGTAAACATTGAAAACAAGAATCGAAGTACACCTAAAAATTCCAACAACTCAATCTTGAATTGTATGAACGTTTAAGCCTCTTCTCCTCTAGTTGCTGCGGCACAAGGGGTTTTGGTGAGTTTTGGGGGTTATGGATGATGTAGAATGATGTGTTTAGGGTAGGGATGGATGTAGGGGAAGGCAAGGAGTGTTTTTGGGCAGAAAATATGAAGAATGGTGAAGTATGGCTGTGTTAGAGAGAGGGAATGAATTTCTGGCGTGAATGAATGTGTATGAGAGGTGGTGATCTGATCTAGGGGTTAATATGAGTATATATAAGCACTTAAAACCCTAGGGTAATCAGATATGAGCTTGTGACAAGCTAGGACGGCTAGGAGACAAGCTAGGACGGCTTGTGACAAGCTAGGACGGCTAGGAGACAAGCTAGGACGGCTAGTGACAAGCTAGGACGGCTAGGAGACAAGGTAGGACGGCTAGTGACAAGCTAGGACGGCTAGTGACAAGCTAGGATGGCTAGGAGACAAGGTAGGACGGCTAGTGACAAGCTAGGACGGCTAGGAGACAAGGTAGGATGGCTAGTGACAAGCTAGGACGGCTAGGAGACAAGCTAGGACGGTTTGTTCTTCCAATACAGCAATTAGGCACCATGTGTGAATAGATAAAGCCTTCTAGAAATAAGGTTTTTAGGCCCCCTTGCAGCTCCCTAACTGAATTCAAGCCTTCAAATTCGTCCATCCTCATGCCTCCATGCTTGCACTATCCAATCTTGGCCCAAAAATGCTCTAGAATGCTCCGAATTGCTTCTTTTTGCATACTTTGACACTAAAACCTGAAATTGCACGAAAATGACTTTAAACACTAAACTAACTAAGGAAAAACAACATAAATGCATGAGAACAAGCCAATTAAGTCGCATAAAAATGCTCCTATCATGGGGGAGAGAATGTTTTGTTCTTAAGTGTTTATGTATGTTTGGAGAGTCAAAAGAAAAGAAAAAAAAATTGTGAAAAACATATGAAAAAGAAAAACAGAAAAGAAAAGAAAGAAAGAAAGGAAAAAGAGCTTGTTCCCCCTGTTTGTTCAAAAGTTGAGTTTTCTTTCAAAAGTGAATTCTAAGTTAATTCAAATGCTTTGCTCGCTATTTCTTTAAGAACCTTTGTTTTCCTTATCCCTTTTTTGTTAGCCAAACACCCCAAGCCCCATTACAACCCTTATGCTTCTATCTTGAGTGTTATGTGTTTCAATTTGTGGAGTTTGAACTTGGTATGAGCTTATGGAATCACTGGTTCTCGTTCTAAGTAGTAGCATTCCATTCATGAGATCATATTCATATTATTGTCGTAAATCCAGAAAATGCTTTCTTTGATATAACATATGTGAGTGTTAGTCTTCATATTTACATCAATCTTCTCACATATACCTAGTGTAGGGTGTGAAGTCAGAAAATCTGTGTGAAAATAGAGTGCATTCTAGTGAGGAATTGAGCAAATTCTCTAAGGCATGTTACTACATTCAAAACATGGTTTTAAATGCTTAATTGTGAACTAGTATGTGGTGACTATGAGTAAGAATGTACTTAAGTGTAAAGATGGCTAAAATCTGTGGGAATAATGAGTTTTAACTTGTCATGTGCATTGGAAATCCCTGAGACGATTGTTGGAAGGTGTAGGTTGTGTTTTGTTCGTTTTGTTTTGTTTTTGATTTCTTTTGCTTTGTTTTGCTCGAGGACTAGCAAAAGCTAAGTGTGGGGGAATTTGATAAGAGCATATTCATGCGACTTAAATGGCTTGTTCTCGTGCATTTACGTTATGTTTCTTTAGTTATTTTAGTCCTTTATGCTTCTTTTGTGTGTTTTCAGGTTCTAAGGGCAAAGTATGCAAAAGGGTGCATTTTGGTGCATTTTGGAGTAGTTTGGGGCGTTAAATGGATTGCATATACTTGAAGCCAATCATTCACATACACAATCTGCCATCATTCACACATTCATTCCACATGCATTCATCAACATATCTAGCTGTCACTCACATGCATTCCCTTCATATAAATCAGCCACATGCACCCATAATCATTCAACCAACTTTGCACATGCATTCATCATCATAACCTAGCTGTCATTACCCTTTAATCACATGCATAAATCAGCCACATGCATCTCCCATCACCATTGCAGATTTCCACCAAGTTCCTAGCTGTCATATTCCCTCATTTTCACCTATAAATAAGCATCCATTGCAGCCACAATTCATGCATTCCCATTCATACACAATTCACTCTTCCATATTCAGAATGTAGACCATCAAACCACCCTTGCCGTGCCCTCCCTACCAATCCAAACACCACCAGAAATCATTCCATTGCCGTGGCCTCCCTCATCCATTTCCATAATTCCCCAATCCATTCAACACACCAAAACTCTCCTTAGACCTTGTGCTACAACGAAGAGGAGGAGAAGAGTGCCTAAACGTTCATACAATTCAAGTTTGAGTTGTTGGAATGTTTAGGTGTTTCTTTTCCTCGATTCCAATGTTTAATTTCAATTCTCTTTGTTTTGTACGTATGAGGAACTAAACCCCCCCTTGGCTAAGGGGGGATTCGAAATATATGTTTATGCTTACAATATGATTTGATTACTTCTAATTACGTTTCATAAGTTGTGAATTCAATTTGTTTAACTGTTTGATTGATAACTTATTTATGTATGTTTATTGAGAGTGCACGCTTAATTTTAATGCATAAATATGACGCTAGAATATAAGTGAGTTTCACCTAATAGTTATGAACTTATATTCACAAGTAGTGGAGGTTGCTTATAAACAATCTCGTTAAATGAATTCTTGGCAAGAGTATCATGCATTCATAGTTACAATTGCCTCATCAACACTTATAATTTTCATAGATGATAAGTCACATTTTGCATACATTTATATCTTCCTTATTTGGCGTCTTTGTGATTGTTTTGGATTAAACTAGTTGCATTTTACATTATTTGGTGTTAGTGTGCAGCCAAGTGTGAATTTGGATCAATGGGAAGGCAAATGAAGTAAAAACATTCCAGAAAAGATGTGAAGTGTTAAGAAATGCAATTCGGCCATATTGGGTGATTCTAAACAAGGCAAAATCATTGAAGTCAGCTATGTGTGTTCCAACACCAAAACATGCATTCACATGCATGTCACAACCTTGGCCGTGTGTTCCCATATCATCCCATCATTTTATGCAATTCTAGCACCAAATCAGATTCCTCACAATCTGGCTGTGCATTCCACTCCTTGTCCATCTCCCTTTTGCGCCATTAACACCCATTTCCATCACTTAATTCATTTCAGCCATTTTGACACCAACAAACACAATCATTCCATGCCGTGCACTCCCATGTGATTGCAAGTCAGATTATGCATTCCATTACCTTTCTACACTTCATCTTTGCAGAAATACACATGCACCTCAATTAAATAAACCCTAAGCCTGCATATTTCCCCTTTGTCCATGCCGTGTGTTCTTTTTCCCCTTTCCAGATTTGTACAAAGCAATTTCTGGTGGTCCAATTCACCTTTGCAGGTTCCACTCACTTGTTGCAGCAAGGGCACATGCTTCTTTGAATACATTAACCCTTACTTGCAGATTTTGTCCATACCATGCGTCCACTACCTCAGAAAACCATCATTCCATCACTTATGCTCTGCCATCTGAGTTAAACAAATTCCAGATCCAATCTGAATGTTGGGGACACATTCCTTTCTATAAAACAAGTCTCACTTCACACAAGAGGGTTCCGCATTTTTTATCTTATTCATTCAGTCCATTACACACTTAACCTCTCCCATTTTCACTCCATTCTCTGTCCATTTCTGTCCCAAGGGCAGAAACCATTCAACCAAGCCAATCTAGTTCATCCGCACCACATTTGGAGAAGCAACACCAAGGGACTCTTCAAGGACTTCAACATCAGTTTTGCTTCAAGGGTTTCTCCTTCTTAATTCTATGTTCACTCATGTTATTTATTTTTATGTTAAACCTTTGTAAACATGAAGTGTAACTAATCTTCCTCTAGGGATTCGATGTAACCTTGCAAAGTTTGCCATGTAATTAAGTTAGAATGCTCAGTTTGTCCATCTATTTCTTGTTTCATTCTCTGATTTAATGGTGACTTAGTGTGTTGATTTTAATGTTTGATCATCATTTGAATTAATCACAAAGTTGTGTAGCCAAGATTAGAACACACATCATGCATAATCTTGGTAGATATGTGAATGAATGAAGGGAATGTTTAGCACACATCCTGCCGAGTTATTCCCTTTAGTTTTATGAAAGTTTCTTGTGCATTACATACTCTAGATTATGAACCAAAGTTGCACATCACAATTAGGTTCATGATTAGAGACATTTGATCAAATCCACACATCATATGGTTGATCATGTCCAAGTGAAACAAACTCAAGAAATAGGTAGATGAATGAGTACAAACTAACTTAACAAACATGGACTTAGTTGAGCAATGGTGAAACCGAATCCCTAGCTTCATTTCCATTGATACTATCCCAATATATTAGTTGTTGATTCATTGATTTGTGTTTATTTCATTTTCTTATGCTTTCAAGTTACAACAACAAATCTGCCTATTTAGACTAGTTTGATTCATTTCCAAATCTGCCTATTTAGACTAGTTTGATTCATTTCATAGAGTTCTTGCAAAACAAGTAATTACATAGGTCCAATTAGTCCCTGTGGATTCGACACCCTTGCTTGTGCCATTATACTAAATATATTCAAGCATTAGGAAGGAAATATAAATCAACAAAAATGGCGCCGTTGCCGAGGACTGATTTCAGTCCCTTGTAATTGCTTGTTTGCTTGTTTGCTATTTTGATTAGTGTCGAGGTTCATAACTTGTCGAATTGATAACTGGAAGTTGATTTAAGTTGCATATATTTCATGTGTGGAAAAGAATCCCTTAGCCATTCCATTATCCATTGGTTTACATCAATTTGCTTTACAATCTGTTTTCTTTATAATCTGTCCATTTAATTGAATTTCGTCCAAATACAATTTCCCCCCATATTTTGTTAAGTCTTAGGCTTAGAATCTGTCTTATCTTGTGTTTTGAAGCATTTTGAGTCAAGCCCAAACCTAATTTTCGTCCAAAGTTGAGTTTAGTGTCAAAACTGCCCAGTTTGTGTTTTTAGGTAGTTTTGAGAGTTGTTAGCTTGTTTTGAGTCTTGTGAATCTGTTTTGAGTCCCTTGAGTCCTTTCAAACGTTTTTAAGTTTATTTTTTTTCATTTCATTGTTGTTTGCTAGTTGATCTTCATTCACACTTGTGCTATTTTATTTCAGGTAGTATATGTCAAATAGACTTGTTGAGTTAGGCCAAAGAATTGAACGGTTAAAGGGCCACACTTTGGACAACTTTGTGCCATCAAGTTCATCCTTTATCCGTGAGGAAGAGGAAAGGATTTCACCTAGTTCAACAAGTAAAGGATCTGAGCAATTTAATTGGGAAAGAGAGGAAGAGATGGCGGGCAACCAAGATGAACTTAGAGCTTTGGAGGACTTTGCTCAACCAATCATACCAAATTCACCTTCATGCATCTTGCTGCCCACAGAAGCTAGAAACTATGATCTTAAATCTTCACATTTCCATATGTTTCCTTCATTTTATGGCTTACCTAATGAAGACCCTTTAGCTCATATTAAAGAGTTTTACAATGTTGTGAGTGGTTTACCTTTGCAAGGAGTAAGTGAAGCAAATTTGAGGATGAGAGTGTGTCCTTACACCTTGAAAGATAAGGCCAAGAGTTGGTTGATGACTCTAACACCAGGTTCCCTCACCACATGGGATGCCGTGGCTAAGAAGTTCTTGGAGAAGTTCTTTTCCACTCAAAAGACAGCCACATTAAGGGGACAAATCTTCAACTTCAAGCAAGATGATGGAGAACCTTTCAATGAGTGTTGGGAGCGTTTTAAAGGCCTTTTGTTGCAATGTCCACACCATGGGTTACCTTTTCACTTACAAATGCAAATTTTCTATGATGGACTAACCCAAACTTGTCAATCAACTGTTGATAATGCAGCAGGTGGAGCATTGAAGAAAAAGAATGCTCAAGAGTCATATAACATTTATGAGATGTTGGGGTCTAATGCTCAACAGAAAGATTTAAGGGGTAAGAAAGTTGGAGTCTATGAAACAAGTTCTAATCATGAGCTTTTGTTGCAGGTAGCTAACCTAGAAAGGAAGCTTGAATCCGTGCTCAACATGGTGCCAAAAGCTAATGAAGTGTGTGCCATTTGCAACATACCAAGCCATCCTACTCACCAATGTCCATCTAGGGAGGCTTACCCCGAGTATGTTCAAGAACAAGTGAACCTCATGAATTCTTACAACCAAAGGCCAAGGAATGATGTGTATTCCAATACATATAACTCAAGTTGGAGAGATCATCCCAACCTTTCATGGAAGAACAACAATCAATTCCAAAATTTCCAACCAAAACCTGCCCTTACCCTTGAGGACACGGTTAAATTGTTAGCCCAAAACACCTTGCAATTCCAACATTCCACCAATAGCACTCTCCAACAACATTCAGCAGCTCTAACCAAAATGGAGACACAATTGGGGCAGATTGCAGATGCCTTGAACCAAAGAGAAGTTGGAAAGTTTCCAAGCCAACCAGTGATACTCCAAAGGAACCAAGAGCAAGCCAAAGCAATCACTACACTTAGAAGTGGTAAGGTTATTGATAATAGAGTTGGCAATGAAGTTACTGATGAATATGATCATGTGAATGCAGGTGTTACTCAAGGAGACAATGATAGACCAAATGAGGAACCAAGCCATGCTACTTCCTCACTTGAAGCACCAAATCTTCACAAGGCTGAGAAACCATACACTCCACCAATACCATTCCCTGGAAGACTTGCCAAGAGCAAGCAGGATAAGTCATTCAAAGAAATTTTTGATATACTAAGCAAAGTGAATGTTAACTTACCTTTGCTTGATGTCATTAGGAACATGCCAGCATATGGGAAGTTCTTCAAGGAGTTAAACAGCTACAAAAGGAAGTATGGACCACATGAGAAGGTAGTGGTGTCTGAGAATGTGAGTGCAGTTTTGCAAAGAAAACTTCCACCAAAGCTCAAAGATCCAGGAAGTTTCTCTATCAACATCACCATAGGGGACAAGAAAGTAGAGAAGGCAATGCTTGATTTGGGTGCTAGCATCAACTTAATGCCTTATTCAGTGTACCTTCAACTAGGTTTGGGAGATTTGAAAGCCACCACCATTTCATTACAACTTGCAGACAGATCTGTGAAATATCCAAGAGGTATAGTAGAAGATATTCTAGTTCAAGTTGATAAACTAATCTTGCCTGCAGATTTTGTAGTGTTGGACATGGAAGAAGCTCCTATACATGATCGAGAGTTGCCTATATTGCTTGGGAGACCTTTCATGGCCACGGCCAAGACCATCATTGATGTGCAAAATGGACTCCTCACTATGACAGTGTTAGGAGAGACAGTTCAATTCAAAGTGTTTGAATCTCTTTCTCATCCTTCTTCATCCCTTGATTGTTATGCCATTGATGTGCTTGATTCACTTGTATTCTCTAAGTTCTTGCAGGCACAATCGAATGAACCATTACAAACTGTTTTGAGTCAATCTCAAGATGAGTTTGATGAAGAAGATGCACTCATGGAAGAAGTAGCTGCCTTGGATGCATTAGCATTGTATCCTTTGAATGTTTCACCTCTTTTAGAGCATTTAGAATCATCAATGTCACACCTAACTCCTTCCACTGTTAAGGCACCAAAACTTGAACTTAAACCACTTCCACCACATCTTAAATATGCATATCTAGCTGAATTTGAAACTCTTCCAATTATCATAGCTTCTGATCTCACCCCAAATGAAGAAGATAAACTAATTAGGGTGTTAAAAGAGTTCAAATCAGTTTTTGGTTGGTCTATTGCAGATATCAAGGGAATAAGCCCTACCATGTGCATGCATAGGATTCTTTTGGAGGAAGGGGCAAAGTCAACCCGTGAACCACAAAGAAGGCTCAACCCACACATGAAGGAAGTGGTTAGGAATGAGGTGTTGAAATTGTTAGATGTGGGGATCATATATCCCATTTCTGATAGCAAATGGGTGAGTGCCATTCAAGTGGTGCCTAAGAAGGTGGGAATCACAGTGATGAAGAATGAAAACAATGAGCTTGTGCCCACAAAGCCCACAGCTAGTTGGCGTGTTTGTACCGATTACAGGAAGTTGAATTCTAGCACTAGAAAAGACTACTTTCCTATGCCTTTCATAGATCAAATGCTTGAGAGATTGACAGGTTACTCACACTATTGTTTTCTTGATGGTTACTCAGGTTACAATCAAATTGCAATCGCTCCGGAGGATCAAGAGAAAACAACCTTTACTTGCCCCTTTGGCACATTTGCATATAGGAGAATGCCTTTTGGACTTTGCAATGCCCCAGCAACATTCCAAAGATGCATGCTGGCGATCTTTTCTGACATGGTAGAAAGGTTCATTGAGGTATTTATGGATGACTTTTCAGTGTTTGGTTCCTCTTTTGATGAATGTCTTAACTATCTCTCTTTAGTACTTCAAAGATGTCAGGAAACAAATTTGGTTCTCAATTGGGAAAAGTGCCAATTTATGGTGAAACAAGGAATTGTGTTGGGGCATGTAATCTCTAGCAAAGGAATGGAGGTGGACAAAGCCAAAATTGACGTCATCACCAATATGGTAGCCCCCACCACTGTGAAGGGAGTAAGAAGTTTTTTGGGCCATGCGGGTTTTTATCGTCGTTTCATTAAGAACTTTTCAATGATCACTCGTCCATTATGCAATCTGTTAGCTAAAGATGTTGTATTTCATTTTGATAAGGCTTGTATGAATGCATTCAATACTTTGAAAAGTGAACTAACCTCGGCCCCTATTATTATGGCACCAGATTGGTCGTTACCTTTTGAATTAATGTGTGATGCCTCTGACTATGCTGTTGGTGCAGTTTTAGGGCAAAGGGTGAACAAACTTCCACATGTGATCTACTATGCAAGCCGGACTCTGCATGATGCTCAACTTAACTATTCCACAACTGAAAAGGAGTTGCTTGCTGTTGTTTTTGCCTTAGAAAAGTTTAGGTCATATCTTGTGGGATCTAAAGTTATTGTGTTTTCTGATCATGCAGCCCTTAGGTACTTGATGACAAAGAAAGATGCTAAACCACACTTGATTAGATGGATACTATTACTACAAGAGTTTGACTTGGAAATTCGAGATAAGAAGGGCAGTGATAATGTTGTGGCTGACCATTTGTCCAGGCTTAATGAAAACCATGGCGTGGGGCAACCCTTGCCCCTAAATGAATCATTTCCAGATGAACAACTTCTTGTTGTTCAAGAACAAGAGCCATGGTATGCTGATTTTGTTAATTATCTGGCTTGTGGTGTAATGAGAAATGACATTTCTTTTCAGGAAAGAAAGAAGTTCATGGCCATGGTAAAGCACTATGTTTGGGACGAACCATATTTGTTTAAATATTGCCCTTATCAAATCATTAGGAGATGTGTCCCAGAGAGTGAGCAACAAAGCATTCTAACATTTAGCCATACATTGGCATGTGGAGGACATTTTGGTGCCAAAAAGACATCTCTAAAGGTTTTACAATCTGGTTTCTTTTGGCCCACTTTATTCAAAGATGCTTTTGACTTTTGTTCTAAGTGTGATAGGTGCCAGAAAATGGGGAACATTAGTCGAAGAAATGAAATGCCATTGAACAACATTTTGGTGGTGGAGCTCTTTGATGTTTGGGGAAGAGATTTTATGGGACCATTTCCATCCTCTTTTGGCTACTTATACATATTAGTGGCAGTGGATTACGTATCCAAATGGGTTGAAGCCATTGCTACAAGAACTAATGATCATAAGGTTGTGTTGAATTTTCTTAAAGATGTGATTTTTTGTAGGTTTGGAACCCCAAGAGCTATTATTAGTGATGGTGGCAGCCATTTTTGCAACAAACCTTTTGAATCCTTGATGAAGAAGTACAACATCAACCACAAAGTGGCAACCCCATACCATCCTCAAACCTCAGGACAAGTGGAGATTAGCAACAGGGAGATCAAGAACATCTTGATGAAGACTGTGAGCCCTACAAGGAAGGATTGGTCACTAAGGTTAAATGATGCACTATGGGCATATAGAACAGCATACAAGACCCCCATTGGCATGAGTCCTTATCGCCTTGTGTTTGGGAAAGCTTGTCATTTGCCAATGGAGCTTGAACACCGTGCATACTGGGCCATCAAGAAGTTCAACTTTGATTACAAGGATGCTGGAATAGCAAGGAAGCTCTAACTTAATGAGTTGGAAGAGCTTAGAAATGAGGCATATGAGAATGCCAAAATCTACAAGGAACGGACTAAGCTCTATCATGACAAGGCCATCCTAAGGAAGGAGTTTCACCAAGGTATGAAAGTACTTTTGTATGACTCACGTTTGAGACTTTTTCCAGGAAAACTGAAGTCTAGGTGGGTGGGACCATTCAAAGTATTACAAACATTTCCCCATGGAGCTGTGGAGATAGAGAACATGAAGAATGGCACCTCTTTTAAAGTCAATGGGCAGCGATTGAAACCATATTTGGAGAAAATAGAGGAGGAGCCAGTGTATCAAGTTGTAGATTTTCTTGAGTTTACAACACCATGAACAAGCTACCATGTCTTGCCTAGACATTAAATAAAGCGCTTGCTAGGAGGCAACCTAGTGTGGTTTGTGTTCTTTCCTTATTTTGTGTTTATGTTATTTCCATTCCATATTCTTTGCCTATTTACTTTGCATACAATTTTAAGCATCGAGGACAATGCTTAGGTTAGGTTTGGGGGTGTGGGATGGAAAGTTTGTGTGTTGTGTTGTTTTATGTGTTTGTTTTAGTTAAGTGTGTTTTGCTTTTATTTTTTTCAATTTGTGTGGGTTTGTTTTAGTTAAGTGTGCTTTGCTTACTAATATGAATGTATATGAGGGTTATGTTTGAAAATAAACGATTGGGTTGCTGTGAAAAAGTGTTGCATCTTGTTGTCATGTATAAAGCTTTAACTCTTGGAATTATGATGATAGAGGTACCATACTTAAATTCTGGAAGAAGAATAGTGGAGACTACCCTAGTGAGTTATTTTGAGCCTAATTGCTTCTTTGAGAGGGTTTAAAGTGTTTCTACTCCTATCTTTTTCTTTCAATTTCACTCTAAATGATCTCATTACTTCTATTTTGTTTGGATACTAAGAATCATTCTCCTTTGCAGATACCATGTGTTTAGTGTCATTCATGAATGAACTCAATGAGATGATGTTAGGCTATGCATGTTTAACTACTAAAAGGCTTAAATCCTACCCATTTGTGTGCTCCATTCACCCTTGTTGCAGCCAAACACTTTAGCCTAATTCTTTCATCACCCACACCATAATCTACCCATTCTAGCCCATTACAAGCCATACCTTATAGTTTGGGGAAATACCAATGTGATGAAGACTAAGGACAGATTGAGTTATAAAGCAAGATTGTGGCGTGTACCGAGGGCACCTATGTTGAAAATGTTTCTAAAAAAAAAAAAAAAAGAAAAGAAAAAAAAAAAGAGGATCAAAGTGGATACAAATTCCAAATCGCCTAATTATAAAGCATAGGGTCTGGACGCCAAAAACAAAAGAAGACAAATGCCAGTGAAGAGCCTCAAAGACACCTTGGTATGCCCCAAACTCTAGCATTTCATATCAAGTCTTTCATAACCTATACCCTAAGCCTTGCATTACAACCTTGAGAAAGACCTAGCTGATCATTGAGGATGTATTCATGGGTGATGGTAAGTGTGTGTGTTATCTATATTCTTAGCATTTGATTCATTTCATGAGATCTACTCAGAAACTGTGCTTCCATTTCAGATTTCATATGTGAGAATTTTGATTTCCTTTACATAATTTCACTCATATATGTTGTTGAGAGACTAAACCTTAAGATCTGAGTGAAAACTTGAGTGGAAGCTGTGAGGAGTAGAGTTGAGGCGAATTCTATCTGAAGCATTTGGGTATGGTGACCTTGAAGTTGTAAGACATGGAGAAATATCTTTATACGTTACAATTGATACGATTCTTTGAAGTGGCAAACTTTTGAGTTGAATGAATGACAAAATCTTCATTGGTTCTTATTAGTTTGTTTAAAGCATGTATTAGCCAAATTGTTTGCAGTGTTTGTAGATGTTTGTGGGTGTCATCACTGTAAACCCT